>OX346713.1:2558198-3832297 GCA_947063395.1 Hemistola chrysoprasaria | reverse complement strand
CCAATTTCAGTGTGCGTAACAGTGCTAATGTGCGTGAACAATTGTGTTGGGACAGGGCTAAGCCGATTTCGTTTATATTTTACATAACATGCCTAACATATTTAGTTACCGCATTTGAAAAATATGATTGCGGTACCTAGTCGGAGCGCGCGTGGAGACCCGTCAATAATCTAGAAATGCGCGTTATATTCACCCTATTTGATAAAATTAGGAATATAGTAAACCCTCAATTCATACAAATGATTCTCTAAAACTGATACGAATTATATATAACTGTATGTAGGCAACGATATACTTGCTTAAATTAGCAAATTTCATGAATATTATCTAGTGTAAAGGAGCCGTTTTATATGTAAAACATATTATTATAAGGCTCAGTTTCACCGAATAACTTCAATAATTGCTTCAGCCCATCAAATCTAAGAAGTACCATTTGAAAGTTTTTATTTTACCTTGACTGAAGGATTTGTTTTTAAATTTAGTGATTAATGATGGTACAATTTATCTTGTGATAAAAATCACAATTTCATGGTATCACACAATAAACCTTTGCGTACGGCAATATTGAAATAGGGTATTTTACTATAGGTAAGGAGAAATCTTCAAAAGTATTTATAGTATAGCATAACAAACATAACATAATATACATTCACGCTTTTTTCCCGAAGGGGTAGGCAGAGGTGTACCCAGGACTCAGTCCCATAGTAGATACACCCACATTTCGCCAGTATGTTATTGGTCCCATGTAATAGGGGGCGAGCCTATTGCCATCTACCTCTAAAATAACCTCTGGAGACATTAGATAATTTTTATGTGTGCGTCCTGCGTACGGCGCAAGTTTTTTGACATAAGAAACAACATGGCGTCTAACAATCACTTCCGTTTTATCCGTTTCCGCGTAAAAACAAAAAATGAAACTTGAATGCATTTTAATAGCATTTTATCGGCGGAATAAAATTGTCATAAATTTTCTAGTACTTTAACATGACCTCTAGATAGACTGTAGATTAAAAAAAATACAGTAAAATTCCCTATTGTATAAGTTACATCTATTATCCAAAGTTGTTTCGGCATGAAAATTTTTCATGAAAAGATATAACTTCAAACGGTACTTCTTAGATTTGATGGGCTGTAGCTGTAATGCTTGATCGGCCGTCTAATCTCTAGTAAGACTAGCATTACGCATGCACCCTTTGAATATACTACAAAAAGGTGTAGTAATTTGGTCTTGACGGTCGGTTAAGTATTAATTATATAAAGTTGGTTGGTTCAACACAGCCTTAATAATATTTGTAATAATATAAATATACATGTAAATAGACAATAATGTGGTAGGTGTTATACAATACAATACATTAAATAATATACAGGGTTACCGGCAATGATTACTGGTAGTCCTCTAAAATTGAGAGGCTTTCGAAAAACTTAGATAACGTTATATGAAATTTAGGGTCTAAATAGTAATTTTAAATAATAATTAAGAATAAATTTCACTATGAATACAACTCTTAAATACAGTGTGTTAAAAAAAGGTAAAACTTAAGGGCGTCTACCTACTGAAGAACTTCCAAAGGAAATAATTGCTAAATTTGCAAAGATAATTATCGACTTCACATACAAAATGGATTTACTGATCGACAAATTTGTATCATCATCATCATCAGCCGGAATACATAACATAACATACATTCACGCCTTTTTTCCCGAAGGGGTAGACAGAGGTGTACCCAGGACTCAGTCCCATAGTAGATACACCCACATTTCGCCAGTATGTTATTGGTCCCATGTAATAGGGGGTGAGCCTATTGCCATCTACCGGGCACAGTTCCAGACTTCAGGCAGTTATTGAGATAATTCGATTTCAACCGAAATACATCCACTGCTAAACATAGGCCTCCTCCATAGAACGCCACGAACTATTCATATGGGGGTATTTTCCGTAATCAGCATGCTTGGGAGGTGGCTTAGTGATCGCAGTAGTTGGTATACTTTTATTGAGAGTCAAACTTATTTTTTTCGAATTTCGCAATTCTTTATTTTGCACTGCCTCCGAGGGCGCATGCTCGACTGGCAGTGTTAAATATTGGGTTTTTCCCTTAGGAATTATCTCAATAACTGCCTGGAGTCTGGAACTGTGCCCGGTAGATGGCAATAGGCTCGCCCCCTATTACATGGGACCAATAACATACTGGCGAAATGTGGGTGTATCTAGTAGATACACCCACATTTCGCCAGATACTATCTACATGGGACTGAGTCCTGAGTACATCTCTGCCTACCCCTTCGGGAAAAAGGCGTGAACGTATGTTATGTTTATGTTTATTTTGCAAGTTTATTAGTTAATTTAGAAAGGTACATTCCCTTAAATATTAGTGCACCTTTTTATAACACGTTATATATACATAGCCAGATTTGTTTAAAATTATTATAATGACCATTATGAGGATGTTAACCGATCACCAGTAACCCTGTATATTAAAATTCCATCAAATTCAAGTACAATGACATTGTATAGATTATTTCAATATTAAATCATAGAAATGTATCAGCGTTAAGGCCTTTTTATATGTGTGTGTGTGTCTGTAATTTTAGGCGTATTTTAAACCAAATTTATCATCATTTATTGTTATAATTAGGTAGGTTTTGCTGTAAGTGTTTGTGTACATTGAATATTACATTTTTAGCAGTTTTCATAAAATGCTTCTTTTTAAGGCGAAGGCACCATTTATATATTATTATCGCGATAACTAGTGCTTTATGTGTTAAGGCTGATTACCACATCAACGCGGGACAGGCGCGACTCATGTCAAGCAGCTGTCTTCCTTGTGTTATAATTTTTCTTTTATATTAAAAGACTGAAAACAAACTGACGGCGTGCGCTGGTCGACGGCCTTTTCTTGTCTAACATCTTACCCGTCCAGCAGCCGCGTTATGTCTCAATCAACCTTTAAGTTCAAAACACACATGGGCAGGCGCGTGACGGGTCGGGTATCAAATACAAGGAAACGCGCCCGCTCCGCGTACGCTATAGTCTGTTGTCCTCCATTTAAATACAAGAAATGCATAATGTGACGTCATCCGGACCGCGCACGAACTGCACCCTGATCGTGTGTGCATTAGGCTTTATTCTGGCATCTGTCAGTACATTCTACTAGTCTATAGTTCTACTAGTTCTAGTCGACTCTCTCAATACTGACAATGCGCGAATATACTGTAGAGGCGGCCGCGTGTCGAGCCGGAAGGAAAGGGGGTCGTAATTTCTTTTATAAATCTAAATAGACAACAAACACAACGCGTGTGCCAGTCGGGCGCTTTTCCTCGAGCGTCCTGCGGCTAAGATTTTAATCCTTGCCTTCGCCTAATAGTAAAAATGCTTATACTCCTAACACATCACAGTTAGTTTTATATGGAAATAGTCTACTCGTATATATTGTTTATTAAATTTTTAAAGTTTATTTTAATTTTAATATTTACTGAACAGTAGTCGTAGTCCACTTGCGAACCACGTTATGTAATGGTGCTATTCCAACTGTGCGGCACTGCAATAAATCAATACATTGCTGCAGTGCCGTACACTGGTGGGATTGCACCATTAGATTATAAGGCCTAGCGCGCAATGGCTTGCGTTAACCGTACTTCCTTTGAGACTTTATTTTGCCGCAATGCGTGCACTTCTATGACACTCCATACTTCACAGAATATGCTTGCGGTTAACGCAACGCAACGCAAGGCAGTGCGTGCCAGGCCTAATAGTCTACTTGCAGATCACGTGAATTTAACATTTGTACCTATCAATTTTCATATATTTCCAAAAATAACGTGGTTTGCAAGTGGACATTTGATATTGTTTATTTAGAGCGAGGTTATTGAGAATCTTGAATTAACTTAATTAGGGCACATAAATAAATATGATATACTTGGTATGTATAGGTAATATATTATAGGTTTATACTTTGACTTATTTATTTCAAAATAAACAATAATGTTACGATCATCGTGAGAAGTAATATTTTGTACTAGCCACGTAAAATGTTTTATAACACAATGTGATTCTCTGTGATAAATATAATTGATATTTATTATAAATGCCTTTTATTTCGTTACGCATAACAACGCACAAGATCAAAGAATAATAACTGTAAGAGTTATTATTCTTACGTAATAGTAAGATGTCCCCTGAATCATTTACAACTTGTAGTATAACTGTATATTACATTGGTCTATTATTTAAAAATTATTCAAGTAAAACATATTTCTGTGAGGAGTACCTACATACAAGTTCAGATTATTATGTTGGCAACATCGTAGGCAATGCTGCGAATTTCTAAGGCAGGGGACATCTTATGGTGAACGGTCTGTATCAGGGGGATGACTTATTTTCTCCGTTTTTCTCTTTCACTCCTGAACATTGCATATCCACTGTCTCGTTCTAACCCCCTGGGACTTCGTTTTCCCTGGTTACTGTGCTACCGGGTCTGTCGGTACTTACGGTTTTTTTTCGCACCAAGGGAAATTAAGTCTCAGGGGGTTAGAACGAAAATATTCATTGCTCGGGTGCGAAGAAGAAGAAAAACAAGTTATCTGCGTGTCATTCTAGGTCGGTAGTTCCCGAGTCATTCAAGATTATAATATAGGTTCAGATAAATATTTGGCGAAAAAGCTATTGATTATTGTGGTCCAACTATAGATGGCAAGGAGTGGAGTAATGCCTCGGCCCAATAAAGCCGTTTTATTTCAACTAATTGCTCCCAAGTGATCACCAATCGTGTGATTTGGCTTAATTTTAAAATAAAAGGAGCTACATGTGGATTTGAACGCCAATTCGATTGCAGCGTGTCGTCTCATTCTATTGCACTAATAATAGCGCTGACCTTGAACGCGCAGAAATCAATTTTTAGACCTGTTAGGACTTTTTAGATCAATACATCTGCGTAAAGCCCCCTTCCACTTTTGCCGAGCGCTATTAAACCGTGACGCGACCTACATTTGTTGAAAGAGTGTGACTACTATCCAATGCTTAGATTTATTAAATGCTTAGTAGATGGCGATACCTTCAACTTTCAACTTTGTTCTACAAGCTGTCACTGCCAAAATGACTTTGACAATTTATCATTTATTTTTAAACTTCAATGGGACAATTGACATTAGCATGACGGATGACAGAACGGCAATGGCATTTGCGTAAAAATATTAAAACCTAAAAATTAAATTCAAACGATTTAATAATTTCAAATTTCAGTTCAGTTCTAACTAGAAACTTGGCATTTATTTATTAAAGAGAAAAGTTTCATACAATAATCAGTTCAAAATACAGCTGTTTCAAGCAAAGCTACGCAGCTGTTAGCGTTTGTTGTCCCGTTCTTTCAGCGCGTCTTTTGAATAGCCTCCCTCCGCCAACCCGCTATCGGTTCACCGCCGCCGCCGACCGCCAGTTTCGCTCGATTTTTGTGACAAGCGGACGGCCGTGCGGCGCCCGGTCACGAAATTCACGACCTCATCCTTTGTCCAGGAAACCGGGATCGGAGACAATAAACACGCGAACTACTCTACACAACTCGGGAACTTGATGTAAAGTTTAGTGTTCAGTTCAGAGTTAAACCTGCTTAATTCCCGGCGTCAAGTGAACCGAGCATGAATAATAAAGAAGTAGCCGGTGATAGAGTGCGTACGGGAGAGCAGTCGGAGTGGTGATCGGGCTCGGTGGAGTGGTCGTGTGATGCGTATGTGTCTGCGGTGACGAGTCGGGGGCGAGCGGTTGGATGGCGGCTGTGAGCGGCCCCGCGCGGCACTCTCGCGTCTCGATGAGTGTGTCGATGTCCCTGATGCAGGGCGGTACGAGCGCGCCGCAGGGTGCCATCCTGGCGGCGGCGGCACCCTTCTACCAGCCGCCGGCTATACCCACCGACGTGCAGCCCGACCGACCCATCGGGTATGGCGCCTTCGGTGTTGTCTGGTAAGTTTGTTACATATACCTCCTTACTTTTAAACTTTAAATTTTAAATATTATGAAGGTAATCTTATTAAAGTTTGTCCACATGCTCAATGGCCTACTACAGGGAGGAACAGGAACTAATGATTCTGCGCCTCAAAAAACACCAGCAATCACAACGAATCTGCTTATAGTTAGTTCTAAACTGATCACGAATATGACCAAGAAAAAAAAATTAAGTTTATGAAATACCATTAGTAATCGCAGGAAATTGATTGACAAAAAGCTATTTGAAAGCTTGCTTGCATTGAACACCAGTAGAAATAATATTAGGGAGGTAGGGACTAAAAGTCCCTAAGTTCCAAGTTCCCATTGATGTCAAGAGGTTTGGAAAAGCTATGTTGATTTTTTAAATATGGAAAAGGTCTCCTTCATCTGGTCCAATAAAACATAAACCCAGCATGTAAACAGTCAATTTCAATAACCTTCGCCATAAAAACATGCAATTATGAAATTTATCACAAGATGTACAATTCTTCACTTCTCCGTCTTCTTCTTTTTGAGTCAAATAGCTATAATGTTTTATATTTATTAAGTGATACTTTGGTCCAGTATTTTGCCAAGATGTACAGCATTTTGGGTTGCTTGGAAAAGATACTCCATTGTAAGAACATGTACATGGACATGGACATGGACGCATGTGCAGGTGCATGGACAGTTAGGGAATTCTACACTAAATTGAAATTCAAATCCTTCTAATAAAGCAAAATTAAACTGTCAAATGGTACTTACTTAGATTTAGTGGACTGTAACTGTGGATTGTGTAGAAACTGGAAATACAAGATGGGATTAGCATGTCACATCTATTTTCCGTTTTAGACTATCATCATAGATGTCATAGATTTAACCTAAAGCAGAAAACAGAAAGAAATAGGCAGCGCCTAAATTCTTGACACTATTGTTTTTCCTCTTCCTGTCTGACTAGGGCCATGACACACACATTAGCTAAAAATGTTGTGTTACATGATCACAATGAGTTTAAAAAAACTTAAACTACTGACATAATATTATCAGTAACTAACTCCATATTATCTATCACAATAAAAATAAAAAATATTTTGAAATATAAATATGCATTTGAAATCAAATGTCGAATCAGGTTGGCATTACTCATACATTGAAAGCTAATCTGAGTTTTTTTTTCGTATGGAACTGGGTGATACTTTCTGTTACAATATTATAGGAACTCTTTGACTATTCATCAACTCTGTTGTCACTAAATGCACACATGCATATTAATATATGTATGTGTGCATTAATAATAAATATACATAAATCTAAATAAATAATATAGGACAACTTCCACAGATGATCATCTGGTCCCAAACTAGGCTAGAAAGAAGCCTGTACTATGGTAATACCAGATGACTGTTATACATACTTATTTAAGCTTATAACACCCAGAAACAGATCAAACAGACATGTTCATGCACACAAATGTTTGACCTGGCTGGGGATCGAACCCGGGGCCTGCAGCACAGAAAGCAGAGCTACTACTACCATCTGATCCAACGAGGCTGTCTCTTATGCAGGACTGAAATATCACAGCATCAAATGTATGGTCAATGGACCCAATTTTAGGTCACCCCAGAACTTATTCTCGCTGCCCTTTCCCACTTCACAGGGTTGCCACAGCATGTCTTTGTCCATTATTCTTGTATGCCATCTATGCACTCCTTTTCAATACATATCCATGCACATTCAGTTCGTTCAAACTTTTTACGGGGACCCTCTCCCTATAATTAGCATGATGATGGTGATCTGCTGTAAGGATGCCAAACATCTACCCCGTTTCAATATCTTTATTGTTGAGATTAATAAGATATTCCAATAAAATAAAAGTATAAAATTCTGCAATCTGTCTATAATTGTCCTGCTCACCTTATCACTGTATAGATACTTATAATTTTGCCCCCGGGTATCTCTTGCTAAACATACCTTTTATATATAATATATATATACCTATATATTATTTTCCTCCTTCCAGAAATTAAAGCTACCTACATTACATTTCTGTCCATTAAAATCTACATGATATGTCATTGACTTTGAAAAGATGACATAGGCAGTTGGTCTTTTCAATTGTCATTTCTTACCTATCCAAGCTGTGCCCCGCGGTTTCACTCGCGTAGTCTTCGTTCCCGTGGAAATATCGGAATAAAAAGTACTTTTAATGTTATTCCAGGGTATAAACTATCTATATACCGAATTTCAGCTCAATCGGTTCAATAGTTTTGCTGAGATAGTGTAACAAACATCCATCCATCCTCACAAACTTCCGCATTTAGTAGGATTATATTTCCTTAGTCATGAAGTAATCGTAAAACTAAACGAAGTTTAGGCAGGTTAGGAACAATATTTTATAGTGTTCTTTGTTGGAAACAACACTAGGAATTTTCTATTGTTAGTTTATATTACTGCTTACTGCTGACCTGCTCACTACTTGTGAACAATCACATCTGAACAATAGAACTGGTGCTGTTTCGAGCTTTTTATGGATTTGTTATTAACTATGATTGGGTACAGGTAACAGGTAGTGTAATATACTGTTTTAAATAGGTACTGTTATAATACATCATAATACATGTGATTATATACCTAATACCCATACCAAGTTTTAGGTACCTACTAACTGTGCCCCGCGGTTGCATCAGTGTAGTCTTCGTTCCCGTGGGAATATCGGGATAAAGAGTGCCCTATGTGTTATTCCAGTGTCTAAGCTATCTACATACCGAATTTCAACCCAATCGGTTAAGTAGTTCTGGCGTGATAGTGTAACAAACATCCAACCATCCAACTTTCGTATTTATTAATTTAGTAGGATAGTAGGATTAGTTCTAACATCAGCACGCCTAGCATGGCACGAGGATAAATAGTTTTCCCCGTTTTTTTCTCTCTTTCGCGCCCGAATAATTCATATCTGCTGTCTCGTTCTGACCCCTCTGGGACTTCGTTTTCCCTTCTCACTGTGCTATCGGGGCAGGTGCATGTAAGGGGAAGTCTCAAAGTCATCATCATCATCTCAGCCGTTGGTAATCCACTACTGAACATAGGACTCCCCCATAAAGGGGGGTTTTTGCAAATACTCGACAAGCTTGGCAGGCGGGTTGTCGAGCGCAGTTAAATGGTTTTTTGCAGAGGACGCTGCTGCCCGTCCTCTGGATCTGTTAACCCTTAGCCGGCTCTTACGTTAACCACGGCTAGAGAGGGTGGACCACTATTCTAAAGCCGGTAACTCCACGACTGAAAGTATTACCAGTGACAAATTAAATAGTTAAAGACTAGCCTGATATGGTCATGTTATGCGAAGGAATGAAAGTAATGTCGCCATTATAACTATAAGGATGAATGTAAGGGTTATGTGTTAGAAGAGGACGAAGAGTGTATCCGTGAGTGTAAAGATTACGGATGACAGAATGGCGGAAAGAGACGAGCTGAGTATGGGCTAAGGGCAGAAAGAAGATCTAACATCAGGTTCATTGCGATATAAAATTTGTTGTCTATAATTTAATCAGTTTTATTTACCTACCTCTTATTTTTTACTTCATTATGCTTCATTAAGTACCTAAACCATTTAAACATGTGCCTAGTACGAGTATTTACCTAAAGTTTTAATGATTTAATCTAAATAATATCCGAAGCTAATGACTAAAAACGGCAAACACATATAAGTAAGAAGTGAATCTATAAATAAAAATGGGAATTTGGTTCATTTCTATAATATCGCTAACAATCGAACAAAGATGCAGTAATTACCACTTGAACAAAGCCTTAAAGCTCCCAAGCACCTACAATAAGTACTAAGCAGGTAGGTAAGATGGGCAACCCGTTATTCCGGATGGCGAGCAATCGCCACCTACCTAAGTGCTCCTTCGATAAGTAAAGCACACCGAGCGATTATTGCCGGACTACATACAAACTCTAAAACCCTCGCTTTTACACTCTCCGAACACGAACTCGTTAAGACAAGAGAAAGCTTGATACTATTACAACATCTCCTTTATTTAATTTTAACGGCTCCTATCGGTTTTATTGCGAAGACGCGTTTCCCCTTTTATTGCCTCCCGTATATTTTTTCTCTTATCGAAACGGCAAAATAACTCGCGGAGGTTTACGGAAAGTTTTACATATGCGCTGAAGTTGGGCAGTCGCCGGTCTAATCTGCGTCAGTCGGCTTCAACAAACACGTGGCGTTACAATCCGCCGAAGCGGACTCGATCAACCGCGTTCGACATAAGAGCGGTTTTCAATATTCATATAAGCCGCGCCATAAGCGAATGCACGGATGCTACCGACAACCCCAAATTAAACAATTTTGAACTTTATCACCCTAACCTTACCTTCCTTTTAACACGACTTCTCGACGTTTTCCTATCAAAATGAATGCAACGAATGTGAGCTTATCAAGCGGCGCAGGACTGTATACCCTATGCACCGTTGTTAGATGCGAATATCAGGTTGTGTAGCGCCTGCAAAGTAGTGCATCGGACGTGCAGCGTACAGCAAGGGTAGCGGTTAAGTATGGGTGGAGGCTTTGTGTAGAATCGTGCGTAGGTAGGGCCCTCATGCATGGCGCTTGCCGCGTCGATTGTGTGTGAACGACCGCTGCGAGGGGAGCGCCTGATTATACCGAGACCGCGTCGATCGCCGCTCGAGAGCTAAAACCCGGTCTGCAGTCTGCCCAGCTCCCAGCCCTGCTCGACATCCTACTACACTCGCCGTTGAATGCAAATAGGGACATCTTTACATTAACATTTTTGGTAGATTTAGCTGAGGTTATCTTTTTTATTTTAAGCTGAGCTCGGTTTTACATTTTCGAGTCGTTTGTTTAACGTTCAACCTTTAATATACTACATTTACTAGAGACGTGTTCTACTCAATGCGGTTCCACGCAGCCTTATGCTCATTCCGCATGAAATTACTTTCATCATACGCTGATGGTGACATGACGAGCTCGGTGCTATTGTCATAATCATAAGCGAAGAATAACCGTAGTATGTAGAAAGCTGTGAAACCATTAGTATAAAACGCTTTACAATATTCTCTCGAAGAGACTGCTTGCTTGGTTGAACAAAGGAATTAATACTTACCTATTATTACCTAGCCATTATCAGTGATAGTTACCAATATCAATCCTATTAGAAGTGAGCAACTGAAAAAGGTAAGCCGTCGCCAAACATCTTGCCGACAATTATTCGGTAGGAACATTAGCAACGTTTCCCGCGATCGTTATTGAAAAAGTGTTCGTTTAGGTACATTCTGATTTCGTGAACCGATAAAGATACCGTTTTAATAAACTTGTTCGCACTTCAGTTGCCAGCGAAAGTGCTCTGTAAACTGCCGCAAACACTTTCCGAAATTCCGTTTTAAACGATCTAGATTCTAGGTTTATCTCTTCACTCTTCATCAATTGATTATTGACTCTTCTTGCTTCCTATATTGGCAATCTAATATGTAACTTTTTAAAAGTGCGTGTTGTGATCGGCCCAGTGTTCGTAATCAATTACAAGGGTGTTGATTGTTGACCGATTGATTTAGTAGGGCAGGGCTCCGCGCCCAGACTCCACCCTGCTGTGCCCAGCCGTTCTAATCGAGGCTGGTTGTAAAGTGAAGCCATCAGTTGTCCTTACCTTTGATGTTTCCGGCACCCGTTACCAAGCTTATTTATTTGAACAATAGTTTTCTTTTTAAAACTTCGCTGGTAAAATTGTATTTCACGCGACTCTGCATTCGTTTTATCCTAGATATAACATTCCATTCACAACTTAAGTCCATCATTGTATTTATCCGAAGCTACAGAAACTACCATTATAATCTCGTCGTTGATACTTTAAACTACCTGTCTGACCTCCATCTTGGAAATAATGATTGGTATCCCATGGAATCGTGAGCTGAAAGGTTCCATACAATGTTATTCTCTACCTGCCTCTAGGAATTAAAATATCTTGATACCTGCCCACTTTGTTCGTTATCAAGGTTGTCAACTTGTGCCACTCATGAAAATTCCTCGTCGTTTCACATAGAAGTGTTTTCTTCATTGTTTGTATGCCACTGATATTTTTATTAGTGCGTAATACGACTTATTATCCAGACCCGTATTGACTTTGACGCGATTCATTTATGCTTATCAGTCGTTTGACACTTACCTAGGTCAAGAAAACGCAACAAAATAATGGATATCGTATATTGTACCGTTGCCTACATTTTTTGTTAACCGTGTCGATTTCATTTGTAAAGCAGTCGCCGATCGCAGATATGCTTCAAGCTGCCACGGTAAATGTTTGGATACAAACTCTATAGTAACATAAACTCCGCGTGTTGCTACATAATCTGGATTCCTGAAGATTGCGACACGGCTGACGTATCTACTAATGATTCCGCGTTACTAATGAGCTAATGATACTAATATCGGGTTTTAGTGCAAGGTCGCAGACGCGTCAATCGCCTTAGGTAACGGCTACCAACAGGTACAGTTGGACAGCCTAAATTCTGTGTTACTTGCACTTTATTCGGTGCTTCATAATGAACCAATTCGTCTGCAGTATTCGTTACGGCAAACGATTCTGCATTTCAATTAACTAAATATGTATTGAATTTTTGTGCACCGTTTTGTATTGTATTGCCCGTAAAACAATGATCATGGTAATAGTCTTTTGTTTTGTGCTTGAGAGCGATCTTAGTTATTAGATTGTTTTAAGACCGATGTAAAATTCTCATGAAAGCTTATATCCAAATTTAGTAGTAGTCAGTCGTAACACCACTGCCCACAGAAAGTGGTCTGACTATTCGGTTTGAATCGACTGCCCTGGCTACCGTTATATCCAGGTCATGAGGAATGTTTCGTTCGTTCGTTTGTTTGCTACTTATCGTCTGTGCGTTATGTGACTCGAAATAATTTAATTGTCTGATTTCTAGGTTAGATAATGCGCTGTCAGGCAGACGGCACAACCAGTTACAACTCTTGGGAACATGATCGGAATGTTATCAATGCTGCTCGTTGTCTATTGATCTGAATTCTGAATGTTGTCGTGCGTGAATATTATCACCATGAGCGTTTTGAACGGGAACGCATACTTTGCCAAATCACTGTGTTTCAGAATCAGGATTAATTTATCAGGATTTAGCAGGACTCAAGTTTTACTAATTTCTCTACTTAGCATCCCGCCTCTTTCTATTGTAGAAGCATTATATCGATAATAATATGTCGAAGAATATCAATCCTGGATTTTAAAGTAATAGAAAGATTAATAACTGCCAAGAATAAGATTATTAACTGCCTCGGTGGCGTACTGCCTCGGTGGCGTAGAGGGCGCATGCTCGACTGCCAATCAAGAGGTCCTGGGTTCGATCCCCAGGTCAGGCAAAGCGTTAAATATTGGATATTGGATTTTTCCATTAGGAATTATCTCAATAACTGCCTGGAGTCTGGAACCGTGCCCGGTAGATGGCAATAGGCTCGCCACCTATTACATGGGACCAATAACATACTGGCGAAATGTGGGTGTATCTACTATGGGACTGAGTCCTGGTACACCTCTGCCTACCCCTTCGGGAAAAAGGCGTGAATGTATGTAGAAAGATTAATGGGATTTATTGTCGATTTGTCACAAGTGCCTACATAATGTATTCTAAAGATGTGAGGTTCATTATCTGCCAAGCCTCCGTGTTTTTTTATTCGACCAATTAGTTATTTTTGTATAATTTACTACGGACGTGTCACTAATCACGATTGTTCATGTCATTTGGTATCTTATACTTGCTAATCTTGATAGATGTTTACTTGAATTGTCAAAACGGTATTATCGAATCTAACTGAGTCAGGAAAACTTGATATACTCCTTGTACTTATGAATCTTGATTTTAAATAACGTCCATCATATTGCATTCATAAGGCTACATGCTGCATTATTCTAGTCGGCAATTACTGTTTTGTCTCATCATCGCCGATAGATTGACGCCGTGATAATTTAGCAGTGATTGACTGATATTCAATTGAAGCTTAAATTTTCCGTCTATTATTGAGTCTAGCGACGATTCGAGGTGAAACATTGTATACTATGCTAACATCTGACCAGCGTGTAAAAATGGTATTCTTCTTCGATTATTTTGTATATATCATTTTATCGTTATTTTGTATCTCTTCTTTCAATACATTATTCTTAGTCAAGAAAGTAACCTGCACGTTTGAAAACTATCATGTATTTGTAACGTGTACTTCTACTCAGCACGATTGCTTAATTTGAAGCGTTAATTTAAAGAAAAGGGGAGATGAGGTACTGGCTTTTCGAAAATGGAAAGCTCATATTAGGAGGTTCCATTAGGTTCGCGTACGTGAGTAAAGTTCTCTCGTTCGCACTTCGGCCTTAGGTACGTCTTTCTATCTTTGTTGTATCAAATTGCACGCGCCAGTTAAGCCCTGAGAGAACGTACCCTATTTCCCCTTACTTTAAATCAATGATTTGAAATGTGTTTCAAACAATCTACATGAATTTAAAATGCCTTTGTTCTCCGTCACAAAAGGCAAATGATTATCATTCAGTCTTTCTTGGAGATCTCCCATTGTAATTAATAGAATTTGGTCCAATATAACGCGAACAATTATTGGATAAGGTCTTTTGATCCCGTCTTCATGTTCCTTGTTTTTTCTGCTTTTGACAGTCATGTAGGTGGTACGACATCGGGTTAAGTAAAACCAAAACCGATGGATAAACTATTTTAAACTCTTAACTAAGGGGCCGTCCATTAATCACGTGATGTTTTTTAGCATATTTTAACCCCCCTCTCCCTTGGTGATACGTGGTGAGATTTAAGACTAACCCCCCACTTTGCTTTGTTGAAGATCAACGTCGGTTTCATCGAAAAATAAATACGAGTACACGTGATATCTTACTACACCCCCCCTCCCCCTTTGTGATATTTCGTGACTTTGCTGACCCCCCCTTTCGAGCCTCACGTGATTAATGGACGGCCCCTAATCATACCATGCTTTTATCAGTGAAAAAACACACTTTCACTTCTAATCTCTTCTTATTCTATTCCTCCCAATTCCTCGTAAGTTGTCTAAGGTAATATTGACTAATATAGTTTACCAATAAATGCGCGCCATAATAAAATGTCACCGCACGCACCCTAAACTTGTCCCCAATATTCTCTATTATTATCTGTTCTCCCCAAACCGAGTCAGTTTGTACAAGGGGTTAAGCTATGGGCTGTGGGCTATGACGTCTCATTGTTTTCAACTATATTTTCTATCTCTTATATCGTATATAGAAGATACCTATGTACGTGGGTAACACTAAAAGTTTTTAGAATAGGCCAGTATGAAAAGCAGCCGATGAAAAATTCATTTAAATTTGCAGCAATTTAAAAGTGTTTTTCGAGCGTCAAAATACAACTAGTCTAACTTTTAAATTGATGCTTAAATTTATAAAAACAAATGACATATTATATGAATCAAATACACATTACAGATTCCCAAAGAGTTCCTAATTCAAAATTAAATGCGTTCTTCATCGGCTAGTATTGTAGTGGTAGGCCTCTTTTGCAGGGGGCCGCCTGGGGAAGTACCACACCTTTGCCAGTTATTCATCCGCCAAGCAGTAATGTGCTAACATTACTGTGTTCCGGTATGAAGGGCAATGTTACCAGCGAAATTACTGGGCATAATGAGATTCAAAAACTAATATCTCAGGGTGACAGGCGCAGTGCAGTGCGGTGCATAATTTTTAATTTTAAAACACTGGGTTGCACTGTGTCTGATATGGGCCATCATGATGCTTACCATCAGGCACCTGATTTGCTCGTCTTGTCACTCACTATCATAAAAAAAAAGGCTGCTTTTCTTACTGACCTATTCTAAAAACTTTCGGTGTGCCTCTTGTACCTATTATAGTCTCAATTTTTCTACTAATAGATAACAATCCTGTATAATATAAACTATTATCTTACTAATATTATAAATCTCAGAACAAAGTAAAAAAAAAGTATAAAAATATAAGGTGAACAAAACGCTTGCGAGCTCTAACTTTCCTCCAGTGCCATCTTGCGCGGTTTTGGTTAGAGGATGGTTGGATGTTTGAAACTCTTTCACGCTAAAACTACTGAACCGATTGAGATGAAATTCGGTATAAAGATAGTTTGAACCCTGGAATAACATAAAAAGTACTTTTTATCCCGATATCCTCACGAATACTCGGGTGAAACCGTGGGGCACAGCTAGTATTAATCTATACTAATATTATAAAGAGAGAATCTTTGTTTTTTTGTTTGTAACGAATAGGCTCCGAAACTACTGGACCGATTTTAAAAATTCTTTGACTTATGGATAGCTTAATTCAGTGTGAGTGACATAGGCTTATGAGATTTTGAAAAATATTAGGGATCCGTAAGTAAACTGCAATATTGTGAACCAAGGTGTCACATATATTCATTAATTTGCGTGCGCTGTGAAATCTATTGATGGTAGAATAAAATAATGTACTAGGGGTTTGTAGTACGTACTAATATCTACAAAATAGTCCACGGATATTTCATCCACCTATTTTGGTTTAGTCACAATAATCGAAACACACATAATATGAATGCGCTGTAATAAGTATTGGAGGTAGAATAAAGTAATGTACTAGGGGTTTGTAGTACTTATCAATACCTACAAAACAGTATACATAGATTATATCCATCTTTTTTGGTTTAGTCACAATAATGGAAGCAGTGATTATTTTTCATGCGGTGTGAAACCTTTTGGTGGTAGAGTAAAGTAATGTACTAGGGGATTGTATTAATTATCAATACCTACAAAACAGTATACATAGATTATATCCATCTTTTTTGGTTTAGTCACAATAATCGAAGCAGTGATTATTTTTCATGCGGTGTGAAAACTATTGGTGGTAGAGTAAAGTAATGTACTAGGGGTTTGTAGTACTTATCAATATATTCAAAATAGCCCACGATAAATTCATACATGTGTTAAGGTTTGGTCATTGTAACAGAAATAGTCATTAATTTGCGTGCGCTGCGTAAACCATTAGGGTTATATCTATTAAAATACAATGTATCACGAATTTACTCCTGTCAAACGTTCACTATACCTACTTCTGCTACCCGTGCGAAGCCGGGGCGGGTCGCTAGTATAAATATAAACTAAGTAGGTAGATACTGAAATCTATACCTACCTATATAATCCTACATATTATATTTTTTCTTGTAACTTTTTGGAAAGATAATAGGTTCCTTGCTTGATTATAGGTTTTTTTTTATGGTAGTGAGTGACAAGACGAGCAAATCATCAATCATCAAATCAGGTACCTACTTAATCGATTAAAATAGGGATGAAGACAGCATTGATTGCCTAATTCTTAATAAAATTACTAATAAATTATTTATAGGAGAGATCCTGTCTTCGTGAAATTTTGTGCTTCAATGAACGGCATTGCGTAGCGACCTGCGTAGGTGTTCTATTCTATTTTAAACCAACTTAAATGGATAAATGTTATCAAGTTCAGACATTAACGTATAACACCTACCGCCATTGGCTTAAATTTATTTTAACCCGTGCAAAATTCTCATCGGTTTAAGTTTTTCTCTACTAAAAATGCTCTCATATGACAATATTTATTATTCTTGCAATAGAATTTTAAAGCGATCCCATTATAAAACGTCCCCGCTCTGTCGTCCGATTTCCATCAGAATACTTTTCTGAATTTTTCCGGTGTATACTAGAAATGGTACAGCTAGTCTAGAGGTTATTTCAAGCATAAATACATAAAGTTTACCTCTTTATTGCAATGGTTGCGACCAATAATAATTGTTCATTGTTCGGTGTGTCAGAATCCTTAGCGTTTATTTCTTTTATTCCTTTGAATAGTTCATTAGATAAACTGATAAATGAACGGTTGACTTCGCGTTGGAAGAAACTGGCTGAATGTGGTTTATCAAGATAGAAATAAAATTGTCACATTCTTTACGCCATAACATAAATAGGCAGAGGTGAACCCAGGACTCAGTCAAATAGTAGATACACCCACATTTCGCCCGTTTGTTATTGGTCTCATGTAATAGGGGGCGAGCCTATTGCCATCTACCGGGCACAGCTCCAGACTCCAGGCAGTTATTGAGATAATTCCTAATAGAAAAATCCAATATTTAACACTGCCTGACCTGGGGATCGAACCCGGGACCTCTTGATTGGCAGTCGAGCATGCGCCCTCTACGCCACCGAGGCAGTCACTACGAGGTTTTACGCCATATTTATTTTATTTTCCAGTAGCTTACCAGTATAGCTTACAGTAACTTAATAAAACCGTCAGTAGCTTTATAAAGATATGGATACAGACACCAGATTACCTCCACTACTTTCTTTGTGTATTTTAATTATCACCTGTCACTATATTTTCCAACGTTACATTACAGTAGGTAGGAGTTAAAAGACAAACGTAATTAAACTCGGCGCAAATTGGGCGAGCGTGTGAGAATATTCAAAAGCGTGGATTTGTGGAATAAAACAATGCCAGCGAGATTGGCTCTACGTCAAAATGCTATTTGAACGTCGAACATCGTGTGGTTTAGGGCTATGGCATGTACGTGAAGAAATTGGGAAAAAAATAAGTAAAGAGATAGGTATGGAACAGAATGCTACACAAAAAGAACATGAAACGTGGTACCTAATATATATAAATATGGAACAACTTCCACACACGGTCATCTGGTCCCAAACTAGACTAGAAGCCTGTACGATGGTAACCAGAGGACTGATATACATACATATATAAGCTTATAACACCCAGGCACAGATCAAACAGATCGAATCCGAGGCCTACGGCACAGAAAACTTTACGCCTTTTTCGCCCGGAACGGGCAAGCAGAGGTAGTACTTAGTCCCATGTAGAAGGCGAAGCTATTGCCATCTACCGGGCACAGTTCCAGACTTCAGTCATTTAGAAAACTCCTGAAGGGAAACCCTATTTGCCTGACTTGAGGATCGAATCCGGGGCTTCATGATCGGGAGTAGCGAACCACATCCCCAAAGCAGTCAAGGAGTATAAGCAATCCTAATATCCATAATAAACAAACCATAATAGACCGGACTGTTACTTTTTATGACTATTTAGTTATCAGTCAATATGATCCGATGTTAATTGCAAATGATAACTGGTTTAGAACTGGGACTACGGTTATAAATCATCTTGTTATGGGTAATAGAGAATTAATAAAAGCGGCTATAGGCAGTGTTATGACATCATCGACAGCCCTAGACATGTCTAATGTTTGTCTACAACCTGGGAGTAATTGGCTGGCAAGTAGCTGGCTGGACACGGGTTTCCCATGCCAGTGCTCGAGTTCAATCAACCTCGCGATAGGTATAAACAAAATTATATCGCGAACGTGCGTTTACGTGCCATTGACATTCAGATTTGCAACCGCGATCGAAATAGCCCGCGCTAAATATTGCCGCGCATTATGAAACGAAATTTTCGACGAATCTAATTAACCTGGTAGATTAACAAGTTTTTAACCGATTGATACATTGGCAAAGCTAAGGCAACTACCGCTACTTTCTCATACGCAGTAGTTCTTGTAATATTTCTATCAAACTTTACTCGTAATCTATTCTACTATACTACTTTTCCGTTTTATCGTATGCCATAAACTGCCTATGCCCAACGCTTGGACTGAAATGGACTTTAAAATTTTAATTCCTCCGTTGCTCCCATTCGCGGGTGTGCTATCAAAATACAATCTGTTTTAATGTTTGGTTTTCGATAAAGGTTGTTGACACAAAAACCGCAATATATGGCCCTATTGCTCACTCTGGTCGAGGGGAAAATATTGCTTTGAAATAGTTCCTTTCATTGTAATGTCTGATGTTTGTACACTGTTCATACACCGTATCTGAATTTAAAACGCTGTGCTTAGCAGTACGTTTAAATCATTCATTATTTCGTTCTTATTTACCATGATCAAATACGTACCCTGAATTATAAAATTAAAAGCAAAAAGTGGCGTTTCATTCGCACACTGGGTTCTTTAATTGCCACCCTCGCGGTACTGACATCGGCGCGGCGCGGCGGAGGGCGAAGGAAATCTGCGCCATCATTTTCGGTCCCAGTCAGTCCCCGGGGCTTTCTAACGGTATGTTTTGCTGCTCGTGTCTGTGAAATGTGAGCATCGGTTTTAATAACTTGCGCGTTTTATATTTCTGTTTTGATTTCGAGTTTGGAACGTTCGTTTCAAGTTTCAAGGACCCTGCAGTTACGTACTTTTTTTCTCGTCAAAATTATAGTTTAATAAAATAATAATAAACTAATAATAATAATAAACTAGTTTCTATAATGTCATATATCTTTTTCTCTGGTTTGATATCCTGTCAGTTCCAGGATGTATCAGATCAGGCTTCGTGCGCACCGTCTGAATAAAATATCTAGTATCGATCACGTGTCGCAGTGGCACGTTGCTCGTAGTTCTCTGAGGTCGGTCTATTGTGCGTCATGGTCATGACGTAAGTACGACAGGGGAGAGATCGGGACCTCACACGGCGCCGATTCGCCTCGCCGCGCCGTCCCTAACGCCCTCCTTTCTATAAAAGTAGCTGTGCAAATTCAGAACTCCAGCAAAGCACTAAGAATAGAACACAAACAGGAAACTTGAGTAATTTATCAAATTTTATGCTATCAGTAACGTTGCTAAATTCGCCAACTTCAGATCTATGAGTATAATATAGTATGACCTCAGTTGACGTAGGCTCTACGGACCCGCCATGAGGCGTGATACAAAAACTGTTTTTATAATATCTTCGATAAGCTTTGAAATGCATGCGACTTTTTAACCTTTTGATTCGAATACACGTATAGGTACCGAGTGATTAGTGAGCAAACACTGTCATTAACTATATTTTGTGCGGTTCCGATCATTATCTCTAGAGAAAGTGACGTGGATTAATCAGAAATTGCGGGTTTAATGTTCGTTTGTTTCCTAATAAAGCAAGTGGTGCTGTGATCACAAACCGTAACCTTACGCACGAATCTTGTAATAAACACTATCGAAATCCAAAACATGCTGTAGAAACTGGCCAAGGCTAGTCAAATTGAATCTATACGTTGAACTTATTTTATTTAAACTTTATTTGTGATCATGATAACATATTTAATTTGTAATATTACCTTACAGCATTCGTTTTGTTACACATATTAACAACATTATGTGAGTTAGCGTCTTATTATTTCGGTTTGTTAGAGAAACAAGTCATTGCTATGAAAGTCTTTATGAGTGAGCATTATTTATCAGAGTAACTTCGTACGCAGGAAGCGTGACCCAGGTTTCCGTTTTCGGCCCCCATGTGAAAACGTTTACACAATGTCAAATTGCCTACCTGGCTTGTTGCAAAATACGGCCTTCCTGCGGGGCCGCCCGGCCATTGTCGGCTGGTAACTTGCTCACGGCATGCTAATAAGAATATTAAGATTTACAGTCTTAGGCTACAAATTACGAATCCCGCCAGTATTTGTTACCTAGGTATAATAGCGCCTACATACATAACATACAATTACGCCTTTTTCCCGAAGGGGTAGGCAGAGGTGTACCCAGGACTCCCACAGTAGGTACACCCACCTTTTGCCGGTACGTCATTGGTCCCATGTAATAGGGGGCGAGCCTATTACCATCTACCGGGTTCCAGACTCGAGGCAGTTATTGAGATAATTCCTAATGGAAAAATCCAATATGTTTACACTGCTTGACCTGGGGATCGATTCCGGGATCTCCTGATCGACAGACAAGCTTGCGCCCACTACGCCACCGAGGCAATCGATTTTAGCGCCTTAAGGCTTTTATATTGACGCCTCTCGACTTCACTCTAAAGCGACGAGGATATACTGCTCCTAATTTATATCCTCAATCTCATGATGTAATTAACTTGTTCAATGTTGCCGGATAAAGAAATGTGGTTAACTTGTAACGTAATAACGTAAGCGTGCTGGGATGGCGGGTTAATTTAATATCTTGTGTACCTAACTACTCGCGCTCGCAAATACACGCTGTTTGTTTATCAGACGTGAAGCCACGTAATTTGTCAACACTGCCTCAGATTAAATAAATACGTAATCAGTTTATTTCCTTATAAAATCAAAACATATGGAGTTAGTATCGGGTCATTATCGAGATCACAAAAACTATGATGGTTACGAAGAAGGGATCTTACGAATAACTTAGGGTAAAATATAAATCTGACAATCTCAATTGACAGCTTCGTTGGCTCAGATGGTAGTAACTCTGCTCTCTGTGCCGCAGGCCCCTGATTCGATCTCCGGCCACGTCAAACATTTGTGTTCATGAACATGTCTGTTTGATCTGTGTCTGGGTGTTAAAAGCTTATATATAAGTATATCAGTCATCTAGTCACCATAGTACAGGCTTCTAGTCTAGTTTGGGACAAGTTGACCATGTGTGGAAGCTGTCCCATATTATTATTATTATCTCATTATCTTAACGATTTACGAGTATCTTTGTGGCACCTGGCAATGAATCTCTGGAAACTGTGCCAGTATAACAATGAAGTGCCTTTAATTCATTCAGAATAGACTCGATTCATCCTGCTTTAAATGTTCCGATGGTAACATCGCTCTTTATGTTATCCTATTCACTATTTCAAGTTGTATAAGTCAACTTTGATGATATGTAATCGTCTTCCTATAGACTTACACCTATAATTCCTTTAAAAACTACTTATAACATTAGTCTGACTCATCATTCGTCAAAGTATTACAATGGCCTTCGAGTTTCTAGCGTCAATATATAAAATAACCATTAATAAATACAAGATTAAATAAATATCTTCCTAAGTAGATTCTCATTAATGAATTGCAAATCTTATGGGCTATCAAACATTCGTACGTTGCATGCGACGTTTTCATAGTACCTCTGCGCCTGTGACCCGGCATGGAGGAATGCTTAATTGAATCGCTCCCGATGCCCTCGCCGGAGATGCGCTGCGACGAACTTCCCGCCTGTGATTACATTCGCACCGTCCCAGAAATGCACTGCGAATCAATGACATATCTTGGATACTTCATACTACTGGAATAAGTATAGTTTCAATATACCAATACCGCTGTGACTTCTACTGGCGCCTACGTGTCATTCCACTTCCATATTATATTGCTCGAAGAAATGAGATGACCTTTGCTAACGGGCTGACAAGTTTGATGTCTATTGAGTATCGACTGTGTCGTGTCGACCTTTGTGGTAGTTTCTGACTCAACTTTCTGGTTAGTTTTTAAAATTTAATATCCTCATATATATATATATATATATAAAATATAATATCTGTTGTCTAAATTAATGTACTAAAACACTTTGATGGACCTGTTTTGAAATCACGGCGCGGCGCCGCGACCGTTTACTCTGATTTATGTTGTCAGTTGTCGTCCTCAGTCCTCACACGGGACGACATAAAATATCCTCATAAATCTTTATTTCTAAAGTAGAACTATTGAGGATCTTTAATTGAACTGCTCCCGATGCCGGAGATAGGATTCGATGAGTTTCTGCTTCTGCGATTGGATTCTCGTTTTCATCATCTTACACGTAAATTTCGGTGTTCTATCTTATTCCCAATCATAAATACTAGTTTATGAGGTTACGTATAATTTTATTGCTGGATAATATTAAACTTAATACAGGTTTGCATTGAAATAATAATATGCCAATAACTTGAGAAGATTTTACTTTAAAAATACTCTAACGTTATATTTTATTATAATGTCCAATATAATATATAATAAGCTTAATCATTGCGTTATAGGTAGATCTTCTGTTTTATTTTTGTTTGTTATGAAAGGATAAAATATTTCAATCAGCCAATCACAGAAACCCCTGTCAGTGCAAACAGCATTGCGACTTTTTGCGTCTAAGTTTTCATCAGTTGTGAGTGGTTTATGCCTATAACAGAATTCTATTAGATTATACCAATATATTATTATATTAGTTCTTGGCACGAACGAGGTAGTTGTACTAAGAGACTAGAAGTTCAAGGCACATCATTCTGATGTGCCATATCCGTGTTTCAATCCTTGACACAGAGTTCTCTGAGCCTCGCAGCAATGACCTAGTTTACTCGATATTACCATTTTCTCGACGACGAAAAAGAACATCGTCAGGATACTACAAATTGCGACATATCTAGGATCATGTAGAATATAATAGACTGCCTCGGTGGCGTAGAGGGCGCATGCTCGACTGCCAATCAAGAGGCCTTCGGTTCGATCCCCAGGTCAGGCAGTGTTAAATATTGGATTTTTCCATTAGGAATTATCTCAAAAACTGCCTGGAGTCTGGAGCTGTGCCCGGTAGATGGCAATAGGCTCGCCCCCTATTACATGGGGCCAATAACATACTGGCGAAATGTGGGTGTATCTACTATGACAGTCCTGGGTACACCTCTGCCTACCCCTTCGGGAAAAAAAGGCGTGAATGTTTATGTAGAATATTTGAAACGTATAACCCTTCAGAATTTAGGTTTAAAATATTAATATTATACTCTATCGACTGTATGCATGTGGATCGCTTAAAGAATGCTGAATAAAAGGCCATGAAAAGATAATTACTTATTTTCTAATACTTAATGTGTTTGGTTAAAGGTAAGAACAACTGTTTCAATCTAAGTTAGAAGCTTTAATTTCCTAACAAATCTGGTTCACTAGTTCACAAACCATTACTCAATTGGTACTTGTATATCTTTATTAGGGGCTGGCTTCCAAGTTAAACGAATCCTTTCTGACCTGCTTCGGTACTCACTTGAATAATTACAGTGTGCTTTTATTGCTGTTAGGGCGCTTGGCGTTTTTATATTTTATTCGATCAGGTGCTTTATTGCTGGTAATTAAGTCTAACCGCATGTGAAGGTGATTTGTTTCATGCTAAATGACATGGCTTCAGCTTCAAACTTCATGTTGAATGTGTTTCCTACGCACTTGGGAATTGACACCGTTCTCTGCGCTAGCGAAGTTTTAGAAGTATTAAGAATGTCGTAAGAATATGAATTTAGTCATAGGTTATTTTACCCGACTGCGAAGAAGGATGGTTATGTTTCACTAGAGTGTGTATGTACGAGGTTTCTTTGCCAAGGCCTATAGCGTTCCTCATTTTGGTTTTCGATTTTCTTCTTTGAAAACCAAAATAGGGGGTAAGTTTGTGAAATTGAACAAATTTAGTAACATTAGATTTTGTTTGCAGATTCCAAAACTATTGCTATAAAATTCGTAAAGTTTACTAGATAAAGCTATTTTTAACTATGCCCCAGTACTTAATACCTATCTACTACGAGTAGGACTATAATACCGCGCCGCGCTTCCACAAAGTTTGTTTTAATAAAAAATCCTTTGTTTACATTCTTCTAATCTTTGTTTATGTTATGGGTACCTATTTAATGTTTAATAGTTCTAATTAGCGCTTGTGTTATCGAAAACTAAAAAGTGTGCAATAGCAATAAATTAAATTATTAAAAATCGTAAAACCCGACTTCTTTAGAAAATTTTTAGCCGATCTTTCAGTATGGAAGACGGGGAGAAGCACAAAATATTTTTCACCCTGTTTTTCCCCATATTCCCATGGGAACGATGTATACGCGGGTGAAACCGCGGGGCACAGCTAGTCAGTTTATATATTATATATAGTATCATATATATTATTTATACAATACCTCTATGCAGTCATTATAATATAGGTTACGTGATCAGTTTTCATAGAACAAGTCTAATGTAGTTTACGCAGTCGTCCATAATGCCGAAGCTACCAGTTCCTAGAATTCTACGGGAATAACAAGACCGGCTCTACTTATCAATTCCGGATCTGTGTAAGTTGCGTCGGGTAGTTATTTAGTTACGAGGGGTGTAAGGTTTCGACTGCGCGACGCCACGCCACACAAAGGAAACTCGGTCTAACATGTCCAGCTCTCACGGACTCGTTCTACTGGATGTAAACAACACTATGTGTAGCCCTCTTCCGACTTGAGAAACTTTATATCTACCTAAAATACGCTGAACATGCCTGCATACAAAAAATAATAAATGTAAAGGCTCTACAAATAGTTTTGTACTCAAATACCGTCTTTATTTAAATTGTATCTGCTTCTCGTTGTGATTGAGTACAAAACTTACATCCATTTGTTACGAAGTGGATTCTGCCCTCAGACATATTATGAAAAAGGTTTTTAGTTGACCTGCAAGCACGACCTGTGTGTATGATTGATCGATGTAGAGACGTGGAGCCACTCCAGTCGAGCACTCGGTCCGGGACTCGGGACGAACATCAAGTGAATACTCTCACAGGCCACAGGCGCCTTCTCTGTAATCCCTGAGCAAACAACCGCCAAATTGTGCAAACAAGATGAAATGAGAACAGGACCTCATTTCATATATTCTCATTTCAATGGAACCATGGCCCAAAAACACATGCTTCAACCTTCGACTGTTTGTTTACCATTCGGAAACGTGATTTCTTACGATCATGTATATTTAATAATCGTTATATAATCTGAACAAAGTTCAGATATTATATCTGAACACTCCAAATGGAGCTGGATCGAACTTTGAACATTTTATAGGTAGGTAAAACAAAAGTTCACATTAGTGTATTTGTGGTAGTAAACGTGTGAAGTGAAGCCAGGCACCGCACGGCAGATGCTCTGGAGGTCACCGCCCCGGCAAGCCGCAGCTGGATATTATGCTCGCGCGCTTTTTATGCTCCCGATCCCGACTGGGAGGATGCCGTGAAACTCACGCAGTCCTTACTTATTGTTCTACGATTTATAATGAAAGAAAATTCATTTTATTCACATTACGACCCTTATGAATTATTCATCACAGGTGCCCCACTTGAACCTGACACTGGCTTGCATCTGTAACGAATTAAAAAGTCAAAATATTTCCTGTTTTATTTCTCAGCTCCAGCATTTCGTGACTCGCTCGGTTTATGTGGTCGACGAGACGGCCGGTGCCGTAATTTTCTCGTTTCGAGTGGTCATTAGTTCCACGGGGACAGGGACTTGTCTGTCGCACGGCCATTAGCCATACACGCACACCTATGGCTCGTAAGCCAGCTCAAAGAGAACGGTTCAAAAACTTCTTTATTGCCGGAATAGTGCCCTTTCTCTGCATTCAGTTCTGAAAGTAGGTACTAACACGCTAGATAAGTTTTTGTTGGAGCGCCACCAAATTCGCTAGGGTTTTTGTACATTTGTGACGGTTTATGCGATGCGAAGGACGTGCCCCTTCGCTTCGTTTCGTTGGTGTGCGGGCGCGGTATTCGGAGTTTAGGGTGCGTTCACCGCAGCCATGCGATCGATGCCCGGCCCCAGCCCAACTGTATATACAGAATCCACACACCAGGCTATGGTTGATTTAAAATAATGTATGACGTAGATTAAATCTCTTGAATGTATTTTCACAATTCACATAAAATATCTGACACTAAAAAGAAGTGATCACGATCATAACGTTCAAAAGTTTCGCGGACAATAAAATCAACCAAAACAATTGCGAATGAATGAATATTTCCGTCCTGCGATAAGTGGACGTTGGGAAGCGGTTCTCACTTATTTTTCCCACGTCCAGATACGATAACCAGCCTCCGTCGCATCGTTTCCGATGAAGTTGTGGTTTCAGTTCGTTGTCTATGTTCGGAGTGCGTTTCGTCACGCCACGGGCCATTCAACGAATTTCCTTTCAATATTTCTTTCGATCATGCATCAAAAGTGGTTCCCAGAAACGCATACTCATCGCAGATCAATGCCGGATTAGAGAGGTCTGAGGTGTGAGAGCTTTCTGTATTTTAATAAAACGAGATTACAGACGTTGAGGTAATTTGCCAACTACGCCATTAGACCACGCGATCGTGTCCCCGAAGCGAGATGAAAGGATGCATGGCGAAGGGAACTTCTCCGAACAGACGGTTCGTAAAACTGGTTTGGTACAGGTACGCGGCCAAAAATTATACGTAGACAAAAGCCCCAGAACCGAATATCGGCACCGGACGGGCATTTGACAAAGGCACATTCCGATCGGGTATCGCGCCTGACACAAAGAAGGTTAGGTACTTATAGTTTGGACCGTTCGTAAAAGCAGAAATAGGTAACGTTTAATATCTCAAATTGCAGAACAGACTAGTATCTACTTAGTATATTCAGGTTTGTTGAAAACAAAACATTTCCCATGTTTTGTTTCCTGCTTGTTATTAAATCGATAACTTGTCGTGTTTTGTCACGCTTCGCTGTTTTTGATATTATTTTCCTACAATGAATACCAATTCAAATTTTACTATATAAACTTTTGTTAGGGTCCAGTTATGCAGATAGATTGATAATGACTGTTTTTTTCTTAGCTATAGGTATAATTATATATACTAAATCTTTGGTTCGTATTATTATTATTATACATACAGGGACTTACTTCCGTTTATCGTTAGTTTAAGGACTGAGTTCAAACCCTTTTTTGTTTACGTTACCTGTACTAAGTAATTAGTTACTAATTTTATTGGCCGATTAGGTTTGTCTTCGAGTACTATACTTAACTCTTCTATCATAATATTTAGTATTATTATTTGTTGTCGTCATAAATTTCATTCGGCTTTTCATTATTCATAATTATATTATTATGTTTAAGATTTGTGTAGTTTTATGAACGATAATTTTCTAATAACTTTACCGTAAAATATGGCCATGTCGTCTTGAAAAGCTACGTTTGTTTTAATAACTTTTTTCATGGCCGCTCGTAAATCGCCACTCACTACCCTCTCTATATTTTATGGACCTTTACAACGCGAGAGCAAAGGTCTTTATAATGAACACATTAACATTATAATATAATATAAACTTCTGATCATGCTCACAGTTCATTTATCTCTAAAGAAATGCAATCAGGAGAAACCATGCAGTGTAGAGTATATTTATTATTCGTTATTAGCATTTATGATCCAAGTATAGATAGGTAGATTGATAGATAAACACTTTAATGTAATTCATACATAGGACATATATACATAAAGGATAATATTTCAATTAATCTTAGGCTAGTACATGTGGCAGGTGGTAGTGGTGGTAGTGGAGTATAATGTGAATATGTCTCGGAATGGCCTCAGGGAAATGGATTAGGTAAAGCAATGCATAGAAACGAGACTACTAAGTACATAAAACGAATGAAAGTACAAAAGAGTTAGAAACGATAAAATACAGACGTTCGAAATAATATTATGTTGCAATCAAGCACGGTTAGCAACAAAGTAGAGCCGCGGAGTTAGCTGATTCCACCAAAGGTTGAATATTGTTTGAAAAGGAATGTTTCCCGGATATTGGCTCAGGTAGACCAACCGAATGAGCCATCCCGTCCATTTACTTTTCGCTGCGAAAAAATGCTTTTAAGAATAAATTAAGTTCAAACGATGACGAACCAGGCCGTAGTCCTAGGCGTCCGGTTGTATTTTATTCGGGCAATGGTCTCCGTAATTAGTATAGGTAGACATGTGTGGCGCAGCAACTCAGTCGATTTATTTCAAGAGCGGAAACGAGATTCACCGTCATAGCCATAACGATGAAGATGGAACTGACAGCTTATAAATTTAATATGGCTAAAAATCACGTTTTCAACGAGCACATTAAACTAATTAAAATTGTTCTCGTGAAAACCGTCAGCTCAGCTTATCTTGATTAAGGTTCGGGGTTGTTGATCTGCGAAGTGGGGTGTAAGTGTATGCCCCCGCACCGCGGACCTCCCCGCCCGGGCCTTTATCGCCTCCTCATTCAACTGCCTGCGCCCTTCAAATTCGCGACCTTTATAGCTCGGAATAAAAGGAAGGACAGATTATGTTTGCAAAGCAAATGAAGATGGTCGAAATATTATCGAATGACATGAAAGATAACTTAAATCCTTATAATCAGCGATTAATGGTTTATAATATGGATGTTGTGTGATCTGCATTAGGTATCTTAGGGATGTTAACGCGTACTGATTACCTACCACCTTTAACATTGAATATTGTGTGAATACTTATGTTATCTCAAAATGAATTAGATTTTTGGTGACTTGGCACGCAACCATAATATTTAAATTATTGAACTTTGTTTTACGACTTTCAAAATTTTTAACGGTCTGGAGAGCAGTAAGAGTGGTGTCTGTCTAATTGAGAGGAAATAATCGATTCTTCTTACGTGCTTCAAGAAACGTATATCGCATCGTCGGATGAGCCCATTGTTCGTTCTCTCGATTATGATCCGATTTTATAACAGCGCATGTTATCACGCCATTACTTATATGTACTTTTTTTTCAATGTTTCTGAGCTGATGTGAATAGTGAAGTCTGACATTGGTGTACAGCTAGGTATGGAGAAAGTTATTTAATATCATGTTGCTGCGTGCGATATTAACCGTAAAACCGTTATGACTGCTAAGAATGTTTAACAATTTCTCCCATTTTTCTTTTATATGACAGTCTCATTATTTAGCTCCCTTCCTTATCACTAATCATCAATCACATATCAAATTCGTGCGACCGGTTCCGGTTCCAACTTCCAACATATAAAATACATTTAACATGAGTCAGTTTAAGCCGAATAAAATAACCCAACAACGAGTTATATTTCAATATAGGTAGAACACGTTTACAGCTTTGAAAGATTGTCATTCCTGTAGGCCGACAACTCTGTTAATCTGTTGAAATTACTTGGGCACAGTTAGATCCTAGCAAATTGCTACCTAATTGAGGTGGCATTTCAATCAAATTCCAATCATTGGTATTTAATGATACGGTAATATATTTCCTGGTACTGCGTGCGTTCAACACTGAACTATTAAACTAAACATAGAAGTAATTGGAGAACTGACAAAGTTACAACTGAATGTTAGATTTACGATAATACTCGCACAAATGCCAATAAAGGTATGAGTTTGCAAATTAATAATTTAATTTCAAGCCCAAGATAATAATATACTACAGTCTGCTTTAGCAGATGATATGATACCAGTTATTCAGAAATGATAACAAACTCACTGATAAATACACAATAATACAACTTTTAAGATACATGGAATCAGGGCCGTCTTAAGTCTATTCTGCGCCGGGGTGCGGGACTCAGCCTGCGCCCTCATTTTGTTTACACTGCAGCGTGGCACGCGACCGACGACACACTGCAGTATGAAAGGGGTCCTAGTCAACCAAACTCGCCTATGACAGACGCACAGGTGCCGCGCCGCGCGCCCATTTCAAATGAACTTACACTCTATTGACTTAGAGATCGTTTTGCTTCAAAAGCGGCCGACCGGGCGGCAACGTGTCAAACGTACATACATACACTCTCTTTGGATTAGAGATTTTGCTGCGCGCGTGTTCTATTAAAAAAAATGTTATTTGTGTAGTGTAGTAAAGCGGTATGACAAGCGCCGAAAGCGTAATAAAAGTTAAAAAAATATTATTGTTGATGACTGTTTTTTTTTGCTTGCGCATACATATTTGTCGTAAGTAACAAGTATATAAATCTGTGCAATAGCGTTAAGTTCAATGAAATATCCAAAAATTCAGCAAACGAAAGGCGCCCCCGGGCGCTCCGCGCCCGGGTGCACCGCACCCCTTGCACCCCCTGGTAAAGACGGCCCTGCATGGAATTATTGCAAATGTTTTACTAGAGGATTTTCCCGGTCGGCCTTCCCGCATAGCACGACTTATCAGCGTACCTACCTAATTACAATTGTCACATTAAAACTTGTGTTTCACTTCCTAATTCGCGCGAACTCGTTTCCGTGATACTTTGAATGAAGATAATTAACGCATTAATTCGCTTAATAATACCGTTTTAACATGTCAAGAGTTATTTATATACACAATCTATGTTGTGGAATATTTCCAGTTTTTTTAGTAGTAACTTTAGTAGCACCTGCCCTTTGGGTCGACGACATCGTCAAGGTTGCAAGGAAATACCTGGATACGATCCGCTCTATAAAGATAAATGATACAAGTGGTGGAAGGCATATTATTTCCAACAGTGGTCCGATATAGGCTGGCGAAAATGATGGTGAACTTTGTAATTTTTATGTAAACCTAAACCTACGTACAATATACCTACTTGCTCGTTTTTAGTTGTCTTTTGATTGAAATTGTTTTCAATCTTACTTCTTACTTCTTATATATATAAAAATCTTGTGTCACGATGTTTGTCCCGAATAAACTCCAAAACTACTGAACCGATTTCAATCAAATTTCACATGTACCCGTATTTTGGTCTAACTTACTGGATAGGATAGTTATCATCTCAATTATTCGCTTATGTCGTGAATGTAAACGAATAAAATGTATCAATTAATTGTTTCTTAAGCAAGTGTTTATTTACTGTTTAGTTTTATGAAGTTCTCATAGATGGCGGTGTACGTTGATTCATCGATAAAATTCTTCAATATTGTTTGACATGTAATAATAATAATAATAATAATATGGGACAACTTCCACACACGGTCATCTGGTCCCAAACTAGGCTAGAAGCCTGTACTATGGTAACCAGATGACTGATATACATACATATATAAGCTTATAACACCCAGACACAGATCAAACAGACATGTTCATGCACACAAATGTTTGACCTGGCCGGGGATCGAACCCGGGGCCTGCGGCACAGAAAGCAGCGTTACTACCGTCTGCGCCAACGAGGCTGTGTGTAGGTTGCAAATACACCCAATAGATGGCGCTGTGTTCTGTTTCTTAGAATTTAAATTCTATTACTTATTTCACGTTATATTTATTTATGCTCACGATATAACCGTATTATTTTAATGGTTTGTGACTGATATTTTTATAATTATACTGCGTATGTTACAATATTATTACCATTAATAACAAAAAAAAATTGTACTATTTTTGTTAGAGAATTATTAAAGTCTTGGCGCCAAATTTTAATCAAAGTTTCAAGATCTGGCCATCAAATTCTATCGAGTCGCCATCTCTGGTTTGAATGTCCAAAGCTTTGGTATCTCATTCGTTCTCGAGACCTCCTCTGAGCGTAAACAAAGCTCCCTCTCGAGACCCACTATTTCGAACAATCGATCAATCGTTTCTTCTCGAAGCATGCGAACAAGAACGTTCGGGAAATTCAAGGTTCAGGTATAAATACTGGCGCCGAGTGTCACCGCAGTTCAGTTCCTTTTTAAACGAGTGAATTAATACTAGGTATCTTCCGGAAAGTGATAGTCTCAGTAAAATCTCCACGCATTTTGAACAAGAATATGAATATTTCAATTGAGTACTCCAGTTTTATTTTAAATTTAGGTAATTCGATTTTACCGGAAGGGTTTTATTTCCTCAGTTGCGATTAGAGAAATAAAATATGGCGGTACGAAGTTCGCCGGGTCAGCTATTATAAATGCGAAGGTTTGTGAGGATGGATGAATAGATGGATGGATGGATGTTTGTCACTGTTTCACGCAAAAATTACTGAATTAATTGGGTTGAAATTTGGTATGTAGGTAGCATAGACCCTGAAATAACACATAGGGTACTTTGTTTCCCAATATTCCCACGGGAACGATGTCTACGCGGGTGAAGACGCGGGGCACAGTTAGTATAATATAGATATTTCTATTGAGAGTTTGCACAATAATGAACTTTTGACGTATCCTATAAATAAATACGCAGAATCAATCGGATGACTTCCGCGAGAGCAGTTGGCAAGTTCTATGTAGGTTACTAGCGAGTTGACCGGTGCACATTTAGCTTACAATGTAGAGTATATAGAGGCCGGACCTCTACAAGTGTCTGTACAAGTGGTCAAACATCTTGCAATAAATACTAAAATCACTCGGCTTGAAGCGTTTTCCAAACGGTCGCTAATTAATAAGCTGGATTTATTCAAAGAACGTTACTGCAAAATTATGAAAAGGCAATATTGTGCTGACATGACGCATTTCATTCATTTTTAAGTACAAACCTATATTGTAACCTGTATTGTCTCTGTTCCTTCGTGCTTCGTACATTTTTTATGACAGTGAGTGTCAAGACAAGCAAAGTGCCTGATGGTAAGCATCATGATTGCTCATATATCAGACACAGTGCCACCCATTGTTTTAAAATTCAAAATTCTGCGCGGCCCTGCACTGCGCCTGTGTCACCCTGAGATATAAGTTGTTGAAACTCTCATACCCAGTAATTTCGCTTTAAGTACATAAATGAAATCTTTCCTAAAGGCTTCATTTAACTTCAAACTGCCTCTTGAGCTACGAGTATATATTTTGTCTCTTAAGAGCATTTTATAGTTATTTTAATCCATCTTGTTAAGGTTCTTTCATTCATCTTGTTAAATTTAATCACGTGATGTTTTTTTAGCATTTTATACCCCCCCTCCCCTCCCCCTTGGTGATACGTGGTGAGATTAAAGACTAACCCCCCACGCAAAATCACGTGTAATTTTTAGTACCTACAAAGAATCTTAAAATTTTTAGAATATTATCTTTAAATACAGGTATAAAGGTATAATCTAATTTTATTCTAGAAAATTAAGGACCATGATATAAAAACATTACTATTCTTTGAATAAGATCCTAATTTGATCCGTATAATCGTATACGATGATAAATGATACGGCACTTACTATGGTTTTATATTCATGCATAAAATTTATTGCTTTTAACATCTCTCTTTTTTGTCCTTTGGGTTCCGCTGTATGTGTCACTAACTTGTTCACGTGAAGAAATAACATCTTTGTTACTAGAATAACTCTGGAATTCTCTTTGTGACGTTAACCTAAACAGTTTATAAATGCAACTGCGTCGATTTGCTTTGTTATTTATGACTTTCCAGTCGTAAATTCAAAACAAATAAATGAGCATGAATAAAGAATGAACGCTCATGTTTTCCGTAAATGAGATATGATTGAGCCGAAAACATCTTTAGTTATTGTATTGTACCTATTGATTGTAGAGTGGTCGAATGATGTGATCTCTTAGATTATAGACATTTTTTTGTGCCTGATGGTAAGCATCATGATTGCCCATATCAGACACAGTGCCACCTAGTGTTTTAAAATTCAAAATTCTGCGCGGCACTGCACTGCGCCTGTCACCCTGAGATATTAGTTGTTGAAACTCGTCATGTCCAGTAATTTCGCTGGTAGCATTGCCCTACAGACCGGAACACAATAATGTTTACAAATTACTGCTTGGCGGATGAATAACTGGTAAAGGTGTGGTACTTCCCCAGGCGGCCCCCTGCAAAAGAGGCCTACCACTACAAACACTACATACTAACATACTACAGTCAAAATAAAAACCAGTTTAATTGCCATCCTTGGCATTGTTTTTGTCTATCTAAATTAGTGCAAAATTCACAGATAAGTTTCAGAAGTCTCCTCTTATCTTTTTAATCTGAAGCATGCACAGTGCCTACTCGGTTGCTTTGAAGTAGGTCGCGAGCCGCAAGCGAATTCAGCGGTGGCAACACACCGGGCGTCGGCCGCCAAGAGCGCTCAGCTGATCGCGATACTGCGCACAAAGGTCTCTGGGTTAATCGTCTACTATTAGCGTAAAATTATACTTCTTGCAGTGCTGGAAGGTATTTGCACTTATTCAAGGGAATTCAAATTCCCTTGATACCGTGACTAAATCGCTGAAAGTTTGGTTTGGTCCACAATAACAAGGGTAAAAAAACTGCATTATGAATTTGCTTCTACAAGGGTACACAATAATAATTGTGCCTCGAAGGGCCATTTATTTTGGTTCAAAATTCAAAATATAATTCCATGTGTAAAAGTTCTCCTTATAAACTACTTAACATTCAAGCCCGATTACTGCTCTACGTCCCACATTAAGGCAGTTGGTGTTATTGCATTGTAAAAGCAATTTCGTGTCGCTCGTCTCGCTTCCGCAGCAGGGACGCACTTCCGCCCATACTTAGTTAGCTGCACCTGCTTTATTGTTATCATGTCGTTAGCAGTAATGTCTTACTATACATATATTATATATATTAATTATATATTAATAAAAGAATAATAAGTGCGTCTACGTATGTAAGTACCTGGGCACTCTCTTGTAAAAGAGGTAGGTAGATGACCTTACCATACCGTAGTTTGTATAGAACCACCTCGATAATCTTTCTTAAACATCCCGCCTGGTGGCCGATCATGCACGTTCGTGAGAAGAGAGTGTCCGATCATCGGCGTCGGAGACTTTATTGTTTTTATTGTAAATTTAGAACAAGTTTCACCATGATGACTATGAAGAAGTCTGACACTGCGAAAAAAGAATCATCTTATAGAAAATCTATAACCAATATAAACTCCTAAAACAAGAATATTTAGTTTTTAGTTCCGATTTTTAGTGTAAAAAACAACATGCACAGTGCACCGCCCTCCCGCCCGCAAAATTGCATGCAAAGAGGAAATGCTATTAGGTATTATTATTGTTAGTGACACCATTCATATATAGACACGTGTGTTTTGCGGGCGAGAGGGTGGTGCACTGTGCATGTTGTTTTTGACACTAAAAATCAGAACTAAAAACTAAATATATTCTTGTTTTAGGAGTTTACAATGGAGTTCCGAAAAGTAACGCCAAATTCATTCAATTATAATAATATAATATATGGGAGATGTTTTTTCTTTTTTACTCGATTTCATATTTATCTCCATATTTAAATATGTTATAAATGATGAATACAAAGACCCCTTGAAGTCTTCTACGTCGATTATTACACATCACGTATTCGAGAAGTATGAATGAATTGAAAAGATTTTTGAATAAAATCTGGTTTACTTACCCCAAATAGAAAAGAATGCTTGTTTGTGAAACGCTTTATTCAGATTCTTTATAGTCAAACTGTATAAAAACCTAATGCTTTCAATCAATAAATTTTATGTAGGTATTTTGCATTTGAATGTATTATGGTTGGGTATAGTTTTTGGAAATCTGTTTTATTGGCTCACACTTTACCAGAGCGCTTTATATAAAAATCTAGTTAAATGTTTAGTGGCTTGCGCAGTCATAAAAAGTAATTGCCACATCCATATAGCGGCAATGATCCCAAATAGTGATTTATGTATTCGTATTATGTTTAGGTCGTTTAACCATCACTATAATATTAGGCGGAATTAAGTCTTATTATATGTATTTATATCGATAACTATAAATAGTGTAATAAGGTATCTTTCCGAACGCATGGTAGACTTAACTGTTTATCTTCATTGACGTACAAAAGTGTCATACTGTGGCCTATTTGAATAAAAACTTTTTGACTTCGACTTTGAGTGAACGTGGCCCAGTGGGAATATGATGGGCTTTGAATCCGGAACCCCTGGTTCAGGACACGAATCTCATACCATGTGGTATGACAACTGGACACTTCTTTCAGAAGGAACGTAAAGCCGTTGGTCCCGGCTGGCTGTGGTTGAAGATGGTCCTTAGATAATGTCAGTGTCAGAGGCCCATCTGGCGACCTTAAAAACTGACACCACAGACCGAGGACAAGTAAAAATTCAAAAGGCTTCAACCGGTGTATTTTGGATTAATAATACGTATATCAAGCTGAGAGATATTACATCTTATCTTACCTCTTACCATTATTATAAATATCAAATCTCAGTACAATGTAAAAAAGTTACGTTGGTAAAAGCACTAACCAGCGCCATCTAGCGCGGTTTTGATTAGATGGATGGATGCGTTTCCTCTTTCACGCCAATACTACAGAACCTATTGGGCTGAAATTTGGTATGCAGGTAGCTTAGACCCTGGAATACACATGGGGTACTTTTTTACCGATATTCCTACGGGAATGATGTCTACGCGAGTAAAACCGCGGGGCACAGCTAGTAGTAACATAGTTTTGGACTTTAAGGAACAGAAGAAAACAAAAGAACCATTCCACATCACAACTGAATCAACTTAAGTTATACCATATCAGATAAGCACATCGTACCGACTTTGTAAAATGGTCGTGGTACACGGATGCAAGCACAGGTGGTGCAGATTGCAGAAGCATTTCTCGACAGCTGGCACATGGAGTGCTCGGGTGCACCTGCTCGTGCACATGGTCGGCATATCTGTTAATGCACTTACATACCCTCTTTTATTTATAAACCTTGCATTTTGCCGCATCCATCACATTCTCAGTCTTCAGATTTATGTGAAAACGTTTTTCGAGTAACTTAATTATTATCAACAGAAATATTTCAATAATTTTCGAAAAATTATTCTTTGCTACATTCCGTGGAAATGATTCAATGCAAGATAAGTAAGATAGATAATCCTAATACTAGTCCAACTATCCTACTAATTTTATAAATGCGAAAGTTTGTGAAGATGGATGGATGGATGGATGAATGTTTATTACTCTTTCACGCTAAAACTACTGAACCAATCGGGCTGAAATTCGGTATAAACTATAAACTCAAACTCAAACTCAAACAGATTTATTCAAATAGGTCATAATCTGACACTTTTGTACGTCAATGAAGATACAGTACTGAGTCTACCGTGCGTTCGGAAAGATACCTCTACAAGAAGAACGCACAAGAAACTTGTAGGGCTTAATTTTTTCAACAGATAGTTTCACAATATTTGGTTTGGTTACATTCGTTTTCTTTGAAGGTGCCGCGAGGCGGCTATGCAGAAGTTTCCAGGCATCTTTGTCCTCTATGTACTGGTTGACTTTATAATAAGCCTTCTTAAGTAAAGTAGATTTTATATAGGTTTTGAATTTACCCTCTGAGAGCCCAGTTATCTCTTTTGGGATTTTATTATAGAAACGTACACTATTTCCTAAGAATGTCTTTTTATTTGTTTTAGATAATCTAAAGCTAGGTACAGCTATTTTGTCTTTATTCCTAGTATTAAAATTATGAAGGTCACTATTTAATTTTAAATTATGTAAATTTTTACGCACATACATGATGTTCTCATAAATGTATAAGGATGGTAGGGTCAGTATGTTTATTTCTTTAAATAATTCCCTCAGGGATTCGCGTGGACGCATCTCATAGATGGCACGAATCGCACGTTTTTGTAGTATAAAGATAGTTTCTATATCTGCAGCTGACCCCCACAACAGAATCCCATAAGACATCAAGCTATGGAAATATGCAAAGTACACTAATCTCGCAGTGGCTACATCTGTTAGTTGCCTAATTTTATAAACCGCGTAAGCTGCAGAGCTTAGTTTCCCTGAGAGCTCGGTGATATGAGTGCTCCATTGCAGTTTAGAGTCTATATTTATGCCAAGGAACAAAGTTGCATTGTCAATATTGAGTCTTTCACCGTCAAGAACTATGATTGGTTCTATACTTCTGACGTTAGGCAACGAAAATTTCAAACATTTAGTCTTTTTCGCATTCAATAACAGATTGTTTGCTGTGAACCATCTGGATATACTTGCTAAAGTATTATTTACATGTACTAGTGAAGTATCCTTCCTATCAACTTTAAAAATCAATGACGTATCATCGGCAAATAGAACTATATCTGCTAGACCGTGGACCATGTAAGGCAAATCGTTAATATATACCAAAAACAGGAAAGGACCCAAAATTGATCCCTGTGGGACTCCCATCTTGACAGGAGAACTAGCAGATGTGATACCATTGACGCTAACCTTCTGCTGCCTACTAGACAAGTATGATTCCACCAGGTTCAGGGCATTCCCATGAATTCCATATACTTCTAACTTGCGCAGTAACGTGCAGTGTTCTACACAGTCGAATGCTTTGGAAAGGTCACAAAACACTCCAATGGCATCTTGTGAACTCTCCCAAGCCTCCAAGACAAGAGTCATGAGATGACAGCCTGCATCGGTTGTTGATCTGCATTTGGTGAAACCATACTGGTTTGAATGCAATATTCTATTTCTATTGAAATGTGACAGCAGTTGGTTTAGCATCAATTTCTCAAAGATTTTACTTAATACTGGCAAAACAGAGATTGGCCTATAGTTTGAGGGATCTGTCCTACTTCCCGATTTAAAGATAGGAGTGATTTTACTTATTTTCATTAGTTCTGGAAACGTGCCTTTATCTATGCATAGGTTAAATAAGTCTGCTAAGTAAGGAGCAATTGTGTTTATTATAGAATCTAGCATTTTTACAGATAGACCCCATAGATCTTCAGTAGCTTTAACATTTAAACTCTTGTACGTCTTTTTGATATCAATTAATGAGATGTGTTCAAACGAAAATTCAGGTATGGTGCGTTGGAAGTTTTCTTTAAGAAAAGCCTCCGCCAAGTCTGGGGATGAATCAAGTGACTTGGTCGCGTTCAGGGCTATGTTAGAGAAGAAATCGACAAAAATATTAGCGACTTCCTCAACATTTGTAATGTGTTCATTATTAATTAATAATTTATATTCAGAATCTCTACATTTATCTTTACCTGTTTCTACGTTTATTGTTTTCCAAACCGTCTTAATTTTATTACTTGATTTGCGAATTTTGTCTCTAATATTTATGGCTTTTGCTTGGATGCACACAGCTTTAAAAATTTTTGAATAACATTTAACATACTCATGAAATGATTCTGAATTGGAATGGGCTTTATCCCTATATAACTCATACATATTATCTCTACTTTTCCTGATACCCTTGGTAGCCCAATCACTAAATTCTAGTTTCCCATTCGAGTGTAATTTCTTTTTGGGACATATCTCATTGAACTCCTTACTTATTACAGAAAATATGTTTTCATAATTGAAATTAGGGTCTTCCTCAGAGACAGCGACATTTTCCAGTTTTAATTCTATATTATTCCTAAGCTTTTCGAGTTTATATGTTGTTAGGGGCCTATGTTCAATTGTTGGTTTTTCTTTTGATTTTTCACTTATAAATTCTAGTGAGAGACCCTTGTGGTCAGACCTAACTCCACCCGTTATTGATAACTTCCTACTTTCGAAATTGGTAAAGATATTATCAATACAGGTCGATGAGGTAACTGTAACTCTTGTGGGCTCAGAGAATATGTAACTCAAACCGAAGGACTTAAATAAACTAGTCAAATTAGTTTTATCTGGAGAATCTGACAAAATATCAATGTTAAAGTCACCGCATACAAGTACATGTTTATTACTTTTACAAATTTTGTTTAGAATTATTTCCATAGAGGACATAAAAGAAGTGAGATTCGAGTTCGGCGGCCTATATACACATAAGATTATGTGCCTTTTTACTTCTACACAAGCCACCTCGCAAGTTCGTTCCACAGAACAGCTGACAATATCATTTCGCTCTTTATATTTAATTGATTTTCTTAAAAGTATAATCGAGCCACCTCCTTCAGCAGATGTTCTGTTGAACTTACTGGCCACCTGAAAATTATTAACATTAAATGACATTTTATCATTTTTTAACCAAGTTTCACAGAAACATAAAATATCATAATTATATTTATCTACAAGATATCTATAGATAGTTTAGACCCTGGAATAACATCCCGATATACCCACGGGACCGACTTCGCGGGTGAAACCGCGGGGCGCAGCTAGTATACCTATATATACACCTACTAATCACTAATAGTATAAATAATAAGTTTATGAGGATTGATGAATGGATGTTTGTAACTCTTTCACACCAAAACTACTTGGACAAACGGATTGTGCTGAAATTAGGTATTTAGATGGGTTAGACCCTGAGAAACCCACGGGAACGAAGACTACGCGGTTGGAACAGCTTGTTACGAAACAATCGTTTATCACTGCAGCGAGCTCCGTCTCAACAGTAGAATAGAAGTTATTGTTACAAAAATATATAGGTGTATTAAATATATCTATATAAATATATTTTACCACTTTTACCGTCCCATTTTTTCATTGGTTGCGGTTTCTTTACTCGCACTATACTAGTACTTTACAGCTGAAGTCAACTATAGAAAACTGCATCCAAAGCAGTTATGTATTATATATAGTGCCGTATTCGACGTGTTCTCTATATATTTAAGAGCCATTGGAATACTTTGTTATACAACTGCGGTTAAACAATCGCGAAAAGCACCTTTTTCATTGTTCGAGGTATCTTACCAAACTGTTCTGGCTTTGACTGGCTCAATTTATTTTCTTTTGTCTACAATTTCTTTGTGTTGCTCTTTTTGTGTTCAAAAATTGTAATATTTTCATTTTACGATCCCGTCTGGCTTCTAAGCGCGTTAATCTTTTATACATAGATATTATTTTGCATATTATTATTTTGATAGGTATTTTGCATCAGCATAAACATGTCTGTTTAAGGAGGCGGCGACCGGAGAATTCCTCATACAAACGTCATAGTTATCATTTGAAATCAGAGCATATTATATTTCCAACTTTAAGCGTTATTCGGAATGAGACACTATAGTTATCTGGGTAATTATAATTTCAATCCAGTTAGAAGTACTTTGGACTAAAATATTATAAAAATCCAAAATATGGGTATTTTGACAAAATATAGGTATTTTCAAATATAACTTCAAACTATAAGTATTTTAGACTAAAATATAATTAGGAACCTAGATACATAACTAGTGTGTCATTCCGAATAACGTCATTAAATGTTGGAAATAGGCTCTGATTTCAAATTGATTTCAAATGATTTAACTATTACGTTTGTATGGGGAAATTTCCGGTCGCCGCCCCGTTAACTGTGTCTGGGTGTTATATTATAATTTTCAGTCCTGCTTAAAAACTCCGTCACTGTTGCGTACCAGTCCGTGTTTAAAATAACTTTTCAACCTCTAGGGGATAAAGTAAATTAGTTTTTAATTTTTTTCTGTTACCAACGGGATTATAATCTGTGTCGCACGTATAGGATATAAGCTGAAATGTTTTGATGAAATTGATATTTTTTTTTTTTATCGTTGTGAAAAGTAGTGAATAAATAGAAACTCGGTTTCTAATTATTCACTCGCTTAAGCTCGAGATCGGGAAGACCTCGTATACAATGGGTCTCTTTAGCCCTTTGTGTAACAATCTACGATTATATGCATACTGTCTACCGCGGTTTCACCCGCGTTGTCTTCGTTCCCGTGAGAATATCGGAATAATTAGTACCCTATGTGTTACTCCAGGGTCTAAACTAAACATACCAAATTCCTGCCCAATCGGTTCAGTAGTTTTGGCGTGAAAGAGTAACAAACATCCATCTATCCATCCTCACAAAACTTCGCATTTATTATACATATTAGTAAGATAGTATAATCAGTCTTCTGGTTACCAATGTACATACTTCTAGCCTGGAATGGGTCCGTGTGTGGTGGGTAGTCCCATATTATTATCATACATTTTATTAGATAGTTTGTTGATTGGTTCCTGTCGAGCGACCGTGAGTTGCAATTTGCAGCCGGGTTTGGTGCCATGTCGCCGAAGGCACCGACACGAAACTGCTCGTTGCCGATGGTGATTCACCAACAGCGTTCCGAATTGTATACAGTACCTAGTACCTACATGACTACCACCTTCCATACATCAGTAACCGAACTAAACATCTTTCTTACCGTATTGTATGGATATAAAACATTCAAGGATAGATAGTTGTGATAAAAAGTTATCATCTAGCTCCTATGGCAGTTTGCTATACTAAATTTGCGTCATGGTGTAACTGAATTTAATCCGACTGACTATTTCGTTTTACTCGAGACATAGGAATAGGAATAAAATGCATGTTAAAATCAAAAATCAATTCAAATCAAATCGCTTTATTCAATTTGGTCACAATATGACACATTTGACACTTGTCAGTTAATTAAGCTAACGTCTACTAGTAAATACTTAAACTACTATTTTGTTATTAAAATTAACAATCGTAAAAATTTGAGAAAGCTTTAGTATTTCTAAGGCAAATATGGTTATTTATTCTATTTCATGTTATATTTTGTTATATTTCTAGTTTTACTGTTCCAACGATTCCACCTCTCCTCTCGTAAAGGTACGCACAGAAGAACAAGTTAGTGATTCATTTATACCCCGAAAGTTTACACAATTTCCCATGAGTCATAGGGAGGTGGTACTTTGTATTTAATCGCTGTCTACAAAATACGAGGCATTGGTCCTATGACCAATATATGCTAATATAGACTCATTAGTCTATACTAATGAGTCTATATTAGCATACTTTACTTTTAAAATGTGCACTTAAAATACTCTTAAGTAGCGAGACCAACAAGTTATATAATACTTCTAGTGTATTGTTGACAGCCTGGTTGGCACAGCCGGTAATAACATTGCTTCCTGTGCTGTGGGCTCCGGGTTCGATCTCCGGCCAGGTCAAACATTTGTGTGCATGAACATGTCTGTTTGATCTGTGTCTGGGTGTTATAAGCTTATATAAGTATGTATATCAGTCATCTGGTTACCATAGTTTAGGACCAGATGACCGTGTGTGGAAATTGTCTCATATTATTATTATTATAAATGACAAACCAGTGTGGTATTTATCAATTACCAAATGATTCCCCTAGATCTTTAAAAGTGGGGGCACTTTTAAAGATCTAAATTAACATTAATGTGATCTAAGATTTATATAATAACTTAATGGTCGAGTTACCTTGTTTCGTTTCTGTATAATTTTAATACCATAGTCTGTTTTCTTTCTGGATTGCTGTGTCACATTGCTATTTCTTCCTTGAGAGAATTGTATCAAGGCTTTCCTCGAACGTCCGTTCTGTCAGGATTTTGTATAATAACATGACATCGTTTCGTTATTGCTAGAAGGGTAACTATTTTGTTATTGATCAAACTTTGTTACTCTATTAAATTTAGTAAGTTACTTGATTAACATAGAATTTAATTTGCATCCTTTCTTCTTGCTTGATAAAGTTTCGCAACAGTTATATATTACTTTTGGACTTCTAGATAGTTTGTTGAATGCAGCTAACAAGCTCGTGGAAGGTTGAAGTTAAGCCCCACGCGCGGATCCACGGCACAATCCCGTTATGCAAAGCTACCGTATCGGTTTTATAAACATAACTCTGTAATAATAGCAGACACTGTGTGTCTATTTTACGGCTTGCCTGGTTTATAGGAACTGGGAACATTAGAATTAAATTGGTAATGAAGATCGATATGATTCGTGTTTGAACTGAAGTATTCGAGATGAATATTAGTAATTAGTTACACTATTTTAAAGAAGATTCTGAAAATAGGTACCAAAAAATAAAATAACCCATGAATATATACAAAAATAAAATTAAACTTAAATACAGCCTATATACCTAACTAAAAACTATCCAAAAATCTAGTTCTGCAAGCCCTTGGATAAAAATAATACGTGTGCCACTTAGCTTTACGTAAATATATGAAAGACTAAAACAATGCTATCGTGGGATTTTCGTATATTTTCGTTCATTTGTATGAGATTCCTTGACGAGGCTATTCAATATCGTGGCATAAGTGGGCTTATTTCGGCATTTGGTTGTCTTATTTCTTTCTTCTAATTTCTACGGCACGAAGAGCAATATGATTGGGTTTCTGTACTTATCAGCAGGGAACGTGTTATTACTGAATGCCGTAGCATATCGATTACTGTTTTGGGTTTAATTAAATATACATAATATTTCAAAGCCATCATATTGCTCAATGAACATGACAAACTCAATTACTAACAAACTAGCTATTAACTAAAACTAGTTAATATTCGATTTCATCCGCTACAGTAAATGTTATATATAATGTATAGCAGATAGCAGGAAACTTCCATTAATTAACCTACCTAAGGTATATTAATCTGATAAGTAATGCCCTCAACTGTTGATGACCTTTCCGATAGCACGAGTTTTTTTATCGATGCATATGTGATTAATCGTTGTCGTTAAAATTATATCTGGACCAACTAAATTTAAAACAGCTTCACAAACTTCCTTATTGAGGTCGTCCTATTTCTGTTCATCGCTTATAGGCTAAAGCCTAGTGTCATCATCTATATTTAGGCTATCGTTATGGGTAATTTTAACTTGAAGGCGTAAACATGAAACTGCTATGTCGATGCAATTCCTTGATCTTTTCTTTTAATTATTTTGCCCTCAAACATAATATATTTCACGTTTTACCTTGGCCGTGTCCCCTTGAGACATGGCTTTTTACGTATTGTTTACCCTGACATTATTGGAAAGGAAAACAGTTGTATTTACTCAATGCGGAATGTTCATGTATGAAAATTGTGAATATACAAAATGTAGAATATTGATATTGAAACTTTCTTTCTTTCAAAATTTCTTAAAGCATCAGTAAATGGAAACTAGAAGAGCGTTAATTTTACATGGATCATTGACTTCTCAAGATAAAACCCTGAGTATTCCACAGGAGTACTTAACTTTACTCTGAACTCGTAAGCGCGTTTAAACAAAAAAAGTAGGACACGTAGCAAAAGCCGTCTCCAAGTTTCCCTGATTCTATGTTCACGGTATGATTCACAACTTTAGAGATAGGTACAGTTTCAAAACAGTCATTTCTGTTCCTCTGGGATTATGGCACGCAACAAAATTACCTCAAAAAGGTTTATGTAAAAACTATATAAAACAGTGTACCTATATAGAATGTAGATCAAAATTATTTTTCTCTGGCGTCATTGATTATGATTACAGAAATTCCATTACGATCATTTTGTGAAGTGAATGGAAATCTAGATCACCGAATTTATTCATCGATTTCTTCAGTTAAGGATCGGCGGCTGGCGCCTCGGTTGCAAATTTCACGGCGCCCGGTCTCCTCGCGGCTTGTTTGTGAAAATGTCACGTCTCTTTGTGTACCATCGTTTCTCCCCTCCACCTCCCGCCCCCTTTGAATCCCGTCGACTGCTATGTGTTCTGCTGTTGGCTTTCGAACTTGACTCCGCTTTGTGAGCTGTGACCAGCAAGCTAAAGGCGTGTACGTGCATAATATAAACTACATACCGATAATAACGCGTAGTTAGTCATCTTTTCTGCAGCTGCTGAAGTGCGAAATCTGAAAAAAATATTCTTACTACGTAAGTTATGAAATGCATAGGTAGGACCTATGCATTTCATAACTTACGATAGAAAGGGTTTGGAATTGGTTTCTATTTTATATGTTGTCTTTTTCTTTTCTGTGTCTCGTGTCTTCTTTACATTTTATTTTCTATCGAATAGGTACTATATTGAACGACTTCTTGATCTTTTAACTACGAGTATATATATCTTTCTATTATTCTGGAAATAGTTTTGTCAATAAACCATCATTTGAATAGCTATCAAGAATTTCGATAATTTTATAGTTTTGTCACCACAGCACGTTTCAAAATAATCAGTTTAGGTCAACGTGTTCTACGGGATTAACACACAATGACCGTGCGTGCGCGGTTGCATGTGTGCCTACTGTGAAGTATTAGCTATGTAGGTATACTATATTACTTATTAGTCGAGTTCGGAGTAAGCGTTTATCGAATGACCGTGGGCCGCGCATGCCCCACGGTCCCCGTCCCGAAAACCTATTCTTTCGTGCCAACTAGGCCTAAGCTTTTCGAGGCATCGGATCGCAACGAACATCCGCCGGCTCCGGTCGACCCTTGTCGAAATGGCCCTATCTCTGACGGGCAGCGGCTTGCGGATTATCAAACTTGGACCGGTGCTCGAGGCTCGAGCTCCGCCCTTGCATACTTAATGCTGCGTATCTTTAGAATTATGTTTTTACGTTCATCACATATAAGATACCATTTTCAGGTATGGTTCATTTGCACTGTAAACTATTATATGAACAAGCAGTACGTATACGGAAAGGCGAAGGTTATCCTTAGGGTTTACTAGTGTAATATGTCCAAATTGATATGAATTTTATTTGTTGTGTTTGTTAGTTCGGGGTAAATTACATTAACACTCTAGTCTTATGTTCATTTATAAAATATGTTGTTTCCATCTAACGTAACTCAGTTACTATAACCCTGTTACGCTTTTGCTGTGACATTCGACATTTATAGAGTTTCGCTCGCGTATCATGGTTCCGCGTGTTTGTCTCGTTATCACGATCGAGGCACGTTTGTGTCGCATTTCGCTTCAGTTTCTTATCATGACGTGCAATTTCTTTGTTTGTTGTGTACGCAATTTCCTAATAGGTTCGTCGGGTGGAGATAAACCGCACCAGACCCGCGCTTGAGATTTCAGATATTCTCGGCTGGGATTGCCCGTCTTCCTCTTCTCTACCTATATATCTTCCCTAAGGATAGAGCGTGTCGTATCGTCTACCCGCTACCCGAGCCGACAGCTTGCGCCTCCCACTGAAATATGATTTTGATTAAGAAATATAGCGGCGAAATTCTCCAGATAGGCGTTTATAAAATTATATCCTCTGGCTTGGATAAAGTTCAGCGCAGAATCGTCTCGCATTTTTGTTTGTTTGCGAGTAATTACGCACCTGGTTCTGCAATTATGATTACTCATTTATTATCTGCTTGTCTGGCACAATATTATGACTTGATTCATTATGTTTATTAGATGGTAGATGAAGTGCAGGTGTTAGGAGTGTTGAACAGAACGGCAGGTGTTCTCCTTAACGGTGGCATTTTTTTGCTCTGTTGGTTTTCAATTAGTCGTTGATTCCATCTCAACTTGTGACCAGTTAACTACTGGAACATTCTATCTTAATCGATAAATAACCCGCTTATAAAATTATTTCAATATAATTTTTCTTCATGAATTTTATCCATTTTATTTAAGATTAATATAGGTTTTTGTTTTTATCATAGTGACGAGCAAATGAGGTCCCTGATGGTAAGCATCATGATTGCCCATATCAGTCACAGTGCCACCCAGTGTTTTAATATTCAAATTTCTGCGTGGCACTGCACTTCGCCTGTCAGCCCGAGATATTAGTTGATGAAACTTGTCATGCTCAGTAATTTAGCTGGTAATAGGTAATGTAAACTTGGAATTTTGGTCTCTCCAAACTTTCAATTCAAAATTATTTGCATATTAGTTTTCCTATCCTACCCACAAAATATATGTAAATTTACAAACTGGAATGCAGTCCGCAGTTCCAAGTTTCAACCATACTAATATAGTGATCTGTGGTTTCAACGCACCGCCCTCTACTCAGCCACCGGTCGATGGCGGTCCCGGCCATTTGACCCCGATATTAACGACTAATGATGCCGTTTTTACCAGGACCTAATTTAACCTACCCTCTCAAATACTACTAATTAAACTCTAAATTGAACCAATTTTAATGGCTTTGTTTGTTATCAGATGCTACGTAAATAGTTTGCTTATACTATTATATGATATGACAATATTATGTCTGTATTATTAGCGGAATTATGTAGTTTGCCTTGCTTGTTGTATATGTACTTAGATTAGAAAATCTAATCCTATCTATCTGTCTATGACTGCCTCGGTGGCGTAGTGGGCGCATGCTCGACTGCCAATCAAGAGGTCCCGGGTTCGATCCCCAGGTCAGGCATAGTAATAAATATTGGATTTTTCCATTAGGAATTATCTCAATAACTGCCTGGAGTTTGGAACTGTGCCCGGTAGATGGCAATAGGCTCGCCCCCTATTACATGGGACCAATAACATACTGGCGAAATGTGGGTGTATCTACTATGGGACTGAGGTACACCTCTGCCTACCCCTTCGGGAAAAAGGCGTGAATGTATGTTTGTTAGATTAGAAAATATATCTTGCAAATCCTGTGCTTCGAAATATGTGGTGTCTAATGTATGGGCGTATCATATCGGTAAATAGACGAGTCTCGAGTGGCGTGGGAGCATTCATAGTTACTATGATTTGTTTATACGTAGCGAGCGGCTGGTACGATCAGCTGTGCGGGTGACGCGACGCAAGGCGTGCTCGCGCGTCACGAGTGACGTGCGCGACTCGCCTTGCCTTGCCTTCTTGCCTTGCCCACTGCTCTCGAGCCGCACCATCACAGCCTAAACTTGATTGAGCCAATAAAATATTGACAATCTCAATTCGCGTCTCGAACGATTGCCGTTCCGACGTTTTAGCATTGTTAATATAACACCACGTCATAGAAGCTGTTACGGCGTTTAATAAGACTGGCTTTTTCAAATAAAAGAATAATAAATCTTATGTAGCTTTTATTGTTGGGGTAGTTACTTATTAATTTTTTTCTAAGTTACAGTTTTATTTATTATCCAGTAAACACATAGTGTCGTGTATATTCAGCGTTGGACTTCCTACGGCTGAGATGATGATAATGAACATTTTATTTGTGTGTACCTATAGTCTATATTATACTTATGACGGTACACAGTTACCCAGAGGATGCTCATAGGTAATGTGACATTATAAATTTGAATTGGCAATATCGATTTGAAACCCAAATTATTTAGACTGTAGACCGTCTGTTTCTGGATACGCTTCACTAACCGTCTATAATAAGTATTTATTATGAATTCACTAAACATATTTTCAAGATAATAAACTCCTGTTGAAATGAAAAATGAAAAATATTTTATTTAGCACAAGGAGCACAGAGACTTAATTCAAATAGTGTAATAATAATAACTGTTTACTATTAACAAGTAATACTGCTAACAAAATTAATGAATATGAGAGTTTTAGATCCTATGTGCGAGGTATAATAGGTATGATTTACTAATAACCCCCACACTAGGCTCTGCCTGTATCGTGGGGGTTTAGAAAAGTTTTACCTGTGATTTTTTTGAGACCTCATCTGACTGATTTCCAAATAACTGTATAAGTAAATCTTCCAGTTAATTTGCACATTAAATATAAACTTAATATAGTAAACCTTAAAGCTATGAAAAAAAGTTGAAAGAACTGACCAGTAATGTCTACCTCAAAGTCACAAGCAGCTTTTCGGTTGCATCATAGTTCAAACCCAGTAACCATTGTTGCACTATTGGTTTGGCCTGACGGACTGTTAAATTTTTAATCATATTGTTTCTACAGTTTTTAATGACTAAGTTGTAGATGCGAGTTCTTATTAATTCACCAAAGCGGTGAGCGAATTTTGTATTATAGGAACGGGTATTAGAAAGCTGGTAAATTCTACGCTTTAGCATAGCTATATGTATATCTGACGAAATAGTAGCCCTATGCACGGATAAAAACGTTTTTAAAATGAAAAGTTGACGGACATTAAGCACTTTGCTTTCTCTGTATACATCTACCGTGGGGTATTTACGCGGCCTTTTTAACATAATCTTAAGTACAGAGCGTTGCGCTCTTTCTGCTTCTATTAAGACAGTTTTGGCTGCTGACCCCCAACAGGGGATGCAATACATGATCAAGGACTGGCAAAGTGCAAAGTAAACTGATCTAAGAGTATTAAAACAAGCCGCATTTCGAAGTTGCCTCATGATGTTTATAACTTTTCTAATTCTACCTGCCAAAGCGTGAATATGCGCTTTGAAATTAACATTTTCATCTAAAATGACGCCGAGGTATTTTAACTGCTTGACTCTTGAGAGCACTTCACAGTCACAAATTGCACTATCTCCGTCACATGTATGAATCTTAATATGAGAAAGTGTCCTGATTGGGGCAGAAATAGAAGTTTTATGAAAACATGTGAACATGGTTTTCTTTATGTTTAGCGTCAGGAGATTAGTTACAAGCCATTTTTTAATTGTTGCCATTCCTTTTTCCACGACTAAGACAGTATCTTGCCACGTAGGTCCATTAAAAAGTACGGCTGTGTCATCTGCGTAGCACAAAACATCCGCATCTTCCAACAAAAGCTCGTGAATGTCATTCATATATAAGATAAATAGTGTTGGCCCCAGGATGCTTCCCTGAGGAACTCCAAAGTGAATGGTTTGCAGGCCGCTAACATATGTCCCCACCTTTACAGACTGACTCCGCTCATTGAGATAACTATTGAACCAATTTAAAGCAGACCCACGTATGCCCAAATTCTCTAGCTTTTTTAGTAAAATTGGAGCGGAGACAGTATCAAACGCTTTGGCCAGATCAATGAAGACACCCACGCAACATCTTTTTTTATCCAGATGCGAGGATACTATGGTTGTTAAAAGGGATACAGCGTCTTCAGTTGACTTCCCTTTACGGAAGCCGAATTGCCTGTCCGATATAAGGTTACGAGATTCTATATATTTCATTAGCCTCTTGTTAACTAGTTTTTCCAGCAACTTGGAAAAAACACACAAAAGTGAGATGGGTCGATAGTTGTCTATTTTGTCTTTAGGACCACTTTTGTGTATTGGACAAACTAGAGCCGTCTTCCAAATTTTCGGAAAAACACCACTCGCCATGCTGCTATTAAAAATTATTGCAAGAGGCTTTGTTATAACATTTTTCAGATCTTTTAGCAGCGAATTGCTAATTCCGTCTATTCCGGGAGCTTTGTCGCTAGATAGACCCATAATGAGACACTCAAGCTCACTATGATCAGTAGGCTCCATGAAAAAGGAATCGACTGGAGTATTACGACTAGACTTAATGGAATTTGCCAGCTCAGTTTCGGATTTAGACACATTTCTAAGAATACTATCTGCTAACTTTTGTCCTACGGTTGTAAAATGTGTGTTACATAAATTAAGGGACTCCTGTTCATTGTTACTGCCAACAGATAATAATTCAGTTGAATTAGATTTGGATGGGACTATATTACAGACAGTTTTAATGGTTTTCCATAATTTTCTTGGATTGTTTTTATTCGCTTCAAGCTGAGCAGATTCATATTCAGTTTTTAATTTACGCAGTAAATTAATGAAAAAATTGCGGTACCGGGTGTATGAAAGATTTAGGACTTCATTTTCTGGGTCACACCGAGATTGCATGTGAAGCATGTCTCGGTGGCGCATACAGCGCATTATTCCCGGCGTAACCCAGGGTTTAAGGTTGTAGACTGACCTGGCGACCTTTACAGTATGTGTATGCTTATCTAAAATGTTTACCAGAACCGAGGTGAAAGCTTTGGTAGCATTGTTTACATTTTCGTGTGTACTCAAAAAAGACCAATCGTGTGATTCAAGTTCACTTTGTATTTTTGGTATATTTCTTTTTAGTATATAACGGCTAGGTCTCTGAGATTTATGTTTACCTAAGTGTGTTCCTATCATTACCGCGTTATGGTCGGTGATGGTATTTTTACATGTAATCCCTATGCTCGCCGAGTGACTTTTACCTTTCACATAAATGTGATCGAGACATGCAGCCTCTCTTGTGGGCTCTGTGATAGCAGGCATAAAACCGTTTTCCGCCATAAAACACACGTATTCAAGAATCTGGGAGTTTGAAGTCGTATCTAGTATATTGACATTTAAATCTCCAGCAATTATTAAAGGTTGGTTGCCCAAGTCACGAATACATTCGTCTAATGATGACAGAAAATTTTCTAAATTCCTATTTGATGGCGAACGATAGATACCAAGAGCTACCATTTTGTTAGACAGCTGAATTTGAAGGCAGTCAGCTACTACAATGTCAGGTTCTGAGACCGTAGCATTCCAAGAACTGTTAACATAGGCAACGACGCCCCCATTTTGATTATTGCCTCTAAATGTACGGTGAGCATTGTAACCTGGTAACTGAGGAACAATTGAGATATCATTTAGCCAACATTCTGTGAGGATAATGATATCATATTGTATATCTAATCGGGTTAGGTACACAATAAATTGATCGAAATTCTTCACAATACTACGTATATTAAAAGTTAAAATCTTTAAGTTATGCTCAGCTGTGAATGCATTTTTACAGTGTTCAGGTTCTTTTATTTCCCTACAATGAATTTGTATCGCATCTAATTCCTTTCCGGTATTGTCATCTAGATCCATTAGGATAAATGTTTTTCCAATATTCGCGGAAGCATGCACACTTGTTAAGAATGAAAACTATTTTCAAAACATTAGAGTCCATCTCAGTGTAGCCATGCCATATTTTGTCAAAGTGAAAACTAAAGTGCAAGTAAGTGTTAGTATCTAAAATAGTATTAACAGAGGTTACGGGCCATGAATTACCAATAGTGAGAATATCCCAGGTTTCTAAGACCCGCGTACGACTCAAAATATTACCACTTTTAACCATGAGGAAGACCAAGCTTGAAATATAATATACATGAAATATTATAATATATATAGTTCGAACTACGGAGACAGTTACATTTACAATGTTATTGTTGCTTTTGTGGCCCAATGACGTTGCTAACATGACTGCTACTATCAGCAGTAAACAACCGGTCCAAGTCGCTCTGCCCACGTATTTGAACAGCTGCCTTCCCTTCGCGCTGTCTGACATAAATCGCTCCACGAATGCACCAGCAGAATGCATATCCTTCTCCTTTAGCTCTATTTCTGGCTTCACGAAACAAATTCCTGTTCTCTTTAGTGAGTCTTTCATTGATGTACACCTTCCGCGGGGCTCCAGGGACGTCCAGGTCAGTGCTATTTATGTTTTTTCGCGATTTAGCGGCTTTAAGCAGCAGGTCGCGCTTGGACCTACGGAGCAGGCGAACTACGATTGTCCGGGGTAGCTTATTTCCTCCTTCGGGTAGGCTAGAGGATACCGAGGGACGTCGCGGACCTACTCTGGTGATCCAGTCCACCTCTTTGTCATCCAGTTCCACTCCCAGTTTCTGAGCAGCTAATAGAACAGTATGCTGTAAATTCTCACCTGGCGACTCCGGTATACCAACCAACTCGATTTCGTTCACTAGCGCGGCCTGAGCCTGCATTTTCAGGTCGTTTTGAAGTTGGGCCACGGTTGATTTGAGCATTGTAACTTCTTCATCTCGTTTCTCAAGGTATTTCACACGTGAGTCATAAGATTTGATAGTGGCCATGAGTTCCTCCATGCGTTCATGGGAAAATTGTAAGGATTGTGTTACTTCTTCCAGTCGGGTATTTATCTTGCTCAACTGCTGCGTAAGTCTTTTTATCTCCTCACTGCTCTCCGTTGTTGACTCGGAGGTCTTCTTGCAAACTTCTTCTTGCTTCTTGTTGACTTACCACCTTGAATTCAATATAACCTCTGAATGTCAGTGCATTTATAATAGTGTAAAGATTGTAAAGATACCAGATACACATTATGTTATACGATACCTACGTGTAAAATGTTCTGTGGACTTATATAGTAGCTAGGCAGCTGCGACCACACGAGTGTCAGATTCCAACTAGCTTCTAGGACCACGGACCGTGAGCACTCCGACGATATCTTACAAAATTACTGCTTGTAATGAGATAACTTACCCACCTCTCGTAGTCTATCCTTCCTTACAAATCTCTCGAGAGAATCTCAGCAACGATTTCCAAGAATCTCGAATTCCATTTATTTTGTTTGGTGAAGTCGATTGTTTTGGTAGTTCCATGAATTGGAAACGTTTCTTCCATTAATGATCAGCGATCCGTGATTGAAATTGTTTGCGGTTAAATTTAGGTTTTGCCTTGAAGGGCTTCTTTACCGATGATTGATTATAGAAAGCTACCTATTTCAGAACATCTAGCGAGTCATAACTTAGACAATTATATTTGGTTCATTGTTCATTTAGGTATTTACAAGAACTTGTTTCTTCAAATTCAATTGGATCAGTCAACAATGAACATTCCCAGATTATGAGTCTAGCGATTCCCAAAAGTTTTCCTTTCATATAGGTACAATTCAGAATAAATAAGAATATAGCTTCTTGTTATGAGTGACAAGTTTTTGTCTCTTTCGTACGAGTAACAGTTCCTAATAGAAAAGTAACGTAATTATTCGCAAAAAAGTCGCTTCACATTAGGTGGGTACACAACTCATAACGCTGATTGCAGGCACATTGGTTTTGATGTACTATATGTATATACTATACCTATATATAGATTCTGATGTACTTGTATGCATGCATGTTGTACATACACGCCGTCGTGAAGCCCCACGTAGAGGCGAAATGAGGGCGTTGGAGTCCCAACCTATTAATATTATAATTATGAAATTTAATATTACTTCAGAGCACAACTGGCGGGTGGGCTGAGACTCTGAGCCACATATAAAAACATAATTAATATTATTTTTAATAAATATAATATTATACGTATTATAGTACGACATATATATTTAAATATTATATATATAGGTATATCATAATATTATACTTTATTTATTTTAGATAGGTATATTTATATATTGTGTATAAATATTTATATTGTTATAAGTATATAGGTATTATGTTAGTATCTGATAATGAATCTGATGATTATGTATCTATTTCTTCTTCTTGTAGTGATGACAGTTACTTAAGTATTCCCTCTCTCTCTGAAACTATAAGTGCTCATTTCTCCGATGTTTCTAAAAACTTGAATATTATTCATATAAACGCGCAAAGTATTCCGGCTCATTTCTCCGACATGCTGACGTCTTTTGATAGCAAAAATATTCATGCTGTACTAGTCTCCGAGTCTTGGCTCAAACCAACTCTTCCATCAGTTTCCTACTCTCTTCCCGGCTTCAATCTTATTAGAAACGATCGAACTGGTGGACGCGGCGGGGGTGTTGCTATTTACCTTCGCTCACATTTTCCTTATACAGTAATTAGTACCTCTGCCCAACCACCACCCTCCAGCGCCGGTGAGCATTTATTTATTGAAATTATTCTCTCGCATACTAAAGTTTTACTCGGAGTCTATTACAGCCCTTCTTCAAATACTAATTTCTTCTCCTCTTTTGAAACTATCTTGGAAAATCTAACGCCTTCTTATAGTCATACTATTATTATGGGAGACTTTAACACGTGCCTCCTGAAGCAAGACCATCGCACGTCTTCCTTTGAAAACGCTATTAACGCCTGCAATATGACTATCCTACCTCTTAGTGCCACCCACCATTTCCCTAATGCAACGCCGTCCCTTCTGGATCTCATGATGGTATCCTCATTACCACATGTTGCTAAACATGGCCAGTGCTCAGCTGATGCCTTTTCCTACCATGACTTGATTTTTCTATCTTATAAAATTCGTCCTCCCAAACCTAAACCAACTATCATTCTGCAACGTAATTTTAGTGGTATCAACCAGGAGGCATTCATGCGAGATGCCAGTAATACAGATTGGTCAGCTGTCATGAGTGCTGAGTTAATTGATGATCAGGTCGCCATCTTTAATTCCCTAATCACGCAGCTGTATGATATTCATGCACCTTTAAGATCTATAAAAATAAAACATGTACCTGCACCGTGGCTTACAGATGATATCAAATTGCTCAAGCACAAAAAAGCTGTCGCAAAGACTAAGTTCAAGATCTGTCCTAGTGATGCAAATAAGTCACGTTACGTTAAGATACGTAATCGTTGTAACGTGGTGTGCAGGGATGCTCAACGACGTCACATCCATGATTCCGTCCAAGATGATGATCCGGCGAAAGTCTGGAGATTCCTCAGGACGCTAGGAGTTGGCAAGTCCCGTCTTGACACTATCCCTAATACTTTGAACATCGATTCTCTAAATTCCCACTTTTCTTCGTCAGTTAATATTGATATCTTAACAAAATCTAACACCCTAAGCTATCTCTCATCATTGTCCTTTTCCAATCTTTCATTCTTTACCTTTCGTCCGGTTACCGTTGATGAAGTTAAGAAGAGCATACTCTCTATCTCCTCTAACGCTGTCGGTATCGACAGCATCAGCCGTAATATGGTTATCCCTATTCTTGATACCATCCTTCCTGTCCTTTGCAAAATCTTCAACTTTTCAATATCCAACTGTGTTTTTCCTTCCTTATGGAAAGAAGCGCAGATTATTCCTCTCCCTAAAAAAGCCAACCCAAAGACTTTCTCTGACTATCGCCCTATCTCCATTCTTCCTTTTCTATCTAAAGTTCTCGAACGTCTTATTCATAATCAAATTCACTCCTATCTTAATGCTAACGATCTCCTCAATCCTCTTCAATCTGGCTTCCGACTGGGGCACAGCACAGTTACTGCACTTGTAAAAATCACGGACGATATCCGCCTTGGGATGGATAATGGGCAGTTAACAGTGCTGACGCTCCTCGACTTCAGTAACGCCTTTAATACGGTTGACTTTGATATCCTTCTTGCTATACTTCGCTCTCTTAACATGTCTTCGGCGGTAACTGATTTTCTTCACAACTACCTATATGGACGCCGGCAGCGAGTCCGCCTAGGAGAATCCTTTTCTTCGTGGTGTAACACTACTGCCGGTGTACCTCAGGGTGGTGTCCTTTCTCCTCTTCTCTTCGCTATCTTCATAAACGCTATCTCTAATAATCTTATTTCCTCCTATCATTTATACGCTGATGACCTTCAGCTGTATCATCAAGCTCCTATTAGTGAACTGGCTGAAGCGGTCGCTACCGTCAACTGTGACTTGAGTCGTATCTCAGACTGGAGTAGAGCGTTTGGGTTGAAAGTCAACCCAACCAAAACCCAAGTCATCATTATGGGAAGTTCTCGAATGATCAGCAAGATTGACTGGAACTCCCTCCCTAAGGTAATGTTTGAAGGGATTCACATTCCGTTTAGTAAGACTGTCAAAAATCTCGGGATCATTTTTGACAGTAGTTTATCTTGGGACCCGCAATTGACGGCTACTAGTCGCAAGTTATACGCTTCAGCCGGTTCACTGCGACGACTGCGTAACTTTCTACCTACTACCACTAAAATTGCGCTTGCACAGTCTCTTCTTCTCCCTGTACTTGACTATGCTGACGTCTGCTACCTTGACCTTCGGGAGGATCAGCTTAATAAACTTGAGCGTCTTCAAAATTTTTGCATCAGGTTCATATTTGGTCTTCGCAAATATGACCATGTCTCTGAATTTCGCTCTAAGCTCAAGTGGCTGCCTATTCGCCGTCGCCGGAATGCTCATATCTTGTCTCTTCTTTACAGTGTTCTGTTTAATCCATCTTCCCCGCGCTACCTTCGGGAACGTTTTGAATTACTTCATACGTCCCATTCTCGTTTACTTAGATCATTGGAGAACCTGATGTTGAGGTGTCCAGTGCATAGCACTGATTTCTACGGGGGATCTTTCACTATCGAAGCAGTTCGTCTGTGGAACGATCTTCCCGTCGAGGTTAGGTGTGCACCGTCACTTGCCTCCTTTAAATTGCGTGTCAGATCTCACTACCTTTCTTTATCTTAATAATTAACTATATTAGGTATTATTATTGAATCACTTGTTATGTACCTATATTATGTATGATATGTATAATTATGTATAATTATATATTATAATATGTATGGTATTTGTATGTATTGCATCTTTTATTATTTATTTATTTTGTTTAGTTTTATTAAATAAATTATGTATTAGTTTTATAGAGATATTTATATGCTTATTATATTTTTGGTATAGATTTAAAATTACTTAATTTAAATTGTGAAACCACCGTCCTTCCAGCATTTTGGTATAAGTCCTGTCACCGCATGGTTGCCTGGAAGAGATCGCTCTGAGCGATAAGGCCGCCAATTGTTACACATTTTCTAGTTATATTATGTGATTTTACTGTTTTTTTGTACTAGTTGTGATAACAATAAAGAGTTTTCTATTCTATTCTATTCTATTCTATAATATAGGTTAGTTGTTACATATGCTAAAGCACTCTCCATGAAGATTCTGGAATGAATTCACGTCCGCGATGGTGAAATACATTATAATATCATGTCGCTACTCGTATATCAAAAGGAAAATTAGAGAATATCCGGATAATCTCAATGGAAAATCATGTCTGGTTTTTTCTGTTAATGCTCAATAATGAATACGACCTCTTATGAGTTTCCGCTCGCCTGGTACTTCCGAAGAATTAAATAAAATAAATGTAAGAGATATAATGCTCATACTAAATACGAACTCTTACTAGTTTTTGCTCGTCTGGTACTTTAAGTACCTAAACTCATTTAATAGTGTATTTTAGATAAGAACACATAATTTTATATCAGATTTGTTTGACCATACCGTTGTTAACTGTACTCAAATTTCCATGGAGCTATGTCGACCAATAATATAATATTATAATAATATAATTTAATTTTTGTAAGGTGGAGCGCAGTGGGACTGAGTCCTGGGTACACCTCTGCCTTCCCCTTCGGGAAAAAGGCGTGAATGTATGTTATGTTATGAGCGCAGTGGAATCAATGTATGGACATTTGCTTATTTGAAAACAATAGACGTGGAGCGGAGTGGCATAACCCCCCGTTCAAAGAAGTTAATTAATATAATTTAACCGTATGTGTAAAATGTTTATGTAGTATATAAGCATGTCGCAGGGGTAATCTTTACAATAATATTATTTGTTACGCCGAGGTGTTTTATAATTGGAAAGTTAGAACTCCAAACCCAATCCTCATGATATTCTACTCCAAGTCGTTATTTTTTACTGCAACATTAATTTCTAGCGAGCACGGCACCTGTAAATCAAGTCAGTGAACAAACAACATTCAATTCCCTATACAAGCTATAACTGTGAATAGTAATTTCACAACGTTTTTGTATAGTCAGACACTATCTTTGTTGCATTACAGGGCATTACCGTCGTCGGTGTGGATTTATTGACTTCATTGTTTTCCAGTAATTAATTCGTGCTAACAGGTCAAGCGCCGATGTTATAATGACTTCCGGGCGCTAGTGCTGTAGTGTTGAACTTAAATTTGATGTATATGTGTATAAACAGCAAAACATTTTGGTGTCGATAACAGGATTAGGTTATTTACATAGTCAACATGACAATACAACTAAAATACACTGTGTTTTTAGTCCTATTGTGGAAAACTGCATAATGTTCCCATAATTGTCATGATAATCATCATCATCATCATCTCAGCCGTTGGTTATCCACTACTGAACATAGGCCTCCGGGGTTTTGCCAATACTTGACACGCTTGGCAAGCGGGTTGTCAAGCGCAGTTCCATAGTTTTATGCAGAAGACGCTGCTGCCCGTCCTCTGGATCTGTTAACCCTTAGCCGGCTCTTACGGCAACCACGGGTAGAGAGGGTGGAGCAGTATTTTTATGCTAGTGTGACTCCACGGCGATACACACGTAATTGTCAAAACTATGATAAAATAGAAGAATAAAGACCCTTAAACCTGCACCCACCTTAAACTGGGATCGCAGTGGAGCTTACAGCTTACATCAAAGTAAAATAAAGACATTTTCTGCATAAACTAAAATTGCTAACAAACTCGTGTTCTGATGTCAGAATCTGAATGACCTTCGATACGCACTTGACCGATTTCCACATTGAGGTCGCTTGTCGTGCGTGAAAGAGCTGTAGTTTGTGTTGCTGTCGCCCTATCTGTGCCGGACAATGGTTATGTATAACATGTCATTCTGCAGCACCACAGACTGACAACAGTAAGTATAAAATGTATGCATCGCCTACGCCGCATCAGGCTCAGGCAGAACAACTTATGGAGACGACCTGTAAAAAACCCAAATCGCTGACATTGACACACTTCCTCGCGTGGACTTCCTGGCCGCTCGGGACTCCATTTGTTTTTGTCATTTTACATTTTTTGCTCCTTGTTTTCAACTCGGTTCACTTCCGAACCGCTTTTCAGCCACGTTTAGTGGAATTCCCAATTTTTAAACTGTTTGTTTCGATTGAAGTTTGCTCGCCGCGCAATGTTCACGTGTTCGCTGTTTTAAGTGCTTTTAGATAAAAGGAATGTCGAATGTGTATCACTTCATGTCGATTGGATTGTGAATAGCTCTGGTGTAGTTTTAAAATGTTTATTGAATAATAAAAAAATATTTTTAAAACTAGTTCATTGGAGCTTGTTAGTTAATGAGACCTGTCATCAATTATGTTTTGGCCTTCGTAATGTAAAGCAGGACTGTTTCGTGTGATAAGCGAGGGCTCGCGTGAGTAGAATAGTTTTTCGGACCGGACCCGCTTGCTGTGCGGGGCTGCCGTGTAGGTACCATGTATGTAGCCGATTCTATAAATATTGCAACTTGATCGTCAAATCGCCGCCCACAGGAAATTGGCTCCTCCCCATTCCATATACGAACGCTGTAGCATCATTCAAAGCTTTATTACCAGCACTTTACCCGCATAATAAGAAAACAAATGGCTTTGCTCTACCCCTGGCCCTTGTATCTCTACAATATTTTAGATCTTGTTGGCGTTTGCTGCCTTGATATCATAGTATCATACTACTACGAATGAAGGTCCAAAAGATGATTATGTCGTCAGGACTATACCTACCACGTTGTCCTCCTATTTTCATTTCGGTTGGAAAAAGCATTTATCTCCGCGGCCATTATTATTCTGGGATACTCGGGGATAAAAGACTTCGTGTTTCTTCTTAATGTCGATTCGCAAACCATTTTCTTATACAATAAGCGTAAAAAAACACGGAATGGCAAAGAAAAGATGTTCGATATTCCAATATTTAAAGGTAAGGCGAAATCTCGGGCTAAACTTAGATACTGTTGGATTTACATTTCTTCTCGATTAACTTGTTCTTCCCTGCACCGTTTTATACAACGTTGGGAAAGACCCTTCAAATACCAGAAAACTAAGCTAAAATTATAAGTATATTAAATGATTTTAGAGTCACCGTGTGTTCTTCATCGGCACAATACGAAAACGTTTTAAGATGATATATCTACAATGTATCTCTCAAACATAAGAATGCTAAGAAAGCATTCTACAGTTTATTATGAGCATAAAAAACGTTTTAATTCTCACATCGGTCGTAAACGTGGGTGAATAGGGACGGCTGACGGCACCCCGGGGCTGTGACGACGTCACGCAGAGGAAGCGAAAGTTTCGGCGCCAGCTACAACAGACCCCAGCTTACAGCTCCCTATTGGAAATCTCCCCTAGCCCCGCAAGCCCCTAGCAAGTGTGCTTTCGGTACACTGTACCGGCTTTGATCTGATGAATCCTAACTTATTTAGACTAAACGAGGTTTATTTTTATTTAAAAGACGTGCTTATATAATCTGTATTTCTATGACAGACGACTTCCAAACTTACATGATGTTCTGTTATTCTGTTTGACGTAGTATATTTCATTTATGATTTTCTTTTAGTATTCATCTTGGGTTCTTCATCGTACTCAATAATTTGTTTGATCGCATGTAGGTACATTGATTGATGATTGTTCTTTATTACACAAAAGCGAATTTTAACAAAACATCGATTCTGATTCGCATCATCTGGCAATCTTCAATAAACTCATTAACATAAGCAGTAACACACTGCAAATTTAATTTTTAACTTTAATAATGCTGTTTCATGTTCCTTGAATATTATTGGTTTTCTACGATATTATTCATTAGTAAGTGTTGACTTGAATGTTTGTGGTGTGTGAAGTTCACCAGTTGACTCCCACGTGTTATTATTATATATAGGATACTGTACTGTGACCTCTAAACAGTTGCTCTGAATGAGAAAAGTTGGTGAAGCCCGCGCCACTGGCCGCGCCACTGGCCGCGCCACTGGCCGCGCCACTGGCCGCGCCACTGCCAGCGACAATGTTCAATCTAACTCTGAAATTTCAGCTCTTAGCAACCTTTGTCCCGGCAAATTAATGAAATAATTTTCTAATATGAAAGCTGGATCTGGAATTCGTGAGTACGGATAAGATTTGAACATCGTTCAGTTTTACTATATTTAGTAAGTAGTCATTAGTTATTAGAGTTTAAATCATGTTCGTAGCTCTCAACAACACCCGCGGTCGTAGCTCGTAAGGCGCGCAAGGCGTGTGTATAATGTTATAGGCGACACGATACGGTAATGTGTTCAACATTGTAAACAACGCCCGGTTTCATAATGTTAATTTATTCCCATTGTCCCTCGAATTTTGTTTTCCTAACGTGTGTGCGAGGTGCCTTATCTCACCGTAGCGAGGTACGGCCGCCCATTCTTTGTAATTATTGTTCATAAGCAGGGCTGCCTACATTACTTTTATCCCCGAGATAACCTCTACTCTCTCTAGTTCTACCTCTAGTCTGGCCCGGGCTCAAAGGCGCATTATGATTGGAGTACTAACGACTAACGACCTCATACCCCTAATTTATAGATAAGTTTGAAGAATTCATGATCAGGATGATAAAAACAATGAACCGGTTTCAGTAGCTTTATGATTATGAACTTTGGGTTCATTTGAAAAAATCCTAAATATGGTCGGTTTTATATTCGCATCCAGCCTTTACTCTAGCAAAGCCCCTATCAACCCTGTGCGCGCAGGTGTTCTGTATCTGTAAATATAAACTCCTACTGCGATCGTTTATTTGAAGACGTGTTTAGGACCCGAGCCGTGGCGCAGTGCCGCCTGCGTTCTATGGTATTTAACCTCATACCACCTCGCCTTTTCATGTCAACTCTGTTATTGGATCCTATATTGTTACATGGCAACTTTCTACGAGGAAAATTAGAAGAACTGTGGAAAATTAAGTACTTTACTCGTAGATGGTGTATCGTTGAGGCACGAAAATATTTTTTTGAGATCAATAAACTCAATATCAGTACCCTGAAGCCTGTCATTTTCCGAGTACCTATCTCATGTTTCATATAAGTTTATCGTAATGCTTCTTAAGTCTACTGACAGAAAATGACTCGCTAATCCTCACACACTAAGAATTATCATTAACCAAATAACCAGTATTCGACTTTACTAATTTAGAACATTATCATGGTATTGAATATACATAGCGGTCATCGTAATATTGTGCGAAACTTAATACGATTATAACTCTGTCATTAACAGTACAAGTGTTTTAAATGTTAATATAGACCTAACAGTACCAGCACCAACGCATTTGCTGAGAATAGGATTAATTTAAATTCATATAACTGTTTTTAATATTAATTTCATGAGTTCATCACTCCAAGACTCAAGGCAACAGTTTCGCAAGTTTTAGCTTCGCAATTGTTGACTTATTTCAAAACTATGTAAATAGGTGTATCGGATAAAAAATTCCTAGCCAAAATTATATCGCCCTTTTTATTTGTATCTTGGTATTTATCCCTAGTATTCATTAACGGATTCTCGATTATACGATTTTTTTTAAGTCCTTAGTGATCCGTCATTAAATTTTACAGTAAACTAACCAATGTGCTAATTGTTTCACAAGCACCGCCCTCAAACTGATATAGTCCAGCCACCGTTGGGAGTTTAAGCAGGGTACCGACCGACCTTTCATGTTATGTGTGCTCTTCCACCTGGCCCTAATTCTATAAACTCGCTTCTAAGTATTCTAAAAACTAATTAAGTCTACAAATTACTTTTTATGTTTATAATTCTTCAGCTTCTTTGTAGCCATCTAGGCCTTTTGGAATCCTCTTAAACCTATTTTGTTCTATTTTTATGTTGTGTCAGTTTCGTCGCTCAGTGAAACTTGTGAAAGGATTTCATATAATCAGTTCGTTGAATGGATTTGAGATAAACGAGCAGAGATTTAAATGCTTCCCGGAAATGACACAGTTTCAAGCTTTAATGTTTAATTAACGCACTACCGTTAATAACGTTTTCATTTGGCCCTCAGTTACTTTTAGTTATTTGGTGTTTGCTGATCAATGTCACTGTCGAAAATATCCTGAATATTAAGTATCTCTGTTTAGTTTAAAATATAACAAGTTTAGTCCTAATCGTCGAATGAATCATTAAGTTTATGGCCGCGTTACAAGTAGAATAAATAGTATTAAGAAAGTAATTAGTAGGCAGAAATGGGGTCGTTAACACATTTATTATTTTTCTTTTTTACGCTTTATGCTACTAGGTACCTACTTCTCAAGTTTTATCATACTTAAGTAGATCTAAAGTAATTTTATATCACGAATACGGAATATAATAAAAAAATAAGATCAATTACAAAAAATTACTATTTTATAATAATGAATGTATTCATGTTTATAAAATATCAAACAGAGAACCAGCCTTTTCAGTTATCAACCCGTTATAGCTTTGTATTTTATATGTATTTTAATTCCATTGAATAAATAATAGAGGCCGTCACTGCATTTCCATGCATAAAATTGTTCGCCTTCTCTTCATCAGTCGATTCCGATCACACGCTTTAGATTTGCCACGTCCATTAAATTATATTACCTCATTTCAATTATCGTGGTTATAATTTATAACACTTAAACTACTAAACAGAAATACTGTACGTTCATATTTTATGATACTTTTTATAAACTTATGTTTGAGTGACGAGTTCAGTCCTATAGCGAGCACTTGGCCCGGCAGTTAAATAATAATATAATTGCGATTAATATAATCGTATTGTGCCATAATTGAATTTTATATAATTGCCTGCATGTGAGTGCTCTGTTTATCAACTGTAGGTTCACATGCACTTTCTCATATTTTCTTGTATATATTTTTAAGGTTTTCTCTTGTGAACTTAGTTAATTTTAGAATTCAACAATGGTTCTATAACCAGACACTTATGCGATCTATACGCTGTAAATATATAATTAATTATATTGTTCGCTGTTAAATTTTACCTAAGATAATTGACAAATAAATGAAACAGTCCTCTCTTCGTAGTCAGTAGTCCATGTTTGCTGCTATCTAAGTATAAAAATTCACGAGCACCTCGGACCTCGTTTCAAACTGATTTCCTGGCATTGTTTCTATAAGTACTGCTTATTCAGTTTGCCGATTCGAGGATGCCATTAAACAGTTAATATAATGCTTCTTTCTGCACCTCATTACGGTACGAATTATTCATTTGCAGTACGATTATGTACGTGGTGTGGTGTGATGTTCGCAAAATTAGCTTTAACTACTCGGTACTCTGTAGGTATAATGAACAAGCTACTATGTATATGGCTACTAATTCGCTCTTAAATAACTCAGAAGTTAGGAAGACTACAGATTTTCAGAGATGCAATCACATAACATAAAATTATTCTAAGCTACCTTTGGACAATTACATGGCTCTCGGATCATCGAACAGTTATCTAAAGCAGTTTTTTCGTAATCGCAACCGTTGTACCTTTGTCCGCGCTAATCCCCTGAATGTGATTTGTTTCATCCCGTACAGTGGCCCGTTGCTAAGTTCCAAGCCGTGTATAATAAATCAATGACATCCCTAATTTGAAATCTCCCAAATGTTCCCGTATTCAGGGCTGCCACGACCCAGGCAGGCGTCGCGTCGCTTCGGTCGTTGCTCTCGTGGGGCCGGCTACCATCCCTGTTTGTACATAATTTGTATTGCCAAACTAAAAACCAAAGGTTTAAAACACGAGAATAGCATGTATTTTTAGCCAGTTCTACAACATTTAAAAGCTAAGGTAGTAGTTAAATTAAGTTACCAAATTATAGGACAACTTTTTCTTTTGTGTTGATTGGTCAAGGCCCTGTGAAATTAAATGTCAATTTTTTAATTTTCTTAATATAGGAAATTCACCGTAATTTACCAGCAACACTATCTCTCTGCTGATATAATCACGGTGCTCGCTCCAAAGCGAACGATAATAATCGCAAGGGCTGCCTAACGGTCCCTTAATGTGAGGGTTCTCCGGTACGAGACTCGAGACTGAGGTCTCTACAGCGCAGCACAGCGCCCTATTCGATCCTCAAACCTTTTTTTTCATCAAACAACCTTTCTCATTGTACCTTTTTGTGATGTAAATTTTTTGTAGTTCTGCTATCGCCTGCATTTGCATTTCATTATTGATTAAAACGCCTGAGCTGGAATGAATCCTTTGCGAATGTTACTATGCAACTGGGAATTGATTTCCAATGCAAAATTATTAAACAGCTCTTTTTTAACAATATTATATTATATATTACCATTTTTAACAATAGGTAGGTATATTATTGCTTAGTCATAATTTATGGATAATATGCAATATAACATTTGAAGCTAAACTGGCATTTCTTCATACTTAATCTAATTTATGGCTTCATTAGTACTAAACATAATGTAGACGTTCCTTTTCCATCAAATAATACTCGAACACTTCAGCATATTTCAAATAATTTATTCCAAGCCCACCATCTTCAATCTCGCTCTACAATCATCTCTTGCGCTGGCATCCACCTCCCTGTGTTGCCATCGCGCCCTTGCACATACTATAGATCTTCCTTAAACCACACGTTGCCATTAATACTTTCCATAAAACACCAAAACGTTCACAGAATCCGTAGCATGCGCATCTCAAAATAACATCAACCCTACAATATTTACACGGGAAATTCTTAATTAAATAGATGTGGATATTATGGAATTTTTAAATACGTATACTTTACAAATCTTAACCTTTACAAATAAGCTTCCCCAATTTTCTAATAGAATTCTACTAAAGCATCAGTTTCACGTACTTTTACAGACAAGCTTCACGTATGTGATGGTATAAATTCTAAATATGATTATGTTTGTCTCCAGGGCGGTCACAGATCCGCGAGATGGTCGGCGCGTCGCCCTCAAGAAGCTACCAAACGTTTTCCAATCCCTCGTCTCCTCAAAACGAGTCTTCCGTGAACTCAAAATGTTGTGCTTCTTCAAACACGAAAACGTAAGTACTTTAATTAAGCCTGTTGTAAGAGACATCTATCCATTTCCTGTGAACATGTCAAAAACCTTGTCATGTTTTGCTGCAAGATTAAGAAAGTAATCTCCGTTACCCTGAAAAAATAATATTTTGTTTAAGAACTTTGATGCAGTTTTTCCAACACCTACCTTCTACGAGCGAGCGTTCATCTATTCTCACAGTAAACAGCTCCTTTGTAAGAAAACAACGTAGTGGTACTATGTTACACTTGCAATCTTATTACTTAACTTCGTTAACATTCAGCAAATTAAAAACGTCATTTTCCAAGGAATTTCCTCTTCTAATGAAACATTACCAACGCAAATTCGTTACGTTCTCACGTAGAGAATACGATAACAGTTTTGGGCCAAGGTCTTGAAATTACTGTTGTGTGTTCGCGTTTTAACGTCAATACTTCAAAATGATTATCAATTCTGATTATTTTAAGTAACGAAGTCATCTGCCCTATGTTGGCCACACCTCAGAACAAACCAAGCTTTTTCTTACCTTAAAACGGTTGACAAGGTCGTAAACATTATTAAAATTATTCCAAAATTAACTTACTTCCGAAGTTTCGAAACTCAAGTGATATTTTTACCTTAGTGGCAAAATTTTTTAAACAATCGACCAATATTCTCTCTGTAACATTCAAATTGAGGACCTCACGGATGTCGAGTAGCGAGTCGGTGCTCAAAACATTTCCCACGGCTTTTAACTAGCGCTCGAGTAGCGTCTTATCAACACGACGGTTTTTACCAACTCAATTAGAATACGTCCTACAGCCATGTCTAAGTTAATTAATGTTAATTAAAGCATCTTATTCACCTACCTGCTTTTGTAGTTACCCTTTCCTAATTACCAAAGGTAAATTTTCAATGTTATCAGCAACAGTACGATTTGGATAATTCCCTATAAATTTACCGTCTCGAATATTAGTTTGACTAGTACATTATCACGAAATAATTATAATGCAGCTGACATTTTCTTTGTAATAATTTATTAATTTCCACTATGTTTTATCGATCAACGTGCATTGTTTGCGGTATGCGCATTTTTTTTCATGTTGGTGAAGTACGAGTATACAAACATGGATTTGCATCGAATTAATTGCGCCCACTGCCGCCTGTTGACATAGTTTCTGTTAATCACGCAATAGTAGGAGTGCTTATCAACACATCAATCAGCTTTGCTCTAATGTTCATTCCCATTTTTTCAGGTATTATCAGCGCTCGACATCCTACAACCGCCTAGCCTCGACTTCTTCCAAGAAATGTATCCTTTTTATCTACCTAACAGATACTATTGTCAAATAAATCGTTCGGTAAGTGTAGGTTAGGAGATTTTAACGGTGAAGCGGGCACGTTGACCTCACACGTGAGTCCTAAGATTGCATTTCTACTTAAACGAGGGAACTGTTAGATCAGGCCGCGGACGAACGGTTCAATTCAGTGTTTCTTTATATTTATCTACTGCAGCGTTATTGAGTTTCTCTTGAACTGTCACCGCTTTAGCTGCTGCCCACTTGATACTTTATCTTTGTTCAAATTCTATCTCGAGAAGATTTATACAGTTTTAACTGCCAACGCTTTTCTTCTACATTGCAGATATCCTCCATGTTCTATATATAGTTTTATGTAATCTATGGTCGAACCCTGAGTAAATATATAGGTATGGGTACCCTTTTACGATAACCATTCCCAAGTCACGGGCGCAGAACTCGTTCATTAAGAAGTTTTGTAGGTAGGGGTTCCTACTTATAATAAAATTTCAAATATTAATCGCGAAAGTTAGTTCTAGATCTAACACCCGTATATATACCGCAAGAACAATACTTATGTAAGTTACTGTACTGAAGAATTTCTCACCGTGTTGGTCATAGAAAGCAATTGTTTCACGGAACTACCGGCAACGGAATTACCGGCCCTATGCGTTCGGGCGCACTTAGATTGCTCTTGAATTCGGGTGTAAATGTGCGGTTACAGTGTACCAGTTGCAATTTTTTATTAGGTAAAAGATTATACTGAATATGTAATTTTAAGCAGTTTCTGCACTGTTTAAAAAGGTACCTGGTTTGCTTAGCGATAATATTTTACCTCGTTGATTTTACCATAAATTCGTGCTCACCGTACCTACCCTCCGTTCCGTATCCAATTTTGAAGTTTGCGTTAGTAACAGAATATTTCATGGCATTGTGGATCTTGAATTTCACGCTGTCAAATCGTATTGCAACCGAGGTTAATCTTGCGAAGGTTCTGACGTCTACTTTCCGCGCCTTTCCTTTCCAATCGATATGACCGTATTTTACCGTTTACCCCTACCTAAATTTTCGTACAAGTTTGTATATAAAATATATCAGCTCCAAAAATAACGGTTGCTTTTATGTTCCAAATTTTATACTGAGGCTCACCCTATTGTGATATTTATGATACAGCGTGATCTTTATGGCTTGATGTGTTTTTCACCGCAATTTTGGGATCGCTATTTATGGGATTTATATCCAGCTTTATTTTACTTACTTTCCTATTCTATAGGATAAGTAAAGCAGAGCTATAAATATATTTCACATTACCCATGTTGCAATTCAATAGTAAATTCATATTTTAATTACCGCATGTTAGCCGCCGGCCAAACCGTGCATATGGTGTTTTTATGTGTATGAAAAATTACTGATAATAATATTGATACATTTCAATTGAACTTAATAGCCTTCGTAATTCGTATTGGCAGATGCCCGAATCGACTGTGATGAACAAAATGGACGTAGTTACTCTAGATTAGTTCTTTTGGGAATCGATATTTGTCCACGTTTATTTGAATTTAATTTATTTAATTTAAATAGCGTTGAAGCTTTAGATGGTTGTCGGTTGTACAGCGTCAGCTGTGTGAAGCACAATATCTTGACTGAGCCGAGCGCTCTCTGTCTCTACTCGACTCTACCCTACCCTACCATTGTCGGCGATTTATTCCCCTTCAACTTTTATTGAAATTCGAACACCACTCGTCGTTCCTTCCTCGCTCAAAACCCGACCGAGCTAGACGGAATGCTAAAAGAAAAACACTTCCACCTTTCCTGAACAAAAGCCATTCCGACAACAGAGACAAGACTCGGGACCAAATTTTAATTCCCGTGCTCAAATAGTACGCTTAACTCTAGTCATTACTAAGTTGATCATTTTCATAACACAAACATAGGACAAGTTGCAAATTATACTATCTTATCGGCTGAAATTACAAGTACTTAGCCTATTTATTTTTAATTGGCTCCTGAGAATGTATCGAACTTGGCCCTCTATTTCACGGCCTGCCTGCCAAGCGTGGCAAGTAATGGCACTCCCCAATGGTGGAGGCCTATGTCCAATAGTGGGCTTCCTACATCTGAGATGATAAAGATGATGAAATTCTTGTGTCATTGAAAACACATGCCATCTTGCGGGTCAAGGGCAATGTTATTTAAACAATAATAAAACGGATAAAAAAACTATTTGGAAACCGCAGAATATATGAACGTTTCCACATCAGCCGAGAAAAGCCAATGGAGCGACACGGTTTTTCGCACAATAGAGCCCTTATGAAAGTTTAGGTTGAAAAAACGTGACCACTTTCTGAAGTTGAAGTACTTTTTTGAAACAATTTCGAGTAATTACTTATATCACAATATTTGGTTGTGCAGGAATTAACAGGGAAAATTATTTCTTTGCTTCCATTTCTTCATTCTAATTAATATATGAGCCACAAAATTCTTCAGAATTATTAATAACGTTGTATATGAAGTTTTACTCTTCTATATATATGTGTTTATTTACTTTTCCGATAAAATAACGAACGAAATAAATAATAGACATCCATTGATAAAACACAGTCGTGCTCTCTCGAGTTTATTACCTTTTATGTCCATTGACTTAATTGGCTTTAAACTTGAAGCGTATAAAATATCATAAAGTTGTTAATGAGTAGTGATAAATTCTGAATAATTTCAGTCCCGACGAATGGTTTATATTCGTATCGCTCTCGTAGCTTCCATCCGTGGCTACCCGTATAATATAACAGAAATAGAAGTAAGAGCTTCCGCAGTAATAAAGCTCTTTGTGCATTGCCCACTTCGTCCGTTATAATCTTTACAGCTGACGGATTGATTGAATAGGTATTTTATATGTAAATTATCAACAATTTATTTGTCTATGTTGTCTTATTGCTGGGCAAAGACATCCCATAATCTCTCCTTGCACCACCTCAGCCCATTTAACCATGTTACGTTTTATTTCAAGTATGTAGGTTGACTTCATAAACTTCGACAGCTTTTATTATCCCTACGTTTTAGTCGATTACTTTGTGTAAGCAACTGAGAGTACGTCCGAATGTTAGCTAGATTTATTTTGTCGTACATTAATAGTATGTACTTTCCACGCTTAATAATTTTTGTCTGAGCTTTCTTCAACAATAAAGAAAGTGGCGCGACAAACATTCGTGCCAAACGGTACGACACGAGAGATATCTGAATGAAATGACAATTTAAAAAATGTAATGATTTTCGCTGTCACATCTTTTTTTGAGAGAATTCATCCACCCGCGAAACAAAGAATGTAAGAGAAATTGTCAGATTTTGTTTGATATAAACGTTGAATGAACATGTAGAGGAGAATATAAAACTCTCAAGAGGAGACTTGGAAATTGGTTCGGCACGTTTGATTTTAGCCACTCATGTCTTTTATAATTGTAAACCAAGAGATACCATTTCTAAATGATCTCTTTGTGTGATATTTATTTCCGCGGAAATATACTGCATTAGCGTGAATTCCTTTATGCGCGTTATAAAGTTGTACATGCAGTAATCCTTGGCACTCATCGCGAACACGTCACAATTTTCAACAAAACACATTTCGTTCACCCTTTGTGAGCGAGACAACACCCGCTGAGTCGCCATACGCCATTGTTTTTCCTCCCTGTGGCCATTTCTTTTGTAACTCGAGATGTTTCTTTTGTTTGGACTTATTGTGTGCTGGAGTCTTTGTTTCTTAGACTGGTGTGTGCAAGCGCATCGTGAGCCGAAGTGCAGCGCCCTTGCGCGCGCGCTTCCTAATTAGCGCTTTTGCGTGGGCAGCGGTTTGGCCCGATTTAACCTCGGTGTGTCACGTCACGCCGCACGTCTGCCTGCTTGACCGTGGGCATGTTCCTAGTAAACTAGATAGACTTTAGACAAAAGTATTTACGACAAAACATAGCAAAAAATTAGGCAATTTAGCTTTCCCTTCCATCACAGATTTAATTACTAATCATCAATTGATCGCGTGATTCTGATTGACACGGGTCTCCTTGCTCCCTACACGTTCGTATGACGTGGGCGAAACAGAAAATTGATTGAAAGTCAATAGGTCAGGTCTACACACCACGCGTGTCAAAGAATTTAACGAAGAGTACTAAGTGAGCACTGAATAACCAAATTAAGAGCTTCCAGGCTTACATTCGCTTACATTCATTTCGCAGGTGCTCGTACATAAAGAATATTACTAACAGATAACAGATACAGGTACATTCAGCTGGATTTAATAGAGAAGAACGAAAAAAAAAATTTACTCGTTTTTTATGATAGTGAGTTTATGACAAGACGAGCAAAACAGATGCCTGATTGTTGCCCATCATAATTGCCCATATCAGACATAGTGCCACCCAGTGTTTTAAAATTCAAAATTCTGCACTGCACCTGCAAAGAGGCCTACCACTACAAAATATCGTATGAATAATTATCTTCTATTTCTAGTCTAGTGCTTAGAAACGTCAATAATTAGTAATATATAAAACCTTTAGTCTATTTGTTGACATTCTTGCCTTGACCGTTTATTTTGTAATCCTACTCGTACAGAATGACGGCCAATGCTTTGCTCAGCTCAGGACCTCGAACAATAGCTTTGTTTCAAAATACTTATTTTATTAATACCAATTTAACTAGTGTAGCACTACCAGTTCATCAGTCTTTGTTATTTCTCTGAACGCTTAATTTTTAAGAAAATGGGAACGCATCTATAAGCCTCCGCCAATGACGACTCACATATTTAGCTTCGCCGAGTAAAAGTTCGGCCAATGAGATAATAGTTTTTACAAGCTTTTACACTACTAATAAGATAATAAAAATATGAAAAAAAATCTTAAACAAGTAGTTTTGAGTTGAAGCACATTTTGAGATTAATTTTATGGATTTACATGTTATATGTCATGTTTTTCTATGTCGGACAAATACGGATTTTGTATTTTATAGATATACGCTTACAGCATTTTTATCATTTCTATATTTATAATTCTTTTGTATTGTAGTAAACCCTTATCCCGCCCACACGGCACTGAACTACGAGTACCAAGAAAATATAGCTTAGCAATAAAATAGTTCTTAAGTTTTATTATGGTTGTTATTTTATTGAAGTCTTCTGATATGAGTAATGATGCCATTTCCCGTCTCTCAGCCATTACTCACAATATACTCTGTTCGTTATAAAAAATAAGATTTATTATCGGAGCAAGATGTCACTTGGCCCTTCATCTGGATGCATGTCGAATGATTCACATTAGTGCACCTTTCTTTGAAGGTGCGATGACATGCCGCTGTCATTCAAGGTCTACCAAGGAGACCCATGTCACTGAACCTAGTCATTTTAGTAGCATTCATACATACATACATTCAAGCCTTTTTTCCCGAAGGGGCAGGCAGAGTTGTACCCAGGACTCAGTCCCATCGTAGATACACCCACATTTCGCCAGTATGTTATCGGTCCCATGTAATGGGGGCGAGCCTATTGCTATCTACCGGGCACAGTTCCAGACTCCAGGCAGTTATTGAGATAATTCCTAATGGAAAAATCCAATATTTAACACTTTGCCTGACCCGGGGATCGAACCCGGGCTCTCCTGATTAGCAGTCGAGCATGCGCCCTCTACGCCACCGAGGCAGTCATATTATGCCATTATTTATATTTATTCTTATGATTCGTATTACTACACTTTACGATTTTATGATTTTGTGGCACCATTCATTCATCATCACCATCATCATCTCAGCCGTAGGACGTCCACTGCTAAATATAGGCCTCCCCCATAGATTTTCATTTAGTCCGGTTGTAAGCGGTCTGCATCCAGTGTGATCCTGCTGTCTGTCCACCTTGTGGGTGGAACTCCTATGCTGCGCTTGCCGGTCCGTGGTCTCCAGAACTTTACCGTTTTACATCGTACACCGTTTACATCGGCCACCAGTTCTACGTGCTATGTTCTACACCATTAAATAAATCTCAAAGTTTAGATTTTGCATTATCCGGTGATATCGAACCAAACTGTGCAGTGTTCAAATGAATCAATTACAACCACGGGAAGGATTATCGTGCAATGACTAGTGTACAAATTAATTAGCCACGTTAAATTGAAAATCAATAAATCTAGTGTAGTGTTCATTAATTTAGCTTTCATTTTATTATGGTGCGTCCCATATAGTGGGCGATTGCGTGGGCTTGTATTATTACATGGTCAATTTATCAGGTTAGGAAGTTGGCAACGCATCGAGCTGCGTCGTTGGTCACACTGGATAGATACTGTACTCGTAAATAAATAGCTGAGCCGACAGGGGTTCGCCGGAATATGTTTCATATTTTGTATCTTTTATGCGAGCTAACACGCCTCCGCGCCGTTTCAGGGTCCATCTATAGGTCCAAATTGCCGTTATGCTGGAAATTAGGATCGTGTGGTTAGAGATTTCATTATGGCTATGAATTTTTATATGGTTTCGGATATTCCGTTCACGATAATACATTGTGAATAAGCATTTTTATGAACTGATCATAAGGTCCCGGGGTGGTATTACGAACATGCAATCGCGTAACAACAGCAGTAAATTTTGCTGTCAAATGTCATTTTTTGTATGCCGTTTGACAGCTGACATTTAGCAATTTAAACGCTTTCTACACTTCTGTTGCGTCCGTAATAAGGGGGCAGGTTTGATTCCCAGCCCAGCAAAACTTTATTTGATTTTTCCATTAGGATTTTTTTTTTCAATTATAGCCTAGAGTCTTGAACTGTGCCCGGAAGAATGGCAATAGGCTGACTCCCTAAAAAACAGAAGGGTGTACCTACTTTGAGAATGGGTCATGGGTACGCCTCTGCCTATCCCTTTGGGAAAAAGGTGTGATCCTTTCTTTAGATTTTTTTTTAGCGATAATTTAATTATACTGAAGTAGTCATTTAAGACGTGCTAGCTCTTAATTTTATTGAGAGTAGTATAAAGTGGTGTACAATGGTCTCCTCACCACTCACCTCAGAGTTAAACATAAGCACGTGTTTATGACACCCCAGAGATCATTTTATGGCGGCCATCGTCCCCCTGACCATTATGCACGGTCAGTCCTCTTTAATTATCTTCGATCGCCGTGTAGGCCCTGCATGTAGCATGGTACTCGACACGATTTGATCCCTAGCCTTTATAATAAAGCTAGTTCGTAACGGGTCTCTATTCTCTAATAACCATTATCTTGAAGTACTAATTGTGGCTTATCACGAGACATATAAGAAAAGATTTCTACTCAACTATTACAAGGTTTATCGGATTCTCGCTTTTAGAAACACGAAAATATTGCTAGGGTTTATTCATTAAATTGACAAATAAGAATTGATGAATGCTCGCAATTTATCGAGTCTTAACTAGAAATACAAGAAATAATTTTTAATTATGTTTTGTGTAATCTAGTCGGTAAGCTCCCTTAAAAGATAGACGTTTGATGCGCGGCAGTAATTCGATTCCATTCGAGTCTGCGCCTCAAACAGTAAGTAGGTACATAAGGGACTCTTACGCTCTTACCCATCAGGTAACGTAATATAATTTACGTTTGGCTACACTTCTCGAGAACTCAGCCCGATTCGATTTAGATATACTCTATCGAACTTTATATCGTACTTAACTAAATTAATGACATTTGACCATGTTCGGGATGTTTCTTATCTCTTTCAAGCTCGCTGAATCACGTTGTAGTTCTTTAAATTCCAAATGGAAGGTATTGGCGTTGGCGCGTGATTTGTGAACCTAAAGAGAATTTTAGAAATATTGCCTAAAATAGATCCCTACTTACAACCAACGAAAAATAATTTAGATTGTAGCAATTGTTCAGAAGAACTGAATATTGTGATGAAAATTATTTAAGAAAAATGAGGAAAGACTTAGTAATCCAATAACTGCTTGGAAATGTTTACATTCCTCCGAGTACCAATATAAAAGGAAAGTTAGTTCTCCGAAATGGTATTTGTACGGCACACGAGCTGGACCGTCAAGGGAACGGTAACACGTTTTATGTTTATGATGCCTTTATGTGTATTTATGTATCTCTGCCGCTGTTATATCCATCTACATCATACATCCAAACGTCCAATACGCTTTGAGGTCAAGAAATGTACGCTCGGACTTCAAATATCCAAGAAACGTAAGCGCAACGAACTAATATCGTAAAAAATTGACGCCGCCGAGATATAAAAAATGCTGTAAAAGTCGCAGGACGCACTATAAAAATCTGTCGCTTTTTGTGGCAGGGCAAGTACTAGTAGGTACATTTTTTTAACAAAGACGTTAAAGATGCTCATAACCAAGAATAAATTACATTTTAATGATTTATCTGGTGCACTAAAGACTTTTTAAGCACATTTATTGGTCCATTGAAACTGCCATCTGCAGCATGTGCTTATGAGCGATTTTAATAATACATAATTTATGCCTCCTAGGCCTTCAGTAAATTAAGAATAAAAAACAAAGCGTGCAAAAAATGCGTTACGTGTTAGATCACAGCGTTAAAATCGTGAAACATTAAACCTTGACTTTATTTACTGCCTCGCCCGTTTAAGGTAGAAGAATCTCATCGTAAATAACCAGCTTTTATGATATTTCCACGACTTCATTATGTCCCTCAATGATATAACTCTCCGAGTTACGGCAACGCAACAATATTATATTACAAGGTATGAATTCTCACGAAATGAATATTAATTTTTGGGTGCAACAGAAAATTGTGTAACGCTTACTAATTTACGATTTCGAAGTGTAAGATGTTGAGAGTTGTGTCAGTTCGAGGGTGGTTGAGCGGTGTGGCACCCTCTTCGCTAATGTATTCAATTTTGCCGACGCCGACGGCCGCCGCTCTCTGGATCTTCAGCCCTGGATAGGTCCTAGATTAAATTTCCAACCCTTTGGGCTTCGGGTTTTAACTTATTGTGGCTCGGTTTCCGAATTTGTGACTTACTAAAAGTGTCTTCCCTCAAAATCTGCATTCTTAGTTCATTTCATGTCAACATGAGTAGTGTATGTTAATTAGTACATGTGTGCGTTTACGTTTTTTACCAACGTTTTTTCTAGTATTTATTTAAGGTTCAAAGGCGATTCATCAGCGTTACATCCGCAAACGTCGGGCGTTAGAGATGATTAATCGACTCCAGCATTATTACCCTCAGAGCCTTAACTACATCGATATTTTATATCGGGCAAGTAGCTCCATTAATACAAATCATAATCAAACGCATTCAAACCGTATTACTTTAAAAAATCTCTTAACTATTGTGGATGACAGTGAAATGAAGGACAAAGTAATAATAACAATAATATAGGACAACTTAGTGTTTAAACTATTTAAGTTGGTCGGAGAAGCTATCAATCTCCACTGTTGTACAGAATTTACAGGGTAGTTTCGCTACCTAAATTATTTGAGAAAGTGCGTATCTGACTTAGCAGACATTCTTATTTGTTTAAGAGTTGTTCATAGAAGGACCTTGGCACGAAGTAGGCCGAGAGGCGTCTTGGCGCTCAGGCTCAAGAGATCACTGTTGTTGTAGCTTCGTCCGCTCTCCTTGTCTCAACGTATCCTTAGAACCTCGCCCGATAGGCTTTATATACTTTATAATATATATTTATAGGCTTTATATATTATATAAGATAAGCGTTACCGTATTGCAGCTTCCGATTTAGATATTTTCTTTAGACTTGTTTATTATCGCGTTTTATAGCCCTCATGAATAAATTAAGTTCTGATGCAAAATTATTCATGCAGTTCTAATGAAGTTTAACTCTCGTAGCATTGAAAATTCTACCTTGCGATGTCCACACGCATAGCCGTTAAAATTTAACCGGACTAGATGTGAGTATAATAAGTATGTATACATAGTCTCGCTTTTCAAAATCGCAAGCTGCCAGAGTAAAATTTGAAATGTGGAGAGAAATATTTTACCCTGCAGGGGCCTCGAGCGGACTTCGTTACTCAAAATGATTGCGGTCGACACAGTTTGGGGCTTAGGGCATGATGCTTATTGCATGGCCTGCTGACTACTGACTACCGACCTAATACCCAATACACCAAAACGGTTCTCACATTGATTGTCCCAAGCACCGCTTTGGCAACTTCTTTATTGAATAGTGCTTTTTGATTTTCTATGATGTTAATGTTATTTCCCCATAGCTCAACTACATAATATTGCTCAACTTAGTTGATCAGTAGGTCATCAATTAAATAAATTTAACATATGAACTACTGCTCAACTGCTCTTGAATATTGTTTTTTGGTTTTTTAATATTGTTCGCGAACTACATCTGTTCAGTGTTAGTATCACTTTTAAGTTGGAATAAATATACCTACTTCTTCGTAACTTATCATACCCTGGTACATTCAATCAGTAATTTCTACTAAATTGCGATGATTGTCTTTTACCTTACATTTATTTAATTCGTTTGTACATATTTTTTCCATGGCAGTCTACCGCGAACAAATATCGTTTTAGAGGTAAGGTGGAATTTTACCGTAGAATTTTAATTTGCTTTGAAGCTCTTAGAGCTTCAACAGTGATTTCAGACAGCCAGTCCTAATCTCGTTTGTAAGAAACTTTCCAGTAGAAGTTACAAAGGTCAAGTAGTAGTCGAGTTCTTATTACATTTAGAAGTTTGAGGGTGGAAAGAAAATGTTGAGCGCGTGGATGTCATTTTTTAGTTAATTTCCATTGTGTAGATTAGTCTCTGTGGATGTCTCGCATTGGAGCGTGGAGGGAAGTCGTGTCGGAAACTCGCCCGTCCGACCATCAGCCTCCCTCGCTTTTAATGACTGTTTGTTCTTCATTGCGATTCCATCGCAAACTTTCCTTGTTACAAGTAAATGTACGCGATTTAGTTCAAAACAGATGTTTTTTGCTGAATATTATGATGCTATTTCAAGTTTTTTTATTAACTTCAAAGTTAATTACGACGGTATATATTCACATAAGTGTAATTAAAATTAAAATAATTTAATTAAATTAACTAAAATATTGGATCCTTGTTAAAATTTTCTTAAAGAAGTATTAAAGGAAATATCAAATCAATTATCAGCATCACTTTACCACATCATCGACGTTTGAGTAGGTATATTTTTAAAGGCTTTTATTTCCACCTTCGTCTTCATTTCTTAGGTGATCCCTGAAAAATAGTGTTCTTAAAACAAAGTGCTATATACCCTCTCGTACATCATCAGGCAAGAAATACGTATACCTACACCGTCCACAATAGGGATATGTGTGTGAGTCACGCATTACACCGGAATCCGCTGGATGCTTGCGATGTAACGCGCTCAGATGTGATCCCTATTCATCAACGTCGGGGCTTACTTACTACGATCCACACCTCACACGCGCATTTTTACTCTGCTATAGCTAGCTAAAACCACATAGTATTATAATGTAGTATTATTTATAAGGGTTAGGATCTACTATGATAGCGAATTTGATGTGCGTTGTGCTTTTTTTTTATAAATTGTGATTCTTGCTCATTGTTTAGTAATTATGTACTCATAATAAATAATGTAGAAATTAAGTTTTAAGTAAACTCATTGAATCAATAAGATTTTTATTATTGTTGTGTCAAAGATTAGGTTTATATTTTACATATTTCATCCCATTTATTGATTAATCTTGCGCTGGATTACATTTCGTATTTTTGTTCTGAAAATAATCCAAGGATTAAAGTACAAGCCGACATCTGCCTCGCTGTTCGTTACAAAGAACCGATTTTCCTATACGCCGGACATTTATTTTGACGTGTACGCGATACAGAAAGATTGGGGACAACGGATGACATGCATTGCTCTGGATTAACTGTGCACCTGCCGCCTGCCCGTGTGTATGCTACACGATGCACCATATTTCTTTTTATATTTGTATCCAATCTACCGTATTTCTATCATTAGTCACTGTTAGATAAATTGGAATAGGGTTGCGAGTACTCCTTAATAAGAGTAACCCTCTAAGTATCTATGCAAAGTGCAAAGTATCCAAGTTTTAGGTCACTGCAGTGCCATGAGGAGCCGGCTATAAGAATAATAGGGCCATATTTTTCGTCACAGGTTTTATATGCGGGTGTTTACTTGTGTATAGCAGATGCGGATAAACTAATATGACCAAAATGAATTTATGAAGCATACACGTGTCGTGTCTACTTCCCATTTTCTTACTTTGCCGGCGCAAAACAATCTATTTATAGTAATTATGTATGAATTCGAGGAAAACTGTAGCCATACATTAAACATCTTTCATTTTGTCCACCGCAACCGTACCAAGGACAATTTATCAATGTCTCCCTTCTATGTATCGTCCTTCAGAATGGTCATTCGCACGATCCCACTCCGCCAAATGTCTTTTATCACCTTCTAAATATTGCTCATTTACTGCCACGCCAATATATCTTCTGCTATTCAGTGTATTTACATCCTTTCCAGCAGTTTCACTCAAACGACCTTTTGCGGTTAACCGAATTAAAGCAGCTATTGACCTGAACTATACAGAATTGGCACCTTAATGTTCGCCAGATTGGAAACTAAACATTTTTGAATATTCCAGTCACGATCGCAACGTTTTCCATATTTCAAATATGTTCAATGACGTGCATATGCAAATATGACGGACAGCCAGCAGCGAACAGTTTGTTCAATAAACCATAAGTGTCGATGATCCATCAATGTCACGCTGTCACCTTCCCTTATAAAAAGTGGAGGACGGCTCGACAATGTAGCTTCTAGTTTTCTATCCGTGCGTTACAAACTTCTTTTACTTTCCAATTGTTGTGGGTTCCTGTTCCTATTCCCACCACGAATGCTTTAAAACTAATCATTATTCATTTTAAAACTGGTCTTTAATCCTTATTCGAGCTATGTAAATGCATTTAACCTTTTTAATTTCCAGTTTAATCGATAATGTATTCAGCCAAGTTCTCCCATCGCTGAACCTTAAAACGAGTTACAAGCGTTGCTGTTTGAGGACACCATAAATTTGCATTCATTGTCGACTCTGTTTAATTTATGTCTCTCTGTTCGACTTCCACAATCTCCTTAATTCTACAGTCCCGCGGGGTAATAAGCATTTGAAGAGAATATTCATATATTTAGTATTAGTACTATAATTGTAAGTGCACCGCTGTTATAAAGTCATTGTTCAGGGAATCAGGGTCCCGGTTGTCGCTGCAAACAATGATTGCTGGCCGTCGCAACTTGCTAAGTAATGATCACTTAACTTGTTCATTTCAAAGGTAACTAAAATCCCTTACTAGGGGAATTTACGCTTAAATAAGTTGCCCGAGCCATCAGGGGCAGGGTTGATCTTTTGCCCATCTGAGAACTCCTCTAGTCGATTACAAGGACCTCTCCAAGGCTTCAGTAATGGAAGCCAGTAAATTTTGTGCAATTGGAAATAAATGTCTCAGTGCTCTTTCCGATTCTCGCAAACTGAAACGTTTTTACCGTTGTAAATGCTGCAACAGATTCAAAAATATAAGTCTGTTAACACTCCGGTCGCGTGACAAATGATTTATCGGTCGTGAAAATGGCCGATAACGAACTTGTTGGGTTAATCGACGTAAAGTTAAGGCGGGTTCTTGTTTCTGTCAAGTTTATGCTGCGGGCGTTTTTTGCTTTTGTGTAGGTTCGGTTGGATGTTTCGACCGTTCGGGGAGTTTGGGTGAACAGCTGCAGAACATCCGGACTTTGTGTCACTACTCTACGTATGCAGTGTACACTCACGAGTACTAAAATGTTGACGTTTTAAATTTTCTTATTCATATCAACACAGTGCCTTTCAAATGAAAGTAAGTGTTGTACCTAGGAGAACAAGATCTGAAGCAATGCTTCAAAACTTTGTAAAACTATGTTAAAAGTTTTCATTTCGTCGTAAGTCGTGAAAGCTATATGCCATGTCATGGTCCAATTGATTAATTGGTAATTTACACATTAATAGATTTCTGATCCGGTTTGGCAATTAAGTACGTTTTGAACCAGAGATTCCAAGATATATTTTATTCCTAAACTATTTCTATAAGAATATTCTTAAGTATATTATAAAGAATATTCTTAAGAATATTATAAAGAATATTCTTAAGAATATTATAAAGAATATTCTTAAGAATATTATAAAGAATATTCTTAAGAATATTATAAAGAATATTCTTAAGAATATTATATAAGGATATATTCGTCGATAAACCCACCGGTTGTGTATACGGAGATATTTTTGTACATATTTTCTTGTTTTTTTTGGTTTGCAATAAAGTATTATTCCATTCTACAGTACTGTAAACTGAAATGTATTGCCATTGGTATTGCAAATTTCGTATGTACTGTACACCTAAGTACTTTTGCTATGTATCTTTTTGACACAAATTAATAGAAACGTTTAAATTTTAATGCTGGTAAAGTGCTGGACAAGTACAGTCAGTACTTGTATACTCGTGGCCGTCTTCGTTTATGTTATAGATACGAGACAGTAAACACAAGTGTTCTGCTCTTTATTTGCTTCCCACTCCCCGCCCTGACGGCATTGGCCTGGAATACTGAAGAAGGACTATCGTTTGTTATAATAAATCGCATAAAGATTCGTGTCGCTTGAAGTAATCATTATTTTACTGCCAGTTAAAACAAAGGTCGAACAAACACCTTAAACAGTAAATTACATATTAGTTATAATGTTCCATCGCACATAAAACTAAGGCTGGGTTGCATAATCCCTGCTTAATTCAACCAATGGTTAAATTTTTTGACAATTATGTAGTTAAAATTCCGTAAAATAAGTATTTTTCATCACTAGTTAACGTCATTTTTAACCCATGTTCAACTATAACTAGCGATCAAAAACCCGGCCGTTATGCCAAGTTATATTATCGTTCTTAAAAGGAGCCTGAACAAAAAGGTATCGATTTCAATTTCACATTGAATTTGGAGCGAGAATGGGCCAGCCTTATCAGTTTTGGTTGTTATAAGTATTATCGTACCGTGTCGCGCCGGTAGGGGTCCGGTCGGGATCAGCGGGGGCGGAGCTCTAGGCCCTCGCCTCGTAAATAATTACCACGACGTGTCGCGATCGAGGGCGTAGCCCCAATGCTGTGCCAGTTCGTAGTCTCTTGTCGAATACGTGCGACTGAAATTCGATTTATTTCTATGCTATTTATTCCACCTTTTATTTGATATTTCTAGATTTTTTTTTGCGATAATTAACAAATACTTATCCAACATTTTACGAGTTCTCTTACTAGCCGTGTCCAGCTGTTTCACTCGTCAAAAATACCCCGTGTGTTTTATTCTAAATTGCATAATCAAAGCTAACAAACACTTTGTGGGGTTGGCTCCGCTGCCATGTGCTTTTCAATCTTATAAGGATAGAAGGATCATCATCATCAGCCCTCTACTGTAACTGCTGGGTATAGGCCTCCCTATGTCTTTGCCATTCTCCCCCTGTCTCTTGTCATTCGCATCCAGCTGCTACCCGCCACTATTTTGTTGTCAGTCCAGTAGCGCCATAGACTGATGAAGGATGCTTTCGCGAAAAATACGACTTACTGACGACTCGGACACAATACTCGGGCAGTGTCCGAATTGACACTTTTTAATATTTTTTTCACTGACATTTCGGACACCAAAGCTGTTTGGTACAATCAGATGAAACTATTCTCGATATTTGCATTTATTATTAGAATTACTACAAGATATTACATTAGTTAAACGATGCGGCTGTCTATTATTGTCTATTTACCGGCCGAGTCGAGCTGGAGACTAGAATCGAGCGGCGTGAATGAAGTTAGGCAAGTTATGAAATATCTTTATTACGTTCTCTGTGAGTTGTGAGCTCGCGAGTTGTTTCTGCTTAACGACCGTATTTATAGTCAGTTAATACGCGAGCTATCGTCAGATTCTTGGTGGTCTTTCATATTCAAATTTATTGCAATTTAACACCGAAACTGTAACATTCGGTTCTTAGAATAAATAGGCCTAATAGGCTAATAATACCTAATTTATTTAAGATTCGGTTAAACGTTCTATACTCGGATTTTAATCAGACTGGGTAAAGTGACATTACGAGTGTTGCCACTTTTTGACGATACAAAAATATATTACAAAAATATATTCATACCACAGCATATACAAAGATATGCTGTGGTAAGAATGATACTAAAGTTTTTTCGTATAGTTCAATTTAATGAGCTATATCATTTTTTCATATATTATTCTTAAGTCATAGTTCTTGTCTTAAGAGTAATTTTAAATACAAAGAGCGGCTTATAAGTCTATAAGACGGGATCCATAAAATATAGTAGCAATCAATTTAACAAATTAAATTAACCAAGTACATTAAGTATGAATGAATGAATGATAACTCTTTATTGGTGTACCAAGATAATGCAGACAATAACAAGAAAGAAAACTTAAAACTAGAAAGAGTAACAATTGGCTGCCTTATCGCCTAGATCGATCTCTTCCAGACAACCATGCAATAGACAACCATGTAATATATATCCAAATATGGATAATTGTTATGATCCTTCCCCGAAAGTCGCCCCAAAGAATCTCTCCCTCCAAATTTCCCCTCAAAGTCAAAACCCCGGAATTTGTAGGAAATTCCCCCTATCTGGCATCACTTGCTCGCATATAAATAATCTAATAAATCTAATAAAGTACTAGTTATCCACCAATAATAAAATTCAGCAATATACTGACTACGGTTTTTGAAGTGTACGATACTGCTGGAATGACAGTAGAAAACCCAAAAAATGTTTGAACATTTACGATTTAGAGAGGTAATCAAATCCGAATCTCATAATAAAAACAAGATAGAAGACTTTCGTCTACGTTAGTACTATTAAATTTATTTTGCGCTTTTTTGTTTTGTAGTGATGATTTCACAGCTCCTGCTCAATACTTGTAGGATATAAAATGAGACACATTAGCCAACTGACCGCAGCCTACGTGACTGAGGCCTGCGGCGTCTCATCTATCTCGGAACCATCCCTTTGATCATACCATAATGCTCCCTTCAAAGTGGATGTATGCGGGCTCTTCACATGATAATACGGACATTATCAATGTAAGGGTGTGACCGCTCTTGATTTCCAATTTTAGTTTAACTATGGACGGGAATTTTAATCTAGTGTTATTTTTGTTTCACTGAGTCTACCTATATATAATATGGTGTGCGGCGGAGAACAGTCCCTGAATCTTTTTATTCTTACCTTTTTTCTTGTCGGCTGATCCTGTTCATCATCCTCTGTCCCTAAGGCTTATGATTATATCTAAGCAAGAATATTTTTCTAAGCAAACACACACCATCGTTGACCGCGTCGTGACTGACCATCATTGTGAGACTGTGGTCAACTAATAACACACGCATAGAACAGATAATAATACTGTCCTGGCCTATTCTTTACTTAAAAAAAGTCTACTATGCCCAGTAATTAATCGGTTCTGGAATCGAACTTTCAGACCTATTGGTATCGAAGCTAACCACGTTTGGTGGGCTTTTATGGATTATGGCGGTTATTTAGTACTCTTCGTGATGCGAATGTTCGAAATTACATGACGTAGAAGATATAGGCTGATACGGCGCGTCGAGTCGCATTGCCCTTTAAACGTTATTGCTAGAACTATTTTGCCTCAGCGAAGGAGGTATTTGTTATTGACTATATTATATCTACTTCAGTTTTATACTCGTTCTATATCATATCTATTCATATAGAATTCGGGCAACTAAATCAAAACACATAGTTTAAACTACATAAGGAAGGTACCGCTGCAGACACGGAGTCACCCGTAGATATCGTCAGTGTAGAGGAATAAAAATAAAAATAAATAACACGCTCAGAACGGGTTACCCCAATTATACTACTCGAGTCAATTCATATGGGTTATGTGGACAACCCATATTGTCAGAGCTTCATGTCGCCAAGATTCCTGCAAGTCCTCCAACATGACCCTAACGACTGTCCCCTACATATCTTATAGGTAACAGCCGGGACCTACAGTTTAACGTGCCACCCGAAACATAGTAGCACCCTCGTGAAAAGTCCACATGGTGAGATTCTATCCAGGGACTCCGGAATTAGAATATCTGTATATCTTTCAAATATTTGAATCTAGTTTCCTTTGCAGATAATAATTGCTTATACAAGTATATTGGCATAAGACTACAGTTAAAAATGCCTTCACAAGTGCGCTTCATGTTTGCAATATCAAGGGAATTATGATGTTACCTAAACGAGCCCTAAAATACTCATGGCCATTGTGTAATCCTTACTTCTAATTGTTCACATCTTATCTCCTTTTACGTAATAAGGTGTGTAATAACACGTAAGTCAAGGGTGCCAACCATAACACCGCATAATCTTTAATCGTGGGCCTTCAGGCCTCCTGTTTCAGGGATGTCACAAGAGGCGACCTTCGCGTGGGCAGATGAATGCCTGTGATATACGACTTTTAGATACATTATTCAGGCAGTATCACAGTTTTGTTCTCCTAAATGTATTTGAGACAATTCGTGAATTAGACTGCTAAAACTATTATTAACTTTATTTATTTAGCTTCCAGAGTAAGGCAAAGAATCGTCTAGACTTTGAGATGCATTTTAAATTAATTTATAATCTTTGGATATATAGAAATACTCGTACCAACGAAAAGTGATAAATTATATTATCACATTATTTTCGAAGCGCATCGAAAGACGACGGTCGACGGACATTTCAATTCCTTTGCTGTCTTCGTAATAAAAGATGCATACGAACGGAATTCCATTTGCCATCCGTAGATTCGATAATTGGACTGTACAAATGGAGTCTAACGAGATACTGTAACATTATCACGGCAGTTTTTTTATACTGTGTTGTATTACGGGCTATCGCAAAGCTGGCTTTGGTCCGCAGAGGTTTACATTTTCGGCCTCCGGCGAAATTGTGCGGATATCTGGAGTGTTTTATATAAACGTGACGCTTTATATTAATTTACTATTTATTTTTTGTTCACGTCATATTTTTTTTACTGTGTTTAATATGACAACTCAACAATCGGGCAGGTCTAGCTACCTGGCCGGTTAGCGGGTAGCAGCAATGCATTCTTGAATAGATCTTTATAAAAGAAATTCCGTAGGTAATTTATTGTTTCCATATAACTGTTTTGGTTTACTCAACGCACTCTTATTAAAGATATCAATCTAACATCTCTATCTATCGGGATTAGCTATTTGTTATAATACCTGCCAATTTAGGTATACAAAACCATAATAAATTTTACACCATCCTTTTGAATCACTTCATCCATTACCCTCGTAAGGCTCAATGTATATCATCCTACTAATATTATATATCTCAAATATCAGTACAATGTAAAAAACACGTTTTTAACAGGTGAACAAAACGCTTGCGAGCTTGCTTTAACTTACCTCCAGCGCCATCTAGCGCGGTTTTGGTTAGTTTGATGGATCTTTGTTACTATTTCACGCCAAAACTACTGAACCGTTTGGGCTGAAATTCGGTAAATAGATAGTTTAGACCCATATAGGAATAACATAAAAATTACAGACGTACGTGACGTGGGAAATTTGTAATAACTAATGTACTAAGTAGGGTATCAAGTGATATTTTAAAATGTATGCTTTATTTAAGCGCTACTGCCGATCTTGAGGTCGCGGGTTCAGTCCCCAGGTCAGGCAAAAAGTGTTATTGGATTTTTCCATTACTTTGTCAATTTGCCTGGAGTCTGGAACAGTGTCTGACAGATGGCAATATGCTCGCCTTCTATTACATGGGACTAAAAACATAGCTTATGAAGTGTGGGTGGGTCCTGGGTACTCCTCTGTCTACACTTTCGGGTAAAAGGCGTGATATTATGTTATGTTATGCTTTAGTTGATCTAGGCATAATATATATATATAGGCATAGGCAGTCTTCGAAAGATTGACGTCCCCCTGATGTCTATGAACTACAGTTTCCTTAACACCAGAACAGTTATGTGATCACCGAGCTCCTCCAGAGTGACTTACACAAGATCATCGTATCGCCACAACACCTCTCCGCAGACCACATCAAAGTCTTCCTCTACCAAATATTGAGAGGTGAGTGTGTTACATTATTTATATCAATACAACTGGAATCTTACATTTATGTAGTGGTAGGCCTCATTTGCAGGGGGCCGCCTGGGGAAGTACCTTTGCCAGTTATTCATCCGCCAAGCAGTAATGTGCAAACATTACTGTGTTCCGGTCTGAAGGGCAATGTTACCAGCGAAATTACTGGGCATGACGAGATTCAACAACTGATATCTCAGGGTGACAGGCGCAGTGCAGTGCCACGCAGAATTTTTAATTTTAAAACACTGGGTGGCACTGTGTCTGATATGGGCAATCATGATGCTTACGTTTATTATCTGGATAATTAAAATAATCTGGATAAAAGTTGCGTCCGTCAGCCGCGTCAAATAGTTTGGTTCTAGTTTAGGACGGTACGTGTTGAAAAACACGCGCAGCACATGCCTAGCACAAGCGGATTACCACAATCCTTTGTTAATAGTAGATTGTTACACGAGGGGCTGAAGAGACCCATTATATACGAGGTTATAGTTTTATAAAGAGAAGTAAATAGAAACCGAGTTATAATGGGTTTTGGCGCCGTGTCTTACACGATACTTTTCACAACGATTGTCTGAAACAACGTTTTGGATTAGTCAAAACTTTTTGATGAAATTAATAATTTTTAATACCACAGTAAAAGGCTGAAGCCGTATAGGTAACAGACAAATATTAAAAACAAATTTACTTTATTAACCTAGAGGTTGAAAAGTTACTTTATTCCCGCTCTGGTACGCAACAATGACGGACTTTTTGATCAAGAGGAGTGTTGAAGATATGTACTCGTCTATACTAGGTTGTAGGCCGTGCCATATAAACCTCATAATTACCTACACTCGAAAAACAAAATTTTCCTTGGCAGTTGAGTAAAAATTATAAATTAACCATCAATTGGTGTCTCGCAATTGTATTATACAGAATGCGTAACTCTTGAAGGTAATGTTTCTAAACACGCGTGTGGAGAGAGAGGGCTATAGCTTCTGGAATTTGACATCTGGTGCTCAATCTACATTTGCCAGTTATCCTTAATGATAAGTATTGTATAATCATTCGCTGCCTACTTTTTCATGTCTTTATTGGCATGTGGTCTGAATCATAAAAGGAAAGGAATTTGCAACAAGTTTTCTATACCATAACCACTATTATTTTTAATTCATAAAGTTATTTTGTAGTGGGCATCAAAGGCGATGCGTAAAGACGATCCCAACAAAAACATTCTGTAAAAAACTAGCCAAGTCTCGATGGAGCTGCTTGTTTATCTCTAAAAAGTAATGAAATCTAGACAAAGTCGTGCCAAGTCTAAGGTTCCTTACTGCGATTTCTTTAATATTATAGTTAATGTTGTGTGACTTGGCCGTTGAACATTCTTTATACGTTAGTGGGTACAAGTCAATTTTGTTTACACGTAATGTTATATCTGTTGTTACTACCTATGTTTGTTAAGCGAGATAATAGCCCATATTGGTATTGGTAATTGGACGCTAGTGTCTCATTTTAGGCTGTTGTTAATTGTGCAACACATGCATTCAGCATTGATTGACAATGCTGACTTCTGCTCTCTTCTTTTTGGAGCGTCAAATCGACCACCGATCTAACATAAAATAGACGTACAGACGGACTTGATTAGAAGTATCCCTTCAACGGCCAAGTCACATAACATTAACTATAATAATAAAGAAATCGCAGTAAGGAACCTTAGACTTGGCACGACTTTGTCTAGATTTCATTACTTTTTAGAGATAAACAAGCAGCTCCATCGAGACTTGGCTAGTTTTTTACAGAATGTTTTTGTTGGGATTTCACTTCTTTTTGTAGAAACGTAGGCATATTGACTTCATATGCACATTCGTAGGCATATTGAGTCAGCGCCATCTAGCGACGGGTGCGGGTATCACCGCCACTCTTAGTCCAATGAATTATATTTTGACCAAATTTTGATCTTCGATTATCCTAGTTTTTATAGTTTTCCCTTTATGTGGCCATTAAACCCTAACTCTGTACCAAATTTCAGCTCTCTGAGTTTATGGGAAGTAGGTACTAGTTCTTTTTGATGATCATGAGTGAGTGTCTGGGTGTCATAAATGCGAAACTTTGCTTTCGCTTATCTTCGGAACTAAATGACCTACAGACTTGAAATTTTATTTTAAGTATGTGATTCTATAGCTTACTGGATGACGAAAATTTCAGCGTTCTGGTCTTATCTAGAGGTTCTCAAAGAGGGGCCTGAAAATGCGGCGAAATGGTTCCAGTAAAGGATGGTACGGCAGTGTTTGCTTCGCGCTCGACTTGGCGGGGCACTGCCGTGCCCCCCGATATAACGGAATGAAAAAAGTTATTTCCATTGATTAGGCACAACCTGGGGAGTTAGCGTTGTGTCATTACAACTAGGTACTAGCTTATTTCATAATACTGAATATTAGTTTCAATTTCATTTGTCGAGTCGTCCAGAGACAGTCGTCACTTATCATCTCATGTTGTGTTAGTAATCCACGTGATGCCTACTGTAGCGGACAAAAGTGCAGATTTGTATATTTGTAAGCACTACTGGAGCGTACCCCTCTCCAGTCGTTGCATAGGTTCCGTATTGCGTGTAAACTTTTCGTTAATTAAAATTAACTAACAGTATCTTAACTTTTATTTATCATCGTCGACTCCGTATTTATTAACGTAAGGACTCCAACACTACCTTATTAAACGTTAAATGCGCCCCGCGATTTCACCCGCCTAGTCTTCATTCCCGTGGGAATATCGGATTAAAAATACCCTATGTGCTCTTCCAAGGTCTAAACTATCCGAAAAAATACCAAATTTCAGCTCAATCCCCTGTATATTACGCCAAAACTCTCGAATAAAATAAAAACTATTGCTAATTTACTAAAATCAAATTAACACATTGAAATCTGTGCATTGAATAATCTATACAAAAAATTTAGGGGCATAAATCAGTCTCATTTCCCTGTAGAATGAGAATCTCTATTTTTATAGAGCCGGTTTTGATATTTTTTTCTCTGCTGTAAAAGTTAGCCAATCATGTAAACCAATTACCAAAATGATGTCAATATCATGATAAATGTAAAAACATAAACATTAGTTCCAAATGTTTTGTAGTTGCTGAGAAATATTGAGATCCCTACCGCCAATATTATCAATACGTCGTCTTAACAAAAATCCAACTATCTATCCATCCTCACAAGTCACAAACTTTCGCATTTATGATATTAGTAGGAATAAGTAGGATAGTAGGATAAGTAGGACAGTAGCATACAAAAAAGTGTAAAAAAAAGTAATACTTAAGAATCTTAAGAATAATGTATCCTACTACTATCTTACTAATATTATAAATTTCTAATTTCAGTTCAATATAAAAAACATACGTTTTTGACATGTGAACAAAACGCTTAGGAGTTCTAACTCACCTCCAGCGCCATTTTTTGTAGTGGTAGGCCTCTTTAGCAGGGGGCCGCCTGGGGAAGTACCACACCTTTGCCAGTTATTCATCCGCCAAGCAGTAATGTGTGCAAACATTATTGTGTTCCGGTATGAAGGGCAATGTTACCAGCGAAATTACTGGGCATGAGATTCGACAACTCATATCTCAGGGTGACAGGAGCAGTGCAGTGCCGCGCAGAATTTTGAATTTTTAAAACACTGGGTGGCACTGTGTCTGATATGGGCAATCATGATGCTTACCATCGGGCACCTGATTAGCTCGTCTTGTCACTCACTATCATAAAAAAAAAGAAAAAAAAAATCTAGCGCGGTTTTGGTTAGATTGATGGATGGATGGATTTTTGTTACTCTTTCACGCCAAAACTACTCAACAGATTGGGCTGAAATTTGATATTCAGATAGCTTAGGCCCTGGAATAACACATAGGGTACTTTGTTTCCCGATATTCCTACGGGAACGATGTCTACGCGGGTGAAACCGCGGGACACAGCTAGTAAATAATAAATCTGGTGGCTTCAAAATATTGGCTTGCAAACAGACCAAATGTCCTTTCTTATAATGTGCAATCTTTCTGACATTAACATAATTTTTTTAATTATAATTGACATAGGAATAATTAATATCATGACTGAAATATTTGCACGCCTGCTTGCAGGCTAAATACACTGACTTTTAGTTATTTAAGATCCTATATTATAATGTATATGTGTATTCTGGCAAAATAAAATATTTGATTTGATTGATTTGATTAAACTTTTATACTAAGAATGGTCATAAAATGCTAGGGGCGGGTAAATAAGAAAACATTTCAATTAGCATATGTTATGGCACAGTGCCCTCTAATCTTACAAAAGGGACTCTTATACATTGTGATAAGGATAGTTATTGCCCATATTGTTGTTACTGGCAATATTACTTGGCAAGCATAACTTGGAGGCTTATTCATAGCTTAACAACTGTAGGATTTATTTCGTAATATACTCTAGATTACTGTGGAATACTAAGAATATAGAACTCAGGAAGTATGAAACGTTACTATTTTTCTGGCGGTTTATACTCTAAAAAGTAAGCGTAGTGCGCAACCTCAACTGCCGGTCATGAGGTCCCCGGTTCCTCAGGTCAGGCAGTGTCATTTAATTTTTCTATTGAAAATTATCTCTATGACAGCCTGGGCGTCGAATCTGGAACTGTGGCCGATAGATGGCAATAGGCTCGCCCCGTATTACATGGGACCAATAACATACTGGCAAAATGTGGGTGTAAACTACTTTGAGACTGAGTCATGGGTACACCTGCCTACCTCTTCGGGAAAACGGCGTTATCTATGATGATACATAAACGTTATGTGCAGACCGCAAAGGTTGTACGGTAAACAGTTACAGCAGCACAGCACAAATGTAATGACGCATACTAATGCACGAAATTAAGCATCAGTATGACAAGTACAGAAAAACGAAACAAGCCCACTAATGAAGAAATCTGAATAAATGTATCTACATTTGTGCATTCATGTACCAGCGTAGAAGGGGGAGGGGTAAGCTTGAGATCTCCCGCTTTGAATGCTCTACGCTGCCATATAACATTATCTCTAACAGTGCACTAGTTATTTATAATACGAGTATACCAATAATAAAGAAGAATAAAGTGAAGATATAGACATATTTTCCCATAACGTTTGAAACAATTCGGTCCAGTGCTAACCGATCACACCGTAACCGGCTTATCGGATTTGGACTGAATACTCGATAAATATTATAAGAGTATTGAGAAAGACAATATCAGTCGGATTATGATAATAATGTTTCTTTAAGTACATAATTTATATCTCGAGAAAAGTAGAAGCCGTCCTATACAACTTGACACGCGGCAAAAATTTAGAACCAATGCTTATGAACCATTGCGAGTCGACTATAACAAAGAAGCTAGCGCTGCAACTGGGTGCCAAGTTTTTCTTACACTATAAACTCACTAAAGTCAAATAGTTATAGCCAGACCGCTTAATGAGTCTTCGCCTGCGGGGTACAGGGGCGGCGGGGGCGCGGAGATAGACGTGAACGGGGGCCGGGAGAGGTGCGGGCGGTGCCTGCCACCCGCACCTCTTCGATCCCACGCGCGTTTACCCCGCAGGCGAGAACTCAATTAAGCGACTTGACAACTGACAACCCTGGCTCTAAGGACTAACGCTAGGAAGAAGACACAGCACCTTTTTCTTATTTGAAATAAACTAAAGAGTTCTTCGCGATAATGGAAGGTCTCCTATAGCTGAGACAACAGATAATAAAAATATACAAGTGGGAAAGAAGCCGCGATATTCTGTAAAATACTTACCTACAAGAATGAAGTAGAGTAGAAGGTTTTGAGTTGATGATGACAACTAGCTTGCACATTAGACTTCCTAGGAAGCGAAAAGCTATTATAGAGTTCCGCTTTAATGGAAAGAGTAACCGTGGCTTTATAAAATAGTTTTCACCACTAAAACTAGTGAAGAGCAAGTATGCATGAACTATTCATAAATGTTTAGCACTATGCTAAACTTTGAAGGAAGTTTCAACCTAGATGGAAGAGGTTTAATGACCAAAGAACTCGCATTACTACCAGTTCATCGTAAATGTGGATAGTGTGAGAATCCAATCATGGTAGTAAACATTTTACGGCAGTCGCTCTTCTTGATTATCAGTTTTATTCAAATAATCTTTCGTGTCATACTTTAGAATCTTTAGAGTTTACGGATATTCAATCCGTAAACTCTTTAAGATCAAATTGATAAGAAATCACGACGGAAAAGCAATTCAATGTTATACTTAGGATACGAACATGAACATTTTTCTATTAGTTTGGAAAGGCTGCGGTATTGTCTCGAACGAAGCGAAGTTACAGCGATAAATTCAAGTTTCAAACAATCTGAGTTTCTCTCGGACGGCCCACTTTAAGACAATAGTCCGTAGACTGTAGTCTCAGTGGGACCGTTTGCCTCCATGGTGGTTAAAGGATCTCCTTGTCTTCTCGTCCGAGCACAGTTGCACACCCATTTCCACCTGCCGTAAATCAATTAAAACTCCGAAGTGCTTTCAGTGCGCCTCGCCTCCTCGACGTGCCTGAAAAACTAGCGCATTAAGCCCAAAGACCAGGCGACCATAACTAAACACAGACACGCTTTAATTTCGAGCTGCGTACTATGCTAATGTAATCCACTCTCGTAGATGAAAAGAGATTGTCGCCTCGCAGCCGGCGTCCTGTCTCCCGATTTCGCATTATTAATTTGTGCAATTATTCGTACAGTGCCAAGAGATTCCCCGGGAGTGGAACGCGCGAAGGGAATCTAGAAAAATGCGGTCGTTAAGCCCCCGCTTCGCTTTCAGCGTTTAATTAAAAAGTTTACTGTTGCACCGCCTTGATGAGGCCCGCCTTCCTCTGATCATAAAGACTTAAGTTGCGTAAAATTTTATGGTGAACGTGATTGTAACTAGATCACTTGGATCCCATAGAGCTATAACTGGTCGTGCCGTGCATGGGCTGCGATTAATGCAACACGCGACTTGTTTAGTTATAGTGTTCCTCGCGCACTTTCAGATTAAACTTACTGGTCTGTCCCGAGCCCCGCTTTGTTGCTTTTCTATCCTGATGTTAGATAATGGGGTAGCGCTAATGTACGTTTTTACTTCTTTTACAGTTCACTTTAATTCAAAAGCGACTCATTTATCGTATACTCGTATATTTTTAGGGTATAAAAACGGCTTGTCAGCATTTTGTTAAAAACGTAGTAAATGAGCTCAAGTAGGTCTATAAAAAAGTCGCATTATATGGATCGCCGAGAATGCGACGAGAATGGCAGTGTTGCTCTCAATGACGACCATCCATTGCGATTTGCGTGCCATTGACATGACTGGAGGCCGTATTGCCGACGCAGGCACGAGGAAGGCCATTGTGTGCCTCTAAGAACAGTAAGCATACCAAACTTGCCCGCTGTCCGGTGCCCGGGTATGCTAATATTCCACAGCTCGTCTGACTGCGTCCCATACGCTCGCTATTTAATGTATGGACCGCAGTGCAACGTAGCGCAACCAAACCTAGCCACCGAGTATTACACACCTGTTCTCCTCTGTACATATAAGATATCCGACCAAACGAATGACTGCCTTTGCCAATGTCATATTCCACAGCTGTCTGGGGACTCAAAATTTAAATGGTATGTGTTGCCCAGCCCAGCCCTTATCCAATACCTCTGCCGCTCTACCTGCCCTATTTGTATTCATTACAGATACACCTGTCCATAAATATCTATACATAATAGGATTGCGATTTGTTCTCTGAAAGTAGTTTTTCTCCGGTTGTTTCAATGACAAATGGAAGGTGACTCGTTAACGGTTTTGATAAATTGACTTCTCGCTTTACGATTGCTGACTTGGACGGTGTCGATCAGTAAATGTTCGAAGGTTTCCAATTCGAAATAAAATATAACGGAGGATCAATATCGAATTTCGCTCTAAACTAAAAGGAAGCCGAAGAAGCTTTTTAATTAATTTTATTTATTCAGCTAAAGCAACTGTGATAGCATCTGAAGCTAGTGAGCGAGGATTCGCTGCGGCGCGGCAGTAACGAGCAGAATTATGGAAATGTGGCGCGCCCCGCCGCGGTTGCCTATACAACCTATAATATTATTTATGTGCTAGCTTTTTTGTTCAGAAAATCCCCTCGATGCAGGCCTATTTGTTTGTTTATATAATAGACACACTGGATTCGTTCTGAAATACAAACGCCTCTAATACGAAATACCAAAATAATGTTTGCCGCATCATATATTTTAACTAGCCCCAATTCAATTCCATCGTTAACTTTAATTTCAACACCAGAAACGTCCTGGATTGGCGTAAAAGTAATTTTCGGTAAATAATTGCGCTCGTGGAGACAGGAAAGTGTATCGACAGAACACAGACGTGAGAGGTGGGGGGTTTTGGCGCCGGTCGACGGAAAAACCACTAAGTGGAAAGGCTTGCTGGTGTCTCTGTCCTTCCCTCGTACTAATGGAATTTGCTCCGAGGCTCGGGACGTCTTGTCGCTTGCCGCATAATAACTCGCATAGTTCTATACTGTTATTTGTGTACTTCATTTAGGGAATTGCCACATTCCTTCCGCTTCCATTCTCAGAAAATGTTACTGGCGAGGGTCATTTGTAAATGAACAAAAATGTCCGCCTGGAGAACAAGGTTACCTCTCTGCGTGTCATAACTAAACTGTGAGAGAAAATGTAGTATTTAGGTATATTCCGGAAGGTTAAATACCAACCTGCCTTGAATAAATAACATTTTGCGTCAGATGTTTATGACACGTGTAATCTCCAAGTGGCGTGTTACACAAAATCCACTCCTGTAATACATTGTCAGTTTCGTGATCCGCATAATTCGTCAGTGGACAGGGAAATCGCTCCGTAATAAGTATTCCGCTGTCTTCCCGCGGCGTACAATCTCTTCCTAGTATCGGATTCTCGTCTAGGGCTATCTAACCGATCGAGCCAAGCTATTTGTTTATCTAGCGCGCGATGCGTCTATACTGTGATTTATTCGATCATGTTCTCCGTATTCCACTCTCGAGGAAGTCGTTTTAAACTTTATCTCCGGGCCTTTAAGATAACCTAAGCCGGTTCCTCTTGCTAATGTTTAATTTATACCTCAGAATTAAAACAACCGTATCGTGGACGTACGAGTTAAGTTGGTTTTTGATGGGATTACATGTGATCCGCTATAACGGCAGTAAAGTGTTAATTGGGCTTACAAACTTTATGGCTACATCGAGAAGAAGACAAATATATGTTCTGTTTGTTCTGTTGGCCTTTTTTGTTTTCACGTAAAACATTTCCAATAATCATTATTGAGAAAAAAGTGTTTTGTAGTGACAACAATTACCAAGGTACATAGAGTAGTTTTTGGTGCGTTAATTGTGAAAGGCTTTCCACAATTCATAGGGAGCGTATCGTGAATCGTGGGAGCGTTGTGCACGCGTACCGCACCGCCCAGCGAGCTGTTTGTCCAGCCGCATCGTGGACAAATATCACACATTGAACCTCTTTACAGCTACAATTGCGTTTGTATAAACACTGGAACTGTGATGTGTCTAAATGGATACACAAATATTACTACTAACTTGCCCATACGGTACGGTATTGTCTTGGACAGAGCTTGACACTTGTTCCAATAGAGGCCTAGCATCTGAAGTTAGTATTGACTTTAATTTGTCTGAACCTAAAAGGAAATAAGCAAATATGGAATACGTAACATACGTGCGTACGATTGAAGATAACCGACATCGGCATATCTGGACCGTTTTGCGGTTGGATTTCTCGCTATTATTTTCGAAATGTATAGTTACTGAAACTTTAATCCTAAGAGGCTAGATTAATTTGTGGTGTGCAATAATCTTCTTACTGTCGAGTTGGTCTGTCGTCAGCCGTGATTCGTGATGTTAAAATTTTTCAGTTCGCTTGAGAGGCCCCTGTGAAGACCTAACGACTAACGACAGTCGGGGCCAAAGGCTTTACGTTGCCTTTCGTAGCATAATTTGTCCGGATGTTCAGATAGCACATGTTACGAGATACAAACTAGAGGAACCGGATTCGAAGCCAGACATATTCCCATGGTCGCTACAGTGTGCAATGGTGACGGTGGTTAGCAAGGAGCGATGTCCTCGTAGGAGTGAGGATTGTAACCACGGACCGGTGCGATGCAGGTGGCCGTGGCGTTGTGGTTGGCTGCGCGTGCGACGGACGACGACCCTCGGTACATGACGTGAAACAGCTCTGTTAGCTACACTTCTTAACCTTAGTTCAACGTTCAGTTAAAAGTTTAGAAGATAAGAATTTTTACAGAATCCTTTGAACAATATACCAAATCGATATTTAGTATTCCCCTGTTCCCTCATAATATAATTAAACCAATATTTTAAAGATGAGGTAGACTATGGGGCTATCATTTTATTGTATAATGAAAACTACAGTTTTTTAACAAAAATAAAGCTAGAAAACGTGTAACAATTGTAAACAAAATTGCATCAATTGAAACGTTTATATGTCGCCGTAACTTGTAAGAACTTTTATAATTAATCTAGTGACATAAACTAACGTTAAGGTTAGGTTAGGTTGTTTATAAACTAACTAAGCCAAATTATAAACTAACTAAGCGAATTATAAACTAACGGTTCTTACAATTTCACGGCGACATAAACCTTTAATAATGGTTCAAAGTTTAAAGTAGGTATAACTGTGAGCAGTTAAAGGCACATGTAGCTCGAATTTCCCATCCATTTTCGAATATAGCTGTAATAATCAAAACGACATTCACGTACTTTGATGGCTCATTTCACCTTCAGGTGTTAACATTGCGCGTTTTATCATGAAAAGGGACTCGTGTGCTAAAACTCCGCTACTACATACATCCTTTGGGAAATTAAACTCGTAGTTACGAGAACAGAAGGCGTCGTTAATTTGTTTTGGCAACGTAGACAACGCCACAAGCTTTACTGTACTTTGTTTGTAGTGCTCAAATGTCTGACGCGTTTCAGATTCCTGGCGAAATTGTCAACGTGTAATGTCGCTCTGCATATCGCTTAAGAGCGTATAACTACGAGCTACGAGAAATTTGACACAATCCTATGAAAAATTTATCAAATCGATGTTTTGTATTCCCCTGTTTCCTCCGAATATTATTAACGAATTCTATAAATGTATATCCTGTTATTTTTATAGTGAAGTGTAAGTCGCTGTCGTTTTAGTTTCTCTTATAAACTCTAGGTTTTTTCAAAGTGAACTTCTATAAATCCCAGTTTTACTCGCGTAATTACACGTTCACAAAAAAAAATGAAGGGTTTATATACAAAAATAAAATGATAGGATATAGATATATCAAATAGATTACTACTATAATATTCGGAGGAAATAGGGAATACAAAAACATCGACATAGTAAACTTTTCATAGGATTGTGTCAAACTGCTAAGCGGTCCAATTTCCTATAAAGTTTATACCTTACACTACACTCGGCATTAGTTAAATATTATTGCTTTATGCATATTTACTTCATACTTAATTATTATCGATTAAAGTTACCCGCCGCGCCGTTTCTTTCTGTTCGCTACAAACTCAAAAACTATCGAATGTATTTTCTTTACTTTTTACCAATAAACGAAGATATATCATATGAGGAAAGTTTAGGAGTAAAACTATCCTGCAGGTGAATAACTATCAGTATGACGGTTGACATTGTTAAAAAGCTTATCTTCTTTAAGGACTAAGACGTTTAATTTACCTATTTAATTATATTTATATAATTTGCCTTTTAATTTGGCTAGTGTCAATTTTTATATCTATGCTCCGGCGAAGCCTGACGAGTTGCTAATTAATACTATAAAATCAACCTTGTTCAAGGCACGTTAAACCGTATTATGTGCGATGAACATCGCTCGTGCGCTCCAGACAGTCCGAATACTCTGTTTAATCAAGCGATATGTAGGCTTTAGGCATCATTAGGCATTCGCAATAATGTCTACTCACTTAAACGATAACGTGTTTCTCGCCAAATTCACAAACTGTTTCAATTGTTGTTTTCGCTCGAATTTTCCCCCAAGCAAAAGTTTTGTAAACAAAAATACGAAACCTAAAAAGGTTGTGTTTCACCGAATTCTGCCGTTTTTCAAGCGGTTCTTTATATATTGGCACTCCATTTTGACCAGCGAAAGGTTAAAACGTCACGCTCGTGTGTCGGTAGTCGGTTCTAATGAGGCACACTGTCGGTAGTCAGTACGCATCTATTATTTACGAATATATCGCAGAAAATCTGGCTCTCACTGGAACCGTGCCGCTTGCCTCCCCTCGGGCCCGCCTCGACGAGGCCTTCCGATATTGGACCACCACTACTTTTATTATAGAACGTACTCGTATAGTCACGAGCGCTAAAATGTAAACGTTTCATTTAATATATATTAATATCTACTATTAATGTCTACAGATGAAAAAGTGATAGCTTTGCTTCTTTATGCAAACTGGTTTTAAATTATGTTACCTGCATTTTTTTATGCACTGAAATTTTAAGGATACAGTTCATAGACTGATTACGTAGCTTTGAAGAAAAGCTCCTACACTTTCTTCTGCAGAGTATTAATGTTCATATGAATTGGAAAATTTGAAACGTTTAACTGCATTCGAATGCTGGTGACTGTACCTAAGTATACATAGTGCGGTACGGTCCAGAGTTTTAGTACAGATTTTATTTTAATCCGCAGTGTGCTGTGCAGCGCTGGCCGTATATTTTTCCACATTAAAACTATAAAGAAACCTAATGCACGCGATTTTTACTACGAGTAAAGTATCTTATGATTTTTTATGTGAACTTAGAACAAAGGCTCGTAGTTTTTCGCGTTAACAACTGAAACTAGCGTTATAACTATATCTGGTATGCGTTTCGATTGAGTTTTTAACGTTGGTCATTTAGAGCTAGGAATAGCATTTAGGATGTATTTGATGTGGAGTACCTAAACCGGTTTGGTACGGATTTGGACGGGGTTTGGTGGTGACTGGTGACAAAACACTGCCGGAATGAGGTCCACCCAGAACTGATCAGAATCGGTTTATATCGGATCTGATCTGTTCGCCTTGGGAGTTGATCGCGTCAATAGATTCTCATAATAAATTCATTGATGTAGTATCCATTTTCAATGATGTTTGTGTATGTAACAATTAACTAGTGTTAATGACCTTATTATTAATCAAATACCACAGAGATGATTGGGATTATCATCACTTACTCCACTTACTCCTCTACATTTTTTTTTGCTATTTTATTGCTATTCAACGTAACAATGCCGCCAGTATCTTGGATACACTGCCATCTGACAGTGGTTTAGAGCACTTGGATTTTCTATAGGCTGACATGTCGGCCTGTGGATTTTCGAAGTGTCCTATGGCATAGTGTATTTAGTTAGGGTAGATTCTAAGTAGGTAGCTCTATTGTTTAGTCCTTTTTCAATAGAGATATGCAGCCCTCTACATAATAAGCTTGTATAACTAATATTTCTTTTCCTTGGTTAAATCACCTATACTCCGGGATCTAAATAAACATTGGCGCGGGCGTTATTTTCAATATATTGGGGCGTTTTGACGGCGTATGGTGATTTGATTTTTGGTAACTTACATATATACGAGTAGATACCTCGTAGATGGAAATCCAATATAAGATTACAGGCTGTGCATCGTGGTTTAGAACTGCCTTTGTTTTATTTAACTAATACGTACCCTTTCGTCCAATCGATTCAATAGTAGTCGATTCAATGTGAAGAGGAAACTAGTACACAATACACACATATCCATACATCAAAATAGTCGCATTTATAACATTAGGCATTTCCGATTCCTCTGGGTTCTGCCGGTAAAGGTCGAGAGGGGAGGTCACATGACTACGGTCACAAGTGCAAAAGCCACGGCATGCGATAGCATTGCACTACTTTTATTATCTTTCACGGATGTACAAGGCCAATAATAATTGGTCATCATAATAATCGTCAGCCTATCTGTCTGTATTTCTATCTGTATTTTGCGGATCCAGGTTGTTCCTACGATCTTAACGATGTCGTCGACTCGGGCTAGTGGTAATTGCCAAATGTTGAACCTTATCGTCATCTTTCCAGGGTTGAAATACCTCCACTCGGCTCGCATCCTCCACCGCGACATCAAGCCCGGCAACCTCCTAGTCAACAGCAACTGTGTGCTCAAGATATGCGACTTCGGCCTTGCCAGGGTCGAGGAACCGGACGCCAGCAAGAACATGACGCAAGAAGTCGTCACGCAGTATTATAGGTAAGGAGTGAGGAGATAGAGCATTTTTTCTCTTTTATTCTTCCTTTCATTCTGCCTCGGTGGCGTAGTGGGCGCATGCTCGATTGGATTTTTCCATTTGGAATTATCTCAATAATTGCCTGGAGTCTGGAACTGTGCCCGGTAGATGGCAATAGGCTCGCCCCCTATTACATGGGACCAATAACATACTGGCGAAATGTGGGTGTATCTACTATGGGACTGTGTCCTGGGTACACCTCTGCCTACCCCTTCGGGAAAAAGGCGTGAATGTATGTATGTCATTCTGCTGTCTTTTCACTAATGATGTGCTCTGTATAAGGCTTGTTTCACACGGATAACAAGCACAACGACATTTGCGAACGCTATTTTGTATGAAAATGATTAGTATAGATATCATACGGACCACATTTTGCAGTCAAAAAGCTGCAGCGACAATATTCACACTTATTGACCACATTGGTCGCTGCGATGTGGTGTATGGTTGTGGTACTAAAGCAACACTGAAGTTGATATCAGCGTGGTCGAGGCTGAGCTACGAGGCTATGTTACCGTTTCCATTAAAGCTTAGGGTGTAGCGGATTTTGAAATGTGCTAAGATGTTGCGTTGTGGTAGCTTTCAATAAAACGTACAGCTCGAGAGCGATCTAAGGAGTAATTCATAGCTGTCATGAATTATAGTTTGGAGTTGGAGGCACAATATCCATATTGCCCTGGACATTTCGTCAGGGTTCTAAGTTTAAGTGCTTAGTGCATTTAAACAACATTCTCAGTTTTAATAGGTACTTATTTTCTCATTCATACTATACTAGGATTTCAGAACCTCATCTAATATACATTAAAGTTGCAGAATCTAAGATTTGAACGGAAAATGTTTATATGTAACGCCGTATACTCACACCCGTTCCCACTTGTCCGATATCCGACGGCTTTTATTAACTTTCTATAAATATGTGTACAGCTTCATACAAAAGGTTTTGCCACTAGATCAGCCGACATTTTGTCGTTCCTGACACCCAAGTGTGTGGGCGTGGTATATTCACTGGCTAGCCGCGATGAAATATCCAAAATATGGAACAGTATCCTAGTCCTCAGTGAATTTCGCATAACCAGCAGGACTGTTTAGAATAATTGACAGGCTATAAGTATGAAAGAGCAGCAAAATTAGTTGAACACGTGAAGCGCTTAGCAGTTAATTTATAAAAATGTTCAGAATTCTTCGAAGAAGGTCTATCGTTCGTCATCATCATACTTTAGTCTTACAGAGGAAGAACAAAATACGCATTGAAAAATATTTTGCCTAAATTTTAGAGTCCTTCAATGTTTTTTGCTAGATTGCGGTTTGACTGTCCTTGGAATTATTTGTTTGGTGTGGTTTTATTGTTGTGATGGTCTATCTTTGAAGTCAATGAGCTGCGGCTAGTCCTTCTACAAGTCGCATAATTTATTACTGGGCTGGATTATCTAAGTCTTATAGATTCACTCTACTCAATATGCGGAACGCGAACACGGACTGTGAGCCAACCCTACTCGCGCCTAGGGTTTTGCCATCCATTGAATTATAAAACGGCTAAACCCATTTCAAAAAACGGTACCGAAGAAAAGACATTTGCTAAACAAAAAGATCTTTTCAAGCATCTCTTGAGCATTTTTTTTCTTGCCAGGTAAATGTCAGTCATTAGTACAATTCTGTCCCGACCATGGACTTTGGTCGAATGAGGACGCCTATTCAGGGTTGACAGTGGTAAGGTTACTTACCCATTCTATACATTTATATCCTAATATTTTTTTGTTGTGAAGTAAACTATGTCCCTGTCGTTTTAAATTATCTTATAAACTCTTGGTTTTTTCCTAATGAACTTATAAAAATCCCAGTTTTACTCGCTGATTAGACGTTCACTGCAAAAAATGAAGAATTTAAATAGGGACAAAGATTACTTCATCTTCAAAATATCAGGATATAGATCAATCTAGGGTGTCAAATAGGCTTTCTATATTCGGAGGAAACAGGGGATATACAAAATATCGATTTGGTAAATTTTCCATACAATTGTGTTTTACACCTAATGCTTCAGTCAAACCGTTCTGTGGCCAACCCATAGCCTAAATGTCGAAGTTTCATTCACCAAGATCCCCACTAAGCCTTCGATACGTCCCGACGCTAGTCAGGACAGTCGTTATGTTCCATAATGTTCTATTCATAATATCATCTAGAATTAAGTCTTCAATGGGAATGATTTCTCCGTAGACGTGTAAAATGTCTTATAAACGTTCATTAATCTGCATTAGCTCCGGTTAAAGCGCTCGCTCACCTTAATCTTTCCTGTCACTATTTATACTTATACCTCAGGCATTAGGTAAAACCATCGACAGTATACCTAGATGGACCTGACTCCATGTTTGACTTTTAATATGGTTATATTCGAACTTAATTGTATAGTTATTTATCGCGAGAAAAACTGCGTTGTGATTGGCTGAGATAAGGAACAAGAATAGAAAGAAAGATAGATATAATAAGACGTTAAAGGTGTTTGCCCATTATATCGGTAATAAGTAACGAATAGCGTTATACGAACGTATCCGGCCAGGCGACGGCTACGCTATCAACACCGTTTTCATAGAAATTGTTGATGGAGAGCTAAAGCGCCATTCAGAGCACGCGTATAATTCTTAAACAAAGATTTTTTTGCCGCTGACGGTCCTATAACGTTCGTAGCATACCGGTGTTGCGGGAAAAAATTATGGGATAGAGAGCCGCGATTCTATAAGATATAACAGTAAGACTAGTCATAGATCTTAAGTGAGCAATACGTCTACCACCAGAGTGAAGTAAGCAGTAATCGATGAGTGCTCCGTGGGTGCTGAATGAGTAAAAACTGAATGAATGAGCGACCTTTGCTGTTCTGACCGCAACACAGCCTTGAAAGTAGGCCAAAGAGGTACCTTTTATTCCAAAACATAGCAAAAAGTGCGACACTAGGTGCTCGTCGCATTCTCGCATCCATTGCAAAATTGTCTTTCTGAAATTCTAAGTTCCGTGCAAGGTATATCACAAGCGCTGCTCATTTTTCATTTACGACGGTCCTTTTTGGTGCAATCCCCACGTCTCGCGTCATCGTTCTCGCGTTTTGAACGAGTTTTATAACCGATTTCATTTCCCTTTATAATACGAGGAGTACAGTTTGCAAGAAACTTGATAAATCGATTGTATGTTATGAATTTCGGTCGATGTTTTTGTTTATTCCCCTTTAATGTAAAGACATCGTATTTTTAAAATTTAATTCAAGTCATCGTGCTTGTCTTCGTTCCCATGAAAATCTCACCCATAAAACGTAATAGCGTTGTTTACCTGTTTTCCCTATAGAAGGGCGATATAACCGACATCATATTAATCCACTTAGTCTTGTCCTCGGGTCTTAAAAGTTTTCCTGTTTATCTTATCTGAATTGTTTTCTTATATACTTAGCTATTCATGATTGTACCAAACTATTGTTTTCCCCTTTAAGTGTAAGTAGATTTATGTTCGTGTTCATAACATTATAAGGACATAGATTTGAATAGTGCAGTTCTTATTCCCTTCTACGGCCACGACATGTGTAAATCTAGACACACGGCCATTGATTTAAAAAAGGGGAGTTAGCGTACGTTCTCCAAGCGCTTACTCTATAACTGGCACGTGCAATTTGCTCAGTGTGCGATTTGCACGGTGCAATATAATGAACAACAAAGATAGAAAGACGTACCTAAGACCGAAGTGTGACCGAGACAATAATATTCGTCACTAGTACGACCCACTTTACTGACGTACGTGGACCTAATGGGATCTAATTTCAGCTTTCCATTTTCGAGAAGCCAGTACGTCATCACCCTTTTTCTTTAAATCAATGCACACGGCAGTGTGTCCGACAAGTTCGCAAAACATTAACAAATTTACAGAAACCTTTGAAAAGAACTTCTTCTTGCGCCATCATCAGATCATCAGAATCTTTCACCATCTAGAAAAGCTGATAATCTTCTAAAACGGCTAAACCGATTTTAAAGAGACATAGCTATGAAACTAAGAAAAAACACTCGATCAGGTTTGCATCAAATTCGCGAGTGGACCGATTCATAGTACATGTAATTGATTTTGATCTTGATTTAAGAGCTACTTATACCACAGATAGACACACAAATACACAGTCACGTCAAACTTATAACACCCCTTCCTTTAAATAAGTTATTTTTTTAAATAAGCGATGGTTTTAACACATTTAAAAGAAAATGATCTTCTTAAAAGTGCGTGTCTACTACTAAAGGTCCCAGTTATTCTTTTGATTCTCTTGGTCTTGGTTGTAGGTATTTTCATTGTTGTTTGAAAATAAGTTATAATATCACACCTCGTACTTATAAATTCCCGTCTTGTTTGATCAACGCAATAATGCCGCTATGCAACTTATATACATACATACTTATATACATATACATACCTACACACGATGCCTTACGGAAATCCATATTTGGTTGTAGTGTGTCATTGAAATTTTAGTTGTCATACCAACTGCATTCCGTAAAATGTTGATTACAATAAGTGTAGATACTTGCATGAGTTAAGAGCACAGATGATCATTGTTGTAGAGTAGGATAGCGTTGCGGTTCAAACGGAGTCAGTTTTGTACAGTCTGTTTTGCGCTATTGCATGTTTACACTTTAACACACACCTGTCACCGACCCGAGGCGTTTATGGAAAGCCTTTCCGGGGGCCTAGCATGTCATAGGAAATATAATATTGTTTTCTTCGTTTTTTTCTCTTTCGCTCCCGTACAATGAATATCTTTTGTCTCGTACTAAATAATACAATACAAAAGAAAGTCACATAGGGATTCCACTGCTGGACATAGGCCTCTCCCATAAGGGGCTTTGCATTGCTTTGCGCCACGCTTGGCAGGTGGGCTGGCGAGCGCAGTTCGATGGTAACACAGAGAACGCTGCTACCGTCCTCTGGATCTTACGGCAACCACGGATAGAGAGGGAGGGATGCTAGTCTGTAGCCAGTAACCATACGGGGTGGGTTACCATTAACCATTTTTCTATTCTATTCAGAGTTACAAACCATCAGTTATGCGGGAAGGATATCTGCGGTATGCTACCCTCATCACAGCGATCTGTCAAACAACAATTCGTAAAATATGCTATCAGAAGTCAGACTCAGTTGTTAAGATTGTCTTGTGAACTACTGGGATTCTGAAAACTAGAATGGTTTCCATATTATACGCGTCGCCGGGTGGGATACCAGGTCTTACAAAAAAATCATAACTTTTACAACTCCATGTTCTACGAGTAAGTAGGATGAAGTCTGTTTGTGAAAATGGCTGTCAGCCAAAGGCTTTGTGAATTTGGATTAATTTATACCCTTCGTAGTTCACGTAGACTTTGCTTTAGAATTTAGGCTTTCCAACTGCGTCATTTCCTGGACGAAATACTTATTTGGTTTCGCCTCTTTCTTAGTGTCACCGTCTCTCTCAGTAATCTCAATAATAATAATAATATATCTATTAAAATAAATACTAAATATATATCACTACGTATATCGACGCAGTGGCATAGCGTGGGTATTCACCGCCCGGTGTGGACTGGAATTCCGCCGCCCCCTATTTTAATTATTAGTTATTTAAAGTTTAAATATTTTATTCAATGGCTTGCCATAAGTTGTATGATAAACATTATCGATCGTAAAATTTATTGTAAGTTAATCTTAACTTATATAAGTTACCACAAATTAGTTTTTTGCTTTTCTAAGAAATCTTTTTAAATAGGCAACAATAAACGCGAGAAAGAACAGTAGAGTTGAAGAACACTTGGTTCTGAGAATTTCTAAGCGAGGGTCTACTAGAAATTGAAGTATTATGCATTATTATGTCGTCTATTATGTTATTATGTTCGTCGCTAGTCCTCCTATTTATTTTAAATATTAAGAAGCGAAACTAACCAGGCCACGAATTTAATATCAATACGGTTTAACAGAGTATCGAAAAGGTCCGGAAGGTCACAGGGTCTCAAAGTATCACCTTCATTTTAATTCATTCGGTAGGTATCGACGAGGGTTTTGTTTGAATAAATTGGACGGTTGAAATTTCGGAGCGGATTCATTTCCGGCTCTGATTAATCCTTTATTTTGGAACGTGGGATAAATCATTCATCATACATGATGTTTACAAATACATAGGAATATGTTTTTATACATTAACTACTCAAAACAAAATAGGGGCCGCCAGCCACCATGAGTAAGATCAATCGTTCTTTATTACAGAGCGCCTGAGATCCTAATGGGGGCTAATCACTACACGGCCGCAGTGGACGTGTGGTCAGTTGGCTGCATATTCGGCGAGCTTCTCGGCAGGAGAATTCTCTTCCAAGCACAGAGTCCAGTACAACAGGTACATATTCTATTTTTACCCGCCTGCGAAGAAGGCGGGTTATATTTTCAAGAGTATGTATGTACTCGTATGTATGTATGAAGGTATGTAGGTATGTATGAAGTTTCTTTGGCATGGCCTTCTGCCTAAACCGGCTTCATAGATTTTGACATAATATTATATGGAGTGACAGGGAAGAATGTGATGAAAGGAGAGAAAGCAAAACTCGTGTGTCAGGATCGTAGCAAAGAAATGGTATCTGCCTATCCTCACGGGAACAAGGAGTGAATTAATTTTTATATGTATTTTGTATTACCTTTGTTTATTTATATTCCTAAGAGTTGTGTTTTCATTTGGCTTGGCACGCTCGCGTGTTTCACAGAATTTCACAACCATTTACCCCCCACCTACTAAAAGGAGCCCTCGTTTACATTTTTACAGCAAAATGTTAAGGGGGTTGCCCAAATCAAATCAAAATAAAACACAATGTTTCCTAATTTTGAAGAAAGAAAAGATTTCTATAGTTTGGAATTTCCATTCTGAATGGAAGAGAAACCCCCTTAAAGGCGGAGGGCAAAGACTGCTTTGTAAAGTTTGTTTGTTATGTACTCTCTAGTTTTGTTTCTGTGTCCTGTAATGTTATTTCATCGTGTGTGGTGTACAATAAAGTATTATCTATCTATCTATCTCTCTTCCTCTGTATTTCAATCCATCTCTTTTACTCTTTCTTTTTACTCTCTGGCTCGCTGTCAGTTCAACTTCAGCGTTCAGTCATGTTTGACTAAGAAAACGTCTTTTATTGTACGCATAGGTATTTGAAGATTGAGGAAAATATAACGGAATCCAGGATAAAATGATTGTCATGTTTATGACAGTTTGAAGATGGATATAGGCTTGATAATGATTGATCGCTTCATACCTTAAATGTAACTTGTACGCAGGCGGTATTACGTGAGTGTAAGGTTATGCGAATACTTTTTAGAAACTAGCTGTGCCCCGGTTTCACCCGCGTAGACTTCGTTCCCGTGGGAATCTCGGGAAAAAACCCATGTGTTATTCCAGGGTCTACTTACTACCTGCATACCAAATTTCAGCCTAATCTGTTCAGTAGTTTTGGCGTGAAAGAGTGACAAACGTCCATTCATATATCAATCTAACCAAAACCGCGCTAAGTGTCGCTGGAGGTGAGTTAGAACTCGCAAGCGTTTTGTTCAGTCAGTAGGTAGACTCAGTACTGTTTATCTTCATTGACGTGCAAGTGTCAGATTATGACCTATTTGAATAAATCTTTTTGAGTTTGAGTTTGAGTTTCACCTGTTAAAAACGTAGGTTTTTTACATTGTACTGAAATTTGATTTATAATATTAGTAGCATTCTACTAATCAGGTCTTCGGAAAAAACTTTATGCGAAGGTAACCATTGTTTATTGAAGAAACTCGAAGTTACGTATTTTGCGGAAAATTTGCTAGATAATGTTCACTGTTCACTTAGAACTTAAGCTCAACTACATGCATAAAATACATAGCATTGCTTATTTGTTGGGAAACCTGCAGTTATTGCCCCCACAAACATACCACAAAATAAATACATAAGTACCAACAGATTTTAGAATTCGTGTCAAAAGTATCTTATTACAAACAATGCTTCACAATTATTTTACCATTGGACTGTTTCGTTTTAAACGTATTTTTGTAGTATATCTAGATAAACGCCACTTTATGATTACTTGTTACTTAAAACAAAACACTAAAGAAGAAATAATATATTTTCTATCAACGTCATTGGTTCCTCTAAGTTTGTATGGAAAATGATGTCGGCGGAACCACCTTAATTTAATAAGCAGGCACATGATAATTAACAGTATCAGAAAACTAGATGTAAGGAAGGTTTTGGGAAAAGTAAGTAATTAAATTTTATAATATTTCAAGCGTCAAGCATCCAGTTAGGCTAATCGGCTTAACGAACTTTAATGAAAAGGGACGTTAATATTAAATAATTCTGTTTAGGTGTTCAGTGAAATTCTTTAAAAGATAAACAAACAATTAATTAACGAGCCTGAAGGAATAACCAAATAACGATCTTCTGTCACCTGAAAATATAGTTTAAAATACTAAATCAATGAAAGGCATATAAGACGCTTCGATATCATCAAAAATTTGTCTGTTTGGAGAATGTGAAGAGATACTCGAAATAAAACATTTTGAGGCAAAGTCGCACATCATGATCATCATCCCAGCCACAAGGAGTCCACTGCTGATCATAAGCCTCCCCAATAGATTTTCATCTAGTTAGGTTGTAAGCGGCCTGCATCTTGCGTGCTCCTGCTGTATTTATTACATCGTCTGTCTACCTTGTGGGTGGACGTCCTACGCTGTTGTGAAGTCGGATACAGAAAATGCATAGCACAATTGTCCTTTCTTCTTTATCCTTAGATGGTATAAAACGAGGAGGAAAAATTAGCAGATTTTGTTTTCACCGATAGATAGAGTCATTTAAGAAGATGGTTAACAGTAGCCATAGGTAACTTAACAGATCTGCGTAAGACACAGCTCAGCTAACAGCTCATCCACATGAGCTGAAACAGTGAACCGACTCACAGATCAACTCACGAACCGATTCCATGCATCTCTAAACTAAATGCATATATTGAACTATTCAAATGAAATATTCAAACGCGTGCATTTATGGAATTCGGGCCGCACTTGGCAAATCTATTATATGAATATGATCAGGTTATGGGCCCAGACACAAGTGGTCACGTGGTTGTTTGTGAATTCCAGCTGGAGTTGATAACGGAGTTGCTGGGCACGCCGTCGATGGAAGACATGCGGTTCGCGTGCCCCGGCGCCCGCGCACACATGATGCGCCGCGCACCGCGCCCGCCCGCGCTCGCCGCGCTCTACACGCTCTCCGTGCAAGCCACGCACGAGGCCGTGCATCTACTGGCACAGGTTCGTATCATCATCGTCGTCTCAGCCGTTGGATCTCACAACCGGGGGGTGCTATTACGAACTTGCAATCGCGAAACAACAGCAGTAAATTTTGCTGCGAAACGTCATTTTTGGTATTCCGTTTGACAGCAGACATTACAGCAATTAAATGCTCTCCACTTTGCTAGAGGTATAAAGCTACAAGTAGCCGGGCCGTCCGTCTTGACGGGAAAATTTCTATGGGCTACACAGAGAGAACAGATAGAGTGATACTCGATAGAAAGAGAGGTAGCTCGTAGATTAATATAACGATACTTAGGCGTTGTGCGACCTGAATTGCACTTAATCGCGTCGGAGCTAGAGTCACTATTTATTTTAAAATGATTATGAAGAGTATCCCTTCTGTCCCTTACCTACACCCTTTTAGTAAGACTAGGTATAATATGAACAGATGCTAGTGTTCGACCCGGCGAAGCGCATCTCGGTGGTGGACGCGCTGGCGCACCCGTACCTGGAGGAGGGCCGGCTGCGGTACCACTCGTGCATGTGCAAGTGTTGCTACAGCGCGCCGCCCGCCGCCAGGCACTACTCGCCAGACCTCGAGCCGCAGGCGCCGCACGCCTTCCACGACCACTGGGAGAGGAAGCTCACCTCCGTGCATCAAGTTAAAGGTAACATTATTAATGTAAATTAAGCATCGTACGTCATATGGTAAATCTATGATAACAACGAACGGTGCACGGCTGTATAAAATATACCCTCACATATAAAAAATGTTGACTCATTTCGTTCTTTTAAGAAACAATTAGCTGAATATTTACAACTATGAATAGTTTAAGTTTAGCTTGTTTGTGTGAGACAAAATCATTAGGTAGTTTTGTCTTTTGGGTTGGTTTCATTTTTTCTTTAGAGCCAGGTACAGGCCAGGTAGGGGTTTGTAGTACTTATCAATACCTACAAAACAGTATACATAGATTATATCCATCTTTTTTGGTTTAGTCACAATAATCGAAGCAGTGATTATTTTTCATGCGGTGTGAAAACTATCGGTGGTAGATTAAAGTAATGTACTAGGGGTTTGTAGTAATTATCAATACCTACAAAACAGTATACATAGATTATATCCATCTTTTTTATTTTAGTCACAATAATCGAAGCAGTGATTATTTTTCATGCGGTGTGAAAACTATTGGTGGTAGAGTAAAGTAATGTATTAGGGGATTTTAGTAATTATCTATACCTACAAAACAATATACATAGATTATATCCATCTTTTTTGGTTTAGTCACAATAATCGAAGCAGTGATTATTTTTCACAATCTGTTTCCTTAACTTTAATATGTCTATAATAATAACAATAAAATAATACTTAATAACTTTAATAGGTCTAAGCTTGTGAATTTATATTTTTTTCTATTTTAAATGTTTTATCAATTCGTTATTCAACTACCTACATATTGTAATGTTAACGACGTGTTTAAATGTTTAACTTGTTGAAATATTGTTATCACATAAGTGACATTTTATGTCTTGGATGATAATAAAAATCTTTAAACCTTTAAACCTATGTATGAGAGTGAAAGATAGGAATAGGTCGAATGCGTGATAGTGATGCGCAAGATGATGGATGTAGGGGTCTGTGTGAAAGGATGAACGCAGACACGATCTCTGATTTTGTTGGGGGACAGGAGCCTACTACAAAAAAACAACATTGCTTTTAACTCTTTTTTTTTTTTTACTTTAAATTAGATTTTCTACAATGTCTCAAATTTTCGTCAACCAACTCCCGCTAGTGTCTCCAGTACAAAATTTTGAAAAAGCTTATAGAGGTGGCGTAGGACATTTATTTGTTTATTTATTCATTAATAAGACACATAGAATGCTTACAGTATACACCAAACGCAAAATATGTCAGGAACGGCTTAGAAATAACCTTAAGTTAGTTATTAGAATGCTTATACTATCATGAAATATGTCGACATGTTGGTTCTCACTCAGAAACGCGATTCACCGGATTTTGCTATCGGAGGACGGTTCCTTCAACCACGATTTACATGCACTAAATTATAGATTTATTTCTAAATATCATTTACGTCTTCGTCATCATCGTCAGCCTTCTATAGCCTACTGACGTTTATAAGCCTCCCTAGGTTTACTAATGAAACGCATAATATGTATTGTCATAATATACTTTGGCATAACAACATTTAGCATAAAGATCACTACGCATTATATTATGAGGTACAAATAATTTACCATCATGTTTATTGTCATAAATACTACTAGCATAATTTTGTAAACGTAAGATTATAAACGCATAATGATATTTTTTACACATAACTTTCTTTGTCCAAAAGCACATAAATATTGGCGCGCATAAACTTTGAAGTCCTAATTTACACCCTAACCTAACCAAACTGATTTGGATTCGATTGATTTCGATTCGATTCACAACATATTTTTATGCCACATGATTTATAGTATATAAAATTTATGGGACAATCAATGATGCCTAAACATGTTAGACCAATTACTACTTATGCTAAACTTTCTATTATGCTACAGTGTTATTGTGCCAAAGTATTATTATGTCAATAAAAGTTATGCGAAAACGTTATGCCATACAATTTTATACCTATAAAAATATGCCAAATAGAGCAAGAGCCCGTGACGGCCAGACCTTCGTTATTTTATAAAAGCTGAAAGTTTCTCTGTGTGTGTCCCTAGTACAGGTAAGAATGATCCCCACTCACGAAGCTGAGGCAGCAGTGGCTTTGGCAGGTAACAGGTAACAAAGGTGTATAAAATTCCATCTCAAATTTATCATAGAATAAAACTTAATTTTTTTATATTTGATTCATAATAGTATCAAAACTCACGTTGCTCATTGCCAGACAGTTAGTATGGTGGCAACCCTATGCCGGACACCCTTAAACTATTATAATTTATAATTATACTTACGTTATATTATAAAGTCTAAATTTTATATATAATGTTTTGGGGGCCTATTAATCTATGTTTACATAATAGCCGGACAGTTTCGACGGTTCTATCATCTTGCCAGACGCATTCTATTATAATTTATAATTATACTTACGTTATATTATAAAGTCTAAATTTTATATATAATGTTTTGGGGGCCTATTAATCTATGTTTACATAATAGCCGGACAGTTTCGACGGTTCTATCATCTTGCCAGACGCATTCTATTATAATTTATAATTATACTTACGTTATATTATAAAGTCTAAATTTTATATATAATGTTTTGGGGGCCTATTAATCTATGTTTACATAATAGCCGGACAGTTTCGACGGTTCTATCATCTTGCCAGACGCATTCAAAGTGAGCAGTAGTTGGGAGAGCAAGGAGCGTATACAGTAACTAGTGCGAGTGAGACAGAGCGCTTGGTCTATTGCGGCCCTTCACTGCGCATCCACTGTTATTAAGTTCAAATTGTGCAGTTTATTTTATTCTAAATCAAGAAGTTTCATTAAATAAATTTTTACAGTTTGAATAACAAATAATTAAAACAATACTCAGTAAAATTGTTCTAATACAATTTCAATCATATCGAAACTCAAATATTGCCTTCTTCATTCTTTTCTGCAATAGTAAAAAAACCAAGTTAATTTAATTACAAATAGTCCAAAATTAACGTACAATAATTTAACATAATTATCAAATAGTCTGACATTTTTTTAAAGTTTCCTCAGAAAATATTATTATATGTTCATCACTTTTCTTACATAATAATACATTACATAACATACATAATACATATAATACATACATAATAATATATTACATAATATGTGACATAATAATATCTAAGATACTAATCAACTAAGTTTAACGTCGTGCGCAAGAGTTGTTTGAATATTGAATAGTATGTCTGACGAACTACTATTATTTGAGCTGATGGAGTGCATCAACGAAGATGCTTTTGTTTTGAAGATGTTCTCGATGAGTGTTTAGAGCTTCCCACAATATTTCTAACTGGTGGTACGTAACCCTTCGTGCCACCACTTGACGAGATTGTTAACTGTATACAAAAAAAAACACTTAAGAAAGGTAAAGGTACACGAATTCCACACTGTTGATTGGACATGGAATTATTATTGAGGTTTGATATTTCGAATCGTTAAATAATATCCAAAACACTTAATTATATAGAAAACATAAACTAACAGCTTACCTCATTATAAATTTACTTATATGTTTGTTTTGTTCCAAACGCCAAACACAAACTAATAATTCCACTTTTAAAACTACCGCGCTCGTAAAGAATAATAAGGATGACATCGGCTAGTTCGTTCAAAAATTTTAATTATGATTTCGTATAATAATCTTGGAAATTCAAGCATTAATGGTAAGACATACCCAAAATATTAAATAAATAAAATTTTGTAAAATATAAAATAATTTAATGTATTTTATTCGCAAAACTTAATATAAAATTGGGGTCTAAAAAAATCCGGTAATTTCCGATTTTTATGTAAGATGCCGTTTCAAAACGAAGCGGCCATTGAATGAGACCACGAGATTTTTATATAGCGTTGTCTTCTTCTCGCTCGGCGGCGGAAAGTTGGATCAGAGACAACGTTTTGTTCATTCTTTCTGACGTAATACGATTCAAATGCGATCGTCGCTTATTGAGTTGATGGTATGAAATTTTTAGGTACCTTAATTGAATAGAGTCGGAATTGAATTGCTAGCCTATGAGTTGATGGTAGGCCTGCTGATCACATTTACTTTATAAACTGCACAGAAAAATAATACGTTTATTCTGAGCATAACCGTTCACCAGATAGTTACAATAAACAACAGCTGATGCGCAGTGAAGTAAAGGGCCGCAATAGACCAAGCGCTCTGTCTCACTCGCACTAGTTACTGTATACGCTCCTTGCTCTCCCAACTACTGCTCACTTTGAATGCGTCTGGCAAGATGATAGAACCGTCGAAACTGTCCGGCTATTATGTAAACATAGATTAATAGGCCCCCAAAACATTATATATAAAATTTAGACTTTATAATATAACGTAAGTATAATTATAAATTATAATAGAATGCGTCTGGCAAGATGATAGAACCGTCGAAACTGTCCGGCTATTATGTAAACATAGATTAATAGGCCCCCAAAACATTATATATAAAATTTAGACTTTATAATATAACGTAAGTATAATTATAAATTATAATAGTTTAAGGGTGTCCGGCATAGGGTTGCCACCATACTAACTGTCTGGCAATGAGCAACGTGAGTTTTGATACTATTATGAATCAAATATAAAAAAATTAAGTTTTATTCTATGATAAATTTGAGATGGAATTTTATACACCTTTGTTACCTGTTACCTGCCAAAGCCACCGCTGCCTCAGCTTCGTGAGTGGGGATCATTCTTACCTGTACTAGGGACACACACAGAGAAACTTTCAGCTTTTATAAAATAACGAAGGTCTGGCCGTCACGGGCTCTTGGGCCAAAACGCAGGAATGCCACCTCTCTTTGTTTCTGCCACTCTCCCCTTATCCCTTGCCATTGGCATTCCACCCATTTTTTGATGTTTCTCCTTCCTAATCTAGGCTACAACCACTTAATGTCTTATTTAATTTCAATTTCTGTAGTGCATGTTTGTCTCGCTCTGAGCGATAAGGCCACCAATAATCTGGTGGTAACAATAAAGAATTACCATTATTTATTCATTCTGTCTGTCGTAAGGACGTTTCAAAGATATTGATTTAAAACTGTATGTATTAATATTGGAATATGCTAAGATGTATTCGACATGCGCATTACAGAAGAGATCCACAAGTTCATAGCGGAGCAACTACAAACGTCCCGCGTGCCGCTCTGCATCAACCCGCAGTCCGCCGCGTTCAAGAGCTTCGCAAGGTAAGGGGCAGCCACAACAGAAACCAACACCAACCGACCGACACTAGGTGATTTGTTTGCGATACGTTACCTAACGACCGCCCGCACCCACCCACGGACCCTTCACACCTCCACACTTGCAGGCAACACTCACGTAACCGCTTCGATTACACTTTATGCGGGAGATAACTTTTTAGGTCACCAGATGGCGCTCGATTAGACGGTTGTTAGAAAAAAGTTGAAGATTTGGGTAAGGCTGCGATAATATCTGTTTTTCTTTTGATTTCAATCGTTTTTTATAACGCATAAATTTTTTCATTCGCATAAATTTTACGACTCTTAGCATTTTAATGGACGTTTTTGAGAGTGGAAAAATTTCAGTTTTGCATCTTTACCCATAAAATATTATGATCAGATTTGACATTATAAATCTCACTACCTACCCTATCGGTTTAAATTCATACAATTCACCATTTATCAGAAATGATTTTAATAAAACACACATTCCAAAGTAGCGCCTCCTGGTGACTTGCCCTCATTATCCAAACCCATTATTTATTTTGCCGTCGCGAATTTAGTAGTTAGTGCATTGACAGTGTTGTCTCCATGTGTGACGATAATAAAGGAAGCAAACGGTCATCACAACATATAGGCGTGGCACGGTGCGTTTGTTAGTTGCACTGTCTGTCGCTCGGTGTCTCATCTTCATATACTGTCATATAAACAAGGTGGTCGCACAAGTAGGGCCCTATGTCGATATCCTTCCCAATAGATCCTCATATTGGTCCCTGTCCTCCAGTAGTGATGCAGCGTAGGTAATTTGTGCCTTCTTTTGTACGATAACACTCAGAGAACGGGTCGATTTTGCTCTAGCCCGAGTTATGCATGGGTTTTGTTTCACCTCTCCGCGCTCTGCGATAGTTATCTATGCATACCGATCGTTTTCGAGGCAAAATCAACCCTCTTGAAATGGTGGTGTGTTCACGCTTTCGTACTAGCATAATGTAGTCGAACATCGTGTAGTGGTAATAACGTTCTGCTTTTTTCTGTGTGTTTTGCGACAGCTCTAGGACGGGTGCGAAAGCAAAAGTTTGTTCCCCTTTCAAGACGGCGGCTAAAATACTACTGCTATCGCCCGTGATATTTCTCTGCGCCGCCTAGAGCGCCGACCCCCAGTAAGCGCCCTTTAGCACGCCTTTAGTATACACCTGTGTTGTCTATCCAACTGCCCGACGCCATTCTACCCCTCCTTTCACTTTTAAACGTTGGTCTTTCAAGTCTTAAGTTTTACCTAAAATGGCTTGCGATTTGAATTTAGTCTAAATCTAAAAAACTAAATAATTTCTAACAACGTTTAAAGGTGACTATTCCAAATTAGTACTCGGATATCGTTCGTTGTGACAACATCTCTAAATATTTATTTTATATTCCAAAGGTTTATTTTTATTTTCCACAATTTTACGTAAATTGACTTCAAAACCTTTTTTAATCAAATATAAAAAAGTTGCAAAAGGTTAATTGATATTTTTTTACTATATTGACTAATGCTGCAAGGATCTTTCTTACTATGCTTTTCCAGTAAAAAAAACAGTGCTATGTTGTCCCTTCGTGCGATGATAGATCGATTATTTCAAAAGGGTTGATAGTTAGTTTTCGTTTCGCTCCCTACAACGGTTCGGTTGCAATGCATGCAATTTTACTCATTTTTTTGAAAAATCGCTTCTATCTAAACTTATTGAGAAAAGTTTGCTGTTTTTGGCATGGCTTATTATGAACATAATATCTTTTGAAATAGATAATTCATCGCTCATTTGCTGTAAGATCGTGCTATCTGAGAAAATAAGGTTTTTTCAAAGAAGTTAAAGTTTTTGAAAAATGTATTTTTTTAGATAACTGTTCTTACAGCAAGTGAGCGAAATGCCAGTTATTAAAATAGCGAACTTTTAATCATATTATGTGGAAAAAAAAGAAAGATTTAAAAAAGGAAAGACTTCGTCGATATTTTTCTAAATCTATTATTTTTAGGGTCTGATGGGTCCTGCCATCGTAGATAATGACAGATTTTAATATTATCTAAAAGCCAAAACATAAACCCAACACGGTACTAAAATATTATAATACTTTATATTATCAGCAAATCTACAGCCTTAAAATCAACTTTATTCCAATTAGTTCAAAGTTGAGTTTTAAACTAATAATCTTTCAACTTGGCTTTAGATCGATATTGAAAATCTTGCTTTATCTATAAGTTAACATTTTGGTACCTTGTCGTAATGAAGATTAAAATACCACCTTCTTAAACAAACGAATATTCTCGGTTTCTTATTATGTCAAGGTACTAAAATATTAACGAATAGGTTTCTAGGTGCATGCGTAGTTTTGGAAGCACAGTGCCATGCACATGGTTGTGGTGATGTAGTTTTGGTAGTTAATCGTGATGCAGTTTTGCTCTGAAATTCTCTTTTATTATCATTACCCACTTAAAATTTAAATTTATGAAATTTTTTGAAATTTTGCATGATTCTAATTTGCTTGTTGGATTCTGGAATCACATATACCTTTTGTGTGTGAGAAATATTTTTTTTTACATCTAATTCCATGAAATTGTTATTTATGAAAAAGAAATACTTTAACAGGTACAAAACATATCCGAATAATAAAAGGTATACTGCTTTTTGCTCATTTTAAGATTTATTTATGTCTTCCCACCTAAATACTATCTTGGGGTCTTCAAAAGAAGAGTGAATAATTATTTTCTAGGAAAGCGTGCTCCATCTTAGACCTCATCTTCACTAACCATCAGGTGAGATTGGGGTCAAACGCAGACCTACTTAACATAAAAAAAAAATATTACCTACATATATAAGGGCTTGAAACAATATTGTCTTAAGTAAATATCGTACCTCTAAATAGTTTGAACAATGAATAAAAGTTTGATAAAATTATATTCATACTAAATTTTATAGGAAAGCGTGTTCAATCTTAGGCCTCATATTCACTTCCCATCAGATAAGATTGGGGTCAAACGCCGACCTATTTAATATAAAATATGTATATAGGTAGACGCACACTTGTCCATTAAAATGTGTCGATAGAATCCAACAAGCAACATTGTGGCGTGGCGTGGGTGTGGGATTGTGCCCGAGTGACGACACAACTAACCTGTGTGCGACACACTTTCGTCTTACAGCTCCTCTGTCGCACACCCATCCGAATTGCCGCCATCGCCGCATCAATGGGAATAACTACAACACTTCGACTCTTATTCTCCAAGCTTCAACGGCGACATTCGCTTGAACTATCCAGAGATGCTATTAACGATAGTAAAACATTTACTCCATTTTGATTAGAGCAATGTGTATAGTCCTAAAACTGGACTTCGAATGAATTATTTTAGAGCGAAATATGTTTAAGATTTCGATGTACCCAATTTGTGTTGTTTCAACCGCTAGCTTTAATTTAAGATCACACTTTGAGAACGTTAAGAAGACAAATGTGGTCCTACCTTTAGTGCCCATTTTAGTTTGTTTAATTTTGAACCTTATTACAATTGAACAAGTATCAACGTTGTCTACTTCAATATTGCATTTTGTATAGAATGGAGGATGCAAAGAAAGTCACCTAAGTATATAACTGAATTTCTTAAATTGGCGTCTTACCAAATAGTAACATTTCCTTTACGTTTATAGTAAATGTAAAGTAGCATGTAGTTAAAGTGTGTAGTCGGTTCGATGTTGAACGTTATTTCATAAGAATGCGCATGCGCATAAGAGCGACATAAGTGTCACAATATACCGACGAGATTTCATATAAAGAGAAGTGATTTGCCCTAATCGTATTGTGCTGTCTCTTTAAATGAAATATTATTGCGATATTACCTTCAAAGTGTGCAACGAAAACTCGACGTTTCGACGACTTAATTAAAAAGTAAAAAAAAAACAAACGCCGTTGGAAAAAGGCCCTGACAAAAAAGTGGTAAGATTGTATAAAAAATATTCAAAACGCATTCAGTGTAAATGCTTCGTGTATTAGAATAGGTTTATTTTACAATTCCATATTGTACTATTGTGAACGTGTCAACTCATAGATAAAGAGTCTATGTTATGTATTAAGGAATGTAGTGAGATGTTAAGATTTAAGTTTTAAGATCGTAATGAAACTCATTCATCAACTGGTAGCGACAAAAATAGGTCGGACGACTTTTAAAAATCAGGTAAAGAAAGTTGGAATCGTTACTTTTATCTCATTTCTAACGGGGTTATCGAAAAACCCGTCGTATTACAATTTTTTGTCGCAACCAGAAAAAATAGATATTTAAATATAATTTCGCGTATAAGCCAGTTCAATAAAGAAACGAATCTAAAATGGTCTCTACAATCATGCTTGCTCACTTATTAGAGCACTAGTGTGCAAGCGAGAGAACATGATTAGCGCCATTTTGGATTCGTTTCTTTATTTAACCGGCTTATATATTTTTTATTACTTGTGTGTTTGTGTGTGTCCGGTTTTGGAGAGTTCCAAGCAATATTAATTGCAATATAAACGTGTTGACATTACGATTTCCTTTATTATTATATACTGACTTATTTTAAATGTATGTGTTCCTTATTAATCTCCAATTAAGGGTCCGTACAGACGATTGGAATTTTGAAGCGATATAGCTTCTGATAGTATTTTCAACAAATTTTATAAAATGTAAATTTTTTGCACATTTGTACCGACGAAGCTGCTTGACTATTTAGCACAGTGATTGCCCATGTGACGTGTCTTTATGATTTAAAATCTCGTTGGTCTGTGCAACTAAGGCTAGATTCACACTGTATTATACTGCTCGTTTTTTTTTGCACCATGAATGTTATCGTTTTTCTGTTCTTTGCTTCTTACCGTCGTCGTGTGAACGGTACGCAGATTATATACAGATGAAAAACAGTATTGTCAGCCCTAGGACTCTCCGCAATAAAGGTATGAAGCTACAAGTAGACAGGGCGTCCGGCTGGACGGGAAATTTTCTATGGACAGACAGAGAGAACAGATAAAGAGATAAGCGATAGAAAGAGAGGCAGCTTTTAGATTAACATAACGAAAATTTAGGTCCGCTGTGCGACCTAAATTGCACTTTATTGCGTCGGAGCGAGGGTCGCTATTTATTTAAATGATTTTAAGGAGTGTCTATTCTGTCCCTTATATTAGTATTCTGTGGTATTGCAAAAAACGTTCAATATCCAATGCCGTGTGAAACAAGCCTTACGAATCTTCAAAGTCCGATCGTCTGTGCGTGCCCTAACATTCGTGTAACATATTATTAGTAAGCCTACCCTTAAGCACCACGTGTATCATCGACTGACATTTGTACGTAGCTAGGTTACATTTAGTATTAGAAAATGTATGGATTTGTAAGCTAACAATAATTAAAAAAAAAATGTATGGAGTATCAAATACGATGCAGTAGTGAGATATTATGTAGCGGTATATTATTATAATGTATGTTTAAAGGTTTAAAAAAAATGTTTAGTAATATTTAGGAGGGTTAATCCACTAATACAAAACAACTTGAAAAAAAAAAACATTAATTTTAGCATCAGACATTACTTACCTATTAAGGTAAGGTAAGGCTAAACTGCTAATAAGGCCTGGGACACTCCACAATAAAGGTATGTAGCTACAATTACCTGGGCATCCGTCTTGACGGGAAAATTTCTATGGGTTAGACAGAAAGAATAGATAGAAAGATACGCGATAGAAAGAGAGGTAGCTTGTACGTTAATATAACGATTATTAGGCGCCGTGCGACCTGAATTGCAGTTTATTGCGTCGGAGCTAGAGTCGCTATTTATTTATATGATTAAAAGGAGTGTCCCTTCTGTACCTTTTTGTATTCTGTGGCTAAGTTACTAGGGTAAGGTAACTAAGGTTGATTCTGGAAGATTCTACTATAATATTAACACCTCGAGATATCCATTATCATGGAAGTTAATAAAGAGAATTGAAAGAATAGTGTAACGAGTGGAAATTATTAAATCTTATAATAAGCCTCGTACACCTCCTTTTACTATATTTTCCCATAATTCACTCCATATTCCATCATCACTACTTTGCCGCCATATTTCCGCTTATCTGCCTATTCCATAGAGTATATCACATCTCAGTACTTTTAATATCAAACCGGTAACCTTGTCACTGTCAATATTCTTATTGACAGTGACAAAGCCACAGACTAAATCCACAAATCCTTACATTTGCCAAAAATACTTATAACAATAGTGTCTTTCTATACAAAGATGACTTATCATATCATTTTGTATGGGAAGTCGAAAAATTTGCGAATTTATCAATTGTTTCTTTTGCAAGTTGGTCAATTTGACGGGTAGATGCACCCCCTTAAGTATGACTATTCCTTTTTGTAACACTTGTGAATGTAACTCAGGCATTTAATAGTTTGTTAGAGTGATCAATGCCGGTATGTGTTAGTGTGCGTGAATTAGTACATTATATATACATTTTATTATAATATCTGTTTTATATTGGTGAAAACAGAACATAATGATATTTTATGTTTTTATAGATTAGGCGGTACTTTCTTACACGGTAGCTCAATTGGTAGAGTGCCCACCACGCGGATTGTGGAAGGTGCAGGTTGAAGTCCACCTCGTGGGCGAAATTTTTCTTCCCATTTTCATATTGTAAAACAGACTTGAACCCGCACCTTCAAGCGAATAGACCTCTTAAGTCTATACAAATATAAAATACATATATGATATTATTATTAATGTGTAATTGTTACATACAAGTTTGTTTTAAAATCGATATTCGATATACCTGTTGTAAAATTAGGAAGGAAACTTTTGAGTAAAATCGATTTTCAGCCTTATTTCTTTACTATATGTACATTACAATGTATATAATCGTCTGCGCCAATATAAAATAGAATAAGCATTCAAAATTGATGTTTTCACCACGCTACTAATATGTAAATCTAAGTAATAGGTGTACAGTACTGCAGAGTAAATATTGGGCATCGGCTTACTTCGTAATTATGAAAATTACTGACCGCATGAAAAAGTTATCGCTCGGTAAATATAGTCATACCAATTATTTTGTAACCATTGAAAAAAGAATTTTTTTTCTATGAGTATAAATTTTATAAAAATAATTCTTGGTTTGTCATGCTAAGGTGAAATGAACAAAGTATTAAAAATACGTATGCCGAGTGTTGCCTGTCACAAGTTCGAAACTCCATTATTTTTACGCAATTGCCTTTACCAACTGTCTTTCTAAAGGACTCTACACACCTAAGCTGCAAACCGTCGACTCAAATCGTAAAAATTTTCTCAAAAGTTTCGTATGCGCAGCCTCATGTTCGTGGTGCAGTGGCAATCTGGTGAAATATATATGTAGTTTTTATACTATGCTCATTGTAACCATTCCAAAGCAAACCAGAACGAGTCGTTTTTTTTTTTTATAATAAAACATTAGTAACTTACGAAAATTTCAACTTTTTATTAGTGGTTACAAAATTGATTGCAATGTTAATAAGATACGAAGTTTTCTGATGGACAATACTTAAACTATGGTATTATTATATTAATGTGTGAATGACAAGCGACGTCGTAGCCTTACAACTAGTTCAAAACGAATATAAAAATAAATATAATTAGGTAAAGTGTACATAGAAAGCATTATTAACATTAGTATATAGTTTGGTATGTAGAATGTATGTACGAATTTTTGCAACCGACACAATGTACACAATAAAAACGACTGTTTTGTATGATTCTACACAAAATATATCTGCATAAAATCCATTTATTTATGTATTTTTGCCGGAGCCCATTGCAGATAGCAAGAGGAGAAAAAATATGTATTTTTACTCTAAATTCTTCGATAAAAATTCTTTGAAAACCATTTTTCGATAAAAAGCATAGATGAATCAAAATCTTAAATATTGGGTATTTAGTACTGAAGTATTAACCTGTTCTTCTTTTAATGTGTACTCCATTTTGTTTAACATGCTATTATTCAAGATGGCGGCTTCTATATAGTTTAATATATAAAACGTTTAAATTTTCATTTATAACTTTAAATTGCTCAATGAAGAAGACATTTAAATCGACAAAACGTAGCGTTTGCTTTACTGTAAAAATAGTTTCCGTTAACATAAAGGGCATTTATATTAATTTTTTGTATATTTGTATCCTCAAGATGTTGATATGCAAGATGGCGTCTTTTGTACAGAATCACACGAAACAAACAGGTTTGATGGTACAAAGGAGGCGAGCTCGTGTTTTGGTCATTCTCAATTTTTATGACATCTTATCGTACATTTAATGCATTTAGCTTCAATATAAGACTAAAATATACTATACCAAGTAGATACTGTACAGACTTGAAACGAATTTAACGCTAGAACTCACCTATTAAAAATAATCTAAGGCGAAGACTACACATGGAATATTATCGGATATTTTTTTCCGCGATCTTTAACACTATCATTGTTAAATCCGTGGTAATATTTGACGTGTAGCCTCTGTCTTAAACCTTATGGCGTGTCCAGATTACGTGCACCAATGTTCAAGGGTTTACCGCGCGTAATGTAGACACGCAATCAGAACTGAAAATTTTGTATGACCAAAAACGACCGCGACGACCCCACCTTGCCTTATCTCAGATAACTAACACTGTGATCCGTTAGGCGTAATTATAGGACTCTATCGTACTTAACAAAATAAACCTTATAATTACAATCATAAAGTTCATTTTGTAAAGTAAATTTTAGCTGTCCCAAAACACTGTATGTAAACACCAAGTCACTAGTGACGTGTAAATACTTAGACGTTCTGATTTTTAGATTCGCTTTCGTGTTAACCGCCGAGTCCTCCTAAAAGACGATTGTAAATAGACTATGATAAGTAGGTAATTAGAATTATATCGATGTATTGTACCGGTACAGGTTTGCAGTTTTTATTCTAGTACTGCAAATCTTTAGGCTACGTATACACTAGGCGACTAATTGTCCTGCGTCACCGCGTTCTAAATTTTACGTGACACGGGATTTGTTTATAGCCTTCGCCTAACAAAATGAAGGCTAACAAGTCTCTTGTAAATAACGTTAGCCTCACGCAGCGCTTTAGCGCTGTCAAACAGCGAATGCCGCAAAGCATTGCGTAAATACTCTGTTGAGACGCGTACGTCGAAATACAATACTTTTCGGCACTATAACGGCGTCAGGCTCGCTCTAACGCGGGTAAATTACACGAAGCCTTATTATCTCCGGCTCCGAGCAAGCAAAACATTGTCCCCGAGACTTTTTACAAAGTAGATCAGCGAAAATTCAGCAACATGTCGCTCCATTTGTCGCCAAGTGTGTCCAAGGCTTTATAAAAGAGTCAGGAGGAGTCAGCAAGTCTATGCTTCTTATGTAATTGTACGTAATGCGTTTCCAGACTTTCAGAGATCTCGTATAATTATTTTAAGTACACGACTGTTCATTTTAAACACGCTAATGTTTAGTTAGGTTTATGCGTTTGTACTCTTAGTGTTAAGGCCAGTTCTCGAGTCTTAATTTCTTTTATATGACCGCACACTCGATTTAAGTGGAGGCGGAATCACTATTATTTTACGTGTGTAAATATAGTAAGAGATTTAGGTTTGTAAGCATCTGTACGTGTCTAATATTCATTTACAAAATAAAAAAAAAATACAAAATACTTGAAAATTATTTGTACTCTTCACGTGTACCAGTCTTAAATGTAAATATTAGATATTTTGTGCACTGATAGTCGTTTTTAAGTTACTGTTAAAGTTAGGTTTAATATCAAATGGCTGTCGTTTTCGTCATTGTAATGCCCAAGACAACTTTCACTTTAAGATTTAGTTGAGGGGGGAAGTCACCAAACGTGTATACTAACGTTTAGGGAAATGTATAAACAGTAAGGGATGTTGTAGAAACCGATGCTTTAAATCTACAAGCAATTTCTTGCATAGCAATATCTTTTCAAGCATTATCTCATTGCGCATACAAGTTGCTTCAACCGCCCTTACTGCTTACGTGGCACTGTGGTAGACTTTTTAGTTAATAAATTCACAATTAGTTTAATGTAATGTCGTTTTAGTTCGATATAATACCGACTTGCGACCCAGAAACTGAATGTTAAGTGTAAATAATGAATTGACGTTTTTCTGTCGTGTGCGGAGTTACTTAGATGCATTTTACCATATTGTTGCGTACTGCCAAAACTATTGTAATAAATACCCGACTGCGAAAGAAGGGCTATGTTTTTGTAGCTATACCACAAAATACAAAGAGCTAATGTGCATGCAACGTTTAAAAAGAGCACGCACACACTATGTCATTTAGAATTTATAAAATTTTAAAGGATGGACACCTAGAGTGTATTTCTCATAGAAATTTAAATAATAAGGTACTAGAAGTAACATGTGACATTGTTACAACTTCTCTTGTTACTTATTACCTGTTCTTCTACCTTAGATCTAGTACCTTCTTATTCTAGTCTAGAAGTAACAATTTCACATTGTTACTTCTAGTACCTTATTTAGAGGAACAGGTAACAAGTGACTCATTTGTATATGTGTAAGAACTTATCACGGAGCAGGATTCTTTGTGTGTCGCTGTTTGGTTCTATGTTTAAATATGCGTATGTATAGGTAGTATTACCGGGGAGGTGGCGACAAGCCTTTTGTTTGTAATCAGTGAATTAACATTTCTATTACCTGTCATTTAGATTTCTGCGGTATTTTCTTCAGCTCGTGTGTGTGTGTGCGTGCGTTTTTGGACCATTGTATGCACATTACCTACTGTTTGTATCAATTTTGTGGCTATACGTACTCGGACACATGGGTAGATCGATGTATTCAATGGTCTATTTTCTATTAGACATTCCAAAATGCTTATTTTGAATACTGCGAAGTTTAGTTTCATTGAAAACATTGTAAATAAGGGGCTATGTAACATAGAACTATGTATGTGTTCGTATATGTATATGTAAGTATGTAGAGCGAGCGACAGATTAGAGATGTGACTGCCCTCGCGACACTTGTAACAATAAACTACTGCATAATTACAAATACGGATTTTATTTCACATCCCTAATCGAACATGTACCTATGCAATATGTTTCAAAAAGGTGTAGGAACGTTACAGTCGTCAAACTACACAACTTGTAACAGAAACATAACATACAATCACGCCTTTTCCACGAAGGGGTAGGCAGAGGTGTACCCAGAACTCAGTCCTATAGAACGAAACACCTAATATTTAACACATTTCCTGACCTGGGGATCGAACACGGGCCCTCCTGATCGGCAGTCGAGTTATAACAGAAAGAATTGCCAAATTTGCGAAAAAAGTTTCAACTTAAAATACAAAAGGAATGGGCTTTGAATTCAAGGAAGCTGGGCCCAGATAACCTTACACTTTCTATACTATATTGCGGGGTAGAGAATGTTATCTGCAATAAGTTTCTTATTATAATAGTTTAATATGTACCTGTATGAAATATGAGAGCAGTAGGTACGAGAGTGTCAGTCAGAACTGCTTTATTATATATATGTGGGTAGAGATTACAAATTTATAAAATAATAACGAGGAAAAAAACAAAGTAGAATGATTTCCTATAAGCTAGTGATAATTATTCGCTTGAATGTTATTATTTATTTAGCCTTAGTATTTTCCGTGCCCTGAATGCCTGGGAATACCGCACCGAGCTGATCAAAATAAACCGTTAATTAAGGTCAACGCAGATAGAACGCGCGCGCGGGTCTAATACCTTGTTGATCTTTATTAAGTCGCTCGAAAAAACGGGCTATACCTGGTCTTTTGATAGGCATACACGGAGGCAATTTTTAGTTCAAACGTGCAGAGGCCCCTTTGAACTCTTAATCTAAAGGTAATGGATTGCACCTATTGGGGTCCATGTCTGAAAACGTCTACAGAAAATGAGCTCAAAGACAGCCCCCGCTATGTGCAAGGACTATTGAGAATTACTTGATTGGGCTATATAGGTGTGAATTCTCAATCGATGGTGACTCCGGGACCTACCACTTTCGTCTCAAATATTTACGGCAGAAGTTGACACGCAGCTCACTAAGCGAGGTCCCCATGAAGGCCGGCCTCCATAAAGGAATAAAGGCGACGGAAAAGACAACGCTGGTGCAAGCGGCTACTCGCCCACTTGCCACTTATGCTCCACATCCTCCCTCGAGCACTAAGGCTCTCGCAACTTCACTCAGACACACTCCATGCCAGAGGTGGGGGACTGTTACTTGCCAGTGTTTACGCCAGCCGGCCGGAGATGAAGAACAGAGCCCTCACTCGGGTCCGTGGGTTCGCTATTCCCCAACAGCTCGCCATAAGTTGCCCTGTGCACTTATTTTTATTATTATTATGGATGTAAACACATAGACAGTGTACCTACTCCTCTGGCGGTCGGGCGCTTTGCCTTGATAATAGAGTACTAACGGGCTGTCAGCATGCGCTCTTTTTGCGCCCGCGTTCCGACTTCTGTCTATGTTGACTTTTAGATATTTAGTTAGGTATCACGATAAAAAACTGCTATAAACCCCCTACAGTTCTGTCATCGGATTTTACATAGGTATTTTGGTAAAGCTATTATTAGACCGATCGATACACACACGACCAGTGAGTGTGTAATTAACATGACATAGGGAAAGTTGTGCGAATTGACGACCTTTTATGATATTTCCTAATTGCTGATTATCACCTGCCACCCTGTATAAGTAGGTACACCTACACAATGTAATTTTTTTTCTATGTTCATGGGTGTGAATGTGTGCGTGCCGTCATGTTTGTATTGGCGAGCTGGCTCACTATGGTCTTTCACTTAGGTATTGTTTTGGGAAGACTTCGTCCGCTTTTTTATAGGTTCACGATTTTTTCGAGTTGAGTACCTATTTTTGTAGAGTTGGGTCTTTATAGTGGAAGTTGTTCCAGATGATTAAGGTACAATGACCCTATAAATACGGTCATTACCAGTTACGTATAGCATGGTGGACTGGAAGTTGATTGGAATGTTTATTCAAGAAACTAATTTTAATTAAGTGATATTACTAACTTATAGTCAATAATTTCTTATCAGTGCTCGGGTCTGCACCCACTGATTAATTAATTATATTTATTATGAACAAGCGTCTGTTTGTTTATATTATTAATGTGATATGGTTTTATTGAGATTCAGAACAGTTCGAGATTCCTCGAGGTGCACTACAATAATATGGAAAGAATCGCTTTGTTTATTGTGCTTGCTCTTTTCTTGTGTAAGTACCATTTACTTATTTATTTTTTTGTCTTATATCTAGTTACAAACAGTGGAGGATTTAAACATTTGCCGCCAGCAGGTTATTCAATTTTGACGCCCCTATCGACTGCAATAAATTCTATACTCAAGGTTGGATAGGTCCGGAAGGGCCCGAGATGGACAGCTCAGCATCTACGATTTTACACGACTTGATAGTGGCGTCCCCTACGAATAATACGAGTACATTATTATTCGTAGGGCGTCCCTTTTTTCCCACGATGAATGAGTGAGCAGATTGCTGCGAGTGCGGCGAAAAATTGTTGGATTCTGGGAATGTATGTGTAAGCAGCATTCTGTAAGCTTTATGAAAAATATGAAGGCGAGAGCGGAGTGCTGCGAGCGCGGCAAATATTTTTAGAAACTCTAACTTTTTCCTGTAGATATTATACGTGTTACAAAAAGGGGTAGTAATACTTACTCCATTAAGGGGTAACCTACCCGTCAACTTAATCAACTTGCAAAAGAATGATTTCCGAAATTCGCACAAAAAAAATATTTGACTGTCCATACAAATTTGCCGATTAGCTGATTCTTTTTCTATAGGAAGTCGAATTTTTATTTTAATTAAAAAAAAAAAAAATTAGAAATTCTTTCTTATGTAAGTTTTTAAATTTGATGGTAGGTGCTAGGTACACCTCCTCAAGTATTACTACACTTTTTTTGTAACACTGTATAATTACCTAAGTAGTAGATATTATGTGTGTGAAATAGGGGATCGTAAATAATTTCATACTTTTTTTTATGATAGTGAGTGACAAGACGAGCAAATCAGGTGCCTGATGGTAAGCATCATGATCGCCCATATCAGACACAGTGCCACCCAGTGTTTTAAAATTCAAAGTTCTGCGCGGCACTGCACTGCGCCTCATGCCCAGTAATTTCGCTGGTAACATTGCCCTTCACAACGGAACACAGTTATAATGCTTGCACATTACTGCTTGGCGGATGAATAACTGGCAAAGGTGTGGTACTTCCCCAGGCGGCCCCCTGCAAAAGAGGCCTACCAAAAGATTATTTACACACTATACTAGATTATAAACACCTACATTGAAATGATTATAACACACGTATTCAAGGGCACACACTCAAGTCTCGTGTGAGGACTACAAGAAATCAGTAGTGGTAGTGGTAGGCCTCTTTTGCAGGGGGTCGCCTGGGGAAGTACCACACCTTTGCCAGTTATTCATCCGCCAAGCAGTAATGTGCAAACATTACTGTGTTCCGGTATAAAGGGCAATGTTACCAGCGAAATTACTGGGCATGATGAGATTAAACAACTCATATCTCAGGGTGACAGGCGCAGTGCAGTGCCGCGCAGAATTTTGAACTTTAAAACACTGGGTAGCACTGTGTCTGATATGGGCAATCATGATGCTCACCATCAGGCACCTGAATTGCTCGTCTTGTCACTCAATACTATAAAAAAAAAAAAAAAAAAAAACAGTTTTAATGATTGTGCAATAAATGTCAAATAAACATATTTTTCATTTCATTATTCAATACCTACCAATGTAGAGTAATGTGCTAAGTAAGGAATTTCTCACCGCGTTCGTCACAGCAAGCAATTGTTTCCAATTGGATTTACCGGCACTATGCGTTCTGGCCATCATAGTATTGTTCTTGAACACGGTGTTAGATAAGTTTGCACCAAAAATAAGGTTTATGAGTAAGTATAATATCTCTATTTTTGATTTCATAGATTTTGCTTTGTGTGATTAATAGAGTAGAAAAATATATTTACACAAACTTACAACATAAACTAAAACTCAAACAGATTTATTCAAATAGGTCATAATCTGACACTTTTGTACGTCAATGAAGATAAACAGTACTGAGTCTACCGTGCGTTCGGAAAGATACCTCTACAAGAAGAACGCACAAGAAACTTGTAGGGCTTAATTTTTTCATTTTTTTTTACATACATAACATACATTCACGCCTTTTTTCCCGAAGGGGTAGGCAGAGGTGTACCCAGGACTCAGTCCCATAGTAGATACACCCACATTTCGCCAGTATGTTACTGGTCCCATGTAATAGGGGGCGAGCCTATTGCCATCTACCGGGCACAGTTCCAGACTCCAGGCAGTTATTGAGATAATTCCTAATTGAAAAATCCAACATTTTACACTTTGCCTGACCCGGGGATTGAACCCGGGACCTCTTGATTGGCAGTCGAGCATGCGCCCACTTCGCCACCGAGGCGCGAGTTTTACATACATAAAATATATTAAAGTAGTTATTATGCAATATATTGCGCTTATAAGAGCAGCCTCTTCGTGTAACCACGTGAACACGGAGTTAACGCAGTTGCTGATTCTCAGGATGCTCCCATGTTCGAACTTAGATGTTAAATGTGTTCTAAAGACCTGGCACTACTTCCTCAGCATTAACATGGTCTCTTCCGCCGAGACACTTGAAACAGTATCGCTTGGACTACGAGTACAACGGCCGGACGGACTCTTTCTACAAACTGCACACTGAGAGAAAATCATCATGGCAGGCCAGCAAAGTAAGAATAGTATACCTAATAACTGAATTTATTAACAGAACGGGTTTCCCCGATAATTGCACTGCTCGACTCGACTGATAGGTACCTACGGATTATGTGGACAACTTATAGATACAGTATTTTTTTAGGCTTCTATAGATTGGTGGGACAACCTGTGTTATCATGTTTCAGGTCGCCAAGGTTCCGACACGACCTAACGACTGCCCCCATTTTTTTTTTAGTCCCGGGAAAAATGCATGAAGCATACCATCCGCGCCTGGGGGACCGTAGTGGTTATGTACTGGGACTCCACGCCGGCAAGCACACCACCGTACCGACGCCGTGCACCCAGATATGACTTTTTCCCCCGTGGTAACATACCTAATAATTATGTGGGGCTTCTCGCCAGTGATATATATATTATAGCTGGCACTCACTAAAGTCCCGGGGTGATCCTTGTAGCCACTGTGCAGAAGACGATAGAGCACGCGTTAACGTATTCTCTGTTCGTTAGGTATGTTTAGCGGAAGGAGCAGCGCTCATGGTGCCCGGGAGTCCAGATGACATGAAGCAGCTTCACGGCATGTTCAAGAACTACCCGGACTTGGGAGACTTCGTGTGGGTAGGCCTAGACGGAGAGAAGCACGAGTCTGCTGAGGAACACCCTCTTATCTATTGTAAGTTTACCTTTTGCTAGATAAGTGTGAACTTTGTGAACATCGTTGTCATCGTCTGTATTTTCCCTTAAATGCAATTTGCAAGTCATAAATTATTTCAAGACCAAAGTGGTTAACACTCTCATTGGGCAATAATAATTATGATAGCACCGCATAGCTCAGGTGTCATTTTGGTCACAAATGCCTTGAGGATTTTTTGACGAACTGATATGCTTTTGCAGATGCTAGTACCTGCCTAAAAAAATATCAGCGTTCAGTATAAACCATATCATGAACCAGAACGTGCCCTCCACCAAACGCATGCTAATCCGCGTTTGTTTTATTAGGCCCGTTTTTACTTGTCGATTGTAGAACCCAATAAAATTTTGTATGCTCCTAGACTCTAGTGGCTGTACAATTTTTTTTTATATGAAGCTGTTCAGCAAGTCCAAAGAAAAACAACATCTGACATTTTATCGAGCTGATAATCAGTTAAAGTTTAAAATGGAAACGCTTATTTTGAATAGGCTTAGAAGGTTGGTATGCAGTGGCCATAATTTCTTTTTGACATGTTCTCATTTTCGCGTTGGAGACAGGTTCCTGTATGATCTACATTTTACATGTTTTTAGTTATTTTTCCTTTAATATCCAGTGAACCAAGAGGACGACAGCACACTAGACACGCATATGTGCGACGTGATGGGTCGCCATGGAGAGGTGGACAGCTACCACTGTTACCAGCGGCTGCCATTCATCTGCAAGGTCAAGTGTGATGACGCGCATTATGACTCGCACTGTGATGTTTATGCTAATGGTAAGAACTGTTTTAAAGCGTCTATTACACGATAGGTTAGGCGTCAATCAGTGCTATCAATCATGAGTGATAATGAGTGACGGACGACTCATTTATTTCTTGAATAACGTCAACTATCACATTAAACTAAGCCCTAATTAGATTGGACCGAATCTAGGGGTGGTGCCAAAAATCAAAATATAATATTGAAACCATTCATTATAAATGATAAAAAAAATACGCCTAGGCTCACCGTCAACTTGTAAGAAAAAGGCGCCACACAGGCCCACATTGCATGATTTTTAAGTATTTTATCTCAAACGCTTTAGGGGCGCCACTATCAAGTTTCTGCCTCGGAACAAAAAATCGTATAAACATCGATAGCCGTGACTGACAAAACTGTTAACCTATCGTATTGCCACTTACTCTATTTGCATAAATTTGATTATTCTTCTTCTAACTTAGAGTATTGTATACTCAGCAAACCTTACATCTCCCCTATTTCCTACCATCAGGTCGAGATAGCAGCTATTTTGTACTCGTTTCCGTTCTCAATGTACTCTACGAAATAAATAGGCTGATATTTTGGATCTAATATTTCCGTCAAACAGGAGGAACTGGCGTCTTATGTTACATACGAGGGGAGGTCAAAAAGTTCGCGGAATGAAAGGGAAGGGGGGTGAATTTAAACATGAAATTATTTTTCCTTTTCAATATATTCTCCATTAACCCTAATACACTTTTCAGACCTTTCAAATAATTTGTTTATACCTTCGAAAAAAAATGATTTGTCAAGGCCTTCAAAATAAGCAGATATTGCCGACTTCACTTCATCATCATCCGTAAATTTCTTTCCACGAAGCTCTTTTTTCATGTTTGGGAACAAATAACAATCACAAGGGGCCAAATCTGGACTATAGGGAGGGTGGTTTAAAGTTTCGAAGCCGCACTTGTGTAAGGCAGCCATCGCAACATGACTCTTGTGAATGGGTGCGTTGTCGTGCAAAAGGAGCACACCTCGAGACCATTTTCCCCTTCTCTTTTCTTTAATTGCTACTTTTAATTTTTCCAGTAGTGTAGCGTAGTACTTCCCCGTGATATTGACACCTTTATCTTTATAATCGATCAATAAAATCCCCTTGGAATCCCAAAAAACTGTAGCCATAATCTTTCCGGCCGGTTGTGACACCTTAAACTTCTTGGGCGGTGCTGCGCCTTTTTTGTGCCACTGCATTGACTCCTGCTTTGACTCAGGTTCATAGTGATGAACCCAAGTTTCATCTCCAGTCACAATTCGGTTCAGAAATTCACTACACCTGTTTTCACTACACAGCTCCAAAAACTCGCGCGAACACTCGACGTGCTGCTGTTTTTGAAGCGCTGTGAGCATTCTCGGTACCCATCTTGCACTGACCTTAGACATGCCAAGATGGTCATGGAGAATATTCAAAATGGTCGTAGATGATACTCCAGTCATCTCTGCGATTTGTTTCTTCTTTAGGCGTGCATCTTCTAGAACAAGTTTTTCAACTTTTTCAACAATGTCTGAGGACGTTGCTTCAATTGGCCGACCTGAGCGCTGATCGTCTTCAATTGAGTCTCTGCCTTGCTTGAAAAGACTATGCCACTTGTAAATCATTGTTTTTCCAGGGCAGGAGTCCCCGTAAACTGATGACATTTCTTCCATAATGTTCTGAGGTGTTTTTCCTTGCTTAGTGAGAAACTTAATCACGGCACGATACCCAATTTTCTCCATCCTAATACTTTATATACTATTATAAAGGCGAAAGTTTGTAAGTATGGATGTATGTATGGATGTTTGTTACTCTTTCACGCCAAAACTACTGAACCGATTGGGCTGAAATTTGGTACGTAAGTAGCTTAGACCCTGGAATAACACATAGGGTACTTTTTATCCCGATATTCCCACGGGAACGAAGACTACGCGGGTGAAACCGCGGGTCACAGCTAGTAGTTGATATTTTCTACCCGATTGACTTGTTTATCCAGCGATATCTCAAAGGTTTATGAACCAATTGGGCTGAAACTTAGTATTAATAATTGTATTGAGTCAACAAGTAGCGACAGGTAAAAATAACTACCCCCCTTCCCTCTCTAAACCCTCCATTCCGCGAACTTTTTGACCTCCCCTCGTACTAATACGATTTTTTTTTAAATTCTTAGACACTTGGTAAGCGATACGATTGAGCGTAATGCGATTTATCCGTGGAGTTACCGGCTCCACCCTCTCTACCCGTGGTTGCCGTAAGAGCCGGCTAAGGATTAACAGATCCAGAGGACGGGCAGCAGCATCCTCGGCAAAATTGTGCTATCGAACTGCGCTCGACAACCCGCCTGCCAAGCGTGTCGAGTATTGGCAAAACCCCCTTTGTGGGGGAGGCCTATGTTCAGTAGTGGATTAACAACGGCTGAGATGATGATGATGGTAAGCGATTCAGCTTGTTGAGATCTTAATGGAAAAATGCAACAACACTTTGCCTAACCTGGAGATCGAACCACCTCAAGGTCAGTATTAGCGCTTGCGGTCGCTATTTTAATGAGCAAGGCAATTATGTTCCCAAAATTTTAGACTACACATACAATAGTACGGTGGGCAGTTGCTACCGCGTCCCACGAAACGTTGGTACATGGAGCGAAGCGTATGCCGAATGTCACGCCGAGAACGCCCACCTGGCTGTCCTAAACTCTGAAGCGGAACGAGTCGTGGTCAAAGACATTCTCAAAAACACACCCAAGGTGCAAGGAGCTCTGGTTTCTCACTTCTTCTACGCTGGCTTTCGAGCTGTGGAACCAGTTGGAAATGAAACGGTTGTCTTCAAAACTATTTTTAGTAAGTTTATGCGCCTATTAATTTTTATTTTTTTGTAGTGATAGGCCTGGGGCATAGGCCTGCAGGGGGCCGCTTGGGGAAGTACCACACCTTTGCCAGTTATTCATCCGCCAAGCAGTAATGTGCAAACATTACTGTGTTCCCGTCTGAAGGGCTATATTACCAGCGAAATTACTGGGCATGATGAGGGGTATCATATCTCAGGGTGACAGGCGCAGTGCAGTACCGCGCAGAATTTTGTATTTTAAAACACTGGGTGGCACTGTGTCTGATATGGGCAATCATGATGCTTACCATCAGGCACCTGATTTGCTCGTGTTGTCACTCTCTATCATAAAAAAAAAAAATACTAACCTTGGCAATACCATTGAGAGACGGAAAGAGAAAGGGAGATGTGCTATTTTTGTATGTATCTTTGCTAATTATTAAACAGACTTAAAAGAAAAGGATTTGGTTCTTAATTCGACTATAATATATTGTTTGTTTGGGACTATTATATTACAAGCTGTGCCCCGCGGTTTCACCCGCGTTGTCATCGTTCCCGTGGGCATTTCGGGAAAAAAAGCGTAATTGCCTATGCGTTATTCCAGGGTCTAAGCTACCTACATACCAAATTTCAGCCTAACCGGTTCAGTAGTTTTGGCGTGAAAGAGTAACAAACATCCATGCATCCATCCATCCTCACAAACTTTCGCATTTATGATATTAGTAGGATTTAAAGACCCCCTTATACCAACCACTAACAATTAAGTAGAAAATTATTCTCCTCCATATTTGGGAAATTTCTATTGTAATTTAGAGTGACCCCCTTAATAATAAACTGATATTGATATAAGTAAGTTATAGCTAGTTAGTTGCTTTTAGCCTTGCATGTAGCAAGGCATGTAGCAAGTCTAAGAAAATCATTACTTTGTGCAAGTGGGCCCAAATGGGCACAAAAAAATAGATTCTAAAACCGCGCTCCACAAGCATCAATCTTATTTTATCTCCAACTCTCTTGTATTTTGTTTTCATCGCTCATTATCATTGTAGCTGTAGGAAGTGAGCTGCTAGAAATAGGCCTCACTTATCGCGCTTGGCAGGCGGGTTGGCGAGCGCAGTTTGATGGTTTTAGGCAGGGGACGATGCTGCCTCCCCTCTGGATCTGATAACCCTTCATAATCATCATCTCAGCCATAGGACGTCCACTGCTGAACATAGGCTTCCTCCATAGATTTACATCCTGTCCGGTTGTAAACGGCCTGCATTCAGCGTGTTCCTGCCGTCTTTATCAGATCGTTTATCCACCTTGTGGGTGGACGTCCTACGCTGCGCTTGCCGGTCTGTGGTCTCCATTCGAGAACTTTACTGATTCGATCTCAAATAGAAATCCTGAGCATAGGTAGCAACCACAAGAAGAATAGGTCATAATTCATATTATCTATATTGACAGATCAGACACTGGAAGAGGCCGGGTTCGCTGTGTGGTCGCCTGGCGAGCCCAACAACTATCAAAACAACGAATATTGTGGCACTATATTCCAGTCCGATGGGAAACTCAACGACGTTGCCTGCACTCACGATTTAGCTTACATTTGCGAGAAGGAAAAACCATCTGAAGCATAAATCATAGTATACCTACAGGTTGATTTACAAAAGCTGGCGCTGGCACAGTAGGTGTACTTATTTTGTTCAAGAAAATTGAATGAATAAAGAATATGTGTTATTCCAGAGTCTAAGCTACCTACACACCAAAAAAAAAAGAAATTGGATCCAATAGTTTTGGCGTGAGGGAATAACAAACGTCCATCCATCCATACATTTTCACAAATTTTCGCATTTATTATATCAGTAGGATAGTAGATATGCGTAAGTTTATCGGTATGTGTGCGTGTGTGTTTGTTACCTCTTCACGCCAAAACTACTGAATCGGGCTAATCGGGCTTATGTCAACATCATCATCTTTATCAGCCTTCTATAGCCCACGGCTGGGCATAGGCCTGCATTTGATTCTGCCACTTATCTCTATCCACCTTCACGTTCCACCCGGTAGGTATGTTAGTATATACGTAATATAATAATTAACGATCCCTATCCCTGCACTAATTCACAAATACTATATTTCAAATGTGTATTACGCGCTAGTTTTCGTTAATCGACCTGTAGATATCTGCTACTTTATTACGTAGGTTCCTATATACTTATGCACTATTATTATAATAGTGTTTAGTCTTTATGTTCCTATTCACTTCAACAACAACAACAACAACCGACGAGCATGCATGAAGAATGTGATCAAAGTGGAAGAAGCGAAAGTTGTATGTCAGGATCGTAGCAAATAGAAAGAAACCGTCTCTGCCTACCCCAACGGGAACAAGGCGTGACTGTATGTATGTATGTATGCATGTATTTTCATTAAGGTGACGCAGTGTTAAATAATGAATCTAAAATCGTGCGCTGAGTCCCGCAACCCGCTCACACCCCTGTATATTACGCCAAAACAGTATTTCTCGAATAAAATATAAACTATTGCTAATTTAATAAAATCAAATTAACACATTGAAATCTGTGCATTGATTAATCTGTACAAAAAATTTAGGGGCATTAATCAGTCTCATTTCCCTGTAGAATGAGAATCTCTATTTTTATAGAGCCGTCTTTGATATTTTTTTCTCTGCTGTAAAAGTTAACCAATCATGTAAACCAATTACCAAAATGATGTCAATATCATGATAAATGTAAATACATAAACATTAGTTCCAAATGTTTTGTAGTTGCTGAGAAATATTGAGATCTCTACCGCCAATATTTTCAATTCGTCGTCTTAATAACACCAGTCAGTACGATATGACTAGTGATGTGACAACATTAATCTTTTTTAACGGTTTCGTACCTCTCAAGAAAAGAGGAACCCTTTTAGCATCAACTTGTTGTTCATCCGTCTGTGTGTCTAAACGACAGACTAAGGGCCGGTTTTTTGATCGTTAGTTACGGTTAAGTTAACCATTTGTAAAACTAACTATAGTTAAATTTCTAACCAATGGTTAAAATCGTATGGAAAAAGATAGTTAACCAGGGATGAAAAAACGAACTTTGTCGAATTTTAACTATTTGTCTAAAAATTTAACCATTGGTCGACTTAACCAGTGATCAAAAAACCCAGCCTAAGGGCCGGTATTTTGATCGCTAGTTACGGTTAAGTTAACCATTTGTCAAACTAACTATAGTTAAATTTCTAACCAATGGTTAAATCTTGTGGTAAAAAATAGTTACCCAGGAATGAAAAAACGAACTTTGTCGAATTTTAACTATTTGTCAAAAAATTTAACCATTGGTCGACTTAACCAGTGATCAAAAAACCCAGCCTAAGGGCCGGTATTTTGATCGTTAGTTACCGTTAAGTTAACCATTTGTCAAACTAACTATAGTTAAATTTCTAACCAATGGTTAAATCTTGTGGTAAAAAATAGTTACCCAGGAATGAAAAAACGAATTTTGTCAAAAAATTTAACCATTGGTCGACTTAACCAGTGATCAAAAAACCCAGCCTAAGCAACTGTCAGCAAAGGTGGCGCTGTCACTTTTTTTTTTTGTCTTTTTTTTGTTTATGTTTTAAGAGAAAATTTATATGTAATTAGTTTAAAATAAGAATTACGTTTTATAACTTATTCATTTGAATACCCGTTGAAATAAGCTATCTATTAAATTAGCTAGTTCCGTAGTTGTATTTATAACCCCTATTGTATCTTTTTTTGAAGTGGCTGTACCCTTCATTTTTCTTCACCATTTTTGACTTTAGACACCATTTACGCTCCCACTTATATAATACAAAGTGTATATTTGATTAAAGTACGTTAAAAGTCCCTGTTTATCAATAAAAAACATTTTGAAATTAAGAAACATCATGATATTGCAAAAAAAATGACATTTAAAACCGGCCGACTAGCAAATTCTAATGTCTTATCTTCCCCCACTATGGTACAACGAAAATGTTTGTAGCTTTCATTAAAATATTACTTCTACATTATGATAAGTAATATCATTTATTGCTAATTAACCATTAAAACACCATGGAAACATAATAACATGTTTTCCGTGTAACCAAATGTTTTTTCCCTGTATAGTATACACATAATTTAAGTATAGATTGTAGGTAATAAAAAAAATAGGTAATAATTATATGGTAATAATATAATATAATATTAACTACGTCTCCATTTTTGAGCTTGCATGACGAAAATATACAAATCAAAAGCCCAAGTTTTTTAATTGCAATGTGAGAGAGTCACTCGTCTTCCTCTTGTGTGTCAATGGATTATGCGCAACATGAAAAGCTTATTGCATGTTGGTATTGAAACTGTGATGTAAACAAAAAAATATAGGTTAGGTAAAAAATTATGACACATTATATTCATATTACATACACATTATATTATTTTAAAAACTTGTGATCCATTTTAATCCATTGCTATAAATATATCGTGAAGTTTACATATTTATTATATTCCTATATGTGTTTTATGATCCATCGCAGTCTTCACTGTTGATCCTGATTCGCTTTTTAGGTTTAAGAGTGGTCGGTGGGTCTTCAAGAAGACTAACCTCGTCAGGTCTAGTCGATGATGCCATTGATCTTCTCTGTAAAGAGAATGGTTACATTTGACAAGATATTATTTTTTACATTAGGAATTTGCTTAGTAACAGCTTTTTTATTTTTTATGATTTATTTTTTATGATAGTGAGTGACAAGACGAGCAAATCAGGTGCCTGATGGTAAGCATCATGATTGCCCATATCAGACACAGTGACACCCAGTGTTTTAAAATTCAACATTTTGCGCGGCACTGCACTGCGCCTGTTACCCCGAGATATTAGTTGTTGAAACTCGTTATGCCCAGTAATTTCGCTGGTAACATTGCCCTTCAGACCGGAACACAGTAATGTTTGCACATTACAGCTTGGCGGTGAATAACTGGCAAGGGTGTGGTACTTTCACAGGCGGCCCCCTGCAAAAGAGGCCTACCACTACGTGCCGCATAGATTATAATAACATGACATCAAGCCTTTTTCCCCTATGGGTTATGCAGAGGTATACCTATTCCCATAGTAGGTACCCCACATTTCGCTAGTTATCTTTTAATCCCATGTAATAGAGAGGGGGGCGAGTTTACAAGGGGCGCACTGAAAGATTTTAGAATAGGCCAGTAAGAAAAGCGGCCAATGAAAAATGTATATAAATTTAGAATTAGGAACTCTTTGGGAATCTTTAATGTGTCTCTAATCTCTAATACAATTCATATGTCATTTGTTTTTTACAAATATAACAATATATTGCTTTTTCTTTCTTTCCCTTGCATTATTCTATCCTACAGCACCGGAGGGACAGCGATATAATAATATCGCTGTGTTGTAGAATTAATATAGAATTATTCACACGCAGATAGCATCACTGATAGAATAATTCTACTATAATTTGTTTCAATTTCGCGCATACGCCTCTAGGCGGCTCTAGGATGACAAGGATCTCTAGATCGTTGTCATCATTGTAAAACACAAGAACCCTCATAACAAATAAATATTAGAAGTCTCGAAGTCATGTCCAAAAATTCTAACTTGCCTGCAATGTCTGTCTCTTTACGTTTCGTTGAACTTCCTCTAGCTGTTCCTTATTCTTCCTTCGAAGTAATCCTTGCTAAAATATAAGAAAATATTTATTAAAAATATATAAAAGAAAATGCGTTATTAGATAATATGTCGTTATACCCGGTCTTTGAGTGGCGTATACGGAGACAATTTTTAGTTCAAACGTGCAGAGGCCCCTTTGAACTTTTAATCTAATGGTAATGGATTGCACCTATCGGAGTCTATCTCTAAGCGAAACGACTTAGAAAATTTATGTATGTTTTCAAAAATCTACGCTTTATAGCAGATAGTAATCTTCTTCTACAAACATATAAGGCATTGTGTCAATGTGTGATTACATACTGTGTGAGTTCTTGGGGTGGTGCAGCGAAGACACACATGCTAACACTGGAACGAGCACAGCGTGCCCTTTTAAAGACAATATTCTATCTGCCTTTTCGTCATCCTACAACATCTCTGTATAATAACTTAAACGTACTAAGCGTGCGTAAACTCTACATATTTGACTGCATCTCTCGGTATCATCGTACTATGGTGCCCCATCTAAAAACAACCAATAAGCGATTAAATCCCTGCCCAGTTCCTTTAGTTCGTAGCTACACAGCGCGGAAACAATTTAATTTCAATGCACCGAGACTGTACAACAAACTTGATTCTAAATATAAAATAAAAAAAATGAGTAACTATTATTTAAAAACAACGATATTGGAGTGGCTAAAAAGTCTTGATTATGGCAGCACAGAAAACTTATTATTATGATTCTTAAACTCAACACACTCCACACACACCCACACACCCCCCCCCCCCCCCTCACATACACCCACATACACCCCCTCACACACCCCCACATACACACCCCCACATACACACCCGCACAAACAAACACTGATCCCATCTGGACTTTATTTGTGTTTTTTCTCAAAATAATAATATTAATATTAATTTTCATAAATTGCTTCTTATACATTTTGCATCTTATATTTAATTTAAAAAACAAAAATTAGTTCATGCATGTTTATATATATTTTATACTATATTTTACTATGTAACTACAAAACACTAAGGTATTTCAAGAATTCTGGGAAGAACTGCCTTCTGGTCCACAGCTTCCGCTCTTCCAGGAGTTAGGGCGTCCACTTATTAATTGTTAAAAAGTTTTGTAGAAAAATAAATGATTTATTTATTTATTTATTTATTTATTTACATACGAGGGGAGGTCAAAAAGTTCGCGGAATGAAAGGGAAGGGGGGTGAATTTAAACATGAAATTATTTTTCCTTTTCAATATATTCTCCATTAACCCTAATACACTTTTCAGACCTTTCAAATAATTTGTTTATACCTTCGAAAAAAAATTATTTGTCAAGGCCTTCAAAATAAGCAGATATTGCCGACTTCACTTCATCATCATCCGTAAATTTCTTTCCACGAAGCTCTTTTTTCATGTTTGGGAACAAATAACAATCACAAGGGGCCAAATCTGGACTATAGGGAGGGTGGTTTAAAGTTTCGAAGCCGCACTTGTGTAAGGCAGCCATCGCAACATGACTCTTGTGCAAAAGGAGCACACCTCGAGACCATTTTCCCCTTCTCTTTTCTTTAATTGCTACTTTTAATTTTTCCAGTAGTATAGCGTAGTACTTCCCCGTGATATTGACACCTTTATCTTTATAATCGATCAATAAAATCCCCTTGGAATCCCAAAAAACTGTAGCCATAATCTTTCCGGCCGGTTGTGACACCTTAAACTTCTTGGGCGGTGCTGCGCCTTTTTTGTGCCACTGCATTGACTCCTGCTTCGACTCAGGTTCATAGTGATGAACCCAAGTTTCATCTCCAGTCACAATTCGGTTCAGAAATTCATCCCTGTTTTCACTACACAGCTCCAAAAACTCGCGCGAACACTCGACGTGCTGCTGTTTTTGAAGCGCTGTGAGCATTCTCGGTACCCATCTTGCACTGACCTTAGACATGCCAAGATGGTCATGGAGAATATTCAAAATGGTCGTAGATGATACTCCAGTCATCTCTGCGATTTGTTTCTTCTTTAGGCGTGCATCTTCTAGAACAAGTTTTTCAACTTTTTCAACAATGTCTGAGGACGTTGCTTCAATTGGCCGACCTGAGCGCTGATCGTCTTCAATTGAGTCTCTGCCTTGCTTGAAAAGACTATGCCACTTGTAAATCATTGTTTTTCCAGGGCAGGAGTCCCCGTAAACTGATGACATTTCTTCCATAATGTTCTGAGGTGTTTTTCCTTGCTTAGTGAGAAACTTAATCACGGCACGATACTCAATTTTCTCCATAGTTGATATTTTCTACCCGATTGACTTGTTTATCCAGCGATATCTCAAAGGTTTATGAACCGATTGGGCTGAAACTTAGTATTTATAATTGTATTGAGTCAACAAGTAGCGACAGGTAAAAATAACTACCCCCCTTCCCTCTCTAAACCCTCCATTCCGCGAACTTTTTGACCTCCCCTCGTACTAATACGATTTTTTTTTTTAATTCTTAGACACTTGGTAAGCGATACGATTGAGCGTAATGCAATTTATCCGTGGAGTTACCGGCTCCACCCTCTCTACCCGTGGTTGCCGTAAGAGCCGGCTAAGGATTAACAGATCCAGAGGACGGGCAGCAGCATCCTCGGCAAAATTGTGCTATCGAACTGCGCTCGACAACCCGCCTGCCAAGCGTGTCGAGTATTGGCAAAACCCCCTTTGTGGGGGAGGCCTATGTTCAGTAGTGGATTAACAACGGCTGAGATGATGATGATGGTAAGCGATTCAGCTTGTTGAGATCTTAATGGAAAAATGCAACAACACTTTGCCTAACCTGGAGATCGAACCACCTCAAGGTCAGTATTAGCGCTTGCGGTCGCTATTTTAATGAGCAAGGCAATTATGTTCCCAAAATTTTAGACTACACATACAATAGTACGGTGGGCAGTTGCTACCGCGTCCCACGAAACGTTGGTACATGGAGCGAAGCGTATGCCGAATGTCACGCCGAGAACGCCCACCTGGCTGTCCTAAACTCTGAAGCGGAACGAGTCGTGGTCAAAGACATTCTCAAAAACACACCCAAGGTGCAAGGAGCTCTGGTTTCTCACTTCTTCTACGCTGGCTTTCGAGCTGTGGAACCAGTTGGAAATGAAACGGTTGTCTTCAAAACTATTTGTAGTAAGTTTATGCGCCTATTAATTTTTATTTTTTTGTAGTGATAGGCCTCTTTTGCAGGGGGCCGCTTGGGGAAGTACCACACCTTTGCCAGTTATTCATCCGCCAAGCAGTAATGTGCAAACATTACTGTGTTCCGGTCTGAAGGGCTATATTACCAGCGAAATTACTGGGCATGATGAGGGGTATCATATCTCAGGGTGACAGGCGCAGTGCAGTGCCGCGCAGAATTTTGTATTTTAAAACACTGGGTGGCACTGTGTCTGATATGGGCAATCATGATGCTTACCATCAGGCACCTGATTTGCTCGTGTTGTCACTCTCTATCATAAAAAAAAAAATACTGACCTTGGTAATACCATTGAGAGACGGAAAGAGAAAGGGAGATGTGCTATTTTTGTATGTATCTTTGCTAATTATTAAACAGACTTAAAAGAAAAGGATTTGGTTCTTAATTCGACTATAATATATTGTTGTTTGTTTGGGACTATTATATTACAAGCTGTGCCCCGCGGTTTCACCCGAGTTGTCATCGTTCCCGTGGGCATTTCGGGAAAAAAAGCGTTATTGCCTATGCGTTATTCCAGGGTCTAAGCTACCTACATACCAAATTTCAGCCTAACCGGTTCAGTAGTTTTGGCGTGAAAGAGTAACAAACATCCATGCATCCATCCATCCTCACAAACTTTCGCATTTATAATATTAGTAGGATTTAAAGACCCCCTTATACCAACCACTAACAATTAAGTAGAAAATTATTCTCCTCCATATTTGGGAAATTTCTATTGTAATTTAGAGTGACCCCCTTAATAATCAACTGATATTGATATAAGTAAGTTATAGCTAGTTAGTTGCTTTTAGCCTTGCATGTAGCAAGGCATGTAGCAAGTCTAAGAAAATCATTACTTTGTGCAAGTGGGCACAAATGGGCACAAAAAAATAGATTCTAAAACCGCGCTCCACAAGCATCAATCTTATTTTATCTCCAACTCTCTTGTATTTTGTTTTCATCGCTCATTATCATTGTAGCTGTAGGAAGTGAGCTGCTAGAAATAGGCCTCACTTATCGCGCTTGGCAGGCGGGTTGGCGAGCGCAGTTTGATGGTTTTAGGCAGGGGACGATGCTGCCTCCCCTCTGGATCTGATAACCCTTCATCATCATCATCTCAGCCATAGGACGTCCACTGCTGAACATAGGCTTCCTCCATAGATTTACATCCTGTCCGGTTGTAAACGGCCTGCATTCAGCGTGTTCCTGCCGTCTTTATCAGATCGTTTATCCACCTTGTGGGTGGACGTCCTACGCTGCGCTTGCCGGTCTGTGGTCTCCATTCGAGAACTTTACTGATTCGATCTCAAATAGAAATCCTGAGCATAGGTAGCAACCACAAGAAGAATAGGTCATAATTCATATTATCTATATTGACAGATCAGACACTGGAAGAGGCCGGGTTCGCTGTGTGGTCGCCTGGCGAGCCCAACAACTATCAAAACAACGAATATTGTGGCACTATATTCCAGTCCGATGGGAAACTCAACGACGTTGCCTGCACTCACGATTTAGCTTACATTTGCGAGAAGGAAAAACCATCTGAAGCATAAATCATAGTATACCTACAGGTTGATTTACAAAAGCTGGCGCTGGCACAGTAGGTGTACTTATTTTGTTCAAGAAAATTGAATGAATAAAGAATATGTGTTATTCCAGAGTCTAAGCTACCTACACACCAAAAAAAAAAGAAATTGGATCCAATAGTTTTGGCGTGAGGGAATAACAAACGTCCATCCATCCATACATTTTCACAAATTTTCGCATTTATTATATCAGTAGGATAGTAGATATGCGTAAGTTTATCGGTATGTGTGCGTGTGTGTTTGTTACCTCTTCACGCCAAAACTACTGAATCGGGCTAATCGGGCTTATGTCAACATCATCATCTTTATCAGCCTTCTATAGCCCACGGCTGGGCATAGGCCTGCATTTGATTCTGCCACTTATCTCTATCCACCTTCACGTTCCACCCGGTAGGTATGTTAGTATATACGTAATATAATAATTAACGATCCCTATCCCTGCACTAATTCACAAATACTATATTTCAAATGTGTATTACGCGCTAGTTTTCGTTAATCGACCTGTAGATATCTGCTACTTTATTACGTAGGTTCCTATATACTTATGCACTATTATTATAATAGTGTTTAGTCTTTATGTTCCTATTCACTTCAACAACAACAACAACAACCGACGAGCATGCATGAAGAATGTGATGAAAGTGGAAGAAGCGAAAGTTGTATATGTCAGGATCGTAGCAAGTGGAAAGAAACAGTCTCTGCCTACCCCAACGGGAACAAGGCGTGACTGTATGTATGTATGTATTTTCATTAATAACACCAGTCAGTACGATATGACTAGTGATGTGACAACATTAATCTTTTTTAACGGTTTCGTACCTCTAAAGAAAAGAGGAACCCTTTTAGCATCAACTTGTTGTTCATCCGTCTGTGTGTCTAAACGACAGACTAAGGGCCGGTTTTTTGATCGTTAGTTACGGTTAAGTTAACCATTTGTCAAACTAACTATAGTTAAATTTCTAACCAATGGTTAAATCTTGTGGTAAAAAATAGTTAACCAGGAATGAAAAACGAATTTTGTCAAAAAATTTAACCATTGGTCGACTTAACCAGTGATCAAAAAACCCAGCCTAAGCAACTGTCAGCAAAGGTGGCGCTGTCACTTTTTAGTTTTTGTCTTTTTTTTGTTTATGTTTTAAGAGAAAATTTATATGTAATTAGTTTAAAATAAGAATTACGTTTTATAACTTATTCATTTGAATACCCGTTGAAATAAGCTATCTATTAAATTAGCTAGTTCCGTAGATGTATTTATTATAACCCCTATTGTATCTTTTTTTGAAGTGGCTGTACCCTTCATTTTTCTTCACCATTTTTGACTTTAGACACCATTTACGCTCCCACTTATATAATACAAAGTGTATATTTGATTAAAGTACGTTAAAAGTCCCTGTTTATCAATAAAAAACATTTTGAAATTAAGAAACATCATGATATTGCAAAAAAAATGACATTTAAAACCGGCCGACTCGCAAATTCTAATGTCTTATCTTCCCCCACTATGGTACAACGAAAATGTTTGTAGCTTTCATTAAAATATTACTTCTACATTATGATAAGTAATATCATTTATTGCTAATTAACCATTAAAACACCATGGAAACATAATAACATGTTTTCCGTGTAACCAAATGTTTTTTCCCTGTATAGTATACACATAATTTAAGTATAGATTGTAGGTAAAAAAAAAAATAGGTAATAATTATATGGTAATATAATATTAACTACGTCTCCATTTTTGAGCTTGCATGACGAAAATATACAAATCAAAAGCCAAAGTTTTTTAATTGCAATGTGAGAGAGTCACTCGTCTTCCTCTTGTGTGTCAATGGATTATGCGCAACATGAAAAGCTTATTGCATGTTGGTATTGAAACTGTGATGTAAACAAAAAAAAATAGGTTAGGTAAAAAATTATGACACATTATATTCATATTACATACACATTATATTATTTTAAAAACTTGTGATCCATTTTAATCCATTGCTATAAATATATCGTGAAGTTTACATATTTATTATATTCCTATATGTGTTTTATGATCCATCGCAGTCTTCACTGTTGATCCTGATTCGCTTTTTAGGTTTAAGAGTGGTCGGTGGGTCTTCAAGAAGACTAACCTCGTCAGGTCTAGTCGATGATGCCATTGATCTTCTCTGTAAAGAGAATGGTTACATTTGACAAGATATTATTTTTTACATTAGGAATTTGCTTAGTAACAGCTTTTTTATTTTTTATGATTTATTTTTTATGATAGTGAGTGACAAGACGAGCAAATCAGGTGCCTGATGGTAAGCATCATGATTGCCCATATCAGACACAGTGACACCCAGTGTTTTAAAATTCAACATTTTGCGCGGCACTGCACTGCGCCTGTTACCCCGAGATATTAGTTGTTGAAACTCGTTATGCCCAGTAATTTCGCTGGTAACATTGCCCTTCAGACCGGAACACAGTAATGTTTGCACATTACAGCTTGGCGGTGAATAACTGGCAAGGGTGTGGTACTTCCACAGGCGGCCCCCTGCAAAAGAGGCCTACCACTACGTGCCGCATAGATTATAATAACATGACATCAAGCCTTTTTCCCCTATGGGTTATGCAGAGGTATACCTATTCCCATAGTAGGTACCCCACATTTCGCTAGTTATCTTTTAATCCCATGTAATAGAGAGGGGGGCGAGTTTACAAGGGGCGCACTGAAAGATTTTAGAATAGGCCAGTAAGAAAAGCGGCCAATGAAAAATGTATATAAATTTAGAATTAGGAACTCTTTGGGAATCTTTAATGTGTCTCTAATCTCTAATACAATTCATATGTCATTTGTTTTTTACAAATATAATAATATATTGCTTTTTCTTTCTTTCCCTTGCATTATTCTATCCTACAGCACCGGAGGGACAGCGATATAATAATATCGCTGTGTTGTAGAATTAATATAGAATTATTCACACGCAGATAGCATCACTGATAGAATAATTCTACTATAATTTGTTTCAATTTCGCGCATACGCCTCTAGGCGGCTCTAGGATGACAAGGATCTCTAGATCGTTGTCATCATTGTAAAACACAAGAACCCTCAAAACAAATAAATATTAGAAGTCTCGAAGTCATGTCCAAAAATTCTAACTTGCCTGCAACGTCTGTCTCTTTACGTTTCGTTGAACTTCCTCTAGCTGTTCCTTATTCTTCCTTCGAAGTAATCCTTGCTAAAATATAAGAAATTACTTATTAATAATATATAAAAGAAAATGCGTTATTTGTATATTTATATAATTATATTTAATGACTATAATATGCTTATTCTCCTGATCCTTAATCCTTTCCAAATTTATTCGAACTTAGATTAATTTTTTTTTTCGCGATAAATGTTTACTCGTTTTTATACTTTTAGTTGCAAAATACACAAGCCGTGTGTTGCTAACATGCAAAAGAAAAAAAAAAAGCGATAGATAATAATATGTCGTTATACCCGGTCTTTTGATGGGAGTACACGAAGACCATTTTATTCCAACGTGCAGAGGGGCCCCTTTGAACTTTTAATCTAAAGGATTGCACCTATCGGGGTCCATCTCTGAAACCGTCTACAGAAGATGATCTCAAAGACAGCCCTCGCTGATATAGATACAAGGACTATTGTGAATGGATGGAAACTACGTGATTGGGCTATAGGTAGGTGTGATTTCTATAAAAACTATTACTTATATTTTTTTTATGAAAGTGAGTGACAGGACGAGCAAATTAGGTGCCTGATGGTAAGTATCATGATTGCCATTAACAGACAATTTCCACTCACTGTTTTAAATTCAAAATTCTGCGCGGCGCTGCAATGCGCCTGTCACTCTGAGATATTAATCGTTCAAACTTGTCATGCCCAGTAATTTCGCTGGTAAAATTGCCCTTCACACCGGAACACAGTAATGTTTGCACATTACTACTTGGCGGATGAATAACTGGCAAAGGTGGCAAAGGTCTTCCCCAGGCGGCCCCCTGCAAAAGAGGCCTACCATATTATTTTTTAAATATATATGAATTTTTTTATGTACATATATTATAAATAGAAAAATTCGTTTACCTTGCTCAGAATGACAATTATTATAATGAGTAAAACCAGTCCCAAGATAGAAGACCCGATGATGATCCACAAGTCCCATTTGAGCTCGGTTATTAGGAATGTATTGTTTATGCTACAAGTAATATTAGAAAATGTTATAAAACGGTATTACTGTATTGTAATCAATACTGAAGGCGTGTACCAAATATCAAATCAATCGGTCGGAGAGGGAATGATTTCAATAACTAAAATTGACAGTAACAAGCAACAAACAGGTTTTTTATGCCATAGGTGGCCGCAAAAGCAGACGGTGTGCCTGATGGAGAGTGGTGAGCGGTTACCGCCGCCTATGGATACCTGCAACACGCGGGGTATTGCCAGTATGTTGCCGACCCGACCAACACTCTATTCACACTTCTTTTGAAGAGCCCCATGTTGTAACTCAACGGGAAGACCGCAGCAGGGAGATCATTCCACAAAGTACATAGAATCGTTTAAAAAAACAGGAACATAATAGTTTATAACAACATAACATACATTCACGCCTTTTTCCCGAAGGGGTAGGCAGAGGTGTACCCAGGACTCAGTCCCATAGTAGATACACCCACATTTCGCCAGTATGTTATCAGTCCCATGTAATAGGGGGCGAGCCTATTGCCATCTACCGGGAACAGTTCCAGACTCCAGGCAGTTATTGAGATAATTCCTAATGGAAAAATCTAACATTTAACACTTTGCCTGACCCGGGGATCGAACCCGGGACCTCTTGATTGGCAGTCGAGCATGCGCCCACTTCGCCACCGAGGCAGTTTATATCGTACTAATATTATAAATGCGAAAGTTTGTGAGGATGGATGGATGTTTGTTACTCTATTACGCCAAAACCACTGAACTGATTGGGCTGAAACTCCGGTATGTAGATAGTGAAAACCTTGGAATAACACATACTTTTTATCACAATATTCCCACGGGAACAAAGACTAAACGGATGAAACCGCGGGACACAGCTATGTCTTAGATAAATGATAAGGCTTTGCTCACACTCCGACCAGACTTTGCCCTATCTAAAAATAACAGCTTCGAAAATGAGGCAGTTTACAATTTGTAGTGTGCATGAAAAATTATCTCGGACAGGCTCGGTTACGCCGATTTTGCATAATAGTAAGTTAATGCATCTGTCGAAGCGCACACGTGTATTTAAAAGTGATAAAAATAGTTTTAAATCTGGATATAACTTAATTTTCTACTTACTTATGTTTTATAACAATTCCTTCATCAAGACGCACGGAAAGACGCGTATACAATGTGTTTTCATTTTTATCTATTGCCGCATCTAGAAAATTATATCATAGGTGAAATATTTATTAGTTCATTGGTGCTTTGCATGCAAAAACTTTCTCTATTTAAAAAAATCAAAGTACTGACGATGAGTGAATGAGTGGCACACTCGCTTATCTGAGGGGCGCCATTATCAAGTTTCTAACCCGGTTAGAAAATATCGTAGTACAGTCACATTAGGTAAATTATTTTTCCATAAAATTATAATAATATGTCAACTTACCTAATGTATCCGACACAATAATCAGTGGTATTGTGATCGCTGCTGTGACGTGTTTAGTCAGTTTATCTATGATGCAACGGTACGTTAGCTCTTCATTCTTTTCCCTTTTCTGCAGTTCACAGTATTTCTGAGATAATGCTCCCTTGTCCTGAATCACTAGCTAAAATATTAAAATGATTATTTTTAATTTTAGAATAATATACGGGTAGCACAGAAAGTTTTTAGAATAGGCCAGTTAGAAAAGCAACCGATAAAAATGAATTTAATGATGGGAATTTGTAATAAAAAAAATTTAAGTGCGATTATAATAATAATAATAATAGGACAACTTCCACACACGGTCATCTGGTCCCAAACTAGCCTAGAAGCCTGTACTATGGTAACCAGATGACTGATATACATACTTATATAAGCTTATAACACCCAGACACAGATCAAACAGATATGTTCATGCACACAAATGATTGACCTGGCCGAGGATCGAACCCGGAGCCTGCGGCACAGAAATCAGAGTTCCAATCCAGTACCATCTGAGCGAATGAGGCTATCATCATTTTGGTCCGTTGTGGTTAATTCGTTTAAGCTGGTAACACAATCTACTATTTCATCGGCTGCTTTTGTTACTGGCCTATTCTAAAAACATTTTTTTTTGTGCCCCTTGTAACATAGGTACTTTTCTCTGTTATTTCACCCGCTAAAAAGTACATTAACTGAGAGCTTATCCAAGATTAAGGCAACATGTTTACGAAGCTCCATGCCAATCGTTATATAAATAGAAGTTTGGCGTGCAGGCGTAACAAAGTTTTAAACTAAAATTAGTAGGATGGAGACTGTAAACAGGAAAGAGGACCTCAACAGTTTAACACAATCCTATAGAAAATTTACTAAATCGATGTTTTGTATTCCCCTATTTTCTCCGAATATAGTAAACCTATTATATATATTTATAACCTATTATATATTATATTAGATTTATATGAGATATTTTGAAGATGAAGTAAACTATGTCCCTATCCCATTTAAATTTTTGTTTATAAACTATTCATGGTTTTTGTAGTGAGTGTCTAATCACGCAAGTAAAACTGGGATTTTCAGTTCATTATGAAAAAAAAAACCGAGAGTTTATAAGAGAAATTGAAACGACAGGGACATAGGTTATATATATTACTTCACTATAAATATATCAGGATATAAATGTATACAGGGAAAAGTAATATATTATATTCGGGGAAGCCGGGGAATACAAAACATCGATTTGGTATATTTTTCATTGGATTGTGTCAAATTTATCGTAGCTAGGATAGGCTCTTAAAACGTTTTAGTACCTTAAGGAAGGTATTATTTAAGTACTTACAGTAATTAAATGATTATTTGTGATGAAAAATCTCTTCTGCACGATGAGTGTAACCTCAACTTCCTCAAAAGAAGTTGGACCGCTATTTGTTATCTAAACAAAATAATTCACTTATTTCGGAAAGGCTTATTATAATTTTAATCAATACATAGAGAAAAAAGATGCCTGGAAACTTCTGCATAGCCACCCGGCACCTTACAAGCAAAGAAATGTAATGTAGATTCAATACTCGTTTGATGTGATAACTGGTTATGATACTGGTTTAATTGATAATACCTGGATGACCGGTATTTTTTTTTTTTTTAATAAAATGACATTTTCTAAAAATGATTCCTAGCTAGATCGATTTATCGCCCCCGAAACCCCCTATATACTAAATTTTATGAAAATCGTTGGAGCCGATTCCGAGATTCCAATTATATATATATATATATATATATATATACAAGAATTGCTCATTTAAAGATATAAGATAAGATATATATAGTGACGCTTAAAAATGTCTTTTTAAGACCTATTTCTTCTTTTTTAATCTTTGAGTTTGCGTGCAATGACTGGCGATCAATTATACTGACGTCGAATAGGTGTCATAATGGGAATTCGCGCGTCTGCTTAAGGCGCGGTGCAAAGTGCAAAGCAAATTCGCCCTCTCGCTCACACGTACCCACATTTTTGAAGATTTAAAAAACACATTGTGAGCACTCGATGATCGCTACTAGCGTGATAGCTTTCTATTAGAGTCGATTTATGAGAGATTTATGTCGTTCTATGCGAGACGAATACGATTTGAATACGTGAGTAACGGCCCAAAGAAGGCATAGAACTATTTGTATAGTAATTAACGCACTAGATACGATTTCCGACATCCAATTTCTCTTCGCAATCCGTGAATCTCCATTTCGGAGACGATATTGAGGGACCGAAGAAGCCATAGTTTTATTTGTATGAAAACTCGCGCACTGCGTCCCGACCGAGGTAGTGTAAAAAGTAATATCGGAATTCGGATCGGTTTCGTAACCGACGTAGTGCGTAACCGCTCGTCAGTATGTTTGACCGCAAGTTTGTGCGAGCGAAGTTCGTGCAGAGTATGTAGTCAGCATCGTAAATGCTGACTACATACTCGTTATATTATATCTATTCATATACTTACTATATACTTCTGTTGAAAAGACTTTCCCTCTTTTAATTCGGACCGGGTCGATCTCACCTCGTCACCCTTGCCGGAATCTGTTATCCTAGAATTTTACAAGCTACATTATTATCTGATAACATGCTATGTTCGTCGATGAAAAAACCTTTAATAATTTAATTAAGGTCGACCAACAAAATGGGTTGTTTTTATTAAATTCATTCATATTTTATTTTTAAAATAAATGGTGACAAAATTATTGGTATACCTATACAAGGGGAACACTGAAAGTTTTTAGGATAGGAAAAGTCAGTAATCAAAGTAATGAAAAATGTATTTAAATATCGAATTAGGAACTCATTGGGAATCTGTAATGTGTATTAAATTCAAATGTCATTTGTTATTACAAATTGGCAGCAATTCAAAAAGTGTCTGTCGAGCGTCAAAATACATTTATAGACTAGAGAAAATGATCCATTTTGATGCTGTGGTGGACCATAGCAAAAATGTAGGAGTTTCTGGTCGCCAAGGCCTTCGAGGAGAGTAGGCAGCAGCGCTCTCCGTTTCCAAGTATTCCAATTACTAAGATTACCAAGCCAAGTGTGGTGATTACGGCAAAATCCCCCCATATGCCTATGTTCAGTAGTGGATATCTTCCGGTTGATGATGATGCTGATGATGATGATAATGAAGGCCTTCGACAAGACCTCACAACAGCTGCCTACATATCTGATGGGCAGCATCCCGAACTTACAAATTAACGTGCCATCCGAAACAAATTAGCGCCCAAGCGAAAGGTCCACGTTGATGTTCGGTTCCAGGGCTTCTGGATTTGAATCCGAACTCTAGACTTAGTGACCTTATCATTATTTTCTACTGATCTTACTGTAGTGATTCATTAAGAATAAGTCTGTTATTTTGTACTAAAAGAAGAAAGCAACTCAACGTCATTTACTAAAAGTAAGTAACTTAATTGCCAGAAAATTGACATTCGTAAAATTTCAATTATTAATTGTAGTAGTTTAATATTATTAATAATTATAAGACTTTATGTTGCGTTAATATTTATTAAAGATTGTTGATCTATGAATATTTAAAGCATTAAAAGTATTTGTATTTCCTTGATAAAATAGTCTTTGATCGGGAATACTCGTGTAAGTTCGTAGTTCTTTCGCTATTGCGAGTGGTGGGAGAGCAACTAGAGGGGGCTCCCTTACCAAGCCTCGCAATAGGGAGCGAAGAAGTTGGTCGGCAATTGAAACTCGGCTGTAAGAGTGAACGTGTTATAATATATATTTAGTGAGAAAAGTACTGTAGTTTCATTACATTACCAAGGTTTAGAGTACTCACGCGTTTATCATTACTCCCCTAGAATCAGTCAATAGTTGAACCGCTTCTTCGGATATTTTTGGGTTACCTTTTTCGCATTGGTCGTATAGACTAATTTGGATTCTAATTTCTTTGTTCTTGTTGGTTAAATCAGCTGTATTGAGGTCGATTACTTGTGTCTCCTGTACATACCAACAAATGGAAAGTTAATATTAGAAAAGAAGTTAAACAATTTGATGAAAAAAAATAACTGCATAATATTATGAGAAACATTCAGATGTGCAGATTAAGCAGCTTAAAGTGACGTTTTGCTATAGAATTTATAACAGTGTCACAAAAATTGCTATCCTAACCGCATATCTACTAAATATTATTAAAGCGCGGTGCTAAGCAAATTCGTCCTCTAGCTCACACGTACCCACATTTTTGAAGATATAAAAAATACTACATGTAATTACATAAAATAAAGACAACTAGGAACTAGAAAATAACAATACAAAGATTCAGTAAAAATCCAATTTAATCCAAATGAGTTTTCATGTTTAAAAACCTGCACAAAGAAAATATATCTTAGAAAAATAATATTTTACGTAATTACATGTAGTATTTTTACACATACATACAGTCACGCCTTTTTCCCGAAGGGGTAGGCAGAGGTGTAACCAGGACTCAGTCCCATAGTAGATACACCCACATTTCGCCAGTATGTTATTGGTCCCATGTAATGGGGGCGAGCCTATTGCCATATACCGGGCACAGTTCCAGACTCCAGGCAGCTATTGAGATAATTCCTAATGGAAAAATCCAATATTTAACACTATGCCTGACCTGGGGATCGAACCCGGGACCTCTTGATTGGCAGTCGAGCATGCGCCCACTACGCCACCGAGGCAGTCAAATATATATTTTTTATATCTTCAAAAATGTGGGTACGTGCTTAGCACCGCGCCTTAAATGCGAAAGTTTGTGAGGATGGATGGATCTTTGTGACTCTTTCACGCCAAAACTACTGAATGGATTGGGTTGAAATTTGGTATGTAGGTAGCTTAGACCCTGGAATAACACATAGGGTACTTTTACCCCGATATTCCCACGGGAACGATGTCTACGCGAGTGAAGTCGCGGGACACAGCGAGTTTTAATATTACTATACCTTTTGTACCACCTTGTAAAAGGAGAGCTGTGAAAAACTGTGAACATAAATTATACAATCACGCATTTATCCCGAAGGGGTAGGCGTATAGTAGATACCCCCACATTTTGCCAGTATGTTATTGGTCCTATGTAATAGAGGAGCCTATTGCCATCTACCGGGCACTGTTCCAGACTCCAGGCAGTCATTGAAATAATACCTAATGGAAAAATCCAATGATTAACACTCTGCTTGACCTGGGGATCGCACCCGGAGCCTCATGATCGGCAGGCGAGCTTGCACTCACTACGCCACCGAGAAAGTCCTGTGTCAATACTGTGTAAAGTAACTAACTATACTAACCCAAGTACGGTTTTGTTTGATTCCGATCTCAGGGGCACACTTGAGGTCAGCGGTGGGGTGTTCCTCACAGCCGGATGGTGGGCGCAGGACGGTAGCGCCGACAATGTTAAGCAAAACACACGAATCGTACGCCGTCTCTCCTGTGTTCTCGAAATACAAATCCACTCCTAGCTTATCCGGTGATCCGATCACGTACTTTTGACTAGAAAAAAAAACTTCCAGATTATTACTGTGTTCCGGTCTGAAAATGTTGCCTGCGAAATTACTGGGCATGATGAGTTTCAACAACTATCTCAGGGTGATAGGCGCAGTGCAGTGCCGCACAGAATTTAGAATTTTAAAACACTGGGTGGACCAGTGTCTGATATGGGCAATCATGATGCTTACCATCAGGCACCTGATTAGCTTGTCTTGTCACTCACTATTATAAAAAAAATAAAAATAAAAAAAAGTGGAGAGAATTTGTTTACAGCGCCAGAGTAGAGAGAAATTCTTAGTGAATGACGACAGATGCGTTTTGCTCAGGTGCAAACGGGGAATAACAGGGTAGAAAAATTGTTAATGCATGCATTGGTAAGTAAAAATGTGGGTACTTCATTTTTTTGTAAGATTTTATTGTTTCGGGATTTTTTTCTTTATTTGTGATATAAGATCTGGCTATTTGCCTAATCTCGTGATGCTGGGCCAACGGGAAGTACCCTTGAGGTTTTTAGCCCGTTGCGCAAATGTGTTTTCTTTGTTTTTACCTAATTGTGTGTTTTAACCCTTATTCTCTTAGATTATTAATGTCTCCGCCGCTCACCAATCAGATACCGCCTTACATAAAAACATCAGTCTCGAAAATGTGGCAATTTTAAAATTGTAGTCTGCTTTAATACAATGCTAGTATGTGTGTAAAACAGTTTGCAAGCAGAGCTAGTGTTCGTGAAAAATCGTGTTGCACAGGATAGGGTACGCCTACTTCGGTGTAGTATTAGTTGATCTCTAGTCAGAGATTTATCAATGATAGAATAGAATACTTTATTGCATACCAAAAAAGAAACAATTTCACAAAAAGACAATACAAAAAGACACGGTAAACAACCGGCGGTCTTATCGCGTAAAACAATTTCTTACAGACAACCTGGGGATGGAAAAGAACAGTAAACATTTAACGACGGTGGTGTGCAATATATAGGTATTTACATAGATAATATAGCTACTTACATATTATATAAACAAACTATATAATGATCTAAGCATTACTTATTCTACTACCCATTAAAAATGGCACTTACTTATTTGATAATCCAAAAAATATAGCTGATGTGTAAGTCATATTGACAATGCAATTATCCGCATTCACACAGTCAGCTATGAAGATGTTTCCACTCAATTCCATTCTACTCCGGTCACTTACAGCCACATGAGATACATCGAAATGTTTTTCATAATATGGTGAATTGATCTGCATAGCCTTGAACTCATACTTGATTGGTGCCTTATAGTCTCCCTGATGAAGAAGATAAGACATTTTTAAGGCTAATTTGAAACCGTGCAAAAATCATACTGTTCCATAATTCCATACACTTTGCTAAGGGTCAATGAACCTTTTCAATCGTCAATGACAGCCTCTTTGGCTCAGATGGTAGTAACTCTGCTTTGTGTGCCGAAGGCCCCGGGTTAGATCCCCGGCCAGATCAAACATATGTGCGCATGAACATATCTGTTTGATCTGTGTCTGGGTGTTATAAGCTTATATAAGTATGTATATCAGTCCCTGGTTACCATAGTACAGGCTTCTAGCCTAGTTTGGGAGCAGAAAAAAAATTAAAAAAGAAATCTATGGAACAGCTGATATTTATTCGCGATTTTTGCTTTGTTCTCATCTTATTTATATGAAGAAGTATTATTTTTACCTCTGCTGGTGTTTCAACTATTATATTTTTGCAGAACCGCTCCCGCTTACTCCCATCAAGAGTAACCGTGTAAGTGTTATCTTCTGCGCTTGCGAGCTTTGCGTCGGGATGCATTATATTCACATTTACGACAATTTCTGAAAAGTTTATATTTAAAATAAATATAAGTAATTATTGTTCTGGTAGGCCTCTTTTGCAGGGGGCCGCCTGTGGAAGTAAAGTACCACACCTTTGTCAGTTATTCATCCGCCAAGCAGTAATATGCATACATTATTGTTTTCCGGTCTGCAGGGCAACGTTACCATCGAAATTACTGGGCATGACGACTTTCAACAACTCATATCTCAGGATGACAGGCGCAGTGCAGTGCCGCGCAGAATTTTAAAACAATGGGTGGCACTGTGTCTGACATGGGCAATCATGATGCTTACCATCAGGCACTTGATATGCTCGTCTTGTTACTAATTATCATAATAAAATTATATTAGTATACCTATATATTATTTATTTACCTGCGAATATAGTCTTAGGTTTCGCCGGGTATGTAACATTCAAGCAAGACGCAAACTTGAAGTGTGTATTGTTCCTATATGCCTCGTTTTCTGGGCTCTTTATCTGTAAATATAAGGACATATTTTTATACCTTCGCTAATCGTACACGTATTTTACGGCAAGCCGGGACTCAACACTAAATAGGTAAGTATAATTTATTTATATGAAATGGGAAAAAAAAACACCTACGAGCTCGACTTGAACCCGCACCTTCCGCACCAATCCGCAAGGTGGGCACTCAACCAATTGAGCTGCCGTGGAAGTACTAGTCATCGGCGAAATTTTTCTATGCTACCTACTACCGCTTATAAAAGGTTTTTTTTCTTCACTTTTTTTATATAGTATTTCAAGCGAACCTCTTAGTCTTACCTCTTAGTCCATAAGAATATAAAATATCAAGAATTCTCATAACAACGGCTTATGCAACTTGCCCAAATGTCGAGGTAAATAAATATTTTATTAATGTATTAGCACGCTAAGTCAAAAGTACAATAATATTTTTTTATTTTTATTTTAGTAGTACAAACATAAACATACATTCACGCCTTTTCCCGAAGGGGTAGGCAGAGGTGTACCCAGGACTCCGTCCCATAGTAGATACACCCACATTTCGTCAGTATGATAATGGTCCCATGTAATAGGGGGCGAGCCTATTGCCATCTACCGGGCACAGTTCCAGACTCCAGGCAGTTACTGAGATAATTCCTAATGGAAAAATCCAATATCTATTCTATTCTATTATGTTAAATAGATTTTAAGTACTTACATGGATATTTGGTTGAATTTCAACATTTAGACTAACTGTTACAGTAGGTATACATCTTAGGAAAATCACAGAATTGCTTTCTGGAGCACCGATCGCCAACTCTGTGAAAAAGTTTGCTTTTGACATAACAATAATATCATAAAAAGCTTGTGTCCCAATACCTCCCTTATAATACAAAATGCAGACAGAAATCTTCATTGTCTAGGAACTTATGGTTTCATGAAAGCTGCGCTTGCTTTACATCTTCGAACTCAGAACTCTCCACATATTTTATAATATATCAACATTGACAAAGTTACTCAGACAGTCAGCTAGAAGTATTTGCGAGGTATTCCACTCTGAGCACCCAGCGCGAGAGCATCTGCGCGCTGAGCACCAAAGCTGTTCCACTTTGAGCAGCTGTCGCTATATTTGGCAGGTGCTCAGAGTGGAATAAATATTTAGCAATACGCCTAGCTCGAACTTTTAGACAACGACAATTGTATTGGATTCGTTTCGTAGGTATATATTAAAACCCATATTTTTATTACACGCTTGCAAATTTAATGTACCTACTTGTGTGTCATATAATATTATGTAACCATGAACATAGAAAAAAAGTCGGACGGAGTTTTCTAAAACAACAAATGAAGCACCATAGTGAGACAGCTCGCACTCATAGTTCAAAAATACCTGTGGCGATATAAAAATACAAAAATATGGTTGTGGCAAGATACTCGTAACACATATTTTTTTTGCGTGGCGAAAGAACTTTGTGACGAAACAACAACTCACTTGTTTGGGGAGGTCTTTCTGAGTGGAGACGGTATTAAACAAAGCTTGTCGCAAGATTTGATTGCATTGAAAATAATAGGTAAATTTTGCGACGAGTTTTTATAATATATATAAAAATTGTGTTATATTATAAATTAATGGCTTTGGTCAATAAAATAATTTAAAGTTTATTTTCTTCATTTAAGAGCATTTAAATTTTTATTGCTCGAAATAACTTGTTTTTCAAAATATATATATATTTTAAATTTATTTATTAAAGCCGCCGGGTTGTGTCGAAGCGACGGGTCAGCGGCGTAACTGTGTAGAGTCCATTAACATTAGCGAATAAGATATATTCTTCTAAAGAGGTATATTCTTCTCACCATTACACCCAACACCGTCATAGAATTGAAGCGCAGTGAGACTGTGGCCGAAGGAGCGAATCGTGGGTTTAGCGACAATTCTTTGCATACAGTCTATAGCTGTCTTATCACCAGCGATGTCAGCCCCGGAGTATATGTACACTGCTCCTCTTCCGTTGTTTTCGTAGGGGGCCCCTATCGCGATCTCTATTATACAATAATCACTATATATAATATATTATAATACCATCCTAAATGACTCACTGACTGACATGCAACGCAGAGCCCAAACCACTAACTTAGAGACTTGAAACTTGGAATGTATATTGTTTTCGTTGTCAGGACGTGTGCTAAGAAAGGATTTTTGAAAATTCACATTCATAAGGGGACCAAAAAGGGCGTCAAAGTTTTGGTATAAAACTCCCATATATCTTAATTGCGAGCGGGCAAAGCCGCTTTTCTTACACTAGTTGCTTAATATAATGTGATTTTTTCATGTATGTCATCGTGAACAGTTCTAAATACTGTAATACAGCTATCTAAGATGATGAGTGTAAGTCCATAATAAGTGTGTACTGCACGTAGCACAAACAGTTATTGCACATGGAAAAGAGTTTGCGTACCGATACAATATCAAATAAAAAACGTAACATAACATACACTCACGCCTTTTTTGCTAAGGGCTAGGCAGACGTGTACCCAGGACGTAGTCCCATAGCAGGTACACCCACATTTCGCCAGTATGTTATTGGTCACATGTAATAGGGGGCCTATCAGCCATCTTCCGGGCACAGTTCCAGACTCCAGGCACTTATTGAGATAATTCCTTATTGAAAAATCATATATTTAACACTTTGCCTGACCTGGGGATCGAACCCCGGACCTCATGATCGGCAGCAGAGCTACACCCACTACGCCACCGAGGCAGATATAAAAAACTAAATCTAAAAAATAAACAGTATACTCTTGAAATAACAATTATTGCCTACCGTCTAAGCTATCACCATTCAAGTCCCCGACACTAATGATGGCACTTCCGAAATACGAGGCATCATTTTTTCCCAAAATTGTTCTGTGTAATTTTGGATAATTCTGAAAAGTTAACGAAAAATCATGTCTAAATCCAGAATTAAATCTTTTATCTAAACCGACACAAAGAACCCGTAAAAATAAGATAAGGTTTCACTCAATGCGCAAGCTTCGAGTATTTATTATCTATCATATATGGTACATTATTATCAACATTCACAGCCCACTGCATCCCACATCTGGGCATAGGTATTTTTCATATAAGTAATACTGTCTTTTTCATATATTTTATAATGCGACATGGCCCTGTCCTGTGCAAGCCATATCCAGACGCGACCCGCAGCTGATATCGTCCGTATGATTTGTACTATCGCCTGCTCAACGTGCTACCGGACGACCGACATTGCGTTTTCCTGTCCTTGGCCAACAAAATGACATATATCTTACACCACCTATGACGTCACCGCACCAGCCACTGTCCTATACTCCATTTGAGTCTTATAACTCCCGTTTCGGCTTGCATCTTGAATTCTCGTTCTAATTTCGATGTTTGGGAATAGGAATACGCGTTTTCGTTTTTGAGGACAAACTGTTACATAACCGATATTAAGTTTCATATCGATATTGAAAACCTTTTGCAGATATCGATATCCGTAGCGTTGGCAACTTATTGCCCGATTGAAAACCAAAACGTACTCAAGTTGGTTTGGTTTTCGTTAGTTGGTTAGTTATATGATATCGGTTACGTACTTCGGTTTATATTTATAATATGTTATTATGATTCATATCGATTGAAGTTAAATATTTTGATATATTGGACTCATGCCTAGGAAATAAGATGGTTTGAAAAAATCTTGTACGTTACCGGATATTTCCTGGGCATGTGGACATAAACAGCGCCCAGATTGATGGTATGATCCTTTGCAAACGTAGGGGCACCAACTAAAAGGGCATCATCCTGTGTACCCTGAATGAGCTTAGCGGAACACAACACTGCGCCATACATTGACCCCAAACGTATATCTTGATCGATCCCATCGGAATTTGTATCGTAAATGATTTGGTTGACATCATATATGGCCACCTGTATACAAAAATTCAATTAAATAAACATAACATGCCATCACGCCTTTTCCCGAAGGGGTAGGCTAGGTGTACCCAGGATTCGGTCACATAGTAGGTACACCTACATTTCGCCATTATGTTATTCAATTCAATTTTAAAATGTCTTTATAGATTCAAATAAATTATAAGGAACATGTACAAACACTAGTATAAACTACAAAACCTAGCGGTACATATGATAATAGTTCATTGTTTTTTAAGCACTCAGACCTATCAAAACTTTCATCATTGAGAGTAATATTATAATTTTACAGTAGAATTCTATATTAGTATTAACATGTATGAGGATTTTTATACATAGGTTTTAGCATAATTTAACACTGTTTACTATTGCCTATCGCCATCTTCGGGACACAGTTCAAGACTTCAGGCTGTCACTGAGATAATTCCTAATGGAAAATTCCAATGACACTTTGCCAGACCCTGGGATCGTACCCGGTGCCTTATTCTTGGGAGTCAAGCTTGCGACCATTACCCCATCGAGGCAGTTATATGCGTATATAAGTACCTTTACGTATATCAGGTTTTTTCTAGCCTCCTTTGGGATCAAAAGACCGTGGCTGGAAGTTGTACCGTATTATATTATTATTATTTTGTTATTACTAACCTTTCCAATCCCGATGCGTCCGTAAGTGGAGCCCACGGCGTACACCAGCTTATCATGGTTTGAAAAGAATTTTCCTATCGCAACGCTGTAACCTAGGAATTCATAATTATTTTTAACATTCTGTATAATACATTTCATTTTTAGGGCTCCGTACTTCAAAAGGAAAAAAGGAACCCTTATAGGATCACTGTCTGTCTGTCTGTCCGTCTGTGAAGACACTTATAACGGGCTACGCTACGCAAACAGCTTAAGGTTCATATTGGCATAAACACTTACCAAAATTATATCTGATGTTGTTATCAGGATACAGACTTTCCGGATGTTTTTCTGAACTGTTATACCTAATCGCGCGACCTGCCGTCAAAATTTAATATTAAACTAGCTGAACCCCGCGGTTTCACACGCGTAGCCTTCGTTTTCGTGGAAATATCGGGATATAAAATATCCTATATGTTATTCCAGGGTCTAAGCTACCTTTATTTCAAATTTCATACTAATCGGTTCAGTAGTTTTGGCGTGAATGAGTAACAAACATCCATCCATCCATTCTCACAAACTTTCACATTTGTAATATTATTAGTAGGATACGAAAGTTTGTGAGGATGGATGGATAGATGTTTGTTACTCCTTCACTGGAAACAAAAATCAAAACTACTGAATCGATTGGGCTGAAATTCGGTATGTACCTATATTTAGTTAAGATCGAAGAGAACGAAGTTCGCGGGGCACAGTTAGTGTTATAAATGCAGAAGTTTGTGACGATAGATGGATGGATGGGTGTATGGATGCGGATGTTTATAACTCTTTCAAGCCAGAACTACTGACCCGATTGGGCTGTAATTTGTAGCTTAGAATAGACCCTGGAATAATACAGGGTACTTTTTCTCGATAGGTATTCCCACGGGAACTATGTCTACGCGGGTGAAACCACGGGGAACAGCTAGTAATGCATAAAATTAAATATCAGTTTAGAGGTTATACCTGTATACATGGCTGGTCCACCGATCAAATAATCATTCCCAACCACGTCAATACTCCAACCGAAAGAATCCATCTGATGTTCTGAAAATTTTACAATATGTTACTTACAAGAAAATATCTAGTAAGATCTTTAATAGGCCTATAATAGACCTTAACAAGAAATAAAGGCATATATAGCACGAACGTGTAATTTTTAAAATAAATGTGATACTCTGCTAAAATTTCTAATATTATTCAAAATATTATATAAAATAAATAAATTAATATTAATCAAAATTATCAACTCTTACTAATATCCTCGTAAGATGGAGGTTAAAAATAATTTTTGCCTGTTTAATGGTTATTTATTTATGTTTTTTGTTTCAAAGGACAAGTGATTCAAACAATTCAAACCGTCAAGTGGCATCAATAAAAGTGGTAGACCTGTAGATTATATGTGCAACTTGCTTTGGAATTGACGTTCGAAACAACTTATGTGCCTTACTCGGCCGACAATGAATTGTTTTTATTTATAATTAGCTGGGCCTAACCCAGCTAATTATACATTTATTGGTGAGGAGAGGTGATATCTACAGATAGACTGGGCTAATAAGGGCTCGCGAGGTCTACCTACTGTTCTCACAGAACCACTAGTAATAGATACTGATTATCTCATACCAACAGTAATATCTGCCATCGTTCTGTCATTCTTAGTAATGCTTTTCAAAATAGTAGGCACACTTGCGTCGCTGTTATATTTAAAACATCGAGCGTATGTGCCAACTTTAATACCTGTAATGAAAAACAACATCTTAATCCATTTTGGTAAGTTGTGATCTCAGTTCTTATTAATGATGTTACGAAGGGGTGGCGAGACATGCATTGTTTTACATTCATGATTTTGTTAGAAACGAAAATCTTAAACGAAGATCTCCAACGTGATCTCAAAGTGGACCTCGTCACTAAAGTAATTACATCGAGGCCATCCAGCTCCGCGACACCACGGGACCAATGAGAAGACTAAGAAGGAAAAAAACCTTTTGAGTTAGTTTAAGTGTTGTGAACAATTAGTGAAATGTAGTGTTAGGGAAGCGTTTATGGAACACATGAACAAAGTGTCTACCTCATCTTAATAAAGACAATAAGAATAAGTGTTAATGGATACATTCTTAAATTTAGAATTATCTAGCAGTTTAAGCTAAATACAAATTACTTATTAGCCTCCAAAATGCTAGATTGTAGTTAGATGATATTTCATTATTGAAATGTCATTAAAAAAATGTTTTTGTTAGATAGGTCCTTAGACATACTAAGGAGTGGAGGAGGAGGGGAGTCTCAGCAGAGATAAGATATGCTACAGCTTGGTTTTTATAACTTACTCGTATGAGTTTCACTCTTAGCTGTGTATAAAGGTGCACAAGTCTGTAACAAAACAATAAATCCATTGTTAAGGTATAACGTGGTAAGTATGCTTTCTGTAGGGTTTCATACTTGAACCAAGCCTGTTAGATCGATAGATGGATAGATAAACACTATTGGTACAAAACAAAACAATAAATCTTAAAAATTAAACAAAACAGGTGCAACAATTGGCGGTTTTATCGATAAGAGCGATCTCTTCCAGACAACCGTGCAGGGAGAGGAGAGTACCGTAAATCACATTTGGTCAGTGGTGTTACAAAAATAATAAATATGACTTTGACAAAATGAATACTAATAAACATAAACTACAATAATGACTATTCGTTATAAAATGAAAAATAAAATATAATCACTATACATATTTAAATAAGCAGGTAATCACAAGTTTTTATGTTATGTTTTACGGTTTTGAGATTTCTTTATTTACTTGTCGTATAAGATATTACTTCTGGACAAATTTCATGACGCAAAGTATGTAATTGTGCGGTAAAATTGCGTCGAATGAGAAATTTGATTTATACAACAGCTAGGGACCATTACCTGAGTTATTGATATCAGTTTCAACTTGATACCTTGACGCGTTTTCGAGAAAAAGGTCTTTATTTATTTACTCTCAATCATAGTGAAAAGTGCCGTGGAGTTACCGGCTTTAGAATAGTGCTCCACCCTCTCTACCCGTGGTTGCCGTAAGAGCCGGCTAAGGGTTAATCCAGAGGACGGGCAGCAGCGTCCTCTGCGAAATAAAATGACCATCGAACTGCGCTGGACAACCCGCCTGCCAAGCGTGTCGAGTATTGGCAAAACCCCCCTTTATGGGGGAGGCTTATGTTCAGTAGTGGCTTACCAACGGCTGATGATGATGATAGGGAAAAGTAGTGTTACACACGGTGTGTAACTCTCTTTATAAAACCACCTCGTAAACAATGGCTCTCTTTAACTCCATGTGTAACAATCTACAATTGCTTTACATTTATAATTTTATGTAACAGTGAACTTACCACAAAAAAATCTGGCCCTCCTTTGACTACAGCTCCAAACCAATAGTTATTATTGTAATTTATATTGTTATCTGAAATAGAAATTTATTACCTGTTCACTATTTTTTGTTATAGTTAACTTACCTCTCTGGCTATAGGCCTTATTAGCAGTAGCTCAAAATAACACAACGAGCTATGATGGAGAGGGCTATGTCCGGGATTTCTCTGCGAGATCAAATTAGAAATGAGGAGATACGCCGCCGACGTTCGTCTGAACACATATATTTTACTATGTAGCTACAAAACAATAATGTATCTCAAGAAATCTGCGAAGAAGTGCCTTCTGGTTCACAGCTTCCGCTTTTCCAGGAGTCAGGGCGTCCACTTACTAATTTTTAAAAAGTTTTGTAGACAAATAAATGATTTATGATTATGATGATTATGATTATGAACTCTGAATGACTGCTTCGGTGGCGTAGTGGGCGCATGCTCGACTGCCAATCAAGAGGTTCCGGGTTCGATCCCCAGGTCAGGCATAGTGTTAAATATTGGATTTTTCCATTAGGAATTATCTTAATAACTGCCTGGAGTCTGGAACTGTGCCCGGTAGATGGCAATAGGCTCGCCCCCTATTACATGGGACCAATAACATATTGGCGAAATGTGGGTGTATCTACTATGGGACTGAGTCCTGGGTACACCTCTGCCTACCCTTCGGTAAAAAGGCGTGAATGTATGTTATGTTAGGTTTATGATTATGAAAACTTGCTAAAATAAACTCACATCTTTCAAGAAATCTACTCCTCTTTATCTTTGAACAATGATTATGGATGTCTCCAACATTACACGAATAGATTTCGCCTATGTTATCAGCTTTTGGCGCACTCACAATTAGCCTGTAAATATTAAATATATTTATAGTGGTAGGTCCTTCTTGCAGGGGGCCGCCTGGAGAAGTACCACACGTATGCCAGTTATCCGCCAAGCAGTAATGTGCAAACATTATCGTGTTCCGGTCTGAAGGGCAACTAATATCTCAGGGTAACAGGCGCAGTGCAGTACCGCGCAGAATTTTGAATTTTAAAACACTGGGTGGCACTGTGTCTGATATGGGCAATCATGATGCTTACCATCAGGCACCTGATTTGCTCGTCTTGTTACTCACTATCATAAAAAAAGAAAAATAAATAGATTTTTTTGATCAGTGTGTGCTGAATAATTGCATCCTATAGCATATATTGTATTCTGGAATAACACAATACATATACATACGTGTATACGATAGGAATGATGTATATTATACGAGTACTTCTCACCAAGCGAAACCGCAGATTTATTATGGATTTATCTTATTACTAGCTGTGCCTCGCAGTTCTACCCGAATAGACATCGTTCCCGTGGGAATGTCGGGAAAAAAGTACTCTGTGTGTTATTCCAGGGTCTAAGCTACCTGCATACCAAATTTCAGCCCAATCGGTTCAATAGTTTTGTCGTGAAAGAATAACAAAGATCCATCAACCATCACAAACTTTCGCATTTATAAGGAATTAGCTCGTCGTGCGATTTCACCCGCATTGTATTCGTTCCCGTGGGAATATCGTGATAAAAACCCTATGTGTAATTCCAGGGTCTAAACTATCTAAATACCGAATTTCAGCCCAATCGGTTCAGTAGTTTTGTCGTGAAAGAGTAACAAACATCCATCCATCCATCCTCACAAACTTACGTATTTATAATTAAATTAAATTTAGTAGGATAGGATGTAGGAAGAATAAGTGGGATTAAATTGCCAGATCGTAAAATAAATAGATAAGTATTCACCGTTTGCTGCTCGGGATATAGGTGATGCTATAGGCAAAGTAAGGATCACTGACGTTAAAATCTGATGTTTGGTCCATCAAAATCGCTGAGAGTTCATGGTACAGCTCTCGATGAACGGCCAGCGCTGGAGCCCAAGTGAGCTGGGTCACCAATATCCAACCACACCCTGAAATTAATAATAATAATAATATGGGTCAACTTGGTCCCAAACTAGGCTAGAAGCCTGTACTATGGTAACCAGATGACTGATATACATACTTATAACACCCAGACACAGATCAAACAGACATGTTCTTGCACACAAATGTTTGACCTGGCCGGGGATCGAACCCGGGACTTGCGGCACAGAAAGCAGAGTTACGACCATCTGAGCCAACGAGGTTGTCCTGTCCTGTGTGAATTAGAATAACATATGGTCTAACATAACAGCATAATAGTCATAATCAGCATCATCATCTCAACCGTTGGAAGTCCTCTGCTGGACATCATTAACGACCGGAAGACGTCCACTGCTGAACATAGGCCTCCTCCATAGAACGCCATAAACTATTCATATGGAGGGATTTTTCCCTAATCACCACGCTTGTGCGGCTTGGTGATCGCAGTAGTTCGAATACTTGATGCCGGAGAGCGCTGTTGCCCTTCTCTCCGAATATGTCCCTCTGCCAGGTCTCACGAGATGGGAAATGGGTGACCTTATTATATAGCCGGGAACCACACGGCCAATAACTGCTGGATGTAGGCCTCCCTTATATAACCGGGGGTTTTTCCAATACTCGCCACGCTTGCCGGGGGTTGAACAACACAGTTTGACGAATAGACGCAGTGAATTTTTGTTTAACTATTATTTATTTTGTGATATTAGTAACTTCCCATTAATCATCGGAACATTTACAGTCAGACGAGGAAGACGATCAAACCACACCCATACAAAGAATCACACACATGCACACATAATTTTAAAGCAACTTTGCATACTCACATATTATCATGATGACACTCTAACATTGACTAAACTAATATATTAAACGCACATTCATTTTGCTTTGTTCCTATTCATCATTAAATTTAGACATCAGGAGTATATTTTTCCTTATGCTATGTATTTACGTGGTTTTGAGGAAGGAAAATTATATTTATATTTATGTTTAAAATTATATTTATTATATTTATAATATCCTGATAAACCAACACAACTTATGTTTCTACCTCAAAGGTTTAGTTAAATTGCTTGACCGATCTTTTACTTGATATCTATGTAGTGGTAGGCCTCTTTTGCAGGGGGCCGCCTGGGGAAGTACCACACCTTTGCCAGTTATTAATCCGCTAAGCAGTAATGTGCAAACATTACTGTGTTCCGGTATGAAGGGCAATGTTACCAGCGAAATTACTGGGCATGATGAGATTCAACATCTCATTTCTCTGGGTGACAGGAGCAGTGCAGTGCCGCGCAGAATTTTGAACTTTAAAACACTTGGTGGCACTGTGTCTGATATGGGCAATCATGATGCTTATCATCAGGCACCTCATTTGCTCGTCTCACTATCATAAAAAAAAAACTTTATTTTTAAAGGATTTTAGGTAACAAACCTCTCTTTAAGGATGCGCATACATAACACAGTGATGCCTTGTTCCCGTTGGGGTAGACTTTTTCTTGCCACTTGCTACGATCTTGACATGCAACTTTCCCTTTTTAACTTTCATCACATTATTCTTCATACATGCTCGTCGGTTGTTGGTACTTTACTACTCCACTACCTACTACAGGAATTTCCCCTACCTTTTGTCTCTGAGCTGGGTAAACGCATGCCCAATAAAGGTAGCCGGAACCCAGGTTGTGGTTGCTATCTGATCTAACAGATCTCGGTGGTCATTCAACGAGAGAACACAGCCTCATTGACACATTTGGGCGAGGGATCACGATGCTTTTTAATAATATGATGATCAATAATAAATACCTAAATTATGTTATAGGCATATTATAATATATTATATTAAAGGTAAATGGAATCTGTTTATTTTGTAACATACCAAAATAAATAGATTCCATTTCATTATTAATAAATAGCTTTTTATAGTTTAACAAAAACATTGGTCTTGTAAACCAAAATTTATTTAAAAACTTTAAAGAATTTTATTTTTATCATGAATCTCCAAAATTATATTTTTTTAATAAACTATTCCTTGAAATTAAATTATCTTTATCAATATTAATATTAATAATTTCTTTTATTATAAATATTATTAATAATCCACTATCGATTGGTTTAATGTTACAAAATAAATACATCTATTTATTTTGTAACATACATATTCTTATATATTATAATAACATATATAATAAACATACATCATCTATTTAAATTGATGGAATAAATAGATATATTCCATCAATTTTATCAAGAAGGAAGTAATGTATACCTAGGGTTGCTGAACCAAATTTGTATTAATTTTCATATGAAGTATGAGTATAATGTAATAAATACGACGCTAGTTGTTAGTTATCCACATATTCTATTAATTAGTCATTGAACACTTTTCCTCGTTGCCATTCCTGTATTTTAGTAGCAGTGTTAAAAGCATTTTAAAAGGTTGCTATGTTTTAGAGTGTTAACATTTGTAGATTTTACATAATGCACGGTAAGTATTTATGCATTTTTTTTCGTAACTATTCGCTTAAAATGTGTTAATCTGAGAAAGTATTGGTTTTATTAATAAACGCTTAACATTCTGAGGATTTTTAAATTAATTGTAATCATAAAAGTACATCATCATTTTAAATTGTTAGATATACATATATATATCTATATATATCTATACCATTATTATTATAACTTAACTGCATATTTTGTTCTTAAATTTAAATGAGAATAAAAATGCATAATAACCTATATATACGTAGTAGCGGTAGGCCTCTTTTGCAGGGGGCCGCCTGGGGAAGTACCACCCCTTTGCCAGTTATTCATCCGCCAACAGTAATGTGCAAACATTACTGTATTTCGGTCTGAAGGGCAATGTTACCAGCGAAATTACTGGGAATGACGAGTTTCAACAACTTATATTTCGGGGTGACAGGCGCAGTGCAGTGCCGCGCAGAATTTTGAATATTAAAACACTGGGTGGCACTGTGTCTGATATGGGCAATCATGATGCTTACCATCAGGCGCCTGATTTGTTCGACTTGTTACTCACTATCATAAAAAAAAACCTACGTACTCTTAAGTATATTAAAGCGTATATATTAGAAAATCGGCTCGTCCGATTTTGTGAAATTTTGTATTTAGTTTTTAGTTCTATGTTTATCTATAGGTATATATTAAAATTCATAGTGTTTTACAATAAACTTTCCCTTGTCTCTGACATATTATAGGTAGGTATATATATATATATAGTTACCCACTGCACATTTAATATAATAGTACCTGGTTTTTTTTTTTTTTAAATTAAATGACATTTTCTAAAAATGATTCCTAGCTAGATCGATTTATCGCCCCCGAAACCCCCTATATACTAAATTTTAAGAAAATCGTTGGAGCCGATTCCGAGATTCCAATTATATATATATATATATACAAGAATTGCTCATTTAAAGATATAAATAATAATAATAATAATATATATATTAAAATTTATAGTGTTTTACAATAAACTATCCCTTGTCTCTGACATATTATAGGTAGGTATATATATATATATAGTTACCCACTGCACATTTAATATAATATTATCTATTACTAGCTGTGCCCTACGGTGTCACCCGTGTCTTCGTTCCCGTGAGAATATCGGGATACCCTACGTCTACAGGGTCCAAGCAATTTCGGCTTAATAGGTTCAGTAGTTTTCGCGTGAAAACGGAACAAATATACAACACAATAGCAAACAATACTCGTAACAATAAAAAACGCTAGATGGCGCTGGGGTCGAGTTAGAACACGCTAGCGTTTTGTTTAAAGTGCTACAAAGATGACTTTTTACATTGTTCGGAAATTTGAGCCTTACAATATAAATATTAATATATTGGAATGTTTCCGATGGGACTGACATAGCCGAATGTCGTATAAAAGACCCAAAAAAAATTAGAATAAAAAAAAAAATGGAAAAACCTAATAAGGGTTTTTTCACACACACCGTCATTCTTCAAGATTCTTCTTAGTTACGTTCATTTTCAAGTGTAATTTTTATTTCAGAAAGTTTAGTCGTTGTCACATTCTACCTAACATGGCAACTGGCTGCTTGCGACTTCTTCCACGATAGCTCTGCTGTCGTACTAAATCCTGGACCAGATTCCGACTTTGGCTTCTCTTTGGGCTATTATCATGAAAGCCTAGGTAAATTACCTTTAGTCTTAGAAAAATTTGCTTTAAAGGTGGTCACTGATATGAAAAGTTCTATAAGACCACAGAAATATCGCATAAAATAAGTATAAGGTGTTGACTGCTACAGTGGCGTAGTGGGCGCACGCTCGACTGTCTATCATGAGATCCCGGGTTCGATTCCCAGATAAGGCAGTATTATTGGATTTTTCCATTTGGAATTATCTCAGTGACCGCCTGGAGGCTGGAACTATGCCCAGTAGTAGATGGCAATAGGCTCACCCCTTTTATATGGGACTAATAACATACGTGAGTGTGCCTTCAATGAGTCCTGGCTACACTCTGCCACCTCTACGGGAAAAAGGCGTGTATGTGAGGCCTATGTTCAGTGACGATGATGGTGATCATGAATCAGTGTCAACCGGTTCTGAAAATTGTAATGTACACTCACATTTTAGTTGTGTATTTTAAGTAAAAAATGATCAACATAGATCATTTTAAAATGGTTTTCAAGTCGTATTATTATTTTTATTTTTATATTTAGTTTTTATATTTTATTTTTATTATTTTTTATATTTTATTTTTATTTTTATATTTAGTTGTAGGAGCCCCACACAGTTCGCGCTTCGGTTTTGGAGCACTATTTCGATGTCCGTTGGACTTTTCCAGTTCTATGACTTGTGTTAATATTGACATAGATACAACAAAGAAAAATTACACAAACGGTAAATATTATAATGACCTAATTTTAATAATTCACTGCATGCCATTAATAAGACAACAAATCATCTGGACAGGAAAGGGGACCTCTTAGCAGTTTGACACAATCATATGGAAAATTTACCAAATCGATGTTTAGTATTTCCCTGTTTCCTCCGAATACAGTAAACCTATTTGAAACATTTTTATTTATATCCTGATATTTTGAAGATGAAGCATAATATGTCATTATCATTTTTTTTATAATCTCCTTATTTTTAGGGGGTTCCGTACCTCAAAAGGAAAAACAGGAATAGGATCACTTTGTTGTCCGTCTGTTTGTCTGTTTGTCTACCTGTCTGTCAAGATATATTTTAATGGAAACGTGTGGAGGTATCAAGATGAAATTTTTTTCAACTACTCAGATCTGCGGTCCCTTGTGACTGTAAATAAACTTGTCAAATGCGGGTTGGGACGCGCATGTGAAGGGCTCCTCACTCTCCACCGTATGTACTGATATAGCTATAGAAATAACTTCTCCACCTTAAATAAATGTACCTTACACAGCAAATTAATAAAAAAACATTTGTCGGTCAAGTAAGTCACATAATAAATTCTCTTCAAACGTCAATTTCTAAAGCAAGTATCATTAAAAATCTGCGGGTCTACCACTTTTATTGAAAAACACGTTCCTTGTACTATTAGGACTCTATTGTTCCTCTTGAAACCAATCTTCACACATTGTTTGTCCATTTTTTTCTGTCCATTGAAGTGCCACTCGACTATGAACTTTTTGTCCCAGACTCAATCTTAATGACCAGCTTCCAAAAAAAACAAAGAGCAGATGTTGTGGTATTTTAATATTTTAATTCATGATTTTATTATACTTACTTATTTTTGTTTTTAAGAGGTAACTGATCGTTTTACAAAAATACCAATATGTGGCTTAGACTTTATTTAACAGTTCCTAAATAGGTTAACCTCACTGCTGCTGTTCAAAAGGTACTTTGTTTATCTATGATTTTTACGTATTGAAAATATTTAGAGATATGGTATTTTAAGGGTTGTTAGTTAAGGGAACGTAGGTGGCAATGATTTTTGTTAAAACTTGAAATAATAAGGAAGACTGTAAGTAACCGGCAGTCTCATCACATTAAGGAGTTTTTATACAGATAATCTGATGATGGTATGCAATAGATATCTAGATTATAAATATTACACAGGATACGGTATCTTACTCGTATAATATAAGGTAAATCATGATAATGTTATAATATGTGTATTGCCAAATATTGCTTGAAATCTTCTTCGAAAAATCTAGTCAGAATTAGTCTTATTTGATTTTAATAAGTCGGAAAAGTGTCTTGTATGGGAAAGTCCTTGAATTTTTGAATTTATTTAATTTTTAGTATTTGTTGTTATAACTATTATAGTTACCCATATTGTGTAAGATTTTCAAGTTGATAACTATTGCCATTATGGTTTTACAGCGTGAAACGTTAAAAAAATCGTGATTTGTATGAACGCTCCAGTTATTTATTAATTTTATTTAGTCATAATTATTTCATATTATAGCAATAATAATCATTAACGTTCCGTGAAAAAATCAAATACCTAGCTGATGCCGTTTTCACGATACACGAACGAAATCGAGAAATAAATTTTGAGGAAAAACACGTTGCTTGTATGGAGAGTACCTTTAATTATAAACTTTTTTTAAATTTTATTATTTGTCGTTGTAGCGGCATTAGGGATACATGTTTTGTGAAAATTACAAGTACCTAGCTATTACGGTTTATGAGATAGAGCCCTGTGACAGACGGACGGACGGACGGACGGACAGCGGAGGCTTAGTAATAGGGCTCCTTCGGCACCCTTTTAGGGTTCGGAGCCCTAAAAAAAACATACTTATAAGTTGACGCAATCCAAAGTTATACCATTTTACTGCATATTTCAATACTTTGCGCAAGGAACTAATAGATGGCGCTGTATGTTCTGTAGGCGAGTTGTTTTTCGGGATTGGAAGCGTTTTTGTTCAGGTATCTGGGCATGGAACCCTACACTATGCATATATACATATTATGCCTTAACAATTTATTTTGTAATGAACGTCTAATCACGCTAGTAAAACTGGGATTTTTAGTTTTACCATGAATTAAATGTTTACTATGAACTAATAAAAGCAGGCAATGGTAGGGTAATGGTAGTAGGGGTATAGCTTAAACAGAAATCTCCCGTACCCGGCATGCGGGCCCTATGGACTAATGAAAACCATTACAGCATGCGGGAACAGAAATCTCCCGCACGCCGATTGCGAGCTCTTATACGACCAATGAAAATATACTTAGGTATATCTTGTTAGACTGCCTCGATGGCATAGTGGTTCACAAGCGCTACTGCCAAACATGATGTCCCGGGTTCGATCCCCAAGTCAGGCAAAAAGTTTTATTGGATTTTTCCACTAGGATTTTTCTCAAGGACAGTCTGGAGTCTGGAATTGTGCCCGATAGATGGCAATAGGCTCGTACCTTATAACATAGGACTTAAAAATATAATTGGAAAAGTATGAAAGTATGAGACTAAGTCCTGGGTACACCTCTACCTACCCCTTCGGGAAAAATGATGTTAATGCGTGATGTTATTTTAAATTCACTCTATCTTAGTGCCATTAATCAGGTTATAAATCCTATCGTACTACCTACTGATATTATAAATGCGAAAGTTTGAAAGGATGGATGGATGGATGTTTGTTACTCTTTCACGCCAAAACTACTGAACCTGAACCAGTGAACCTTGGGCTGAAATTCGGTATGTAGATGAATGTTGACCCTGTAAAACACATGGTAGTAACGTTTTCCCACTGGACCACGGACCAATGACTACACAGGTGAAACCGCGGGGCTCAGCTAGTATAATATATATTTAACTAGCTGTGACCCGCGGTTTCACCCGCGTAGTCTTCGTTCCCGTGGGAATATCGGGATAAAAAGTACCCTATGTGTTATTCCAGGGTCTAAGCTACTTACGTACCAAATTTCAGCCCAATCGGTTCAGTAGTTTTGGCGTGAAAGAGTAACAAACATCCATACATACATCCATACTTACAAACTTTCGCCTTTATAATAGTATATAGGATAGGATAGGATAGGATTAGGATAGGATATAAATTTATTATTTATTTCAGAGTTGAATGAAGGTCAAAATTTTTACCTCGGAGCTACAATCGCTACGACAAGCGATTATTTTATTGTAAGTATTTCATATTATACGAAAATTAAAAAGTTCTAAAATGAGATGAAAATTTGCATTTTCTTTTTCAGACCTCTGCTCCTTTAGCGACGATGTATATAGAGAAGACACATGCAAATGGCAAAAAAGACTATATGGCGGACGCATTCGGTTCATTGTTTTTATGTAAAAATGGTTCATACGCCGCTTATATGGACAAGAGTCCTATAGAGAGATACCAATTTCCTCCTGATCCCAAACATCCAGGTAATATTCGAAAATATGAAAGGAAGTTGACACAATTCAATTTTGTAGTGGTAGGTCTCTGGCAGGGGGCCGCCTGGGGAAGTACCACACCTTTGCCAGCTATTCATCCGCCAAGCAGTAATATAATATAAATAATAACACCCACATTTCGCCAGTATGTTATTGGTCCCATGTAATAGGGGGCGAGCCTATTGCCATCTACCGGGCCCAGTTCCAGACTCCAGGCAGTTATTGAGATAATTCCTAATGAAAAAATCCAATATTTAACACTGCCTGACCTGGGGATCGAACCCGGGACCTCTTGACTGACAGTCGAGCATGCGCCCTCTACGCCACCGAGGCAGTCCTGTACATTCAAGAAAAATATTTTTTAATTAATCACTAAAATTAGATTAAATCCTTCACAGAAGGCAAAAAAAAGTGTAGCGAAACGGTAGGCACTTCTTATATTTTGATGTCTATTTTCACTTTTAGATAGTAAAGATAGAATAACTGGTGGTATTGGATGGAACAGCTTGGCTGACGAGGCCAATGGATTTCTCCTCCTCGCTAAGACATCTGTCAACGGTGACATCAACTATTTGAATACCAAACACCCCATGGAAAACTTTCCAGTATCAGCATTGGATTATCGTCCTACCAGAGATCATTTTAGCGAGAATTGGAATATTGGTAAGATTCTTATCTATTTGAGTTAATCCAAAATATACGGTCACGCTTTGTTTCAGATGGTTTAGGCAGAGACTATTTCCCTCTTTATCGTGATATTCTTCATACATGCTCGTAAGTTGTAGCTACTTTTGTCTTGGCATTTCCTTAGAACAACATCAATTTGTTCATGAAAAGTACGCATTTTTTTGTTGACGCTAGATAAAAATGCTTTACGCATGAGATCGAGATAGAGATAGAAGGAAATAGAGAAATTGATTATTATGTTGAAAGATATTGATTGATTCATTGATATATTAATTATAGTCATGCAAGAGATCGCGCGCAATATTGCAGTTCCGTGTGATAATTTTAAAGTTCTCGAATAGAGACCACGGACCGGCGAGCGCCGCCGAGGACAAACACCCTTTATGCTACTATTTGTGCCTCGCGTTATAAGTACCCTGTGTTATTCCAGGGTCTAAACCATCTACATACTGTAGCTGTAGTGGTAGGCCTCTTTTGCAAGGGGCCGCCTGGGGAAGTACCACACCTTTGCCAGTTATTCATCCGCCAAGCCGTAATGTGCAAACATTACTGTGTTCCGGTATGAAGGGCAATGTTACCAGGGAAATTACTGGGCATGATGAGAATCAACAACTCATATCTCAGGGTGACAGGCGCAGTGCAGTGCCGCGCAGAATTTTGAATTTTAAAACACTGGGTGGCATTGTGTCTGATAAGGGCAATCATGATGCTTACCATCAGGCACCTGATTTGCTCGTCTTGTCACTCATCATAAAAAAAAATACTGAAACCCAGTCGGATTTCAGTAGTTTTGGCGTGAAAGAGTAACAAACATCCATCCATCCACACAAAATTTCGCATTTATCATAATAGAAAGGCTCTCACAGTGAATGAATGCATTGTCCTCTTATCCACCTAAATTTATATTTTTTTATTCTTACCTGTGTGCTTTCAGGATATGGATTAGCTGCAGGCAAATTCTTTTCGAACCAAACTGTGTACGCCGTGAGCATGCAAACTCAGACAGATATGAGAGGCCAGGTAAGATTTTATAATACATACTCAATATTAGACTTCTACTTCTTTTTTTAAGACAGTGACACAAGACGAGCAAATCAGGTGCCTGGTCATACACTAAAAGCCATAAACCGGTGTCGGGCATTAATAAAATGATGTTTCAAATTCCAGATAGTATTCCTAGAGGCTATAGGAGACAAGCTGCGAATAATGCAGAAACGCAACAAGATAGCCTATCAGATTAGTCATGGAGTTGTGAACGCAATGTTCGGGTACGCACTGGGCTCGGCCGATATCAATCTTGATGGATTTTCTGAGCTGGTAGTCGGTGCGCCTACACAGTCAGATGGCGACTTTGAAAGCGGAGCATTGCATATCTATATGGGAGGAGACATAGTATGTTTTACAACATTATCATATTTTTTACAGCCATTTTACACAAAGCAAGTTTTTAGCTTATGTAATGAGATTATCATCATAATCTTCCTCAACTTCCAATTTTTAGGCAGAGATTTCATTCATATTATTACACCAGTATACCACGTAAACAGGTGTCTGTTCTAAAAATGGGTGAATATAGTCCACAAAAGTGATTTAAAAAGTGGCCCATGTTCACGTGGGTGAACAATTTTCAAGGTGAACAAAGGACACTAATTTTGTGGAATCAATTCACTTAGCTGATACTACCCAGATGAATTGATTCTGAGGTGAATCGAGGATATTTTGTACCACTTTGTTTACTAGTTAAATTCACCAAGGTGAACAAAGTGGAATATTATATTCCACTTTGTTCACCACTTTTAGATGAGGTTTGCCAGAGCCCCGTTTGCAACATCCACTTATAAGATTCTGGGCTTATAGACGTGTATTGTAGCCATCTCAGCACTACACGAAATGACCAGTCATTCCTGCGGTTGGTGGGTGCTGTTAGGTCGCGAGGGTAGTTTAGGTTGCGGGCATAAATTAAGTACAGGCGATGCAGCCTACGTAGAAAAAATCTTCGCCCACGAGCAAATGTCGTGACCTGCGTTGACGCTGCTTTTATCATATTTCGCAGATTTACAAGGCTTATGATGATCACTTGACTCTATCTTTATATTTGCCTCGGTGGCGTAGAGGGCGCATGCTCGACTGCCAATCAAGAGGTCCCGGGTTCGATCCCCAGGTCAGGCAAAGTATTAAATATTGGATTTTTCCATTAGGAATTATCTCAATAACTGCCTGGAGTCTGGAACTGTGCCCGGTAGATGGCAATAGGCTCGCCCCCTATTACATGGGACCAATAAGTAACATACTGGCGAAATGTGGGTGTATCTACAATGGGACTGAGTCCTAGGTACACCTCTGCCTACCCCTTCGGGAAAAAGGCGTGAATATATGTTATGTTTTATATCTGTAGTCTCTGCACTATGGCCAACTTTGTTTAATGCTATTTATGCTGTTTTTATTGTAACATCGTTCATTTTGAGATGATCGAAGATTTTTTCGCCTTATCATTAGATAAAATTACTAATAATTCTTCAAACGGCAACTGGATTTGTTGACCATTCAAGTAGCCATAAAATATGTATATATTATGATATCTAAAAATTTCTTTCTTTCAGGAATCTTGCGCAGATATTAAACGTATGCGTTCCATATTTGCGGAAAAGTATATGGGCCGGTTCGGAACAGCCATTGCTACTGGTGACATAGATGGTGACAACATTGCAGGTACTCTTTTTTTTTTTGGTGGTGTAATTTTTTATATATTTTACAAAAACTGCCCTATTTATATGTATATTTTAGTAGTTTTATTGTCATTATTACAATACTACTATACTGCAATAGTATTATACTGCGAACACAATCATTGATTCCAGTATTCGCTACAAACTTGATCCAGCAAATGGATGTTGCGGCATAAAATGGAGTTGAAATAGCATTTAAGCATTATATACAGAAGTGATAGATAATTTACAGAAGTGTTCCATTATAGACAGCAGTGTTCCATAATTGACAGCATTATTCCATGATTGACAGCAGTGTTCCATAATTGACAGCAGTGTTCCATAATAGACAGAAATGATCTACAATACTCACAAGTGTTACACAATAACTATGGAATGGTTGTAAACAACAGAGCTCCATAATTTACAGCAGTGTTCTATAATTTACAGAAGCTTTTCACGATTTACAAAAGTGCTCCAAAATTTACAGAAGTGTTCGTGAGCGCACCCTACGAGGAGAAAGGGGTGGTGTACATCCTCTCTGGGTACGAGCTACGGACGACGCTGGTCAAACCCGGCACATTCAAGCGAGTGTGGCTCTCAGAACTAAAGTTAACACAGAAAATACAACGCGAGGGGTTCGGCTTCAGCTTGCTCGTGTTGCCTGATATTGATGGGAATGGATGTAGTGGTAATATAAAAATTAGAATGAACCTTATTCTAGAATTTGTTTTTGGTTCGTTCGTAAGGGTTATACAAGCTTTCCCCTGCTTAACAGTTTCCGAACAATATACAATTTTTCAACTCGAATGTGTCTGGTAGGTAATGTAAGAACATATTCTTCTGTAATATGCATCTGTCCTTCTAATTGAACTACTTGCAAGAAATGCAATACTTCGTTTGTTGGAAGGTGTTCAGCTTGACGGGTAACTTCACCTCCTTAGAACCTCTGCACATTGCGTTTGTTATCATCGCCACGACACGCGTTTCACGAATGTACGCTAACGGTGCTCTATATATTCTGTTCAACCGTAAAAAACTTGTCCTGGATTATATTCGATTTGCGTTCAAATCAAATAAAATAATTTATTTTGGAAATAATTGCGAATGTACACAAAGGCGAAGGAAGCGATGGTGCCTGCTGCATCATGAGACTGTGTGGAAAACATCAACGCGCCCCTTCAGATATAATGCACAATTTGACAATTACCAAAATAAAATCTTGTTATGTTAGATTGGATGCTATCCAAATAAACTTACTGTAAAGTATTTGAACATTCTAGGGATAATAGGATAGATCGCGTAAACTCGCGTCGTATCCGAGGATGAAAAACGCAATGTAGAGGCTCTTATATAAAACATACCTACAACAGCGCTATGTAACATTACTCTAAATTATTTTGTGCAAAATTATAAAGATATCACGGTCAAATCAAAAATTAAGCCGAAGATATAAGAGATACATAAGATCTATTACTCGGGTGTTCTTATCCAGATCTTGCAGTAGGAGCTCCTTCTACATCTTCAGTAGCCATATTTAGAAGTTTACAAACCATAAACGTCACGATTTCTTTGGAGGTTGTTGGCTCACAGGTATGTTAGTTACATATTATATTAAATATTAGTGTAAAAAAAGGTACATTTAGTAAAAACATTTCGACTTCCCATACAAAACACATTTTTTACGAAATTCGCAGTTCTATTCGGTTTCGTTCGGTTTCGGTTTAAAGAAATTTATTACATTACAACGCTCCAGCAATGTTGTATGAAACGGCGTGTTGGAGTTATTAAATACTCTTTGATTGGATATCTTTTATCAATCTTGGTATACCAAAGTTACACCCGTATTCAAGAATTAAACTTACCTAAGGTAGCAAGTAACGCAGTGCAAACTAAGGAATTTGTCACAGCGTTTGCCATGGCAGGCCATCTCATTCACAAACAACACTCGTCCGACACATTTCTATGCGAACGCACAGCGTCTATTACAGATCTGTGTTTGATCCGTTTCTGTTGCCAAGTTCACTCTTATCTTTAACTGATAAGCGGATGACATAGTTATTACGAACTAGCTTTCCCGGTGAAATAAATAATATTCTGTATAATAAAATAAATTTGAACACCGCAAAATATGTACCGAAACCACGAAACTAAAATCTCAAACTTTGACTTTTTTTCTCTTCCCCCTTCCCTCGGCGCCTCAGTGGAAATAGCAATTGCCTGTCTCGTATTAGTGAAGTCCTCATCTACTACGGCTCAGCCTTCAAACTCATACTTGACCTGCAATTGCCAATTTCGCGGCTTTTGCAATAATGTACTATTGTTGTGACACTGCATTATTAACAGTCGAAACATTTGTTAAATTACTATACTTTTACATAATTTACAGCTTGTAAAAGAAGAAGACTTAACTTTCACCATGAGTGTGTGCCTTGACATCGGCTATAACACTAAGTCAACTGATGTAACTGGAAGTAAGTATCAACTATACTTATATATCTTATTTGACTTCTTCGGTGGCGTTGCGATTGGTAAGCGCTATTGTCAAACATGAGGTCCCGGGTTTGATTCCATGTCAGGCAAAAAGTGTTTTTGGATTTTTCCATTGAGAGCGTACGAGGAATTAGGAATATGACACAATCCTATGAAAATTTTACCAAATTGATGTTTTGTATTCCTCTGTTTCCTGCGAATAAAAAAACCCATTCTTTAAATTTATATCCTGTTAATTTTATCGGAAGTAACCTATGTCCCTGTTATTTTAATGTTTCTTATTAACCCTTGGTTTTTTCATAGTGAACTTCCAAAAATCCCAGTTTTACTCGCGTGATTTGACGTTCAAAAAATGTAGGGTTAATAAACAAAAATAAAATGATAGGGACATACTTTACTTCATCTTTAAATTATAAGGATATAAATATAATATCAAATAGGTTCACTGTATTCGGAGGAAACAGGGGAATACAAAACATCGATTTATTAATTTTCCATAGGATTGTGTCAAACTGCTAAGAGGTTTAAGAAAAACTGGAAGCCTGAATCTATGCCCGTTAGTAGCCTATTCTATGTCAATAGGCTCGCCCTCTATTACATGGGACTTAAAACATAGCTGGCGAAATGTGGGGGTGTGGGATGTGGATCTATGGTGGACCTACGTACTATGGGATTATATAATTTAAACGTTGTAGTGGTAGGCCTCTTTTGCAGGGGGCCGTCTGGGGAAGTACCACACCTTTGCCAGTTATTCATCCGCCAAGCAGTAATGTGCAAACATTACATGTGCCGGTCTGAAGGGCAATGTTACCAGCGAAATTACTGGGCATGACGAGTTTCAACAACTAATATCTCAGGCTGACAGTGCCGCGCAGAATTTTGAATATTAAACACTGGGTGACACTGTGTCCGATATGGGCAATCATGATGCTTACCGTCAGGCACCTGATTTGCTCGTCTTGTCACTAAATATCATAAAAAAAATGATGAAGTAAAATTTAACGTCTTTTTTAGATATAATAATAACGAATACTATCGACGACCCAGGGGTCCATATGCCTAATCCAGATTTTAATATGAATTTATCGAAAGACATAACTCAGTATTGTAAAAATATAACAGTTGAACTTGTAAGTACTTTTAATATATAAATATAAATAAAATCATACTATATAAATTAATTTAGTTATAACATAGTTGATCTCGAAAGTATTTCTTCTTTTTTAATGTTCAGTACTCAAAGAGTATTCAATGATATGCGCGTCCTAGATACAAAAAAATTTGACACAATCTTATGAAAAAATTATCAAATCGATGTTTTGTATTTTCCTGTTTCCTCCAAATAAAATTAGCTTATTCTACAAATTTATATCCTAGAATTTTTATAGTGAAGTTAATGTTGTCATTTTAGCTGTCATTTAACCTGTCATTTTAGCTTCTATAATAAACTTTCAGTTACTTCACAGTGAACTTCTAAAAAAGTTAATTTTACTCGCGTGATTAGACGTATACTACAAAAAAATGAATAGTTTATAAACAAAAACAAAAAAAAGGACATAGTTTACTTCATTTTCATTCAAGGTATAAATATATCAAATAGGTATAAATATATCAAATAGGTTAACTATATTTGGAGTAAAAAGGGGAATACAAAACATCGATTTGGTAAATTTTCCATAGGATTGTGTGAAACTGCTAAGAGGTCACCTTTCCTGTTAAGTATCCACTGTCCGTCCATCTATTCGTCCGTCTGTCAAAGGGCTCTATCTTAAACCGTAACAGCTAGACACAGAATATGTATTTCTATTGCCGTTGCAATAACAAATAGTCAAATTAAAAAGGTGCTCACCATACAAACAACGTGTTTTTAAATTTCAAATAATACTCTTGCTGCAAAAAGAATAATAAAGATATTAAGAATTTTACTAGGCAGAGGAGAGGGACAGCTATAGGTAGATATATGAGGTCAAAGATCTTTATTCATATTTATCACAAAGAGACATATATTGGGTAGGAACCCTTCATATTTTGCGAGTCCCATTCGCATTTGACCAGTTACTGTTGATTTGTTTTTCTAAATTCTTTAGTCTAAGCAACTTGGTTGATCAAGCAAAAAAAAAAATGTTCTAATAGTAATAACAACGTTTAACTATTATTTTCAGAATAAACTCGGGCCTGGAGAATACACTTTTGTGACAAACTTGAAACTAAATAAAATAGAGGATACTAAGGGTAAGCTTTTCATAAGAAAGATAATAACGAACTACTAATATATTAATATTTATGAAAATACTATATAAATATGGGAACAAAAATTTCATCCACGACCGGGATTTGAACCCACACCTTCCGTACCAATGCGACTGGTGGACACTCTACCATTTGAGCTACCGTGGAGGATCATCGCGAAATTTTTCTATCCCATCTACCTAACGCCTATAGGGGCGTGTGTATATCTATAGGTGATGCATTTCGCATTCTACCCACTCACGAGTCTAATATTACAATTAGAATTCATATGGAAATTGGTTATCACAACCTTTTTCATAATATTTTATGTTCGGTCTTTGCAAGCACGATTGAGGGTAGTTGGAAAAAACTCCAATCAATTCTTTATATTTACGTCTGTCGGAAGGCGTAAGTCAGTGTGTACCAGTTTATATGTCGTATTATCTATGTCAGTGTGCCTTAGCGAGTCGCGCCGAGTGCACGTTGCGCTCTAATATGCCGATTTCTTTGTCACCCTCATTTGTGCGTGTGTGAACTCTTGGGGACTGTTTTCGTTCGTAACGGAAATATTAGTGAGCCTGGACGTTTAGTTGGAGTGGTTAGCTAACCAGTAGGACTGCCGTGCCGTTCTGCCGCCGCTGCTGTCGCCCATGGCAGTGTGGATGTGAAGGTTGGTGGAGTGCCCCTTCTATTCTTTTAGTCGCTTGCGAAGACCTGCGTAGTCGTCCCTCACCTCTCATACATACACAAATTAACACACCTCATACAGTCCACTATATTTATCACCCCGAGGCTGTGTGCAGATCGCACATTTTATATTTTTTAAGACTAAGCGGTGTATTCACTTGAAAATACAATATGACTATGGGAAAAAAATTTCATCTACGAGCGGGATTCGAACCCGCACCTTCCGCACCAATCCACGTGGTCCCACCACGCGGATTGTATTTTAAATCACTTAGAATATTCCGCTTGCGCCGTGGCGGTACCGGCTGTTGAATAGTACTCCACTCCAACTGCTCAACTTGTTGAGCAATCTACTTAGTTGAGCAGTGGGGAAGTAACGGTTACTTACAACATAAAATATTATGTCAAAGTTTAAAAATACCAAAACCATATAATATTATGCTAAGGACTCTTCCTGAAGATCTTGGAGAAGATCTACCTATTAATTAATATATTCGTAATATCAAGCATTATCTACAGAATTCGACACATCGTGGGCGGTATTGAGCCCTTACAGCGACATAAAAAAAAGTCGAGTTGTGCATCGACACTGCAGTAAGGTAGATTGTAACCCGAAGCTAACCCTGGATCTTGTTAGCAGTATATCCGAGTAAGTAATAATCTCACAATAGGTATAATCGAGCCAGCGAAGTGAGGTCTTGGAGTCGAGAAGTGGGAAAACTTGCGTTTGTACCAGTTTAAGGATTGACTCTATAATAATCGATAATTAATTGAGAACTGTTGATTCTATTTTAATCAAACTTTACGGACAAGTAGTTTATTGTGTAATAGATTTTTTTTAAATAGATAATGAGGCAAATCGGCCGAGTGGTTCCAGATATAAAAGGATTACGAGGTCTTTATGATAGGTCTGACGATAATTTAAAAACCGACAGTTTTAATCACATTTTTTTTTTCAAATTTATACACGTATATTTGCCATAGCCATAGTTTGTATGTATAATTTTTGTTTGTATATTTGTCCGACGATAACTTGAAAGTCGATGATCTGATCTTGATAATAATTTGCAGGCAGATTCCGTCCGTTTCTTTTTCTAAGTTTATGTAATAGGTATTGTTGAAGATGGTGATGATAACAATGAATTTCAAAATTATATTGATAGTAATAACAGTGACAATGATGTTGATGATGTTTTTATTAATCTATTGATAAAAGGTATTGTTCAAGATGATGGTAAGAATGAAGCTGATGTTTATATTGATAGTATTGTAATTGACAGTCCGCTCTACCACCTGGGTACTACTGACACGGAGACAGTAACAATAGTGGTGGAGAACAGCGGTCACGTGGCATACAGTGCGTGCGTGCGCGTGAGTGTGGTCGGCGCACACGTGCTTAGCCTGGACTGCAATATTGAAGATGGTGGGCGATATACGTGTCTGTTGTCTGAGCCGCTGAAAAACTCTGCCAATGTAAGTATAGCCAGAAAAGGCAAAACTTGCCGTACCTATATTGATGATTTTACTATGTTAGATAGATAGATAGATAGATAAACACTTTATTGTACACCATACATAGGACACAAACATAAAGGAATAATAATTATATTAATCTTAGGCTAGCACAAGTGGCGGTGTTATCGCTTAAAGCGATTTCTATGTTTTATCGAACAAACCTGGAATTGGGACTACGTGAGGCACAAGTAGGTGAAATAGGTGGCAGTCTTATGCAACCAAACTGGCTTCGTACGTATCGACGCGTCGTTCCTGCGGATTCTGCCAGTGAGGTCGAGAGGGTGTAGGCTCTGGGCAAACCTACGTTTCCTTCGTCGCAGGCGACACATTGTCTGTGGAGAGCGTTCTATTAGCTCTAAACAGACTTTATGTATAAATCGTCTTCCAAGGACGCTAAAACCAATATATCCTTTAAATATTTTTCATTTCATTGTTGCCTTGTGAATACGATAAATAAGAAAACTGAACATATTACCCAATTACTACTACTAAAACTCATATAAATATTTGGAAAACTGGACGGCTGTGTGAGGACACCGGAAAGGAGGAAAAACTTCGACCCCGGGAAGACCCGAACCTGGTGTCTGGGCGTTCGGTGAAGTTCGATTCAGCGCGCAGTGCCACTCGGCTACGGTAACATACATTGCACACTTCAAAACAAGTAACCGGTACTTGGCGCTGAGTCTACGAGCTACGAGACACCTACGAAGCTGCTGTGTAGTGAACGCGATTTGCTCGATTACTGTTGCGTATTCTGTGACAAAACCTGCTACGGCTGTACTTCACTAATCCGGTGAGACTGTTTTATACTTCTTACCTATACAGATATGGCAAGTAAAGTACTTACTTGCGCGGGATGTCGTGGCGCTATTACGGCAGAGCATTACTTGACATGTTGCTTATGTACTGAGTTGTACGACTTCGAGTGTGCTAATATGCCTGAAGCTCGTTATTTTAGTACAATGGTCAATAAGAAAGTAAATAAGTGGAAATGCCCTTGTTGCGTGAACAGAATGCCTAAAGGTGACAATACTAATACACCTGTGGGCGCCGGGCAGGGCTCTAGAGCTCGTAGACAAGCTGACCCTTGCGAGACAAGCCCTATGTCAAGTGGCAGTAGTAGCGAGCCAGATAACATTAATATTCGCCGGGGCACTGGCGGGCCGGACACGGTGAGAATGCCAGATCGCTCATACATGGATGATAGCTACTATTTAGATAGTGTGCGTACAATAGTACGTGATGAGATGGAACGCATAGTCGAAGAACGTGTAGCTGCCATCATTAGCAAGGCCGTCGCCGAACAGACTGTCCTAGCCACGTCGCCGCTGCATAAGGAAATTATGGAGCTTAAAGGGAGAGTGTCTGTACTCGAAAACCAAGCGAAGGTTTCACAGGCCGTCCAGGTACCCCTTTCACTACCGAGCCCCAGCTCCGACAGGCAGAAAGTGGGAGAATCCCTTACGAGAGAGGCGCCGTTAACTCGATCTCATCTGGGTGAGCCCTCAGCTACTAAGAAACCTAAGAAATCACCGACTACTCTACCGGCAGCTCCACTTATTCCAGCCGTACAATCACATCCTAATTCACATAGTTGTGATGCTGAGAGGCGTACTCACCTTGCTTCCGGCTCCATGGATCTGCATATTCAAAGTCAACCCCTGATGAATGATCCTGATCCAACCAGCTATCGTGAGAGTGAAGGGGAGTGGACAGCTGTCTCCAGGAAACGCCGCCCCAGTGCTCCCGCTGGTGTTATGAGGGGAGAAGCTGCTCCGGGTACGACCAAGCTTGAGGCGGCTGAGCGCCGACGACTACTGCATCTTTACTATGTTAAGGAGGGTACTACAGAGGACCAGGTGCGTGATCACTTAGACTCATTAACCGATGCAAACGCTTGCAAGGTGGTAGCCCTTAAAGCTAGAGGAAACTACGCGTCTTTTAAATTAGATGTTCCTTCCAAGTTGGCAGATGGTATCATGTCACCTGCTATATGGGCCGAGGGCATATGTGTGAAGCCGTGGAGGCAGTCCTTTCGTCCCAAAACGAAAGAAGGCCAAGAACTCAAAAAGAACTAAAGGTATACGACTCTACTATCAGAACGTCCGAGGTTTGAGAAGTAAAACTGTGACTTTTTACAATAACTTATCTATGGAATCCTATGACGTAATCACCCTCACAGAGACTTTTCTTAACAGTTCGATGTGTAATGGGGAATTATTTCCTGCGGGATATGTTGTGCTACGGAAGGACCGTGTCGGTGACGTAGGTTGGGGCGGTGTTCTCCTGGCGGTGCGCGATCACTATACGATTAAATTGGTTACAGATGTAGATGGACTAACAGTGGATAAAGAAATAATGTTTGTTAAGATTATGTGGAACAATGTTAAATTATTGATAGGCGTAGTATATTTACCACCAAGCTATAATGATAGTCAATACGGTGATGTTCTGGACTGTTTGGAAAATTTAATATGTAAATATTCTTCTAAATTGGACATATTTTTAATTGGAGATTTCAATTTAAATTCATGTAGTGCAGCCATGAAATTACGTTATGATATGTTTGTCGATTTCTGTAAATTACGGCAGCACAACAATGTATTAAATTCGCATGGTGGCATGCTGGACCTCGTGCTATCGTGTTTTAGTTCAGGTACTGTTACCGTAACGGACGATGTGGAACCGCTGGTGCCGGCTGATGCCTACCACCCGCCATTAGAAGTGACTATCAATCTGGTGCGTGATCATAATGTTTCTGTCTCTACACTTCCTCTTCCCCTAAATACGGGTCCTTCATATGCGCCCGATTGGAACTTCCGTTTGGCGGATTTTTGTTCGCTCTACTCCAATCTGTGCACTATAGATTGGAACGGTGTCCTCATGGAGCAGGATGTTGATGTTGCGTTAGATCTCTTTTATTTAAATTTGAATGAAACTGTGAGTAATCATGTGCCGCTTAAGAGAACTGGCAATCTTTCGAGCCGGCGGCAATATCCTCCATGGTATACTCCAGAGATAAAACATAAAATTACAATTAAATATTTTCACTTAAGAAAATTCAAGGAACTCGGCTTACAATTTAATCGTGAGGTATTTAGGTACTACAGAACTCATATTAAAGAGCTTATCGATGAGGCTTACCGGCTCTATATTGCATCTGTTGAGTCCAACATTTATTGCGAGCCCAAAAAATTCTGGAAGCACGTCAGAGAAAGTCGTAGTAGTAGGTGCCAGTCAAACTCGTTTACCCGTGATGGTGAATTAGTGATGGGAGATGAGGCGGCTGCAGCGTTTGCCGAGTACTTCAGTTCTGTGTTTCTTAGTGATGAGCCTGCTCTTGATGCAGAAGCGGCTGCACATGCGGCCTCTAACGCAGATGCGCGACTCATAACTATAGATAGAGTAACAGAAGTCGATGTGCGCCGTGCTGTACGCCGCTTAAAACCTCTGTCTGCGGCTGGACCCGATGCGATCCCTCCTTTTCTAGTGAAAGACTGTATTTTGATACTGGAGAGGCCACTTTTACATATTTTTAATCGCTCTCTACATATGGGTCGATATCCTGCTAGGTGGAAAGTGTCAAGGGTGACGCCGGTACCCAAGATGGCCTCGTCCACAGATGTGACAACATTCAGACCTATTGCTGTACTTGGAGTGTTCAGTAAAGTTTTCGAATCAGTAATCAACTATTATCTTACTCGTCAAATTGAACCATATTTTGACAATTCGCAACACGGTTTTCGCATCGCTCGCTCCACTACGACGAACCATGTCACTTTTGTTGACTCTGTAACCTCAATTATGGATGCTGGTCAACAAGTGGACGTCTTGTTCTTTGATTTTCGACGCGCTTTTGATCTTGTAGACAATGACATCCTGCTGATTAAGCTTTCAACTCTGGGTGCCTCTCCGAGACTATTAAATTTATTCTCTGACTACTTGAAAAATCGCAGACAATACGTGCAGATAGGTAAATACAGGTCAGATGAATTTTATACAAGATCAGGGGTAAGTCAGGGAAGCAATCTGGGTCCTACGTTGTTCCTAGTAATGATCAACGATCTTCCTAGCTTAATGAATACGTCGCATTGTTTGATGTTTGCCGACGACCTTAAGGTTTATCAGCGAGTTACTGAAACATCTGACTGTCTGAGGCTACAGGCCGATACTGATTCAGTGGAAAGATGGAGTCGAGAGAACAGACTTACTTTTAACACTGAAAAGTGTAAAGTTGTCTCCTTTTCCAGATCGACGAACCCCATTTCATTCCCTTACACATTGGGTGGTTTCACCCTAGTAAGAGAAACTAAAATAAAAGATCTGGGCATTATCTTAGACAATAGCCTTTACTTTCGGGAACATATCACTTCAGTCTGTAAAGATGCAAACAGGATGCTTGGGTTTATAATGAGAACTGCTTCACAGTTTCCAGATATTCGTGTGGCAATCACACTGTTTAACGCGTTTGTGCGTAGCAAACTTGAATTCGCCTCGATTGTCTGGGATCCATATGAGGCTAAGTATACGCTTCTAATCGAAAGGCTCCAACGTAAATTCGGCCGCTACGTCTATAAGAGGATGTATGGGTATTATCCCTTTCTGTTCCCCTCTCTTTTTGTATCGGGTATGATTGGAGTGGATACACTGGAGATGAGACGGAAGTTACTGTTAGTCATACATTATTTGCAGATATTGAGAAATAGGGTTAACAACCCCATGGTTTTGAGTGCGCTTGCGCTATTTGTGCCGGACTATTGTGGTCGTAGCAGGCGTCGTCAGCACCAGTTGTTCCATCGTCCAATGACGCGGACCCGCTACGCTAGAAACACACCAACGCAGCGCGCGCTGCTACTATTGAATACGTTCGCGCATGAGTTCCAGCATGTCGACCTACTTACTGACTCTATAGGTACTATTGTTACAAATTTTAGGCTATACTTTAGTCATAATACATAACTAAAACTAGAATAGTAAGCGTTTTGGTGTTACTGTAAGCTTTCTATTTATTGAATAAATAAATAAATAAATAAATAAATAAAGTACTAACAGCAACAGTAATCTAGCAAAATTCTACGAAACCAAAAAGTTATGTGAAGTATGTAAAAGTCATAATACACTTAACCATATATATCATAAACATTGGAATATTATGTTTGCCTTAAAACGTAAAGGCGTTAGGCACCGTAAACAACAACAGATTACTTACTTAAGCCCGTCACGTAGCTATAGTATATATTAATATACCGTCCTATAATATATATTATAGCAAGCTACCACACACGGAGACGATGCTATAATATAATTTATTTTAGCCTTCATTTCATTGATACCGTAGTTTATATTAATATGTAATAATATATATTACGGTCTATGTTGATGACGTCATAGAAATATATATATTATAGTTGCGTGTGCGGTCAGTCGAATTTTTGTAAAGAATATACCGTAGTATGCCTTGCCATGATTTATATTAATATATATTATAGCTACGTGTGTTACGGGCTTTACCTGTTAATAAATTTAGCATGTAGTGTAATCCTGGCAAATTACATAAATAATTTATTAAAAGGCAATGCCACTATTTCAGCGTTCTATAATCATAAACTTGGATATGAAGACGGAGCGATCGAACTTGGACAAGGCTCTAATAGTAAGCGTCGATCTTTACGAATACTGCAGCGAAGCAAAATACACAACAAAGTCATTAAATAAAAAATACACATTAATATCAGAAGTGGAAAACGTTAATTTGACAGTCAAGTAAGTGGAATCCAACCTAATATTATAATGCGAATGTTTGTGAGAATGGATGGATGGATGTTTGTTACTATGTCACGCCAAAACTACTATACCTATCAGGCTGAAATTCAGTATCTAGAGTGTTTAGACCCTGAAATAACACATAGGGTACAGCTAGTATATCAATTAATCATAACTTTGCCATGTTTCGGATGTAACGTTATCCTGTGGGTCCCGGTTTTCTCCATTGAAATACATATGTAGGGGGCAGTCGTTAGGTCATGTTGGAGGCCTTGTAAGAACTTGGTGACCTGAAACTGCGACATTTGTGCTTTGGGTTGACCGACCGCACACGACCTGAAACTGCCACATTTGTGCTATGGGATGACCGCTCAAGATCTGAAACTGCGACATTTATGCTATGGGTTGACTGTCCGCACACGACCTGAAACTGCGACATTTATGCTATGGGTTGACTGTTCGCACACGATCTGAAACTGCGACATTTATGCTATGGGTTGACTGTCCGCACACGACCTGAAACTGCGACATTTATGCTATGGGTTGACTGTCCGCACACGATCTGAAATTGCGACATTTATGCTATAGGTTGACTGTCCGCACACGACCTGAAACTGCGACATTTATGCTATGGGTTGACTGTCCGCACACGACCTGAAACTGCGACATTTATGCTATGGGTTGACTGTCCGCACACGACCTGAAACTGCGACATTTATGCTATGGGTTGACTGTCCGCACACGACCTGAAACTGCGACATTTATGCTATGGGTTGACTGTCCGCACACGACCTGAAACTGCGACATTTATGCTATGGGTTGACTGTCCGCACACGACCTGAAACTGCGACATTTATGCTATGGGTTGACTGTCCGCACACGACCTGAAACTGCGACATTTATGCTATAGGTTGACCGCGCACGACTTGAAACTGCGACATGTACTAAGGGTTGACCACACACGACCTAAATCTGCGACATATGTATAATTGGGGAAACTCTTTTTGGTCGAGAATAAATTACATTTATTATGTTTTTATTATAATGTCGTACCTTAATAATTATAGTACGAGTTATTTAAAAAAGTTTAAGGCTAAACACTAAACACGTACCTACATAATTATGTTAGTTTTATGTCTTTCAGAAATCTTCATGACTTTAATGTCACAGATCTGGAACTATCGAACGATGAAAGTACAAAATTGAATCTCAATCAAGAGCCACTTAAAAATACTCACGATTACTTGGTATGATTAATTTATAATTATTTAATTGACTCCCTCGGTGGCGTACTGGGCGTAAGCTCGACTGCCGATTATGAGGTCCCGGGTTCGATCCCCAGGTCAGGCAATGTGTTAAATATTGGATTTTTCCATTAGGCCCGGTAGATGGTAATAGGCACGCTCCCTATTACATGGGACCAATAACATACTGGCTAAATACCTCTGCCCTTAGGAAAAATGCGTGATTGTATGTTATGTTATTTAATTGACCGAGCGAATCGAGTCTTGTACCAGCTTTAGAGCGTACATGGCCTTCTAGGAATTTGACACAATCCTATGAAAAATTTACCAAATCGATGTTTTGTATTCCCCTGTTTCCTCCGAATATAATTAACCCATTCTACTACCTAACCCATACCTAAATGATATTTTTTATTTATAATTTATGTTAAGTTATTAGTTGAATTGTTTTATTTAATTATGTTTTTTTTATTACCTACACATAAACCCATTCTATAAATTTATATCGTGATATTTTATAGTGAAGTAACCTACATCCCTGTCATTAAATTTTTTCTTATAAACTCTTGGTTTTTTCATAGAGAACTATCAAAAATCGCAATTTTACTCCCGTGATTGGACGTTCACTACAAAAAATTTAGAGTTTACACAAAAATAAATGATAGGGACATACTTTACTTCAACTTTAAAATATCAGGATATAAATATATACCAAATAGGTTTACTGTATTTGGAGGAAACAGGGGAACACAAAACATCGATTTAGTAAATTTATATAGGATTGTGTCAAACTGCTAAGAGGTCCTGTAGCCTGTTAAGCGTTGACCTGTGTATGTTAAGTTTGATCCCATCTGGATGAAACTTTGCAGGCGGGAAGTTTATAATGATAGAATTTCGTAGTATGATAATGAACCACATCGGCCAAGGGGTTACGAGGTACTTTATGATAGGTCTGACGTTAATTTCAAAACCGATATTCTGATTTATATAAAAAAACTAGCGACCCGCCCCGGCTTCGCACGGGTAGCAGAAGTAGGTATAGTGGACGTTTAACAGGAGTAAATTCGTGATACATTGTATATTAATAAATATAACCCTAATGGTTTACGCAGCGCACGCAAATTAATGACTATTTCTGTTACAATGACCAAACCTTAACACATGTTATAATTTATCGTGGGCTATTTTGAAGATATTGATGAGTACTACAAACCCCTAGTACATTACTTTATTCTACCACCAATACTTTTCACACCACATGAAAAATAATCACTGCTTCGATTATTGTGACTAAACCAGAAAATATGGATATAATCTATGTATACTGTTTTGTAGGTATTGATAATTAATACAATCCCCTAGTACATTACTTTAATCTACCACCAATAGTTTTCACACCGCATGAAAAATAATCACTTTTTCGATTATTGTGACTAAACCAAAAAAGATGGATATAATCTATGTATACTGTTTTGTAGGTATTGATAAGTACTACAAACCCCTAGTACATTACTTTACTCTACCACCAATAGTTTTCACACCGCATGAAAAATAATCACTTTTTCGATTATTGTGACTAAACCAAAAAAGATGGATATAATCTATGTATACTGTTTTGTAGGTATTGATAAGTACTACAAACCCCTAGTACATTACTTTACTCTACCACCAATAGTTTTCACACCGCATGAAAAATAATCACTTTTTCGATTATTGTGACTAAACCAAAAAAGATGGATATAATCTATGTATACTGTTTTGTAGGTATTGATAAGTACTACAAACCCCTAGTACATTACTTTACTCTACCACCAATAGTTTTCACACCGCATGAAAAATAATCACTTTTTCGATTATTGTGACTAAACCAAAAAAGATGGATATAATCTATGTATACTGTTTTGTAGGTATTGATAAGTACTACAAACCCCTAGTACATTACTTTACTCTACCACCAATAGTTTTCACACCGCATGAAAAATAATCACTTTTTCGATTATTGTGACTAAACCAAAAAAGATGGATATAATCTATGTATACTGTTTTGTAGGTATTGATAAGTACTACAAACCCCTAGTACATTACTTTACTCTACCACCAATAGTTTTCATACCGCATGAAAAATAATCACTTTTTCGATTATTGTGACTAAACCAAAAAAGATGGATATAATCTATGTATACTGTTTTGTAGGTATTGATAAGTACTACAAACCCCTAGTACATTACTTTACTCTACCTCCAATAGTTTTCACACCGCATGAAAATAATCACTTTTTCGATTATTGTGACTAAACCAAAAAAGATGGATATAATCTATGTATACTGTTTTGTAGATATTGATTAGTACTACAAACCCCTAGTACATTATATTATTCTACCATCAATGCATTTCACAGCGCACGCAAATTTATGAATATGGTAATTATATTATGTAACACCTTGGTTCACAATATTGCAGTTTTCTTACGGATCCCCATTTTTTTTCAAAATCTCATATAGCCTATGGCACTTACACTGAATTAAGCTATCCATAAGTGAAAGAATTTTTAAAATCGGTCCAGTAGTTTCGGAGCCTATTCGTTACAAACAAAAAAACAAAAAAACAAAAAAACAAAAAAACAAAAAAACAAAGTTTCTCTCTTTATAATATTAGTATAGATTAGTATAGATAAATATACACATTGTTTAGGACTGGCATAAATAAATTAGATAGATAGATTGATAGATAGATACATAAACACTTTATTATACTGTTGTGGTGTACCACCACAACAGTATAATAAAGTGTTCTTAAAGTTCTTAAATCTAATAACAATTAATAATAACTAGTGTAACAATGGGCGGTCTTATCACTAAGAGCGATCTCTTCCAGACAACCGTGCAGGGTGAGGAGAGAACCGTAGTTAGTTAGTATGTAAGTATGTTTGTCCGACGATAACATGAGAGCCGTTGATCTAATCGTGAAGAGTTTTTAATTAGGTAGTTAACGAACTACTAGTTTTAAAATATTTTATTAATTATTAATAAAAATAATATATTTTCTATTTGTTGTATGATTATTGGTAATAGGATTATGGAAATGATATGTGATTTTTAATTTTTTGTGTAGTTGTTTAATTATATACCATGACATTTGTACGCCTTCTAGGCAAAACATGCGGATGAATACTAATAGCTGTGGATGATTATTTCAATGTAACCATGTTTTTACAAATAAATAAATTTTGATTTGATTTGATTTGAAAATTGCTAATTATTTTGCATTATTCTCACAGATAACAAATAAAGGGGCGATAACATGGAACAGCGTCAAAGCACTTATAACCGTTGAAAAGAGTGAGATGATAGAAAAAGTGAGTCTTGATTTATCCATATTCTTCTTCCTGCCCTTATCCCACATTATGAGGGGGTCGGACAGCATGTCCTCTTCCAGTCTATCGTCCGTCAACTCCACAATCACTCCACGTTCACTGATATCTTCATTCACACAGTTCATCAGAGGATTTTTTTTTCTTATTTTTTAAAATTTTTGAAGTTACTACTTACAAAAAAAAATCACTACAATCCACTACTAACGTGTATCTATGAATAACAATTGGTAAAACGTCGGTTTTCCAATTTGGGGGACAACTTTTTTTAAATTTTTTTTTTGGATTTCCTACTTACAAAAATAGTTTCACAATAATCCAGTACATATCGAAATCATTCGGAAAAGAAGAAAAAATTTTTTTTTCCAAAGTCGGGTACTAAATTCACACAGCTTCAGTTCATCCATGTCTTTTTTGGACGCCCCCTTGCCACATTACCACTTTTACTGTTTCTTTTTTTTTATTTAGAGACAACCGCTTTCAGCCACATTACTTTCATCCCTTCGCATAACATGTCCATACCAGGCTAGTCTTCCGATCTTTAATTTCTTAGTCACTGGTGCAACTTTCTGACTTCCCCTTACATTATCATTATCATTTCAGCCGTTGGTAATCCACTACTGAACATAGGCCTCCCCTATAAAGGGGGGTTTTGCCAAAACTCGACACGCTGGTTGTGCGGGTTGTCGAGCGCAGTTCGATGGTTGTTGCAGAGGACGCTGCTGTCCGCGCTCTGGATCTGTTAACCCTTAGCCGCCTCTTACGGCAACTACGGGTAGAGGGTTGACCACTATTCTAACGCCGGTAACTCCACGGCACTCCTTACATACTCCCCTTATAATATACTCATTTCTTATTTCATCCATTCTTGTCACTCCACACATCTATTTCAGCATTCTTCATGAGTGAGTCTAGATTAATCCAGCGAGTATTTGTTTTTTATGGTACATACGGGTAACACTGAGTTTTTAGAATGGGTCAGTAAGAAAAGCAACCGATGAATTTTTATTTTAAATTACGAAGAGAACTCATTGGTAATCTGTAATTTCATAATAATGTCATAACTCATATGTCATCCGTTTTTACAAATTGGCAGCAATTTCAAAAGTGTCTGTCGAGCGTCAAAATGTTTTTGACTAGAGAATATGATCCATTTTGACGCTCTACAGACACTTAAAAATTGCTACCAATTTGTAAAAACAAATGACATATGAGTTTAATACATATATTACAAAATCCCAATGAGTTCGTAATTCGAAATTTAAATAAATTTTTGATCGACTGCTTTTCTTACTGGCCTATTTTAAAGACATTCAGTGTGCCCCTTGTACAAAGAAATATTTTTTTTTTAATATAAAATATTTTGTAGATTGATACAGCGGAGCTTAATTGTGAAGCGGCAGATGATGCGACACATTATAAAATTAGCTGCTTGTTAACTATACAACCTAAGAGTACAAAGGAAATATCTGTGTCAATTTATTATTTAAGAAAGGAGCTAGGTAAGAAAAAAAATGTCTAAAATATTCCTAATTTCGTAATGCTTGTGATTAGTTGTGATATTGATTAATGATGATTATAATGTTTTATTTTCAGAAAAGTCTTTGGGAAAGCGACCAACACTTCAAACTAATTCCGATTTTGTTCTGTATTTGACACCTACAAACGAAATAAAGTCTACACAGTAAATATTTTTTTATGAAATAACGCGTGATAAACAGTTTTTCGTTTTCTAAATCATTAAAATAAATCAATCTATTTTCAGATATGTTTCGAATATCAATTTGACTGTAGACAGGGGTTTTGGCAACGATAAAACGTCGATAATCATAATTGCTATTGTAGTCGCAGTGGTTATAGTGATTATCATCTTAGTAGTTATGGTTAAGGTAAATACTTGCTGTATTTTCTAAACCCTCATCATCATTCACTTGCTATTAACATCTAGATTTATAGAAGATCATTTAAGCAGCGTCCATAATCCGATTACCCAGACTGACCTAGTTGATGGTCCCACAACACCTATACAGAAATTCCTAAGTGCTTGCCCAATTGTCTTTTATATAAACCGAGGAAGATACGTTTTACCCTGCTTTGCGTGACGAACCCAAGTCAAGCTTTGTAGTGGTAGGCCTCTTTTGCAAGGGGCCGCCTGGGGAAGTACCACACCTTTGCCAGTTATCCGCCAAGCAGTAATGTGCAAAAATTACTGTGTTTCGGTCTGAAGGGCAATGTTGCGAAATTACTCGGCATGACGAGTTTCAACAATTTATCTCTCAGGGTGACAGCCGCTGTGCAATGCCGCGCAGAATTTGAAGTTTAAAACACTGGGTGGCACTATCTGGTATAGGCTTACATAAAAAAAAAATCATGATGCTTAACATCAGGCACCTGATTTTATGTAAAAATTATCTTCGTAAAGAAGCAGAGTTTTATGCTACAACGTCCCAACGCAGTGTTGTGGCCCTTTGTGTGTAATTTAGTGGACTTTTGACATTTCTATTACCATGTTAGATTTCTATGCCTTAAACTTTAAACCTACGAAGTGTGGTAATAGTCCAGGGAACGATGGTATTCTTGTTGTTGTTCTGAAGTTGTCAAGTGCAGTGTATTAGATATATATCATATAAGTTTTTGTTAAAAATAATATTGTAAATAATCCACGTTTCTCTACTGCTAAAACTTCCACTAAAATAAAATAAATTGCCTGAACAGAAATAAAACAGTTATTTTTTTTAATTTTCAGTATGGATTTTTCAAACGGAAGGAGAAAAAAAAGCTGGATTCCCTCAGGAGTTCAATTAGAAAACATAGTGTTGTAAGTATAATACTCGTATCCTATACGCATAATCCAATTAACCTGTTTTGGTGACTGATATACTTACTTATTTAAGCCTATAATACCCAGACACAGATCAAACAGCCATGTTCATGCACACAAATGTTTGACCTGGCCGGGGATCGAACCCGGGGCCTGCGGCACAGAAAGCAAAGTTACCATAATTTGAGCCAACGAGGCTGTACAAATGTACTATTTAGGGCATTTTTCATTTTATTTTGTTACTATTTAGGTTTAATTTTCAAGTTTTAAGTATCACATCATCAGCCGGAAGAACGCCATAAACTATTCATATGGAATGATTTTACCTTAATCAGCACGCTTGTTGTGCGGCGTGGTGATCGCAGTAGTTGGAATACTTATTGGTGCTGAACAGGGCTACTGACCACTCTCCGAATGTGTGTGTACCCGGTAGAGGGATCTGCCTGGTCTCATGGCTCTCACGGCTCACGGTTTTAATTAATAAGTATTTATTAATAATATACATTTTAAAGGTTTATTGTTATCGTTTGTTACAGAGACGGGATTCAGAACGGAGGCAGAGCCAAAAAGCTTCTGTGGCTGGTGGCTCTGGACTTGTAAGTTTTTTCTTTGTATTGTACAACTTATACTTAGGTCTTCGTCATCATCATCATCATCATAGCCGTAAGAAGTGCACTGTTGGATATAGGTCTTCTCCATAGGGGAGGCTTTGCCAGTAGTAGCCAAGTTTGGCAGGTGTATTGGTGAGCGCAGTTTGATGGTATTTACGCATAGAATGCAGCGGCATGTACTCTGGATCTGATGACTCTTAGCCGGCTCTTAAGGTACTTTCATCTATCAAAAACTATAATAGCCTCTGGTGCCACGGACGGAAGGTTTTAAGTACACGCACCCCTCTCTTCCGAAGTATATAAACGCTTTGTCCATGTATCTAACCTCATTTGTTCTTGTTTTGTGTGCAGTGTTTGCATTAGGGTGTGCTGTGCCTCTAGCAGGAAGACTTGCATCAAAACTAACGTATTCGTATCGAGACGTTTTTATGAATGAATGAAAGAATGAACGAACGACCGCGTCTGATTATGATTTATCAGTGACTTTTTTGGAGAATTTACTAAATATTTGAAAGTAACTTTAAACCCTCATTTAATATTAATTTAAGTCAATATGAATTGAAAATTCTTCGAATAAATTACAATTTTAATAAAATAAAAGAATATTACACTGTTAAATTGATTTACAAACTCTTTGGGTAAATCATAATCCAACGTAGTCGTTCATTCGTTTCATTCATTCGTTCAAAAAACGTATCGAGTTCTCGATAGTTTTGACGCAAATCTTCCTGCTAGGGCTACTGTACACTGTACAATGTACGCGTTCAGCGTGCAGCCTATTGCCATCTGCCGGGCACATTTCCAAACTCCAGGCTGACATAAATAACACTTTGCCTGACCTTGGGATCGAACTCGGAACCTCATGATTGGCAGCAAGCTATATTACAGAATAAATGAAAAAAAACCAATAATACTTTTGCGTGACCCGGGGATTGAACCAGGGATCTCTTGAGTGGCAGTATATAGAGCTTGCCAGCACTGAGGCAGTCGAGGGAGGATTTTCAAATGTTATTATTTCCAGCATGATGTCGAAGAGGTTGAAGACTGCGTCTTCGGAGAGGTGTCTTTGACTCCACCCACCACAGATGAGGTCGTCCTGGTGGACGCCGAAGTGGAGATTCACGCAAAGAAATGTATTTGATCAGTTCGATCATTTCGATAATGGCCTAGATTTTCTTAGTTCTAAGTGAAATTCAGTAGTCTTTAAGGATCATTTTAAAATAGATTAGGTAACCTCTTCAGTAATTGCCCATTTTACAGTGATTGCGCACCCTACGCAAAAGTCGCATTATTTGTACTTCTTTCATCTTTAAAATTATGATAAATATTAGACGTGCCTTGCGGTTTTACCCGTGTAGTCTTCGTTCCCGTGGGAATTTTAGCGTGAAAACAGAAAAAACAGACACAAATAATAACAGTGCTAGCGCTGCTTTTATGTGCCAACTAGATGGCGCTGGAATCGAGATAGAATAACTTTTTTACGGAGATTACTGAGATTGAGATTTATAATATTAGAAGGCTTATAACGATGGTATATTAAAATAATAATTTTGCAACATTCTAAACATACTCTGTACACTGGGCAAAACTGTAGGTTACCCATCCTTCAAATATTATTAAATCTCAAATTTCAGCACAATGTAAAAAAATTACATTTTGAACAGGTGAACAAAACGCTTGCGAGTTCTAACTCAGCGCCATCTAGCGCGGTTATGGTTAGATTGATAGATGGATGGATGTTTGTTACTCTTTCACGCCAAAACTACTAAACAGATTGGGCTGAAATTGGGTATGTAGAGTAGGTAGCTTAAACCCTGGAATAACACATAGGGTTCTTTTTTCCCCGATATTTTTACGGGAACGATGTCTCCGAGGGTGAAACCGCGGGGCACAGCTAGTGAATTATAAATTAAAATATTATTATATTATATTGTTTTATCGAGCTTTCAGACGAGCGACGCCGGCGTGTGTATTCTACTGTTATTTTTCATACAAATTAGCGCCCGACCACAGCGTCGCGTTGACTTTGACGTTAGGGCAACGTTCGTCTGAAAGCTTTTTTTTTTTTTATGATAGTGAATGACAATACGAGCAAATCAGGTGCCTGATGGTAAGCATCATGATTGCCCATATCAGACACAGTGCCACCCAGTGTTTTAAAATTCAAATTCTGCGCGGCACTGCACTGCGCCTGTCACCCTGAGATATGAGTTGTTGAATCTCATCATGCCCAGTAATTTCGCTGGTAACATTGCCCTTCATACCGGAACACAGTAATGTTTGCACATTACTGCTTGGCGGATGAATAACTCGCAAAGGTGTGGTACTTCTCCAGGCGGCCCCCTGCAAAAGAGGCCTACCACTACAAAAAAAAAGCTCGCCGACGTTCGTCATATTCATAAATCATTGGATCAATACGACGGGAAGAATGTGTTATAACCGTTTATCCTCCATGACACTAGTGCTTGGTACTATCAGTAGTGCTAAAGAAAATTATATCATCTATTTTCTGTTCTGTCCAATAATGTCTGATTTAGTTCGCAGCGAGTAAATCATAATACTACCTACTTAGCGTTATCTATTTAATAATATACGTGGGTAAAGCCGTAATTTGTTCTTATTACATATATACTTGATTTTTTAATAAAATATAAAACATTTTTTCACACACAAACTTTTATTAGAATAGTCTTAGATAATATTATACCCATTGACTTTATAACAGAAGACTTACAGTGACGCAATTTGGACCTACTCGTGTTTACCCGACACACTTGATTTATTGCGCTTGAAAATATGTCGTAAGTGCTCTAATCAGAGCAGCTAATTATGTATTTCTAGATTTGTTTTTTCCTGATGGTGAGCGGTTACCGCCGTCTATGGATACCTGCAACACCAGGTATTGCCAACCCTTCAAGAATCTATTCACTTTCCTTTTGAAGAGCCCCATGTTGAAAGAATGAATAGCATATAGAAAACATAAAACTAAAAAGAGTAACAACTGGCGGCCTTATCGCTCAGAGCGATCTCTTCCAGACAACCATGCAGAGAAAGGAAATACAGATTCTGAAGGAACAGTGGTTTCAAAAACAAATACTTAAATGACAAATAAAAAAAAACATAACAAATAATAAATAATATCAACTTATGACTGCCTCGGTGGCGTAGTGGGCGGATGCTCGACTGCCAATCAAGAGGTCCCGGGTTCGATCCCCAGGTCAGGCATAGTGCTAAATATTGGATTTTTCCATTAGGAATTATCTCAATAGCTGCCTGGAGTCTGGAACTGTGCCCGGTATATGGCAATAGGCTCGCCCCCTATTACATGGGACCAATAACATACTGGCGAAATGTGGGTGTATCTACTATGGGACTGAGTCCTGGGTACACCTCTGCCTACCCCTTCGGGAAAAAGGCGTGAATGTATGTTATGTATGTGTATAAATACCATTCTATAACGAATACATATTACATAATATTATACTAAGATTATAGATACATACATAACAATATAATATATATTATATAGGTACACAATTTTATATTTTTAATAATGATCATGCCTGCTTATTTGTTTGAAAGTTATTATTGAGCTAGCAGGACCAATCAATATATTCAAACCAAAGAGAAAGCGAAAGAAAGTTTTTTAGTTGCAATGTTATAGCGTCACTCGTCTACTGTTTGACCGTCAATGGAAATACCCCAATTTCTTAGCCTCAGCGACCAAGCCGACCATCATCTGGGTGACTTCGTCTCCCTGTTCGCTGATCCTGTTAGCTGGCCAGTGGAAACTGTACCCCCTGAGTTCGTAGGCGAAAACTAGAGGGGTACCGAGTGCGTTCCGTACCCAGTCGATACTACCACCTGAGGCCTTGTCTGGAAGGAAAAAAATACATTAGATGGTTTTTCTTAGGGAACTGTGTATGTTTCTATAATAAAATCCCAAAAGATGTTACCTCTTCCAGTCTTTCAGAGGGTAAATTAAGAACCTGTACAAAATCGACTTTATTAAAGAAGGCTTATTATAAAATTAATCAGTGCACAGACCACAAAAATGCCTGGAAACTTCTGCATAGAACTTATGATACCAGACCAAATATTGTAAAAAAAAAAATTAATAAATTGAGCCCTAAAAGTTTCTTGTGCGTTCGTCTTGTAGAGATTGATATACACTGACTAATGGAATCTATTTTAAAATAAATTCTTACATAATAGCTCTGCAGCTGTTCCGATCCCGTAGTAAGACTCTCCGTTCACAGCTTCACCATATTTCAACGAGGTGGTACCAATTTGTTCCTGAAATCATTCATTACACTTGAGTACAAGTACATACCAAATTACAGCCCAAAGGTGAATGTCCAATCCATGGCCATTTATAAGGGAATGTTCGCAAGAAGATAAGTGTACCAAATAGTCAGTCTTTTAAACAAACGATTTGTCAAGCAATATTTTGAAGCCTTCAAGATAAAAAATAAAAAATATCTCTTATAGTATTGGCTTTTGACTGGATAATATTATATTACATTATAATATATGGGGCACCATGAAAATTAGCGTGCTTACAGACAAGCGACGCGCGATGCGTCAAGAAACGCTGACGTTAAAATGCGATCCGTGAGTATTCTATGTCATTTTTTATACAAATTTCGCAGCCGCGTGAGCGATGCGTTGACGTTCGTCTGAAAGGACGCTTAACAGTATTGTTTTATTCAAAAATGATTATTCAAAAACGTCACAAGTACTTATATTATCGAAAGCTTACATATACATCATCGTCTTTCTTCTATGTACATCATCATCATCTTACACATATACATGTAGGGACACATCGGTCACGGGGCGCGGAGTCAGAATGTGCAATGTTGCAAATTAGAGGTAACGTCACTTATAGAAGCAGTTGCTTCCCGGCCTCGGTACCGTACGTCCGTATCGTCAACCCACCCACCAGTGTAAATATTCCATTGTTTTATTTCACAAGTATTACACGCAGGAACTTATTTTAGGCAGGACAATAGCATGCGGTCTATTAGGATCACCTAGTGGAACCTAATATACATATACAACATAGCAGTATACATATAAATCCGCATATACATATTGGTAAGTTTCTTTTCAATAGTTTTGGACTGAAGAAATAAATACACTACATCAACTTACACAAACTTTCCTATTTACTTTTAATACTAGTGAGATATTCATAATACGATGGGATAGTTAAGTAGTGTTGAGCTTACCAAGTCATCATAATTATTAATATGATCTGTAGAGTCGGAGTAAGGGAGCAGTAGACAACGCCCGAACGCGTGGTATGCGAAATATCCCGTCAAGTTCTTTACACTAGAGATGTATTTAGATAGAGTCCTGGTCTCTATTTCGGAGAATGGACGAGAACCGGCGTAGATCTCTTCATTGCACGGGTCTCTGGACGAACTGTAATCTATCGAAGCATAATTTTATACTACATAGCTATGTTGGAATGAACTATTATAAAAAAAAACCAATTTAACTCGTGCTTCACTGGAAAAAAATCCCAAAGATTTTCTTCTAGTCTAACCGGCTTGCATCTAGCGTGTTTTGCTATGTACTGCTTGAAATACTAACCAATAGATACTGATGAGTAATTTGGTTTCGCTAAACATTCAATGTGTGAGCTGCTGAGACACTTTTTTTTTATGATAGTGACAAGACGAGCAAATCAGGTGCCTGATGGTAAGCATCATAATTGCCCATATCAGACACAGTGCCACCCAGTGTTTTAAAGTTCAAAATTCTACGCGGCACTGCACTGCGTCTGTCACCCTGAAATATGAGTTGTTGAATCTCGTCATGCTCAGTAATTTCGCTGGTAACATTACCCTTCAGACCGGAACACAGTAATGTTGTAAACTAGGTACAAATTGAATCAGAGTCGACTTGCAAAAAAAACCTTAGAGGTTTTCGAATGAAGACCACCGACCAGCACGTGTAGCATAGGATGACCAATCACAACCCACAATGTGGACAGATGATCTAATAAAGATAGGAGGATCACGCTAGATGCGAGCCTTTTAACCAACCGGACTAGATGGAAATATATGGGGGAAACCTATGTCCGACAGTACGGCTGAAATGACGAAGATGATGATTAGAGGCGAGATGTCTCGTTTTTTTTTATTTTAATGAGTCAAATCGGTCAATGCAAAGTTTGTAGTAAAAATGTAGCTCTACCTTAGATAAAATGCTATCAGTATATTACTATCTATAGAACCATAAAGATTGGCACAAAAGCTCATGGACATCTTACCTTTTATGCCAATCCATAGGCTCAAGCTATAAAGGTAGAAAGACTTACTCATCCAGTGGTAGTTCCAGTTGCGATTGGCGTCAGCTCCGTAACATATTGAACTATCAGAATGAGATCTCGTCTTTCTCCACATACGCTCCTCTAACTGTGCATAATATAAACATAATGGAGGTAATATCTATATTGAGGAATGGAGTCCTATGGAGATCTATGGAATACACACTACACAGAATACCAAACCGTTGCAATAATAATGAAGTGACAGGTTAAATTCGCCCATGTGTGAAATTTTTCTTCTCATTTTCAGATTGTATATCAAACGATTAGATCTCATTTAAGCTAAGTCTATAAAAATATAAAATATTGTAAATTCTATCGAACAAGTTGCTCATAATATTCCCTTCCGCCGTTAGAAAAGAGCTGATAATCTTCAAACGGCTGAACTGATTCATGAAACATAGCCAAGAACACTCTCGATCAGCAGGTCAGCTGTCAAACAAAAAACCTCATCAAAATCGGTCCATCAGTTTAGGAGCGACAATGCGATTCTACAGGTAGATACACAGATACACAAACAATTTAAACTTATAACACTGCTTCCTTTTTCTGTCGGGGGTGATAAGCTTATATTTATTGGGTTTTTTGTTAGCGTTTTGGTAACGGAGTATTTAAGTACAATTTTACAAGTGATATACGCGTTCTTGGCCAAAGACCGTAGAATTCTTAAAAAGAAAGTGGCAAAGCCTTACTCCAGTGAAAGTATAATGGTATCCATCAGGGTTGACGGTCGGGAAGATCCTCCAGTCGAAGTCTTCTCGCAACGCTCTAATGTTAGGGTCATCACTTGTCAGTAGCTGGTTTATGAAGTATGTTGTAGTGGCTGGTGCGATCCATTCTCTCGCGTGGATACCTTAAACAGTGTTTAATCAAATCATAATAATAATATTACGGCACGTGAAATGCACATTACGGTAGGATCCCATGACGACAAAAAGTTTTTGCTGGTACCAGTATTTGTTATTTTCCAGAATGCTTGTGTGTGGATCCACCAAAAAACTCTACATGGTGTGTAGTAAATGGTGGTCATGGTAAGTCTTGGTGATCTGGGGTGCGTGCAGGAAACCTCCCCTTGGTACACCCTGGGCAAAGGCGTCTTGCAACAGACGACGGCCGATATCCTGGCGGGCGGGTGGTCTCTATTAAGAGATGAATTCTCTACTTTTCTTTCTACCCCTGCATGGGGGCAACTAGAGACTCCCTGCGCTAGTTGGATGGTGGGCGGGAAGGGTCTTTCGCATCCTTCCGCTCGTTGGCGACGGCGTTCAGGAGGGCGGAGAACAACCCTCCAAGCCTCTTAAGAAGAGGTTTCTCTACTTTAATACCCTTTCAAGCTATTATAGACAAGAGGAGGACTCTCCGCTTATCTCCTTACTGAACTCCTCCTGTGCAGTGACAACCGGAGAATCAGAATCCTGAAGCTCGGGCGACGGATTCGGGGCTGTTTCGGCAACACACCATCGCGCAGCGGCTTTTGGAAGCGTTATTTTGCGAAGAAAGTATGTGAAACGCCTAATAGTGTTTACGTGTGATGAGCACGTATCTAATATTATAAATGCGAAAGTTTGTGAGGATGGATGGATCTTTGTTAATATTTTAAGCCAAAACTTCTGAACCGATTGGGCTGAACCTCGGTATATAGATAGTTATGAATGTAAATGGAATAACATAAAAAGTATTTATTCCTGCCTCGGTGGCGTAGAGGGCGCATGCTCGACTGCCAATCAAGAGGTCCCGGGTTCGATCCCCAGGTCAGGCAAAGTGATAAATATTGGATTTTTCCATTAGGAATTATATCAATAACTGCCTGGAGTCTGGAACTGTGCCCGGTAGATGGCAATAGGTTCGCCCCCTATTACATGGGACCAATAACATACTGGCGAAATGTGGGTGTATCTACTATGGGACTGAGTCCTGGGTACACCTCTGCCTACCCCTTCGGGAAAAAAGGCGTGAATGTATGTCATATGTATTTTTTCCCGATAACCCCACGGGAACGAAGACTATGCAGGTGAAACCGCGGGGCACAGCTAGTATTCGTATAAAAATAAAATTATATACCTGATTCAATGAACATAACCGGCTTCTCCTTGCGTCCGGGTGTGTTTATCCTGATGCCCAATATTTGTCTACCCTCAAAGCTCTGCCCTCCGACTATGATTGAAGTAGAGTTCGGGTGTAGTCTGCTGACGTTCTGCAGGTAGCTGTATATCTGGTTATAGATTGTATGGACTTATAATAAAGCCATTATTTCTTACTATGTCGCCAGTGTTAGCAACTGGGATGAATGACAATTCACACTTAGTCACCGTGAAATGACGAATTGCACGCGTTCAGTGGGGACATGGGAAATGACCCATTGTTGGATAAGTAGATATTTGAATGTATGTCAGCCCAATACTTATGCACAGATATTATATTTTCTGTAGACTGTTATTGCTTAGAGGCTTTTTGACCCTTTTAAATTTTATTTCTTGTAATATAATATATTTATAAAAGTTAAAAAGTATAAGTGTGATTATTTATTTAAAAAATTTAAATATTTAAATCACTAAATATTTTAGTGCATATAAGTCTACTCCAATGCTCCTATGTTCGCCCGCGTCGCTTAGTGTCAAATTTAACATTGAACTTCATAGGGTGAAAAATCGTTCAATCCAAATTAGGCTTTAAAACAATCAGGTAAATAAAGTTTAAATTCAAATAATAGATATTTAGTAGATGTCAAAGCGCGTAATTGTCAGTGATGGACACCTTTTTGTGAAGCTTGTTCAGGGATTGTGTGTCTGTAGAAGGAAGCGATTCAACGTCATTGCTTAGAGGAAATTATTGCCCACGTAATAGACTCCAGACGAACCTTATTTTGTCGCAACTTTGTCCGTTCATCCGTCCGTTCATCTATCAGAGCTATATACGTAAGTTGTAAACAACATAATATAAGGACTTGAAATTTACACAGTAGGTACATGCAAATTTCTAGAAGCTTTATGTGATTACTTACATCTATTTATTATGTGTCAGGGTTCCTTATTTTATAAATTGTATGTTTTGTATATGTCGCCATGAAATTATAAGAACCATTAGTTTATAATTAATCTAGTGACATTATAAACTAACGTTTAGGTTGTTTATAAATTAACTAAGCGAAATTTTAAACTAACTAAGCGAATTATAAACTAACGGTTCTTACAATTTCACATCTTCATAATATATAAACTTACACCATCGACATCGTGGTAAGCGTTCCATGAAAACGTCTGGTTGCGCAGTGCTTTCGTCTCCGAACGGATTAGACTGCACAAAAAATTATAGTATAATTATATTATAATCTATTACAATAAACAATATGAATCCCTATCCTAAATGTATACAGCAAGGCTCAATGTCCACTCCTGGTCACAAATGAGCAGCATGTTGGCAAAACACAATTAAGTATACCAAAAATCTGTCTTTTCAACAAACTATTTTTCATTTAATATTTTTGTAGCAAGCAAGGATAAAAAAGTGATAAAATAAAAATTACTTTCAGTAATATCCGCTTTTGACTACGATAATATGAGCCATCACGAGAATTTGTATAATTCACTAGCAACTATAGAATTCGTTGAAAAAAGTTTAGTCATTATAAGTACTCAAGTAAAAATTTACAGATGAATTAAAACTTTTTGGTTAAAGTGTGTTAAAGTATGTTGGAATTGTGGAACATTTTCGAATAGTAACTCTGACAATGTCTTTTTACATTTAATATTAAGATTATTTCGGTTACTACTTTTGTGATATATTATCACCGGTTAAAAACTGTTATAATATTTTATTATTAATATTCATATCCGTCACAAGTCTGTTCATTCGTGGTCGAAGGCTCATTCATAGAAAGAGGGCAGAAGCCTTTCAGCCCAATCGATTCAGAAGTTTTTGCGTGAAAGAGTAACAAACATCTATCCATCCATCCTGACAAACTTTTGCGTTTATTATAGAATAATAGAGATAACTCTTACTTACGCAGAATAATCATCAACGATTGTTTTGGTATTCAGCTGTGCCGCGTCAGCCAATGCTTTAAACAAATCTTCCACTTCAGGAGCCAAAAGTACGTGGGACATAGTCTCGACATCTCCATAGAATGGTTTGATATCCTAGACAGTTACGGGAAAAATCAAGCCACATAACGCAGTTATCTAGGGAGGAAACACGGGAATACGTTTGTATGGAGAAATCGCCCCTCATGTATCCTCTTAACGCATTGATAGCCGTTTTTATGTGCATTTTTGGAGCTATCTACTCTTTATCCAAAAGAAATACCAATTAATAAAAATACATAAAATTTTTACATTATCTTGAATCCAAAATGGTAGATTTCTTCTTCAAAGTAGTAAAATCTGGTTCCAGTGTTCAGCGAGGTAGCATGTCGAGGAGCGGCGTCGTACTAACATTTGTCGCCCTTACAGCGGGGTCAGAGTCTAATTCCAGATGATGCGTTGTGTAGACGCAAAACACATGTCGATATATGAATGGTGTCACTACCAAAAATAATACATAATAGCATTTCCTCTTTGCATGCAATTTTCCGGGCGGGAGAGCGGTGCACTGTGCATGTTGTTTTTGACGCTAAAAATCGGAACTAAAAACTAAATATTCTTGTTCTACCTATAGGAGTATTTATGTAGTAAAATGTTTAAATCTCCTCACAACGGAAGCACAAAAATGAGAAACAATTATTAATAACATGCATCTCTTTGTTAGTTTTGTATTTGTTAGTTACACGATAAATGAGCATTGTTCTTGAATTTCTTTTTAGTATAAATCTTGATTTAATAAATAAATTTGAGCGTAAAATGTGGGGAGCGGCGCGGCGCGGCGAAGAGGAAACAAATGCTCATGGTTATTTGGTCAGGGTACGGCCTTAAGGAAAATAAGAAAGGTTTTAATAAAATATACTAATTCTTCTTTTTTGTAATGTCAACTAAATGGTTATAAAAAAGATCAATAATATAATCAATAAGCAACTTCGCCACAGTATTTGCATTAACACAAATTAGAAATTAATTAGCTATGTAATAATAAATGCTTACTTCATTAGTACATATTGGAAATGTCCATACTTATAGGATTAAGTTTTATACTTAAACTTTAAAAGGAAGCTGGGCCAAGAAAACCTTACACTGTCTATCCTATATTGCCGGGTAGAGAATATTATTCGCAATAATATTCCCAAAGCCCTGTTATTATCGCCGATTAATTTATAATTTGATTTAAATTAAGAGATGTTAAGTACCAAGTATTATTTGTACGTTCTCCCAGCGCTTACTCAACAATTGGGACGTGCAATTTGAAACAATAAAGATAGAAAGACGTACCTAAGACCGAAGGGCGACCAAGATAACAATTCTTTACTGACGTACGTGGACCTAATGGGACCTAATTTGAGCTTGCCATTTTCGAAAAGTCAGTACTTCGTCTCCCCCTTTACCTTAAATCAATGGTCTTATACTTGCTACTTACGCAGACATGCCTTTTCTTTTCGAATTCATTTGTATAAGTATATTATCTCGTTTAACACACATAGGTTACAACAGATATAACATTACGTGTAAACAAAATTGACTTGTACCCACTAACGTGTTCAACGGCCAAGTCACACAACATTAACTAATAATATAGAAATCGCAGTAAGGAACCTTAGACTTGGCACGACTTTGTCTAGATTTCATTACTTTTTAGAGATACACAAGCAGCTCCATCGAGTCTTGGCTAGTTTTCTACAGAATGTTTTTGGTTGGATAATATTATACTTACATATTTATGTTTCAAATCCTTGATTACTTGTTTCAATAGATGTTTCTCTCCTGTGACTTCATATAACTTGTAATTTTTATATGATTCGTATGGATCTACCACAGCAGCATATGTGCCGTGTAAAATACACAATAATATTATGTAACGGAAGTACATTTTGCAATGAATGCCTTTGCCAAAGTGCCTGAATGACCTCGTGTTAAGCCTATTTATAAGCTTGATTATAATAATAGGTATCGATAACGAATCGTTATTTATATTTGTTATTGTGAGTACTGTTGTTAACGTTGTACGTATGTTTGTTTGTAGGTTTAACTTTTTTTACATTTTCAAATTAGTAAAGATTGTGATAACACATTATCAGACATAAATAAAATAACATTAAAAAAATAAAATAACCTTATAAGGTTTATTTTAGTGGGGTCGTTACCGGCTCCTTTGGTATTTCGACACTTCCGAAAGATAACATAATATACAACCACCTTTTACTGAAGGGGTAGGCAGAGGTGTACCTACGACTCAGTCCCATAGTAGGCACACTCACATTTCGCCACTATGTTATTGGTCTCACGTAATAGGGGGCGGGCGTATTGCGATCAACCGGGCACAGTTCCAGACACCAGGCAGTGATTGAGATAATCCCTAACGGAAAATCCAATATTTAACACTTTGCCTGACCTGGGGATCGAACCCGGGACCTCCAGAGTATTGTATTTACAAACAAAAGATTATTATGTGCATACAACAGTAAAGAACCCACGAAGTCTAGAGCACTCCTAGAGCCCTTCCAGTATCATCACGCTCGCGTAAAGAGCGTCCCATAGCGTCCACATTTCGCCAGTAGGTATGCTATTGGTCCCATGTTATACCCCTATTACAATGCCAGCCTATTGCAATCTACTGGGCACAGTTCCAGACTCGCCAGGCTGTCACAGAGATACTTCCTAATAGAAAAATCTATCCATTAACAGGATACAGGACCTCTTAGCATTTTGACATAATTGGAAATTACGAAATCGATGTTTTGTATTCCCGTGTCTCCTCCGAGAATAATTGATTTTATCCATAAATTTATATCCTGAAAATTAGAAGATGAATTAGTCTATGTCCCTGTTATTTTATTTTTGTTCTTTAACTCTTACTTACTTCTTTATTTTATTTCTAGTGAACGTCTAATTACGCGAGTAAAACTGGGACAGTTTTTCATGTTTTTAAAGGGTCATACTTCATATAATAATGAGTTTGTAGAAAAATGAAAATGACAGGGACATGCTCACTGAAGACCTAGATTTTAAATTAAAAAAAAATTGCTCTGACGCAATTATCTAGGGAGGAAACACGGGAATACGGGAACACGGTTTGTATGGAAAAATCACCCCCATGTAACCTCTTAAAAGACAATGTTCCCGAAAAATAATTTTCATATATTATGTATTTAGAAATATACCTAATCAATCATCTCAGAAAGAAATCTCCCGTAGAAAGTCCACTGCTGGACATAAGCCTCCCCTATGAGGGGTGTTTTGCCAATATATACTCGCCACGTCAAGCGTGTAGTGTAAGCGTAAAATATAAATACCTAAATAAAGTTTAAGTATCTACCAAATATTTCATACGAATTAAATTTGAAAATCAATTTGGGTGACCGGTGGCGATTTTGAACAATATATATTAATCTCTAATTTATTGCATTATTTTGTTACTGATTTAAATAACTGATAACAATAATTATGTCGTGTACGTATCATGTTAATGATGGTTAATTTTCACTGTTTGTTTTGATATCTTTATCACCATAAAAACATGTTAATTAATCATTAATTAAAATTTTTGAGAATACAGAATTTTAAATCATTATTTAGTCTGTAATATTAAATTGCATTGAATGAACACGCTGGAAGCGGGCCGTTTGCAACTAGCATCTAGCAACCTAGCAAGCCACTAGCAACGCTAGTGGCTCTGTGAGCTGTAAACCTCGCGAGCACTCACGAGTCTGTTCTTAACTTACTTTTATATGTTCACCGCGCAACTTACTGAATTGACAACCTCTTCCTTTTTTAAGTCTGTTTGATAAACTGGTTATACACCATATAAATTGTTAAGGCATACGTATGTATGCATACGCATGGGTTCCATGCCAAGAACATACAGCGCCATTTATTAGTTCCCTGCGCAAAGTATGGAAATATGCAGTGGCCATAACTTTCGATTGCGTTAACTTAGAAGTATGAAATAGACAGACAGACAGACAGACGGACAACAAAGTGATCTTATAGATAAGGGTTCCTTTTTCCTTTTGAGGTACGAAACCCTAAAAATCATAGTTACTTATATTCTGAAAGCTGATATAAATTCTCTGTGATTTGCCAATTGTAACACTATTTGTTATTATAAATTTTAATTGTAAGGTTTATTGTTTGTAGTGTACTAATAAAAAGTCTATAATTATATCCAATTTTTTTCTATCATGATACAAGAGATACAGCATTGTATCACTAGTTTCTTTATAACTACGATGAAATATCCATACTTTTCTATCATTGTACAAGAAATACAACGGTGTATCATTTATTGTATCATCAAAGGAGTCAATCCAATTCTACAACTGACCCTTCGCCATCTACGAGTATTTGATATGACTCAGGAAATTCGGCCAAGTTGAACTGGAGACACTTCGCTCACGCTTTGCGCTCGCTCTGTCAGTAGTAACGAAAGCATATCCCCTAAAGCGTCGACTTTAGGATTACTTTTAGTGTTATGTAGGTATGTACGTAGGCTCGAAACAAAATAAACATTTTTCCTTCCAAAATAATTTATTATTATCATACTCTTAGAAGTACCCCAATTCCTTAGCCCCAGCGACTAAGCCGACCATCATCTGTGTGACTTCGTCTCCCTGTTCACTGATCCTGTTCGCTGGCCAATGGAAGTAGTACCCTCTGAGTTCGTAGGTGTAAACTAGGGGCGTACCGAGAGCGTTGCGTACCCAATCCATACTACCACCTGAGGCTTTGTCTGGAAGAATAAGGATGGGGTGACATATATTTATGGCGTGAAGAAGAAAGAAACAAACACACACGTACACTCGCACGCACGCACACAGCCATGTCACAGACGGATGGATTAACAGAAAGTGGATGTTTAGGTGCTCCGCATACATAGCAACTTTACAACATCTCGAGGAGCGACGTCGTACTAACATTTGTCGCCCTTACAGCGGGGTCAGAGTCTATTTTCTGATGATGCGTCGTGTAGACGCGAAACACGTGTCGATATATGAATGGTGTCACTAACAAAAATAATACCTAATAGCACATTTCCTCTTTGCATGCAATTTTGCGGGGGGCGGTGCACTGCGCATGTTGTTCTTGACACTAAAAAATCGTAACTAAAAACTAAATATTCTTGTTCTAGGAGTTTATAGCAACTTTAGTTGAAAATTTGTTAAGGCATACCTTAATAAGTATGGTAATTATGGTTCTAATAGATATTTGAACTAAAAAGCTGCCGCATTTTAAAAACATATATTGTCAGTTGCAAACTATGAATATAAACATAACATAACATACATACATTCACGCCTTTTTCCCGAAGGGGTAGGCAGAGGTGTACCCAGGACTCAGTCCTATAGTAGATACACCCACATTTCGCCAGTATGTTATTGGTCCCATGTAATAGGGGGCGAGCCTATTGCCATCTACCGGGCACAGTTCCAGACTCCAGGCAGTTATTGAGATAATTCCTAATGGAAAAATCCAATATTTAACACTTGCCTGACCTGGGGATCGAACCCGGGACCTCTTGAATGGCAGTCGAGCATGCGCCCTCTACGCCACCGAGGCAGTCTAACTATGAATATGGTAAGAAAAAATTCAATTTACCCACGAGTGGGATTCATACCACGCACCTTGGGACACCACCACCACCACCCTTCTTAGTCTATTAAATACAATGACATTGAATTCATCATCATCATCATCATCATCTCAGTCATAGGACGTCCACTGCTGAACGTAGGCCTCCCCTATAGATGTCCATCCTGTCCGAGTGTAAGCGGCCCGCCTCCAGCGGTGGTCCTGCAGTCTTTATCAAATAGTCTGTCCACCTTGTGGGTGGACGTCCTACGCGGACCGGTTAGCGCAGCATAGGATGTTCAATTGCTTTCTAAGTATTAATAACAGTTTTTTTTTTTTTTATTTTACTGTTTTGGTATTTATTCCGTTATTTGTGATTTTGCTTCCTGCCAAATTTTATGATAGAGCAACGGGAAGGAACGGGTACCCTAAAGGAGTCAGTCCGTAGCGCAAAGTATGGAAACGTGCGGTAAAATGACCGTACCTTTTGATTGAACTTTTATTTTTTTTACTGCAGCAAGTGACCGTAGACCTTAGTTGTTGATATCAGTTTATACCTCAACGTGTTCTCGAGAAAAAGGGTCTGACAGACGAACAGACACACAGACAGTGAGACAGACAAACGGACAACGTAGATATCCTATAAGGGTTCCTTTTTACCTTTTCAGGTACGGATTCCTAAAACCATGAATTTATTGGGGACACCAACATTTAAAAAGTTGTTATAAATTGCCAGTTGCAGCAACAGTTTACGATTGTTGCGATAGTTTACGGTTGCTACAATTCTGAAATGACTTTTAACATCCATGCGCAACACGTAGTGTGTGTAAAGTTGATAATATTATGTCTATAGTCTGTTCCCGCTTCACGAAACTCAAAGTTACTCTGTATCCGGAGCATCTCAGTAATAGGGTTCTTATGTCATCCTTCGGGTACAGAAGCAAAAAACTTACACAAAACTTCAGCAGCTGTTCCAGGCCCGTCGTAAGTCTCGCCATTCACTGCTTTACCATATTCTAAAGAGGTTTTACCTATTTGTACCTGAAACATTCATAAGTTAAGAGGGGAAAACAAATTGTTATCTAGAATCGTGTAGTGAGTAAAATAGTTCACTGGCCAAGTGTTGTAAGCCGGCGCGTTGACAGCTCGTGCGCATCTGCTGAGATGCCGAGTTACGGTACGCTTCCCGAAGCCAAATAACGGCGCTTCTGTCTATAATTCTGTAATAATTTAGCTTAGCAACGAAAAGAAAGGTGACATTACTGTTTATCTTCATTGATGTGCAAAAGTGTCAGATTATGACCTATTTGAATAAATATTTTTGAGTGAACTGTTACATACCAAATTGACACAATCCTATAGAAAATTTACCTAATCGATGTTTTGTATTCCCTTGTTTCCTGCGAATACAGTAAACCTATTTGATATATTTATATAGTTATATTTTGAAAATAATGTAAATTATGTCCCTATCATTTTATATTATCTTATAAACTCTTCATTTATTTGTAGTGAACGTCTAATCACGCCAGCAACGCTGGTTTTTTAAAAGCTTCTGGAACAAGAATCTTTAATTTTTAGTTCCGATTTTTAGTGTCAAAAACAACATGCACAGTGCACCGCCCTCCCGTCCACAAAATTGCATGCAAACAGCTCACAATTAAAAAACCGAGTGTTTATAAGAGACACTAAAATAACACGGACATAGTTTACTTCACTATAAAAATATCAAGATGTTATTTATAGAATGGATTTAATTTTATTTGGAGGAAACAGAGATATACAAAACATCGATTTGTTAAATTTTTCATAGGATTGTGTATGCATTGGGATGGGTGAAAAACATTATTGGCGAAGTGTACACCCACACTTGCCCAGTAATGTTTTCAATAGGGGTCAAGCCTATTCCCATCTGCACACTCCATGTCATTGGAAAAATTTCTAACTAGAAAATTCTTTTTGTCTGGCCTGGGAATCGAACCAAAAATTTCAGGGTCAGCTAGCTCATATATTTTGGTCAGTTTCTTTTCAATAGTTTTGGCGTGAAGAAATAAATACACTACATACACACACAAACTTTCCCATTTGTCCCGTATTATTATTATTATTTACCTTTTTAATATTAGTGGGATATTCATTCGATCTTTTTATTAACAAATTACCTACTTTACATTAATTAATAAAAAACATAATTAAATAAAGCAATTCAACTAAAAACTTAACATAAATTATAAAGAAACTTAAATTATAATTAAAAATATCATTAATTCATTCGATTAGACAGTTAAGTAATGTAGAATAGGTAAGTAGAGCAGCTTACCAAGTCATCATAATTATCAACATGCTCTGTAGAGTCGGAGTAAGGTAGCAGTAGAGTCTGCGCGTACGAATGGAAAGCGATATATCCCGTCAAGTTCTCTATACTAGAGATGTATTCAGATAAAGTCCTTGTCTCTACCTCGGAGAATGGACGCGAGCCGGCGTAGAGTTGGTAATCGCACGGATCGCTGGACGAACTATAATCTGAAGCATCGTCATAAGATTAAATATATATTGTGTTATGTACTCGTAGCTAGAAGATAAGCTATTTGTAACTGTCGCGCGTGCCTATTGCCTTTACTGGCAACCGAGACAGTCCGCGAGAGTACTGTTTCATTTTTCTATGGCAAATCCCCTTTGAATAAAATAGCACCAAGGGAACGAGCCCAATCTCACACCGCCCCGCATCTCGGTCCCCAGTGGGGACAAAGGAGTGGGGGGGACGCGTGGTCTAGCGTTATGTGGAAGTTAGTAAGGACCTCCGTTGTATAAAAATCAAGCGTGATCCCACACACTGAAAACGCATCCGAACGCGGGGATGCTGACCTCACATTATCTACATTCAGAGAAACACGAGTCTTCGCGCGGGGATGTGGAGCATAACGTGCGTGTTTTTCACAAAATATGCACTTTGTCTTAGTTTAGCCAATGGAATCAAAAGAGTAGGCAGTGGGTAACTTTAGTTATCTGTGGTAGGGAACCACTCTTAAGTAATGTTTAAACCATAAATAATTTACAGGTCTCCGCGCGCGCTTCGACTAGATACCGCTGGCATACTTTTGAAATGCGGCAACTAAAACTTCGCCGAAATTTTCACAATTTTCACACACACCAGCATACACTAAAATTATTGTTTTTAGCACACTATAATTTGAAAATTGCGCCTCTTTCAAAGCAGTTGTTATTAGGTATTGCGGTATCTGATCGAGACGCGAGCGAAGACTTATTAATTACCTAAAGTTTAAACTATGAACTAACTCGTACTAAACAGAACTAAGTGCGAAGGAGTAAAGTACATCTAGCTAGTGTTCTGAGTTGTGGTAGTACATAAGTATGAACTTACTCATCCAGTTGTAGTTCCAGTTGCGGTTGGGGTCGGCGCCGTAGCACTTCCAACTAGATAGAGATCTCGTCTTCCTCCACATGCGGTCCTTAACAATTAATTAACATTTTTTTATTTATTTAGCTTTATTAGAACTACAATTGCCAATTACACTTATTAGTACAACATAAGAAAAAAACAATTCCAAACTAAAAAATCCGAACAAAAATCCGAAAAAAACTAATAAGCAAAGCACAAAAATTTAATAACAATAATAAAAAAAATACATTATGTAGTCAAAATTACCAATAAAAATTAAAAATAATAAAGGATACTGTTGGCGACAGCCTTTTTGGTGCGCGCATTTGTACCTTTTATTTTTAAAAATATTTCTGTTTGCTTTTTTTATGTTCTCTGCCAAATTGACAAACAGTCTTTTTTCCATTCACCACATTTTACATTCACATTTTGATACAGACACCAATTTCGCGATAGTTCCTGGTTTTTTGCGTCGTCTTACAGATACAATGTCAAAATAATAATATTACAGTTTTACTACCCGTCCTTCTTTCTCAAACAAACTCAAGATGGTTATTTATTTTATTACTTACGTCTATTAAAACTATTTCAGAAGATACTTATATGTACACGGTACTACTTTGAGCCTAACTTTAAGCAGAAACAAACTTTTGGCCACATACCAAAGAAAATACGACGGGTCATTCCCGCTGGTCCCCACCCCCTTTGTCCCCACTGGAGACCACTGGGATTTTTATAAAATTGGGATTTTTTCCCATATGTGACATATGGGACAACTTTTAAAAAAACAGTTAAGCCCAGTGATACATAATAATAATAATCCAGCTCGGCGACAAAAAGTCAAGCAATACGACCTTCCGATAAACCGACAACTGAAAATAATCCCCACTTCACTTCCTTCCGTCCGGTCTGAAGAGCAATGTTACCAGCGAAATTACTAGGCATGACAAGTTTCAACAACTCAGGGTGACAGGCGCAGTGCAGTGCCACCCAGAATTTAGAATATCAAAATACTGAGTGGCACTGTGTCTGATATGGGCAATCATGATGCTTACCATCAGGCACACAGAGCAGATGAAAGAGTCTCCTCTGTAATCAGGCACCTGATTTGCTCGTCTTGTCACGCACTATCATAAAAAAACTTTGCTTTCTGAATCACAGGCCCTGCGTTCGATCCCTGGGCAGGTCTAACGTTTGTGCTATATGTATGTATATCAGTCATCCGGTTACTAAAGTACCTACCGACTCCGCCAAGTTAGGGACCAGATGATCGTTTGTGGAAGTTGTCCCATATTATTAAAATATTATTTTTAAAATGAAATTGTAGAATATCGTACTCGAGAGAATGTATAATGGTATCCATCAGGGTTGACAGTCGGGAAGATCCTCCAGTCGAAGTCTTCTCGCAACGCTCTAATGTCAGGGTCATCACTCGTCAGTAGCTGGTTTATGAAATATGTTGTAGTGGCTGGTGTTATCCATTCTCTCGCGTGAATACCTAAAAAAGTACATGATTGAATGACATTACAATAAATCGCCGTGGAGTTACCCGCTTTAGAATAGTGCTCAATAGTGCTCTACCCGTGGTTGCCGTAAGAGCTGGCTAAGGGTAAATAGATCCAGAGGACGGAAAGCAGCGTCCTCTGCAAAAAAACTATCGAATTGCGTTCAACTACCCGCCTGCCAAGAGTGTCGAGTATTGGCAAAACGCCCTTTATGGGGAAGGCCTATGTTCAGTAGTGGATTTCAAACGGCTGGGATGACGATGATAAATGGCACATTTTATGTGGGTTCTATCGTGTTTTGAAAGACAAAGACGCACTTTACGCGAGGGTGAAGGTACTGGAAGGGCGCGTACTCTATGAGTGCTCTAGACTTCGTGACTTTTTTACGGTTATATTATTATACACTTAATTATCTTTTGTTGGTATTTTATTTTATGGATATACGAGTGTAGTCTGGGTGTGCTTTACACGTTTCTAAAATAACATGTCTCTGAAATTTCACAAATACTCTTGAAAAATATTATTTTAGGCAGTATTGAGACTCCTTGGCAACCTGAAAAATCTGACAAACTCGTTATTTTGAAGTAGGTACTATATTATAATTAACTTTAATTATTATAAAATATGTTACATAAATTAAATAATCGCACCGAAGTTATAAATTGCTTTGTTATCGGTTAGGTACCTACTCATTATTAGTTTTTCCTTATATAACAAAACATGTAAAATAATACTTCCTACTAATCCTATCCTACTTCCTACTACATCCTTCCTACTAATCTTATCTACTAATATTATAAATGCGAAAGATTGTAAGAATGGATGGATGGATGTTTGTTACTCTTTCACGCCAAAACTACAGAACCGATTGGGCTGAAATTCAGTATGCAAATAGATTAGATCCTGGAATAACACATAGGGTACTTTTTTTCCCGAAATTCTCACTGGAACGAAAACTACACGGGGAAAACCGCGAGGCGAAGCTAGCTAGTAATATATAGGTATAGAAAAAGTATTTGACCTTCCACCATACAATTTAATGCATTATTTTTTTCAAATCAATTTTTTTTGTTTATTAACATCATCATCATCATCATCATATCAGCCATAGGACGTCCACTGCTGAACATAGGCCTCCCCCTTAGATTTCCATCCAGTCCGGTTGTAAGCGGCCTGCATCCAGCGTGCTCCTGCCGTACTTATCAGATCGTCTGTCCACCTTGTGGGAGGACGTCCTACGCTGCGCTTACCAGTCCGTTGTCTCCATTCGAGAACTTTACGGCCCCAATATAATATTATTATATTTAATAGTAAAGGCATCTAGACACGGTCCGTTTGCCGTTTGTACAGGACTTCAAATAAAAGTACAAAAGGGACCAGTTACCTGATTCAATGAACATAACCGGCTTGTCTTGGCCCTCGGGTGTGTTTATCCTGATGCCCAATATTTGTCTACCCTCGTAGCTCTGCCCTCCGACTATGATTGAAGTACAGTCCGAGTTTGCTTTGCTCACGTTCTGTAGGTAGCTGTATATCTGGATGTAAATATTGTATTGACAGAAATATTAAAGCGATATTGAAACAAACAGACTAAAAGACATATACTCATTCGACTGCTTTGTGGCGTAAGCACACCCCGGACACTCGACTCAATTCCAATACAAAAGCCACGTTATAACTACCTACTACACAGACACTGCACACGTGGAGATTTTTACGCGTGCAAGAGTGTGCGTGAGATTAATTCCCAGCGAAGCGGGGCTCGTCAAGAACTCAATCTCACTCGCGGGGTTAGAAAGGCAAGATTGGTGGGCGGATAGCAGTGTCCATTCTATCCGTAATATTATTATCTATTCTGTGGTGTAAGCTCTAACTGTCGATCACGAGGTCTCTGGTTCAATTCCCAGGTCAGGCAGTGATTTTCCATTAGGAATTGAATTTTTCTATTAGGAATTATCTCTAAGACAGCCTGGAGTCAGAAGCTGTGCCCGGTAGATGACTATGCTCGCCCCTTATTACATGGGACCAATAGTATACTGGCGAAATGTGTGTGTGCCTACTATGGGACTGAGTCCTGGGTACACCTATCTACGCCTTCGGGAAAAGGCATGAATGTATGTTATTTTCCTACTCACTCGAAAACAATTTTTTTTATATTATTTAATAATGCACTAGAAGCATAAAAAATAAATGATTTTTTGGTTTTGATTGATTTGATATAATAAGCTGATAAGTTCATATTATCACTTGTATTTGAAAAATCTTATAGGTTTCTTAATGGATCTAGTATGTTTCTAAAACAGTTTACTGAAGTAGGTAGCACTGAAGTATGTAGCAAGTTGTTTAACAGTTTCAGTACACGGTTTATGGCAAGAAGTGTTTCCTTGAGTTACTTGCACATGGAAGTTTGATGAGTTTGTGTGTCTGTTCTCTCAGGTGTGTTTGTATTCCTCACGATCAGGAATTGCCGAAATTTCTTTAATCACCATCATCATTGGCCTTGTACATGTACATACACCTATGAAGTACAGCCCGTGACATTAGTGTTCGTGGCTGATATGTGATGATGTGTCAAGTGAAGTCTCCACGCACACTGCTTCGTGATAATTTAGTATTACATGTGTAATTTTTTTTCTATGATAGTGAGTGACAAGACGAGCAACTCGGGTGCCTGATGGTAAGCATCATGATTGCCTATACATACACAGTGCCACCCAGTGTTTTTAAAATTCAAAATTCTGCGCGGCACTGCACTGCGCCTGTCACCCTGAGATTTTAGTATACTATCCTCTCGATCTCGACTTAATTAAAAAGCGGTGTGGCGCTGCGTTGGTTGCAGGTCTATCAGATAGGTAATAATGTACTAGTAGTAGGTAATAGTACATGCATCAAATGTGTGCGTAAATACAGGCGCTACTGCCTCGTTGACAGCCTCGGCGCAGGCGACGTATAATAGCGGGGGTGGTGAGTCGTGAGTCGCTTCTTTACTAAATATTAATTTAGTATTTTTGACTAGGATGCTACACGTGGGATTTGCCAGAACATCGTTTGTATATCAGCAAGATGTACCACATCCACGTGAGTTGCCTTGGGCCCTTAGGATGATATATTTATGTACCCCCCAGTATAAGCCTACCACCATCCCATGCTAGTTTTTTTTAAATTACTAGTGACATTAAAAGTTACAACTTACATCGTTGACGTCATAGTAGGCGTTCCACGAAAACTCCTTATTGCGCGGTGACATCGTCTCCGAACGGATTAGTCTGTAAATACACAATAAATAGTATTAATTATATCGCTTACTTTATTAAACCGACGCCACATGATTATGTAAAACTAAAGTTCTCTGTGAGAATAAACTCATATTTTATGTGTTGCTGGCTTTAGGCCCGGTTCAAATGATCGTTGAGGGCCCGTTGTGGTAACGCACGTGTTATTTAGACCGTTCCGTTGATAAAGTACGTTTGTTCCTTGTAAATACTGAAAATTTGACATTAATATAACGGCAAATTTTCCAGCATATGACACCAGCATTTAACGCCTGTCATGTGAACCAAGCCTTAATCCTATATTTTTCATAGCAAGTGTGCTAATGTTAACTTACTCTGAATAATCATCAATTAGGGGTTTGGTGTTCAATTGCGTCGCGTCAGCCATTGCTTTAAATAAATCTTCTACTTCAGGAGCCAAAAGTACGTGGGACTTCGCCCCAGCATCTTCATCGAAAGGTATAACATCCTAGAAATTAATGAATATAGGTACATTAAAAAAATATATAATATATATATATTATTTACTTGACAAGTAACACGAGCGCGCATCGTGTGGGATTCCTTGTATTTGACACCCGACCCGACCCGACCCGCCGACTCCTAGTGACAGTGCTCAAATTAAAAAGAAAAAAGTTTTTTTTAACTTACAAAAAAATACTCGTTATTTTTGCTCTTTCCTAGTATTCCACTGCCGGGTCAAACATGAATAAACTACAAACATAAATTCGGGTCAGGTTAGGAAGAGGGTTACGTTCGGAATAAAAATATAAGTTTTTTGCTGTTCCTAACCTTATCCATTGCCGGGTAAGATTTGGAATACTCCACAGAATCATACTGGGTTAGGATAAGACCAGGGTCACGTTCGGAAAGAAAGTTCAGGTTATCGGGTTAGGTTCGGAATAATTTTACTTACATATTTAACTTTCAAGTTGTTTATCACTTTTTCCAATTGATTCTTCTCTCCTGTGACTTCGTACAATTTGTAATTTTTGTATGATTTGTATGGGGTAACGACACCTGCGTAAGTGCCATACAAAATACTAATTATACATAATATTAAATAACTGAAGAACATTGTGCAATGTGGCGAGCCTTTAGAACAATGTCTGAAGACCCTCATGTATAAGCCTATTTATTAGTAACAGATAAAGATCAGTTAAGTACCTACTTTGATAATGTTTACCATGTTTGTAGTTTTTTAACGGTTAATCACATAACATACAATCACGCCATTTTCCCGAAGGTTTTTTTTATGATAGTGAGTGACAAGACGAGCAAATCAGGTGCCTGATGGTAAGCATCATGATTGCCCATATCAGACACAGTGCTACTCAGTGTTTTAAAATTCAAAATTCTGCACAACGCCTGTCACCCTGAGACATTAGTTGTTGAAACTCGTCATGCCCAGTAATTTCGCTGGTAGCATTGCCCTTTGGACCAATGTTTGCACATTACTGTTTGGCGGATGAATAACAGCCAAAAGTGTGGCACTTCCCCAGGCGGCTCTCTGCAAAAGAGGCCTACCACTACAAACTGTAACTATACTGTACTGTAAAGGTATCTTTCCAAACACACGGTAGACTCATTTCTACCCCAAAATTTGCTCCTTTCAGACTCAGTACCCAAAAGTGAGAGCTGAGGTGAATGTATATATCAATAATATGATGTACCATTATAGGTTTTAATAGGTAAGTAGGCATAGAATTGTTCAATTGCTATTCAAGTCATGTATTAGATAAGTACACTATGTCTAGGCTAACGCCCTTATATAATTTTATCTCGAGTGCGTTCTAGTTCAATTGCGAGGTGCATTTACTAATACTTGGGAGTTATTATAATTAATACAATAGGTAGGTACTTCATTATTATCACCAACTTCTCATAATTAAAGGACGTTATTCTGAGATTATTGAAAAGTCTCCGCGTGCGCCCCGACCAGATACTACACTACCTAAAAAACAAAAGGCTCGAAAATGCGGTACTTAATTATCAGTGTATTTTTTAACTTTACTTGACTAAAAAAATACAGTGGTCTTACAAAAAAGCTGTAAGGCTCTTCTAGGCTTATAAATATTCTCTAGACTACAATAAAAAATGGTTATTGGGATAACAGCAATTAAATGTATCCTGCAGACCCACTCTAAGATAATTCTTGTGTTGTTGTCCTGTAGTCACGATGCTAGAGTGCGTAAAAATCAGTTTGCAAGGAATGCTAGTCTGCGTGAAAAATTGTGTGCGATATGCATTTGAAATTTTTATGACAGTGGTATCTGGTCGAAGTGCGCGCGAACACCTGCCTATAATCTAAGGACATATTAGCTAATAGAATTCCTGATTAAGTTTCATTTGTTTTAAAGCACTTAGCGATTATTCTTAATTTGTTTTAAATAAATTGTTTTAGAATTTTGAAGTTACTCGTGACTTAACTCTCGATGAAAATAATTTGTATCCGAAAAGGATTTTCTAACTTTAAGACTTCTCAAGTAAGTATATCAAGTTAACATGCGTGAAAACGTGATGAATTGAACTTTTAAAGATCATTAAAGAACTTTTAATACGGTTTCAAATCTGAGAAATTAAGCGAAAGTAGTAAATAGACATATTATTTTTGCTCTAATACGAGTAAGTAATAACAAGAAAAAACTTGAAAACACATAAAATCACGCCTTTTCCCCAGTCCAATAGTAGGTACACGCAAAGCAATAACAGTTAACAGTAAAACGTGTAATGAAAACCCCACAGTAAATTGAAATATTCAAATTAATCTAAGAACATGACCTGAGAACAAATTTCAATGTCGAAAATAAAATTAAATTGGATGGAAGACAGCCTGGAATTGAAACATTTGAAATAATTTTAAAAACTGCTGTAGAATGAACAATACCTTGAGCAATGAGATGTCTAGAGGATGCGTCTGCTCAGTTTAGTACGGAAAAAATTACATCAATATTGTGCGTATGTGTGTGTGTTCGTGTTAGTGCGCGTTGCTACAGCACGCATTTGTCATTTAATTTCAAATACAATGAAAAAATATGAAATTATGTATTTATGAAAATATTTTAATGGTTGTGGTGGAAATTATGTGATTGATATATTATGTATAGGTATATTATTATGGGAAGTCAAGTGGTTATGACGTGTTGCCTGTGAGGGCGGGAGTTCAACTGAATGAACGGAAAGCCATTACGTCCAACGATTGGACGCATACATCTTTTGCTGTTTAAGAGGGCATCTAGACATATACTTGATCGAAGACCTTGAGCTGCTATATTCTAGTCACGCATTTTGTAACAATTCATAAAAATCTGTTATAAACATTCCCTGTAGGTTAGAAGTGCGTTCATCCTTATAAATGCTAAGTGAGGCTAAAACATAATTGGTAGTAAAGTTTGTAAGGGTAATGTTAAGCCTTGTAGAGGTCCCGAGGGTTCAGTTGAGCTGGATTCTGCTCGTGAGCCTTCTTAAATTTAACTACAGCCGACGTTGCTGCACTTACCAAACTTCTAAGTATAAAGAGAACATACTTTTATGCTATTTTTAACAGATTAAAGCGGTTTCACATGAATAAAATGTGAATTTGGGAAGGAAAAAATATTTATGAGCGGGATTTGAACTGACGACCTCGGATGGAACGGCATTCCTTATAGCGTTATGTAAAGAAGAGCTGTGCCTCGCGGTTTCACCCGCGTAGTCTTCGTTCCCGTAGAAATATCGGAATAAAAAACCTTAGGTATTATTCCAGGGTTCTATGCTATCTGCATACCAAATTTTAGCTCAATCGGTTCAGTATTTTTAGCGTGAAAACGGAACAAATATACACTCGAAAAACAGCGCTAGCGGTGTTGCATGCGCTATGATCATGGAAGAATTGACAGGCATCAGCGACTGCGCCAAAATATTGGGACACCCGCAAAAATTCGAATCATCGTAAATATTCCGTAAAAAGTGATTCTAATTTGTATAGATGTACTCTAATAAAACTGGTTTCCCTAGCTGTTCTCCTGCTTGATCTGAACAACCCATAATGTTCTGCTAACTCCTATTTTGGAGTTTTTGGTCGCCAAGGTTTCCGCCCGACACGACCTAACGACTGCCCACTACAGATATGGAGGTGTCTTAATTTAATGTGCTTAATTAAACGGCAAATCATGGTATATATCCCGTAAAAAGTGATCCTTATACTTACAACCATGATAATTTCCAATAATGGCTATATTACGCACAAATTTTAATTAACAATTATAGGCAAATAAATATAAGTTAAAATAAATATCATTATCATTTCTCTTCCGCCCCGAATTCAACAAACAGTAATTTGAATACAATTTGGTGAAGTCTCACCAAGACATCAATTAAATTGTTTTGCTAACGAATTGCTGGTAAAATTAATACCCACCTCTATTCAGTTACAAAACGGCTTGATTATTTGGATATTAAATATTAATTTGTATTTGAAATCATTCGCGAGATGAACGGTCTTTCATTAAATGCCTACTTTTGAGGTTAGCCAGGATCATTCAATTGTTAATGGTTTAATATAAGAGAATTTAGAACAGGAAGTTGTCAGACCTCCTCTGCCGAAGTCTACTTGCACATCTTATACTACTAATATTTGATAAATGCAAAAGTTTGTGAGGATGGATGGATGTTTCTTACTCCTTAAAATATACTTAATAATAATTTGAATTTATACTCTAGTAGAACGGGTTACCTCAATTATACTGCTCAAGTCAATTCATATGGGTTATGTGGACAACCCATATTGTCAGAGTTTCAGATCGCCAAGATTCTTACAGGATGGCCTCTACAACTTTACCGGGCGTATAACCTTACAACTGCCCCCTACATATAGAATAGCGTCCGTGGTGCAGCTGGAATATGCCCGGCATTAAATCCGGAGTCCCTGGATCGAATCTCACCATGTGGACTTTTCGCCTGGACGCTACCGTGTTTCGGATAGCACGTTAAACAGTAGGTCCCGGCAGTCGTTAGGTGATGTCGGAAGCCTTGTAGGAATCTTGGCGATCTGAAACTCTGACAATATGGGTTGTCCACATAACCCACATGAATTGACTCGAGCAGTGTAATTGGGGTAACCCGTTCTGTTAGAGTATAAATTCAAATTATTTATTTATTTATAGAAAACAGCCGGGACTTACAATTTAACGTGCCATCCGATACACGGTAGCGCCTATAACATAGGGTACTTTTTATCTCGATATTCCCACGGGAACGAAGTAATATTATAAACGCGGAAGTTGTGAGGATGGATGTTTGTTACCCTTTCATGCAAAAACTACTGAATGGCAATCCATTCAGTAGTTTTCAACCCAATGGTTGAAATTCAGTATATAGATAGTTTTGACCCAGGTTTAACACATTGAGTACTTTTGCCCGATATTCTCACGGGAACGATGTGGGTGAAACCTCAAGGCACAGCTAGTATATTAAAATGACAAGCTGCGCCCCGCGGGTTCACCCGCTTAGTCTTCGTTCCCGTGGGAATACATACATACATACATACAGTCACGCCTTGTTCCCGTTGGGGTAGGCAGAGACTATTTCTTTCCACTTGCTACGATCCTGACATACAACTTTCGCTTCTTCCACTTTCATCATATTCTTCATGCATGCTCGTCGGTTGTTGGTACTTTTGACCTGGCCTTTCCTTAAGATAACATCAACTTGTTCATGAAAGGTACGCCTAGGTCGACCCCTACCGACTTGACCATTCACACTAGCCTTATAAATCTTCTTTGTCAATCTCTTTTCGTCCATCCTCTCCACATGTCCGAACCATCTAAGCAATCCTTTCTCTATCTTTGTCACTACATCTTCTAACACGCCACAGCGTTCCCTTATCACACTGTTCCTCACTTTGTCCATCAAGGTCACTCCAGTCATACTTCTCAAACTTCTCACTTCCACAGCATTAATCTTACTTTCATGCTTCTTCTGCCAGACCCAACATTCACTACCATACGTAAGTGTGGGGATAAGCACCCCTCTATGCACAGCCAGTCGTGCCTTTTTAGACACTTTCTGACTGTTCATAAAAGTATGCAACGCCCCATTCACCTGATTTCCTGCCAAAACTCTTTTTTCAATATCACAGTCATACTTTCCATCACTTGTAAACTTTGAACCCAGATATACAAACTCTTTTACTTGTTCCACTCTTTCTCCATCAATCAAAATCTTGCAAATTGTCATACATTCTTCTCTTTCAAAAACCATTACTTTCGTCTTGCTTACATTCACTTTCATCCCTTTGCTTGTTAAAGCAGCATTCGTCAAATTAACCATCGCTTGCAACTCCTTCTCTGATGATGCCAGTATGACCTGGTCATCAGCGTATAGGAGGCATTTGACGGTCAACTCATTCATTCTTAAACCATACGCACTTTCTTTCAAATCTTTCAGACAATTGTCTATGAATAAGTTGAACAGCCATGGCGAAGCTACACATCCCTGTCTAACACCTTTTTCGATGTTAAACCAGTCTCTGTGTAAGCTCCGTCTACCCTGACACAAGCACTGGAACCCGCATAGAGTGATTTCAGCGCTCGTATCAAGTTGGCGCTCACCCCATACACAGACAATGTTGACCACAGTTCATCCCTCACCACTCTGTCATAGGCCTTTTCCAAGTCTACGAATGCGCAATAGACCTTGGGAATATCGGGATAAAAAGTACCCTACGTGTTATTGCAGGGTCTAAACTATCTATATACCGAATTTCAGCTCATTCGGTTCAGTAGTTTTAACGTGAAAGAGTAACAAACATCCATCTATTCATCCTTACAAACTTTCTCATATAATAATAGTAGGATATAAACGAAGACATTTTCTTTCGAGTTATACAACTAACAAAACAGTATGTATTCGTAGTCAGTATTTGTTAAATGTTACGAGTCATCAGTTTTACGCTGTTTTTCGTGTTATTTTTTGACACTAGAATAACGAATGTCTGCTATTTTTCACAAATATTTTCTGCAGCCTATTTTTGTGTTATCGCCGTGATCCGACCGTCTGTTGTTATTTTTAACAACCATCGTATATTAGCTTTGACAAGTTTAGCACTCGCAGGCGTAAAGCCTACAATCTACAACCGCTATAGGTGTACATATCAGTATATTATAGTACTTTTTCTGTAGGTTATTTCTTTAGTTACATAAACCTAGTCACACAGTATACACCTAGTCACACAGTATACACCCAGTCTCATAACAAATATACCCACACTGGGGTGCATGCAGGAAACCTTCCCGTTGAGACCCTGGGCAACGGCGTCTGGCAACAGACGACGATCTCTTCGTCTGTTGCCAGACGCCGGCTAATATCCTGCCAAATGGGCTGTGGTGGACTCTTCAATGAGTTAACCGCCATGCGCGGGAGGGGCCCCTCCGCGTGTCCCCATGAAGCATGGGGCACAGCGGACGGCGCGGCGGGTTTAATTGAGCCCCGCCGAGAGATGGATTCTCTCTGCCCCCCTCTCTGCTCTCCTCCTCTGGACCCCTGCCCGCCTAGCACGGCACGGGGATAACTCGTTTTCCCCGTTTTTTCTCTCTTTCGCACCCGAACGATTCGTATCTGCTGTCTTTAACCCCACACATCGTTTTCCCTGGTCACTGTGCTACCGGGGCTGCACGGGGGCAACTAGGGAATCTAATGCGCCGAGTGCGCGAGGTGGTGGGCGTGGGAGAGTCTTTCGCGTTCTCCCGCACGTTAGTTACGGCGTTCAGAATGGTGGGAAATACCCCTCTATGCCCTGATCAGAAGTCAATCTCTTCACTGAGGCAACTAGAGAACGCCCCTGTGCTGATTGCGCGTAGTGGTGGGCGGAAAAGTGTCTTCCGTATTGTCCCGCACGGATTGACCTCGTCTCCATGCAGAACTCCTTCTCGGCGGTGGCGACCGGAGAGTCTAGGGGCCCGGGCTTAGGACCGCGGGGGTATCGCTGACATTCAAGGGCCCGCAAAGTGGAGCGCGCGTGTTTCAGCGCGCCCATGGAAACAAACACGTTTGGGAGGGTTGGGGTAAAGGAGTACCTTCACTCCACTGTGGCGGGGTTCGTTGAGGACCAAACGCCATCGGGGCCGCGGATGAGTGCTTCGGCGTGCCTTCGACACATGACGTCGCGAAGGAACACCTCGGGGTTTTTTTACCTCATACCGCAGGAGTCCCATATAACCATCTACGGGGCACAGCACCAGGCTGTCATTAAAAATATATTCAAAAAGCTGATCATATCCAAAAGTATATCCCAATTGCAGTCTGTCTGACTGTCCGTCCGTCTGTCAAAACAATTTTTAACGGGAACGCGTGGAGGTATCAAGTTTAAATTGATATGAACTACTGAGATCTGCGATCCCTTGTGGCTGTAAAATATCGTACTTCTAAGTTAACGCAATTTTTTTTTTTTATTTGAATCAACAAACAGTTTAACAATGTGTGTTAACAAGGCAATTTACACAATAAAGATATATAATTGTTACAACAACATCGTTGTTTACATATTACTGGATAAGTCTTATTTTCATAGTATCTAGTGATGATGGGCCCATAGTCAAATACATTTTAACTCTTTAACCAAAAATGAACAAGGAAACATGTATGTACGTGCTTTCCCTGTTCATTTCTAGTCAACATAAATATGATAACAAAGAAAATCAGAACGCAAGAAATCAGAATCAGAACGAAGTTATGACCATTTTAAGGCAAGTGCAAGGAACTAATATATGGCGCTGTATATTCTGTAGGCGGATTGTTTTTCCGGATTGGAAACTTTTTTCTCAGGTATCTAGTTATGGAACCCTACACTATGCATACACACGTATGCCTTAACAATTGATTTTTTATTACATGATTATAGCTGTTTTTTTTTTTTTGTACAATGTATTTTCTGTATGTAACTTTGCTTGCATGTACTGACAGTAAATATTTCTTTATTATTATCTATATCAAAAATACATTTTTCCTGACCTGGGATTGAACTCGGGACCTCATGATCAGCAGTAGCGCTTCCTTTTTAGCTTTTTCCAATACGCTTATAAACTTTAATGTCTTTTAATTCCTCTCTCCTCATCAATTATCACCTATAAATGTAATTTAAAGGTCTTATCAGCACCCCTAAAATCTTCTTGGCTACGTGATTTTCCTAAAGAAATTAGTATTATGAATTTAGGTAACCTAAAAGCGTTACTTAGCATTTTTATCTATCTAAAATGTCGTCTCACCAAGGCCGCATTCCCTTTATAATCGTTGAAATGGCGCAAACGAGCTGAGCCATTGTAGGCGTTAATGGATTACAGCAGTAAACTGTAGATTTGGTAAAACTGCGATAATGACCCTCTCCCCAGAGCCACCTGCTGAGTAGTTAAAGCAGTTAAGGCCTCGGTCCTGTGAGGACGTAGCTTTGAATATTTATGGCACTAAAAAGTGGCCCTAATCTACTTCCAATAGACTACTTTTTTCTGTCAATTTTTGCGCGGGAGGTAAACAGGGTTAATCCGTTTCCTCCAAAGCCCCAATGTTTTGTAAACAGATACAACCCTGGTAGCACAGTGAGCAAGGAAAACGGGGGGTTGGAACGAGACAGCAGATATGAGTTGTTCGGGCGCGAAAGAGAGAAAAGCCGGGGAAAACTAGTTATCCTCGTGCCATGCTAGGCGGGCTGCATACATTTACATAATCACCCAAACCTTAATTGTCAGCGGTTGGACGTGAAATAATTTTTAATAACGTTCAGGCCTACTTCGCACCTAACATAAGATGCACCACCATTTTCTGCTGTAAATAAATCCTCTCCATCCATCAGTTCTTTTGTTTTGTTTTTTCTTATTACTGAAAAGGCCAGCACTTGACCGCTGTCTCACCTGACGGTAAGTGACGATGAGGTCGACGATGGTGCATGCTTGCCTTATAGAAGATATCTAATCACTCTTGACTTGGACTTGAAGACCTTCAGATTGTACTTTTAGGGAAACAATAACTCTGGCAACTTCCTTGGCAGTTCGAACAATAAATGTTGACTTGAATCGCTTTGTACCAAGTTGTCTGGAAGAAATCGCTCATTCGCGATAAGACGGCGGTCTTATCTATATATAAAGATTGCTTGCTAACACCTATTCTTTATAATAATATCCTGTATGAATATTATAAGTAAAACACAGAAAAATCTCATAGCATCACTTTATCGCTTCTCTCAACCTAAAAATGCAAAATCCAGTGTTATTTTCACCAGGGGACTGGGTAGTCTACGGACACGCACTCGAAAATTGCTGTGCGACAAAAATTTTACAACGCGTTGACTAGATGCTTTAAGGAAAATGTTTAATATAAAATATTACTGAAACGGAGGTGAAACCATTCTCGTGGTTACATTATATGAATTGGTAAGGGGTTCTTTTTGTGGACGTCCTTGTATTTTTAGAAGTTGCGCTGTGGTAAAAAGAGGAAAATATCATGGCGATAAATCCACGAGCGTGACAAAGCGACGATGTGCGTTTTCTGTAAGTATACTTATAAAAGAAATTATAATACGCAAGATGAACAATTTATAAAACCCCTTCTACAATGTGTTACAAAAATGTGAAATAACACATGAGGGGTACATCCATCTTTAAATTTTTTATTTTTTTTTAAATACTTTCAAAAGAAATAAATGCGACATTCGTAACAAATTACGAATTCCCATACAAAACCGATTAGCTGACAATATTTTGTATCATCATTATCATCATCATCTCAACCGTTGGAAGTCAGGTACTGATTATAGAATCTCGTATAGGGGGGTTCACGCTGAAGAGGCCACTTCCCCGTCTTCTGGTATGGAAGGTTGATTTTTTTTGTTAAGTAAGGTTGTCAAAATTCAGTACACTGACGAGGAACCTCTTGGCCCCGATAGGGGTCCACTTCTTTTACATTATTAGCACAAAGGGGCCTCTGCATGTCAGGCCAAAAATGATCTCCGTGTACGCCTATCTATGACTGAGTAAAGCCCGAGTTTCGAGAGACATACTAAATAATATGAGTTTCATGTTTCACCATTATTGTATTTCGGACTAAGCCATTGTTATCTGAGTGACGTAACGTCGCCAACAATTAGCGATCCCCTTATACTCATTAACTAAGTGTCCGGTTACCTTAACCTCTAGAACGACTAATAGCCCTTTTGATAAGGTACGAGTAGATGATTGAACTCGGCAGAATATTGAACCCTATTATAATGTTACCTACACAAAATATATACTACTAGGTACCTATAATAATCAACCTGGCACCATAAAATATGTATCCATGGTTTGTACCGGTTAGATTGAGAGAGGATAGTGTAGATTCTGGGCATGCATGCATTTAAACTACATCTAAACGATGTAGCGAAGGTACTAACGGTATGTGGAGAAGTCGCCTATGGTTCTTCAGTCAAGAGCGCATCGCCGTGGCCTATTAAATCATCTTGCATCTATGGATGAGGCCAATAATGGTAATAATTAGATAGGTACATGATAGTGAGCGACAAGACGAGCAAATCAGGTGCCTGATGGTAAGCATCATGATTGCCCATATTAGACTCAGTGCCACCCAGTGTTTTATAATTCAAAATTCTGCGCGGCACTGCACTGCGCCTGTCACCCTGAGATATTAGTTGTTGAAACTCTTCATGCCCATTAATTTCGCTAATATGTAGTTCAATCCACTAAAACGCCGTGGTGTCAAACAGAGTCGACGTCACTGCGTGTCGGGAACCAGCGTCTCAAGCGACCACTGAGCATATTTATTATTTATTCTTTTTATATTGAATTTCACCTGAGAGCTGTAAGACGGATAGCGTCACAATCTCAAATCCCGCGGGAGATTTTGTGGTTTTGTGATATATATTTCTCTCAATGTTCTTTTTAAATAACTGCTCTACAGTACGTGCCTTTCGTACGGATAATAAATAAAACCATTGACTTAAAGGGGGCTATATATAGGTAATATATAATAGGTAATATGATAATAGGTAATATATAGGTATAAAACAATACTTAAGGCGTAAGTATTTGACTGCCTCGGTGGCGTAGAGGGCGCATGCTCGACTGCCAATCGAGAGGTCCCGGGTTCGATCCCCAGGTCAGGCAAAGTGTTAATACTACTTTCGCTTCTTCCACTTTCATCACATTCTCCATGCATGCTCGTCAGTTGTTGGTACTTTTGACCTGACTTTTCCTTAAGATAACATCAACTTGTTCATGATAGGTACGCCTAGGTCGACCCCTACGACTTGACCAAGTTGTTAAGGTAATATAAGTTGTTGAGACAACTTGCAAAAGAAAGAATTGCAAAATCCTACTTCCTAATAATATTATAAATGCGAAAGTTTGTGAGGATAGATGGAGTGATGGATGTTTGTTACTCTTTCACGCCAAAACTACTGAACCGATTAGCTAGAAATTTTGTATGTAGGTAGCTTAGACCCTGACATAACATTTTTTTACCCAATATTCCCACGGGAACGATGTCTACGCGGGTGAAACTGCGGGACACAGCTAAAAATTTGCCAATAAAAATTTCGACTCCTCATACAAATATAACGAACAGCTGATCCATTTTGTATAGGAAGTCGACATTTTTTTGGGATTTTTTTAATAAAAAGTAAGAAAGAAAAATTATTTATTCGCCGCACACAACAAAATATTAGCCTAAATAAGTTATCTTATACTAACATCGAGTATGCTGCGAAACGGTACTAACTCAGCATAATGCAGGTTGCAGAATAACCTGAGCTGGTCTTCCGTTAGTATCTTTTCCCGATGACATCACGGACAATAGGCATGGTGACAGATTTTGAAATCCCGTTTCTTAATGTAGGTACACGTCTAATATTACCGATAAAAACATTTTTTCAGAATAAAATTACATTTTACCGCAAATTAATGCATTTTTAACTTTCTAATTTAAAATGATAATTTAAATGTATATTAAATAGGTAATAGGAAGATAATTTTATTTCTACCCTTACAATACAATTCATAAATTCACAGGTTCCCATATCCGTAATTTTGATATAAGTAAGTTATAAGTGAGGAGGCAGGAGGATCTTTAATAATATAATAATAAATAATAATATGGGACAACTTCCACACACCATCATCTGGTCCCAAACAAGGCAGGAAGCCTGTACTATGGTAACCAGTTGACTGATTTACATACTTATATAAGCTTATAATAACCTTAATATTTTTATAAAACGTAATAAAAGGACTATAGTATTAATAATAGTAATAGTTTCATTTGAAAGTTGTTTTGTTTGATCAGCAGATACACCCCCTTAAGTATGACTACCTTTTTTAACGTTGTATAACAAGTGAAACATGCACACAAGAACAAAACAAGCACACAAATGAAGACACATCAACAAAGCGTGCATGTTCCGCGGAAAAGGGGCGTGTATGCTTTAACACTCATGTTCTGAAATGTAATCTCTAAGAACCGCACAGATATGGGTACAGAAGCACGTGTCGGTTATCAATATCTCACTTTGGTTCGTTAAGCCCTTTCAGAACATTCTGTAGATAGTAAACGCGAAACATTTAGTCTTATTATGCTTTGTGTTTACAGAACGAATATTTCGGTATGTTTTGATAATTCGTTTAGAAAACATTGTCATGAAAAGGTTACGAAAATAGACTACGAATTATATGGATATAAATAAGTTATATATTATTTTTCAAAGCTATTTTCATGAATTCAGAAATACTACCTCATCACCTCAAAGGCTTATTTGCATTTGGTTGTTAACTCGGTCGTTATACCGCGTGCGGATACTCCCCGAATGCGGGCTATCGACCAATGATAGTAGGCTACCTATAGCTTAACAGAAATCTACCGTACCCCAAATGCGGGCCCTTTCGATTAATGAAAACGATTTCAGCATGCAGTCCTTTATGGCAAGCGGGAACAGAAATCTCTTCTCTCCCTCTATACGATTAAAAGTAGCTGAAATGGCCCTGAGGTTTAGCAAGTTGAAGCACAGAATACAAATAAGAAGTAACAATGGATGGTCATAACATAGTGGGGGCATAACTGAAAAACAGCGCGCTTCATGCAAGCATGGAACGCATATATGCTGAACTATCCTTTTCGTTACCACCTAGTACATCGAACTTAAGCATAATCCCTAACCTTTCTTATCTATTTAGTACATAACAACTGTAACCATTGAAATTTAACCATATTATCTATATTATTGTACTTATGATATGATGGTTCGGACATGTGGAGAGGATGGACGAAAGGAGATTGACAAAGAAGATTTATAAGGCTAGTGTGAATGGTCAAGTCGGTAGGGGTCGACCTAGACGTACCTTTCATGAACAAGTTGATGTTATCTTAAGGAAAAGCCAGGTCAAAAGTAACAACAACCGAAGAGCATGCATGAAGAATGTGATGAAATTGGAAGAAGCGAAAGTTGTATGTCAGGATCGTAGCAAGTGGTAGAAATAGTCTCTGCCTACCCCAACGGGAACAAGGCGTGACTGTGTATGTATGTATTGTACTTAGTTGTGGTAATGAATAAATATTTCCTATTCTATTCTATTCTATAGTGCACATAGCACGTAGAAATTATTATAGCCGATAAGGCTGTAAGGTTTTCGTTGCACGTACCATATCATCATAATATATAATTGTTTCATTAATCTTATTTTTGGACCTTTGCTTATTAAAAAATTGCTGTAAGTAAGTATATTAAAGGTGTGAACTTTATGTCTAATATTACGCTCATAGTATTACGCTTCGTGAAACAATCTTCTTAACTACAAAGAGAACAATACGATTTTTGGCTGAAATTGGCAATATTTTAGTGTCTGTAAACAGTTACGGCACGTCGTTTGTTAACTTTCTTGCATATTTTCCTTAAATCGAATGTACCCCGCGGGAGTTGGTAAGTTTTCTTGTTACAACCTTGCTGCCAAATAAATGTTAATGCTTTCTTATACTTTTTATAAAGTGAGACTCTTGAGGTGTATACTATTCATAAAATTAAAGGTTTGGTAGGGTATCAGTGTTGTATGTCACATAACATGAAAATGAAAATGAAAATGAAAATATGTTTATTGAAACAATTGCACAATCATTAAAATTGATTACTTGTGGTCCTCACACTAGACGCGAGTCTGTGTCGTGAGGACCGGAAAATAAATGGTTAACAATGAGAAATGTGCTTAGTTGACTAAATCTAACATGTTAATAACATTACGCCTTCTTCCCGAAAGGGTAGGCAGAAGTGCTATGGGACTGGATGTCCTGAGAAGATCAGAACCCATAGTCCCATAGTAGGTACACCCACATTTCGCTAGTTATGTTTTTGGTCCTTTATAATAGGGGGTAAGTTTGCATATTCCAAACTCCAGGCTGTCGTTGATAAAATTCTAATTGAAAAATACAATAACACTTTTTGCCTGATTTGAGGATCGAACCTGGTATCGATGGAGACAAATAAAATAGGTATGAATGGATAATACCCGAGCGTACGCGCCTTTCTAGGAATTTGACTCAATCCTATAAAAAATTTACCAAGTCGATGTTTTGTATTCTTTTGTTTCCTCCGAATATATGTAATTATCCCATTCTATAAATTTATATCCTGTTATTTTTACAGTGAAGTAACTTATGTCCCTGTCATTTTAATTTTTCTTATATCCTGGGATTTTTCATAGTGAACTTCCAAAAATACATACATACATTCCCGCCTTTTTCCCGAAGGGGTAGACAGAGGTGTACCCAGGACTTATAGTCCCATAGTATAGATACACCCACATTTCGCCAGAATGTTATTGGTCCCATGTAATAGGGGGCGAGCCTATTGCGATTTACCGGGCACAGTTCCAGACTCCAGGCAGTTATTGAGATAATTCCTAATGGAAAAATCCAATATTTAACACTTCTCCTGGGGATCGAACCCGGGACCTTCCAAAAATTCACAAAAATTCAACAAAAATAAAATGATAGGTACATACTTTACTTCATCTTTAAAATATCACGTTATAAATATATCAAATAGATTCACTGTACAAAATATTGATTTAGTAAATTTTCCATAGGATTGTGTCAAACTACTCTCAGGAAGAGGTCCTGTATCCTGTTAAGAACTCTCATACCCTTTTGTATCTTTTCAACACTCTTGTTAGAGAAGCACACACTGGAATATGCTAATCCATGGATAGGACAGTACGTACATAACGAATAATTATTAAATCACAGAAATTGATATATTCCTTCCGAAACGGAGTCATTTTTTCGGAATATTAAACTCATTCTCCAGTTTAGGCCAAGTCAATCTGACCTGGGTCAGAGCGGCTTCGTAGGAATGAAATAGTGTTACTTTTTACATAATTACTAGTCAGTAGATAATATCGTATTAGCATCTTTTGATCACGTTTTCCGCGACAGTACGCTAGTTCCTTTTAATATATTTTAGATTTAATAAGCTGTTTGCACATAGTTATATTCATTAATTCATTCATTTTACATTACAATCAGGAGTTTTAAGGAGTTTTCTTGTTTTAAATACATTAATAATATTATGTATGTAGTTGTGATGTGCATTGTGCATTAAATAAATAAAATATAAAAATACCTACCGAACAGTCGTTCAAGTTGTTCCTAACTCTTTAATAATAGTTTTTAAATGTAACTAATATTTTAAACAATTCGTTATTTACTCTTATTTATAGCCTCTTGTTAGTAGCTCTTTTCTTATTGAGCGCCCTGATATAATGACAGCACCTACGAACGTTCCTACCAAACAGAAACGTGTTTGGTAGTAACTATATATATACATAACTATGTAACTATTATTGTATATACTGTATGTACCAACTGTCAAAGGTTCGCCCCGAGCCAAGTGTCGGAGAGCCTCTGAACACAAGAAAAGCTAAAAACATTAAAGGCATTCATTTTAAGTGTTTAATATACATATATATATAAAAATCACTTGCTCTGTCATAAGCTCCTATAAAGACGTCTCAAAGATCAAATTCCAAGAACTGGAAACAATAAATGTCACAATGTCCTAAGGGCTTTCTTTGCTTAAAAAATATTTGATCTAATTATGGATACTCGAGTGTTTATTTAAGTCAAGTCCAACATCGAGTTGAAGGGTACTCGAACATGCCAAAGGCAGTTGAACAGCTCCAAATGTTCATTAGTCAAACAATGCGAGATCGTCGGCCAAAATATACCCGTTTTTATGATAACTTAATTAAAATCATTGTTTTTAACAGATCATTTACTCGGAATGAGAGTATTAAATGAGATTTACTTGTCTAATTAACGAAGCTAATGTTTTTGCACAAAAATGTATTAATATTACTACAGACTACAAACACAAGAGTTATCTTAGTGTGAGTCTGTAGGACACATATTATTATTGTAATAACAGTACAATTATGATTTATGCCATATTCGTCCCGAGGAAGATCGTGCCATATATAATGAAAATCTGCTTTCATGTGCCATGTTTGGCCCATATTATATTTTATATTAAAAATTCTAACATTTTCTTTTATTGTATTCTAGATATTTCTGGATAATATGGCAGTGTGGTTCCCAGCTATATAATAACTACTACTACTATATAATGGAGTCATCCCTTTTTCATCCCGTGGGAGCCGTGAGACCCTGCAGAGGGACATATTCAGAGAGTGGGCAGCAGCGCTCTCCGTTTCAAGTATTCCTATGACAGCATTTTCGTATTAATTTAATTATTACCATATTACGTCTCCTACTTAATATATTCCCTCTACTTAATATATTACATTTAGCCGATCATGAGGATCCGTGTTCGATCCCCAGGTCAGGAAAAGTTTTACTGGATTTTTCCATAAGGAATTATCAATATGTTAGCTTGGAGTCTGGTAAAGTACTGTGCCCGGTAAATGGCAATAGGATTACCCCCTATTACATGGAACCAATAACATGTTGGCGAAATGTGGTTGTACCTACTTTGGAGCTGAGTCCTAATAGGTACACCTCTGTCTTGCCTATCCCTTCGGGAAGGCGTGATTGTAACATTACGTCTATTCGAGTTTATTTAATTAGTAAAAACCTTCTATTCAAATAAGATTATTTTAACACTTCCTTATCTAATAATTTATTAAACAGATCTTATGGAAAATTCAAGGGGAGCGAAGTTTTGTTTGCTCGGTCCCGGAGGAGCACTCTGTTATTATCCGCGCGTGAGCTGTTTCCAAATAATATTATTTGAAGAGCCTGAGAGACTTAACGAAAACTCCAATATTACATGAATTAATGATAAAAAGGAATGTTTAATTCACTGAGTGGCATATGATACGGTCCCCTTTGGAATATTGCGAAAGTGATGATTTTCGTTTCATGTTTATGGTTATAAGCGAGAAGTAATATAATTTGCCTAATGTCATGTCAAACCTCTTTGTCTGGTAAATCCATGAACCTAGAAAAAAAAGGCGGACGGACTTTTATAAAATAAAAAGTGATGCACCATATTAAGCCAGCTCGCTAATACAATCATGACGGCACGGACACATCCCCTGGTTTTTTTAACATGAACTAGTTAGTATTGGCTCTATTATAGTATGAATATGTGCGCGTAATCATGTTTTTCTTTTGTATTCTGTGATAATACCACAGAATACTAAAAACGCAAGCTGGCTTACTATTGTGAAGTTTGCACAGTGACATATAATGAACAACAAAGATAGAAAGACGTACCTAAGACCCAAGTGCGTCCGAGACAACAATATTATTTGCTCGTACGACCTTACTTTACTGACGTACGTGGACCTAATGGGACCAAATTTTTTTTTTTTCATTTGTACATTAGACATCTCCAAACAAGAGCGTTTGGACCTTTTTTTACATAATTAATTGCATTATTAGGCGTATTGGACTAACTTAGACTATCTTGTGGGAGTCCATAGCGTAATATTTTTATTTTATTTAAATATATGAATACATAAATATATAATTATAAAACTTATACATACATACATATAGATCTATTACACCACAGAACACCTGGCACAGACCAACCCCCGCTAGCAGCACCCGTTCACGAGTTGACGCACGTACCAGCGCCGTCCTCTTCAACCATATTAGAGGGAGGAGGGCGGCCCACCACGCGACGCCGCCGCGAGCTTGAACAGTTTAGTGAGAATGGGACCTAATTTGAGCTTGCCATATTCGAGAAGCCAGTACTTACCTCATCTCCCCTTTTCTTTATATCAATGCAATTCAAGCTTTATTTTATGAAATGTTGAACAATATAATAACATATTAAATAATAAAACGTAGGGAATTTTTATTCCGATATTCCCACGGGAACGAAGACAGCGGGATACAGCTAGTTAATTAGAAATGAGATAGATTTAAAAGATAGATCTCCTAATTGTTTATCACACTACAAAAGCCTTGTAGCTATTTGTCACCAATTCTATATTGAAACCTAATTAAAATTCTGTCTGCAACCGGCGTAAATTGTTGAAACTTATATTGAGTTTCCCGAGTCTTTAAAAACAAGGTCGGTCCAGAAACAGTCGAGCAATTAATTAGAAAATGGTAGTGTTCGCTTTAATTTAGTTAAAGGCGACACGCAAATATTTCATTAACCGACAGAGGCAGTTAGGTTTTATTACTTGACTACGGCTTAACAGGATACAGGACCTCTTAGCAGTTTGACACAATCCTATGGAAAATTTACCAAATCGATGTTTTGTATTCCCCTGTTTCCTCAAAATACAGTAAACGTATTCGATATATTTATATCCTGATATTTTAAAGATGAAGTAAAGTATGTCCCTATCATTTTATTTTTTGTAAACTCTACATTTTTTGTAGTGAACGTCCAATCACGCGAGTAAAAGTGTGATTTTTGGAAGTTCACTTGAAAAAAACCAAGAGTTTATAAGAAAAATTAAAATGACAGGGACATAGGTTACTTCACTATAAAAATATCAGGATATAAATTTATAGACTGGGTTTATTATATTCGGAGGAAACAGGGGAATACAAAACATCGATTTGGTACATTTTTCATAGGATTGTGTTAAATTCCTAGAAGGCCATGTACTCTTAAGTCGGGAGGCTGTATGACATTCGGAATACTGAGTGAGATGTAGGTCACTAATGAAATGTAGTCACTAAAAAACTGAAAACAAATTTTTGATAAACTATTATTAAATATTTATTTTAACCTACTAAAATCATAAATCTCAAATCGCAGTACAATGCCAAAAACTTACGTTTGTAACAGGTAAACTGGTGGTGAGGTGTTTTAACTCGACTCCAGCGCCATCCAGCGCTGTTTTTTGTGTGTATGTTTGTTCCCTTTTTACGCTAAAGCTCCTGTACCGATTGAGCTGAAATTTAGACAGTGACATACCCCGGACATTCGACTCAATCCGATACAAAAGCCGCGCTATAACTACCTAACAAATAATAATACTAAGTATAGAATGGACACTGTCATCCGCCCACCAGCGGGCCTTCCTCACCCTGCGAGCGATATAGAGTTCTCGACGAGGCCCCGTGAGCTCGGAACGCACCTCACGCACACTTGCGCGTGTACAAAACTCCATGTGTGTAGTGTCTGTGTAGGTAGCTATGATATCGCGACTTTTATATGGGAATTGAGTCGAGTGTCCGGGGTGTAGTCTAAACTATCGTTTAAAAGAGCGTACGCGGCCTTTTAGGAATGTGACACACAATTCTATGAAAATTTTACCAAATCCGGGACTTCTCTTCTCCACAAGGGTGAAGCCACTCTCGTCGACCCTTTTCATTGGTTGAACGTGATCTGGCAGGCTTAGGATGATACGGGACCCCTGCGCACTGGATTGCTGCTTTCTTTTATTCCATTGCTGTTTCTTGATCACATTAGAGTCTAGTTAAGTGTCTATAATATAATGAAACCATTCTATAAATTTATATCCTTTTCAGACAATCAAAATCAGCTTTACCCGCTTTAAACATGCGGCTTACAAAGCGTCTGTTAAGTCTAAACCGAAAGAACCTTAAAATAATGTTAGGGACTATAACAGGTCACTGTCCCTTAAACAAACACTTATTCACCATGAACGCCACAGACAGTCCTCTATGCAGAGGCTGTTTCATGGCGGAAGAAACGGTTGCCTACGTAGTCCTGGAATGCGAGGCAGTAACCCTTCAACGTGAACAAATCCTCGGAACAGTGAGGTCACTCCGCGAAGCCTGCGAAGCTCCCAGGAAGCTTCTGAGCTTCTGGGCGGAGTTAGGCTGGCTAGATTAGCCAGGACTTCACGTACAACGGACCAGGTATAGAGTCTAAGTGCGAAAAAAGGAGTCCACTTTACATTACATACATTACATTATATCCTGATATTTTATAATAAACTATGTCCTATTATTTAAGATTCTCTTATAAGCTCTCAGATTCTTCCAAGTAAACTTATATAAAGATCCCAATTTTACTTGGACGGTTACGACGGTCCACCTCAGTTCCGTTGCGTCCTATGGGATGCACCGCAACCTACTCGGCCGTTCACACCTGCCTGGAGGAAAGTGAAGCGGCTGACCACCTCGAGCTCCTCTTCGCTTCGCCGTGGGACTTGTACCACGGTTACTGACCCCCACCGCCGCGAGAAGGCGGGAACCCATCGGGGGGTCCCCGATATTTCCACGGGAACAACGTCTACGCGGGTGAAACCGAGGGGCACAGCTAGTGTAATAAAATAATGTATGTAAGTTAGTATTTTGTGCTGACAGTGTGGTTATCAAATGACCTCAAATATCTAAAGGAAATACCAAAAAATAACAAATTATTTTGTACCGATAAAAATTTACATTACGTATTAATCAATTAAATTTTGTTATGGTATGTTATCTTAATTTTTAGCGATAACCCTGTGAACTCGATAAACTTTTGCGTTTTAGTACAGTACTATTAAATTTTTGTGCATCTGGAAGTATTATATAATTTATAACAAAAATAACAATCAGCGTTGCTTTTTGTCTTTAAATCTGTCATTTTCCTAAGTAAAAGGGCCACTCCTTTCTAAAATATAATAAATTTATTTTAATAAATTATATTTTAATTTAATAAAATAAATTGGCAAGCCCCCGGTTTACAAAAACCTATATCACAGAACAGATAATAATACTATACATACAAAATAAAATCCAAAAAGTTATCACTGAGATTCGAACCCCTGCCAATAGCTCGTCATCCAACGCCTCGCACATCAGGCAGGAGACATTGGTTTTGAGGACAATATTTTGATACGCATTTCACCACCGCAAAGTATGGAAACATGTTGTAAAATGGCTGTTTTTTACAGCCACAAGGGACGGAAGACAGTATTTGATATCAATTTCAACTTGATACCTCTACGCGTTCCCGTGAAAAATGACAGATACGACAGGCAGACAGACAGAGACAAACAACAAAATGAGAGGTAAACAACAAAGTATAAGGGTTCCCTTTTTGAATCCTAAAAAGAATAATAATAATAATAATAATAATAATATGGGACAACGATCATCTGGTCCCAAACTAGGCTAGAAGCCTGTACTATGGTAACCAGATGACTGATATACATACTTATATAATCTTATAACACCCAGACACAGATCAAATAGACATGTTCATGCACACAAATGTTTGACCTGGCCGGGGATCGAACCCGGGGCCTGCGGCACAGAAAGCAGAGTTACTACCATCTGAGCCAACGAGGCTGTCAAACTTATATACTCACCACCAAACCATGCAGATGAAACCAATGGGAATAGCTAGTAATATCATCAATTAGTTAGTTAAAGTGCCGTAGACTAAGAGCCTGTTAGGCTTAGAATAAATAGGCTTGGGATTAGAATTTCTACCTATTTTGATCTCCAAGGACCTTATAGAATATAGAAAATGGTGCTGAAAACTACTAAGAACGTAGAGGTCTTGATAAGAGTCCCCTGTGAAAGGTAGGTAATAGTGAATGATGGATTCTTAGAAAAGGAAATTGCTGAACTTGATAGATTTCTAACGTCTGTAGATCAATTTTAATAACACAGAATAAGGCTAATGTGCTTAGATAACTTTAGCATCAGAAAAGGGATATTTTTTTATGGTAGTGAGTGACAAGACGAGCAAATCAGGTGCCTGATGGTAAGCATCATGATTGCCCATATCAGACACAGTGCCACCCAGTGTTATAATATTCAAAATTCGGCATGGCGCTGCACTGCGCCTGTCATCCCGACATATTAGTTGTCTTTATTTTACGTAATTACCTACATATAGCATTAAGATATGAAATCTTCAAAATTGTGGGTATGTATTTTGTATTTTAGCGAGAGGGCAAATTTGCTTTGCACCGCGCTTTAACCAAATATTGTTTTCACGCAAATGGGGGCCGGATCCAGAGCCGACCACAAACAAGTGGGTGGAAAAATATACCCTGTTTCTATTAATATGTGTGCATTTTCACTTTTTATGGACGAGCCCTTAAGTTAATGTATTAATCAGATGCCAGTATTTCGTGACTGAGCCAACTAAAACAAACATATAACCACTCCCTTTTCCCGAAGGTGTAGGCAGAGGTCTCAGTCCCATAGTAGGGTATGTAATAGGGTCCCATGTAATAGGGGGCGAGTCTATTGCCATCTACCGGGCACACTTCCAGACTCCAGGAAGTTATTGATTCCTAATGAAAAATCCATTTTACACTTTGCCTGACCTTGGGATCTAACCCGGGACCTATATCAGTATCGGCAGTCGAGTTTACACCCACTACGCGCCACCGAGGCAGTCAACCAACTAAATTAATAAATATATTATGAATTATTAATACCTAATATGAATCCTCTCCATCCATCGGGAAGAAATCGTTTATTAGCGATAAGACCGCCGTTTGTACATATAAGTATAGTTTTTCTGTTTCCTTTGTGTTGGATTAATGCTACAAATTATGTAGCGGAATATGCCCCATTAAATTGACTTGGATTCCACGACTTTGTTCTATAAGCGTGGTGTACAATAAAGTATTATCTATATATTTATTTATAGGTACATAACTAAATCAAGCAGTTTGGGTTTTTTTGTAGTGGTAGGCCTCTTTTGCAGGGGGCCGCCTGGGGAAGTACCACACCTTTGCCAGTAATTCATCCGCCAAGCAGTAATGTGCAAACATTACTTTGTTCCGGTCTGAAGGGCAATGTTACCAGTGAAATTACTGGGCATGACGAGATTCAACAACTCATATCTCAGGGTGACAGGCGCAGTGCAGTGCCGCGCAGATTTTTTAACTTTAAAACACTGGGTGGCACTGTGTCTGATATGGGCAATCATGATGATCAGGCACCTGATTTGCTCGTCTTGTCACACACAATCATAAAAAAAAAATAAAAAAAAATAAAGGGACTTTACCCAACAGTGTTTGGGCAGCCATATATTATAAGGTATATATGTTATTTTGCTTACTTGGAAAGTTTTATTGGCACCCGAAGCTGGATATGAATATGTGGGTCTTCAGAAGTTAGGTTATTTCATCCACCCCTTGAGTTACGCCCTTAATTTTAACGTAAGCCGTGACTTATGTTGACGAGATATGGTAAGTTACTACCTTCACACAAGTTGGTTGAAAATCATGTTCTAAAGGACTTTACACACCTAAGCCGTAGACAGACGGCAAAAAAAATTCATAGGAATAATGTCGGCCGTTAAAGGTTAATGACTGCCTCGGCAGCGTAGAGGGCGCATGCTCGACTGCCATTCAAGAGGTCCCGGGTTCGATCCCCAGGTCAGACAAAGTGTTAAATATTGGATTTTTCCATTAGGAATTATCTCAATTACTGCCTGGAGTCTGGAACTGTGCCCGGTAGATGGCAATAGGCTCGCCACCTATTACATGGGACCAATAACATACTGGCGAAATGTGGGAGTATCTACTATGGGACTGAGTCCTGGGTACACCTCTGCCTACCCCTTCGGGGAAAAGGCGTGAATGTATCGCACTCTTAATAAAATACTGACCGAACTCAAAATTTGACCAAAATGAGTTATAGTGAAATATCGACTTAAAAAAGCGAGTACTATAACCTACTTTATTAAAAACACCCCTATTACTTAAAAAATAAGATATAAAATTAGAAAAGTCTGTATTTTCCTTCCACCGCGCACCTACTACCTCCATCGAATAGTGACCGATTCATTGTTCCGTCCTCGGCTGCAGGTGGTGGTTGTGTACAACGCTGACTGATTTCGAGATATGTCGTTGTTTCGTAAAAAAAAATAGGGTAGATTATTGAACTTCGTTAAAGCAATAACGTCTAATTTTGTGTTAAGTCCATATTTTAGAAAGTATTTAGTTGATCTGTTGACTCATTTTGTATTGAGTCAGTATTAAAGTGAAACTTGCAACAGCTTTAATGGCCGTTTTCGATATAAGTCTGTGTAGTTCTGAAAATATTAAACTTATTTTGTCGAATATCAAATTCGGTCTCTATAGTTTAAAAATCTTTCCGATTTCTTTGACCAATTTAATATTGAGTCTTTGTAACATAAAAATTACGTATATAACTAATGTTATATCCTAAAATAAGTCTGTGTATCATTTAAATATAAACATAGTTTTTTTAAGGAAGGCCTCTTTTGCTGGGCCATCCTGGGGAACTACCACATAATATTTACAGTTATTAAACCGCAAAGCAGTAGTGTGCAAGCATTATTGTGTTCAGGTCTGAAGGGCACTGTATCCAGAGAAATTACAGGGAATGATGAGATTAAACAACCAATATCTCAGGGTGACACGTGCAGTGCCTGGGTCACGCCAGGGCTTTGAATTTCAAAACCCGAGGTAGCATTGTATCTCTTATGGCTCGCTTGCTAAAATGCTTGATTAGAAATCAATAATCCCCAAATATAAAATTTTTTGTTTAAGATCTTTTGTTTTCAAACTGAGATGATGAATACATCTACTTCCCGATTTTCCTCCTCTTTATTATGACGTCTTGAGATAGAATTTGAAAAGTTATTCTTTACGGAACTCTTATATTTTTATAACATTCCTAACATTCCATGTCAGCAGTAGGTTCCTGTTAAGATCTTTGTAAGTGAAAGTTGTAAGCAGACTGTACCCAGCGTACCTTTTTAGGTCATCTGTCCACATTTAAGTACATTTAACACTAATAACAACAGTATGTATGTATGTAACAGTATGTATGTAGTGTATGGCAGGATGTCCTACGCTGCGTTTTCTGGTCCGTGGTTTCCATTTGAGAACTTTACAGCCCCATCGGCCATCAGTTTTTCGTGTTATGTGCCCTGCCCATTGCCACCAATTTGATAATCCACTGGGCTATTTCGGTAACTTTCGTTCTTCTACAGATCTCCTTATTTCAAATTCGATCTCGTAGAGAAATTCCAAGCATAGCACTCTCCATAGGTCGTTGCGCTACTTTGAGCTTATAAGGCCCACAGTAAGAGACCGCGTTTCAAAGCCATAAGTCATCACTGCTAACACACACACACACACTGGTCGAAGACCTTTGACTTGAGGCACTGAGGTATTTTGGACGAGGAGACGTTGCGTAGACTTTCGAACGCTGCTCAGCCAGCCTAGTTGGATTCGACGATTGATCTCTTTCTCGAAGTTAGACCTACCGACCTAACATGCATGTCCTAGGTAGACGTACGAGTCCACAACTTCTAGAACTGAGTTCCCAACCGATACTGGGGAGGGCACAACAAGAGCATTGGACTTTCATCACCTTTGTCTTTTCCGTGTTCATTTTATGCCCGACCCTTTGAGAAACTCAATGAGGTCTCTGAGCATCGTGCTGAGATCTTCCATCGAGTTTGCCATAACTGTGATGTCATCAAAAAATCAAAGGAGTCATTGTATTCACCCCATTCCAGAAGCCTAAAGGCGTCCTTCACTGTGGCAGTAAACAATAATTTCAGTATAGATAGTAACTGCCTTTAAATTTTAAATATTTTTGTATTTCAATTAAACTCAAAAATCAATTAAACTGTGCGCGTTGGCACAGATGGTAGTAACTCTGCTTTCTGTGCCGCAGGCCCCGGATTCGATCCCCGGCCAGGTCAAACATTTGTGTGCATGATGAACATGTCTGTTTGATCTGTGTCTGGGTGTTATAAGCCTATATAAGTATGTATATAGGTCACCATAGTACAGCCTTCTAGCCTAGTTTGGGACCAGATGACCATGTGTGAAAGTTGTCCCATATTATCATTTTAATTTTGTGTAGGTTTTGTGTTTCTTTGATTAAGTAGATATGGATTATACTGTTTGTGTTGTCATTAATTTTGTATAATTTTATTCAATTGTGTTTTTTTGTATTTAATCCTGGAGATGCTTATGAAGGTTACATTGATTTAGGTAGCAATAACTCAGCTATATACCTATATAATCTTACGGCAAACTTTCCTTTGGGTTTAGGTTTAGGTTTCTTCTTAAGGTGTTTGGGCCGTCATCGCTTCCCATATAAACTTTGAGGAACCAATGACGATGATAGAAGAGATATAATTTCTTCATTAGTGTTTTATATTAAGCATCAACTAAGTTTAAAGTTGTATTTATCCAGTTTTACTACAAAAACAAAAGGTACTACAAAACTGCAAATAGGTATAAATTTAAAGTCTTTCCTAGAGAATTCCAATTTTTTAATTTTTTTTTCGTTTTGCAGTTTTTCTGTCTTTTGTAGTAAAACTAGAAATATACCACTTTATAATTAGTTGATGCTTACAATAAAACACTAATGCTGAAATTATATCTCTTCTATCATCGTCATTGATTCCTCAAAGTTTGTATGGGAAATGATGTCGGCCCAATTTTGAAACTTTCTGTGATACTTGGGTCGTAACAGTTATTTGCATCTGAATTTGTATATTAAAGATCTAGTGTGGGTAAGTTTACAAAATATGTTATTTTAAGGGTTAATTCGCAAATTGTCTCATTGCGTGATTAACAATAACTCATAAAGTTTAATAAAGATAAGAATATTTAAGTTTTTTAAATATAAAAGTTTTGTATACGACGTATTATAAAAGTTATTTAAAGGGGATGTATCTACCCATCCAATCCGTGGTTGCCGTGAGAGCCAGCTAAGGGTTATGAGATCCAGAGGACGGGCAGCAGCGTCCTCTGCGTAAAACCATCAAACTGCGCTCGCCAACCCACCTGCCAAGCGTGGCGAGTATTGGCAATAACCCCCTTTATGGGGGAGGCTTATGTTCAGCAGTGGACTTTCAACGGCTGGATGATGATGGAAAAAACTTACCATAAAAAAATTCTTTGTATAGGAAGTTAAAATTTTCTTTTTGCGAATTTTATAATTCTTTCTTTTGCAAGTGGTTTAAGCTGACATCTTTTGGGTAGATGGACCCCTTTGTATTACTAAATCTTTTTGTAACACATTGTGTAGTAGTTTACTTTCTTAAAGCGATTTTTCAAATATTTTTTTTTAAATGAGTCAGAAGATTAATTAGACGATTATTGACGAAAAGTGACTCATTTGTTAATAAGTCCCTTTATTTTTTATTCAAATAATAACCTAATTTCAAAATGGTCAGTGCTTAATTAGATGTGTTAAGTAAAACATAGACCTATTTTCAGTTAGTTCAATAATAACATTTATTTTTTTGCAATATAATGACTCAACTTCAAAGGGCTAAATATAAACATATTTTTTTAATATAAATAATTAAAAATTTAATAATATAATGATTGCATCTGAGAGTTCATACTTTTAAGATGATTTATACTTATTTAGTTATTTCTGACGATTTTTATTTTTTATTTTACAGGAATTTAAAGAACATGTTGTTTTTACCAAAAACGTTTTATGTCCATTGCCAAAAATTAGTAATTTTGAATTCGGTCAGTATTTTATTAAGAGTGCGGTATGTTTATGTTGTATATTTATGTTTTTTTAAATAGTTTTTTCTATTGAGTGAAAATTATTCCTTATTTTCATTTTGTATGGTTGACCTTAACAGTTGCAGATAAGTTGCATGATCGACCATCTTAAAATGAAATCTAAACTTGAATTTCAGCCCAATCGCTTGAGTAGTTTTGGCGTGAAAGAGTAACAAACATTAATCCATTCAACCTCACAAACTTTCGCATTTATAATATAAATATATACTTAGTAGGATATGAAGAAACAGCTAGGTACGTCCTAATCCACCAAATTTACGCCTAGTTAAAACCTGAAGTGAAGTGCAACCCGAAGCTGCGGGCAGTAGTAAAAAAAAAGTATTTTAAATTGATATAGTGATGTTATTTATTTATTTATTATACAAGAGGAAAGCGAACAGTATTAAAACAAAACGCTCCTACCTTCCTACCGTGATGTTTGTTTGTGTGTTTTTATGTTAGTGTCTGCACGCTGAAATGTTTTTAAGCTAGCAATACACGCTAGGCGATGCATGACAGGCATGCATATGAACAGGCAAAACGCTCATGTATACCTAACCTAGTTTGTATGGCTGGCTTCTAGTAGTCTTAGTAAGTAAATATAGGTACTATTTCCTTCAACTAATATTGGCACATCTGTCGTTCAGCTAATTGAATTCTCTTTATAAATCGGTTGTGTCGGTTCCGCAAAGCCACTTCGCAAACAAAAGTTAGATTAGTTCCGTTTTGCTCCAGTTGCTAAAGTCTGGTACACACGTGAGGATTTAAATGGAAAATCCACTCGTAGGTGCCAGAAAGCCAACAGAGGTTAAAAGTACACAGTCAACCTTTTTTCGTTGCAACTTTGAAGTAAGTAAGTAGGTACTTACTATTTTACATACAAAAAGTATAACTTTGTTAAAACTAAGTTCTTTTACTTAATTCCCTGTTTAGTACTCAAAGATAAGATTATTCGCAAATGACGGAGAACTGACTCTCTTGAGCCCATTTGTGGAACAAAAGTATTGTGAATAAAAATTTTTTCAAAACTCAGTGTAGACTTTTTGGAGCCAGATTTGTTTTATCTTTTTATTACCCGACTCTGAAGAAGGGTAATAAACAAAAGGAATTCCTGGAATTCCCACGGGAACGAAGTCGTGTAATCCCGCGACATCAAGTATTAAATAATTTTTCTGATAAAATAATAATTCAGTCCATCAGTTTAAGAAGATCCTTCCAAATCGTTAGGTTGACCCAGCGGCCAGCGGTCACAAAAAAAATTTTTTTTAACAGGGCAGAGTGCCTTTTTATTGAAAAAATCCTAAACAATAGAGCCACCTACTTAGATAGATAGATAGATAATACTTTATTGTACACCACACACAACCTTACTTACTTACTATCTTAACCACGGATTAACTAATAGTTCCATACGGAACCCTCACTACGTAATAAATACGCTTTGCCATAGAACACTTACATCACTTTTTTGCAGAACCCAGATAAAACGACAGGATTTTTATATGTCCGTAGCTATGTGGCAAGGTGTGCATTATATATACCTACCCAGATTTCTTCACATTTTTTGTATTCTTTTTTATGTATTTTCGTAACTCATTTATAGATATTTTTAGGAAAAGAAAAAATAACATAGAACGAAGTAAACAACTCTACGCGGACGCAGAATTTCAAGTCCTACGTGCTCCGGTTTCCGGTGAAATTTAAGGAGTCTCTCCTGGCGCCAGAATTTTGGCCGGAAGGCATAGTGTTCTGGCGCTTTAGGTAGGCTAAGACCGAAACCTATCATCCCTAAAGCATAGATATAGTTAATATAATATTATTATGTATGTTAGTCTGTAAGGTATTTATTAATATGGGCCTCTGGTGCGTATAATTTATTATACGCACTATTGCCTGAAATAAATGAATTTATTTATTTATTATTAATATATAAAAGGAGTAACTCCGCAGCAAAATACTATTTTTCATATAAATCTTTACTCTTATGTATACCCTTTCCTACCCCCTACTCCTCCTATCATGCCCTATCCGTCCAAAGGCTGGTTGCCTGGAAGAGATCGCTTAAAGCGATAAGGCCGCCTGTTGTTGACCAATAAGAATAATTAAATTTTTAAGCTGATTGTATTCGGTCTACCTTGAGTCATAATAAAGAGTATTCTATTCTATTCTTTTGTGTCGCACGTCAATAATGCGCCCAGTGGACATTGGGCTTTTTTGATGTTCCCACACAGAACCGATTATCAATTATTAGTTTTGCACTTTGTTCAATTTGATGGGTAGTTGAACCCCAAACAATTTTTTTTTTTTTTTTTAGAATAGTATATATTTTATTATATATTTATATATATATTTTTTTAGAATTTGTTTATAAATTGGAGACCACGGATAACACTCATACTCAAACTATATTAAGTCTGAATAAATAAGAGTTTTCAATCTGTGGCTACAGAATTTAATGGAGAACCTTGTATAGTTGTGGCACTGGTCGCACCGGAGATTGTTGGTTCAAGCACCAGTTGTCCAGTTGTGTTGTTGATGGCCAGGGGATTGGCAGTGGGGTGGTGTGGTAGGGAGGGGTCTCGCGGCATAGGGCGCGGCAGTGCGCGGCGCAGCTTCTCCCAGAACCAGGGGTCACCCCACTGCACATACGTGTTGAGAGCCAGGTGATAGCGCAGCTCCGCGTCCAGATCTAATTTGCCTCGTTCCTCCAGCAGCACCACCAGGAGCCGCCGCCGCGCGTGTCTCATAGCGTGCGCGTGCGCCTCGCGGAACTCCGCGCGCGCCCATGTCGACCGCAGGAAGCTCGAGGACAAGAGCGCGAGCGTACACCGCGACCCCATGACCGACTCGGAAATCTGCTCGGGGATAGAGCGGCCTGGGACCCAGTCACGGTAGTGGAGGCACAGCCGGTAAGGCATCGAGCGGCTCTCGAGCCACCTGACAATCTCGAGTGCGCGATCCCCGTCCTCGTGCGAAAACGACACGAAGGCATCGTACGTGCAGCTCCCGTGTTCGTCGCTCGGCAGCAGCCCCGCGCGGTTGAGCAGTGCTTCAGCGAGCAGCCGCATATCGCGTCGCATGAAACAAGCGATGCCAGTGCAGGTGACGACGAGCAACACGGCGAGTGACGCACCAATCACCACCGCTAGCGACGGCGAACCATTATTAACGTTCTGTGGCGGCGACGGACACGGCTCCAAGCTCAAACTCATGAGAGCGCTCCCGTTATCACACTCCACAGCCCAGTAGTCTTCCACTGCAAAGAAATGCTCGCGCAACACGGCCAGTGACTCACTGTTGCCGCACTCGCACGACCACGAGTTCCCCGAAATATTCACTCTGCGCCCATCCTTAACGAGTCCCGCGGCCGTCTCCACGTCCAGTTCGTGAAGAGTATTGTTGCTCACATCGAGTTTCTGAAAATAATAAAAATGCATTAGGTTATACCCGCAGGGAACAGACATAACGCAGCTAGCACCGCATAAAATGGTATACGTATTACTGTCTGCCCTCGCTTTGACATATTAACACTTATCTGCTCTACACTTTTACTACAATTTTTGCGGGGCCAATTGACGAAATAACAAGTGATATAGTATTTTGAGTATAACCAAAAGGACGCCTGTCCTGTCCTTCGTGTCTTCATGAGACCCGAGAATATTAATATTTTAAAATGACTTCTCTACGTACTAAAAGCCAATTTATAAAAGCCCCGTCTTCAAAACCCTATCCTTCCTATTAATATTATAAATGCAAAAGTACGTGGATGATTGTTTGTTACTCTTTCACGCCAAAACTACTGAACTAATTGGGCTGAAATTTCATATTTAGGAAGGTTAGCCTCTCGAATAACACATAGAGTACTCTTTATCCCGATATTCCCATGGGAGCGAAGACGACGCGGGTGACGACTCATAATATCGATGAACCTATCGATAATAATTCGTGGAGATACTTCTATCGATATCTACTATTTATAGTACCGCTTATGATATTAATGTAAGCCTATACCTATACTATCATGCCAACGATGAGACAGTACTAGAAGAAGATAGTAGTCACTAGTGGGATCAGAACTCATACTGTAGAAATACTTACTGTGAAGTTCGGTGGCAATTGGTCGAGGAGCAAACTCGTGATATTGTTGTCTTCCAGCTGCAGGTCGACGGAGTCGGTGATGCGGTGCATGTGCGACGGTACGGCGGTGAGATTGGCGCCGGCGCAAGACACGCGCAAGTGTCGGGAGCCCCCGGGAGCGGGGCGCTGCCGACACGTACAGCCTGGGGGCAGCGCGCCACATGTGCTCGCATCAGGACACGTCAACTCATCTTCATCCAGCTCGTGCAGCAGCCGCGACACGGAACCCTCGCACCGCTGGGGCCCCAAACGCGCGCGCGCCGGCCAGCGTCCTTCCCGGAGCACCCGCCACATCCAGTATATACTGCAGTCGCAGTGTATTATCGGCTCCAGGTACACGGTTACAGCGACGGGGGACGAGGGAATCGATGTTTTCGACAGGTAGTCGCTCTCGTTGAACTGCACGCTGGTGACGGGGGTACCGGCCAAAAATACCGCCGAGTCAACCTCGCGGACGAACTCCAGGTCGGCACGCTGAAAGCGAACGGTAGACGAGTGGATAATAATTATAATAATAATAATAATAATAACCCTGCCGTAATATTTCACTATGAGACTAAATTGGTAGGTGCCGGAGTCTCTAGCAATAGCCCGGCGAACATACAATCATTTTTTACATTTTTTGTATGCCTTTTGACAGCAGATATTAAGCAATTAAACGCTTTCCACACTTCTACTGCTGTTCGTAATAAGGGGGGCGGTATATCCCGTGTTTTCGAACAACAATATATGGGACAATATATGGATAATAACAATATATGGGACAACTCGGTCATCTGATCCCAAACTAGGCTAGGAGCCTGTACTATGGTAACTCGAAGACTGATATACATACTTAATAAGCTAATTTATATTTATAACATATACAGCTTATTTATAACACCCAGACACAGATCAAACACAAATGTTTGACCTGCCCGGGGATCGAGCCCGAGGCCTGCGGCACAGAAAGCAGAGTTATTGCCATCTGAGCCAACGAGGCTGTCAATAGATAGAATCTTTGAATAATTATTGATCATCCGAAAGAGGTTTTCCCCAGTAAAGGACGCTCTTTGCTCACCTGTAGACGGGAGATGCGAGTGAACCTAAGCTCCAGTGTATGGAGCCACGGCATCTCTGTGCGCCAGTCGCGGCAGATGATTGTGATGTTGTTGCGCTCCAGTGATAAGAAAGTCAAGTTTCTCATTGACGATAGTTTTGAAACGTCTGTGTTAAGGGAGTAAGTGTATTTTATGACACAATTTAGGTTTTTTTTATTTTAACCTGCAATTAACATTTTGATTTCCCTGTACGACAAGGAAATCTAAATAAAATATGAATACTTAATTAAATTACCTATATAATATCATTATTATTCCTATTATTTCATTATTACACTTTGACATAATTTTCTCTTATTATTCTTATTATTTATTTTTACTATAGGTTAATGAATCATCATCATCATCATCCAACCGTTAAAAGTCCACTACTAAACATAAGCCTCCCCCATAAGGTCCAAAAACAACCCCCGTTGTTGCCAATACTCGCCACGCTTGGCAGGCGGGTTGGCGAGCGCAGTTTGATGGTTTCACGCAGAGGACGCTGCTGCCCGTCCTCTGGATCCTATAGCCCTTAGCCGGCTCTTACGGCAACCACGGGGAGAGAGGGTGAGGTACTATTCTAAAGCCGGTAACCCCACGGCATAATAAAAAATAAGAAGGTTAATGAATAAATAATAAGTACCCGGATGACCGAGCTTTGCTCGGTATTATTATTATTTTTTTTAAATAAAATGACATTTTCTAAAAATGATTCCTAGCTAGATCGATTTATCGCCCCCGAAACCCCCTATATACTAAATTTTATGAAAATCGTTGGAGCCGATTCCGAGATTCCAATTATATATATACAAGAATTGCTCATTTAAAGATATAAGATAATACTATGATATATTGGTAATTAATTCAATCAATCAATGTACTTAGATATTAAAATTTTTGTATGCCAGAGACCTGGTCAAACATGCAGTACCTATTAATGTGAACGTATTATCTAATCTTTACCATGTCTGCTGCAAATAAAATAATTTCATTTTTATAAGCTAAGTATGTTTAATGGATAGTATTTAAATATATAGAAAAAAAAAACAAATATGATGGTATAAAAAAGATGAAATAATTGAATCGCCTAAACCACTAAACCTATCAACACAAAACTGTAGAGATCTCAGGTAGAGATAGAGTAGATAGTTAAGTTTTTAAACATTTCTTATTGTATGATTGTATTAACCTGATATTATGACAGAACGCTGTTGATGATAAAATACTTTGGTCTACCTATAGTTTCGGAAGATGACGAGTTGCCTGAATAATATTTGCGTGACGTCATTTCTTAATTCAAGACTTTTTTTTATGATAGTGAGTGACAACACGAGCAAATCAAGTGCGTGATTTGCCCATATCGGACACAGTGCCACTCAGTGTTTTAAAGTAAAAGTTTGTAGTAGACTTCTGACGTGTCAGAATTAGGGATCGTTTTCTCCTTCATCCTTTCTCAGTTTTATTTCATCAGTAATTTCGAGGATATTAGATTTTCATTTCGTTCGCGCTCGGAAACCTAAGCAATGTCTTCTCGTCCAATATACCTCAGTGCCTCAAGTCTTCGACCAGTGTGGGTTACCAGTGATGTGGGTGATCTGAAACGCGGTCTCTGACTGTGGTATTTATCAGCAGACTCAAAATAGCGCAACGAGCTATGGAGAGGGCTATCCTCGAAATTTTTCTGCCAGAGTAAATCGAAATAAGGATATCCGTAGACGAAAGAAAGTTACCGTAGCGGATTAGCAAGTTGAAGTGACAATGAGCTGAGCATATAGCACGTAGAACTGATGGCCGATGGGGCTGTAAAGTTCTCGAATGGAGATCATGGACCGGCAAGCTCAGCGTAGGACGTCATGGTGGACAGGCGATCTGATAAGGACGGCAGGAACACGCTGGAGGCGGGCAGCTTAAAACACGACTGGATGTTCAGCAGTAGACGTCCTGTATCTGAGATGACGATGATGATGATGATGATGAGATTTTGATTGATTGATGAAGTCATTCTAGACTTCAGAACAATATGAGATCCAGTCCAAACAGACCGCAAACGTACAACTAAGGCTTGGTTTTTTGATCACTGGTTAAGTCGACCAATGACCAATTTTTTTGACAAATAGTAAAAATTCGGCAAAATTAGTTTTTTTATACCTAGTTAACTATTTTTTTCATACGATTTAACCATTGGTTAAGAATTTAATTATAGCAAGTTTAACAAACGGTTAATTTAACTGTAACCAACGATAAAATACTGGCCCTTAGTGATAAAGACACAGTTAAGCCGTAGGGTGTCAGCTATAGAATCGTAACTCTCCTTTTCTTAGTTTTAAATTTTCTTACTTATTTAGGTACTTATAGATAATTAATCATAATATGGATGTAGAAATCTGGATTAAAACTATTTCATTTCATTCATTTTCTACCCATGGTTGCCGTAAGAGACGGCTAAAAAAGACCAGAGGACGAATAGCAGCGTCTTCTGTGCACAAATCATCAAACTGCGCTCGCTGATCTGCCTGCCAAGCGTGGGGACTATTGGTGGAACCTTCCTTCATGGGAGAGACCTATATACAGCAGTGAAAATAATACAGCTGAGATAAAGTCACCTTGTGAGGAGTTGCAGAAGTCATGTAAGGTCGGGTTCCCGTCAAGGTAGAATCGGTGCAGTCCTTGCAGCGCGGGAACGGTGAGCGCCTCCATTGCGCTCGGCTGTAGTTTGTTGCCTGACAGATAGAGCTTGCGCATCGCACTATTTCTCTCGAATATTCCTCTAAAACATTATAAGGTAAAAAAAAAAAATTTATCAAATAGATGTTTCGTATTCCCACAGTATTCTACTATTTTTCTCTTCTTCTTATGGTGCCATCTCCTATTTCCGGAGATCGGCAATCATAATGGCTATCTTAATATTGGAGACAGCCGCATGGAACAAGGACCTAGTGCACTATGTCATTATGATATGTACCTATGAAATGATAGGGACTTCTTCAAAATATCAGGATATAAATCAATTTACCGAATGGGTAAACATTTGGAAGAAACAGGGGAATGGAAGCAGGTTCACGAGTTGACGCACGTACTCGTATCAGCATCGTCTTTCTTAATCCTAAAATATATTTCTCAACGCCACCGCTAGCCTGAGCAGTTGTGACTTGAATTCAGAATTAATGAGCATGACTGCATCAAATGTTTTCTGGTAAATCTATAACATATTATTCTTCCAAATAGGTACATACCTTGGAAGAGTTACCAGTGAATTCCAGCTCAAGTTGATGATTTGCAATTTGGGTGAATAATTAAATAGGTCAGGCGGCAACTCTTCGAGCGCGGAGTTGCTGATCTGGAACATGGTAAGCTCAGTCGCGTTCGCGAGCAGTTCTTTCGGGAGGTGCCTGAGATTGACGGTGTCGTTGAGCATGAGGTCCTGAAGGCGAGGACACGCGGACACCCACCTCGGTGGCAGCTTGTTTACTTCCGGTTCGTAGAGACGCAGCTTCACTAGCGCTTTGCATCGTGACAGTGGCGCTGGTGGACTGCTCGGAGCCCAGTTTCTGCGCGCCAGCGATTTTTGTCCCTTCGAGAGCATGTCATCCAAATCAACCGTCAAGTTTATCGCCCTGTTAGGGCTGGCGGTGTGTACACTTAACACAAACAATACAGACAGCAGCACACCAGCGCATACACTACTCAAACATAACTGGAGACTGGACATCGTTACTATCTTTGTTTATATCGCCAGCAAAAAAAGTCTGTGTATAGCACAATATTAATATGGCAACTATAGATTAGCCGCTTGCGGGTGTAGGTACCTACTTATCCAACTACACGCAAATTCCATGACAGTAAATATTATAATAACAATAATGATCATTGATATGATGAGAAGCCGCGAACATAACTGCCACTATGTCTATACCTACTAAGCATACAAATAAATTTATCTAAGAGGAAAAATAATAACAATTTGATAACTAACTAAAACATGACTCAAATATAACTAACATCCTACTTGATAATAATAATTGTATTTCTTTTTTAAATAAACCTGTGGCTTCGAGTTTCTCGAGATCGTCCAGTTAATACGTGCACATTCCTCTATAATTTTGAACTTGTGGCGATTTTTGGACGATGCTTGAATCCATTCGATGTTAACATTGAGGACGGCCCCAATATGTGAATCAGTACCTGAAATACTGATCTATGGAATACGTGGACACATGGGGGCATTTAATTACTTAATTAAGAAGTCTTACAAATTTTATTTACTAAAATAAAGAATATTTCGATGAAAGAAACATATTACTCATATAATTTTAACAACCAAGTCCTGCCTTGAGTCTCGACAAGTCTTGACGATAAAAGTCCCAGGACCTCAAGACAGCTAAATTTAGCAAAGTCCCTGATTTCAAGGCATGAGACTTCCCAAGACCCAATGCTAAAATTGGTGCAAATATTCCCGATATGTAGCACCCACATACAAAATATTACAGTCTTAAAAGCTAATAATAATATGGGACAACTTCCACACACGGTCACCTGGTCCCAAACTAGGCTAGAAGCCTGTACCATGGTAACCATATGACTGATATAAAGTACATACTTATATAAGCTTATAACACCCAGACACAGATCAAACAGACAAGTTCGTGCACACAAATATTTGACCTGGCCGGGAATCAAACTCAGGACCTGCGGCACAGAAAGCAGAGTTACTACCATCTGAGCCAACGAGGCTGTCATCAAACTAGAGGAAACTATGCGATATACAATTTCATGCCATACAGTGCCTCAAACTTAGCTGTTCAGGGTTGGCCAAAATTACGGCGTATCAGCTACCGTTTTAAGGAACATCATTACGAAACTGACCTAGAAGATGGTGGATCTGTAATTTGTCTTTAACAATTGGTTTAGAGATGACTAATGTACACGGATCATCGGGAGCCGTAAATCGGTTATCCCTTCTCACATTGCAATTGAAGACGCCCTATTCATGTCTTAGCTTGTATTACCCGCCTGCTGGTCTTTGTCAGGGACTGATTAAGGACAAGGCTCTACTCTAGGTAGTTTGCACCTAGATTTGAAACTTTACAAGAAAATGATGTATGATTGAGGTACATAATTTTTGTTCAATGAACTATTTTCTTTGTTGCATGGTGTGGTGGACAGTTCATTTATTTCATGCATGTCTGAATAATATAATATAACATACAATAACGCCTTTTCCCGAAGGGGTAGACAGAGGTGCACCCATGACTCAGTTCCATAGTAAGTGCACCCACATTTCGCCAGTATGTTATTAGTCCCATGTAATCCCCTATTAGGAGCCTATTGCCATCTACCGGGCACAGTTCCGGACTTCAGGCAGTAATTGAGGTAATTCCTGATTAATGTCTGAATAAGTGACAAGATTCAATTTTTTTTTTTTTTTATTTTTTATTTTTTTTTATTTTATGATAATGAGTGACAAGACGAGCAAATCAGGTGCCTGATGGTAGGCATCATGATTGCCCATATCAGACACAGTGCCACCCAGTGTTTTAAAATTCAAAATTCTACACGGCACTGCACTGCGCCTGTCACCCTGAGATATGAGTTGTTGAATCTCCTCATGCCCAGTAATTTCGCTGGTAACATTGCCCTTCATACCGGAACACAGTAATGTTTGCACATTACTGCTTGGCGGATGAATAACTGACAAAGGTGTGGTACTTCCCCAGGCGGCCCCCTGCAAAAGAGGTCTACCACTACAAAATAATAAAATATACTATAAATCAATAATATACTATATATATTTTACTATATATATCGGGATAAAAACCACGTATTATTTCAGATTCTAAGCTATCTGTGTACCAAATTTCAGCCCAATTGGCTCATTAGTTTCGGTGAGAAGACCTTAAGAACATAACATAGACGATGACAAACTTTTGCATTTACATTATTAGTACCTAAATTACCTATTCAAGTTTCCACTGAAAATATATTTAATTTATTTTTATTATCATTTATATTCGGAAAAAATTACGTGCTTAACCATTTTATTTTAAGTTCTGAATTCTCCAACCTTCAAATGCTTCTGTTAATTCAAACAAATACTAGTTTATAACAGTAGAAACATTTCACCGACTGTGTAAGACCTAAATCCATTCCACGTAAATTAGGTACTCCAATATGGGATCCGGTATTCATGTAACTCCATCTTGAGCTGCCAATTTACCGAAGTTGCTATCCACAATTGAATGCTAATTTATGGAAACCCTCTAATACGAGGACCTATATGAGATAATATTACGGTAACTCGAACTATAGGGCAAGCGATCGCTTGGCAAGCCTCATAAATATGGAAATCGGAGATTCCATCTATTATTCTAACGTCATTCTAGTGTGAAATTTACCAAATTTTCTCTATTGAGTTCGAGATTAATGGCTGTAGCTGATACTCGAATATGGGTTATCATAACTCATGCATATTTCCGAGTCATGGATAAGTCTAATTTAACTTTATTGTCTTCAAAATAAAGCTTTTCTATGATGAAGTTGGGGTGGGTGACTATGCCTCGATTGCGTAGTGATTGCAATCGATTCGATCCCTAGGTCAGGCTAAAAATGTTATTGGATTTTCCATTAGGAATTTTCTCAGTGACAAGCTGTGATAGTCTGGAACTGTGCCCGGTAGATAAGCTCGTCCCCTAATACATGTGTCCTAAAAACATATCTGGCGGAGTGTCGGTGTACTTGCTATGGGAATGGGTCCGGGGTGCATCTCTGCTCACCACTTTGGGTCTCGATCCAAAGGGGGCCAATCCGAGGATACACTAAACTTAGTCCAGTTTAACCCAACGGAGACACAGGTTAGCGCGTTTACCTCAAAAAGAGCCCATTTGTTGTAGCTTCTCGGTTCCAGATCAATCCTCTTAAGGTTTTTTGCTGTACAAAGCGCAAGTTTGCTTTCACGTTGATTACTGCTCCCATCTTTGGAACGGAGCACCCAAGTACCAGCTTTACCGGCTAGATGATTTGCATACGCATGTTGCATAATAATCGCTAGGCCATGACTTCTATTTTGGGCAATCTAAACACTTTGACACTACGGGCAGCTACAGAAGAAGGAGAGAGAGAAAAATTAAACTAACTTAAATTCTGGAGAAAAAAGTTGATTTCCATAATAGACTTGTACCTACATATACTTAGGCATGCACAGATGAAAGCTACGTGATCTCAGCGCAAGATAAAAATTCAGTATTCAGGATCCAAAGTCGTACACATTTCATTCAGTCGCCGCTTTGTGTGTCAGGAACTCTTCGATTTTACGTTTGTATATCCGAATATATTTTGCTATAAAGTACGTGCTGATCATACCTACCTGTACAAGTATGTTGAGGTATCCTTCCACAGTCGTTAAGGTTTGGATTTTCTAAAGGCGTGTCGGCCTTTGGGTTTTCGAAGTATTCTATAGCATAGTGTATTTAATCAAATTAGATTTTAGCTGTGGATTAGAATAGTAAAAAGTGCATTTAGTGTTTTATCAATAAAGGCACTTTGCCCTTCTCTCAAATAGACCTGACATGGTTGTTATTTAGATTGAAATTGTAACGCGCGCACAACCACCGACTGAAGCTATGACACCAGCCTTTGCCAAGCATATCGACCTCAATCCCGGCAGAGACTTCAATTCCTACACCCACCTTTGTAGAGCTCACCAGCCAGTCATAGGCCTGTCTATGAGATGCATCTACACTTTATCTACGCCGTGCAGATGTAAAAAGGAGCGCAAGAGCCTGTTTTACTATAAACTCTTGGAACAAGAATATTTAGTTTTTAGTTCCGATTTTTAGTGTCAAAAACAACATGCACAGTGCACCGCCCTCCCGCCCGCTCAGTTGCATGCAAAGAGGAAATGCTATTAGGTATTATTTTTGTTAGTGACACCATTCATATATCGACACGTGTTTCGCGTCTACACGACGCATCATCAGGAATTAGACTCTGACCCTGCTGTAAGGGCGATAAATGTTAGTACGACGCCGCTCCTCGAGATGTTACCTCGTCAAGAGGTCGTTACGATGGGCAATAGGTACTAGTCATAGTTCAATAATACTAAGCAACCTCTGATTACAAATGTAGCACATGTAGCCGTTTTTTTTATTTTGAACAAACCTAATAACACTCGCGATGGTCACAAGACTGGTGATCATTCGAAGCAATTAGTTGAAATAAAACTGCTTCATTGCATTTCAAGATAGTTGAGGTGAGATATGTTTGTCTCTTTTCAGTACATTGCGTTTCACGTAAGTAAGAACGGTCAAGCCAGTGCTTTTATAGTTCGATTTTTCGTTATTTTTGTAGGCTTGATAATTGCTCCGAGGATAATATACTAATATTGTTTCTCTAATATGAGTAATCCGATACTGATCTTTATTAGCATAATTTTAATCGATGAAGAAGACAATTAACATGCAATCTAATGCTAATGTTAACACGTTCAAGAGAGCCTGTAACTAATCCTATAATAATCGATGCAAGCTCGACATTATTTAATAGGTACATGTCAATTCTCGATAAACGTTAATAGCTCATCTCATCTCTAGTTGGCAGCTGAGTGATCCATATTACTAAAATTAACTAATATTGCTGGGCTTGGTCGCCAAATTACCTGTGTTAGTGTGTCCTTTGGCGAGTATATTATGCCATAAACTGTACAGTAGACATTGTACATGTAGGAGTGATAAGATGCAATTAACCTTTATTGGTGTTTCGATTGGGCTGTGAGCTGGTTGTTCCAAATAGGTCGTATTTCCAATTAAAATTTAGCCAGGGGAATGGACCTGTCGCTACCTGTTTGTTTTGTGTGTTTTAGCCTTTGAGCCGTTGGTTAGGGACTTCTATGTCGTAGTTTTCTTTGTTATTCGGATTATTTTTAGTAAAGCTATCATTATTTTCATCATAGGTATCAGCTAATAATAGCGTATTTTTTTTACTACATAAGTTAAAAAAATGAATTTGCAACAAATAAGATTTCAGATGAGATCCAGAAGATAGGCAGCAGCGTCCTCTGCGTAAAACCATCAAACTGCGTTCGCCAATCGCCTGCCAAGCGTGGCGAGTATTAGCAACAATGGAGGAGAATGATCAAGATTTCATAGAATCAATTCCATCTGGGTGTATCAGCCACCACTAATATAGATTAATTAGCTTTAGGATTTAGATTACAATAGATTTAAGCCAAAGGAAATGCTCAATATAGGCCTCTCCTGTGTAACGCCGCTCAGCTAGGTTCTTTTTCTTCCTTTCCAAGCTCTGAGCGATTTTGAGAACCATGGCGTCACTCTATATTGCCTTGGACGCCTATGCTACTCTAACTTTGCTGAGCCGTTCGGGCTGGGCGAATAGTCTATTACCTACTTAGCTACATATTAATCTACAGTCTTTTCAGATATCATTAACATGCAGCCGTTGGAAGTCCACTGCTGAACATAAGCCTCCCCCATAAGGGGGGTTGTTGCCAATACTCGCCACGCTTGGCAGGCGGGTTGGTGAGCGCAGTTTGATGGTTTTATGCCGAGGACGCTACTGCCCATCCTCTGGATCTCATAACCCTTAGCCGGCTCTTACGGCAACCACTGGTAGAGAGGATAAGGTACTATTCTAAAGACGGTAACCCCACGGCATTCATCATCGGCTTTTCAGATATAATTTTACTTAATTGCATTTGCTAACATTTCATAGAGAGATGGAGTATATTAAAAGTTCCAAAGAAATATGAACAATTTATTTAAAAATCAATAATATAGTACAATATAAAGTAGCCGTGTAAAAGGACGCTTAGCGCCACTGCCGAACTCGGCTTGGATGGAGAACTGCCTCCCTGATGCAGTTCCGCGAGGCTCTCACCTGGAAAGAGGATAAGTTACATTATCATGTAGCACAGTAACGATAGAACTGGAAAGGACGTGAAGAAAGCCTTTGCTAGAAACAGAAATTAAAATAACCCCCTGCGCCTTCATCAGCCCCTGCTGCTCACCATCTATCTGTGTAACATATTGAGACGATTCCAATGAGCAGACATGATGAAGAGACAGGATACCAAATTTCTAATCGATTAGACCACTGGAAGTAGTTCATATTATTATCCCTGCAGCCGCAAGAAAAGGGCTAAAACTCTTCAAATGGCTGAATTATTTTCATGACACATATCTAAGAACACTCTTGATCGCGTTAGCTTGAATAAACAGAACGGCATCAAAATCGGCTCATTTGTTTAGGAGTTGCGATGCTACAGACGCTTGAATCGCATCGTACCATTACACCCATAGCTGATTTTCAAATGGGACGTCTGTAATCTATAGTTAATAGTAAGGAATAATGGTTAACCTTTAATAACATGTAGTAGAACATGCGCAGGTGGCGGCGAGGGTGGTGGCGCGCGAGCAACGCTGCATGTGTAGCTGCCTGCGTCGGCGCCGCGGACCCGTGCTACTCGCAGCACTGAGTTGGCACCGTTTGGACCAAACTCTGTTCGGACACTGGAATAAATTAATTGATTAATAAACACTAATAGTAGCTTCCGTGGGGTGCCGGAAATAGAATAGTACCCCATCCTCTCTACCCGTGGTAACCAAGCGTGGCGAGTTTTGGCAAATTCTTCCCAATTGGGGATCTCCAGTAGTGGACTTCCTATGGCTCAGATGATGATTAGCAGGTCATACTGCCGCACCCCGCAAGTGCAGTTTTGCCGGACGAGCGTGACTATTTGAGTTGAGAAATTGCGTTGTGATTTCATCGAGCACGCCAAATACATAATTCTTGGACACTTTCTGGCCCTGCACTGGCTAGTAAGATTTATCAAAAAGAAGGTTCTGTCAGTGGTCGTTTGTCGTAGCATGTTTGAGAAAAACCTTTATTCTAACTACTACATAGATAATATAGATACCGTTTTGTACTAGGCAAAAGCAGTGTTAATGCAAGTAACACTGCTTGAATCATTTTTCATAGACGTTTACAGGCCTTTGGATGGATGGATGGACAGATTAAAATAATATAATCTAAAAATTGCGGTATAACCCTTCTCTAGAACTCTCCACCTTTGCTTTTGTTATCCAGTTCGGTGGCTTAACTAAATTATTAGGATGCGGAATAATACTGACAAAACAACTATAAATAGGCAGCCCTATTCAAGGGTATAGGAGGCTATTCATGTTTTGGATCTTCTAGGTATAGATACAGCAAAAAGGCCCGAATACATTTGAGTGTTATGTCAGCAGAACTTTATGCCATATCTTGCGGAAACATCGAATCTTACGCTGGACTGAGCAAACTGGATGATCATTGTGAGCACAAGTATGAAAGGCCGTACATCACAAAACTGCGTCCAGCGACAAAAAATTGGGGCAACATGGGGACCGAGCACATAATATACTCATACCTGATCCCTCCACGAGTGGTGTCATCATTCAGCAGATCATTCTTCCTGTACCACAGAAGGGAAGGCCCCCCTTCCATCCTCAGGCCTTGCACCTCACACCTCAGAGCCACGGTGCTGCCGAGCTCACACACTTGCTCGTTCACTGACGCACCAGCACCGTCCACTATACGGACTGACACTTCTGTATGGAAAGGTTGGAATTTGAGTAGTTTCATGAAGATTACTTTTTGCCTGAATCAAACCTGGGAGACATATGGTTGGTATTGCGACCTCTACACCAACAAACAGTAGTATAATTATGATTATTCATTCTAATTTATTGTATTCTACTCAGCCTGTATTCACCCACTTCTGGGTTTAGGCTTTTTCTTCATCACCTAACCTGTGCTAGTTTCACTTAATTATTTTTAAGAAATATTGTGATCCGTGAAAATTAACATCTGTCGTCCAGATGCAAGGAAAATGAACATTTGTCTATGTCTCACCAGCACCATGCTGCAACAAAACAGTGTGGAACTAACGACAACGGCGCAACGTCGCTACCAAACCAACTAAATTCAATGAATGAACACACCAGCCATCTGAGATAAAATTAACTTTATACAAATTACTTTTCTGCGCAAGCTCTGAGAATTTGGTAAATAAGCTTAGTTAGGGGCTTAGAGTTTGTTAAATTAGAGCATGTGCTTGTAAGCACTTTTGTTATAAAATTACAAGAGATACTTACATTAACGACTTAAAAGCTCTCTCGTGTGGTTGTTACTCATTTGAAATGACTGCGCGTAATATTATTAAGAGAGTATGCGTATGAGACTAATAAGGGCCTCTTAAAATCGGCCGCTATGAAGGCAAACGCTTCAGCGGCTATGGTCTAGATCATAATGCATGGTACGAATTTTATTTAGGCTGATTATACAGAGTTACTGGTAGTCAAGTTAGCATCCTTTTATAGAAAATCATTTTAATTTTCATTTGGAACATTAGTAACTTTGACTATGGACATAACATACGATCACGCCTTTTTCCCGAAGGCAGAAATGTACCCAGGATGAGTCCTGGGTGTACCGACTATGGGACCTCAGTCCCACATTTCGCCAGTATGTTATTGGTCCCATGTAATAGGGCGCGAGTCTTTTGACATCTACCGGGCACATTTCCAGACTCCAGGCAGTCATAGAGATAATTTCTAATTGAAAAATCTTGTATCTAACACTTTGCCTGACCTGGGGATCGAACCCAGCACCTAATGATCATCAGTCGAGCTTGTGCCCCCTACGCCACCGAGGCAGCCACTATAGAACCAACTCTGAAATATCGAAAAATTCATATGTACCAAAGGGCTCCCTGCTTTGAACAAAATGTTTATTACCTATATCGTATCTTAATCAAAAATATAGGTAAATATATATCAAATAGATTTATTATATTCGGAGGAAACGGGATTACAAAACATAGATTTGGTAAATTTTCCATATGATTGTGTCAAACTTTTGTAAGAGGTCCCTTTTCCTGTTAAGAGTGTGTCAAGGACAAAAACGCGTCGACTTGGTCGTTATAATATTGTTACTCTTTACCTGGTACTCTCAGGGTGAGTCTGGCTGTTCTTGGAGGATGCGTAGGCATCTGGCAATCATAGTGAGCCGCGTCCGACGGCCTCACTTCTCTAACTTCTAATCGCCAGATGTCCGGCGGGATGAACCGGGATGAGTATCTGGACAAATGAAATTACTAGATGTTAACATATTAATATAACATAACGCCTTTTTGCCGAAGAAATAGGCAGAGGTGTGTACTCTACACTCAGTCCCATAATTCGCCAAGTGATTTTTTGGTCCCATGTAATAGGGGGCCAGCCTATTGTCACCTACCGAGCAATTAAACTCAAACTCAAAAAGATTTATTCGATAAGGTCACAATTTGACACTTTTACACGTCAATGAAGATAAACAGTCATGAGTCTACCATGCGTACATACCTCTACAAGAAGAACGCACAAGAAACTTGTAGGGCCTAATTTTTTCAACTGATAGGTTTACAATTTTTTGTTACATTTGTTTGGTATAGGTGCCGCGTGGTGGCTAAGCAGAAGTTTCCAGGAAACTTTGTCCTCTACGTACTGATTGACTTTACAATAAAACTTCTGTTTTGAATTTACTCTCTGAGAGCCCCGTTATCTCTTTAAGGATTTTATTATAAAAACGTACACGCACAGCCTGTCATTAAGAATTGAAATTTTGGAACAAAGCCGAACCAAGCTGAATATCTCTGTCTAAAACTCGATATGCATTTCTTATCTTCGCTCACTGTACCCATAATATTGTATAAAAAATGTTTCCACACGTTAACAGCAGGTGATGTATTCTCAGGTGACCATCTACTGGAGATAAAAAAGCAAGTTTTCGACGTGAATCCTTAAAGTTTCTAAGTTTTGGGTCCGTAATCTACACACGGAGTGGAGTTAGGGTTTAGCTGGCAGGATTAAGTCACTTGGTTAAGTTTGTGGATGATAGCTATAGGTCATGTTTGGCTGTTGTTGTGTTTTTAATTTTAATACAATATTGATACATTTACATCTAAACTTTTGTATTTATTAGTGGTATTTTGGCGTTTTACACACCCCCAAATTCACGTGCCTTTATGCGAGTGTGTGAATTTTGTGCTCAAACTCACGCGTCTGCTGGTTGTTGTTTGAATCGCTTGCATATCATGTAAAACTAGAAATTAAAATGTTAATAGAACTAAAGTCACTTTTTCTGTTGTTGTACAAGTAGAAAATGACACAATTAAATTAGGTAATCGAAATCATGGGTGTCCGGGACTGTGGCTCACTAAGACGAACCTGTTATAAAACTATTTCAAAATTGCGGATAAGTTATGCTTGTTAGCTATCTGGTTGTTAACTTTCATCGGCATAATTTTATTTCAGGAATGATATTAATGATTTCAATGCTAAAAACTAGGCCAGACATTATACAAGCACACTAATAATTCATACATTATAATTTTTACTTAAGTACCTATTTCTATTTGATCGTGAACTAAGTGTGTACTTAACTTAAACGTGTAATATTATTCTTTGTATTTAGTTATGAATTTTATGAGTTCTGTGAAATGACGGCCTTTGAGTCTGGAGTCCTCTACTCCAGACTCAAAGGCCGTCATTCACCTTGGGCTTTTTAGTAGTACATGAATACATTATTATTCCGTAGAAATACTTAAGTATCTCTTCTTATTAACGTTAAACGTAAGACTGTAGGTCCCGGCTGTTTCCTATAAGATATATAGGGGGCAGTTGTTAGGTCATGTCGGAGGCCTTGTATAAGGAATCTTGGCGACCTGAAACTCTGACAATACGGGTTGTCCACATAACCTTTATGAAATGACTCGAGTAGTGTAATTGGGGTAACCCGTTCTGTTAGAGTATACATTCATATCATTATTATTATTATTTATAAACGTTGACTAAATTTACTCCGAGGATTAACTTAACATGACATAAAATCACGCCTTGTTTCCCGAAGGGGCACCCAGGCCCCAGTCCCATAGTAAGTACATCCACACTTTGCCTGACCTGGGGATCGAACCCGGGACCTCAAGATCGGCAGTCGAATTGCGTCCACTACGTCACCGAGGCAGTCCTGGATATCAATTGCCATACAGTGCTGCAATGCCGCCAGCGTGCACTGGTGCACTGGGTGCCTTTGCACTGGGTACAATGCGGGTCCCCTTTTACGTGGGACCAATAACATACTAGCGTAATGTGGGTGTACCTACGGATGAGACGGTGTCCTACCGGAAACCGTAAACCTTCGGGAAAAAGGCGTGTTATGTTTAGTATATGTTATGTTTTGCAGCAGGTACGAGCCGGAGTGGGAGCCATCCATCCTTTCCAGCTATCTAGTATTAAATTATAGTACCTAGTACCTATTTTTATTGAATGATTGGACCCTTACCTATCATCTGCTGTATACTGCTGAGTGCCCGTGTAGAGCAGTTCCATCGCATCGTCCTCGTTTTTCCGCCTCACCCATGATACCTGAAGGTTTAATTTTTATTAGGAATACTAATCACTATATATTATAAAATCCTAAATGAATCACTGACTGACATGCAACGCAGAGTCCAAACCACTGATCTTAGAAACTTGAAACTTGGAATGTAGGTTATTTTCGTTATCTGGACGTGTGCTAAGAAATATTTCATAATTGCGAGCCGCCAAAGCCGCTGTTCTTACGCTAGTAATATAATAATAACGCACGGATAGTTAAGGTGAAAATGCTATGTATATTTTTAAGATTTATAGCTATACCTACCCGGTAATTAAAATTATTTGTTCCAATATCATCTGTAAGACGTCCAATGCTGAATATGCCTCCAAGCCTCCCACATAGAACGCCATAAACTATTCATATGTGGGGATTTTGCGGCGTAATCACCACGCTTCGCAGTCATTTGTTTAGATCTTTAAAATTATTAAAACATCGAGTAGGTACTTATCAGGGTTTTTTAATGATAGTGAGTGACAAGACGAGCAAATCATGTGCCTCATGGTAAGCACCATGATTGCCCATATCAGACATAGTGCCAACCAGTGTTTTAAAATTCTAAATTCTGCGCGTCACTGTACTGCGCCTGTCACCCTGAGATATTAGTTGTTGAAACTCATCATGCCCAGTAATTTTGCTGGTAACATTGCTCTTCAGACCGGAACACAGTAATGTTTGCACATTGCGTGGCTGATGAATAACTAGAAACAGAACAGAAACTAGAACTTCAACTGGAACTAGAACTATTTGTTGTAGTAGGACTATTTGTTGTAGCAGACAGAGGAAGCTGATATATAGATGACAATAAATGAACATACTTATTACCAGTTTATCATGCAGTGCATCCACCTTGCAATCCAGGTGGGCTGTGGAGCCGACCAACGCCTCTATTTCTGGTGCTGCAGCTGCGTAGATACCGGTGTTTGTACCAGCCCTGGATAATCATACTAAAGTTCATTAGCATCATCACCACTATCATTAATTTTCATCTCTTTATTATCCTCAAAGATGACGATAGAGGACCAATAGACGAGGTGACCCGCGTGGCATTCAATGTATTATTAACGATTTCACTCGTGACGATGATATAAATATCAATGTACACAACAATATTTTTGAAAGATTTCTTTCTTTTCTTTAGAAAAGGGGAGATGAGGTACTGGCTTCTCGAAAAAGAAAAGCTCAAATTAGGTCCCATTAGGTCCACGTACGTCAGTAAAGTAAGGTCGTACAAGCGAATAATATTGTTGTTTCGGACGCACTTCGGTCTTAGGTACGTCTTTCTATCTTTGTTTTTCATTATATCATGTCACTGTGAAAAGTTCACACTGAGCAAATTGCACACGTGCCAGTTACCCTATTTCCCCTATTCTTTAAAGTTTAAATCAATGGTTGTGTACGACATTTGCAATATCTACATAGATAACACACAACATAGGCACATAAAATCTTCATATACTGGTAAAAATACGGGTTATTGTCGATTTGTCACAAAGTAAATTCGTCACGAAAAAAGTATCTGTAAATTTGCCACATATTTTTTTTCCGGACAACCAGCTGAAAAATCAAATAATTATAAAAAGAAATATATTTTTTATATTTACTACCCAATTAAGTATTACTATCCCCTTTTTAAGACAGTACAAAACGGCCGGCGCGGCATTACTTGGTGAGCCTGAACATAGGCTTTCCGAACTTTACCACATATAAAATAAAAAAAAACTGTTGTTATTGCCAGATAAACAAATATACGAACAAATGTATATTGTAGCTATGATGCTCAGTTCAGTTCCATCATAATTATAACAGTTTCGTTCACGAGTTTACATGCGTTAAAGTTCGCAGAGCCTATGTTCAAACTTACTAAGTAACGCTGGCCGTATTTAAGTTATACTCGTCAAAGAGAGTTTTGTGGATCGGATAACAATCGCCCTGCCTAAACCAGGAGGAAGCATTCAGGTGTTTAACTAGAGACGAGTAGTGTGTAGCTTGTAAACTTTTTGTAGTAAATTAATTTTAAAATATATTTGAATTAAAAATAGTTCAACAAAAAATTATTAATATGACTGTGACCTGCGGTTTCACTCGCGTAGACATCGTTCCCGTAGGAATATTGGGATTAAAAGTACCCTATGTATTATCCCAGGGTCTAAACTATCTACATACCAAATTTCAACCCAAACGGTTCAGTAGTTTTGGCGTAAAAGAGTAATAAACATCCTCATCTTTCCATCCAACCTTACAAACTTTTTCGTATTTATATTAGTAGGTAAGATAAGCAGGATTATCTCTAGACACGAAGTCGTCATTATTATTGTATACCTTTTTGTTAGACCTATTAAAGTACTTACTTTTCATTCCTATGATGCGGATAATGTACGTTAGAATACGTATCAAATATGTAATTGAGCAGCGGTGCACTGGAACCGCTCTCTCCTGGCTTCCTTCTTCTCTCGACCACCGGAGGACTGGTCACCACTGGCGTACTACTTTCGTAACCACGTACAACCACTCTTTTCTTACGCACATCACTTTTACAGCACTCTTTAGTTGGTTCGCTTTCGTAGAAGTAATTTATAGAAGTGTTCAAGTTTCGTTCGCCCGTGTGTAGCATTTGATAGAATTTATTGATAATCGGTCTAGTTTGGGTCGGTGTGTCGTTTAATATGGTAGACGCGGTGTCGGCATCTGTGCCTGGAATGGAAACGTTATTGACAACATTTGGAAATAGGTACAGGTGGATCTAAAACGTAGGTGTAGGTAAATAAGGCGCATACAGAGCAATTTTGGTTGAAAAAACCATTAACTCATTTGAGAATCTATCAACTTTTTGTTTTCGTTAAAAGTTGCCAGTGCAACACACACACACACACACACACAACAATGCAGTGACGTGCAGTGGAATTTGCAACTGAAATTCTCAGTCGCGTTTCTTAATTAACTTTTAAAAATTTTGATACTGGTGCTGGGAATGGGGAGGGAGTGAAATCGTTCGACTTGATTGTTGATTGAGAAAACAAACAACTTGATACAAAACTACAGTAAAAATTCGACAGGTGTTATTTGCAATTTGAAATAGATTATGTCGTCGATCTTTGCAACTGAACACTGTTGTCGATCACAGAAACCAGCAACTGAAGTTGCTATAAAATATCTTCGTAATTTGTTTACGAATTTTATATTGATATATTATTTATATGTATGTAAACAGCTAGTTGCTTGTTGGACCAACACGAAACTTAAAGTTGCTCTGTCTGCGGAGCGCCTATAAAGGTTCTAAGGTAGAATGCGATTTGCGCAAATCTATTTCGTACGACTTCATTTGGTTCGGATTTTTGTTTTGGTTCATTCTTGACTACAGCAACCTTTTTGCTAGCTCGTCTGGAATTTCAGAATAACGGATATTTGACTTAATAAACCTCTATTTAGAAACTATCTCTTCTTCTTCAAAGGAAGTCATCAAAGGAGAGTGTCCTGAGACACACTCTGCTTTGAAGTCTCTATCAAGCAGATTTTAGACTTCACGTTCTCTGTCAGCCATTCACAAAGTCTTTTAGAAATAATGTATAAAAAAACTAGTAAAAATATTGCAGAGAGCGTCACAAACTTAATTTCGAGAAGGAAGTAGTTAGAAAGAACCGATTATTACAGCAGGGCGCAAACTGTAGTTAATCCGTTGACGTGTCACTTTGAATGGGCGTTCGTACAAAACGTTAACGCCTCATAAACTTCCACATGAAACCTAAAAAAGGTATTATGTTAATAATAAATTTAATTAAGAAATAGAACAATAAGTATTTACATTAATAAATATTATCTAAGCCTAAGTTTTTTTAATTGCAATCATAGAACGCCACTATTGGTACAAAATTAGGTTCAGTCAAATTCTTATTAGTTATAATTGCCTCGTTACGTAATGTGATAGCTATCCAAAATAGAATTTTGGACATAAAGGCGAGAGTAGATACTGTTAAAGAGAAAACCCGGTTTTAACAGTTAATTTTAAACTTCACTTCCTTGCCCTGTGCATAATAAATACAGTTATCCTCAACAAGTTGTAAGTTCTGTAACTTTTTCATTAGATTTTATATCTACCGCGAATTTCACCTTTCAAAGTTGCTGAAACACCGTTTACCTTTGAGATTCTTTAAAATGCTTATTTTCTTGATAAGAATATTATTATTTTTTTCAATTACCGCTGGCCTGTCAAGTTTATGTTTTTACTCTTCGAGCAACGCGGTCTTTCATCTCTGCCGTGCCAGACGGCACGGTAATTATATTATTACCGTGACGGCGGAGGCGGTTGCTCGAAGTTTTTACTATATAATATATAGGATAATATAATAATTAACTGCGGTTGCACATATACATATAACTCGATTATAATATTGTTAGGTACAGGTTTCTACTACTTATAATTAATATTATTTAATACTTTTAATTTAATTTTTTAAAAACCTGAAAGTTTTTAACTTTCAGTGTGACTTAGAACTTAAACACTAAAGGATAGAGTAGTTATTCGCATGTCACCTCGAGAAGGCAGTGCTGAGAGTGCGGCCAGCAGCAGCGCCGCGGCGGCCGGCGCCTGCATTGCTGCTACATCCTCATTTACTCTGAAACAAAAAATTACTATATTATACAAGGATAGAGAGGTTTTTTACCAAATATACAGGAATGAAATGTACAGGGATGAATATTTTTAAATGGTTTTCAGTGCCATCTCCAGCGATTATCTAAAAATTCTGAAAGGTGTCATGTGAAAATTAGTCATTTCGATTGTATGCCACGTGTATAAATTTACAGGTTTGGAATTCAGATCCAAGAGCAGGTAATTATTTTTCCAAAAATTATGCAGTTTTGTTTTTTATATAAATCACATGACTCCTTTCAGATTTTTTTAAAACACAGTTTCGGAGGTGGCCCTGAATACCCTTTTAAAATATTCACCCTGTTCCTTATATTTTTTGTTGGTTGGTTAATGTTTGAAAAAAAAAAATCGAACAGAGTTAGGAGTGAGGCGTATTAAAAGTATCAGGTTAAAAAATCTGGTATCCCGGTCAGCCGGGTGTCGGGTGGTGCTTGCAGTGCACTTCACACTCGTTATTACGTTGATTCAAAGTATTTCATTTTAAAAATTCGACATCACTTGCAAGTAATATCAATGTTTTTTTTATAGCCCTGCTTCCTTTGAATAAAGGTAATCCATTATACAATGGGTCCTGATACTTTTATGATGAAGTTGTGATCGGTATCCTTTTACTTTATATAAAAAAGGTCTGCAACTTGTATTTGCTTGGAGTCTTATCAGGAAACGCGACCTCTTAGCAATTTGACACAATCCTATGGATTGTAAACCAAATCGATGTTTTGTATTCCCCTGTTTCATCCGAATGTAGTAAACCTATTTGATTTATATTCTGATATTTAGAAGTTGAAGTAAACTGTGCCCTTATTATTTTATAAACTCTTTAATTTTTTTTGTAGTGAATGTCTAAATACGCGAGTAAAATTGGGATTATTAGAAGTTCCCTAGGAAAAAACCGGGAGTTTATATGAGAAACTAAAACGACGCGGACATCGCAATAAAAAATTCAGAATATATATTTATAGAATAGGTTGATAAAATATTCGGAGGAAACAGGGGAATACAAAACATCGATTTGGAATTTTTTTCATGGGACTGTGTCAAATTCTTAAAAGGCGTACGCTCTTAGATATATAAGCTAAATATAAACTCTCTTTTTTCTAGTGAATTTCTTAAAAAGCCCAGTTTTTCTCGCGATTATAATAAATATTCCTTTTGTTCCGCACTACTAACATAATCTGACATTATCCAAACATAAAGAAAATTATCTCCTGGAAGATCAATAAGAGCGCTCGCATTCATTGCATTCGCTCAAAAATCCATTAATATTCAAGAATACGAAATGCTCTTTCCATTTCTGATCAGTTTTTTGTAACCGTTCTATCTCGATGCTAAGGATTTCCGGTCTCTCCTTACCCTCCCCGGGTAGTCTTCAATGACATCATCAGTGATATTTGACCTACAAATTGGTTATTGTCATACAAATGGCGTTTAAAATTTGTCTCGCCGCAAGATTTGGAATCCACCGGAAAAGTTTTTGGATCAAAAAGGTGCGAAAATCCTCGTAATTTATTCAAAACATAATTTTTGTCAATAAAATGTTGGCAGTGCCTTAGAGCGAGAAAGCAGCATTATAATACCTCATATAGGATTCCCAATGTTTTCCAACACTGGCACCACGGTCGACTTCAGACCGACATGACCAGAAGAAGAAAAAGGCGTAATTTTAATGTCTCTTTTTATTCGACATTATTATGTTTTATTGCGGATTCATAGTACGACTCGCGAGAACTAGCGATGATTTTGTAGTTGCGTTCTACTAGGTCCATAAATGTTGCGACTGACAATGAGCTTTTGCTCAATATGAATATTTGCATCGGAAATGTGTTCGCTGTGAGCAAATGCTCACGACACCCAAATCTTTGCAAACGAATTATATCCATCATTCCATTCATCAGAATCTCTGGTGTTCGGACACAGCGGTGCTCAAGCTAGCGACTGACTTGTTCACAAACTACTAAAAAACCGACATCAGGATGGAGCACGCTCGCTATCACAGAGGAGATGAAAGACGTTAGAGGGGCCTTGTGGGCGGGGCCGGCGTTGCTGCCCTTATGAGCAGACGTACGTATGCCCGCCGAAACTAGCTTTACCGGCTAACAGTCGCGCTCATGCGGTGACAACGTACGTAGCTCCGCGAAAATAGTGTATAATGCGGTCCTGCGCTATTATAACTTGTCGAAAAAGAAGCCAGGTGTCTAGTGTAGCCCGAGAAGGGATTTCTTTTTACCGGTAAGTCCTAAAACCTTTAAATTCAAGTGATATTTGTAATTATTACAAAAGTATTATGTAATTGTTAGACAAAAACGACACTCTCGCGAAACATATTTGAAATTATACATTGCTTACAATACATAGGTTCCTGGACCTTGTACTCGTAGGCGATCGCGCAATGAACTGCGTCCTATGCGAGAGTCACGTCAAGGCGAAGCTTGAATTCCGGAAAATCCCCGCGCATCGATAGTGTTGTACCATGTTGTAAACATTGTCGATATTAAGTGTCGTATGCAAATGATTATTATGAGTAATATTTTGTAATTAAAATACCTCTTTGTAGGCATACTTTTTAGGAACAAGTTGATGTTGTCCTAAGAAATGATCAATAAATCAAAAGTACCTACAACCGACGTGCATGTAGTATGAAGGATTTCATGATAGTGGAAGAAGCGAAAGGCGTGTGTCAGGATAGTATCAAATGTGTGTGTGTGTGTGTCTCTTTCTGTTTGTCTGTCTGTGAAACAGCGTCAAAAGAAAAAAGTTGTTGTCCTCTTTGTCACGCGAAATAAATACGAGGCATCTACTGTGGTCTGTCACCATGTTATTTGTGATTATCAATTAAGTTGTCGAGTGTGGGTTTTCGTCTTTCGTCTAAAATTTTGTTTGATTGTTCCGTTTATAATGAAATTAAAATTTTAATTTTACATAAACATACATTCACGCCTTTTTTCCCGAAGGGGTAGGCAGAGGTATACCCAGGACTCAGTTCAAATTCAATATTAGATTTCAATATTAGCTCAGTTCAATATTAAATAAGTATAAATGAGGATATGCGAGAAAAAGGAGTGAGTGCAGAGATGACGGATGATAGACTGTATTAACGGAAGAAGATGCTGTGCTGTGCGTCCCCACCTAGCACACTAACCCACAGGTTAAGGGAAATGATAACTTAATAAATACGCTTGTATTTTTAGCTTGTGTCATTTATTTACTTACTATAGTTTTAACCCATGTCTTTCTATGCATGAACGACGTATTTCGCGGTAACTCACTCACAGACCAAAAAAACATAGAATTAATTAAATTATAATATGTCACAAAATAATAATAATAATATGGGACAACTTCCACGCACGGTCATCTGGTTCCAAACTAGGCTATAAGTATGTACTATGGTAACCAGATGACTAATATTCATACCTACTTATATATGCTTATAACACCCAGACACAGAAATTATATAGTAACAACATTAGGTACATTGTAAGGACATTGTATATTAGTTAATTAATTAATAAGTTTAACTGGCTATGAAGCCGTATTAGTTAATAACAAATAAGTAAATATAGCGAAAAGTTAAAGTAATCATATTACAGTAATTTTATCGATATCGATAATCCACCTTTAGGTGACCGTAATGTACCCACCAAAAACATACATGTAAAAAAGGAGAGCCAAGTTCAATACAAAAACTATTCTTGGCTGTGGGCTTCGCCCCAAAAAGAATGGACATCTAAATGAGTGATCCAAGTTCTATGCAAAATCCAAATATGTATTTATAGGAACAAAATAACATTATGAACAAGTATTAAACTCTATTTCTTTGCTACATTTTTTTTAAATAACAGCAATTGTTATAGGTATCCAATACAAGATCAAGGCGCGAGCGAGTTCAACCTGCATTCTTAAATTAGTCAATACATACATATATCGGTAACAATAAGACAGCGCTATTGTTTTGAACTTGTTATACAATGTATACCAATTATGTGTATGTCATACACTTTGGACTTTCTTTAAGGTACAAAGAGTTCTAACAAACAAATTAATACCTTAAAATATTATTTTCAAAAGAAATCAGTTAAACGAACCTTGGGCACTGATCTTTGATATTTTAGTGAGCCGTGGACTAAAATCACTACCATGCAGGTATAAACCAACCGACCCGCTAAATTTTAACCAATTATAAGCGGTAAGCTTATAATTTTGAAAATTTACTTCTGTTCTGTGTATAAATATGTGGTGCCGCGCGTCGCCGAAGACACACAGTTGTCCGGTTGTTTAACGCGTATTACAAATTTTTTGTATGGGGACACCACTTATTTTTTGACTTAACTTTATTTTTATATTTCTGATAAATAGCAAATAATAATAATACATATACTGGGATAGTTTCAAATATCTTCTTGTAACGTTGTAACGGTTCCAACGCTACAATTAAAAAAAAAAATTGTATGGGGACCCCCTCTATTTTTAAGCTTTTTTTTTTAGATTTTTTCCTACGCCTACGCACAATTACCGAGTTGGATTCCAAATTTCATCCTTCTAGGTCATCTGGACGTAGGTTAGATTTAGGTACTATATGTCAGTCAGTCAGTGCTAAAATTTACTACCTTTTGACCTTCATATCTCTATAACTGTTTGAGCTAGCTTCATGAAAATTGAGCTTCTAGATGTCCTTATGAATATAATTAGACACACGTAATTTTATGTGTATACGTTAAAGAAGTTTTCAGTTATAGAAGGGTCAAAAGTGGCACCAAGTGGTTCGTGTTAATATTACACTCGGCGCTGGCTAGCCAGTTGGTTGAACTTGGCTTGACACGCTGCCGTGTGTCTAGATGAGCTTTTGCGCGTGTGTGAGTGCATGTCAAACGCAGTGTTTGCGCTAGATGATAATCAATAGCAAACTCGCGATCGATGTGTGTATGGTTAATTTGTGTGCGTAATGCGTGCGCGTATTGGTCTCTTGCTTGTAGTGGAGTTGAGGAGTGGGAGACAAGCGGTGACAAGCGTTCTGATACAAATCAGGAACTATTTCCAATCTAACCTCTTTCATCCTCATCTGTGCTCGCTATCGAGCTCCTCGGCTCACTGACATTCCGAATATCCGATTTGGAATGTGCTTACATCGGATAAATACTCATATCAGTCGCCACCTTTAGACGATGTCTTCACATGCCCGGCATATGATTGCCTGACTGATATGCATAATAAGATTATAACTATACAGAGTAAATTTTTAATCGACTGTCTAAGACCTGCGCAATATAAAATGGTGCCGCGCCGCAAAGTTGTTCGCGAATCCTAACAAGCAAACAAGTTGAGAAGTTTGTAATGCGGCGCGCACACTGGCTAAGGTACTTCCTCTGGGATATTTCATTTATTTTACACTGTAAGGCACGAGTAATCTCTTCTCAAACAAGTAGTGGTGAGGTTTACGATGTTTTACACGATAGCTTAGACACTAAAGATGAATACAGTTTTGAAAATAAAGCCTTTCGAGTGGCGAGCCCTGGCAAGAACATAACTTATCGCGGCTTTTTCCTGAATACACACGGACAGCATTTTGGCGTCAGCGTTTCTTGACGTATGCCATACTGCTAACGCGAACGTCACGTCGACGTCGCGTCGACTCGTCGCTCGTCGGATAGCTCGCTTAATTATCTAAAATCTAAAATAAACACACTCTTTGACAGCCTCGTTGGCTAAGATGGTAGTATGTCTGGGTGTTATAAGCTTATTTATTTAAGTATATCAGTCATACAGTCATAGTATATAGCCTAGTTTGGGACCAGATGATTGTGTATGGAAGTTGTCCCATATTATTATTACCATTATTAAAATAAATAATTTGAACAAAATGAAGGTTAAGTCTCCCCAAATATATTTAGGTCAGGATCATATTATAAATATGAAACACATAATATTTCGCACGCCCAAGCGGCTGATATAAATGACTTCCAATCCCACTCTCATATATCTCAGTACGAATTAGCCATGAGTCATATATTCTCATGCATTGTGAACACAGCCTAACAAACAACAGACAAAGTTCCTTTGCTATTTTATTGGCGTGTCAAACAAGTTTTCCTAAACTGCGTTAGGTAAACAATTAAGAGTGGGTACCTACTTCTTAAGAGCGTTTCTGGTCCCTAGATTAATTTCCTTTATTAAAAATACACAGAAAAGTTTTCGATATTGGCAAGGGAGGCATTTGTGGTGGCAAACTTCGGGGATTTGATGAAGAATTCAGATAGTTAAGGAAGCGGACTTTAAGCGGACTGTGTGCTGGAAGTAGAAGTTAAAATATGTCAAGGAAGTATAAGGAAGCCGATTTCGCCGAACAGCGAGCTTTTGTCAGGGATTTTTTTTACGTAGAGTTCACCGATCACCCCGAACATATAGAAACGGCGCGCGTGCCACGATGACGAATTATTCAGAACCTGACCCTGGTCAAATGGTATTCGTACTTTCGTTATGAAAATTTCCTAGTATGCCACTGCCGGGTCAGGTTCGGAATAACCTAAAAACAAAATTTCGGGTCGAGTTAGGAAGAAGGTTACGTTCGGAAAGAAAACATTTTTTTTTGTTGTTGTTCCTAATCTATCCATTGCCGGATCAGAATCAGAATACTCCACAAAAACATATTGGGTCAGGTTGAGACGAGGGGTCACGTTCAGAACGATAATAACCATTTTTTTTATTTTTCTAACTTATCACGCTACTGGGTCAGGTTCGGAACATATCATGCGAGACGTCATCGTATGACGCGCCATAGGTACAACCTATGACCTAGAATCTTCAAGTGATGAGGTACTGATAGTCAAGCCTTGTTTTTTCATTAACTATCAAGCACATAATTTACTAAACCAAATTACCCACAAAACCATTTTCAGATAAGCAATATTAGATATTTAAAGCACTAAGACATATCAACTGAATAAGCACAGATAAAAAAGCGAATCATTATTTTGTTTTAAACAAAATTGTGCGAGTATGTAATTTAATCCAAAACATAAACTTTTATGAGGGTGTATACAGTTTAATAGTGTAATAAACGACGGCAACTGCATATCCGTAAAACTTTTAGGATCAACATAGCTCTACCTATAAACATTTAATTTTTCAATGAGATACGTACTTAATTTAATATTTTACCGAGATTCGTTCCGGCTAATAGAGCAAAGTGATCAGAGAAAATCATTATAAATTATAGTGGGGAAACGTCCACTGCTGAAAATATAGGCCTTGCCTATCCTATCACACCAGAATCATAGCGTAAAGCGTGCGGTTACTCTTCGTTTATTTTTACCAAGTTGTTGTTGAAGTATATCATCATTATCACCATCCCAGCCGTTGGAAATCCACTACTGAACATAGGCCTCCCCATAAAGGGGGGTTTTGCCATTACTCGACACGCTTGGCAGGTGGGTTGTCGAGCGCAGTTCGATGGTTTTTTGCAAAGGACGCTGCTGCCCGTCCTCTGGATCTGTTAACCCTTCACCGGCTCTTCCGGCAACCACGGGTAGAGAAGGTGGAGCACTATTCTAAAGCCAGTAACTCCACGGCATAATAATGAAGTATATAGACTTTTGCTTTTATACATCGTACAGAATGAACATACAAATGGATTAGCTGATCGATAAAAATATGTTATTAACTTTTATTAAGTTTCAAGTCTTGTTCATTGCAAATCATGTGTACAAAAAATTATGATTACATGGTTCAATGCCCATTTAAGCACAGCAACTTTTAAGCCTGCACGAAGATAAACAAAACTACGTATATAATGCTTTTTTAATTAATTTAATTTGAAACGTAGCGAGTTTTATATATATCGGGGAATTCTTGAGTCGCCGGCCTCTTAAAAACCTTACGGCTTCATTTGTTATCTGTTTTATGAACGAAGTGGCTTGTCCATTTCTATTTCAACTTGTAAAACATCGTAATCGTGTCGTTTACATAAAATGAAAAAAAATTAACTTACCTATACTACATATTAAAAGCTATAAATCTCATTTCACCTTTTCTGTGAATGTATTTTTTATTAAATTGTAAATATTTTGACTGCCTCGATGGCGTAGTGAACGCATGCTCGACTGCCGATCATGAGGTCCCGGGTTCGATCCTCAGGTCAGGTAAAGTGTTAAATATTGGATTTTTCCATTAGGAATTATCTCAATAACTGCCTGAAGTCTGGAACTGTGCCCGGTATATGGCAATAGGCTCGCCCCCTATTACATGGGACCAATAACATACTGGCGAAATGTGGGTGTGCCTACTATGGGACACTGAACCCTGGGTACACCTCTGCCTACCCCTTCGGGAAAAAGGCGTGAATGTATGTTTATGTAAATATTTTCAGCCCGAGGCCTGCCTCATTAATAATTTCCAATATCCATCTACTTAACTGCTCATTTTACCTTAAAATCCTCTCGAGTCTCATTAAGTAAAGTATTCTTTTATTAAATAACATTTATAGGCCCGCAGTAAGGCTCAGAACACACATTCCGACCTATTTGTCGGATCCATCGTAAAAATTAAAGAAGTCGGATCGTACGTCCTATTTTGAATCTGATCAGGGCGCGTAATAGTCAATTAACATAATTTGGTAGTAAATTTCATCATAGTAGCCACGAACCTAAAAAAAAAGGCGAACGGAGTCTTCTAAAACAAAAGTGAAGCTACATAGTAAACCAGATCGCACACTTCTTTGGAGAGGTCTACCTTGAGTGTTCGTAAATAATTTTTGTACTAAAAGCTCGTTCAGTAACCACTCGAGCTGAACCCTTACTGCTTGTTGCACGTACATATTCATTTTCACGCCTTTTTTTTCTAGGTTCATGGGTGTGAATGTGTGCATTCCATTCATGTTTATATTAGAGAGCTGCCTTATTATGGTGCTTAATTTTTGGTTTCAGAAGTCTGCGTAAGCCTTTTTTCTTGGTTCATGATAGTAAGTATCTTCATCATAAAAGTGCACGGTACATCGTCGCTTCACGTTTTGTAAATAAGAGCCTCAAATAGTCATACATATATATGATAATATTATTGTTTTTGTAACTATAAATATTGCAGTGAAAATTGCAAAAGTGCCAGGTTTTGTTGAGCATCCTGAACTTGCGACAGATTCAAATTCATTCGAACAATCGCAAGAAAATTTGGACATAATAATGTGTCCTGTCTCTAATTCTCAATTCTCTTTCAGATCATAACTCCTTTCCGGCTACACGTATATTTATGTACTGACCATGAAAAACGATACGGATGGATAACTTCGCCGGGTATAACAGATGACGACATATTTTCACTCCGTTGTATTTTTAGGCCATTTCTAGTATTTCAAGCTCAACAGCGCGCGAAGTTGAAAAGTGAGTAGAATTTTTAATAGTGACAAAATTTTAGTATGGGCCACTTGGGGGTAACGAAAAATACGGGGTTCGTCCGAGGTATTTGCCTTTCTGTTGACTCAAGATAAATTGAAACACATTTTTTTGCTTCTCTTCAGGTTCGCCGTGGCCATTTTAATATTTTTCTCTTTTGGAAGCATAATAAAAATTCCATCGTAAAAAAGCTTTTGAGTATAACGTGGCATAATATACGTTATTATGCCGCGTTACGCTCTACATTAAAGGTCTATTAGCGTTATTCGCTACCGCACTGGGTAGCGTACATTCAATTTCGCTACAGCCGCGGAACTGCATAGAAACTCCATTCGAAACCCCGTGAATCACGCGCGTTATTTCCCGCTACCCAGAGCAGTTGCGAATATTCCTCCCCTCCGTAGATTCCTCCCCTCCGTAGACGCCCTCGCAACGTCCTGGACGACCCGGACGACTCTATCGCCGCCGTCACATCGGCGGCGCTAGGTTCGCCCAATCCTACCAATATACGCAACAGACGCTCCGTTTTCGGTACTGGTGCCGGATACCAGATCCACCAACTCACACAATTACAACACCGACCTCGCCGGCGAGGTCGAAGATCTCTCAGATCCTTCAGATCGGTTAGTTTCTCTCCAAATAATCAAACAGATCAAACCATTGATAGGGCCCTAGGACACTCCCCTTCTGGGGTGCCAGGGCAAGTCTGACCCCACGTATTCTGGCGACGGCCCAAGCCGAGGTTCGTACCGTCTAGGTGCCCTTGTGCTAGTCGCCCTTTAACTTTGGGTCGAGCGCCTCCTGCGCTCACCACTGCCCGGTAAAGCTGTAGAGGCCATCTGAGGCCAACAGCATAGGTCATTAAAAAAAAAATGTTGCGAATAAGGCTTAGGTCTAAATAGATCTTTTAACATTGTATGTTGTTACAAAGAGCAGTGTAGCAGTGTGGGTGGACTGAAAGTGGCGTCCAAAAAATCTATGTGTCTAAGCAGTACCTACCGATCCCCGTTTATATACAATTTTTAAATAGGCGCATTGATGCCCATTGTGTGGCCACCGCATAAGCAAGCATACAAACGTTTTAATATGAATTATAGGACTTCATCCATAGTAACAGAAAAGTTACCTAAAATAACAAAATGAATAATATTATGTACTTATATAACAATAGGTACGATTTCTATTCCTTTGTTTGCTTTATTGTTCTAGTATCTAGATGTTTATACCTACTTATATTTTTGGCTAAAACTTAGGCGTAAAGAACAAGTAGGCACTAAATCATGAAACAACCCAACAAAGTTCTTTTTAGAATTCTATACAATTCCCAAAGAAACGGTCAAAGGAAAGTAGGTGTAAGCAAAGCTTTTTGTGTTACCAATGATAGGAATTATTATACTAACTTTTTACACTTTCAGAAACGCCCACAAAGGAATTAAGCTTCGATAATAATTCTGAACACGATATAAGTTTGTAAGGGATAGTGTACATTAGACGTTTTAAACGCACGCCTTGTCAACGCGCGTTTTAAAATCTTTTTCTTCGTCATTCCTTTATTGCTCCTCAGCGACCACAAGTTATTATGTTCCTCCATCGTGTCCGGTTCTTGGTGGCATGGACCGCGTGATATACGGAACCAACCAACTCCCACATCACGTCCGACCATCAGGCTGGTTTCTGCCCATGGTGCGCTTGCCTTCTATGCGTGCCAATTATGAGCTTCTCTAATTTATGTCTAGGAGACCGCATGATGTATCTTAAGAAGTTCAGAACACGTTCCTGGCATAATATGGCAGAGAGTCTCTTTTGTATCTTTAGCTCCATTAAAATGGACGTATAAAATACAACAAAAAAAAATACAACGCGTTTTACAATACAACATTGAAAAAAAGAGCGTGAATTTTGTTCTCAATTTCATTCCGATACAGGATAGAGTGTGAGGCGCTTCAAGCGCTCACGCTCTGACATGCACAAAATGGCCATTTTACTCTCTATATTTGAAACAGAGTATAGACTGTTTCACACGGACCACAACTATACCACACCGGTGTGTTTAAAAGTGGTTGTGTGTGAATCGTGTTACTGCAGTTGCGTTGTGGTTACGATGTGGTTCCGTAGTGTCAAGTGTCAGGTAGACAGTTCAACTTCAGCTTTCGTAAATTTAGGTTTTTTTTTCTGTCACACTGTCTGGAGTTGCGTCGTGGCTGTGTTTTGGTCAGTATTACACACGTGGTCGCAAATGACTGCAAAATATACACCGTATGAATTCAACTGTTCATTTTCTAAGCCATAAGCTGCTTCCGTGCTTAGTTCGAAATTCGTGAAAAAGAAACCGTAGCAGTTTTTAAGGCCACTACGATCTTCACTTGCGCAAGTGAAGACCGTACCCGGCGTTGAGTGTTAGACTCCAACTCGAGTTCCACTTTGAGCAGCCTCAACTCGGATTAGCCCGAAAGTGTCTATACGCGGCTTTAGCGTGTTTTTAAAAGCGCGTATAAACTTCGAATGTGTACCAGACCCATAGTTTATATTATGTTCGATAAGCAGATTACGATCGACCGATTTGCGAACGTAAACAGGCGTGATGTTGTGGGTGTATGTGTCCCTTACCGGAATAGTTATATTGGTAATGTATTAGGTGGGTGGCACAAAGTTTTCTAATAATAACATGGTACTTTATAATGGATGTTAAAATATTATCTGTGGGCTCTCCAAAACGGGATGTAGGTGTACTCGTGTTAACTATTTGTGATTAACGTACATTAGTGTCTTGGATGTCTTGATTTAAATGTATACCTGATTAAAGCTTTCTATAATATTAATGTGTTTCCATAAAGCTTAGCATTAATGTAATTGTACTCAACAATTACATTATTTCCTACATTTTCCCCTAATAGTTCCAAAACTATACAGATGGTTTTAATTTTTTGAGTTTCTCATGTTCACATTTTTATCATCATCATCATCATCATCTCAGCCATAGGACGTCCACTCTTGAACAAAGGTCTTCCCATAGATTTCCATCAAGTCCGATTGTAAGCGACCTGAATCCAGCGTGTTCCTGCTCACTTTATCAGATCCTGTCCACCTTGTGGGTGGATGTCTTACGCTGCGCTTGCCGGTTCGTGGTCTCCATTTGAGAACTTTAAAGCCCCTCATATTCCCTAATAGTTGCAAACAATTGATTTTTGCTTCGTGTTTCTACATTTATTTATGACGTGATTAATAGCAATATTTTTGTGCACTACACTATATTAGTAGTGTTTACTATACTATATTAGAATAGAATAGAATGCTCTCTTTTTTATGATCAAGGTACATAGAATATAATCAACTTACGAATTAAATTATTCTTATTGGTAAATTCAATTGAGTCTGAATAAATGAAATTTATTATTATGTCGCTCGAAAACACGGGGTATACCCGGTCTTTTGATAGGCGTGCACGGAGACCATTTTTTTTTAAGTCCAACGTGCAGAGGCCCCTTTGAGCTTTTAATCTAAAGGTAATGTATAGCACCTATCGGGGTCCATCTCTGAAACCATCTACAGTTTTTTTTTAAGATGAGCTCAAGACAGCCCCCGCTAGGTACAAGGACTATTGTGAATGGATGGAAACTACTTGATAATTTGTCTATAGGTGTCATTTCTAGATGGATGGTAACCGGGCTATTGCTAGAGACTCCGGCACCTGCCACTTCCGTCTCATGGTGAAATATGACGGCAGGCGATGACTCGCCGCTCACTAAACGGACCCCCCATAAAGGCCGCCCACCACATGGGAATAAGGGCGACGAGAGGAGCAACGTTGGTGTGAGCAGCTAAGGGTAGGAGAGGTGTCCCTGGACTTTAAACGACTTTTTTTTTTATTATTATTATAAATTAGTCTTATTGTATCTTATTATATCGGTTTAAGCGATCTCTATATTTTTAATTTTTTTCGTATTTTCTATTCATGTCATCACGCCTTTTTCCCAAAGGGGTAGGCAGTGGTGTATCCAGGACATGGTTTCCAATAAGTGTACACTCACAATTCGCCATTTATATTATTTTTAAGTCCCGTATAGTAAATAGCCTATTGCCATCAACCAGGCACAATTCCAGACTCCAGGATGTAAATGAGAAAAATTCCTCATGGAAAAATCAAATAACACTTTTTTCCTGACCTGGGAATCGTACCCGGGACCACAAGATCGGAAGTAGAGCATGCGACCACTACGGCGCGCCACTGAAGCAGTCTCAAAATAAAGTATTATCTTAAAATACTAATAGTTAAATTAATATCGTAATAGATAAACTAATATCTACTATTATAAATCTTAAATCTCAATACGAACAGACCTGGGACACTCCGCTATATAGGTATGAACCTAGAAGTAGCTGGGGCTCAATCCCCTCGTAGTCCAAGCCTCGAACTACTCGATAGTTCAAGCTGGAACTCCTCCCCTCCGTAGACGCCCTCGCAACGTCCTGGACGACCCGGACGACTCTATCGCCGCCGTCACATCGGCAGCGCTAGGTTCGCCCAATCCTACCAATATACGCAACAGACGCTCCGTTTTCGGTACTGGTGCCGGATACCAGATCCACCAACTCACACAATCACAACACCGACCTCGCCGGCGAGGTCGAAGATCTCTCAGATCCTTCAGATCGGTTAGTTTCTCTCCAAATAATCAAACAGATCAAACCATTGATAGGGCCCTAGGACACTCCCCTTCTGGGGTGCCAGGGCAAGTCTGACCCCACGTATTCTGGCGACGGCCCAAACCGAGGTTCGTACCGTCTAGGTGCCCTTGTGCTAGTCGCCCTTTAACTTTGGGTCGAGCGCCTCCTGCGCTCACCACTGCCCGGTAAAGCTGTAGAGGCCATCTGAGGCAAAAAGCATAAGTCATTTAAAAAAAAAAAAACAAAGTAGCTGGGGCGTCCGTCCGGACGAATAATTTTCTATACGCTAGACAGAGAGAACAGATATAGAGATACGCAATAGAAAGAGAGGCAGCTTGTTGGTTAATATAACGATAATAAGTTAGGTGCTGTGCGACCTAAATTGCACTTTATTGCGTTGGAGCTACAGTCATTATTTATTTGAATGATTTTGAGGAGTGTCCCTTCTGTCCATTAAGTATTAGTATTCTGTGATACAACGTAAAAAAATTACATTTGTACAGGAAATCAAAACGCTAGCGTGTTCTAACTCGACTCCAGAGCCATCTAGTGCTGTTTTTTAAATGTGTATGTTTGTTCCGTTTTCACGCTAAAACTACTGAACCAATTGAGCTGAAATATGGTACGTAGATAGCTTAGGCCCTGGAATAACACATTAGGTACTGTTTATCTCGATATTCCCACGGGAACTAAATCTACTCGGGTGAAACCGCAGGGCACTGCTAGTATTGTAATATATTAGTTAATATATTATGTCACACAGAGTCATTAAAAGACACAGCTTTTTACCGCCAATTTTCAGTCAACCATTAAAATAACAATGCATTTTTGTCTTTTGTTCGCCATTTCCTACGGGCATATCGAATTTTCGTTCTGTATAATGAGAAATAAACAGCTCTTGGCCTCTCTGTTTTATTTTAGAGCTTACTTTTATCCCATAATCCATTTTTATTTGAGCGTACACGGTATATTTCTATTACGGAGTGACATTTTTCAGTATATTTAAATTTATATTAACTGGGTTTCATGGTTTTACCTACCTACATAGAATGTCGGGAAAAAAAGTACCCTTTTGCGAGGTTCCGTCTCTGTTTAAAAAAAAGGAAGGTGTCCATTGCTGGAAAATCTATAACAAAAGGAATGTTCTACTTCGCAGGACCTCTCAGCCCCAAATTATCCACTATTTTACATGAAAAATCATTTGCTAAAATTCTGTTTAATTGGTATACTTTTTATAAAGTATAATAATCGTTTTCCACTCTGTTTGGCACTCTGTTCATCAAAGTTGAAATGGACATTATCTTTTCGACCAAACGTTCAAATTTATAATATTAGAATAGAATAGAATACTCTTTAATATGACCAAGGTACACCGAATACAATCAACTTAAAATTATTGGTCAACAATGGGCGGCCTTATCGCTTTAAGCGATCTCTTCCAGGCAACCAGCCTTTGGACGGATAGGGCGTGATAGGAGGAGTAAGGGGTGGGAAAGGGTAAACATCATATTACTCTTAATATAAAATCTTATTATGACTAAATTATAATGAAAAAAAAAATACTATATTATTGTAATAATATAACATAATGTAATAATAATATAAAATAAATATAAATTATAATTTATAAAATATATACACATAATGCTTATATATAAGATATATGCTTATTAATAAGATTTGAGCCTACCATTTACCTATCGTAAAAGTCTTTTCTTTTATGTACGACACTCTCATATTTTATTCCACAACAGTTTCCCCGTGGCATACCTACCTAATATATCTTGAACTGACATCCCAATCGGAGAGTATTGTGTATGTGCTTTTACCTCTATCTTTTCCAATATAGACCACGTTTATGTACAAGGTACCTTCCTATATGAGCATATTGGCAACCATTCAAGTAGTCTATATGCCGATCGAATCCAGTGCATTTCCATGAAAATCGAATTATTTTTATTTACAGTTTCTTTTATTAGCTTGCAATTTGTATTGGTATTATGGTTACCAATATACAGTACAAGGTCAAAGCGTGCAACTGAAATTTAAATCAGTTATCCACAACCAATTGGGATGAAATTTTGCTTAGCTAAGTGAAAATTTTAATCCAATATGGCGGATAGCACAAGATGGCGGACAGCACAAGATGGCGGACTCATTATTTTTTATGCACGTCTATAATAGGAGTATCTAATGAATGGTTTTCTGAGAAGAATACGAAATCACAATAAAAAAAAAGGTCATATCTGGGAAACAAGCAGATTGTATGCCATATACTGAGTGGTTATTGCCGCCTATGGATACCTGCAACACCAATTATTGTAGTATTGCAATAATTGGTATTATATCAGCTGCGCCTAGCGTAAGCATCTTAAAAACACGATTAAAAGGTTGGCTTGTCCAGAAAGCGTTTTATAATCATGACGAAATTGTTAATAAACAAAAAATTATTTGATTCTTCATAAAAATGTGTAGAATTTTTTATTGTAATATTATTTTGTGTAATATTTTTTATTTTTATCATAATCGATCGTTATTAATTTTTTTGTAATACCTATTGACATGTATGAAACTATATATGAACTATTGCCAATATCTTGACGACCCTTCAAGCGAGAATTTGAAGAGCCGCATGAAAATTTTACACAGGCATCAACATCGTTGATTTCAGCCGCATGTCCATTTTCGTATTAATACAGTCTACTATAAAGTTCGATTTGGACAATAAAGGGCTACATGGATAGTTAAATTGCTGGATTACCATGCAGGGTGTGGGTCGAGGTGACAAATGCTAACGTAAACTTGCCACAAAGGGTTTAATAAATACATGTTTATATGAATATGACAAAATGCGGGTAGTGAGGAATTGTAATCATAATCAATCATAATCAAATGTTTATTTGCCAGATTGCATAATATTACAAAGGTTGTTCGGTATCTTTTTTAGTGATAATAAGTAACAAGACGAACAAATCAGGTGCATGATGGTAAGCATCATGATTACCCATATCAGACACAGTGCCACCCAGTGTTTTAAAATTCACAATTCTACGCGGCACTGCTCTGCGCCTGCCACCCTGAGATATTAGTTGTTGAATCTTTTCATGCCCAGTAACTTCACTGGTAACATTGCCCTTCAGACCGGAACACAGTAATGTTTGCACATTACTGCTTGGCGGATGAATAACTGGCAAAGGTGTGGTACTTCCCCAGGCGGCCCCCTGAAAAAGAGGCCTACCACTACAATACTACTACTACATTTATAAAGAACTCTACATAACATACAATCACGTCTTTTTCCCGAAGGGGTAGGCAGAGGTGTAGCCAAGACTCAGTCACATAGTAGGTAAACCTACATTAGTCATAGTCATAGTCCCATGTACTAGTGGGCGAGCCCTTTGCCATCTACCGGGCACAGTTCCAGGCTCCAGGCAGTTATTGGAATAATTCCTAATGGAAAAATCCTATATTTAACACTTTGCCTGACCTGGGGTCGAACCCGGGACCTCATGATCGGCAGTCGAGTCGCGCCCACTACGCCACCGAGGCAGTCCAACTAAAAACTCTACAGTGTTTATTAACAGTATCGAAGTCATATTAAATTATTTTTATATATACCTTTTCCAAGAAAGTAGGTAGTCTTGACGCTATAAAAGTTTTAGTCCAGGCACAGAACAGATAATATTCTACGTATAGAATGGACACTGTCGTCCGCCCACCAATCAGACCTTCCTCACCCCGCGAGCAAGATTGAGCTCTCGACGAGCCCCGCTTCACTGGGAATCACCGCACACTTGCGCGTGAACAAAATATGTTTGCAGTGTCTGTGTAGTAGGTAGGTAGTTATATCGTGATTTTGTATGGAATTGAGTCGAGTGTCCGGGATGTGGTCCAGGTCCAAAACTCGTATAAAGAAAACCAATAATTAAACAATTGATGAAATGGCTACGTTTTTTGTAGTACACTTCTAAATATTTAAAACTATGAAGCGACAATTGGATCTTTTACCCTATTTATAAAATAGAAATAAAACTTTATAGCATACCAAAAAAGAAACAATGTCACAAAAGACACGGTAAACAACCGGCGATCTTATTGCGTCAATCAATTTATTACAGATTTTTTATAGCTAAGTTATGTTGTCCAGAATTATGTAAGAGTACCTACAAACTTTTCATAAATAAAAATATCACGATCAATGCTCTAATCTATACGGAAAAAGGAAAACATAATAAAAAACAACTAACCAAAATATAGCTATCCCACTCCTTCCGTACCATTCGTTAAAAGCTACTAAAAAAATAAAGGAATCAATGGAATGTGAAAAGAAGCTATTTGAACAGGATATTTAAGGAGGAAGATGACACAATGCCTCACATGACGTAAACCGGAAGCATCTGATAAAGAAACCATCGAAGCATTTAACTTGCTATTCAACATTGAGCCTTAATAGCAAAGTCTTAGAGTAGAAAATAATGTTAGCTTCGTTATAGTAACCACAACTAGTAAAATCACAGACCAGTTTTGATATAAACTGGTCTGTGGTAAAAGTATCTCATCTTTATGAGGCAATTAAAAATAAGTTCTTGTTCTGAGAACACGTGGAAAATTATATTAATAAGAAAAATATTTATGGATACATAATCCCATCTTATAATAGTTTTTCTTGCTATATAGAAAATGTAGCGCAGAGTATCGCTTATATTTTGTATCTTGCAAACAATATGGGAGTTTATTAAAAATTAATCAATTTCATTATGTCACGACTTACATCCTACTGACAATTGTTATTCTAAAATATCAGTACAAAGTAAAATAGTTACCTTTCTAACAGGTAAACAAACGCTAGCGCGTTCTTACTCGACTCCAGCGCCATCTAGTGCTTTTTTTTGTCTGTATGTTTGGTCCCTTTTCAAACTTAAACCACTAGAGCTGAAATTTTGTATGTAGATAGCATAGACCTTGGAACCATAACACATAGGGTACTTTTAATTTTGATATTTGACGGGAACGGTTTAGTTATAAAGTCCAGGCCCTTTTTTTGTTCTTATACATTATTCATCATCTATTATATCATCTATTACATTATAAACTCAGGTTAGTTTTCTAGGAAAATTGTGTTCATTATTAATATAGAATACTTAAAACATTAATATAAAATCCAAATAAAGAGCACATAATGTAAAGAAAGTAAAAAGAGTTTTTGACTTCATCATCATCATCATCATCTCAGCCCACATTATCATCCCACTGCTGGGCATAGGCCTCTTCCCTCTTGTGTCAATTTTCTTTGTGCTGAGCGGATCGCATCCAGGTTTTTCCTGCTATCTTTTTGACTTAAAATATAGGTAATTTATAGGTTATATATATATATATACAATACTCAGAAATGTTTGACTAAAAACAAAGCCGTACCTATATAGAAATGTCAAGTACATATTTTCGTTACAGTGAAAAACTTACATTTATTTCACCTGGATACATTTAGCAAGTCTCTATAAAACAAAATACCTCTATCGTTTCCGAAAGGTCAGACAGGACTCTATTTCACGAGAGGCCAGAAAATGGGGCGCACAATTCATCCCGTAAAAACGTTCCAATACAGTTTTATATCCCACTTTTTTTCTATAGTCCACTCACTTAAATAAAAGCGTCGTTTCGCGAAAATAAATCAACCAATTACAGACCTTTTCTTGTGTCCGTCACATAAACGTCAGCTGTCAATAATAGAACTTCAGTACCGCGTTAGAAAAATAAAATGGATTTAATATTTTAAGGGTGGTTGGGCCGTTATCATTTTCCTTTTGAATTTTCCATATAAACAATCTACCAATCTACTATCATCGTAGAGATAATATAATTTCTTCATTATAGTGTTTTATTTTTATTTAACACTTTTTTATGATAGTGAGTGACAAGACGAGCAAATCAGGTGCCTGATGATAAACATCATGATTGCCCATATCAGACAAAGTGCCACCCAGTATTTTAAACTTCTAAATTGTGCGCGGCACTGCACTGCGCCTGAGATGACACCCTGAGATATTTGTTGTTTGTGGTTGAAACTCTTCATGCCGAGTAATTTCGCTGGTAACATTTCCCTTCAGACCGGAACACAGTAACGTTTGCACATTAATGCTTGGCGGATGAATAACTGGCAAAGGTGTAGACTTCCCCAGACGGCCCCCTGCAAAAGAGGCCTACCACTACAAAATCCGTTTTAAAACTACAAATAGGTATTAAAATTCTCTCCTTAGGAATTCTATAATTCTGATAAATATCTATTTGCCGTTTGACAACGTAAATTTTAACGTAAAATTAGTATAAATAGATAAATGCCACTTTATAAGTAGTTCTTAGTTAAACTGCCTCGGTGGCATAGAGGGCGCATGCTCGACTGCCAATCAAGAGGTCTGGGGTTCGATCCCCAGGTCAGGCAAAGTGTTAAATATTGGATTTTTCTGGAGTCTGGAACTGTGCCCGGTAAATGGCAATAGGCTCGCCCCCTATTACATGGGACCAATAACATACTGGCGAAATGTGGGTGTATCTAATATGGGACTGAGTCCTGGGTACACCTCTGCCTACCCCTTCGGGAAAAAAGGCGTGAATGTAAGTTATGTTATGTTACTTAAAATAGAACACTAATAAAGAAATTATATATCTTCTATCATTGCCGTTGGTTCCTCAAAGTTGGTATGGGAAATAATGTCGGCCTAACCACCTTAAGCGGAAAAACCTTCGAGCCTAAACTAAACGAGGGGTAAACTTATTATCAATTTTTAAACAGCTCTCACGCTCGACGTCGCTTATGCAGATTTTAGCGTAAAAATTGAGTTACATTTTCCTGTCTACAGCGTCTTTTTAATCTGATGCGTCCATCAACTTCAGGAAATTTCGAATGAAGAGAGATTAACTTGGCTCATCGTAGATTTTGCGGTAGTTACAGAGAGATAAAATGAGATTTTGTAGCAGGCAATTAATCTGAAGTCTCATGTAATTATTTTCTTAATTAGGAAGAGGCTTTGGGAATCTAATTCTAGGTATGCGTAATACAGCTTTCAGAGTACAGATATTTATTTAGGCGGCGGCCATTGATGTCATAGATATAACTTGAAGCAGCAAGCACATATGTCTAACTGTTAGACATAACTGCTAACTGCTAACTCATTCACTAGAAACACATTAACATACAATCACGCCTTTTTCCCTGTGGTTTAGGCAGAGGTGTACCCAGGATTCAGTCCCATAGCACCCATAGTAGATTATAAACCCACATATCGCAAGTATGTTATTGGTACATGTAATAGGGCGAGCCTATTGCCATCTACCAAACTCAAACTCAAACTCAAACAGATTTATTCAAATAGGTCATAATCTGACACTTTTGCACGTCAATGAAGATAAACAGTACTGAGTCTACCGTGCGTTCGGAAAGACTTAAATGTACAGATGCTGTAACATTATTGGACCGGATCCATTCATTCATGTTTTGTAAACTGTCAACTACAATAATTTAATAATAAATACTCTACTAATTGTATAAATGCAGTGCAAATTATCTAATTCTAAATATCGAGACTTCTTACAGTGATTAACAATATATAAATCTAATTTGTACCATTACTTACACACATATATACTTGACTACAAAATATTGTCTATAATATGAGCATAATTTATTGATTTACAATAGGAATTTACGTAGAATAAGGTGCTCCGCATATATGCAGCTACAGTTAAAGAAAGTAGTTGGTAGCTGCCGCAAGTCAAAGTTGCGCTGTATGCAGATAGCCTTATGATTCTGATTTGTGTATAAAATAATATAATATTATATAATCCAGAAATCGAATTCAATTAGGAAGAGCATAGTAAAGGTTTCTATATGGACTTAATTCCAAAAGTAAAAACCATCTTTTTCATCTTTTCTAGAGCCAAAATGTGCAGGACAATAATTTAGAATTCACACTCTTGCCTGGTGTTATCACTCAATAAATTCATAATTATTGTGAGTTAGGTGCATGTTTTTCGTCAAACAGTTATAAAGCACTTCACTTCAGATTTTAATCAAAAATTTAGATACACAGCAGTGTGTCAGATGAGTTTCAAAACTTCCGTTAGTTGCCCACATAAGTATGAAAAGGCCAGCCGCCTTTACACCCTCTTCAAGGGGGGCATAGGTTCATTATACAAAATTTTGTAATTGTGTTACTGATTCCAGATATAACTCAACTCTGATAAAATTTTTGGGATTATAATTATGTTGTATGCATATTTATTAAGATACCAAATAGTCCTATTGCCATAAACTTAGCAAATCAAATACACTAAATTACTCGTCACTATGGAAAGGAACATTAAAATCGCTAAAAGAAAATAATACTATTAATAGATACCTCTACACAAACAAAAAATATCTATCAATATTGTAAGGCTAAACCTCATTATATTAAACACTAGCGGCCCGCCCCGGCTTCGCACGGTAGCAGAAGTAGGTATAGTGAACGTTTAACAGGAGTAAATTCGTGATACATTGTATTTTAATAGATATAACCCTAATGGTTTACGCAGCGCGCAAATTAATGGCTATTTCTGTTACAATGACCAAACCTTAACACATGTATAAATTTATCGTGGGCTATTTTGAAGATATTGATATGTACTACAAACCCCTAGTACATTACTTTAATCTACCACCAATAGTTTTCACACCGCATGAATCACTGCTTCGATTATTGTGACTAAACCAGAAAAGATGGATATAATCTATGTATACTGTTTTGTAGGTATTGATAAGTACTACAAACCCTTAGTACATTACTTTACACTACCACCAATAGTTTTCACACCGCATGAAAAATAATCACTGCTTCCATTATTGTGACTAAACCAAAATAGATGGATATAATCTATGTATACTGTTTTGTAGGTATTAATAAGTACTACAAACCCCTAGTACATTACTTTACTCTACCACCAATAGTTTTCACACCGCATGAAAAATAATCACTGCTTCCATTATTGTGACTAAACCAAAAAAGATGGATATAATTTATGTATACTGTTTTGTAGGTATTAATAAGTACTACATACCCCTAGTACATTACTTTACTCTACCACCAATAGTTTTCACACCGGATGAAAAATAATCACTGCTCCGATTATTGTGACTAAACCAAAAAAGATGGATATAATCTATGTACACTGTTTTGTAGATATTGATAATTACTACAAACCTCTAGTATATTACTTTAATCTACCACTGATAGTTTTCACACTGCATGAAAAATAATCATTGCTTCAATTATTGTGACTAAACCAAAAAAGATGGATATAATCTATGTATACTGTTTTGTAGGTATTGATAAGTACTATAAACCCCTAGTACATTACTTTACTCTACCACCAATAGTTTTCACACCGCATGATAAGTAATCACTGCCTCGATTATTTTGACTAAACCAAAAAAGATGGATATAATCTATGTATACCGTTTAGTAGGCATTGATAAGTACTACAAACCCCTAGTACATTACTTTATTCTACCACCAATACTTTTCACAGCGCATGCATATAATGTCTGTTTCGATTATTGTGACTAAACCAAAATAGATGGATAAAATTTCCGTGGACTATTTCGTAGATATTGATAAGTACTACAAACCCCTAGTACATTATATTATTCTACCATCAATGGATTTCACAGCGCACGCAATTTATGAATATGGTAATTATATTATGTGACACCTTGGTTCACAATATTGCAGTTTTCTTACGGATCCCTATTTTTTTTCAAAATTTCATATAGCCTATGTCACTCACACTGAATTAAGCTATCCATAAGTGAAAGAATTTTTAAAATTGGTCCAGTAGTTTCGGAGCCTATTCGTTACAAACAAAAAAACAAAAAAACAAAAAATCAAAAAAACAAAAAAACAAAGTTTCTCTCTTTATAATATTATAGTATATATAGTATAGATAGTATAGATTAAAAAATGTCCTTTTGAAAAGAACTCATATAACAAATAATATGGCATATAAGACTCACATGTCTAAATCAAATATGAGATCGTTTTTAAAAGTGACTTCCTGGTATTGACCCTTGTTTAATTTATCCGGATTATAGAAATCCGTGTTGTGTTTTATATTTTCGCATGTGATATTATCTGACTTTTTATTTTTAACCTTTTCCGTTTTAGTTTCCCAAATTTCGGCGGATTCATCGTCATCTTCGACATTTTTGTCGACAATGTTGAGCATGGATTGTGTGGAATGTCCATTGGATACATTATCATTGTTGTTGTGATGGAACGATCGTTCGTCGGGAGTGTTTTTGCAATCTGCCTCCGCGTCAGAAGTGTCTGCGAGGCCGCTGTCACGCCTTTGCTTCAGAGCTGATTTTACTCTCGGTCACAGTTTATGCAATAATTCCTAATGGAAAAATACTTTACCTAACCTGGGGATCAAACGGGGTGATCGACAGTCGAGCTTCCCACTAGGCCATCGAGGCAGTCACTAGAAACAGGTAAAAATGCAGTGTTACACAAAGTGCACACATATATCGCAAAATGCGTTCTAAACCACAAAACTAGTCATAAATAAATAAATTTGAGTTTATACTCTGACAGAACGGGTTACCCCAATTACACTGCTCGAGTTAATTCATATGGGTTATGTGGACAACCCATATTGTCAGAGTTTAGGTCGCCAAGATTCCTACAAGGCCTCCTACATGACGTAACGACTGCCCCCTACATATCTTATGGAAACAGCCGGAACCTACAGTTTAACGTGTTATCCGAAACACGGTAGCGCCCAGTCGAAAAGTCCACATGGTGAGATTCACACCCGTATTCAGAGTCAAAATCGCAAAAATTCCTCGACTTGACTCCACCTCACCTCAGCGATTTGATATTCATAGTTGTAATTTTACTCCTCACCTTAAGGAGTTTCCTCACTGAAGGTAAGGTGGAGTGGAGGAAACAACTGTCAAATATAAGGTACGTCGGCATCTACCTTGAACAGACCTCACAGTGATATGTGGATGAAAACAAACGTATTTCGTGAGATTTTAGAATGTTGTTTCAAGAGTTTATTGAATATTTGAACGTAGCTTTGTTAACGAAATGCGGAAAATATATTATCTCACCAATATTATTATTAAATTTTTCGGTGTGCGTAGGTGTTTGTTTGTGTATGTTTTATATTTCTTTACGCCAAAACTACTGAAACGATTGGGCTGAAATTTGGTATGTAGATAGTTTAGACCCTTGGAATGTGTATGGGTATACTTTTTATTCCCATGGGAACGGTTACTGCGCGAGTATAATCTAGTACTCTATCTATTATACTAGTACCTAATATTTTTTAAATTAATTTAATTAATATCAGAAATCACAATACGTTATTGAATTTAAATAAAAGAAATTATAATGGCTTTTTGTTATACTCATATATTAAGATTATTTAAATTTAAATAAACATTATTTAAAACAACATAATCACATCCTACTAGTCCTACTTGCCGTGGAGTTACTGGCTTTAGAATAGTGCTCCACCCTCTCTACCCGTGGTTGCCGTAAGAGCCGGCTAAGGGTTATAACAGATCCAGAAGACGGACAGCAGCGTCGTCTGCAAAAAACCATCGAACTGCGCTCGACAACCCGCCTGCCAAGCGTGTCGAGTATTGACAAAACCTCCCTTTATGGGGGAGGCCTATGTTCCTAAGTAGTGGATTATCAATGGCTGAGATGATGATGATGACTAGTCCTACTTCCTACTAATATTATGAATAGAAAAGTTTGTGAGGAAGGATGGATGGATGTTTGTTACTCTTTTACACCAAAACTACTGAACCATTGGGCTGAAATTCGGTATGTAGATGGTTTAGACCCTGGAATAACACATAGGGTACTTTTATCTCAATATTCCCACGGAAAAGATGACTAAGCGAGTAAACCCATGGTTCACAGCTAGTTCAAAATAATACAAACACATTTGATATTTTTATCTATTTATTTATTATCCTTTTTGGTTCTATTGCATCGGAGGAGTTCCTCGGTCGCATCCCTCTCAGCTTTAGCTTTAAAGTAAAGGGAGTTTAGCAGGACTTCTTCATGTATTTTGAAACAGTAATATTTCCTCTTGAATCACATTAGTCTTTACATTTCTAGATCCTGTAATGTAACAAATTAAACAAATAATATATCTCTACATGATCAACTTATACTGATTATCAAAGTTTTTTTTTTATATAGGTAAACATAATATGCCGTGGAGTTACCGGCTTTAGAATAGTATCTCACCCTCTCTATCTGTGGTTGCCATAAGAGCCGGCTAAGGGTTATGAGATCTAGAGGACGGGCAGCAGTGTCCTCTGCGTAAAACCATCAAACTGCGCTCGCCAACCCGCCTGCCAAGCGTGGCGAGTATTGGCAACAACCCTCCTTGTGGGGGAGACTTATGTTCAGCAGTGGATTTCCAACGGCTGGATAATGATGATGATGAAACATAATAAGCAAAATATTATATCAAGAATCTTCACCACAATCACTCAAGTAAGCTTTCATCATCATCATCTCAGCCGTAAGACGACCACTGCTGGACATAAGTCTCCCATAGAATTTCATCTAGTCCGGTTGTAAGCGCTTGCAAGTTTGTTGCAAGTTGGTTGCGAGTATGATGTCTAAGGAGCTTAAATATTTTTATAGACCAACAAAAGTTTTAAGTTTTCTACTGGGTAGATAATTGTTTATTATGATATAATTTATTTACCTGCATAAAAAGGTATGTGTAATACAACTAACAATTACTTTAAACAATTCCATATCAGTTTGCTCGGTGAAAGCATCTTCCAAAATATTGGCTAGGCTTGGAATACTAGCTGATCTTCTTTTTCTCTTATCTCATGAGTCAATTCACTTTTTCATCGAGTTTTTAGGTTATCACAATTTTTAAACTGCTCTGAAAAATAATAATAAGTTAAGTTATTACCAAAACAAAAAGTGTAAGGTGGTACTTCTATAATAATTTGCAACCTTTATACAACAAACCTTAACTAACCAAACTATAAAAATAGTTAATTATAATATGTATATAGTTAACTGATTGATCAAAGAAAATATTTTATTATTATGATTGCACATATTCAAGTACTTACTTTTGAGTTTGTGGCGATAGTATTGTACTACCTTTGTGAAGTGAGCTCAAGTTTTTAGCTGGCGTTCTCCTCATTGTTGTTGCCATCGAGTTTATTTATTCATGTTTGTTATTAGTTATCAAATCAAATCTTTTCACTTTCAGTAAAAAACACCCTTCCAGTTAACCAATCCAATGAATAAACACAACACGCCACGGATAGTAATATTTTAATAGTAAAGCAATACTTTTCTAGTCTCGAACTACTTATCTACATCTCAAGTATCACCACATTTCTTGCCTAGCCCACGATTTATGAGATTCAATAATTGAATTTTATTTTAAAGGAACCAAACTTTGTAAAAACTTTTGTAAAAATGTGACACTTGACACAACTTGAAGGTAAAAACCACAGATAATACGCTCATTTTTCTAAACCGATGACGTAATTTATGACGTATTTTGCTCACACTCATTGGAGGACCCTCCAATCGCACTCATTCAAGGAACCTCATAATTTCGTCAGTAAAGTGATTATGAATACCGATTTCGAGGTTGGTTGGAGGAGCGACTTGAGGCTTCCTTGAATGAGTTATGAGTCGAGGAGCTTTTGACGTTATGTTTAAGAATACGGGTGTCAGTCCAGGGATACCGGATTTAAAGCTGGGCATATTCCCGCTGGAACACGGACGCTACATATAATATGTTTTAGAAACTAACACAATTTTCCATTGGTGATAATGGCCTTAATAATGGATAACATAATTTGACATTTAATTTTAAATGCAATATGGCGGATCTCATATTTGTTACACAATTTCCATGGTGTGTTTGCCACAATAAAAAAACAATTATGTGAGATCCGCCATATTGTATGTCAAATTAGATTTTCCATGGGTGTTATTACGAACATGCAATCGCGTAACAACAGCAAGCAGTAGGTAAATTTTGCTGTGAAACACCATTTTTTGTATGCAGTTTGACAGCTGAGATTAAGCAAATAAACGCTTTCAACAGTTCTCTATTGCTGTTCATAATAAGGGGGCCGGTTTGTACTCGTCACGCGCACACTCAAGGCAAACCAGAGTATCAATATTTTTGGTAAAAAACTGGGATGACAATCACTCTTGTAAAATAAGTAATAAGAGCTCATTGGCGTCGGCAATCTAAGTTGATCCAACCGCCGGAAATTTACTTCGCTCCCAGTTTTCTCCTTGTGAACTTATAACTAAGGTTATTCAAGCGCACATTTTTCGTCAAACGTATGCAGAATAAACAAACCTTGGCAAACTTTGAGCAAATAAGTTCAAATAAACAATATAGAACGGGTATTTCTTTGGAAATCTTTGCAGAGGCGATTACAGTGAACTTGATGGACTATCATGGGGTAAGGAAGGGGGTGGGTCGAGTCGTGGGGGTGATGAATGTGTCTGTAAGTAGAGGAAAGTATCCTATGAATCACTACACGATCCGTAATAACGCGTTGAGATAGTCGGTCAACTGATATGTGAAGACATAAAGATATTTATTCACAGCATTTTAGGTAAGGACTTACGTTTATTTCCTGACTGTACGTTTTTCATGATATTATCTAATCCTACTAATATAATAAATGCAAAAGTTTGTGACGATGGATGGATGGATGGATGTTCGTTTCTCATTATCGCCAATATAACTGAACCGATTGGGCTGAATTTCAGTTTGTTGATAGTTTAGACCCTGTAATAATACATAGGGTACTTTTAATTACAATATCCCTCGGGAATGAAAACTACGCGGGTGAAACCGCGTGGCACAGCTAGTATTATGATATACCAAAAAACAGGTTGATTATGTTCTGTTCAAGTAGACTATAAGCACCATTGTAAAAAACCTTTGTGTGAGAAAATAAATAATAAAAAAAATAAAAAATAATACCCTATACGCAATCCATAGCGGGTTTCTAATATCTATAATATTGAACTTCCTTGCGTCTGCCTCAGTGGCGTATTGGGCGCAAGCTCGACTGCCTGAGGTGTGGTAGTACATAAGTAGTTATTAAGTATTATATAAGAAGCTGCACCATATTAGGTTAATCAGTAATAAACATACTACTGCACACGACAGTTGTCTTAATTACAACACCTTATGCCGATCATGAGGTCCCGGGTTTGATCCCCAAGTCAGGAAAAGCGTTATCGGATTTTTTAATCACAGCCTGGACTCTGAAACTGTGCTCGGAGGATGGCAATAGGCTGACCCCCTATGACATGGGACCAATACATGGCGAAATGTGGGTGTCCCTACTATGGGACTGAGTCTCTGCCTACCCCTTCAGGAAAACAGCATGATTGTATGTTATAATACTTAAGTCATTAGAATCATCTGCTACCGTTTTTTTAGTTACTTTGATTTGTAACAAATTATTTTTAAATTTATAGATTAGATACATTTTTTAAATTTCATTTTGTAGGTGAGCGTTGTGTTTGCAGTGAAGTGTCTTTTAAAGAAAAGTGCGTCTCGGAATATCTCTTTATGATATCGGACGGAATAAGCCTTAAATTCTGTTATATTTTAAGTATAATGACTGAGATGTGTAATAATTAATAAGATCGTAGAGAGCTGAAGTTAAATTTTAGATTTTCAGCGAACAAGAATTTACAAAAGATTTATCAATATCTCATTACGCAGAATTCGGTACACTCCAATATTTCTTGTTCAATTTAATCTTATAAAATAAGCATCTAATAAACTCAAGAGAGTTTTTTTGAGTCGCTCAATATCTGTCAGTTGGGCTTCCGTAGTAATTTATGTTAGTAACAACAGATTAGGTATTAAACCCACAGTGCTTCTCTTTTTGAAGAACACTTATGCATGTCTCGCAAACTGCTTCACCCAATTGGATAAAATTTTGTACCTTTTACTTAGTTTGGACACTGGGCCAGATGGGATGAAAATAAGTAGACCAAAGTTGTAATAGTATGGTACTCGGGAAAAGAACAAAGATCTCAAGGCAGAGCACCAGTCCCATGGCACACCCCCGACACTCGAATCAATTCCATACAAAAATCGCTCGATATAACTATCTACTACATAGACACTGCATACATGGAGTTTTGTACATTCCCAGCGAAACGGGCATCGTGGAGAGCTCAATCTCACTCGCAGGGTGAGGAAGGCTCGATTGTTGGGTAGATGACAGTGTCCATTCTATATGTCGTTTATATTATATTATCTGTTCTGTGCCCGTGGTCAGATGTAATCGTGAAATTAGTCAAATCGCTGGATAAGTCTCGCTGCACTGAGTGGCGTTACCAAGAAGAGATCTATACTTAGCAGTGCGTGGATACGAGCTTAGTAGATAGTTATATAGATTACTTATATTAATATACAGATGTTTTTCCGGAATTATCAAGATTTTTTTTCTGAAAGTTTCACTAAAAAGAATTCATGGCTAAATTGGAGATCCGCGCTCTAATTGCCTACTACACAGACACTACACACAAGGAGTTTTGTACACGCGCAAGAGTGTGCGTGAGGTGCGTTCCGAGCTCACGGGGTCTCGATTAGGTTTAAATCTCGCTTGCGGGGTGAGAAAGGCCCGATTGGTGGGCGGATGACAGTCTACTATACGTAGTAAGTATTATTATCTGTTCTGTGATAGGTTTAAATCAACGTGGATTTCGGATGAATTGTGAGTATAGTCTTCTCACTCTTATACCTTTTGTATCTTATATTCTATATTCTGTGTGGATCGCAGGTCTTCTATAATGATAACGTTGTCTAGACCAAGTCTTGACAATGATGTCATAAGTTATTTGATACCTGCCTGAAATGGCCAGACCTTATACTGGCTAACTTACTATTCGTTAGATAGATAACGAAATGGCAGATACAAAGATTAATCGTTCGCTCAAAACCGTACACTTCACAGAATAAGTATAATTGGATTCCGCAGATGTAGTGGGTTTAAAGTTTAATATCGAAGATAGAATATACCTATCCTTTGAGCTACCTAAGTATTCGCCTGTACTTAAATATTATGGCCTAGTTTGTTGCCGTCTGAAGGACATAGCTGTAACTTTATTGTAGTATGTAGATTGTCTACGGTCACCATAGTGCGTCAAAATGCTCGCGTAGGGATATTATTTTGATTATTATGTACTTACAATTAAAAAATATATAATGGTAAGCGGTAGGTAGCTTTGTCTATAATAAATGTAAAATTTTGTCCGACTGAGTGTATGTATGAGTTTTTGTTAAGTACCTCTTCACGGCACGGCACGTGTGTACGTCACACCTATACGGCATGGCCAACATGATTTAACAAATGCAATATGGCGGATCTCTTATTTATAAAAAATATATTTTTTACTGTGGCGGAATAGTGTAAATCTTGTTATTTACCGATGATATGCTCCTATGTGGATTGTGTAACACGGCATTTTTAGCTGATGTGTTTACAGTTTCAATGACGGTCTGACACCCGTATTCAGAGTCAAAATCGCAAAAATTCCTCGACTTGACTCCACCTCACCTCAACGGTTTGATATTCATAGTTGTAATTTTACTCCTCACCTTAAGGAGTTTCCTCACTGAAGGTAAGGTGGAGTGGAGGAAACAACTTTCAAATATAAGGTACGTCGGGATCTACCTTGAACAGACCTCACAGTGATATATGGACGAAAACAAACGTATTTCGTTAGATTTTAGAATGTTGTTTCAAGAGTTTATTGTATATTTGAACGTAGCTTTGTTAACGAGATGCGAAAAATATATATTATCTCACCAATATTATTTTATTAAGTTTTTCGGTATGCGTAGGTGTTTGTTTGTGTATGTTTTATATTTCTACACGCCAAAACTACTGAAACGATTAGGCTAAAATTTGGTATGTAGATAGCTTAGACCCCTGGAATTTGTATGGGTATACTTTTTATTCCCATGGGAACGGTTACTGCGCGAGTATAATCTAGTACTCTATCTATTAAACTAGTACCAAATATATTTTTAAATTAATTTAATTAATATCTATGACAATATGTTATTGCTTTTAAACAAAAGAAATTATAATAGCTTTTTGTTATGCTCATATATTAAGATAATAAACATTATTTAAAACAACATAATCACATCGTACTAGTCCTACTTGCCGTAGAGTTACCGGCTTTAGAAGTGTTCCACCCTCTCTCCCCGTGGTTACACAAACACAGAGAGTTACAAAACAAAGAGTTAAAAGTTTTAAGTTTTCTACTACGTAGTTAATTTTTTATTATGATATAATTTATTTACCTGCATTAAAGGGTATTTAATACAACTATCAATAACTTTATACAATTCCATATCAGTTTGCTCAGTGAAATCATCTTCCAAAATATTGGCTAGGCTTGGCATACCAGTTCATCTTCTTTTTCTCTTTTCTCATGAGTAATTTCACTTTTTCCTCGAGTTTTTAAGTTATCCCAATTTTATTAACTGCTCTGAAAAAGAATACCAAAACAAAAAGTGTTAGGTGGGGTACTTCAATAAAAATAGTTAATAAAATATAAAGTTAGGTATTTGATTAATCAAAGAAATTATTTTATTTGTAGAAATTATGTTATTATGATTGCACATATTCAAGTACTTACTTTTGAGTTTGTGTCGATAGTATCGTACTATTCCTTTGTAAAGTGAGCCCAAGTTTTTAGCTGCAGTTCTCCATATTGTTGTTGCCATCGAGTTTATTTATTCATGTTTGTTATTAGTTACCAAATCTTTTCGCTTTCAGTAAAAAACAGCCTTCCAGTTAACCAATCCAATGAATAAAAACAACACGCCACGGATAGTAATGCTTTAATAGTAAAGCAATACTTTTCTAGTCTCGAACTACTTATCTACATCTCAAGTATCACCACATTTCTTGCCTAGGCCACGATTTATGAGATTCCATAATTGAATTTTATAAAAAAGAACCAAACTTTGTAAAAACTTTTGTAAAAATGTGACACTTGACACAACTTGAAGGTAAAAACCACAGATCACACACACCACAGACCACAGACACGCTCATTTTTCTAAACCGATGACGTAATTTATGACGTATTTTGCTCACACTCATTGGAGGACCCTCCAATCGCACTCATTCAAGGAACCTCATAATTTCGTCAGTAAAGTGATTATGAATACCGATTTCGAGGTTGGTTGGAGGAGCGACTTGAGGCTTCCTTGACTGAGTTATGAGTCGAGGAGCTTTTGACGTTATGTTTAAGAATACGGGTGTGATGAAGTCACTGCACGACGACAATAAATGACTTATACTCTTGGCCTCAGATAGCCTCTACAGCTATTCCGTTATTACGAACAGCAGTAGAAGTGTGGAAAGCGTTTAATTGCTTATTGTCTGCTGTCAAACGGCATACAAAAAATTACTTTTCACTTTATTGCGTCGCTATTTATTTAAGTTATTTTGAGGAGTGTGTTTTCTGTCCCTTTAGTATAGGTATTGTATGGCTTCACACTACTACTACTTGTTCTACGTCTTTTCTGTTTTTTATGTGAACACATCTATCCGAACCTAACATATCTGCGTCGAATCGTCCGAATCGGAGAGGTGTGCGAGGTTTCATAGGATTTCTATAAAGAATATATCTACATATAATAATACTAAAATTCGTTTCACTCCGCGCGTTTGACTCAGATGTGCGCTAACTTTAGTATATACTCAATGCATATACCTATCTATGACTATATCTATAGTTACACGTTCAAGGAGCTATTATGTAAATATACCAGCTATATATACAGTCATATGTTTCGTGATCGTAACAATTATGAAACAAAATATTCAGATAAAGCTTTAAGCGCACTCTACTCAAATAATTTACAAGTCAAGTGTTTGCACAACGGAAATTAGGTAACGTTTGGGTTTATTATGCTGGTGTGTTTTTATTTCACAAACATGTTTGCGAATAAACAATGAATATACGGAGTGTTCCAATTTGGATTATTTATCAACTGTAGGTACCTGTGACTCCGTGTGCGAGAGAATTTAATATTAAAAAGTTGCGGAATTGAAAAAGTAATCACTTCAATTATTTTTATTCGTGTTCGTACGTGCCTGTCGTTTTCGTTATCATTTTCTTTAGTCACCATTTATAAAAAATAAAGTGATTGGATCGGGTTCGATCCCCATATCAGGAAAGTGTTAAATATATGATTTTCCATTAGGAATTAATAATAATAGTAATATGGGACAACTTCCACACACGGTCATCTGGTCCCAAACTAGGCTAGAAGCCTGTACTATGGTAACCAGATGACTGATAAACATACTTATATAAGTTTATAAAACCCAGACACAGATCAAACAGACAAGTTCATGCACACAAATGTTTGACCTGGCCGGGGATCGAAACCCGGGAATTATCTCAATAGCTGCCTGGAGTCTGGAACTGTGCGATTATACATGGGACCAATAACATACTGGCGTACTGGATACACGTCGGCCCACCCCTTCGGGAAAATGGCGTGGTTGTATGTTATGTTATATTCGCTCGAACTTCGGTTTTTCTTTAAGGGCGTGCGACTTTCATACAAAATGAAAATACACAAATATGAAGGAATTGGAAGAATTGTTCACTCAATTTGTGGGTACGCCTCTACCTGACTCTACTTAAGGGGTAAGGGGAAAAGACGTGATACATAACCTTCTTATAACTGCTATCGATAGTATCAGATAAATATAACTTAACTTGTATACACATCCTGTATATTGTTTTATTATAAAGCATAAACGCACCAAAAACGACCATTAACCGGCCAAATGGAAAGGTATAACGAATAAACAAAACAAGCCAATTTAGGCTTTATTATACCGCTGTATAAACCTCTAGATTCGCCAAAATGGCGTCTATAATACGTATATGGTTGTCAAGGTCAAAATACCGGGATATTTTCCTTGCAGACGTGATTATCGTGTGAAAAATACTGAAAACAAAGCTTTTCGTACACATGTTTTACATAATATTATGTTTTGTTCATAAATAACTTAAATTAAACAAGAAAAACCAGTAAATACGTTACGGCTTATATTATGTATATGATACGCCGGAAGCCTTTTAGGTACATAGATTAACCTAACTTCAAATATAAAGTTAAATAAAGGGCCACTAGACCAAAATGATCTAAGTTTGACATTGTAGTGGTAGGCCTCTTTTGCAGGGGGTGGCCTGGGGAAGCACCACACCTTTGCCAGTTATTCATCCGCCAAGCAGTAATAAGCAAACATTACTGTGTTCCGGTCTGAAGGGCTATGTTAACAGCGAAATTACTGGGCATGACGAGATTCAACAACGCATATCTCAGGGTGACAGACGCAGTGCAGTGCCGCGCAGAATTTTGAACTTTAAAACACTGGGTGGCACTGTGTCTGATATGGGCAATCATGATGCTTACCATCAGACACCTGATTTGCTTGTCTTGTACTACCATAAATAAAATATAATATTAATTATATTATAATATAATTAATATTGTAAGATAATATATTACTAAGATTATCGATTATTTACATGTAGGTATATAGACGATCTGACATAGACTTTATTATCATCATCATCATAATCTCAGCCATAGGACGTCCACTGCTGAACATAACTCCCCATAAGGGTTCTTGTCAATACTCGCCTCGCTTGGCAGGCGCGTTAGCGAGCGCAGTTTGATGGTTTTACGCAGAGGACGCTGCTGCCCGTCCTCTGGATCCCCTTAGCCGGCTCTTACGCCAATCACGCGCAGAGAAAGAGGGTGAGGTACTATTCTAAAGCCGGTAACCCCAAGACAAACGTTGTATGCTACTGAATTGCTTTGACATTTTTTTATATTAGATTTGGCGTTTTTGGAAAACGATTTAAATAAGTCCCTATAATAGAGTATTTAGAACAGTTCCCACAGACAATGTGTCGCCTGAGACGACTTAAGGAAATGTAGGTTTGCCCAGAGCCTACACAACCCTCTCGACCTAACTGGCTGAATCCGCAGCAACGACATATCGATACGTGTGGAGCCACTTTGGTTGCAGGAGACTGCCACTTATTTCAGGTTTTACCCTACTCGTGCCTGACGTAGTCCCCATTGCGGATTTGTTCGAGTTTTCCTTCCCTAGATAGGTTGCGGACCAACGCTGACGAGGCCTGTCTCCCCGAACGAACCTTGACACACGGTTCTTATAATCATAGACTGGAAAACTTTTTATACCGTGTTGAAAGTAAATAAAAGATAAAAGATTCTACACTTTGCATATTATATTATTCAAATTCTAGTCCTCGCTATCTACGAATGCTATTTCTATTGCCGTATCTCGGAGTATGTATGTATGTATGTAAGTGGAGTATGTAACTAGGTTAGTAGTAACCGCACACATGTTTATGCAAAACTACTGCTCGGACTTTCCAGATAAGCTTCCGTTCTACCCCTTAGTTTTAAGTGTTCTCGAAATATTATGGCTGTTGTAGTACTAACTGTTTAAGTACTTGTAGATAAAGGTACCCAATAAACGAGTAATGATAATAATATTTCCACATATCGCTGTTATATATGTGAAATTGAACAAATGATGTATATATATTTAGACATACATAGGTACATACAGTCACGCCTTGTAAGATCCTGACATACAACCTTCGCTTCTTCCACTTTCATCACATTCTTCATGCATGCTCGTCGGTTGTTGGTACTTTTGACCTGGCCCTTCCTTAAGATTTTATGTAGTGGTAGGCCTTTTTATCAGGGGCCGCCAGGGGAAGTACCACACCTTTGCAAGTTATTCATCCGCCAAGCACTAATGTGCAAACATTACTGTGTTCCGGACTGAAGGGCAATGTTACCAGCGAAATTACTGGGCATGATGAGATTCAACAACTAATATCTCAGGGTGACTGGCGCAGTGCAGTGCCGCGCAGAATTTTGAATTTTAAAACACTGGGTGGCACTGTGTCTGATATGGGCAATAATGCTTACCATCAGGCACCTGATTTGCTCGTCTGGTCATTCGTTATCATAAAAAAAAGAAGATAACATCAATTTTTTCATGAAGGGTACGCCTAGGTCGACCCCTACTGACTTGACCATTCAATACACTAGCCTTATAAATCTCCTTATAATATATACATATATAAGAGGGTAAATTGAAAACCTGTATAAAATCGACTTTATTAGTAAAGGCTTATACTTATTATACGGTAAACCAATACATAGAGAACTAATAATGTAATCGTAATGTTGATGGTAACCTACTACAAATTTCTTATGCGTTCTTCTTATAGAGGTATCTTTCTGAACGGCCACGTAAATTCATAACTAGGTATGGATATTATTTAAAAATGCCTTTTTAAGACTTATTACTATAAATTTTCTTTCAGTTTTAGTTTGAATACGACTGGTTCGCACGACATCATCCATCTATTTCACGGACTAGATTTTTTCTGGTTTTTGTGTAGCATGAAATAACATGACATAACATACAAACACGCATTTTTCCAGAAGGGGTAGGCAGAGGTGTACCCAGGACCCAGTCCTATAGTAGGTACACCCACACTTCGCCAGTATATCTTAATTTAAGACGCAATTTTTTTTTCACACCTCTGACTCTTGACTCAATTCCTATACAAAAGGCACGATATAACCTACTGCACAGACACTGCACACATGGAGTTAGTACACGCGCAAGAGTGTGCGTGAGGTGATTTCCCAGCGAAGCGGAACTCGTCGAGAGCTCAATCTCGCTCGCGGGGTGAGGAAGGCCCGATTGGTGGGCGGATGACAGTGTCCATTCTATACGTAGTATTATTATCTGTTCTGTGACTAAAGATACGTTTGTACAGTTATGTTGATCGATGGATCCGGTGATTGGTAGATCGGTCACAAATAACAAAGAAAGCGGAAGAAAAACATTGTACATTATACGTAGATAATCCTGCTTTTGATATCGACACTACTCGTAAGTATAAGGAAGGAAGGAAAGAGTTCAATCGAAATCTTTTCGTAAAAGCTTAGTGTAAGAATATAAAAAAAAGTATGTTTATCTATGATAATTTTTTTGCAAGTACAAGAAGAGTTTGGTTTTTTTTTTTGATAGTGAGTGACAAGACGAGCAAATCAGGTGCCTGATGGCTTACCATCAGGCACCTGATGATGCTTACATCATGATAGCCCATATCAGACACAGTGCCACCCAGTGTTTTAAAATTTTGAGTTCTGCGCGGCACTGCACTGCGCCTGTCACCCTGAGATACCAGTTGTTGAATCTCATCATGCCCAGTAATTTCGGTGGTAACATTGCCCTTCATACCGGAACACAGTAATGTTGGCGCATTACTGCTTGGCGGATGAATAACTGGCAAAGGGGTGGTACTTCCCCAGGCGGCCCCCTGCTAAAGAGGCCTACCACTACAAAAACTACCCTAAGGCTAAGGGATACAATATGACGTATTAAAAAATATACATTCACGCCTTTTTCCCGAAGGAGTAGGCAGAGGTGTACCCAGGACTCAGTCCAATAGTAGATAGGTACACCAACATTTCGCCAGTATGTTATTGGTCCCATGTAATAGGGGGCGAGCCTATTGCCATCTACCGGGCACAGTTCCAGACTCCAGGCAGTTATTAAGATAATTCCTAATGGAAAAATCCAATATTTAATTTAACACTGCCTGACCTGGGGATCGAACCCGGGACCTCTTGATTGGCAGTCGAGCATGCGCCCTCTACGCCACCGAGGCAGTCATGACGTATTATAACTACTAAAAAATGCTATGAAAAACTAGTATTTATTTAAAAAGAGTAATTTCTTTTGGTTTTCCACATAATGTTATTTACCAGAAAATCATCCCTATTAGCGACACTATCAGATATTACAATAACAATCACCTGTATTATTTTTCTTTCAAAATCAACTCGTTCGATTCCCGGCGCGGTTAATTATTTTTTCAAAGATGTAATGATACAGTTTAAGTTTTTATCTAATCGGTCACATGACGCCTTTGAGACTTTTTCGAAATTCACCGTAGTTTCAAGATGGCCCTTTTGAAAAATTCACCCTATATGCCCTTTTTAATAATTATTTAACAAGTGAAAAGAAAGCCATGATCTATGACTTTATAATCAAAGGCAGACGTTCATCTCATTATAGGATAAAATACAGGCAGTTGATATGGTTGTTCACTCAAGACTGTTGAGATCAAAGCAACATTGTTGCAAAACATTCACCTTAAGGTGATTCTATTTCCATTCAACAAGATAATAAACAAATATGAAGAAAGAGACAACAATTTTCCACTCAATTTGTGGTTGGCTCTTGATGTGGCCTTTATTTGCGATAACACATATTTGGTTAAAGAGAATCGTGTGTTTTTTACATATTTATAAAAAACATTAAAATAACATAAATAAGGCTTATTAACAATTTTCATTAATATGAAAAAACCGTAACGTTTCCTATAACCCATATTTGGTTAAAGTTTTTGCCGAAAATAAATTCCAACCAGAAACATTTGAGTGGAAAATTATTGTTCTCCCTTTCTTCATCGATCGCCCTGGCTTATTCACAAAACGTCTACTTCTCAAAATGTCTCCTGTCGAAAAATGTCTCTTTCGCCGAATGTCTCCTTCGCAAAATGTCGTTTTCGCACAATGTCTCTCTAGCAAAATGTTTCGACAGGGACTTGGATACAATTTCGATTTTTGCAAAAAATATATTTGCGAATAAGTTTGACACCTCCACGGTAGCTCTATTTGGTAGAGTGCCGCCACCCGGATTGGTGCGGAAGGTGCGGGTTCAAATCCCTGTTCGTGGGTGATATTTTCTTCCCAGATTCAGAATGTATTAAAAATAATTGACAACTTATATTAAGATATCTGAAGCTTTTAGAATTAATCTAAACGTGAATAATAAATGAATGCCTTGAGTAATTCGTGAATAGCTCCTATGATGATCTAGCCAAATACCCTTTGGTATTCTCTTGAAATAATAACCTAATTAGCAGTAGCTGAAGAATTGCGTTGTGCGCCCCTCGTAACGATTAATGAATATGTATTAATATGGAGTGGTTTTAGTTCATATTCTATAGTTGAAATTATAAGTCTGTTTTAATATTATAGTAGGCTTAGCGCGTTTTGTGTTGCAGCAACGAAATTTTAATTGCCCAAGAAGGCTTATTATTAAGGCTATTAGTATATACAGAGGACAAAGATGCCTGAAAACTTCTGCATAGCCAACACCTTCCGAACAAATGAATGTAACCAAAGCTATCTGTTGAAAAAATTCAGTTTTACAAGTTTCTTCTGCGTTCTTCTTGTAGAGGTGTCTTTCCAAGCGCGCGGCAGATTCATTAGTAAAAAGTTCCATTGTATATCAAGAGTAACGTATGTGTTATTATTAGTGGGTGGATGTGCTATTTTTCGATTAATTTAGAAGATTTTGCAAAACCCCTATTTTTGTTATTTTCAAACATTACCTTTTTGGGTGCATGTGGCTTAAGCGCCCGTGTAATAACTCTTCACAGCACCTTAAGAAAAATACTTTGCGGGCTATAAGGGCAGAAGGAAGACAATGAGGTTTCAATTGATTACAAAGCCCATAGGCTCTTGGCTATGCTTCTAGTTGCTGCGTTGTTTGAAGGGCAAATGTTATTGCAATGGACCAGCGTATTACTAAACAACAAGAAACGAATATCTTAGTTATACTCTTCAACCTCGGACTGGCTCGGTGGCGTGGTAGGCGTAAGCTCGACTGCCTATCATGAGGTCCCGGCTTCGATCCTCAGGTCAGGTAAACTGTTATTAGATTTTTCCATTAGGTATTATCTCTTTGACAGCCTGGAGTCTGGAATTGTGTCCGGTAGATGGCAATAAACTCGCCTCGCGCGTAAGAATCCAATAACATACTGGCGAAATGTGGGTGTACCTACTATGGGACTGAGTCCTGGGTACATCTCTGTCTACCTCTTTGGGAAAAAGGCGTGATTGAAGTTAATATTTTTCGATAAGGAACCATACCTAAGGTACTTGCATAAAAATCCAATTTTCTATTAGCTAAGAATATTAGCAAAAAAGATGCTCTGTTCAAATTTGTATTTCCTATTTTTGGTTGTTTACTCGTATAGTGAGTAAGGTGAAAATGTTTTGACAATATTATTTGCAATGTTGAATACCTATCTTCTTTTCCTAGGTATGTTTAATAAAAGAAATTTATGCTGGTATTTTGCTTAGCCTTGAAATTTCTTATTTCATATGCGCGAGGAAAGCGCTTGCTTGGCGTGATGGTACTCCGAATGAAATTTACCCTGTATTCGTCGCGATGAATTTTATATCAGTTGTTACTTATATAATGCAGAATAAGGATTATGTTAGATCTTTTTTTCAGGTGTACGTCTGAGAGCGTGGGTTGCGCCTTCCGGTCTATAAAGAATATCTTTTGAAGTAAAATTTCTCTTTTGTTTTAACTACTCTTTAAACTTTATAATATTATAGATAAATAATCTTACCTTGTTTACCTATTAACTGAATAACCCACCCTGAATTGTACCTCGTACAAAAGTACCCAAGACGCTGGCGACACTGCTGAGCGGCAGTCACCCGTCCTCTCCCAATATTTGAGTTGGGGAGAAATTAAAACGTTTTAAACGCACACCAGTGACTTTAATCTAAAATCTCCATTTTCATGGGCACTTCTCGTACATGTGTAAATGGCCCAATCAAACAACATCTTTTAAGGTGAATGAGTTTTCAGGTGGACGCACCAGTCCGCGTCGAATCGTCCGAATCCTCCGTCTCGGACATAACAGGTGTGTTTCTTATTAAATAATTCTAAAATTCGTTACGGTTGGTGTTTATTATTATTAATATCAAACCTTTGCAAACCATTTCGTCTCAATTTCTTATGCAATATAATAACCACATTGGTTAGCATTAATTTAGAGTTAAAAATCAAGGCATCGGTCTTTTGTAAAACCTTTTTAGGGCATTACGCACTAAGCATATATAATGAAGGTAAACAATGAACTCTTAATCAGCTAAATATAAGGACTATAATAATTCGTTGATGATGAACTAATAATTCCATCAACGTGTCAATAGCCCGGGAAACATTCCAATTGCTTTTAATTTATTTTTCTTTTGTTCTCGTAAACCTATTTATTAAGTTAATTGCTTCGGGGTGTCGCTTACAACCTATTTGTATGGCTTTCTCACTTTCCTTTGATATGAACGATTGTGATGTTACCATGCGACTTAATACCCACTATAAATGCGAGCATTTGTGTGTGTATGTTTGTAACCTCTTTACACCAAAACTACTGAATCGATGGAGCTAAAATTTTTGTATGCAGATTGATGAATGTGGAAAAAAATACTGCCTTAATATCTTTAAGGACTTGAAAATAAAGCTGATACAGGTAATAAAAATTGGAATATATCATTACTTTTCTACAATTTCGTTACTATAGGGAAAACTATAGTGACTTTTTTAATTTTGGAATAAACAAACTGTTTATTCCAGTTAATGTCTAATAAGTCCAGTAAATGTTTGTTTAGAGGTTATAAACAAAAATAAAATGATAGGGACATCCTTTGCCTAAACTTTAAAATATCAGGATATAAATATATCAAATATGTTTACTGTATTCAGAGGAAATAGGGGAATACAAAACATCGATTTAGAAAATTTTCCACAGGATTGTGTCAAACTGCTAAGAGGTCCTCTTTCCTGTTAAAAGTTTATCAATTAGAAATCAGAAATAAACAAAAACCATATCTGACCGAACGTTTCGATGTCGATTGATTTAATATTTTATACTCCATTCACTCTGGAAAATAAGTGTTTTAAATTGTTTTATTTTGATGTGTGCTTTATGCAGAATTGATATGTAATTTTTCTGAAAGTGCGGTTAAATGAATAATTTTCATGGATTATTTTGTACGGTATTCAACTTTATTACGGTAAGGTTTTTTTTAATACGTGTACATTTTGCTGGCAGCAAAATAATGGCTTACACAGTAAAATAAATCTGGATTATTCCTAAAGTTTATTTATGGAAATATAGCTCGAGGCTACCTCGTGATTTGGCATGCAAAATATACCTGCCACATATTCCTAATAAACAAAAGCTTTTTCACAGGTTCCATGTGATTTTATGTAAAAAATATCTGGCAAATGACAATTTTTTTCTGTGAATAGGTAAAAGATAAGTCTGGCTGAATTGTCCATTTATTATTTTGAGATTTTTTATAACCTCAAATAGCATGTAGAACTGATGGCCGATGGGGCTGTAAAGTTCTTAAATGGATACCACGGACCGTCAAGTGTAGCGTAGGACGTCAACCCGCACAAGGTGAATTCGATAAAGACTGCAGGGTCACGCTGTATGCAGACCGCTTACAAACGGACTAGATATAAATTTATAGGGGAGGTCTATGTTCAGCAGTGGGCGTCCTGTGACTGAGATGATGATAATGAATCTTAAATAGTCTTAAATAGTAGTCTTATCGCTCGCGTTTCGGCAATTTTCAATTTATGTTATGCGTACAACATTGATAGTGGCCGTAAAAAACAGTTCGCAAGGACTGCTAGTGAGCGTGAAAAATTGCATCGGATAAGTTTGGGTATGCCGATTTGTCTTAGTTTTAGTTGCCGCATTTGGCAGTAATATCTAGGCGGAGCGCGCGCAGACCTGTGAATTATCTATGTTTATATTACTGAATCCTGTAAAAATTAAAGCATTTGGAGACAAAATTTACGCCACAATAGGTAATTTTACACTAGGTACTATTTCACAATAGGTATTTTGTGTCGTGGAGTTACCGGCTTTAGAATAGTGCTACATTCACGCCTTTTTCCCGAAGGGGTAGGCAGAGGTGTACCCAGGACTCAGTCCCATAGTAGATACACCCACATTTCGCCAGTATGTTATTGGTCCCATGTAATAGGGGGCGAGCCTATTGCCATATACCGGGCACAGTTCCAGACTCCAGGCAGCTATTGAGATAATTCCTAATGGAAAAATCCAATATTTAGCACTATGCCTGACCTGGGGATCGAATTGATGATGATGAGGTCATTTTAGGCGATATTATGCGAGGCTCACACGAAGCGATCTTTACCGCATGCGACATAATGTAAGCGGCAACAATCGACCAGGTCTATTCATATAAATAGTCTAGCCTGCGAAATCGAGTTGCGTAACGCGACGTAGCGATTTTCATAGAAAAAACGACCGACTATCAATCAGTAGAAAATCAATAACGATGTAAATGTACTCGTAGCTAGTAAATTGCGGTGTGGCTTCTGTTTCGGGCGATTTTCGATGAAGGAAATTTTCCGCCTTATGTAATCTTGAAATATAATAAAATAAAGTCACTTTTCGCGTGTGGATGAGGTGGAATTTTCTCTGTAACTGAAGAAAAAGAGAAAACTCTGCGGATTTGTGCCTGATCTGTGGCAATAGGCTCGCCTCCCATAGCATAGGACCTAAATATATTACTGGCGGAGGTAGTTTAGGTAACCTATTATGTATGAGACAGGATCCTCGGTATACCTCTGCCTACCCTTTCGGGAAAAAGCTGAGGTTATGTTTTATTTATTATACTCTAATAATTCAGTAACATATCATACAATCATGGTTTTGCCAGAAGGGGTAGGCAGAGGTGTACCCAGGACTCAGTCTTATAGATATTAGATAGATAGATAAACACTTTATGGGTACACCACAACAAAAACCTTAAAATTAAAAATACATAAAAAATAGTGTAACAATCGGCGATCTTATCGCTAAAAGCTATCTCTTCCAGACAACCGTACAAGGAAAGGAGAGTACCGTAAATCACATTTGGTCAGTCGGTTTTTTCCCCATGTCTCATCGTCCCATGCAATAGAGGCGAGCCTTTTGCCATCTACCGGGCACAGTTCCAGAATATTATTGAAATAATTCCTAATGAAAATTCCAAACAATAAAAAAATCCACTTTGCCTGGATTGATGATTGAACCCGGGACCTCATGATCGGCATTCGAGCATGCGCCCACTACGCCACCGAGGCAGTCATAGTTGTATATTATTATAAAAGAATATAATTATTTCATTATACGCATATATGAATCCTCATTTATACGTCAAACATATTTTGTTATAATCCTAATCTTAATACAGATTAGAATTATATCGAATCAGGAATGAGGAGAACCGTAGACGAACGAAAGTTATCGACATATCCCAGCGGATTACATTACATAGCTGGATCACATACTCGTAGCAAGAAGAACTGATAGTAGATGGAGCCGTAAAGTTCTCGAATGGAGACCACGGACTGGTAAGCCCAGCGTAGAACGTCGACAAGGTGGACGGACGATCTGATAAGGACGCAGGAGCACGCTGGATGCAGGCCGCTTGCAACCGGACTGGATGGAGATCTATGGGGGATGCCTATGTTCCGTAGTGGACGTCCTATGGCTGAGATGATGATGATGATGATGAATCTCAGTTCAATGTCAAAAAATTACGTTTGGAACAGGTGAACAAAACAATATAATATATCTTAGTTAAAAATAGTAGATTGTTACACGAGGGGCTAAAGACACCCATTGTATACGAGGTAGTTTTACTAACGAGCGTTAGCGAGGGAGTAAATAGAAACAGAGTTATAATTTTGTAGTGGTAGGCCTCTTTAGCAGGGGCCCCCCTGGGGAAGTACCACACCTTTGCCAGTTATTCATCCGCCAAGCAGTAATGTGCAAACATTACTGTGTTCCGGTATGAAGGGCAATGTTACCAGCGAAATTACTGGGCATGACGAGTTTCAACAACTAATATATCAGGGTGACAGGCGCAGTGCAGTGCCGCGCAGTATTTTGAATTTTAAAACACTGTGTCTGATATGGGCAATCATGATGGCCATCAGGCAAAAAAAAAAAGAGTTTTAGCGCCGCGTCTACATGACGCCTTTCACTACGATTATGAGCAAATAAATGCAAATAAGAAAGAAAAAAAGATAAATGCGTTTATTACCCAAACTTAATATGAAACACGTAATTACATCTGCTAGTACATATATTAAGACGATTGTGGTAATCGACTTGTGCTCATGTGCTCGGCTAACCGTGCACAGCGCTGTTTTTCAGCACGTACCGTCTTATTTAGATTTGTACATATTTATCCTTGTGGCATATGTACACCATGTTAAATGACTAAATTATTTCATTATATTGAGGTTTACATAAGTACTTTTCGTTTTTATATACTTAGTATAAGCACCTTCTATTATCAACTTATTAACTACGAAATTACTTTTCAAGTCAATTCTCTAATGGCAGGAAATTGCTTCTATAAGAATATTTACGGTTCATTCACCATATTTACGAACTAAACCGTTAGTTACGTAGTTATGGTCATTTAACGGCTATTATATGCAAACTATACTTTACAGGGTGGTTAACGACTTTTTATGACAAATGGATGTAAAGGAAACAGTAAAATTATGTCAAATTGTTTTTACGAATTCTGGCAAAGATTTTATCACAATTACTAGGTACAACCACCACAATAAGATTATAATATTTGTGACGACGAAATTAATATGCTTAGGTCCAGACAGAATGCGGATGCGAACTGCGGGACAGGCGCATATTTCTGGTAGGGAGTACAGGTAGTCTAATTCCTTGCATTTATAATATAGAGTATACATAAGTCTGTGTGTTATCGTCTATATGTGTTACCTATAGACGGTCTAGGCGGTAACACACATATATCAATCAATTTGACATAATTTAACTATTTCCTTTTGATCCATAAGTCATAAAAAGTCCTTAATAACCACACAGACGCGTGGGCTCGATTTATTATTATTATATTATTCGTGTTTTTATCGTACCCCCGCTTCGAAACGCCGGTTCCTGCACCTACGTTCTATCTGTATTGACGTTAAAATTTATTAAGTTTACGTGTCAGGAAATAAAAAATCTTTTTGTAAAACTATGAAGGCCTGCCTCGGTGGCGTAGAGGGTGCATGCTCGATTGCCAATCAAGAGGTCCCGAGTTCGATCCCCAGGTCAGGTAGTGTGTTAAATATTAGATTTTTCCATTAAAAATTATCTCAATATCTGCCTGGACTTTGGAACTGTGCCCGGTAGATGGCAACAGGCCCCCTATTACATGGGATTAATAACATACTGGCGAAATGTGGGTGTATCTACTATGGGACTGAGTCCTGGGTACACCTCTGCCTACCCCTTCGGGAAGAAGGCGTGAATGTGTGTTATGTTTTTGTTGCTGTTTTATTGAAGAAATATAATATTTATAAGTACATATTCTTTTATAGGAACATAATACACAAAGTTTATAGCACATTATATGGGTGTGAACCTAATCTCAAAGGTAACCTATCGAAATCGCGCCTAAGTAGACATTTCAGGGAAGTTCGTAACTACGGTACTATCATAGCACCTTACTAAGTTTTATCCTGTCCGAAATGGCGAAGAAGATAGTAGGGTAGGCCGATAACGTTCATCGAACTTGCTTCTATCGACTTCTGATCGAATTTTTGCCACATGATTGGAATTCGAGGAAAAATCGTGCTTAATAAGCGAAATCAGTGAACACTTAGCGTTGGGTTGGCCATAGAGCGATATTATTTTGGTCAAATTAAGTACATGAATAGTTAGACTTTTCCGTCTTATAAAATGTTAAGCTCCGCTTATTACTTGCAATCTTGTCTATTCAGTCAACAGCGTCGCTAGTGGAAAGATTGACAGTGGAATGACGTTCTCAAAATTATAATTATTTTTTTTTCACGTGAACATCTAAAGGGTTTGCACTGAGCACATTTTTCAGCTTGGCATAATCTGTCACTGTGGTCTTGGCCATAAGGAGAGCATTATTTCACGCGAAGGTTTTGATATGTAGATAGCTTACATCCCCATATCACATTGGTCTGGCTTATAATTGGCTTTTTGTTTAGATTTTAATATATAGCTTTATTTCTGGCTATGAAAACAAATACGCTGACTGCCTCTGTAGCGTAGAGGGCGCATGCTCGATTTCCAATCAAGAGGTCCCGGGTTCGATCCCCAGGTCAGGCAAAGTGATAAATATTGGATTTTTCCATTAGGAATTCCTAATCTCAATCACTGCCTGGAGTCTGGAACTGTGCCCGGTAGATGGCAATAGGCTCGCCCCCTATTACATGGGACCAATAACATACTGGCGAAATGTGGGTGTATCTACTACGGGACTGAGTCCTGGGTACACCTCTGCCTAAACCTTCGGGAAAAAAGGCGTGAACGTATATGTTAAGGCGCTGTCCAAATCAAATTCGCCCTCTCGCTCACACGTACCCACATTATTGAAGATCTAAAAAATACTACATGTAATTACGTAAAATAGAGACCACTAGGTTCTAGAAAATAACAATACAAACATTCAGTAAAATATACAATTTAATCCAAACAAGTTTTCAGTACTTTTTTATTCTACTAAAAATTTTTTTCTTTATTCATGAAAACTCGTAAACTAAATGTTAGTTTACTACGTCCAGCTAATGTTAAATTCGTGTTAACGCGCCAGCACTTTTCTAGAACATTTTGTAGAAGATAAATCGTTCTATGCGCATATATAGGTATCATAGATATTAGATATGATACCTATCATCTATGATATCATATCTATGATACCTATCTATGCGTTATCTATCATAGATAGATTAAACAAGTTATAACTTTTTATCCATTTTTGCTTTTTTGTTGATATTGTGTAGTAATTTTGCTAACATTTTCTTTTAAAAATATGTTTTAGCGTAAATTATGAGAAGTTTCAGAAATCTTATAAAGCAGAAATGCGTTATTTTCGTTTAAGAACTTTTCTTAATATCTCGACACTAAACCCAGTAAAAACACTAGTATAGTAGCTCCTAATGAAACTGACGAGTAGGCACGGGGGCGTAATTTCCATAATAGAGTTTGCTTGTAACAACACCAATTGTTTTGACAACTCGTCGAGACTTGATATTACAAGTCTAACAGTTCTCGTAAACAGACTCTGAGAGCAAACACTGCCTCCCAAGGGAACCGTGGTATAGTTGACATTAATGTTTTTGTAGGGCTAAAACACTTAATAATGCTAATAAAACTTAGTCAACGACATATTTTTAATCCATTTTGGTCCTAAGGAGACACTTTTGTTAGTCAATAATAAGTAAGTGAATCTACTATCTAGAGGTAGGTATTTATTTATCAGTGCATTTGGAAAGTTACCTCTACAAGAAGAACGCACAAGAAAATTGTAAAAATTACATTATATAATAATGTTACTGCTCCAGTCCACAAAATTGATAGCGGTACTTTATTGTACGTCTACTTAAGTTTTTTTTATTAGATAATAGTGAGATTACCCTACAATACGGCCCCCTTATTACGGACGCAAAAGAAGTGTGGAAAGCGTTTAAATTGCTAAATGTCTGCTGTCAAACGTCATTTTTTGTATACCTTTTGACAGCAGACATTAAGCAATTAAACGCTATCCACACTTCTGTTGCGTCCGTAATAAGGGAGCGGGTATCCCTAGCATTAAACTGCAAAATTCAGGGGTAGGATTATATTGCCTATGTACTAATATATAATATTCTAGCTGACCCAGCAAACGCTGTTTTGCCATATAAATTCTTTTTAGAGATTATTTTATTAGAAAATTTTTATAAATTATTGTAAGTACGTGAGGATGTGTATGAGAGGAAGAAGCATGGAGCGCTGTAAACATATCGCTATTAAAAAATAGGGGATGACGGAAGAAGGTAGAAAATTTAGGTAGAAAATTATTATTTTTTGAAAATTTGTAATCTATTTTTTAATGCCACATCATCGAAATAAATAAATCCGAAAAATTAAAAGATATATTTTGGGGTGGGCCACCGTTATCACTTAGGGGGATGAAAAATAGATAACAACCTATTCCCAGACCTACCAAGTCTGAATACAAAATTTCATCAAAATCGGTTCAGCCGTTTCGGAGGAGTATTCGGAGGAGTAAACACTGACACGAAATTTTTATTTATATAGATATACCATATTGGGATTATTAACTTCTACAAAACCCACAAACAATGAAGAACTAATGGCTAGGTCTGTTAAGTAAAATAATATATATTAATTATAGAAAACTGGCGCAGTCGGTAAAGGATATTAAATTACATCTACTTTTTGTTGTTACTAGATACTACGTTAATGTACACATTTTACAAGAATAAATGTAAACTAACATAAAATAAAAGAAACGTTTTTGTATGTAATCGTTTCGAATTTATTAGCCATAATTTACGATATCGGGACGCTGACAAAGATTTTTCTCTCGCACATAAAATCGATGTGAAAACGAAAATTTTAGTGACTGAAATCGGAGTATCCGGAAATTATGACCGTTTTACGATGTGCGTACTTTATGCGAAGAAAGGGTGAGGCGATAAATATTTAAATGAAATACGAAGTGGTACGAAGTGTTTTAACTCTCCCTACTGCCTGTTTCGTACGGTTTAACGTTTTAAGAAATTAAAACTTTAACCCGAATATACGCGTATGCATATAAATTTTTACTTATTTTTTGATAGTGAGTGACAACACGAGCAAATCAGGGGTCTGATGGTAAACATCATGATTGCCAATATCAGACACAGTGCCACCAAGTGTTTTAAAATACTAAATTCTGCGCGGCACTGCACTGCGCCTGTCACCCTGAGATATATCTAGTTGTTGAAACACGTCATACCCAGTAATTTTGCTGGTAACATTGCCCTTCAGACCGGAACACGTACTACTGTACGTGCAGTAATGTACAAACATTACTATGTTTGCACATTACTGCTTGGCGGATGAATAACTGGCAATTATAATAATCCTTCTCAATGAATACTTCTCCACGCCTAAACTACTGGACCGAATGAGGGTAACCGGGAAAAGGTAGAGAATAATATACTAGATTGTCGGGTACTAGGAAATCAGAATTTGGGAAGAGGTGTGACAAAATTATTATTTTATGATTTTGGGTTCATAATATTCATCTTAAATATCTGTCTATTAAAATTAAACTCAGCTATTAATTAAAAAAATTAAACTCAGCTATTAATCATTTATTTATAATTCCAAAGCGGTACGCCTGGGTCAGTTAGTACATAATTGTATTTTCTTTTTATACAATTTAAAACAGCTTTAAATCCACCTTCTCCATATATAAGAGAACCTCGGCAAAAGGAAATAAATCAGCAAAATAGGTATTTATTACAATATCGAGAGGCAGCCCCAAGATAAAGTTGTGGGGCGAAAACTATAAAACTGCAATACACTTATAATAATATGAGTATAGTTTGAGGTTCACAATACATGTTCTATTCGATATACGTATATACCTATTATGAAACTTAAACTACCTATGCATACATACGTATGCCTTAACAATTTATTTTGTTTATGTTTTGAGTAAATAAATACAAGTCCTGCCAAAAACGTAGACTGGGGACAACCACCACCATATTTTTAACTTCGATTTGCAATAACATGCAATATTTGATTAGGAATAAAATTATTATATATTATATATATTTTTAAAAAGCATTATGCGCAATTAAGTAAGTATTTTGTTTTAAGTACGCGAATTTATATGTAAATTTACGCGATTTAATTAGTTGAATTGAATTTATGTCCAGTCAGATCATTTGTATCCTTGAAGCGTAGTAAAGGAAATGTGCTTGGAATCCAAGGAAGTTGGGTCCCAGTACACCTTACACATTACACACTATCTATCCTATACTGCCGCGGTGTATCCTATACTGATATTCGCAATAATATTCCCAAACATGTAGTAGCCCTCTTACTATCGCAGATTAATTTATAATTAGATTTGATTAAAATGATCCTCATTTTAGTAGATAGGTATTTCTTTAACGTTGACACGTATTCCAAAATTTGTTGAACATAATATGCTTATTTGATCATAATTAATTTATTACACAAGGGGCTAAAACGGGCCAATTATATACGAGGTAGATTTACTCCCAAGCTTTAGCGAGAGGGTAAATAGAAACCGAGTTATTATAAGTTTTAGCGCCGTGTGTTACACTAAAATTTTTTACAACGATCGTGCGAATAGAAAATTATTAACTTCATTAAAACATCAAAAATTAAAAAGAAATTTACCTTATCCCCTAGAGGTTGAAAAAAAATTTTAGCCCCGCTATGGTACGCAACAATGACGGACTTTATGATAGCAGGCGGTGAATGGAAAAAACATGGCAGAATTCCCAGCGCTTGAAAATTACCCAATATACCGATTACGCTGCGCACGCCGATTATGCTGTGAACCAGTTATTTGCCCGTAGACGTCAAGACGAATGTTAACTTTTGCGCCCCGTCAAATTGTCGCATGATTTCGTTGTTACCATGGTATAGTTACCATGGTAGTTACCATGTTGCTTAGCAACACAGTAACAATAAGGTCTTAACTTAGCCAATAATTAGCCACGACACAACAGGAGCCATTAATTACTTCGTATTGGTGATTGAGTACAAGCTAGCTATTTATAGAAAACAAACGTCGTAGGCCCGTATAATCCAAGACATTTGTTCGAAGGAATACTTCCATGTTTTTTCCGTTCACCGGTAACAGGTGTGAAAAATATGATTTAAGAACATTTGAAAAATCTTTATATATTAGGCCTATCAAATAAAATCAAAATTATAAAATAAGGTAGACGTGGCCCAAAAACCAACAAAACCTTTATTTACGCATGTTTTCCGACCATAAATAAATATTATTTAAAATTTCATTGAACAAGCGACCTCTAGGTAAGTACCTACTCATGTTGTATTGGCAAATCATATTTATCTAACGCTGACAGTACAAGCCCCAACCCACAGTTATTTTATTAAGTTCCCTTTCGAGCTAACATACATAAATTCATGTTTTGCCTCAATTCTCGCGGGTTTTCTTTGTCAATATATTTTTGGTACGTTAGCATTACTTTGTCAGAAAATCCCTAATTCCCAAAACTACGTATTATTTTTTTTATATATTAAAGCTTGTAATAAATGTAATGTGAAATATGTTGGAATATTTTTTAGTAGCTTAAGTGGCAAGGGACTTTCCTTGTTTTCTATAGATACAAATAAAATTCATAGCGAAAATAAAATAGCATATTTTACACACGTCACAGTCTCATTGGCCCAGATGGTAGTAACTCTGCTTTCTGTGCCGCAGGGCCCGGGTTTGATCCCCGGCCAGGTCAAACATTTGTGTGCATGAACATGTCTGTTCGATCTGTGTATGGGTGTTATAAGCGTATATAAGTATGTAAATCAGTCATCTGGTTACCATAGTACAGGCTTCTAGGCTTGGGACCAGATGACCGTGTGTGGAAGTTGTCCCATATTGTTATTATATTATTTTTATTATTATATATAATAAGCCAAAGACATCCACTGCTGAGCATAGGCCTCCCCCATAGAAAGCCATAAACTATTCACATGAGGGGAATTTTGCTGTAATCACCACGCTTGTTGTGCAGCTTGGTGATCGCAGTAGTTGGAATACTTGGAAACGGAGAGCGCTGCTGCCCACTCTCCGAATATGTTCCTTTGTCGGGTCTTGCGGCTCACATATAAAATACCAACACGTAATTTTTCACGAAGGTATTTACTTTAATTTTCGAGTCTGAATGTAGGTGTATGTGGTATGTATGTGGCATCGTAGCTGCTAACCGAATAAACCGATTTTAGGGTTTCGAACCTCAAAAGGAAAAAGTAACCGTTATAAGATCACTTTGTTGTCCGTGTCTGTTTGGCTGTTCGTTTGTCAAGACACTTTTTCACGGGAACGCGTGGAGGTATCAAGTTGAAATTGATATCAAATACTCAGGTCTTACTATTGCGGTCTTTTGCTGTAAAAAAATCATACTTCTAAGTAAACGCAATCAAAATTTATGGCCATTTTACTGCCAATATTTTTAGCCAGAAACTAATAGATGTCGCTGTATTTTCTTAGTTTTGTTCCGGTATTTAGGTATGGAACCCCACACTATGTAAACATACGTATGCCTTAACAGTTTATTTATTTGTTTGAAAGCTGACGTGATTTAAATGGTTTTCAAAGACTCAAACTCGAAAAGATTTATTCAAATAGGTCATAATCTGACACTCTTGCACGTCAATGAAGATAAACAGTACTGAGTCTACAGTGCGTTCGGAAAGATACCTCTACAAAAAGAACGCACAAGAAACTTGTAGGGCTTAAAGACTTTTATGGTGTAGCTAATTACTTACAATTTTTAATTTTAAATCATGTAACATCGTAAAGGGTTCAGGTCAGCGGGAGTCAAACACTACGTTACTTTCCTGTAATTCTATTTATTTTCCATCTTCACATAGGCTTCATTCTATTTAATAGTAACATTAACTTTCGTCTTTACACTATGAAATCTCTATTAATCCTACTCATTACTTTTAATGCCTCTCCCGAATGCTCCATCGCCCCACCACAACGGAGTGGTGGTGCGAACGTCGACGTCACGGGATGGGCGGAGCAAACTTAGTTAGTCAATAATCCATTTTATTCAGAGTATTATAATGTATAATTACTGTAGTATTTTTAAATAATTTATATAATATTATAATCGTAATGTGCATAATATATTCAAACCTAACAATCGTTCGAACCTAACCACACCCCCGAGGTAGTAACATAATAAGCGCTTATATATTTGAAAAGAATTGTCCCGTTTTTGACTCTAAACTCCACTGTAAACAATAAAAATATCATTTCCTCCATTGACCTAAATAATATACAAAACAAAAACCTTAGACATTCCGCTAACAATCGTCAGAACTATACATAAAGACGTGACTGGAACCAGCTGTTCGACACCATATCGGGCAATGAATCATCAAAACACGAGTTGAACCTTATTTCACGGTGATAAAGTTGAGAACTACTTGACATCTGTAAGGCTCGATCAGCGTTCACGTCATGATTGTGAGATCTGTCGATACCGACATGTCTGTCCTAGTTATTATGGAGACGTGTACTTTGGTACCTATTGTCGTATTACATGTGACATTATATGATTTGAATGTCATAACTTGTATGAAATAAGATGGGACAGTTTCACACACGGTCTTCTGCTCCGAAATTAAGCTAGAAATAGAAGCCCGTATTTAGATTAATTTTATGTCTGTAGTTAGACTTTTAGACTTATGCTGCTGCCCCGCGGTTGCACCCGCATAGTCTTCGTTCCCGTGGGAATATTATGATAAAAATTACCCTGTGTGTTATTCCAGGGTCTAAACTATCTACATCCTGAATTTCAGCCCAATCGGTTCAGTAGTTTTGCCATGAAAGAGTAACAAACAACATCCATCCATCTATCCATCCTCACAAACTTTCGCATTTATAATATTAGTATGATAGGATAGTAGGATTCCTAACCAATGCTTCATTCGTGTAGAATTTTTTTTTCTTTTATGATATTTAGCGACAAGACGAGCAAATCAGGTGCCTGATGGTAAGCATTATGATTGTCCATATCAGACACTGTGCCACCCAGTTTTTAAACTCAAAATTCTGCATGGCACTGCACTGCGCCTGTAACCCTGAGATATTAGTTGATGAAACTCGTCATGCCCAGTAATTTCGCTGGTAACATTGCCCTTCAGACCGGAACACAGTAATGTTTGCACATTACAGCTTGGCGGATGAATAACTGGCAAAGGTGTGGTACTTCCCCAGGCGACCCTCTGCAAAAGAAGCCTACCACTACAAAAATATATTTAACTAGAGATAACAAACCGGTTTTATTTCCGGATTTTACCTTATTTGTCAAAAAATGTAATCACAACCAGGAATTGAACTAGTAATAGTATATATAGTATCATCATCAGCTGGACGTCCACTGCTGAACATAGGCCTCCCCCATAGAACGCCATAAACTATTTATATGGGGGGGATTTTGCCGTAATCGCCACGCTTGGCAGGCGGCTTGGTGATCACAGTAGTTGGAATATTTGGAAACGCAGAGCGCTGCTGCTCAATCTCCGAATATATCCCTCTATAATATAATAAATATAATAGTTGGTGCTTGCTTTAGTTGGTGCACTGCTTTGGTGGCGAAGTAGCTCGCAATTTCACAAAGGCTTCTGTTATGTTAAGATTATGAGGTCCCGGGTTCCATTACCAGGTGAGTAAAAAACTGATATCGGTATTTCCCATTACGCCTTGGCCTACCACTTTGGGAAAATTTCGTTATGCTATGTTATCATGTAATGTTGTTTTGTCAAAAAAGTCTATATATAAATAAAAAAGATTTATTAAAGTCATGCATTTTTAGACAACACATTACGATAATTTATTAGTAAGAGTTAAGAGAGATCTTACTAATATTATAGTTCTCAAATCTTAGTACAATGTAAGTTACCTTATAAGGTGTTTTGTTCACCTTGTAAGGTAACTTTTTTAAATTACGCTTGCAAGTTCTAACTTTCCTCCAGCGCCATCTAGCGCGGTTTTGGTTAGACGATGGATGGATGGATGTTTGTTACTCTTTCACGCCAAAACTACTGAACAGATTGGGCTGGAATTTGGTATGCAGGTAGCATAAACCCTGGAATAACACATAGGGTACTTTTTTCCCCGATATTCCTACGGGAACGATATCTACGCGGGTGAAACCGCGGGGCACAGCTAGTAATATTAATAAATACCTTACAGACTAAAATACTACATAATAATACCATATTAACTATATCTTTGGTTTAATAGGGGTGGTATGTTTCGGTCTCGCCTCTCTAAAGCGCCGGAACAATATGCCTTCCGGCCAAAATTCTGGCACCAGAAGAGTCTCCATAAATTTCACCGGAAACCGGTGAATTAACCGGAAAAATTCTGCGTCCATGTGTATTAATGAATATGAAATCGCAGTTGGAATAGTTAAGTTCTCTGAAAGAAATCCTTCAGCTATCCACTTCGCTCACCACTCAACTCAAGTAGACAATGCCGTTAAACTTCGAATGGACGTCCATCGTACGAGAAAATCCCTAATGTTTTAAACTCGAAGGAAAGTAAGTTCCTCCAAACATTCTTCTCGAGATACGAAGATCAGAGGAATTCGTCCTGTGTACCTATTTTACTACTTTATTTTAGCAGTTAAAGTTTTTATAAGGCAAAGGGCGAGTGAAACTTATTTGGTATAATGCCAAGATTGTTTGGAATCCTTGCTGAGACCAAAATCAAGGGTCATGGAGATTTCACATATGAGGCGTACGTAATATCACTGAATTTATTTGGTATAATCTAAACTACATTTTTTTAAAAACGTGCAGTAACAAACTGAACACTGAACAAGTTTCAAAAGAAGGAATTGCTAAATTCACAAAACCGCAGGCTTAGCTTAGCAATTTGACACAATCCTATGGAACCAAATCGATGTTTTGTATTCCCCTGTTTCCTCCGAATATAGTGAAGCTATTTAATATATTTATATACTAATATTTTAAAGATGAAGTAAGCTATGTTCTTGTCATTTTATTTTCTCTTATTAACTCTGACGCGAGTAAAACTGAGATTTTTAGAAGTTTACTAGGAGGACTGCCTCGGTGGCGTAGAGGGCGCATGCTCGACTGCCAATCAAGAGGTCCCGGGTTCGATCCCCAGGTCAGGCATGGTGTTAAATATTTGATGCTACGATGATTAAACTGCCTGGAGTCTGGAACTGTGCCCGGTAGATGGCAATAGGCTCAAACTCAAACTCAAACAGATTTATTCAAATAGGTCATAATCTGACACTTTTGCACGTCAATAAAGATAAACAGTACTGAGTCTACCGTGCGTTCGGAAAGATACCTCTACAAGAAGAACGCACAAGAAACTTGTAGGGCTTAATTTTTTCAACAGATAGTTTTACAATATTTGGCTTGGTTACATTCGTTTTCTTTAAAGGTGCCGCGAGGCGGCTATGCAGAAGTTTCCAGGCATCTTTGTCCTCTATGTACTGGTTGACTTTATAATAAGCCTTCTTTTGTAAAGTAGATTTTATATAGGTTTTGAATTTACCCTCTGAGAGCCCAGTTATCTCTTTTGGGATTTTATTATAGAAACGTACACTATTTCCTAAGAATGTCTTTTTATTTGTTTTAGATAATCTAAAGCTAGGTGCAGCTATTTTGTATTTATTTCTAGTATTAAAATTATGAAGGTCACTATTTAATTTGAATTTATGTAAATTTTTACGCACATACATGATGTTCTCATAAATGTATAAGGATGGTAGGGTCAGTATGTTTATATCTTTAAATAATTCCCTCAGGGATTCGCGTGGACGCATCTCATAGATGGCACGAATCGCACGCTTTTGTAGTATAAAGATAGTTTCTATATCTGCGGCTGACCCCCACAACAGAATCCCACCAATTACATGGGACAGCTCGCCACCTATTACATGGGACCAATAACATACTGGCGAAATGTTGGTGCGTATCTACTATTGGACTGAGTCCTGGGTACACCTCTGCCTACCCCTACGGGAAAAAGGCGTGAATGTATGTTTATGTTATGTTACTAGGAAGAAACTGAGAACTTAAAAGAAAAACTAGAATGACAGGGAAATAGTTTACTTCACTATATAAATATCAGAATATAAATTTATAGAATGGTTTAAAAATTAATTTTGAGGACACCAGAGAATACAAAATATCGATTTCGAAAATTTTTCTTAGGTCTGTGTCAAATTTCTAAAAGGCCGCGTAAGCTCTTAAGGTTCGAGCGCCTACTACGCTCACCATGGCCCGGTAACGCTGTAGACTGTAGAGGCTATCTGAGGCCAATAGCTGCATAGATCATTAATAAGAAATTCAATGATAAATTATTATGAATTAAATCAATGACAACGGAGTCTTTTGTTTAAGCTAGCTCTGGCCCTGTGTGACCTACAAGTATAAGTAATATAATTCTGTTCACTGGTATTACTTATACTAGCACCCATTTAAAATAATTGCATATGACATTCAATTTCAAAAGCATGTAGTATATAGTCATGCACACTCGTACAATAAGACATTGACAAAATAAAAAGGGAGATGAGGTACGTTTTTCCAGTGCTTACTCAACAAATGGCACATGCAATTTGCGTAGTGTGAAGTTTGCACAGTGACATGTAATGAACATCAAAGATAGAAAGACGTACTTAAGACCGAAGTGCGACCGAGACAACAATATTATTCGCTTGTACGACCTTACTTTACTGACGTATGTGGACCTAATGGAATCTAATTTCAGCTTGCCAATCAATGCATTAAGACAAACTTTTTTATACTCATTGTGTTTGGAGCCTTAAGGGCTCCAAACTTTAACTTTAAGCTATCTTTAATCTAGTGTGCGTATTGTCGGTGTATCTTCAGCATAAATGAAAAACTGCACTGCGGTAGGTAAGTACGTGTTTTTCTTTAGAAGCTCGTAGACTTTGACTGTCTTGGGAATTGTCGGATGCCTCGATACAGCCTCCCGAAGGATTTTGTTGGATGTTTCAATGTAAATTGAACTGGGATTTTGAACGTAAATTTTGTTTTAGACGGTTGTAGTTTATTTACACGAAGGCTCCCGTTTTCTCGTAATTTGATTAATTATTTAGAGGTGATTTTTCAATCGTCCGTTAACCCTTATCCAAGCCAAGAGCTGTCATTTTCCAAGGACTGTCAAACTCAGTTGAACCGAGAAGTTTATCTCTAGGATAAGAAGTTGAGAAATTAGTCCTAAGGCGTGAACCTAGAAAATTGGCGGACTGAGTCTTTTAAAAAATAAGTGAATCACCATAGTAAAATAGCTGTTACACTGAAAATTTTAATAAGTACTAACAGAGGTTAAGTCGTGATTGTATATTAACACTATGGACTCTGTCAGAAATAAATTAATTTGAATATGAATGTGATCGGAAAGCATAGCGTAAAAAAGAAGATGCCTATACGGGATACAGGTTGAATAGAAAGAGAGGTAAATATTAAGTTTTAACTTGAAGAAAGCGCAATTTAATTCAAACTCAAACTCAAACAGATTTATTCAAATAGGTCATAATCTGACACTTTTGCACGTCAATGAAGATAAACAGTACTGAGTCTACCGTGCGTTCGGAAAGATACCTCTACAAGAAGAACGCACAAGAAACTTGTAGGACTTAATTTTTTCAACAGATAGTTTCACAATATTTGGTTTGGTTACATTCGTTTTCTTTGAAGGTGCCGCGAGGCGGCTATACAGAAGTTTCCAGGCATCTTTGTCCTCTATGTACTGGTTGACTTTATAATAAGCCTTCTTTTGTAAAGTAGATTTTATATAGGCTTTGAATTTACCCTCTGAGAGCCCAGTTATCTCTTTTGAGATTTTATTATACAAACGTACATAATAACCATTCTATACAAACAAAATTAAAAAGCAAAATTATTCCCTCACGAATTCTGTCTTCAAATCGAACAAATGGCCAATCTAAGTAAATGAACACGAAACTTAGAATACTGCTTTATGTTTCACGGGCAAATATTGAAAGAGATCCGAAAACGGCGTAAAATTTGGACAGTAATCGAATTTGGGATCTGGGCCTTTATTTCGTCTGGTAAAATACGGACTGATTGGCTCCCGTGCTTCAGGGTCACAGAAAACTTGACTTAAAAGATGACGTTTCGAGGTATTCTTTCGCCAAAGATATGCAGCTACGTACTGCGATACTACCTCAGTACCTATCTTCAAACTCATATTTTACAAATTAATTAAAATTTGTCACATATGGCTCCTGAAGCACAGTTTATACTAGTTCAGGAGCCTATGGATTCAAAATAAACCTGTACCATATTATTTATTATGTCAATAAAGATATATTGATTTTGATATAATATATTGATATATTATTACCATTTTTATATATTATTACTTGTGTAAGCACAGCGGCTTTGCACGCTCGCAATTATGAAATATAGGAGTTTTATATCAAAATTTTGACGCCCTTTTTGAACCCCTTAAAATATGAATTTAAAAATCCATTCTTAACACACGTCCAGACAACGAAAAGAACTTACAAGTTTATATAATACAATAATATAAACAAAATAAAAACAAGAAAATGTGTAACAAATGGCGGCCTTATTGCTCAGAGCAATCTCTTCTAGGTAGGAATTATAATTAAATCCTTTAAACCATTTTTTGACATAAACTATGACATGTTTGAAGTCTGCACGATGCAATAATACTAGCCGACCTTAAATTATTATTATTATGTCTCTGCTCGCGCTATCTAACCAGATAGAGCGCAATACATTTAATATTTTGTGTGACTAATAACAACACTTTCGAATATGCAGCAATTTTCAAATTGTTGTGTGCTAACACAATGCTAGCGTGTGTAAAAACAGTTCGCAAAGTGTGCGAAAAAAAATAGTGTCCGATAGGCTCGGGTGCACCGATTTTGGCGTTGTTTTAATAAATGTGGGGTCTTGTAGATTGAGTTGTTTGTGTTCAGAGTTTAGACCCCAGGATCAGGGTCCGTAGGCCTAGGCTCCGGGGGTCATGGAATACGGGGCCAGCGGCCGGATTTTACGACCCGCTTGAAGTGATTTAATTTTCGAACAAACAACATCATTTCGCTATCAAGAAAATAATTTTGTTCAACATTTCGAAGTGAATATTAAAATGTACGGTACATTTTCCTGTGTAGGTATTAAAAAAGCAAAATTGATATCCAATCCAAATAGTTTATATTTGTAATACTTGCTTGAAATATCTGCTATATTTTATTATAAAGTATTTCCAGTATTTTAATTAATTAAAGTATGCATTCAATTTTATTTTTGCTTGCATTTTATATTTAATGCTGGGCCAATTTCGTCAATACCAACGAAATTAGCCCAGCAATTTTATCCAGGATCAATGATAGTTATGTAAACACTTCATTGTACACCTTACAGCGAGTATAATATTATGAAAATAAAGTCGGTACAGTTAGTCTTAGGCTAGCACAAGTGGCGGTCTTATAGCTTAAAGCGATTTCTTCCAGACAACCGAACGGAAAGTAGTAGAATTATGAATATTTCTGGTCGGCAGTGTACTCATTGTTGTTTGAAAAAAAATAGATAATGCGTAATATTATTATAAAATACACATTATAAACACATACTAAATAATAGTCAGTACAATAACACTTAAATACAAAATAAAAAAAATAAAAAATCCTTTATACATTTTTTTATGATAGTGCGTGACAAGACGAGAAAATCAAGTGCCTCATGGTAAGCATCATGATTGCCCATATCAGACACAGTGCTACCCAGTGTTTTAAAATTCAAAATTCTGCGCGCCACTGCACTGCGCCTGTCACCCAGAGATATTAGTTGTTGAATCTCGTCATGCCCAGTAATTTCGCTGGTAACATTGCCCTTCAGACCAGAACACAGTAATGTTTGCACATTACTTCTTGGCGGATGAATAACTGGCAAAGGTGTGGTACTTCCCCAGGTGGCCCCCTGCAAAAGAGGTCTACCACTACATACATAATACATATATTATAAACATATAATATATAAATATAATTCGTACCATCGCATAATTTCATCTTTCTACTGGGTGTTGGTGAGTGAGAGTGTCAGCCTCTAAAAACTTCATTTTAGGGTTCCGTACCTCAAAAGGCAAAAAGATACTATGTAATCCGCCTGTCTGTCCGTCTGTCAAGACCCTTTTTCTCAGGAACGCGTTTACGTATCAAGTTGAAACTCATATCAACAACTCAAGTTTACGGTCCCTTGCTGCTGTAAAACAATCAAACGTCTAAGTCAACGTAATCAAAAGATACGGCCATTTTACAGCACATTTTCATACTTGACTGCCTCGGTGGCGTAGAGGGCGCATGCTCAACTGCCAATCAAGAGGTCCCGGGTTCGATCCTCAGGTCAGGCAAAGTGTTAAATATTGGATTTTTCCATTAGGAGTTATCTCAATAACTGCCTGGAGTCTGGAACTGTGATGGCAATAGGCTCGCCACTTATTACATGGGACCAATAACATACTGGCGAAATGTGGGTGTATCTACTATGGGACTGTGTCCTGGGTACACCTCTGCCGTGAATGTATGTTTTTTTATGTTTATTTTCATACTCTGCGCAACGGACTAAAAGCCTCTAGGGTGCTTCCCGTTGGCCGTGCATCAGAAATTTGGCAAGAAGCAAGATCTTATATCTCAAGTAAAGGAAAAAATTTCAAAACCGTAAATTTTCAATAAAAAAAACAATTGTGATTACTTACATGTTTGCGGTATCTAGGCATGGAACCCTACACTAAGCATAATAACCAATGTATGCCTTAACAATTTATTTTATGTAACAGAGATTATATAGAATGAAAATTAATTATAAATAAATAATTAATTAATTAAAACTAAAATATAAGTGCGTGTAATTAAAATTTAATTCATTATTGAATTATCACTTTTTTACTAATCACTTTAAATCTCTAGGATATCTCTATTTTAAATATAAACTGCCGACAAAAAATAAAACCAGTTGAGACTACTTCCACATCTAAAAAACCACCACCACCACCACCTTTCAATGAACCACTTTATAATGAAGTTCTTTAATTATTTTTAATCAATTATGAATAAGTACTAATTAACGTTTAAAACTAGACCGTAACTTAATATCAAACAACTTACCATGCAAAGAAAATAATCATTCACTTTCACAAAAACACCAATATTCACTTAAAATACTAAAATTATTCAGAAGTTTGTCGCGCTTGCTACGAGTGCTACGAGATCTGCTACGAGTGCTACGCCGCGTCTCGACCGCTACGCCACCGATACTCGACTGCCGCGTAGCACTCCCTTGCACAAAGTCTCTCATTTTAACCAAAACGCTTCTATGACACCTATTTCTATGTATGTAGCCTATAATATGTGACTGTCTGTCTGTTGTAGGTGTTTTTAACCGACTTCAAAAAAGGAAGTTATCAATTTGACTGTATGTCGCTCTTTTTTCTAAATTTTTATGTTTGTTACGCGATTCCGAATTGGTTTTGATGAAACTTTTCTGGGAGGCATTACTTTGTATTAAAATTTTTATCAAATTTGATTTGGCTCTTTTTGAAATCAGCAGAAAGACGTTTTAGTATAACATACGTAGTCTATGAAAAGTTGGTTTTTGATTTTTAGGGGTTTTAGGGGTAGTCAGAGGTGTACCCAGGACTCAGTCCTATAGTAGGTACACCCACATTTCGCCAGTATGTTATTGGTCCCATGTAATAGGAGGCGAGCCTATTGCCATCTACCAGGCACAGTTCCAGACTCCAGGCAGTTATTGAGGTAATACCTAATGGAAAAATTAAATGTTTAACACCTAATACATACATAATTATACATTACATACATCATTACTAGTAATAACACTTTGCCTGACGTGGGGATCGAACCCAGGACCTCATCGAGCTTTTCCCACTACGCCACCTATCTATTTATATGGCAGGCTCCTTCGTCGTCCCACAACAGATTCGTCCCATTGGAACGAATCGACTAAATGTCTACATTAATATGTTTGTCTGTGAGTTGTTAGGTTTATTTACTAAGTACTAAAATAATTACATATGTTTCGATTAATTTATTCTGATTTGTGTTATCACAGTGAAACTAATTAGTTAGTTAATTATCGTCTTTATGGGTTATATTAACATATAGCCTGAGGAATTAAACAATTAACTCGCCTCGGTGCCTCGGTGGCGTAGTGGGCGCATGCTCGACTGCCAATCAAGAGGTCCCGGGTTTGAACCCCAGGTCAGGCATAGTGTTAAATAAATATTGGATTTTTCCATTAGGAATTATCTCAATAGCTGCCTGGAGTCTGGAAATGTGCCCGGTAGATGGCAATAGGCTCGCCCCCTATTACATGGGACCAATAACATACTGGCGAAATGTGGGTGTATCTACTATGGGACTGAGTCCTAGGAACACTTCTGCTTACCCCTTCGGGAAAAAGACGTGAATGTATGTTTAACCTACGGTGTCTCACATACTGTGAGCTATATTTTTAATATTATTAGTATTTTCTAAGTATATTAATTATTATTCTATTTTATGTTACAACTTTGATTTAATTTTTTTTATTAGTGTTATTTTTTTTTTAATTAGTGTTATTATTTTTTTTTATTATTGTACTTAGATTTAATGTTCCTACGATAATATTATTTTTAGAATTTATTACTCATAGATGTCAATTATTGTAATTGGTTCCGGCCGTTATAAATGAAAATAAATTAATAAATGAGTCCCGGATTTGATCCACAGATCAGGCAAAAAGTGTTATTATATTTTTTCCTTAGGAATTTTCTCAATGGTAGCCTGTAATCTGGAACTGTGCCCGGTAGATGCCAATATGCTCGTCCCCTATTCCATGGGATCTAAATATGTAACTGGTAAAATGTGGGTGTACCTACTATGGGACTGGTTCCTGGGTACAGAAACCTACCCCTTTGTGGAAAAGGGTTGATGCTATGTTATGTCCTAATGTAGTAGTGGTAGGCCACTTTTGCAAGGGGCCGCCTGGGGAAGTACCACACCTTTGCCATTTATTCATCCGCCATGCAGTAATGTGCAAACATTACTGCGTGTTCCGGTCTGAAGGGCAATGTTACCAGTGAAATTACTGGGCATGATGAGATTCAACAACTCATATCTCAGGGTGACAAGCGCAGTGCAGTGCCGCGCAGAATTTAAAATTTTATAACACTGGATGGGCAATCATGATGCTTACCATAAGGCACCTGATTTGCTCGTCTTGTCACACTCACTATCATAAAAGAAAAATTATGGTAATAATTGAAGTGATTACTGTTTTCAATTCCGCTACTTTTTAATATTAAATTCTCTCGCACACGGAGTCACAGGTACCTACAGTGGATAAATAATCCAAATTGGAACACTCCGTATATTCACTGTTTATTCGCAAACATGTTTGTGAAAAGTTCCTTTCCCTTCCCCCTGCATGGTTGCCTGGAAGAGTAAGCTCTGAGCGATAAGGCCGCCAGTTGTTACTTCTTTCTAGTTTTAAGATTTATTCTTTGTAATTTTTTGTAATGTTGTGGTACAAATAAGGAGTTTTCATACATTCATTCATTCAAAAGTTAAGCGCTTACCAAAAAAGTGAATACTTTTTAATAAAAGAATGTAATAACTAATATTAAATTTTATAAATATAACTGTAAGAGATAGATAGATAGATAATTCTTTAATGATATCACAATACGGAAACTAACATAAACGAAAGCTAGAAAACATGTAACAATTGGCTGCCTTATCGATCAGTAAGATATTTTCCAGGCAGCCATGTAGTGCCAGGAATTATGCTTAGATGCTGGAAGGTGTAATATCGCTCTTATTAACGCCTACTTAGAACCTATGTACAATAAAATTGCATGTACAATAAAATTGCAATAGTATCAAGAGTATTTTAATTGTATTATTAAACAATACTGTAGTCTTATTATTCCATGTTTATCCATGTTCCATGCATACTTCCATGTTTAACCTACGGTGCTCAAACCTGGGCTCTCACAAATAAGCAAAGTAAAGCACTCAGAGTATGCCAAAAACAAAATGGAGAGGAGCATCCTAAACATTAAACTACGGGACAAAATCAAACTAACAAATATAAGAAGCAAGACAAAAGTCAAAGATGTCACATACACAGTGAAAAAACTTAAATGGAACTGGGTAGGCCATATGATAAGAAGGAAGAAGGAAAAATGGACGAAAGAAGTGACGGTATGGTGCCCTCGAGATGGGAAAAGAAGGAAAGGGCGTCAAAAAACCAGATGGGAAGATGACATCAAAAAAGTAGCTGGAATAACATGGCAAGGAAACGCCGAAAACAGGAAAACTTGGAACATCCTAGGGGAGGTCTATGCCAAAGGGCAAGTGGATAACGTTACCGATGTCGAAGAATAGAGTTAAAATTATTATTATAATATTATATTGTTATTAATCAATAATCGTAAAGTAATGCATGAAATTTTGTATAAATAATATTGAATAATTGTAATGAAATGTATATATTAATCCGAAATAAAGGCTATTTGAATTTGAATTTGAATGGGAGACACATAGACAGAAGTGAGGTCCATCTGTCAGCGAACACATCACACTCAGTATTTTGGTCCAGGAGAGCATCGAGTGCTGTGAGCATGCGAGGGAGAGGAGAGGATGCACGCGCTGCAGTACAGGAGAACGGCACAGCAAATAACTTGTGCTTACTACTTCGCGCATAGTTGTTTGGGACATATAATTGACACAGCTCATCATTTAAGTTGGAAGAATCTATCTTTCCACGCAAACTCTTACAGGCCATTACTATTTGATCGTAAGCACGTCGATCTTCTAAAGAGTTATACCCTAGATGCCCTAACAGGAATTTTGTAGGATACAAATATGGATAGAAACCATAAGATTTTTTGTAGAGTAATCGCAAATACGCCTTTTGGACCTTTTCAAGTTGGAGTTTATATGTGGTCTCGTGTGGATTCCAAACACTTGAACTTGATTCCAGCTTGGAGCGAACCAGAACATTATATAATTGCTTGATAATAATTGCATGATCGATACTAGAGCTTGCGACCACAACGCCATCACTTTAGTTACATTTATAACTGTAGAACATAACATCAACCTTTGCACAGGCCGTCAAAAACAGCTACCTATTAAAAAACCCAAATACAATTTTCTCTTTCATATAATTAAAAAATTTTAAGTAATATTCTAGAAAAACTTCATTTTTCAAAGACATGCCCGACTAGTGCAGAAACCAAGCTGTTAGATTATATAGGTGTTTTATGACAAAGGATTTGAACACTAGAAACTCAAGATAAAGCGAGAAGCTGCACAAAAGAGCTTTAATGTAAAATTACTGATACTGTTGCTAATTCTTAAATAAGTTTCAACGTTCTTATTTTAAATATAAAAGAAACTGACCAAAATAATATAGTTTTCGGAATGAACAGTCTTATGAAGTATTTGAATATTAATATTTAAATGAAAACCCTTTTTAACAGATAATATATTATATTAACACAATAGCAGTAAATGAATAATTCTTAAAATATAATATAAAATTACATTATGTAAGTAATACAGTCACAATTCAAAATATTTCGCCATTCCAGCATTTTGTAACTTCGTTCAAGGAGTTTTTATAATTTTTTATTGAGTTTTAGAAAAAAGGTTGGTCTATCATGACTAACCTTTTTTCTTAAACTTCATAGACGACATAAACAAAAAACTGTCATCGTGGCCCTATTATCATAGTCAAAAGCGGCTATTCCTTGAGATACTCTTTAATTTTTTAGGCCTGAAATGGACATTGAGCTCTTTGTTGGTTTTCTTTAGCGCCATTATTTATTTGCTACCAGTAAATACCCAATATGCCCAAGATGCTGTGGGTATCTAGGGTACCATCTGATAGTGAATTGGACTACTTGGATTTTCTATAGACTGACATTGTCGGCCTATGGATTTTTAAAGTTTATTATAGTAGTGTATTAAGATAAGGTAGATGAAAAATAAATGGTAAGTAGGTAGCTGTTATAATTAAATGTTTTATTTTTTTCAATAATGGCAACTCCCCTTTTTTACGAATAAAAACTATTTTCCTATGACTCAGTACATTTTTTCTTTAATTGTTTAACGACATTTATTGCAATAAAATACATACTCTAATCGTAACTAAAATTAGGGTGAAATCACATTAAAATAATCATTATTTAAATAAATCGCACTCCAAACATTACTTAAACTTAATGTTGAAAGCAAAACTTTACAAAGGCTAACCCTATTTTAGGCGTTAAATGAATACTTAATGTTAAATGTCTACTTTGATTTAGGGTTGAGGATTAAAAAATAAAAATAAGTGTCGTAAAGACCAGATAATGGGAATTTTACGATAAAAAGGGTGGTCCATAAATCTTAAGACAAAATAGGCTTAAACTTTTATATAATTTTATCTTATAAGATTAAAGGATCACTCTCGCCAGTGGAACGTGAAACGGTGATTTTTTAATGTTAATTAATTACTTATACTCAAATATGTTTATAAAAAAAAGAAAAAAACAATACTGGAAGGGTACAAATGATAATGGTGGTCCTGTTCGTTGATTTAAATTATGTATATTGTAGGAAAACAAAGACAGAAGAGTAAGAAAGTAACAAAGACATTAGGTAGATTATCACTATATAGGTATACTACAAACCCCTAGTACATTACTTTATTCTACCTCCAATACTTTTTACAGCGCATACATATAATGTCTGTTTCGATTATTGTGACTAAACCAAAAAAGATGGATATAATCTATGTATACTGTTTTGTAGATATTGGTAAGTACTACAAACCCCTAGTACATTATTTTATTCTAATATCAATAGATTTCACAGCGCACGCAAATTAATGAATATATTTGGTAATTATGTGACACCTTGGTTCACATTATTGCAATTTTCTTACGGATCCCTAATATTTTTCAAAATCTCATATAGCCTATGTCACTCACACTGAATTAAGCTTTCCATAAGTGAAAGAATTTTTTTAATCGGTCCAGGAGTTTCGGAGCCTATTCGTTACAAACAAAAAAACAAAGATCCTCTCTTTATAATATTAGTATAGATTATAAAATCCTTTATGACTCACTGACTGACATGCAACGCAAGGCCCAAACCAATGATCCTAGAGATTTGAAACTTGGAATTCAGATTCTTTTTGGTTCTTTTCGTTATCTAGACGTGTGCTAAGAAAGGATTTTTGTTAATTCACATTGTAAGGGGTCCAAAAAGAGCCTCATAGATTGGTATAAAACTCCCCATGTTTCGTAATTGCGAGCAGGCAAAGCCACTTTTTACACTAGTGTCATAATAGATTATTACTGTAATACTTCTTCAGAGCTGTTCGACGAGTGTTATGAGAAACTTGGAAGTTCAAATTAACAATAATTCCTACAGCACCAGAATCAGGATATAAATATATCAAATAGGTTTACTATATTCAGAGGAAGTAGGGAAATACAATAAATCGATTTGGAAAATTTTCTATAGGATTGTGTCAAACGGCTAAGAAACCCCCTGGTGAGCACTATGCTCCGTACCTGTTCAATGTATGGTCACGTGACAAACTACGAAAATGCTGGGAATCTGTTTCGGTACGAAACACCCCCTTTCCTGTTAACCAAATTGTATCAAGATAAAATTAAAATCAGTACAAAATATAAGTATAATAAATTAACACATATCATTATATAATTATATAAATAAATCGCACTCCAAACATAAACTTAATGTTGTAAACTTTACAAAGGCTAAAATAAATAGATAAAATTAAAATCAGGAAAAAATATAAGTATAATAAAATAGCACAAGAACAATTTTCTAACTTGCACGCGGACTATAAATGACTTCATTTTGAATTTTCATAGTAGTGATATTTACATAATATGGACAATTTTAACGCACACTATACAAACCATAACCGGACCTCTCGTATATAGGAGTTAATATAGGTACATCATCACAATAATCTTAGCAGGTATCTGACGACTTTTAGGCTGGTCATACACGTACTGCTCGAGCAGCCAAATTCAACCGCGCTGCCGACCGCCCGAAGCAGTTGCGACTGCTCGAACGGTTCCGTGTATGTGTGTAAGTAGACTACAGTTTCCTATGCAGTAGCAGCTTGAAGCAGTCGATACTGGCTGCTTCAAACTGTTCATGTGTTAACGGCCTTACTAAATATATAGTAAGTATAATAAACTTCAAGAGGCCAGTGTGTAACTAGTGAGTCCGTAAAAATTAAATTACGGGATGTTGTTTTCCCAAAGAGTAAGTGAGGCAAAGATCCTTGAACCTTCACAAAGATGTACCCTGAGATCGCCAAACACTCGTCTTGTTTGATCACTTAAAACAACCGCCAAAGACTTCCCTCTAGAAGGGAATATAAACTCTAACAACCAACTGTAAGATATATATTCCCGTGGACTCTATTTGAATAAAAGGGTACTCTTAACCCGATATTGAACGTGCAGCTGGTCAGAATGTATCGTAAAATTGGAGGGAGTTAAAAAAATAGCGACGACAACGCTGTTTTATTTTTGATGGCTTTTCACAAAGGATGGAAAATCTAGAAGTATACTGGATTTATTGGATAATATTTGGAGCCTAAAATGTATATTTAATACTTAATTACCTTTCCACTACCTTTCCATTTTTTTTAAAATGTACAGACCAAATATCATAATAAAACTATTATTGATGTGATGTAGAATGTGATGAAAATGGAAGAAGTGAAAGTCGAGAGTCGACAGAATTCTAGCAACTCGAGAGAAATAAAATCTGCTTACCCCAACATAATATAATTTATAGGTAACATAACAAAAAAACGTAATAAACATAACAACATAATATACTTATAGGAATAAGGCGTGAACTCTGAGATTATTGTTTGGTCTCGCGCGCGCTCCGAAAAGCTACCGTCAGCATACTTATCAAATGCGGCAACACAACGCCAAAGTCAGCGTGCATGAGCTTGTGCAATACAATTCATCAAGCACACTAGCATTGTGCTACGTACACTGCAATGTAGGAGTTGGCACATTTTCGAAGCCGTTGTTTCGTGCGGTATCTAGTCGCAGCTTGCAGAAACATCAATTATCCCAGGCGTCCACATACATACTTAATAATATTATAATACCCGCGTAGTTATCGTTCCCGTGAGAATATCGGGATCAAAACCCTATATGTTATTCCAGGGTCTAAACTATCTACATACCGAATTTCAGTCCAATCGGTTCAGTAGATTTGGCGTGAAAGGGTAAAAAATGTCCATCCATCCTCACAAAATTTCGCATTGATAATATTAGGAAGTAGGATATTGTTATTAGGTACCTGTGCCGATATAGTGATACTTTAAGTGTCAATATACCTATATCTTATAAAACCGCATCCTAACTTGCGCTGAACACTTCAAAGCAAAGTGTTTGTAGTTTGTTTTGCGGTCTCTCTCTCTGTTCTTAGTCTACGATAAAGTTATAGCTAAATATTGGTAAAGACATAGTTATCTATTGTCACCTCCGAGCAACGCAGTCTTCCGCCCGGCGGCACGGTAATTAGATTATTACCGTGACGGCGGTGGCGGAAGACCGCATTGCTCGACGATCGTCACCATTCTACAATCCAATAAATGCGATGATAAATGAATAACTAAATTTAAAACCAAAGATAACTCAAAATATCAATAGGTAAATAGAGATTAAAATGATTGCGAGAAACAATAAATTCAACGTCACTCTACCAAGACCATAATTTATTACTAATACCATTACAAAACGAAAATATAAAACAAAAATAGTTTGAAATAAAATGAGCAGAATCTAAGTACTCGTATCACTTGTAGGTATTTGTAAAGTTGTCTTGTATTGTACCCTTTCGGTTCACCTCTACGATCAAATATTTCTCTCCCAGACCGTTTAATCGTAATAATCGTTTTATAAGAAACAACACAAAAAAGAATTATCCTAGTACTAATAGTTTAGCTGTCGTTTTTGCCTTTACAAATTGTTCGTAAACATCGGATTGAAACCTAAGCATTTCGAAAAGGCCGTGACCACGTTATTGCGAGCGACATTTGTTGTTAACTGTACTTTTTGTTTATCCTTTTTTGGGTGCCTAATATTTGCTAAACTCGTAAAAACTGGGGTCAAACACTTGACCTCTGAAATGGTAAACCACTCGCGACATCTGCTGTTTGTTTTTACTAAACTTCACTCAAATTGCGGACTTTTAATTGAAATAGAATAATTGGAAAACTAAAACTAAATAACTAAACTAAATCCACAATTGAATATTGTTATCTTAGGTTTGGAATGTTTCACATATCTCAAGCTTAACGTGGCTGCCCATGAGAGATATAAATGGAGTTATAAAACCCAATATCCATCTATTTATGTCGTATTGGTTTTACCACCATTTTGAATCTGCGAGCTTAATAGGGAGTTATGACAGCAGAACTTTGGAATTTAAAATAAAGTTAACAAAACATCATGCCTTTTTTCCACAGGGTAGGCAGAGGTGTACCCAGGACTCTGTCCCATAGTAGGTACACCCACTCTTCGCCAGTTATGTTTTTGGTCCCATGATGATATTATGCCATTTACCGACACAGACACAGGCTGTTATAGAGATAACAATTCAATAAGTCTTTTTGTTTGATCTGGGGTTCGAACCCGAGCGAGCTTAATAGGGAGTTATGATAGCAAAACTTTGGAATTTAAAATAGGGTACGCTAAAAACTGGAGATTGCTTTGTGAAAATGACAAATACTACAGCAACAATGCTTTGAAAATAATTCTCTAGAATGCTCGACATTCGCTCGTTCATGCTTTTGATCAAGACTTCTGCCGTCTTCGTGCTATTGTACCTATTCACATCATACCATACCGGAGCTGAACTATTTCAATGTAAATAACAACGGCCGCACATTGGGCATTTTTGCATCAATTTAAATAGAACTGCCTCGCTACGTGGATATTTTCTCAATGACAGCCTAGAGGCCGGTATAGTGTTTAGGTAATGGCAAATGGCAATATTGTGAGTCCCTTGTCATATGGGATTTAAAAATTAGCTGGCAAAGAGTGGGTGTACCTACTATGAGGCTGAGTCCTGGATACACTTCCTGAGTGCCTACTCCTTTGGGGAAAAGGAGTGATGTTATGTATTTTTGGCGTGAAAACGAAACAAACATACACACAAAAAAAGAGCCCTAACGCTGTTGTTTTGTGCCATCTAGATGGCGCTTGAATCGAGTTAGAATCGAGTTAGCTATCGTTTTGTTTACCTGTTACAGACTTAACTTTTTTACATTGTCCTGAGATTTGAAATTTATAAATGAGGGGCAAGGGGCAATAACCCAATGTACGATCGGTTACTGGACACAACTTTGAGACAAGTACCGATTCTGATTTGTGCGTTTGATCCAACACTATAGTCATGGGTAACTCAGCAGATCTTTATGAGTCACGGCTCAGCTCACAGCTCATCCACTTGAGCCGGACTCACAGATCAGCTTAAAAATCAATTCAACACATCTCGAAACTAAATGCATGTATTGAACTATTCAGATGAAATATCCAGTATGATTCTAATGAGAGCCATCTAGCGAATACAGAGTAAACCTGACTTGCAGAACACATATAATCAGCTCATAATTTTTGTAACTAATGTTACGGGCTACGGGTCAAAAAGATGCAACTCGCGTTCGATTTTTGACTCTTAAAATGCGTGACAAGGTTGTTTTCTTTGGAATGACAGTGATGAGTACATGAGCCGCAAGCCACCTATGAGCTGTTTAGTTTATAGTTGAGCTGTGACTCGGTGATTCAAACATACATGATCTGTATATTTGAGCCGGCTCAGAGCTGAGTTACCCACGCCTACAACACTACAACTTTTTGTGGTGCAATAAATATGCCCAATATGTGGCACCCGCATAAGACTTATTCAACTATATTTTGTACTATATGTACCAAAATCGCGGCTCATCGATGAGGATATCCTTCAGTTCAATTCTTCGGCTCTTCGGAGACCGATTTCCCTAATGTTGTTCGACGAACTTCCATAATATTTGAATATCTCATTCATTTCTACATATTTTTATTGTGTCGAATCGTTACGAGGAGAGGGAGAGTGCCATAGAACTTGAGGGCACTCCGGATAACCTTTAAACAGAATTTGAGACGTCCTTTGATGTCTATTTTGTGAAATATTTAATTGAAAATTACAAGGAATAAAATTTTAAGTGAAATCGTTTTTAGGTATTTTATTTGTTACAAAATTAACATTCACAAAATCATTCATAAGTTCAGAGTATAAGGGGTTCATAAGAGCTACAAATAAAGCCACAGAAATTGCGAGTAACTTTCTCTTTTGATAAAACATAACATAACATACAATCACGCCTTTTCCGAAAGTAGGCAGAGGTGTACCCAGGACTTTGTCATCATAGTACACCCATATTGTGCCAGTATTTTATTAGTCCCATGGAATAGGGGGCGAGCCTATTGCCATCTACCGGGCACAGGTCAAGACTCCAAGCTGTCATCGAAGTAAGTAATTCCTAATGGAAAAATCCAATGACATTTTGCCTGGCCTGGAGATTGAGCCCGGGACCTCATGATCGGCAGTCTTAGCATACGCCCACTACATCACAGAGGCAGTCCATATTATAGTGAATAGTACAATAATATGAATCTTGAAATTCATAAAAGATTGATAAGCGCTCATAATGCTTCCGCACCGAAAGTTTATTACACTTATCAACGGGATGTTAACTCAACATCCAGATTTAGACATATTTTTAGACGATATTGTTAAATTTAAGTATATCATAATTTTAATATATTTAAGTAATAATAATAATAATTTGAATTTATGCTCTAACAGAACGGGTTACCCTAAATACACTGCTCGAGCCAATTCATATGGGTTATGTGGACAACCCATATTGTCAGAGTTTCAGGTCGCCAAGATTCCTATGCATCCTCCGAAATGACCTTACGACTCCCCCCTACATATCTTATAGGAAACTATAGGGACCTACAATTTAACGTGACATCCGATACACGGTAATGTAGGTATGATATTTTTCATGTGATCTTTATTAACCCTATTACACTTCGGACTAATCTTCTGTGTGTATATGGAATAAATAAATAGACGTTCGCTCCTGACGCAAGGTAAACACCTTGATTAATAAAAGTAATCAATTAAATTACGATCCAAAGCATCGCCAAGTAATTCAAATGGTATTGTGCAGGATATAATTGGTTTCCGACACAATAGTCTTGTAGTAATTTATACATTCAGCTACAAATCACAATAATGTAGAACGCTTTATCGATATGTCGACCGAATAATTAGAAGAACCATAAGTTTAAAAAAAGTAAGTACTAAGTAACATTACATAACATACATTCACGCGTTTTTCCCGAAGGGGTAGGCAGAGCTGTACCCAGGACTCAGTCCCATAGTAGATATTAATGACGACCGAATAATTAGAAGAACCGTTAGTTTAAAAAAAGTAAGTACTAAGTAACACAACATAACATACATTCACGCGTTTTTCCGGAAGGGGTAGGCAGAGGTGTACCCAGGACTCAGTCCCATAGTAGATACACCGACATTTCGCCAGTATGTTATTGGTCCCATGTAATAGGGGGCGAGCCTATTGCCATCTACCGGGCACAGTTCCAGACTCCAGGCAGTTATTGAGATAATTCCTCATGGAAAAATCCAATATTAACACTGCCTGACCTGGGGATCGAACCCGGGACCTCTTGATTGGCAGTCGAGCATGCGCCCTCTACGCCACCGAGGCAGTCGAGGGAAGTACTAAGTAAGTATAACAAAAGTTTAAAACTATAATTTTTTTCAATACTAAAGGTTGTCAACGTTAGCGTAGGTTTCATAAATCTATCGAGATTACAAAGGACAAAGAACATCATGATAAACAATATTATTATATTAATGCATTGACATTAAGGCGACGGGTATGCTCGTTGCTCACATAATTTATGATAAGACACTAATTTTTGGTCGCTTGTATAGCCACAGAATAATAAATAGTATTACTATAGCGTCAGGCAATGTTGCATGCCCGTGCTCGCCCGCCTCGATAGATTTCCAAGGTCACCTATGTATACCTATCGCCTTAATAGAAAATTTAATCAAACATTCTCTATAAATGCGCGGCGCACCATCAAATCAAACCATCAAACATTAAACATTCCTATAGCCCACATGCTCAAGATTATTGATCACATTTTGCAGTCATTTGCGACCACTTGTGGGATACGGTCACACAAAGCTTTTATAACTGTCCAGTAAGAAAAGCAGCCGATGACCATAAATACCGAACCGGTGCACGATTCAAAGTCGGATACATTTCCTCAGAACAACGGACGCTAAATAATCGTATTATATATTTTATTATTTAAATAGGTATCACAAAGGCTCAAAGGATAATCTATCTTCTTTATGTCGTGGCTGCGGATAACTTGAGACTGATTAATTTGTTAAAACGTTCTTCGCAGAAATTGCGTTGTTAATCCTCAAAAAATCTTTTTGTTTGAGTAAAACGCAAGAGGCGGAAAGTAAATAGAAGAGACAAGCAATGTTTGAATGAAATGAGTTCCTTAACATTCTTTTCTGTATATTTTTGTGGACTTAATTATGCTTGCGCTGTGGGTGTTAAGTTCCGGCAAATATTTGTGGCAAGTCTAAACTTTAATAGCCGTTGACTTAGGACTTTAACTAGGTAATGTTAGAAGTTTGCGGTTAACAGTTAACTGAATTATAAAGGTAACTAAAATAGTTACATTACAAATACATAATATATATGCAGATGAGTATGTAAAACGAAGTTTATATTTATATTTTTTCTATTTTAAATGTTTTATCAATTCGTTACCTACCTACATATTGTAATGTTAACGACGTGTTTAAATGTTTAACTTGTTGAAATATTGTCATCACATAAGTGACATTTTATGTCTTTGATGATAATAAAAATCTTTAAACCTGAACCTAAGTTGTTCCTGCTGTGAATATACACACTCGTACATATGCACTTTGTCTTGCTGATTTATTCCGAACTTGGCTGACACTGCATCGTGATGATGCCGACAAAGTAAGACATGATCCTGTCTTTTTAATAACATCCATGTAAATTTTCCCATGTTCACCATTGATTTAAAGAAAAGGGGAGATGAGGTACTGGCTTCTCGAAAATGGTAAGCTCAATTTACGTCTCATTAGGTCCACGTGCGTCTGTAAAGTTAATTGTTGTCTCGTTTGCACTTCGGTCGTCTTACGTCTTTCTATGTTCGTTATTTCAAATTGCACATGCCAGTTGTTGAGTAAGCGCTGTGAGAACGTACTCGATCTCCCCTTTTCTTTAAATCAATGATGTTCACACAATAATAAATCATTGTAGCATTGTACTGCTGATCTTATAGATCTTAGCTGACACTGCATCGTGCTGACACTTCGCGTCGTGCTGACACTTTGCGTCATGCTGATATTTTCAAACCTAGCTGACCCTGCCGTGTGCCGTCTACTTCTAGCATCTTATCTACTCGTATACCTGTATTGGTGTTTGTTAAGTACATGACGCTTTATTATTTTTATGTCTGAAAATAATTTATATTATAAACGCCAATTGACGGTCCAGTGTCATTTAATAAATTAAGCAAATCGATATGTCAAATTGTTATTCTACGGAGCTAGAGTACCAGTCAAAGCGTCATTAATTACTTTAGAAATTATCATCCCTAATGAATAATTCTCGTGACTGGGCCCTTAATTGTATTACTGACTTGTTCCTTTGTTATTTTGAGTGCTTTAAATAAATAAAATAATATATTATGTGATTAAGTTTTAGTATAATATTAAAATACTCGTATCTACTTAGTCGTTTATAGGTGTACTGATAGGTCGTCGTCACTCACTGTAAACTATAATATTTTAAAAAAGAAAAGCCATGCAAAAAAATTCGATCCTACATTTTTTTTTAATCGTCGAAAATGTCTTGGGTATTTACAGAAATTACACGTTTTGCAGCAAAAGAATGAAGCGACTTATTCTCGCTAGAGTATTTATTGAGCAAGTGCTTTATATAACTACATTTATTTCCAACCTGATTGTAACCGCGGAAAGGTTCCAAGACGATGTAGAAATAAATATTATTATCAATATAATAATAATTTTTAGATTTTTCAACGAAGTTCTAGAAACTTATCGAGCAATAAAGAACAGTGATGTATTTAAAAATTTTTACCGGAATATCATCTACGTTCACGCCTGTTTTATAAATGAAGCTAAATATTTGAGAGGGTTAAAGAAAATGAAAAAATTCATTATCGTTAGTTCAATAATATTAATATTAATAAGATTTGTGGGTATTCTTAAAATCATAAATGCGACTCATAACCACTCTATCATAAATGACCGAAACTTAGTCCCGAGAGTTATCATTTTTACATTATATGAACTGGGTATTGAAATGAAATATGTTATTGTGCACTGCGTATTTTGTATGTACGTCACTATAGTCGATCAACAACTGAGATATCTTATTAAAGAGGTCCGTGCAACTCAAGAATTTGTGGTGAAGAAGAAAATTAAATACCGTTTTTTGAACGAACGAATGAAACTTTGGCCAAAAGTTTACGGACGGTTGGCAAAGTGCAGTGAATATTTAACTGTTTGTTTTAGCATACAGGTATTATATATACAATGTGAAAATGGGAAAAAAAAAATTACTCGCGAGTGGGACTTAAACCTGCACCTTCCGCGAGGTGGGCACTCAACCAATTGAGCTACCGTGGAAGTACTATTCATCAGCGAATTTATCTATCTCACCTATACTACAGCCTATAGGGGCGTGTGTGTTATCTATTATTTCGCCATCATTAATTTTTTTTCTTCTCATTTTCATATTGTATTTTAAGCTAATCTCTATATTAATATTATATAATTTTAAATGACTCACTGACTGACATGCAAGGCCGAGCCCAAACCGCTGTTCCTAGAAACTTGAAATTTGGAATATAGTTTCGAAATTCTAGCGGCAGAACCTATATGAGCAACTTCCAGTGGTCTGATTGTTTCGAAATTTGGTATTCTGTTACTATAAAAATATTTCCACTGTTCTGTTGCTGCAGAATCAGCGTCAGATTGGTCAGAATAGTCTTTTTATAATATGATTGATCAACATTTCCATACCATTTTCAATTATTGAAACATTTTTTGGAGGTATATTCATAATTTCTTTCTATCGATTGAAAATAATTGAATGTTATTTTAAGAACATCCACAAACTAAAATATATCCTGAAGAAAATTGTTTTTATTTGGTTTCCTGCAGCGGATCAAACACTTTTCAGGACTGGAAAACTCGTGTGCTCTTTTATGGGCCTCAATGTATCTGTTTATTTAATTTACTAGCTGTGACCCGCGGTTTCACCCGCGTAGTCTTCGTTCCCATGGGAATATCGGGATAAAAAGTACCCTATGTGTTATTCCAGGGTCTAAGCTACTTACGTACCAAATTTCAGCCCAATCGGTTCAGTAGTTTTGGCGTGAAAGAGTAACAAACATCCATACATACATCCATACTTACAAACTTTCGCCTTTATAATTAGGATTAGGATAGGATAGGATTAGGATAGGATATGGTATCATGTTGGTGCGTCGGGTGTCGGACCCTTAAGATTTACAAGAAAACTTCTAAACTACTAAATACTAAACTATACTATACTAAACTATACTAAATAGTATATTATTATGTATTGATTTTTTTTTCAGGTGGTCAATTCCTTAGTAGCAACCACTATTTTTAACATCATCTTGGTGTATCGTCTGATATACTTAGTTATGTTTCACGTAAGTATACGTATCCGATATTTATAAATAGTGCGTTCCCGGAGTAGAAAGAATTTCGTTCATTGACCTACGTTGCTTCCTGTCTTTGTAACTCGAGCGGAATAGAGACGCTCGATTGCCGTCAAAGATAGATAGATTAACTCTTTATTATTACACTACAAACAAGAAACCTTAAATTTGCCATTGTAACAGAAATTGTTATTATTATGGTCAATAAAGAATCTGAATCTGAATTTAAAATACAATTACAATAAATAATGTAACAATCAGTCTTATCGCTAAGAGTCATACTCGACACCGACGTCACATTATATTTCACAATGCTATGTAGGTACACAGAATAAAGTATATATATATTTTCTTTTTATGATAGTGAATGACAAGAGAGCAAATCAGGTGCTGATGGTAAGCATCATGATTGCCCATATCAGACACAGTGCCACCCAGTGTTTTAAAATTCAAATTCTGCGCGGCACTGCACTGCGCCTGTCACCCTGAGATATGAGTTGTTGAATCTCATCATGCCCATGTAATTTCGCTGGTAACATTGCCCTTCATACCGGAACACAGTAATGTTTACACATTACTGCTTGGCGGATGAATAACTGGCAAAAGTGTGGTACTATATATATTATTAGTATATATATTTTAAGCCAAAATTTAAAGTGTCCAAGGGTCCTGCAAGGTTTCCAAAATATTTTTAGACACTGTTCTAGACTCCGTTCCGGAATTTGAAGTCAGTCATATTTTTTTCTTTTTCAGCTTGAAAATGAACTTCTTGGCGTCAGTTACTCAATATACTTCTTAATTTATCACACCGTACTGACACTGTATATTTTATTTGTTTGCCAGAAGTTGCATAACGATTATGCCACATTGAAAATTGTTATGATGAAACTTAATTGTTCATTGTCTTCACGTGAGTATTGCTTTTAACTTAAACGAAGACTACGCGGTTCCTTTACATTCTTTAAAAGTAATTATAACAAAAATTATACCATATGGAAAACGAGAGTAAATTATTGACCAACCTATATAGTTATAGATCGTGTTATAGATCGATCACTAATTGTGGACAAAGTAGCTTTTTAAACCCATTATTTTTATTATTTTTACATTCTGGAAACTAATACTTAATACTTAATTTGTTTTATTAACCCTACCATAGCAAATAAAAAAGGATTATTAAATTATAACATAAATATGTAACATATGTTTTTTTTTATTTTTTTTTTAATAATTTGTAATAACGAGCTGTTATTCCACTTTGAACACCTGTCAATATTTTGGGCGGGTGCTCATTTATTCCACTAAAGATTATAATTAAATTAAATTCCACTTAGCTACGTCTAAAGGTCTCCTAGTGTTGGGTTATATTTTGTTTTAATAACAAATGAAAAAAAGGTCCTGTGCGAGGCATAACATAGTGTGGAAATCTAAGCGTTGTTTAACACGGACCACAACCACACCACATCGCAGCGACAAAAAGCGGTCAAGTCGTGTGAATAGCATTGCTGCAGTTGCGTTGCAGCGGTCGATAATAACGACAAATCGTTGGCAGAATTACGGCTACATTTTGTGTGTGAATTCAACTATTAATAATTTTCATACAATTTAGCGCCTGCCCTGGTTGCTTTGTGGTGTGGTTGTGGTCCGGGTTTTTAATTGTTTTATATATTTTCAGATTCCCATAAACAAGTTATAAAGCAAGCAAGAAACTTTGGTAGAATAATATCAACACAAAAAATTCACATATGCATTCTGTCGAACAATGAAGCGGAATTATCGTTCCTGCCTACCGTTTTGTCTATCTCTATCAGTTATGTTATTGTAATGTTACAAATACATCATTTTGTGTAATTCATCCTACTTAATAGTGTTATAATAAAATCATGATAAAATTATGATTTTTTTTTTATGTGTGAAAAAACAGTTTAACGCAATCTCACTTGCTGGGAAGTGTGCAAAGTAAGCACGCTTGTTCGGTAAACGGCAGGTTCCATTGCTTTGCCATTCTCAGCAAATCGCTCCGTGCGAGCTGTTGGTAAATCCACCAAATAGTGGTGATGCTTTGTCGTTTGTCTAGTGTTTTGATAGAAGGGCGAAGGTGGAATCGGCTCATGCGCATTCTCTCTGTGTATCTTGTAAAATAAGCACAGACTGGCAACTGAACGTCGATATACAAGACCTTGTAATTTGGACCTTGTAAGTTCCACCCGGGAAGAAATCGTTCCCGTGGGAAAATCGGAAAAAAATTACCCCATGTGTTATTCGAGGGTCTAAGGTACCTAAATTCTCCATAAGTCCTACTTACTTACTCTACCTAGGTTATAAAATACTTAGGTTGCTGTTTATAGTTTCTACGTGTTATTTTGTACAAACCCATTTCGTAATATATCTAGTGATCCTAAACGGAAATAAGCTTCAGACCTTATTTCCCTCCGCGTGCGAAGCAGATTATGTTAGTTGGAAAAAAAATGAGCATCGCTACAAAATATGTGGCAGTAGACCAATGACGTTGAATTGCTTTCTTACTATACTCTAAGCAGTAGGCGAGTAAATTTATAAGGTGGACGCACATCTATCCGAGCTGAGCGCGCCAAATGATTCGAACGAAACGAATTTTAGAATTCTTTATTTGAAATGCTATGAAACATCGCACACTTGTGCGTCAAATCTATCGAATTGGACAGGTTTCTTAGGACGAATTCTAAAGCCCGTACCGTTCGACTCGTTCGGCGCGTTAGGCGCGTTCGGCTTGAATAGAAGTGCGTCCACCTAAAAAGTTTTTAAGTTTTATCATAGATTATTTATTGCCCGGTGTCAACGTGCGCTCCATTCTATTGACCAGTCCAATACAATTTTTCACGATCGAAAGAATCCTCCGAGTAGTACCGAATGCCGTCCGAGCTGCGGATGAGTTCTTCGACGTGCCCGTAGCCTCACCACATGGCGTCCCGCAGGAACATCCTCACTCGGAACTGACTGTTATGCAATATTACCGCATAACCTTGGTGAAAGCACAACCCCTTAAACCATCGGGGTCGTAACCCCTTAAAGTTCTCAATTAGCCGGCGCTACATTATTGTTTAACCTGTGTAAAGTCACTGACGTAGACCGTGAGCGCATAAGTAGCCACGAGCGGTTACGCTCGACGTCCGTAACGAATCCGTGAATATACGGTCCGAATTAGTCGTAGAACTATTTATTGTGTGGGAGTTAACGCAATAGATACGGTTTCCATCATCCGTCTCCATTTCGGAGACGATATTGAAGAACCGAAGAAGCCATAGTTTTATATATTTGTATACCCGCGCATTGCGTCCGGACTGAGTCCGAGCTGCGTGCGATCGGATCTGTCTCGGACGTAGTGCGTAAAGATTTACTAAAACCGTGATCACAGATTTAGATTTAGCGGTTCGGAGATAGTGCGAAAAGCAATATACGAATTCGGTCAGTCTTCCGAATGACGGATTCAGATCGGATTTGGACTTAGTGTGTAACCGCTCTTAGGCGACACCCTCTTAGCTTCACGTTGATGAAGAACTCAGTGACAACGTATGGCATATTGTCAAATTTTAATCAAACTTGCTTAAAATTATTTCATATCTATTATTCTAAGCGAGCGGCCGCATTAGCGGCTAGCCGCAATGCGGCGCAATGCGACTTGCGGCTTAGCGTACTGCGATATTTATATGAAAATGAAACAGCACTGGCTTGCGGTATGCCGTCAACCTCGATTGTCTTGTAGCTGTAGCGCACCGCGTCGCTACTTAAACAATAGAATTGAGACGACGGTTAGCCGGAATACAACATGCCTCAGAAGCAGCCAGTCAGCCAGATCATATACTGCGGTCAGCCGCATCCGGCACACCGAAATCTGGCTAGCAACTAGTGCTATCTGATAAAATAAAGCCTATGTGGAACATCATTTACAGGGAACGCGTCATCTCGCTACACACTAAAGATACTCTTATGTTTAGCAATGTTTTTCCAAACTCGACTTTGACAGAGTTGACAAACATTGAGCTCTAACATTCCACAAATAATGTGGCACCGATTTAAAAAAAAAAACTTTTTTTTTCGGCCTGTGGATTTTCGAAGTGTTCTATGGTATAGTGTATTTAGTTAGGGTAGATAGTAAGTAGGTAGAGCTCTATTGTTTAGTCTTTTTTCAATAAAGAAAAAAAAAAAGACGTTTAACAATCAATTATTGACCATGAAATAGATTGTTCCACGATTTGACTTGTATACAAAAAAAGGTTATTATAAAGTTAACCCCTGATTCGTTATAAACATGATAATATTATTATGCTAGCTGTGCCCCGCGGTTGCACTCGCGACTCCGTTCCCGTGGAAATATAGAGACAAAGTACCCTATGTGGAACCTGGAATGATCTAGGGTCTTAATTGTCTACATGCCGAATTTCAGCCAAATCGGTTAAGTAGTTTTGGCGTGAAGGAGAAATAAACATCCATCCGTATATCCTCACAAACTTTCGCATTTATGTTATTAGTAGGATATTTTGTATATTATATAAAGTAGGAATAGGATTATTTACATCATTGTGTTTGTTACAACTGAAGAAAAATGAAGTCTATAATGTGTTATTTTTTATTATTAGCATTTTCCCAACTATTCGTTTTTACCATGGCAGCAGGTAATGTATTTTTATATTTACCTATATTTTTTCTGTTTAAAATGGTGTAGTAATACTTAAAGGTCATAAAGGTCAAAAAGTCTTAAAGGTCACCCACGTGCAGGTAATGAAAAAAACCTACATTCCAAGTTTCAAGTCTCTATGATCAGTGGTTTGGGCTCTGCGTTGCATTTTATAATATAACTAGCTGTGCCCCGCGGTTCCACCCGCGTAGAAATCGTTCCCGTGGGAATATCGGGAAAAAAGTACCCCATGTGTTATTCCAGGGTCTAAGCTACCTACATTCCAAATTTCAGCCCAATCAGTTCAATAGTTTTGACGTGAAAGAGTGACAAACATCCATCCATCCATCCTCACAAACTTTCACATATATCATCAACTCAGCCATTGGAAGTCCACTGCTGGATATAAACCTCCATAACGGGGGGTTTTGCCAAAACTCGCCACGCTTGGCACGCCGGTTGGCGAACGCAGTTAGAAGGTATTTAGTATTTACACATAGAGGACGCTGCTGCCCGTCCGCTGGATCTGCTGACCCTTGACCGGCTCTTACGTCAACCACGCGGGCGGGATTCTATTGCCGGTACCGCCACGGCAACAAACACCTATATATTTTTTTTAATGATGATAACATAACATAAATTCACGCCTTTTTCCCGAAGGGGTAGGCAGAGGTGTACCCAGGACTCAGTCCCATAGTAGATACACCCACATTTCGCCAGTATGTTATTGGTCCCATGTAATAGGGGGCGAGCCTATTGCCATCTAACGGGCACAGTTCCAGACTCCAGGCAGTTATTGAGATAATTCTTATTGGAAAAATCCAATATTTAACACTTTGCCTAACCTGGGGATCGAACCCGGGACCTCTTGATTGGCAGTCGAGCATGCGCCCACTACGCCACCGAGGCAGTAAAATGACGATGATGATGATGATAATGATTTCCAGATATATGCACAACAGATGACGACTGCGCCACAATGTGTGAGAACAGCTGCCTATCCCCAGTAACACCTCGATGTGAAAGTGGCCAGTGTTTCTGCGGCATCTCTTTTAATCGGCGATTCCTCTTAACACGAAAAGGCAGTTTGATCAGAAATTAGTAACATAATTTATCGGTCAGAAGTAAACGTCGTCAAAATGTGTGTTCTTTTTCACTCATTGGACTAATTTAATGAAAATTCGGTATTTTAAAACTTATAATAAATTTTAATAAAATATATATTTTTAGTAACAAGCTTTTATTTATTAAGGCATATATAAGGCAATATATAAGGCATATATAAATAAATAATTAAGAAAAAAATATAAAAAACGTAAATTAAACAAAGTCATTCATTTATAATATTACACATTTTTTTTATTATCATAAATGATCATCATTATCTAGGCATAAGACGTCCACTGCTGAACATCCGCCTTAGATTTCCATCCAGTCCGGTTGTAAGCGCCCTGCATCCAGCGTGATCCTGCTGGCTTTACCAAATCAACGTCCGCTACGCTTGCCGGTCCATGGTCTCCATTCGAGAACTTTACAGCCCCATCGACCATCAGCTCTTCGTGTTATGTGCCCTGCCCATTGCCCACTGCAACTTGCTAATCCTCTGGGCTATGGCGGTAACTTTCATTCGTCTACGGAGCTCCTTATTTCTGATTCGATTTCGCAGAGAAATTCCGGGCATAGCCCTCTCCGTAGCACCTTGCGCCATTGTGAGCTTGTGAAATACCTATGTATTAATCGATAATGAATGCATTACATAAAAGTTCAATTTCTCAAACATCCCACGATTTTCGTTGTCTGTATCTACGATAAATAACAATATTATCTTGCAAAACTTCTATAAGATAATTATAATTGCAGTACCGGGCCAGAAAGTGTCCAGCAATATCCAGCAGTTTTTTCAACCAAGTTATCTGGCGTGCTGCAATAGCTATCAATGTAACTTGTGAACTCATAGTGGGCGCAAGCTCGACTGGAAATCATGAGGTCTCGGGTTTGATTCCCAGTTCAGGCAAAATGTTAATTAGATTTTTTCATTAGGAATTATTACAATGGCAGTAGGAACTGGAACATTGCCCATGTAATAGGGGACGAGCCTATTGCCAGGCTCGTCCCCTATTACATGGGACCAATAACATAGGTACTGGCGAAATGTGGATGTACCAACTATGGGACTATGTTGTGGGCTACCTCTGCCTACCCCTTCGGGAAAAAGGCGTGATTGTATGTTACGTTATTTGCAAATTTGTAAATGTCTAATAAGGTAAGTACCAGGAATTCATAAACATGCGAAGCATGCAGACCCAAAGCCGTAGATTGATTAAGTTACGACGGACTACATAACAAAGCTAAGATTGTGTGTTATTCACATTAAAGCGAGGGTCTAAGGTTCTCTAACTCAATACTTGTGTCACAGCCTCGCATAAATTGTGTTTATTTCCATCTATAGATTCAGCCGAAAAAACCTTTTTATCCGCCTTTGATATTGAGATCAGAATGTTCGCGGGAACGTTTAGGAGTTTTTTAGGTTTTTAGTTACACATCGGTGTTTATTCAGATACTTTCTTGTGTTTTAAGCGTAAAATAATAAAACTTTATTGAAACATTCTTGAATATAATTTGAAGGCCATATTGATGATCTTTCTGGTTTAAGATTGCTTTATTTTTCTCAAAAGAACATAGTTCACTTATAGAGAAAACTTATAATAAACAATATTAGGTAATTTTAATTTATATAGGTAATAGGTAAGCTAGTATAATACACTCGCGACATAAATATATTTATTACATAACTATGAACAGTTACTGTGACATTTCGTAGGTATTTAGGCAAGGTAAAAAAGGTAGGTCTTATTAGTTAGGTATGTGTCACTTAAGTAAGTAGGTAGGTTTAAGAAATGTCAAAATATACTTCCCTTCGTCTTGTCTTAACCTTGTCTTAATTATTATATTTTAGGGCTTATATTATTCATACACATAATGTGATTTAGTAGGTAGTGTAGGTAAAAGGCAATATAATAAATGGGGTTTCTACAGTTTTATCTCTATAAATAACTAGTTGTGCCCCGCGGTTTAACCCGCGTAGACGGGGAAAAAAATATTATTATATTATTATTATTATCCTATGTATTATAACAGGGCCTCAGCTACCTACATACCAAATTTCAACCCAATCCATTGCAATAGTATTTTGCGTGAATGAGTAACACACAAGCTTACGCATTTATTATATTAATTTTAGTAGGATAATATATTATAATATATTATATTTTTGTAGTGGTAGGCCTCTTTTGCAGGGGGCCGCCTGGGGAAGTACCACACCTTTGCCAGTTATTCATCCGCCAAGCAGTAATGTGCAAACATTAATGTGTTCCGGTCTGAAGGGCATTGTTACCAGCGAAATTACTGGGCATGATGAGATTCAACAACTCATATCTCAGGGTGACAGGCGCAGTGCAGTGCCGCGCAGAATTATGAATTTCAAAACACTGGGTAGCACTGTTTCTGTTATGGGCAATCATGATGCTTACTATCAGGCACCTGATTTGCTCGTCTTGTCACTCACTATCATAAAAAAAAAAAAAAAAAATAAAACAACCTTATATGGCTTAAATAAGAAAACAGTGTACTTATTTATCTAGTACCTAATAACTAGATAAATAAGTACACTGTTTTCTTATTTAAGCCATTTTCACATGACAGATATAAAGCACGTTTTATTAAGGTCTTGCAAATGCAGAATACTAACAATAAATACATACCCATTGATTTAAAAAAATGGGAGATGAGGTGCTTGCTTCTCGAAAATGGAAAGCTCAAATAAGGTCCTATTAGGTCCACGTACGTCAGTAAAGTTAATTGTTGTCTCGTTTGCACTTCGGTCTTAGGTACGTCTTTCTATCTTTGTTGTTTCAAATTTCACATGTCAGTTGTTGAGTAAGTGTTGGGAGAACTTACCATATATTCCTTTATCTTTCAATCAATGTACATACCTTTGTTAGTATACTTGTACTTTAGATCGTAAATAACAAAGCATAAACTGAATTTCAGATGACTGATGATGATAGGATGATTTCAAATGACCCAAGCCAATTACCAGGTCCATGGACTGGTGTGAATGTAAAACGAGATACAAACAACACACTATACCAGAACAAAGCCTCTGCAAAACCGTAGAATCCTTTGTGCAGAAGCTATCCTGTGCAGAAAATCACGTGTGAAATTGACTAGGTACTGCCTTTTGGGCTTAAGCACAGGCTAAAGGTAGATTCTTGTGTTGTGTGTCTATAAAAATACGAGATCATGGTCAATTGAGTATATTTTTATATTTATTTTAAAAGTTTCATCAAAAATTAAGTATCACCTGATTCAAAAATTATAAGCAATTCTAGTTTGATCAAATTCCATTATGAGTCACTTGATTACGAACGCGCCAGGATTGATCGCCATGATTGTGACGTAGTAATGTTATAGTTATGTATGTTTATCACATTGAGACGTCACGAGCTCGTTCGGGTACTATCGGCGTGTTTTCGGTACAAAAATGAATTTTTAATTTGATATAACTTTGTAATTATAGCGAATAAAAAAAATCTAAAAATAGTCTTCTTACAAATCTTATATATTATGATCTTACCATTTATCCAAAAAAAAAAAACTTAATTATAAAAGTTAAGACCAACCACACAGTGTGGCGTTCTAAATAACAGACATAATATTGACTTCTTACCAACTATTATTTATTCTGTGTTCTTACACTTACAGGCATGTGCATCCGGTAGCCCTTTTAAAAAGAGTACCATCATTAATATACCGCCCACGTGTTCATATAGAATGGCGACATTTTGAGTAGATTTTTATTGGTTTTTACACGCCGATTACACGATTGGTTCCTATCAAGTACTAGCCCGCTTTCTATTGGGAACGATTGTATGGAGAGGTATACAATTTTGAGTACAGCAATGCCATTTGAAAAATAATATACACGTCCACCTGAGCCCATAACGCCCGGTAGCCAGTTTGAATTACGTGACAGTAAAAGTACAACTCCCGGCGCTCAGAAAAAAAAAATTTCAGTATTAGTACCTTTCTTTGACTCAAGTTTGATGTTATTATCAGGTAACTAGATGATGCCCAATTCATTCCCCATACCAGTTTTTAGGGTTCCGTGGCAAAATATAAATTATACCATAATTGTAATGCCATGACCTTTCTTTTGTTTATATATATATCTAACGAATACCAATCTTCACGCGCGATTTCTGATGTACAAAATTCTACCTGCTGAATATTCCATAATTACTCTTACTCTGTTTACTTGAACAACATAACATAACATACATTCACGCCTTTTTCCCGAAGGGGTAGGCAGAGGTGTACCAAGGACTCAGTCCCACAGTAGATAAACCCACATTTCGCCAGTATGTTATTTGTCCCATGTAATAGGGGGCGAGACTATTGCCATCTACCGGGCACAGTTCCAGACTCCAGGCAGTTATTGAGATAATTCCTAGTGGAAAAATCCAATATTTAACACTGTCTGACCTGGGAATCAAACCCGGGACCTCTTGATCGGCAGTCGAGCATGCGCCCTCTACGCCACCGAGGCAGTCGTGAAACCGAAACACACTTGTTCACGTGAAAATACTCTTAAACGAAATACGATTAACTGTTGGCTCAGCATATTGATATTGATATGACCTTGGTTTAAAATAAAGTAATTAAATTATAATCTTAACTTTTCACGTGCCTAAAAATCAATCCTTGGGTGGTATTACGAACATGCAATCGCGTAACAACAGCAGTAAATTTTGCTGTCAAACGTCATTTTTTGTATGCCGTTTGACAGCAAAATTTACTGCTGTTGTTACGCGAAGCAGACATTAAGCAATTAAACGCTTTCCACACTTCTACTGCTGTTCGTAATAAGGGGGCTTAATAGCTTTCCAATCCATTTTCGCAACGTTTAAAGTCATCGTCAATGGACTACTATTAATCTGGCCAGGGTTGCTACTCGTACAAGATTATTCCACGACTGCCAATACTTATTGTTAGCGGAGATTTAGTGGCCATATATCAGAAACACAAAAGCAGGGTTACAATGAGAAAACTAACTTCGACTTCCAGAAAGTTTCGGTGCAGCCCTTGTGTTTGATGGGTTTATAGTATTCTTGGCCATTTTTTTAGTTAAGAGCAGTTTTTGACCTAGTGACCCTAATCTCCACGTCATTGCAACATTCTGCAGATTTATGATGTCCTGGTACTATTAAACTAAAATTAGTAGGGCTATCCCAAAAATTAAAAATATGCGAACATACATACATACATTCACGCCTTTTTCCCGAAGGGGTAGGCAGAGGTGTACCCAGGACTCAGTCCCATAGTAGATACACCCACATTTCGCCAGTATGTTATTGGTCCCATGTAATAGGGGGCGAGCCTATTGCCATCTTCCGGGCACAGTTCCAGACTCCAGGCAGTTATTGAGATAATTCCTAATGGAAAAATCCAATATTTAACTACTTTGCCTGACCTTGGGATCGAACCTGGGACCTCTTGATTGGCAGTCGAGCATGCGCCCTCTACGCCACCGAGGCAGTCAAATAAATAAAAATGCGAAAGTTTGGTTTATTCCACCTTGTTCACATAAGGTTTACCTACAAAAAAGTAAATTGATTTGGTTACTTTACTAAAAAGTTTACTAAAAAGTTTAAAAAGTAGGGAATAAAGTATAAATATAGTAAATGAGTCCCAGAGGCGCAGCGCAAGTTTTAAATTATAAGCTAGATATAAGAAAAAAATCAGTTCCAATCACTTTTAAACAAAATAAGTATACTCTTAAAAACGTATAATGTAGGATAATAAGGACACAGAATTAATATATAGGTAGATACATAATATTTATATACAATATAAAATAATTGTAGGGAGCATAATAATAACATTTATTAAGAAAAATATTATACCTTAACATAATTTCGGTATGAGTGACGGCGCGAGCTGATCCGTAATATCATCATGATTTATGTGTTGTAGAGATTGTAATTGGAGATAATATATTACATTACTCGTATATTTATTATATTATATATATGTACTTATTTACAGGAGCAACACTGCCTTAAAAAACAGCAGCAAGGTAATTACTATATAATTTATTTATACCTTAACTATAGCACACTATTTCAAAATATGAAACCTTCCAAAACTTGTACTGATCTCTAATTTACATTAGACCAGATTTTTTTGTGAAAAGATATTAATTACTTAGTATAATTAATAATTAACTTATATAAATATTATCCTATTCTTTAATTCCTTTGACGCTACATAAGGAGATTAAACCCGTCGGTCAAAGTAATAAATAGAATTCGCATATAAAATAAATCAGCTGATTGGTTTTGTGTGCGGACTAGTATAATATGCATCTCCTAGAGTAGTGGTAGAGTATAATATTGCTTTTTGTCAGATATTCTATACTAATGTCGTATAAGTGGAAGTCAATCTTACAAACGAGACGGAAATATAAAACGGAACAATACGGCTTTATTTTGATTAAAGGGTCAATCGCACTAAGGATAAAATAACTCTTCACGTTTTTACTACATTTTCTGAATGATCCTTTAGTGAATGTGCCCAGAAGGTGGCCATATTATTCAGTGGGTCGAAGGTAGTAATCCCAGATGTACATAGATACTGCAAGCCGCTTGAGTTGTAGAAACCAAGCGTGACAAATTATGTGGCAATGTATGTTAAATTCACTCAATTTTGATGCGCTACACGAAGCTTATGGGGTCCTACCACAATCCCAAGAACCCAAGTCAACATTTCTGCACGTGGTCCTTCAAATCAGCATCAAAAGTCGATGAACACGGTCAGATTTTCAAAATAGCTAAATAGCATATTATTTTTTATAACATATTTGATGTTAATTAAAATCTTATAATATACCAGAGACCCAAGGTATGGCTGGTGCGGAGGTGGGTTCTGCCGAGCAACGCAAGCAAATATGAAAACCTCGGGAGCGTTCACATATTTGAACCATTTGGAGTCGAGACTGAGACCGTGGAGGATGAAAGCTCGCCGCATTTTATAAAACCTTATCTGAGCGCTTGGTCGAGGCGGCACGTGATCAAAATGCTGGCGTTTATCTGGCCCAATATATGAGCGTTCCTATTCAACGTGGCAATGCCGCCAGCATCTTGGGTACGCTACCATCTGACAGTGGTTCAGAGCACTTGAATATTCTATTTGGATTAAAATTGGAAGTGAAGAAAGTGATCTGTGTTGTTTATGGAGAAAGAGGTATTAATTTGGGCTGCGGATTAGGGATGTGTTAGGTCTTCAAATCAGCGTGACGTGAGCGCTGAGCCATCGCCGTAGGTCAGCACTTTAGCCCTGACGTGATATTATATCCTAACAGTCCACTCGCGCTATCTATTAATATCCTTATCTATGTTAGTGAGGTTTACGAGTCCATCACTGGCCGTCTCCAGATGTCAAACGACTTAGGTCCGTCTGTAGCTAAATGTACCTAAGTAATTTATTCCCTTAGGTCACGAATTCTGCGACGACCTCAGGATTTTCGTGGTCACATTGGTGCTTCCTTTGAATAGACTTAGCTTTTTTATTCATAAAATGTTTCTTGTGCAGGTGCCTATTTCAGTTTAAGAACGTGACTCGACGAAAATGTTAAGTACTTAATAAATTGTTGTTTGAATTGCTTTTCATTAGGAATACTGAAGGTCTTTTAAAAATGACAAATATTAACTTTATTATTTAAAATTTATTATTCTGTTACTGATAGCAACAATTGAAAGATCAAGAAAAAATTGTTAGCTATTAGAACAACTATATCAATTTAAAAAAAAACGAACGCGACACTTCTATGAAAAACCCAAGGACAAGGAGGTTTGACCTTGGGTTCTTCATATAAGTCTCGCGTAAAAGTAAGAAGTATTCTTCCGCGTAGGCTTCTTGCTCGCAAATATGATCAGGAACGAATCCACGCGAGTGAAGCCACATAATAATAAATAGTAGGTACCACATAATAATAATACAGCGTCAGGCATGCCCGTGCCCGCCCGCCTTCATAAATTTCCAAGGTCACCTGTATACCTTCACCGATCACGAGGTCCCAGTTTCGATTCCCAAGTCAGGTAAAATGTTAAATATTGGACTTTGCCGCACCAGTTACATGGGAACATTATTAACAAACTGGCCTTATTATGTGTGTATGCCTACTATGGGAATGAGTCCTGGGTACAACACCTCTGCCAACCCCTTCGGGAAAACGCGTGATGATATGTCCATACATACAATAATATTTAATTATTCTTTTCACAACGAAAGAAGACAGAAAGATGGAGGACAGGAACACAGAAATTAGAAATAATTATTAATAACATTATGAATCTCTTTGAAACGTAACCATTATTTTGACTTTTACTTACACTAATAAATAGGCAATTTAACAATAAACATTATGCTAGATATTTTTCAAGACCTAAGTTTTATTTTAAAGATAGACGTAAAAGAATAATATTTCAATTGTTCCTAGGCTAGTACAAGTATATAAAGATTTTATTCTAAAATCTGAACGTAAAAAAGGTGGGGTGCGGCAAAGAGGAAGCGATGTTTTGTATTTCCCTGTTCTAACTAACCTAACCTATTCTACAAATTTAAATCCTGATATTTTAACAGTAAAGTAATCTATAGCTCGACAAAAAAGAGTAGAAACGGAACTAATTTAAAGTGTACGTGTTGACTTAAAAGTTTTTCTAATTGATAACCCCCATTATTTTCTACTCTTTTCTGTTGAGCTATATGTCTCTGTTAGTTTTATTTCTCATATAAACTCTCGGCTTATTTATAGTGAACTTTTATAAATCCCACTAAATTTACTCACGTGATTAGACGTTCACTACAAAAACAAATTAGAATTTCTAAACAAAAATAAAATAATAGAGACATAGTTTACTTCATCTTCAAAATATCAGGACATAAATATATCAAATAGGTTTACTATATCCGGAGGGAACAGGGGAATACAAAACATCGATTTAGTAAATTTTCCATAGGATTGTGTCAAACTGCGAAGAGGTCACCTTTCCTGAAGCACGATTGAACAAGGCTAAGATATACGGTACAGACTACAATATATCACGACAAACCTCTTATCGCCCTCGAAGCGTCATTAATACACAGTTTCACTGTTATGAGAATAGTTTAACCTACTGTTACTGATTTATGCTTGTTTAGGTTATAAGGATGCCTTTCCACTAGCAAAGATTTCATTCATTTATTCACCAAATAACTGTTACTATCAACTAGTCTTTTACTTTATTTGGCATAGGTAAAGCTGATATTTTATAAATAAAAGAATCTGATTTTTCAGTCAAACACATCATCTTCAGCTTTCACAGCATAATATCACAGCTCGTACAAAGGGACCCTTATCCGTTAGTACTTCTCCATTTCTCAACTTGATTGCTATCACTAATTATTATTATTTTACTGTATTAGGGCAGCTTACCCTTGAGCCGTGGAGTTACCGGCTTTAGAATAGTGCCCCATCCTCTCTACCCGTGGTTGCCGTAAGAGCCGGCTAAGGGTTAACAGATCCAGAGGACGGGCAGCAGCGTCCTCTGCAATAAACCATCGAACTGCGCTCGATAACCCGCCTGCCAAGCGTGTCGAGTGTTGGCAAAACCCCTCTATGGGGGAGGCCTATGTTCAGTAGTGGACTACTAACGGCTGAGATGATGATGATGATGAGGGCAGCTTACAGCGAAACAATAAAGTTAAATATTGTAATATATGGATCCACATGTGGAGCTGAGCTGTGAATAGTGGAAAGATACTAATATTTAAACCAAACGTCAATTACAAGCTTCCACCGTTAGCAGCGAGAAAAGAGATAATATTTATGTATTTTAGTAGATAGTTAATAATAGTATAGATACAGCTAGAACCATTGATTTAAAGAAAAGGGGAGATAGGCTACGTTTTCTCAGCGCTTACTCAACAACTGGCATGTGCGATTTGAAACAACAATGATAGAATGACGTACCTTAGACCGAAGTACGAACGAGACAATTAACTTTACTGACGTACGTGGACCTAATTGGACCTAATTTGAGTTTTCCATTTTCGAGAAGTCAGGACCTCATCTACCCTTTTCTTTAAATCAATGGCTAGAACGCAGTATTTTATTTAAAGTATAATAATAAACCAAGTTCTCTCGTCTCTCACAAAACTATCGAACAGATCATTAATGATTAGGTCAGCTGATCCCGTTTGAGCAACTCGATGCAGCCTCAGTTGTCATAAGAGCCAGATTTTCATATGATTTTAAACAAGGAATGAAGTGACTCAAAAGGGCCGTTTCAGAATGTATAATTTACTATATCGGCTTTACTAAAGAATAATTTATAGCGGTAAAGTTAACGTAATCTAGAGATGCTATAGAGATTAAGCTTATTACAAATGGGTTCGTGCTCAGGTAAATTATGTATTAAATCGTTTTACAACCATCGTTTATTGTATGATGTTACAGAATTAGTAGATAACATGGTAAATGGTGTTTCACTTGTAAATAACACGGACTTATACTTCACGATAAGCTGGAACATTTGGAACCTTCAACAAAAATGTATGGCGAGTTGTATGTTTTAGACCGTATCTGTCTATATGTAGGTCTATCTTTTAGCATCATAATATTATGACACCTACAAGGCTTATTATATGTCGGCATAGACCCTTTGCGGTGCCAATTTGTAGGACGGAACTGAAGAAATTTTCTCCACTACCTAGAGTACTGAGTACTGAGACTGAGTTTAGTACTGAGTTAGTTTGAGTAGTTGAGCTCACGCTCAACATAGCGACTCTAGATGTTGGTTCCTCTAATATTGAGAAATTGGCAAAGTAATATTTTTTAGGTTACATAATATTAATTACATATATTTTAAACTTTTTATTAACTTTTTATACTTTTATAATGTATTCTCTTGGGTTATATTCATAATTTGAAAAAATGTATCCATGTAATAGGTTATGATAATTTTTATTTTATTGTTAGTTATATATTTAATAAACTGTTTAATAGCACTAAGTTTGACAGTTTGGTTGTACGCTGTAATGTCAACAATAATAACACTATAATAAGGGTAATAATAAATAAATTATCATTTAACATAATTTGTACGGTCGGTAGGAACTATATAGATGAGTAGACCTGAGGACGGCTCAGTGCCGCAGTGGAAAATGAACGTCCCACAGTGGACTAACACTGATGATAATCATCAATGACAATCAATAATCAACACACTCAAACTTTAGGGGGTGCATATACCCGTCAAACTGGACAACTATAAAAAAAATAATGGAATTTCGCAATAAAATTTTCGGTTTCCATTCAAAATGGATCGGCTGATTAATCAACATCAACATTTCAATGGGAAGTTGATATTTTATTTTGCTAATATCGAAATTCTTTCTTTTGCTTGCAAAGTTGATCGTAGTTGTTTAGGTTAATGGGTAGGTGCACCGCCTTAAGTATTACTACTTTTTTCTTTTTTTATATTTAATAGGTCTGCGTTTGACCCCAATCTCTCTACTCCTTTTTGTAAGACGAATAATATAGAAAATAACGGGACCCACAGTTTATCGATATATGCACTGGGAGTCGATTCCACCGAACACCAAGGCAAAGAATAATACCGAGGTTTTACTTTGTAAGTAAACATTTTTAAATAGTTCTCTTTTCATGCCGTACCTTTCGTAAGTGAAACAGGTGGCTAAATCTTCAATGCATTCATTTGTTGGATATATAGGTTTTCGCACTTTACATGACAGGTATGCTTTGCGCTTTTCACTGAGATTTAATTGACGATTCGCTTCCTTTGCCGGCTTGTCGAAAAATTTTTCATTTTCTTAAAACGCCCTATTTAAAACTTCACGGCGTAGACAAAATGTAAATGCATCTTATGGACAAATCTATGACTAGCTGGTGAGCTCGAAGAAGGTCACCCACCTTTCTTTTCTTACTTAGCAGAGATTGCCGTTGGTATGTGCGTACATTAATCCATATCTATGCACAAGACAGAAGCAAAAAGTGGTATTGCTGGCTCCGCATCGTTGGGTATTGCCGCTGGGCTACGTACACTGCGACTTAGTACTTGCGGCTAACGGAATAGCATTTTAACAATACACAGGCCATTAAACAGGTTCGTTTATAGTTTTTAAAATCATAAAACCGCACAAAAGTCCGTAATTTCAAAACAAAAGTACCTAAAGCGGCAGCTTTAAAAATAAGCCATCCTGTATAAAGGGTAGAGTTAAAAATAAAAATTCAGATCACGGGGATTCCGACACCATCACGAGGTCATTAGGGGCACATGGATCCCTTCGATACGTGATGTGATTGTTGTATAAAATATAAACGATTTGTTCTGTGTACTCGTAAAAGAAAATCCAAAAAATCAGCTCTAGATTTCACGTGGAAAAATAAATTGTTGAAACAGATATGAGATTGTCATAATTTTTGCCCGGCTTCATATAAAAGTTAGCAAAAGTTGTTTGGTAGGTTGGTGGCAAGAGTGTCAGATTATGACCTATTTGAATAAATCTTTCTGAGTTTGAGTTTGACTCGTATTAGAATGATGGAACAAAACATATTTATCCTACTTCCTACTAATATGATAAATGCGAAAGTTTGTGAGGATGTATGGATGGATGTTTGCTACTCTTTCACACCAAAACTACTGAACCGATTGGGCTGAAATTCGGTATGTAGATATTTTAGGCCCTGGAATAACATATAGGGTACTTTTTATCTCGATATTCCCACGGGAACGAAGACTACGCGGGTGAAACCGCGGAGCATAGCTATCCATAATAATGATTGGAGAGAATTTTAAAATCTGTTATTAGCACCTATACCTATAGCTCGGGAGAATTTCTCATTGCTTCGCCATTTCAAAATCGATTTAAAATTTAGTTCATTGCCCAAGTATAAATAAATACAGACGTGTAGTTTTATTGCACCCAAAAGTTACGAGATACAAAGTTTAGACATTAAAAGACAGACATATCACTTTCAAAGTAACATAATAGCGCTCTCTATCACATGCCACAAAAGACACCACAAATTCTCAGAGCTCAAGGGAGCAAAACAAAAACCAAACACTCGATGTCTGATGACAACATTACCAAAAACCATAGACAACTAAATCGCGAGACGATGCTTTCAGCGAGGTATGCGTCGCCATGGTTATACAGTGGCACTCTATAACAGTTGGTCTGTCATTCAAAACATTCAATCGATTACAATAATATTATGAATATAGGAAAAATACTGTGTGAAAATTTTACGGAGACATAAGTAAACACCAACAGATTTTGAAATTCATGTCAACACGATGCACAGAAAAAGAAACTATACAACCATATATTACGTATATTATACGACGACTTAACTCACGTTTGAAGTCGTAAACGCTCGACCTAAAAAAAAAAAGTAAGTTTCAGATCGCTCCGCATCGCTCACTGCGGGCGAGAACACGCGTGCGGGCCGCGGGCGGGCAGTCCGTCGCGAGTTGCGATCCCGCACACGCGTGAACTCCTGATGCAGGACACCGGAGTTGTTGGAAACCTAGGTTGACTTTTAGACTTAACATAATTAATATGAGTAACACTCACGGTAGTTTCCAAATCGTATACAATCTTATATAATGTGTTTACATTTCATCAAACGTGACTGTACATACGGAATTAATACGTTGTTCAAAGAATTATAACAAGCGGCCAATGACGTTGCATTGCTTTACTACTAAAGCGGCGTCTTTTTTGTTTATCCATTGCTTCTGGCGTTTTTAGTGGACTAACTTAAACTGCTCTCTAGGCACAGCAAAGATACTCTAGGGCCTAGGGTAATCCATAGCGTATTTTTTTGTTTATATCGAATGAAAAAAAGCTGTCTTCTACGTTGATTTGTCAGTGTCTAAAAGCAAAAGAGCAAATGTGCTAAGAAATGCTGTAATTCACAAAGATACAATTCTGTTGGGTTTGAAAGGCGGTGGCGTGTACAGTAAATAATGGATCAATAAGCAATATTTGGGCCCGCATACAAAGAAGCTTGTAACTTTCCAAAAGGAATTCTTTAACTCCAAGATGAAAATAACTTATCGGCTTTTTAATGGAGTACTTCGTGTTTTGCCTTTTGTGTTGAAATGTTTTGTATTCATTCTTTCTGTTAAGTAGGTAAGTACTAATAAGTTATAACTTATTATGTTTTTATGTGAAAGAAAAATAAATAAGCTTTTTAATATTTTATTCGATTATATTTACGAGTATATTAACCTTGACGTCTTTGGTGGATGATTTAAACATTAAGCGAGACGATCGACGGCGAGCTTTCAGACCCTATATGTGTTATTCCAGGGTCTAAACTATCTAAATACTGAATTTCAGCCTAATTGTTTCAGTAGTTTTGGCGTGAAATAGTAACAAACACCCCTCCAATCATCTTCGTAATCTTTCGCATTTATAATATTAGTAGGAAGTAGGATGCAAAAGTATGAGGAATAAAAATTAATTCTTGAAATTCCCATAGGAATAAAGTCTAGTATTAAATGGGTAAAGTATGTTTTATTTGTCTCATTCTCTTCTCGATCTCGATTGCACATTTTAATGATATTATTTTACAGTAAAGGGTCTGAAGATATCTGGAAGGTCTGGAAGAGATCGCTCTGAGCGATAAGGCCGACAGTTGTTAGTTCTAGTTTAAAGTTTTACTAGTACCAGTTGTTGTTTCTAGTTTAAAGTTTTTCTTCTTTGTTATTATTTGTATTGTTGTGGTACCAATAAAGAGTTCAGTTCATTCATTCATAAAATAATTATTCAAGATGAAACACCGTCGAATCATTAAATTTCATCCAATTAATTGACTGTTAAATATTATTATATTATTCGCTCTCACGTCATTTAATTTCAACAATTTACCAAATTTAATTTACACCGTTGCAACCAAATTGCGCGATATTTTAACTTATTAACATTTTAACGTGATACCGCTTGCACTATAGGATTAATAGTTATTTGTTATGTTTATACAAGAGTGCTATGTTGCTTTTTAACCGTGATGACCGAGCAAGCGAAAGATTCTAAAATTGAATCACGAGCACAGCGAGTGAGCACGAAGTGAAAAATCTTTGCACTCGAGTGCAACACGTAACTTTTCATCCCACTTCAGCAAGGAAATGACTAAATGCAAAAAAAGCATTTACAATCACAAGATACTTTTATTCCAGTTCAGGTATTAACTACTACATTATGATAGGTAAGTATTACAAAATAATCTTTAAATTATAACAAATAATACTTGGGTATAATAAGAAAAATTTAAAGTAATGAAAATAATGGGGCATGATCCACGGTATTGTGTCTCGGGACATTCATATAGTTTTCGAGCAACATGTTCCGCAACATGTCGCTCCGTTTGTTCCTTAGTAAATCCATGGCATTCACCTTTGCACTGAAGTCAGTCGCCAATCATCAGACGAATGTTCTTGTATTCGTCACTAATCTTCTTATATAAATCAGCCCGTCTAGGTATGTTCATTCACTTTCTCTTTGAATCATGCTGATTCTTTTTCACTTGGTTTTTTGCTTGCATTTCAAAGCTCATGAATCTCGACATTGGGCCCATCCGGTGATACGAAGTCGAAGGTCTGTGTTTTATAGCCGTCGCTGACAATAAAACTCATCTCCAGCGCTCGCCCGCTCCTTGATTGCAAAAAAATCTCTGTTACGGACACTTCTATGTTTATCCCCTTCTGATTGGCGTTCTACTTTATTTTATGACTTTATTGAGTTAAGAGTTGAGAATCTGAAGATCATTGATTATTCGATTTTGAAAACTACCGTGAGTGGTATTCATATTTATTATGTTATATAACGACTTAACTCACGTTTAAAGTCGAAATCGCTCGACCTAGGTTTCGGACAACTCCGGTGTCCTGCATCAGGAGCTCACGCGTGTGCGGGATCGCAACTCGCGACGGACTGCCATTGATCATGATTATTGTTTTACTGCCTTATATTATTATTATACCTTATATACAGATGTCATGATGTAACTCATATAAGTACCTAATGCAGACACATACATACATACATACATTCACGCCTTTTTCCCGAAGGGGTAGGCAGAGGTGTACCCAGGACTCAGTGTCCTATAGCAGGCACACCCACATTTTGCCAGTATGTTATTGATCCCATGTAATAGGGGGCGATCCTATTGCCATCTACCGGGCAAAGTTCCAGACTCCAGGCAATTATTGAGATAATTCCTAATGGAAAAATCCATTATTTAACACTTTGCTTGACCTGGGAATCGAACCCGGGACCTCATGATCGGCAGTCGAGCATGCGCCCACTACGCCATCGAGGCAGTAATGCAGACACAGTGTAAGATATTACCAGTTTTAACATAGCAAACATCATCTCAGCCATAGGACGTCCACTGCTGAACATAGGTTATAAGCGGCCCGCATCCAGCGTGTTCCTGCAGCCCTTATCAAATCGTTTGTCCATCTTGTGGGTGGACATGAACAAAGCAAAACTGAAAAATATTTTCAAAAGGTTATTTAGGTGTTTTCTGTTTCTACGTCTGTGCTGTCTCGGTGGCGTAGTGTTTCGCAAGCGTTGCTGCTGATCACGTGGTCCTAGATTTTTCCATCAGGAAAAATAATGCGTGATGTTATATTAAGTTATGTGGATTACTCCAAGTTAACTGACCGTCGAACAGAAAGGAATAATTAGATAACCACAGACACAAAACAGATCATCAGTAAAATTGCCGATTGCCGATTTGCAGATTACCTTATCTAAGCAATATCTTAGCTACCTACCAGTACGTTTTAGCCTTAGATTATCAACAGGTCCTCCGCGCGCGCTCCGACTAGATGACCGCGGTCATAATTTATGAAATGCCGCAACTAAAACTACGCCAAGACGGCGTACCAGAGCCTGTCCAATACAAATTTTTACGCAGACGAACGCTTCTTGCAAATTATTCACGCTCAGTAGTATTGTGTTACGCTCACTACAATTTCAAAGTTGCCGCATTTTTGAAGCTTTTATTTTTAAGCAACGCCGAATAATTCATACTCATTTCATTTATTTATACATATTTATATATACGTACACGTCATTCAATATATCAATCTTGTTTATACAAGTTATAGTAAGTAAGTAAGTTATAGTAAGTAAATTAGTATATATATTCCATAATTATTAATTTAATAAAAGATTAAAAAAAAAAAGTCAATTTATTATAACGATTCACGTCAAATTTAAATTATACAATATAATATAATGATTAAAATTGTCATTAATAATGTAACCTAACGTGAATCTAGTCAGAGAGCGCGCGAAGACATCAATTATCTAAGTGATCACCCTAATGATGACTGATAGTCGAAGAGAAAAGAGTACCGAATAGGAAGATTTTGATTCAAACCAGGTCATCATTAGTAAGATTCCCGATAGTTTATCTGTTATCATAGCAATATCTAAGTTACCAGTACGTTTTAGCAAATTAATCACTCTCTTTTCCGTGACTGTACGGGAAAGAAAAACAAATTGCCTTTGGAGTCTGCGCATTGGTTAATACTGACTTTTGTTAATACTTAATTGGTTAATACTTAATACTGACTTGGTTGGATTACCAGTATGGGCCGCGTGGTTCCCTGCTATATAATAGGGCCACCTCTTTCTCATCTCGTGGGAGCCGTAGGACCCGGCAGAGGGACCTATTCGGAGAGTGGGCAGCAGCACTCTCCGTTTCCAAGTGTTCCAACTTCTGCAATCACCGAGCCCTAAAAATGTACCGCGGGCCCAGAGTTTGATCCCCGGCCAGGTCAAACATTTTTGTGCAAGAACATGTCTATTCGATCTGTGTCTGGGTGTTATAAATAAGCTTATATAAGTATGTATATCAGTCTTCTGGTTACCATAGTACAGGCATCTAGCCTAGATTGGGACCAGATGACCGAGTGTGGAAGATGTAATCGAAATGTAATTGATAGCACCTATCGGGATCCATCTCTGAAACCATCTACCAGTTTTTTTTTCAGCTCAGAGCTCAGAGACAGCCCCCGCTAGGTACAAGGACTATTGTGAATGGATGGAAACTACTTGATTTGTTTATAGGTGTGATTTCTAGATAGTAATAAAAATTATAATAATATAGGACAACTTCCACACACGGTCATCTAGTCCCAAACTAGGCTAGAAGCCCGTACTATGGTAACCAGATGACTGATATACATAATTATATAAGCTTATAACACCCAGACACAGATCAAACAGACATGTTCATGCACACAAATGTTTGACCTGGGCGCGGATCGAACCCGGGGCCTGCGGCACAGAAAACAGAGTTACTACTATCTGAACCAACGAGGCTGTCAAAAGATGGATGGTAACCGGGCTATTGCTAGAGACTCCGGCACCTGCCACTTCCATCTCATGGTGAAATATGACGGCAGGCGATGATTCGCCGCTCGCTAAATATTATATAACATTACAGCTTTGCAAAATTATATTGCATCATAATTTTGCTTTTGCAAAGCCGTAACGTAAAATAAGCAAAGAAAATCTTTCCTATTTCCACGACTTTTCTTAACACCAATCATATTGTGGGTTCCATGAACATAGTAATTAATCATTGCCGTCGACGACATGATTGATGTCTGACATACTTGTGTAGATACCTGTGAAGTAAATCGACCTCATTTCAACATGGTCTCTTGAGACGAAGTGAGGATGCTAATTCATGAGCTTGCACTGTAAGGTACTCGCTAATCTCACGGCGCGAATACGGGTGTGTAATATTTGTTAAAATATACATTTTATAACATGACGTCTGATATAATTTCATTTGATATAATTTTTATTTGATATAATATTCGTAATGGCGAATGTGGGTGTATCTACTATGGGACTGAGTCCTGGGTACACCTCTGCCTACCCCTTAGGGAAAAAGGCGTGAATGTATGTATGTATGTATGATATAATTTTCGTTTATCATTACGAATATTACATACATACATACATTCACACCTTTTTCCCGAAGGGGTAGGCAGAGGTGTATCCAGGACTCAGTAAGTTATTGGTCCCATGTAATAGGGGGCGAGCCTATTGCCATCTACCGAGCACAGTTCCAGACTTCCAATTCCTAATGGAAAAATCCAATATTTAACACTGCCTGACCTAGGGATCGAACCCGGGACCTCTTGATTGGCAGTCGAGCATGCGCCCTCTACGCCACCGAGGCAGTCTTAAAATTATATCAAGTGAAATTATATCAAGTGAAATTATATCAAATAAAATTTATATAAAATGAACGATCATCATCATCATCTCAGCCGTTGGTAATCCATAACTGAACATAGGCCTCCACCTTAGAGGGAGGATTTGCCAATACTCGGCGGGTTGTCGAGCGCAGTTCGATGGTTTTTTGCAGAGGACACTGCTGTCCGTTCTATGGATCTGTTAACCCTCTTAAACCTCTAAGACTCTTACGGCAACCACGGGTAGAGAGAGATAGATAAAAAAGGACAACAATATAGACCGGTGTCCTTGACAAGACCATATTGTTATAGCTTAATACATAATCACGCTTTTTTCCCGAAGGGGTAGCCAGTAGGCAGAGGTGTATGTACCCAGGAGCTAGTCCCATAGTAGGTACAACATAAAGAGAAAGATAACTGAGGATCTACCCGTAACCCTTAATTGTTTTGTTTAAGGTGACAATGACGCCACCCCATTGTGTCGGAACCCAATTATTTCGCTCACAACAATGGCTGTGGATTTCCTTGTGATAGATTCTGCTACGAATTTAATTGGTTGTTCAACAGAAATATATTGTATATTAGCTGTAACCCGCGACTTCGTCTGCGTGGAAGTTAACACGAGTAAGTGTTTTTTTTTTACACGGAACCCTTATAATTTTTGGAATCAAGTGTATATTTGTATACCTATAGCATAATATATTGTGATTTAGAATATCAGCTATCTGCCAGTGGGAGTCCCATCAAAATCGGTGCAGCCGTTACTAAGATTAGCGGGAACAAACAGATTGACAGGTTAAAATTAAATTGGCGCTTGACGGTCCGTCCCTATAACTTGGGACCAATAACATACTTACTGGCAAAATGTGGGTTGCCAAACTATGGGTTCAGTCTCATAGGCGTGAGTTCACCTCTACCTACCCCTTCGGGAAAAAGGCGTAATTGCATGTTATGTTATGCATCAGCTATAACATTAAGTAACGCTTAACCGACTCTCACATAATCTCTGGTTATACCGGTATATTAACGTTTTCACGTCATTTTAAAAGTTGTCTCTCTCTAAAAAGTAAAAAACTAGTTGAGGCTCACACACACACACTCAAGTTTCATGAAAATCTTCACATAAATTAACGTCTCTGTAACTGTCATTGTGTAATGCGAAATTTTCATTGTTACGAAAATATGAAGGTTATCACATCGCCGAGCAACATTAAAAAGCTCTCAAAAGAGCGGAAGGCCGTAAAAAATAACAATCATCCAAAATACCACCGAAAAAAAACAAAAACCTTAGAAAAACTTCTTTGTCCTTGACGAAGTTTGTGTGTTAGGATAAGTTCGTAAAATCCATCCACTCACAAAAACGAGAAGCCGAGAGGAGCTTCTAAACGTAAATGGCATTCGCGTAATTTCGCCGCCGAAAATTCAACGCGGAATTACAAAACAAGTATCAAAGGACGTCTGGGACTCCATCAAAAGATTAACCGGAAGTGTCTTCCGCCGCCACTTGAAACGAATCGACAGAATATAAGATAAACAATGTACAAAAATAATAAATTGTAAGTCCAAGAAAACCTTAGTAATAAAGACGGCTGTTTATGGACATTTTATTTTGACTGATATCGCACGGCTAGACTTAGTCTTAGCTAGTCTTAGTCGTTGGAAGTTCTTAGCTGGACAGAGGTTTCCCTCATATGGTAAGGGTGTCGCTAATACTTGCCACGCTTGCCAGGCGGGTTGACGAGCGCAGTTTGATTCTTTAACGGAGAGGGCGTCCTCTCTGATCATCCTCTGCATCTGACCACCCTTAGTTGGCTCTTACGACAACCACAGGTAGAGTGGGTGGGGAAATTTTCTACAACCGGAAACCCCACAGTAACCACTGGGCATGGGACTCTCTTAATTTTCGCCATATTGTACTTATTCTGTCTTTCGCCATTTTAATCCACATTTAAAAACACCACTAACCTGAGCCGAATGGTGTCTTTTATCCCATAGTCCTGACTATATCATCACTGTCACTCCGTTTGTCGGTACTTCGGTGTTTTGATCTCGGCCACGACTCTGTCATCGCCTTAATATTGTAAGTATGCCTTAAGCTGTTTTTTGAAAATGAAAATTTATAGTCACAAAATATGAATATATATGAAGAACACCCACGAGCTGTATTTGAACCCGCACCTTCGGTATCTATTAGTGATGTGGGCACTCTAGCAATTGAGCTACCGTGCAGGTGATAGGTGATCTATAGGTGAGTTTATCTACAGGTGGTATAGGTTTTATTCATAGAGTCAATTCTCTAACATTACATAACATACATCCACGCCTTTTTCCCGAAGGGGTAGGCAGAGGTGTACCCAGGACTCAGTCCCATAGTAGATACACCCACATTTCGCCAGTATGTTATTGGTCCCATGTGATAGGAGGCGAGCCTATTTCCATCTACTGGGCACAGTTCCAGACTCCAGGCAGTTATTGAGATAATTCCTAATGGAAAAATCCAATTTTAAACACTGCCTGACCTGGGGATCGAACCCGGGACCTCTTGATTGGCAGTTGAGCATGCGCCCTCTACGCCACCGAGGCAGTCAATTCTCTCTCGGTATAAAAGTGGGGAATTCGAAGCAGCAGGTGCCTAGAACCATTATGACCAGAAAACGCGTGGGTTTCTTATCACAATATTATTATAGGTTGTCGCGTCGACAGTCACTAGATAAAAAACCAACAAAGGTTGGATAAAAATATATATAACTAAGCTGATTCTATTAACTTCTACATATACTATAAAATGCCCTGGTATATATTAGATTTATATTATATTTGGTGATAGTATATAATTATATCTGGTTGAAAATGCAATTACTAAGCTGTTTCTGCTTATGGTACAAAAACTCATTCTTGGTCAGGAATAGATTATGACATTTAATAAAAATTTAAAAATCGGTACTCGTTAGGAATATAAACAAAAGAACGCTAAAAACTATTACCATTGGTATTAAAATTTCGGTACTGGACCGAACAAATTAATTTTCATTAACCTATACCGGTTACCTAAAGTTTTTTTGTTGTATTTTGTTTTCTTTTTTCGATTTTGACGGTGTTTAAATTTAATTATCATCATCATCTTAGCCGTTGGTTCCACTACTGAACATAGGCCTTCCCCATAAAAGGGGGTTTTGCCAATACTCGACACGCTTGGCAGGCGGGTTGTCGAGAACAGTAAGATGGTTTTTTGCAAAGGACGCTGCTGCTTGTCCTCTGGAAATGTTATTTATTAAATTTATAACATACATTCACGCCTTTTTTCCGAAGACCCCTTCGAGGCAGAGGTGTACCCAGGACTCAGTCCCATAGTAGATACACCCAAATTTCGCCAGTATATTATTGGTCCCATGTAATAGGGGGCGAGCCTATTGCCATCTACCGGGCACAGTTCCAGACTCCAGACAGTTATTGAGATAATTCCTAATGGAAAAATCCAATATTTAACACTGCCTGACCTGGGGATCGAACCCGGGACCTCTTGATTGGCAGTCGAGCGTACGCCCTCTACGCCACCGAGACAGTCAACATATGACTAACATTAAACACGTGTCGTGAGTTTATAGACCCTTAGGTACTCCTGAAGTTATTGAGGTAAATTAACAATAGATTTAATAACTAATAATATCGGGTTACTCATTCCTTAGAACCGATAACATAGTTGTATAAATACTTAATTAAAAAAATGAACATTGTTTTTATTAAATTTCATTATCTGGTTACGATGTTTTTACTTGTTAATTATAGGTTATGTTTTATTAGTATTTCAATATTTTTACTAATTAATAAGCTACTACTAAGCTCGTACCTACACTACAACGTTATAAAAGTAATATACAAGCATGTGGCAGAAGTAGCGAATGGATTACAAAAGTAGACGGCTGATGTAAAGTATTTCCGCTCTCAAATATTTTCAAAACAATTTCACCGCAAACGAAATCATAACCGCATTGTTGTGTTAGTAAACTGTTTACGGGTTACCCACGCGCGAGAAACTTTGCATTGTTTCACAAACATATGGAGAATTCATGTGTGTACATACATACATACATACGTACATACAGTCACGCCTTGTTCCCGGTGGGGTAGGCAGTGACTATTTCCCTCCACTTGCTACGATCCTGACATACAACTTTCGCTTCCTTCACTTTCATGACACTTTTCATACATGCTCGTCGGTAGTAGGCACTTTTCATTTGGCCTTTCCTAAGAACAACGTCAACTTGTTCATGAAAACTACGCCTAGGTCGACCCCTACCGACTTGACCATTCACACTAGCCTTATAAATCTCTTCGTGTGTGTAATGACACAAAATAGATAGAAACAGCAGACAGGCCCATAAAACGAGTATACTTTATCATCATACATACATACATACAGTCACGCCTTGTTCCCGGTGGGGTAGGCAGAGACTATTTCCCTCCACTTGCTACGATCCTGACATACAACTTTCGCTTCGTTCACTTTCATGCCATTTTTCATACATGCTCGTCGGTTGTAGGTACTCTTGACTTGGCCTTTCCTAAGAACAACGTCAACTTGTTCATGAAAAGTACGCCTAGGTCGACCGCTACCGACTTGACCATTCACACTAGCCTTATAAATCTCTTCGTGTGTGTAATGACACAAAATAGATAAATACAGCAGACAGGCCCATAAAACGAGTACAATAATAATAATAATAATAATAAATGTTTATTTCTCTCACATACAATAAGTTCTTATGATTATGAATTCTGTTTACAATAAAAGTTTATTTAACTTATCATGTGAGGGACTGGTGCCTACTGTAGGTTTATTGAATAAACCTGAGATGCAGGTCACCAGTGCCCCCCCTCTGATAGAATTGGTAAACTTATATAATATACAAAATACAAGTACTTATTTAAACCTTAGGTAAATATATGCAAAACTAGTGTTTCACAATTTCGCAAGAGTATAAACTTAAAACTAGTACTAGTATATAGGGTGCAGACAAATTGTGAGGGTGTGTGTGTGTGGGGGTAATATAAATATAAATGTAGGTATGGCTATAGTGTGTTGTATGATTTCCTAGGCAGATTTATATTTTTAATTTCATTACGGGTTGATGATTTCTTTATGTCGGTAGGTGAAAAAAAATGAAAATGAAAATGAAAATGATTTATTTCAGCACACATGAATCAGACATAAATCTTACATTACCTATATTATTTCCTTAACCTAGTTTTTATACATTTTTAGTCAGAGATACAAGGTGCTGCGAGGTATATTCCGTAGTATTAACTAATGATCCCCACACTAGGCGCTGCCTGTATCGTGAGGATCTGGAGAAGGTTTACCAAAAGCAATTACTAGACCTCATCTGACGCAGATATTAAGTTTACTCTTATATCATATGTTCTTATATTATATTATGAAATCAATAAATATGTGTAGTGGACTAAAACAAAGTATAAATTATATATTGTTAACTATAAATTTTATGTAAAATGATAATATATTAATAGAGGTGACCAATATGACTATTTCAAAATTACAAGTAGTTTTTCGGTTTCATCATAATTCAAGCCCAGTAACCACTGTTGCACTATTGGTTTTGCCTGACGGACTGTTAATTTTTTGAGATTTTTGTTTTTACAATTTTTAATAACTAAATTGTAAATGCGAGTTTTTGCAAATTCACCAAAACGGTGAGCAAATTTTGTGTTACAAATAGGGGTGCACGTGTTAGGGAGTTGGTAAACTCTGCGCTTTAGCATAGCCTTGTGAATTTCTGAAGAAAAAGTTGCTCTGTGTACTGACAAAAACATTTTTAATATGAAAAGTTGACGAACATTAAGCACCATGCTCTCCCTGTATACGTCATCCGTGGGATGTCGACGCGGCCTTTTCAACATAGTCTTGAGAACGGAGCGTTGCGCTCTTTCTGCTTCTATTAAGACAGTTTTTGACGCTGACCCCCAGCATGTGATGCAATACGTGATCAAAGATTGGCACAGTGCAAAATAAACCGATCTGAGAGTATTAAAACAGGCCGCATTTCGAAGTTGCCTCATGATGTTAATGACTTTTCTAACTCGACCTGCCAAGGTATGAATGTGCGCTTTAAAATTTAGATTTTCATCCAAAACGACACCGAGGTATTTTATCTCCTTGACTCTTGTGAGCACTTCACAGTCACAAATTTCACTTTGTCCATCGCAGGTGTGAATTTTAATGGGCGGCAGAGCCCTGTTCGGGGCGGAGATGGAAGTTTTGTGAAAACAAGAATACATGGTTTTCTTTGCATTTAATGTCAGGAGATTAGTTTGCAACCATTCTTTAATTTTAGCCATTCCCCTTTCTGCGACAGACAAAGCATCCTGCCACGTAGGTCCATTAAAAAGTACTACCGTGTCATCTGCGTAGCACAAAACATCCGCTTCCTCCAACGATAGTTCGTGAATGTCATTCATGTATAATATGAACAGAGTGGGTCCTAATATGCTGCCCTGAGGAACTCCAAAGTGAACGGTTTGTAGGTCACTAACGTAGGTTCCCGCCCTTACGGACTGTCTCCGCTCTTTGAGATAAGTATTAAACCAATTTAAAGCACTGCCACGTATACCCAGGTTCTCAAGCTTTTTCAGTAGAATTGGAGCGGAGACAGTGTCGAACGCTTTGGCCAGATCAAGGAAGACACCCACACTGCATCTTTTTTCATCTAAATGGGATGATACTATATTTGTTAGAAGGGATACAGCGTCCTCAGTCGACTTCCCCCTACGGAATCCGAATTGTCTATCCGATATGAGATCGCGTGATTCTATATATTTGATGAGCCTTTTATTAACTAGTTTTTCCAGCAACTTGGAAAAAGCACACAGAAGTGAAATAGGCCGATAGTTGTCTATTTTGTCTTTACGTCCACTTTTATGTATTGGACAAACTAGTGCTGTCTTCCAAGCTTCCGGAAAAACTCCACTCGCCATACTGCTATTAAAAATTATCGCAAGAGGCTCTGTTATGACATATTTGAGGTCTTTTAGCAACGAGTTACTAATTCCGTCTATTCCAGGATTACCAGGAGGTAGGTAAGTAGTTTTATCTTTAAGATTATTTAAATGTTGTCAATAGCTTTTCTGTCTTTTCGTAATTTAAGGAAAGAAGGTAATCAGTAAGTGCTAGTTTACATTGGTATTTATTCATGGGGTAAATTGTGAGTTGGTGATTAATTTTATTGTATAAGTATTGACCTAGGTGGCAGAAAAAGCGGTGGGAGAAGCTTGTTTGAAATAACTCTGGTTTGCATACTGAGCCTTTTCTCCGTTTGCCTTTGTTTAGTTCCGGGTCATAGCCTAATTGCGAGTGCTTTTTGAGGATGGTGTGAAAAATAAATGACTGTCTGACCGTTAGTACTTTCCATTTAGTGTACAGTTCCACAGTGGGGAATCGAAAGCGGAGACCAGCCCCAACTTTCAGGATAGAGCGCTGTGCTCTTTCCATGTGTATTAGATGTGTTTTCGCTGCACCACCCCATGTTATAATGCAGTAATTGATGAGGGACTGGCAGAGAGCGAGATATACTGTTTTTACAACATGAAAGTCCGCAGCGTGACGCAAAGTTTTAAAAACATACGTGAGCTTACGCAGTCGGGCTACCTGGGTATCTATGTGAGATTTGAAGTTAAGGTTCTGATCTACAATCACACCGAGGTATTTGATGGAGTGTGTACGTAGTAGATTGGGGCATGAGCAAGTTTCGTTGAGGGGACATGAATGAGCCGTTAGTGCTAGTGTTGGTGGGGGTAGGAGGTTGGATTTGATAGCAAATGTAATATATTTTGTTTTCGATACATTTAAGGTTAAAATATTATTGTTGAGCCAGTGGTTGACTATGTTAAAACCATTTTGAGCCATAACAAAAACGTCTGTCCAGGTCTCGCCGCTAAAAAAAAGGGCGGTGTCGTCGGCGAATGTTAGTACTTTGCAGCCGGGGAGTTGGAGTTGGCAAAGGTCATTAATGTAAGCTAAGAACAGGGTTGGGCCTATTATGCTTCCTTGAGGAATACCGAATTCAGGAGACCTTTCGTCGCTTATCCAATTATCAATTTTGACACGTTGCTTTCTGTCAGTCAGATAATCCTGGAATAGTCGGAGAGGAACGCCCCTAATTCCAAGTCTTTCTAGTTTGTTCAAAAGGTGGGGAATCGAGACTGTGTCAAACGCTTTTGCCAAGTCCAGAAAAATCGTAAGGCATTTCTTCTTTGTGTCTAGTGTGTTAACTATCGAGTTTATAAGGTCAAGTACCGCATCACTAGTTGATCTGCCACTCCTGAACCCGTATTGTGATGGTGAGAGTAAGTTGTTTGACTCTAGGTAGTTTACGAGACGTTTATTGAGAAGACGCTCTAGGATCTTGGACAGTGCTGGTAGAATGGAAATTGGTCGGTAATTGTTGACACAGTCTCTCTTCCCACCCTTGTGAATAGGTTTTACTAATGCAATCTTGAAGGCTGCTGGAAAGATACCTTCAGAAATTGAAAGATTGCATATATGCGTAACGGCCGGGGTAAAAACATTTATATATCGTTTTAGTAAGTTCGTCGACATGAGGTCCACTCCCGTAGCGCCGGTATCTTTTAGTGATTGAATAATATGAAAGACTTCGTTCGTGTCTGTGGGAAGCAGGGCAAATGAATTGACGGATGTAGAAGGTGCATTATAAGTCTCACCCATTTGAGGGATTTGACTAGCCAGTTTCCTACCCACATCACAAAAAAAATTGTTAACATCATTAATTGACTGCTGTGGGTTTTCTGTTATCAAATTGGAAGAATAGTCAACTGCCTTTTTTGACCCACTTATTTTTTTAATTGCTTGCCATAGTTTTTTGTTATTTTTTCCTGCGCTTTCAATTTCGCCTTTCTCATATTTCCTTTTTGCCTTTTTAAGTAAAGAATTACAGAAGTTTCTGTAACGCTTGTAAGAAGTCAGCAGTACATCATTCTTAGGGTCCTTTTTTAGTTTTTTATATAGCCTGTCCCTATGCCTTAGACAGCGTAGTAATCCTATTGTTATCCATGGCTTATTTATACGTTTCCTACATGGTGTCTTTACCGATTTCGTATTCGTTTTTATACTAGACATAATATATTTGACCAATAAATCAGTTGCTAGGTTGGGGTCAGTACAGTCTAGTATGGACTGAAGATCTAGCTTATTGATTGAATTGTCTAATCCGGTATAGTCAATTTGATGGCTGTATTTGTTGTATAGGACAGGGGATACAATGTTTTCAATACTTAGTGCCACACTTTCATGATCGGTAATTGATGACTCGATCACTAAGCAAGTTGCCGACATCTTAGTTTTGAGGATCATATGGTCCAGGCAAGTACGACCATGGGTAGGTGCTGAATGTCCGGGTAGCATAGCGTTACTAGCTAAAACTGTGAGATAATCATAAGAACGTTTATCTGGGCTGTTTGGTACTATATCGATATTGATATCGCCACAAAGAATTATGTTTTTAAAAGATGTCAGAGTAGCTAGATAGTTATCGAGTGAATCAATAAAGTTATTTGTGTTGTGATAGCTAGGTGGGCGATAAATACCTATTATACACGTTTCGTTATTGGTCTTTACCATAAGACAATTTGCATCGGTGATTATTGGCTCGACGTGGGTAACGCATAGTTTGTTATTGTAATAAATAACTACACCCTCATTTTGAGTCATGATTAGAAGTGGTAACATAGTCATAGGATTCGATGTTAGGTATGTCTCTAGATGACAAGAGCCAGCATTCTGTTAGCACCAAAATGTCCCAGTGTATCTGACTCCTTTCCAATAGCGTGATGAAGTTATGTATGTTACAATTCAGGCTACGTATATTTTGGGAAATTATTTTGAGAGAATTGGCTTTGATATGAACTTTGACATCCTCCACATCACAGATAATAGTATTAGCTATTTGTATAGCATCCAGATCCAAATTTATATCCTCTAAGTCTTGTGTCATAATTGTGTATTATATGTATGAAGTGATGTCACGGGGTATACGTGACATGGATTTAGAGAAGGAGTACTAGAGGTTGGATCCGATACTATTAAGGGCTTAATCGCTATATGTTCATCTGTGAGGTGGTGTGAAATTAGTGAGGTGTGATAGTTAACTGGCTGTTTGTAACCGCAAGAAAGCAAGCTGACTATGGCATTGTGTATAGGGTGAGGATTTATGAGTATTTGTGCATGAGTGGTGTGTGATAGGGATTTTGCTGTGTGTGTATGTCTGCACAATTTTAATATATTACTTGACAGGTAGAAATTATAAAAAACAATAAGGTTCTGTAACCAATTGGCTATACCTATAAATAGATATATTCTTTGCATTATAAATTGATCCAACTGCATGCAATAGTTGAGCTTTAAACAAAGAAGAAGTATAGGTACAATAAGTAGTCAAATACATATTAACTTATTTAGGTCGAGTTCGTCCTTGATTCTAATAGGGGCCGAGTCCGTCTCTTTTTTAATGTATATATTCCCATAGGATTCCCATGCAGCATGAAGAGTCTTTGATTTAACTTTTTCTCTTGCTAGGTAAAATAAACGCTTAGCCTTAGTGGTGAGACATGACGACAAATAAACCCTTAAAGTTTTGCCTGGAATATTAAGCATCTCTGTATTTAGTTGTGCCTCTTTTTTATCTCGTTGAGACCTGTTAAATGCTCTATATTTGGATATAATAGCTTCCTTCGTGGATGTCGATGCAAGTTCCACAATAATGGTTTCTGATTTGCCACGACGGACGTCTTTGATCTCATTATCTGTCAGTGGAATTTCTAGGGCTAAAGTCGAACCAAGACTATGAATGAGGCCACGCAAGTCCTCCTTAGCAGTATCTTTTGATTTGGGAATATTGCGTATTTCAATGGCAGAGTAATTATATTTCCTTTCGAGAAGGTCCACCTGTGTTTCAAGAGAGGATACGCGCATCTTATATTCCGAGTTTTCCGCTTTCAGTTCAGTTACTTCCCTTTGTAATAGCTCATTTTGTTGAGTCAAAGTTGCTACGGAACTTTGAATAGATTCGTTTTGAGCCATAATTGTAGTCATGGAAATATTTAATAGAACTAATTTTGAATCCTGTTTGTTCGTCATTTCGGTAAGCATGGATTTTATTTGTATAAAAGCATAACTATCTTCCGTCAACTCTTTTTGCGTAATCGATTCGTCGAGCGTCCGTTTCTGCCTTTTGAGTGAATTAAAATAGTTATTCTTTTCTCCATTGTCTATTTTATGTGCCGTATTTATCGCTGAGTCGGAGTTGTAGTGAGTGGCCGTGGTAATAGCAGGAGCTAGTAAAGCCTTAGGTCCAGGCGGAGAGCGTTGGACCGACATCGTAATTCAAGCGCGTAAATTCTAGGCCTATTTGTTCCGACGGAAAGCTATAGCTAAGCAGTTGAAATATGCTCACACGCCGGCGTGATACACGCACACACGCTCAAGCGGAAGCTAGCGGGGATGATGAGTGGTGTGGGTAACGGCGCTGAATGGTGCGTTAAGTGTGCACTTGTTGCACTTGTGCGCTTGTTGTGTAAAAAACTCACGCTACTGGTGTTGTTTCCTTCTTGTCCCGATATCTCGCTCCCGCACTCGATGCCTCCTCCTGTTTATGTCGCCCTATTTTCTAAGTTATAATTTACGACGGTAAATTGATAAATTTTCGATTTTTAACAAAGAATACACAATACACGTCCGTACAGGTCGGCGTCCAGAGGGGAAGGGGTACACTTTATCATCAGCCGGAATATTTCCACTGCAGAACGCCATAAACTAGTCATATGGGGGGATTGTGCCGTAATCACCACGCTTGGCAGGCGGCTTGGTGATCCCAGTAGTCGGATACTTAGAAACGGAGAGCGCTCGTCTCTGTCTCGTCGTTCTAACCCCCTGGGACTTCGTTTTCCCTGGTCACTGGTAGCCGTCCGCTTTGGAGCGCATTTTTTCTAATAAATCCTTATCTTGTTTCTTTAGTCATGAAAATGGAATAAATTTCCTTCCCCGCTTTTCTCTCTTTCGTGCCAGAACAGAATACGTTTGCTTACGCTTCCACACTTATCATTTTCTGCTAGTATGTATTCTGTAATCTGTGTTGATCTTCTGATAGAGCTGTCCTTCTGTAAGTTTTTTATTTGTGTCAACGTAAAGCAGGTATCTACATATAACAAAAACATTGTAGCTCAACAACTCACTCTGTCGTCTTTTCGAAATGAGGCAGTAGCCTGTACATATTTTGTACTGTAGCTAGGGCAATAGTTGAACTTCCTATCTATGCATTAATTATAATATAATAGAGGAAGTGGCATACTCGTTATCTCAAATACAAGAGGTGTAGGTAGTTTATACATAATAATATTTTGTATCCAACCTGACTGGGTAGCGTTCGGAAATTTACGCAACGTCTTCTCGTCCAAAGTACATCAGCGCCTCAAGTCGAAGGTTTTCGACCAGTGTGTGTTACCAATGATGACTGATGGTTCATAAATTTGGTCTCTCACTATGGGCCATATTAGTAAGCTTAAAGTAGCACAACGAGCTATAGAGAGGGCTTTGCTCTGACTTTCTTAAAAATGCGAATAGTCAAAGATGAAAAAAAAACGAAGAGAAGTACAACGCTAAAAACACACTACACCTATCAAAATAAAAGAGACAATGATACCCTGTAAGTACTTATTTATGTAAGTACCAAGCGGGAATCAAGGAAAACCGTGTCAATTTTCAGCGCTTTTTCTTTTATTATTGACTTAGGCAGCGGTAAAATAAGTAAACAATATTTTTACGATCTCACAATATCGAGCGTAGAAGAGAAAATACTGTTTAGGTATCCTAAAACGGGTAATATTTTTGCTACAGAATTTTATAGCATAATTACTTTACGATAGAGATGAAAATTGGATATTACTTGGTGTCGAGAAAGACCGAGGCTAAACACAGCGAGAAGAAAAATTTGTTACTTGAAGTCTATAGCTAGTTAGACTTTTAACGCTACATCGGAAGTGTTCATGCATGCCCAGACACAATAGCCCCGCAGTTCCAGAGCGAAATGAGGGCGAGTGGCTAGTTTCAAATATATCCAACATGCTGTGTATGCCCCGTACTTTTTATCCAGTATCGGGATTAAAACAAGGCGACTGCCTGTTGTCCGACTACCTTTGTTTTACGGATAGGACGACACTTTTTCCTGTTAATTTGATTAGTCGGACTACAAGAAATTGTTATTCCGAGAACCCTATGTGTTATTCCAGGGATTAAAATATCTTCATAACGAATTTCAGCCCAATAGGTTCAGTAGTTTTGACGTGAAAGAGTAACAAATATCCATCCATCCTCACAAACTTGCACATTTTTAAAATTATATCAGGAGCTGTGCCCCGCAGTTTCACCCGTGTTGTCTTCGTTTCGTGGGATTATCGGTATAAAGTTTATATCACAGGTTTATATATAGAATAATGTACCCTATGTGTTATTCCCGGGTCTAAGCTAACAGCTAGCAGGGTATAAGCTAACATACCAAATTTCAGCTTAATCGGTTCAGCGGTTTTCCCACCGTGATTTCCCATACAATCTTCTACCCCCTCTTCACCCCCTTTAAGGATGATTTCTGGGATAAAAACTATCTTATGCCCTTTCCCGGGACTCAAACTATCTCTATACCAATCTCTATTCAGCGGTTTAAGCGTGAGGAAGTAAAAGACAGACAGACATTAATATGGTACTGAATATTAGTATGGATGAATATGCATAGTATGGATAATGTTTTCAAGTCTATTCGGTGATATTGTCGATGGCTAAACATAAGCAATTGTGATTTTTAATATCCAGCTTGGGGCGTAACAATCCGACAGTGAAAGGTTCGCATCAATCTCTTGAATTGCTAATATTGTTGAAATGAACGACGTTGACTGATGATCGCTATATTAAATATCAAGACGGCTTTATTTAATTACTGAATTGATGAAAACCAGACGGAAATGGTTGTTATGGTCTTTGTACTAGTGACCGGCGTCTAATATTATGTACCGGAATGGGACCCTAACGGCCGGACCCTAATGTTTTGCAAGCGCTGTTTCCAATCACGAAGTCCTGGATTCGATCCCCAGGTCAGACAAAATGTTACTGGCCTCCTATTTCATTGAACTTAACATAACTGGCGAAGTGTGGGTGTAGGTACACCCACTTACCCTAACATAAGACTACGCCATTTTCCCGAAAGGTAAAAGGCAGAGGCAGCCAGTTACGTTTTTAGGTCCCATGAAATAAGGGGCGAACCTATTACGACTAACCGGGCACAATTTCAGACTCCAGACTGTCACTGAGAAATTTCCTTTTGAAAAAATCCAATAACAATTTACCTGACCTGGGAATCGAACCCGGGTCGAATCCTGCGAACCACTATTATACCGAGGCAGCAAGTAAAACCGCTGTATGTCTTTATAACATCCTACTAGTTCTACTATCCTACTTCCTACTAATATTATAAAATGTGAAAGTTTATGAAAACGGATGGATGGATGGATGTTTGTTACTCTTTCATGCAAAAACTACTGAACCGCTCGGGCTGTAATTTGGTATGTAGGTAGCTTACTGGAATAAAACATGGGTTACTTTGTTTCCCGATATTCCCACGGGAACGATGACTACGCGGGTGAAACCGCGGGACACAGCTAGTCTACTATATAATTTATTATGTACATTTCAGACCCATCAGTTCCGCAGTGGCGGTACCGGCTATTATACGGTACCTCACATTCTCTACCCGTGGTTGCCGTAAGAATCGGCTAAGGGTCGTCAGATCCAACGCAGGGGCAGCAGCGTCCTCTGTGTAAAAACCATCAAAGTGCGCTCACCAACCCGCCAAGCGTAGCGAGTAATGCTAAATCCCCCCTTCTTTACTTTAAATGACCCATGCTGTTGGCCTCAGATGGCCTTTACAGCTTTACCAGGCAGTGGTGAGTGCAGGAGGCGCTCGACCCAGCACAAAGGCCACGGTGAACCATGACTTGGGCCGTCCCCAGAATACGTGGAATCAGACTTGCCCTGGCACCCCAGAATGGGAGTGTCTTAGGGTCCTATCAATGGTTTGATCTGTTAGATTATTTGGAGAGAAACTAACCGATCCGAAGGATCTGAGAGATCTTCGACCTCGCCGGTGAAGTCGGTGTTGTGATTGTTTGAATTGACGGTTGTTGATCGGAGCGACTGTTTCGTATATTGGTAGGATTGAGAGAGCCTAGCGCCGCCGATGTAACAGCGGCGATAGAGTCGACCGTGTCGTCTAGGACGTTGCGAGGGCGGCTACGGAGGGGAGTCAAATCCCCCCCATCATGAGTGAGGCCTATTTACAGCGTTGGACTTAAACGGCTGAGATGCTGATGATGATGATGATGATGATAATGATTAGATTAGAAATGTTTGTGTGAGGAAACAAACGGACACATATCCAAATTCCAAACACAAAAAAAAACAACAAAAATTTATATTATTCAATCGGGATCCTGAATTTTTCAAATTACGAGAACCCACTTAGTTGGTAATAATTCTATGGAGGGTTTGGGAATATTATTATTTGGAACCCGGATATCCGGGTTAATTTCCCTTTCATTTACTTATATTATATTAAACATACGTATGTAACTCGAACCTTGTTAATTTATTTCTATAATAGGTAAACGTATCGTATTTTAATAGGTACCTTAAAATAATAATTTCTCTTGCGAGTTTTCATTCTGAGGCAATATTTTCATTCTAATGTACATTTTATAAACGTTGGTAGCTGTGCCCCGCGGTTTCACCCGCGTAGACATCTTTCTCGGGGTCCAAGGTCCAATGGGAATATGTCGTGCTCTAATCTCAACATAAAAAAAAAACATAACATACATTCACGCCTTTTTTCCGAAGGGGTAGGCAGAGGTGTACCCAGGACTCAGTCCCATAGTAGATACACCCACATTTCGCCAGTATGTTATTGGTCCCATGTAATAGGGGGCGAGCTTATAAATATAGCCTATAAATCTCAACATGTGGTAAATTATCTGAACACTGTTTTCAATGTTTTGATTATCCCTGATTGAAGATCCCTGGTTCGATCCCCAGTTCAGGCAGTTTTATTAGGATTTTTCCATTAGGAATTATCTCAATGACAGCCTGGAGTCTGGAATTTTACCCGGTAGATGTCATGGGCTCTGCCTCTATTACATGGGACCTATAAAATACTGGCAAAATGTGGGTGTACCAGTACCATAGTAGGGACTGAGTCCTGAATACTCCTCTACCTACGCCTACTCCTTCGGGAAAAAGGCAAACATTACTGTGTTCCGGTCTGAAGGGCTACTGGGCATGAAGAGTTTCAACAACTAATATCTCAGGGTGACAGGCGCAGTACAGTGCCGCGCAGAAGTTTGAATTTTATGACACTGGGTGGCGGGCGCTGTGTCTAATGTGGGCAATGATGATGCTTACCATCAGGTACCTGATTTGCTCGTCTTGTCACTCACTATCATAAAAAAAAATTCAAACACTACTTATTATTTTTTTAAATTTGACCATGTAATGCTCTTTGGATTTATGTCTGTTAATTATCTGTGTAAATTGAAATAAATAAATAGCATTCGTATTGAATTCGTATCACATCTCACACCATCAGCCGGAAGAAATCCACTACTGAACATAGGCCTCCCCCATAGAACAGCCTCGTTAGCACAGACGATGATATTCTCTGCGTTCTGTGCCGCAGGCCCCGGTTTCGATCCCCGGCCAGGTCAAACATTTGTGTGCATGAACATGTCTGTTTGATCTGTGTCTGGTTGTTATAAGCTTATATAAGTATGTATATCAGTCATCTGGTTACCATCATAGTACAGGCTTCTAGCCTAGTTTGGGACCAGACGACCGTGTGTGGAAGTTGTCCCATATTTATATTTATTTATATTAGAACACCTTAAACTATTCCATAAACATAAAATATTTAAGAATTTCATTCTTGATTTCTAACCTAAAATAATATCTTCACATAGAACCTAGTGGCAACAGACGGACGTGCCAAACATGTAACGATAATTGAGTGTTTGTGTAATCCCAGAACGCCCTGGTACCACTTTACTAGATACAGAGAAACTGTGTATAGAGTAAACGTTTTATGTGAGAAGCCTTAAGATGCCCTAGGGACCTTATTTTGGTAAAGTTTTTCAAGAATAACGTATAGCGGTAGTAGACTTTGTACTTTGTTTGCAAAGTTTGTTGGTAGAGATAGAAATATCATCTAAGCACTTAGTTAAGTACATGTTTTTGTTTTTATTGGGGTGATTGTGGGAAAACTTTCTGGTGACATATACAGAAACTAGTGTTGAAACTATTGTCCAAAGGAAAGTATCTGGGTTTCATCAAAAGGAATACAGTACGTTCGCTTTATCTTGGCGAGCCTGAACATAGGCTTAGCGCACTGTAAACTCGTGAACAAAACTTTTATTATTATGATTAAATTGAACTGAACGTTACACTTACATATTATATACATTTGTTCGTATTTTTTTAATTGGCAATAACAATTTTCTTCACGAGTACATGTGCTTAAGTTCGCAGATCCTATGTTCAGACTAGCCAAAATAAAATGACTTTAAATGACCATACTATACCTAGGTAGTCAGTATACAACTCTGCAGTCTTATACGATATACCATGATAACATCGGTTTGTGTTATTTCATATTATAAAGAATTGCATACATGATCGTATTTAGACTTTTTATGATATGTTTTGTTTTATATTTTTGACAAAATAATTTTTGAGTGATTTTTCATTATTTGCAACATCATACAACATCGACATCATGCAACATCGAATGTCATGATCAGCGAGTAAATTATTAATTTATTTTGTCAGTGGAAAATTAATCAAGTTATTAATAGATATAACTCTCCGTTATCCGTGGTAAATTAAATCTGATCACGTTATTCGTGGATACAAAGTCTTTTGTTTAGCTCCATAACATAACATACAATAACGCCCTTTTCCCGAAGGGGTAGGTAGAGGTGTACCCAGGACTCATTTCCATAGTAGGTACATTTCGCTAGTATGTTATTGGTCCCATGTAATAGGGAGCGAGCCTATTACCATCAACAGAGCACAGTTCCAGACTCCAAGCTGTCATTGAGATAATTTCTAATGGTATGAATCCAATAACTGTCTGACCTGGAGATCCAACCCGGGACCTCATGACAGGCAGCATGCACTACTCCACCGAGGCAGTCTTTGACATTATACTTCATATTTTTAATTTTTTACAAATATAAGTAGATCTGTTGTAGAATGAATGCCTCGATGGCATAGTGGGCGCAAGCTCGACTGTCCTGGGTTTGATCCTCAGGTCAGGCAAAATGTTAAATATTGTATTCTTCCATTAGGATTTATTTCAAAAACCGCCTGGAATCGTGAACTGTGCCCAGTAGATGGCAGGTGTGTCAAAATGAATATATCAATTTTAGCACCTGTTTCGTAATAATAGATGGACTGCTTGTTACAAATGACTTCAGTTATACAATTAAGATTAATCCAAGGGCCATCAGGCTCCTTTAAAATTACAATAGTTAGACAGATATCGGGGCAAGAAGGCAGTTAGCGGAAGTTTGCGAAGCTGTGGAAGGAGCGGAAATGGTTCGACGATGCTTCCGTGAAACACTTTAAGATATAAAACTGTAATTAAAGACCTTTTGTAGTTTGCTATTAATTTGAAGTTACATTCTTAAGGAGCTTATAGTTTGAGTTTGAGAATAATGAGCGTAGAATAGCCGCTACTTTTCTACTTAATGAGACTAGCACACTTCAGCAAAAATAACAAGATTTATTCACGGCAGGATAGAAATGCTTATAATTAAACCAAACTTTTAATATATCCATTATCGTATCGAACATAAACGTTAGTAATTTTATATTGTATTCGTATCTCGCTTATAACACGCTTTTAGCATTATTACAGAACCGTCTCGGATGGATCTATAAAAATGAACATTCAAGGGTTAAGTAGAGTATCACTGGAAGCGTGAACCTCTCTGAACATTTTATGGCGGACTCGAGTTATAGCGTTGTAAACACTATCTGGTTAGCGGATCATTTTACTAAGAATAGTGAAATTAGATCTTAAACGTTACGTACTTTATTTACAGTGGGCAAAGTGCCTTTGTTGGACAAATACTGAAAAATTTTACAGTTACCTAATTACTTTCTCCTATAACACTAATGCTATAGAGCAAGTAGGGAAAGTGCTTCTAAAATCCATAGGGCTGACATAGGCTTCTATAGGCTGGTCTATAGAAAATTTAAGTGCTCTAAAAGACTATCAGATAGTAGCTTAGCCAAGATGCTGGCAGCATTGCCGCGTTGAATTGCAATACTATAAGCATTGCAATTCAACGCAATGCCGTTGGGCCAGATAAACGGCAGCATTTTAATCACACGCCTCGACCAGCGATCAGAGAGATTTTTGAAAATGCGGTGAGCCATCGGCCCCCTAAAAGTAGTACCCCGTGTAGAAGTACTACATGTTACACCTTTCTTACGTATAAGGTTTAATATTTTCTTGAAGCAAATTGCAAGGCGTGAAGTGATCATCTTATCACTTATTTATCGGTCCGGTATATCCGGCGTTTTCCATCTTTTTAACAACCCGTATTTAGAGTCATATTTTTGTTTTAATGTTATTCTTTAAACTAACCATTTTTTGTGAGTAACTTTAGGTGAAATAATCTACTTCTATGATTCAAGTAGGTACGTCATCAATATCATTATGTAATACATATTTTTAAATTATAACATTAATTCTTGTATCAACTTCATTTGAGGCAATTTTAATTTCAAATACGAGACATGAAACAAAAAGTTCTGCAGACTGGAGACATGCCGCCGAAACAGCTTGAATTTTCAGCGCTTGTTTCAATTCGACTCAGAATGTACATTCTAAATTCATTCATTCGATCAAAACTTTTTAGCTGAGGATGCTCAAAATCTTTAGAATAGTGAAACTTTGTTTAAACTTAAGAATGAGGAAACAGGGTATTACTAAAGCTACTTATTCACTAATATACAATTTTATGTTACGAAGATGGATTGCTATCTAGATGCCATTGATCGATCTAGATGTTATTAAGAGATTAATGTGATTAAGAGAGTTGATGCAGGGGATACTATTTTGAACGCTCAGCGGCAGTACAAACAGAAATTCATAGTTTCATAAGTATAGCTACTCGCTATGCCCGTGAACCGCGTAGCTATATAAAACCCGCGTTATCTTCAATTCCGTGGGAATATCGAGATATAAAGTACCCCATGTGTTATTACAGGATCTAAACTATTTACAAACAGAATTTCAGCCCAATCAGTTCAGAAGTTTTGTCGTGAAAGAGTAACAAACATCCATCCATCCTCACAAACTTTCCCATTTATAATATTAGTAGGATAGTAGGCTTTGAATAGTCAAGCTTTTTTATGTTGTTCGATTGTTTAAATCCGCGGTCTTGTAGGTGCTCCATTAACGGTTTATACCTTTGCCTCCCCTCACGTTGACGTTCCAACGGTTTTAATCGCCAATGGATCACCCCCTTTAAATAAATAATTTGAATTTATACTCTAACAGAACGGGTTACCCCAATTACACTGCTCGAGTCAATTCATATGGGTTATGTGGACAACCCATATTGTCAGAGTTTCAGGTCGCCAAGATTCCTACAAGGCCTCCGACATGACCTAACGACTGCCTCCTACATATCTTATAGGAAACAGCCGGGACCTACAGTTTAACGTGCCATCCGAAACACGGTAGCGTCCAGGTGAAAAGTCCACATGGTAAGATTCGATCCAGGGACTTCGGATTTAAAGCCAGGCATATTCGTGTGGACCACGGACGCTAAAAACGCTGCACTTAAAGGGTGATTCACTAAAATATTATGATTAACTTTTATTAACACCAATAGCCTGATCTATTTTGCATGGGACAACAAATTTTGCGGACGAGATGCCACATTCATTATTACAACAACTTATTGTATAATCATAACAATGTACATTTCCGTAACACATCTCAGAAAAACAGAAACACGGAAATATGTATTGCCATGTGCCACGATAAATTAGCTCCCGTGGACTTCTTCCATATCATGTGTCGGCAAATATTATGATTAGATCCGTACAAAGATACCTCGAGGGCATGGGGAGGGAAAACTTTCCTCCCCTGCCTTACTAATTGAGCTATAGCTATTTGGATATGTTATGATTCAAACCACAGAATAAATAATAGTACTAACGTACTTAAACTCAACTGAGCTAGTTTCAATTAGATTATTTTTGTAGTTTATAATATTATTATTTCTAGTTTTTGATAACAAGGCGTGAATGTATTTAAAGGTACAAGCTGAGATGTAACCAGGACTCAGTCCCATAGTAGGTACACCCACATTTCACCAGTATGTTATTGGTACCATGTAATAGGGGGCGAGCCTATTGCCATCTACTGGACACAGTTCCAGTCTCGAAGCAGTTACTGAGATAATTCCCAATGGAAAAATCCAATATTCAACACTTTGTCTGATCCGGGGATCGAACTCGGGACCTCACGACCGGCAGCTGAGCTTGCGCCCACTACGCCACCGGGGCAGTCAAAATCATAAGTAACTTTTTAAAGATTGACTTTATCAAAGTAACTGCAACCGTTCAGATAAATAAAAACGCTAGAAAGGGTACCGTATCCTTGCGCTTTGTCAGTCACTAACAAAACCCCTAATAATTAAAGATAAACATAAACAAGTCTCTCAAAGAGAGCCCGAGGAAAACTCAAGAACACGGGTTAAATAATCAACTTCAAGAACATGTAGTTAAATTAACCACTCGAGCTGAGAACTCTAGAGTTTCCTGTACGAGTTACGACATAATCTTGTTAGGTAAAGACACCAGAGACCTGGTAATAAGTAAGGTGGAAGGCCGGAACGAATGGGAGTATATATCTTGCGTACAACAACGTTGTTGAGATTTTAATGTGACTGTAAAACTCCGGCGGGTCAGCGCCACAGATCACATACACCTCTGTGGTCATCGCAGACAAATCGCGGGTGCGGGTTGGGCACGTGTCGTGTTGATTGTATGGTGGGTCTTATCTTGATCGGTATTTATATGAACGAAAACATAGATAGTGAGCTCTTGTCGGGCGCTTTTGCTAGTCGCACTCCCGACCCTTTAAGGGCCCGTCCTGCACCCTTCTTCTATCTACGTTGACATTTATAAAGTTGCCTGTGGTTATTAATATAATTAACATCTTTATATACAGTCTAATGGAAAGGCGCCCTTATTCCGTGCAAAATAATAAAGAAATAGATAACATGTATTTTTATTAAAATAATATTGTACATACAAAAGCTACCAAAAAATATGGTTTAAGACATTTATTTCCCAAACAGAATACAATATTCACTTACTTGAGAAATATTATTATTAACTATAGTAACGGAACGGAAGGTACTATATAAATACATATTTACAACATTATATATATACAAAAAACCTACAGATAACCACGAATTTTACTTTGAAATACGAGTATATAAATCTTATTTTGAGACTCGAGACATTTCCGAAATGCATGTGTGGGTTCTCGTGAAGTTGCTCAATAAATTGACTACAATTTATTACTGAACGTCATTTCTTTCCACAATTTGTCTTCTACGAGAAACCAATTTATAGATGTAGGCAACTAATGATAAACAAAATTAGTTTCCCGCTTCTCCACGCTACCTAAAAACGGCAATCGGGACTCAACTATCCAGAGAAAAGCGACCGTCCTTTGTCAGCTAATAAAATAAATTATATCTATTTAGATAACGTTCGCACAACAAAAACAATACGGCAAAAACATGACGTACGGTTGTAGCGTGTACGCTTCACCGTCGTAAATCTCTTAGGACAAATGAAAACGTTCAGATTTGAGCATACGTCTCTCTGCCGACTGCCGGCGGAAACCAATTACAAGTGATTTATTTAATTTTTGGAGAAATAAAACAATAGAATATCATGAAACATTATTTATGAATAACGAGCTGACCCGACAGACGTTGTCCTGCCCTTTTATTAAAACTTCATGTACCTACCTAAAATATAATAAATGTAATAAATACAGCAGATAGACGCACAGTGCCAACAAATTTAAAAAAACCGTCGTTAAACTTTTTTTTATGATATTGAGTAACAAGACGAGCTAATCAGGTGCCTGATGGTAAGCATCATCAACATAAACATACATTCACGCCTTTTTTCCCGAAGGGGTAGGCAGAGGTGTACCCAGGACTCAGTCCCATAGTAGATACACCCACATTTCGCCAGTATGTTATTGGTCCCATGTAATAGGGAGCGAGCCTATTGCCATTTACCGGGCACAGTTCCAGACTCCAGGCAGTTATTGAGATAATTCCTAATGGAAAAATCCAATATTTATCACTTTGCCTGACCTGGGGATCGAACCCGGGACCTCTTGATTGGCAGTCGAGCATGTGCCCTCTACGCCACAGAGGCAGTCATCATGAGTAAGCATCATGATTGCCCATCAGACACAGTGCCACACAGTGTTTTAAAATTCAAAATTCTGCGCGGCACCGCACTGCGCCTGTCACCCTGAGATACGAGTTGTTGAATCTCATCATGCCCAGTAATTTCGCTGGTGACGTTGCCCTTCATACCGGAACACAGTAATGTTTGCACATTACTGCTTGGCGGATGAATAACAGGCAAAGGTGTGGTACTTCCCCAGGCGGCCCCTTCAAAGGAGGCCTACCACTACAAAAAACTTTTCAGTTTTCTCAACTATTCCAACCAGGAACGGGTTTATTAATATTTCTATTAAATTTTTTATTATGCCGTAAATGGTAAACAAGCAGACGGATCGCCTGATGGTGAGCGGTTACCGTCGCCTATGGATACCTGCAACACCAGGGGTATTGCCAGTATGTTGCCGACTCTATTTACTCTCCTTTTGAAGAAATATTGGAGCTCAACGGGAAGACCGCAACAGGGAGATCATTCCGCAGTTTGTACGTATGCGGCATAAAAGAACGGCCCCCTTATTACGGACGCAACAGCAGTGCGGATAGCGTTTAAATTGCTAAATGTCTGCTATCAAACGTCATTTTTTGTATACCTTTTGACAGCAGACATTAAGCAATTAAACGCTTTCCACACTTCTGTTGCGTCCATAATAAGAGGGCGGGAAAATTAACACTCAAAATCAAAATCAAATTTAAATAAATAATATTTACCTATATACAAAAACACATTATTAAGTATGTATGATATTCATAAATTCAGGTGAATTCGCGTACATAATATTTGTGAAACATTATGCTTTAGTGATAGTGCGTGCAATCAGAACGATAATTATTACAATAATTATTCTGGTTAATGGAAATGCACGTTCTAATTTACATCGAATAGTTTCAGAGCTAGCCTTTATTTGGTTCACAGCTGATATTATGGAGGTTACAAAAAAGAGTCAACAGAAACTTGTTACAATAACTAACTTCTAAATGTAATTTGATTGTTCTCTATTTTTATTCTATGACGTCCCATTCCGATGTTTCTGATTCAACTGATTCCTATTCTTTAGTCATCCGGCAGCTATTTAATTATACTAGACTGGCTGTGCCCCGCGGATTCACCCGCGTAGTCAACGTTCCCGTGGGGATATCGGGATAACAAGTACTTAAGATTTTATGTACTAGATTAATGAGTAAAGTATCATGATGACTCGGTGGCGTAGAGGGCGCATGCTCGAAGAAGCCAATCAAGTGGTCCCGGGTTCGATCCCCAGGTCAGGCAGTGTTAAATATTGGATTTTTCCATTAGGAATTATCTTAATAACTGCCTGGAGTCTGGAACTGTGCTCGGTAGATGGCAATAGGCTCGCCCCCTATTACATGGGACCAAGAACATACTGGCGAAATGTGGGTGTATCTACTATGGGACTGAGTCCTGGGTACACCTCTGCCTACCCCTTCGGGAAAAAGGTGTGAATGTATGTTATGTTATGTTATCATGATGACCATGATTTGGTTTGGTGTAGTAAATAATTGAGTAAAATAACAGTTTTCAATGCATCTCATCGGAAACAGAAAACCGCAAAGCAAAAGCTGAAACGGAATTCCGACCCAAGTTAATAAATTCATCAATGAATGGGGGCCTATTGTTGGCAATGTCACTTTTATTTAAACTGTTTTTCGAGCCTTTGCTTAAACAATTACTGTTCCTGTAATAAAATGTTAATTAAGTTTTCGGGCACAATAATACGCAGTTAAAACACCAAAATGATTACATTTAAGCGACTCGGTTCTAAATGAACATTCTAGAGCAGATGAACCTAGAAAAAATGGCGGACGGAGTCTTACTAAAACCAAAGTGAAGCACCATAGTAAGCCAGCTCGCTAATACACGGCACGTACACATTCACAATACTTTGCCGATCGCCGATTCGCCGATCGCCTGTCAATACGCTCCGAATGTGTGCATGCCGTCATGTTTGTATTATTGATGTATGGTGCTTCACTCTTTATTTTAATAAGACTCCGTCCGCTTTTTTTCTAGGTTCATGACCGTATCAAGAACTTCTTAAAATCTGCTCCAGTCTTTTTTCTCAGAATCTGTTTATGAAAGAAAAATCAATTTTGTTTATTTACATATTTATACACGCGCGATTCCTCAATCTCGGATATTTTTTTGATTACGGAACTCAGCCGACGTTTCTTGATGGATGGATCCCATAATATTGAAATGAAATTCGTATCCAAAATGTGATGACGGACTAAGCAATGAGTTTGTGGAGTCAGTTCACATAAATACGCAAATGCAGGGGACCGAGGACCGAAAGACATTCGATATTGAGGTCACCGACGCGTACTAAAATAGGTGAAAGATATTCCCGCATTTTTGACTCGTATTTCTACGTGACGATATCAAGCGTCGGTACCCTTATAATTTTTCCTTTTTGATATAAAAATAAGGGTGGAAACGAGATCGCTGACCCTGACGCCATATGTGACTCGTAGATTAGAAAGAGTACGCGGAATCGCGTACCTCTGAGCTGTAAGAAGGCCCTGAATAAAGTGGAAGGGTGCTAAAGAGCCGATTTACTGCTGGATTTAACATTTCATGACCGTATCCTTTAGTTATGTTTATTTGTTCGGGATCAAATTATGTGTTCTTCTCACACTGAAAGGATCCTGTTGTAGGGCGATAAATATAAATCCTTTTATTGTTATATATTTTAATCACATACAAGAAAGACTAAACAATAGAGCTACCTACTTACTATATACCCTAACTACACTATAACATACACTATACCATAGAACACCGACATGTCAGCCTATAGAAAATCTTATAGAAAAATAGCCTATAGAAAAGTGCTCTAAACCACTGTCAGTAGGCAGCGTACCCAAGATACTGGCGGCATTGCTACGTTGAATAGCAATACTTATACGTTGAGCCAGATACTATATACTACTATACCATCACATACCTAGTATGAACTCGTAATCTCAATATCTACATGATATATTAAAACAAAGTCGCTTCTCGCCGTCTGTACATTTAAATCTTTTAAACTACGATACAGAGGATATAGCTATATATATGTATATGTTTGGTAGAAGTATCAAGATTGGAATAATAATACTGTTAATATATACATATACTTAATTACTTATATGTTACTCATGTAATATTTTAAGCTATGTATTCTACGGTGTTTATAATAAGATATAAGATTTAATATAATATTATAAGATTATATGGGTGCTGCATAAACAATAGCAGCAGGTTTAGTAGGTCAAAAAAAAAAAACTACGATACACATTTTAATTCGACTTCGATATGTTAAAGATACCCGGAGCGAAGCCAGGGTGGGTCGCTAGTCCTACTTCTTACTTATCCTACTGTATTTCTTATCCTACTCCCTGCTAATATTATAGATGCAAAAGTTTGTAAGATGGATGGTAAGGCTGGATGTTTGTTACTCTTTCACGCAAAAATTAATGAACGGATTAGGTTGAAATTTAGTATGTAGGTAGCTTATGTTTATGTTCTGTTATATTAATATATTGTTTAACAAATTTAATGTTATATATCTCTATTTTTTCGTTTACAATCCAGCTCGTTATTATCTTATGTCCTATACCCATAATCTATTAATTTTTCTATTAAGATCCCTTCACAATATCTTGGTTCATAAAACAAGTCCGAATCACTTATCTGCGGGCCTAACCAAATAATAATGGCGCCATCAATAAGGTTGTCGAAGTTCGCCATCCGTTATTAGGGATTTTTCATCCCCCCCTCGTCGAAGGAAATGAACAAGGGATAAAGATTCTTACGGTCTCCATTCATTTCGAACCTTTCAGGCGTGCATTTACTGAGCTTACAGTCTTAATGAATTGCCTATTTTCATGGAATTATATGTTTAAAGGTAGACGTCATTTCCATAAAATTTTGAGGAACCAATGACGATGACAGAAGAGATATAATGTCTTCATTAGTGTTATATTTTTCAACTCAACTCAACTCAAACAGATTTATTCAAATAGGTCATAATCTGACACTTTTGTACGTCAATGAAGATACAGTACTGAGTCTACCGTGCGTTCGGAAAGATACCTCTACAAGAAGAACGCACAAGAAACTTGTAGGGCTTAATTTTTTCAACAGATAGTTTCACAATATTTGGTTTGCTTACATTCATTTTCTTTGAAGGTGCCGCGAGGCGACTATGCAGAAGTTTCCAGGCATCTTTGTCCTCTATGTACTGGTTGACTTTATAGTATGCCTTCTTTAGTAAAGTAGATTTTATATAGGTTTTGAATTTACCCTCTGAGAGCCCAGTTATCTCTTTTGGGATTTTATTATAGAAACGTACACTATTTCCTAAGAATGTCTTTTTATTTGTTTTAGATAATCTAAAGCTAGGTACAGCTATTTTGTCTTTATTCCTAGTATTAAAATTATGAAGGTCACTATTTAATTTTAATTTATGTAAATTTTTACGCACATACATGATGTTCTCATAAATGTATAAGGATGGTAGGGTCAGTATGTTTATTTCTTTAAATAATTCCCTCAGGAATTCGCGTGGACGCATCTCATAGATGGCACGAATCGCACGTTTTTGTAGTATAAAGATAGTTTCTATATCTGCAGCTGACCCCCACAACAGAATCCCATAAGACATCAAGCTATGGAAATATGCAAAGTACACTAATCTCGCCGTGGCTACATCTGTTAGTTGCCTAATTTTATAAACCGCGTAAGCTGCAGAGCTTAGTTTCCCTGAGAGCTCGGTGATATGAGTGCTCCATTGCAGTTTAGAGTCTATATTTATGCCAAGGAACAAAGTTGCATTGTCAATATTGAGTCTTTCACCGTCAAGAACTATGATTGGTTCTATACTTCTGACGTTAGGCAACGAAAATTTCAAACATTTAGTCTTTTTCGCATTCAATAACAGATTGTTTGCTGTGAACCATCTGGATATACTTGCTAAAGTATTATTAACATGTACTAGTGAAGTATCCTTCCTATCAACTTTAAAAATCAATGACGTATCATCGGCAAATAGAACTATATCTGCTAGACCGTGGACCATGTAAGGCAAATCGTTAATATATGCCAAAAACAGGAAAGGACCCAAAATTGATCCCTGTGGGACTCCCATCTTGACAGAAGAACTAGCAGATGTGATACCATTGACGCTAACCTTCTGCTTTTTTTCTTTTTATATGGACACGAATGTATTGCCAGTGTCAAGTTATATAAATTTTCAAGATAATGGTCAATTAATCAATTCAGAGTCATGGCAAGCCCAGTCAAGTCACAGCTCTAGTAAATTTGGCAGGAACACGAAAAATCACATTTCAACTCTCGCATCACTTGCCAAAGACTTGTGTATCTTCGAAAACACCCAGCACGTAATATTCCACCATTATTACACGTTAAACACTCGAAAATGCACCGATAATTGATAAAGATACGGGAGCCAAACTGTATTCTTCGGTCTCCCGCCAAAACTCCCAGTGTTCTATTATAAGTAACAAGTAATTATAAAGTGGCGTTTCTCTAGTTATACTCCAAAAAATACGTTTATGTGCTTTAAATATACCTTAATGTGCTTAGAAGCTAAAAAATAACGTAAGGTAAGGTAGGTGCTATCCTACTTATGTAGCAATGATTTTTACATTATTATTTTAAGAGCGTACATGGCATTCTAGGATTTGACACAATCCTATGAAACATTTACCAAATCGATGTTTTGTATTCCCGTGTTGAATCCGAATATAATTAAACCATTTTAAAAATTTATATCCTGATATTTTATGGTGAAGTAACCTATGTCCCTGTCATTTTAATTTTGCTTATAAACCCCTGGTTTTTTCATAGTGAACTTCCAAAAATTGCAGTTTTTTCTCGCGTGATTGGACGTTCATTACAAAAAAATGTAGATTATATAAACAAAAATAAAATGATAGGGCTTTACTTCAACTTTAAAATATCAGGATATGAATATATCAAATAGGTTTACTGCATTCGGAGGAAACAGGAGATACAAAACATCGATTTAGTAAATTTTCAATAGGATTGTGTCAAACTCCTAAAAGGTCCTGTTAAGAGTTTAAAAAAAATTGTTCACAAATTTTACTTAACACAAAACAAATTTTATTAAATTCAACTTTTAGTGATAAAAGTTGATACAGACAGCGAAAGCGCAAGTTGGGTCGGGAACAGACATGAAGAGGGCCGATACACAATTTCTAAAAATTATGCTTCCACATCGTTATAAATATGGATCACACCAAATTTTTTTTTGGCGTTGTTTAACGCGCTAGAAAATATCGTCACGACAAACACTTGCCTCGCGCGGTCTGTACACATAAATTATTACTTATCGCGTTATTTTGTACATTGTTTATCGCATATTTTATTGCAATAATTACCGCGCTATGACGCAGATATAGAAGGTCCATTACTCAGAACAAAATACCCTAAAGCTGCTTGTCCACTAGACAGAAATGTAATAAGGCCGACACAGAGACAGATTGGAAACGGTGTACCTTGCACACTTTAAAGAATCAACTATAATCTTCGTACAAGGCACGCGATGTTCGTGAATAAATGATCAAGTGGGCTTAGTCTCAAACATACAATTATTTTAACATACAATCACGCCTTTTTCCTAAAGGGGTAGGCAGGATTAACCCAGGACTCAGTCCCATAGTAGGTACACCCACATTTCACCAGTATGTTATTGGTCCCATGTAATAGGAGTGGACCTATTGCCATCTACAGAGCACAGTTCCAGACTCCAGGCAGTTATTGAGACAATTCCTAATGGGAAAATCCAATATTTAACACTTTGCCTGACCCTGGGATCGAACGTGTGACCTCAAGATCGGCAGTAGAGCTTGCGCTCACTACGCCACCGAGGCAGTCAAGAATTATTTCTTTGCATAATTAATTTCCTATCTATTTTCATTCTAGTGTACAAGCGGCTTAAAAGGTCGCTTACGTATACGAGGTATGAAAAAACCTACGTTAGTAATACGCCTACACCCTTGCCCTTCAGGCTTCGTACCTGTGCGTGTAGAAATATCGGAGTCACAAGTCTCATCGAATTATCCGATTGAATTCATTCGACGACTGATATAGACTTGGTTATTTCGAGACTATAAGGTCACTGTTTTTCTTCATGAAACTTGTACACTTACTTAATTATTTCACATTTCTGGAGGAGAAACTCGATTTTCCTCCAGAAATTTTATTCTTGACGGGACTTTAATAATTTTTGAAAATTCTAAAAATTAGAGCTACCTGCCCTAACTACTTTTCCATATAACACTGAAAATCCACTTGCTGACATGTCAGCCTTTAGGAAATCCAAGTGCGCTAACAAAGAGCTCACCGCATTTTCCGCAGTAAATAACGGTCCTGCAAAACAGGACAACTGTGTGAACCTTTGAATAAATAGTACTAGTGACTAATAATGGCTCTATGCCAGTACTTTTTTTTTTTTCAAAATTTTACGGGGATTGAGGTTACATTTGATACATAATACATAACATACATAACAATACGGATTTTCGTAGTGGTAGGTCTCTTTAGCAGGGGGCCGCCTGGGGAAGTACCACACCTTTGCCAGTTATTCATCCGCCAAGCAGTAATGTGCAAACATTACTGTGTTCCGGTATGAAGGGCAATGTTACCAGCGAATTTACTGGGCATGATGAGTTTCAACAACTCATATCTCAGGGTGACAGGCGCAGTGCAGTGCCGCGCAGAATTTTGTATTTTAAAACACTGGGTGGCACTGCGTCTGATATGGGCAATCATGTTGCTTACCATCAGGCACCTGGTTTGCTCGTCTTGTTACTCACTATCATAAAAATAAAAATAAAAAACATACATTTGATACAGGAGATTTATAAATAAATACGTAAACATAATGCAGTTAACCTTAACGAGCTTTCAGACGAATGTATGGAAAAGAACAGTAGAATACACAAGGCGGCGTCGTTCGTCTGAAAGCACGCTTATGTCAGCGGTAGCGCGATGAAATAGTTTTTGAGAACGTATATTATGGTCAGTATAAATGAAATCCTTGCAAAGACATTTCTATAGTGCTTTTACTTTAATAATAATAATTCATTTATTTCAGGCAATAGTGCGTAATATAAATTATACGCACCAGAGGCCCATATTAATAAATACCTTACAGACTAACATACATAAAAATATAAAACACTTAATTATTATGGCACTTAACTATGTACACTTAACTACACTTAATTATTAATATGTGAACTGAACACATCAATCGGTTTTACGGGATCCAGTAAAAACCATTCATACGAACTGGACGGCTCTGTAAAAGAGACGCATCAAACGAAGGCAGGTTATGAAACTAGGCATAGGTTGCACCTAGAGATTCCTATCCATACGATTTCCCGCATTGAAGACCCCTTATATATTCGAGTTACGTAAATGTACCGATCTGATATTACAAACATAGCCTTCAGTTACTTATCTTTGTTCCCTTTTAACAACACTTCTTTGCACATAATTGTACTCTGATACGCCCTATCTATAACGCGCCTATAGTATCAGCCCTTACCGCCATCTCACAACCGTGAAATTGAGTTCACCTCAAACAAAATAAATGGGATCGGGAGCCATCAACGCGTACGCAATTTAATGCAAATTAATATGAGGCACATTAATAAACGATGGGCCGAACAACAATCAGCTTCGAGAGAACTAGGGAAGTGGAGGAAGAATATCGATATCCTATCTACATTATCCGAATATAATAATCTCAAAATAATAAGAATATTGAATTCCTCGGTGGCGCAGTGGTCGCAAGCTCTACTGCCGATCATGAGGTCCCGGATTCGATCCCCAGGTCAAAGAGTTATTGGATGTTTCCATTAGGTCTCAATGACAGCCTAGAGTCTGATGAACCCGGTAGATGGCAATAGGCTTGCCCCCTATAACATAGGACCATTAAGAAACGTGGGTGTACCTACTATGGGACAATTCCTGGTTACCCTTTTGGGAAAAAGGCGTGATGGTATGTTATTTTATAAAAATATTTATCCACCCAGGAAGCACACACCATGATCTTTAAATAATGTTTAGGTAATGGATTTTTTGACAAAGATTGGTAACATCAGCGTGCATGTGACGGATTAAATACAAATAAACGCTGTAGTGTGATAGTCTTCCAAACAAGGAATGCAACAATACAACATCCGCCCCGCGCCCGCATTGACGTGTAAAATAACCATAAACGCCGCCAGGGATGTCTTTATACACATAGGCTTAAATTATTGTTACCAGTCAAAAAATCCCAAGTTCTGAGGGTCAAAGGGCCAAGAACATACCATAAAAACATGTGCCCTTGAACAAATGATTAAATGATATGCCTACAATAAAAATCTTACGCTCGTACTTTACCCCCTTAGAATGTAAATTTTCGGAAATCATTTCTAAGTACACGTCCATATTACGAAACAAACCTCCCTTCCAAGTTTCAAGTCTCTAGGATCAGCAGTTTGGGCTCGGCGTTGCATTTTAGTGAATCATTTAGAATTATATAATATATACTAGCTGTTACCCGCGGTTTCACCCGCGTAGTTTTTGTACCCGTGGAAATATCGGGATAAAAAGTACTCTCTGTACCCAGTACCCAGTTTCTAAACTATCTATACGTATCAAATTTCAACCCAATCAGTTCACTAGATTTTGCGTGAAAGTGTCAACATCCATCCATCCATCCTTTCGCAAATCCTAACTTTCGCATTTATAATATTAATAGAATGGGAAGATTACAGTGTTAAAGGAGAACTATCGATATATCAGTCGATAAACCTAAATCAAAATTTCATCGATAGATCATTTGATGAATGTAAGCACATCCCTAGTTATGCGCGATATTCCACTCAATTAAACCAGCTAGAATGTGATTCTAACGCATTTCGTTTCGTTCTTCGGGAAATTAATACACCCTCATTAAGAGGATTTGATACCATCCGGATTTCAATAATTGGATCCTCGAATTTGAAGTAAAACGATATTTTTTTCTCTTTACTGGCGATAATCCGGATTTTTTTTATCTTTTAATGAGGAACATTTTCATAAGTAGATTTTTACATTTCGTAATGTTTTATTTTATTACGAATATCGAAATACAAGTTTTGTATGTAAGGCCTAGGCCTAGGCCTGTAAGGAAATAATTTATTATATTTAAATAAAATAGTATAATTGGCGGTCTTATCGCTAACATCTATCTCTTCTAGACAACCGTGCAGGGAGAGGAGAGTGCAATAAATCACAAGTCCTAATCTAACACCCGTATTAAAGAACAATATATAAGTATGGTACTGTTCAATGTAAAGAGTGCCTCACCGTGTGTGTATACAGTTGTAAAAGTCATGTAAAGATCATGTCGTGGTAACCCCCTGTTACCGCGTATCGTTGCAAGAGTATAATAAGGTCCTTCTCCCATTACATAACCCGCAGGAATCGATACTCAAGTCGCGTAGCGTACCAACTGATTACTTGTTGGCAACTCGACGTTCTAATAACATAACATAACATAACATACATTCACGCCTTTTTCCCGAAGGGGTAGGCAGAGGTGTACCCAGGACTCAGTCCCATAGTAGATACACCCACATTTCGCCAGTATGTTATTGGTCCCATGTAATAGGGGGCGAGCCTATTGCCATATACCGGGCACAGTTCCAGACTCCAGGCAGCTATTGAGATAATTCCTAATGGAAAAATCCAATATTTAACACTATGCCTGACCTGGGGATCGAACCCGGGACCTCTTGATTGGCAGTCGAGCATGCGCCCACTACGCCACCGAGGCAGTCCGTTCGGCAGACGTTCTAATATATTTTTTTAATCTTATTATTTTAATTTCTGCCCAAGTCCTATCTGTTGTATATTTTCTCATGTAATCAGGTGGTAATTTGTAGTTATATAAACAAGGATGTTTTTCAATTTCTTGCATAAATTGCATATTTACTTGCTCAGTTGCCATTTTCTCGAGAGTTACGTAGGAGACTCGACGCGCGGGCAACCAGCACGGCGGGTCGTACGCGACTAATCGCGGATGCGTATACGATACTGGTAGATAGTGTAGTGTTCGAGCACCGATACAAATGTATGTGCGATACTCCGCGGCGATTAGTCTCCGAGACTTGCAAGATACTAGAGTCGCCTGGGCGTGTCGTAATGGGAGCAGGGCCTAAATTAATTTAATTAAGTGTAGGCCAGAGTGTAGGAAAGCTTTCAAAGGAATCTTAAAATTTAATGACACCCTAAAAATCTGACGTCTTGGTGTTTCAGTTGCAAGCTACGATGAGTATGAGTTTCTTTTGACGTGTGTTGATTCGAAACTTGGTTTTTAGAACGATCCAGTACATTTGCTGTTGAAATTATTTAACTATTCAAATAAAAAAAAACACAACAGCTTTATTTTACAAATTTCAAATGTACATTTTTTTTTGTTTTATTAAGTAAATTATTAAGGTATACCTTGCTATATATGCTTAGTGTATAGGGTTCCGTACCTAGAAACCGCAAACATGTTATAAGTAATCATAATAAATTCCTTCTTGCGTCTTGTTAAATTTCATGATGCTAGACTAACGAGAAGTACCCTAGAGGCTTTTAACCCTTTGTGCAAAATATGGAAATGTGCTGTAAACCAAACATCACTTAAATCGGGGCAGTGTCCCATATCTTTGTCAATGTCAACGATCAACTTTCGGTGTAGATTTTCACAATTGAACAAGATTCTCAACGCCACATTCTTTCAAGTTATTATTTTAGTCGCATAAGCGAGTCAGAACCGAGCAGTTTCTCCACTTCTTTCTCGTTTTGGCTCGGTTCCAGCCGCTCGCTCAATATAAAGCGACCGAAATTTTTCTAACGAATTTTTGCAAAATAAACCCGGCGGCTGAGAAGTTCTAGCACTATAGCCTAACTATAAACTACGGCTATACCTAATGCCTATACCGCGATTGTACTAGACTGTAGACTGAAAAACTCCAATTAGTACGAATGCAATTTCGTTTAGATTTCGGCAATGAAAGCTCCTTATGTGCCCTGAAAGGAAATAACTACTGAGAACTTCTTTTCAATGCTTTTAAGAATGATCCTGAAAGAACGAGACTATGAGATTTACGCAAGTTCGCGCGAACTGCTTCCAGGGTCCTGGGTTCGATCCCCAGGTCGAATTCCCCAGGTCAGTTAAAAAGTTAATTACGTTATGTCATTTTAGTAGAATATATAAAAGTATCCTTTGAGATAGACACGGGCAGTAGAATATCGGCGATCAGTAAATCATTTTATGATAAATACTTCGCACATCTACCTATTACTCAAGACAATAATAGATTTCATTTATATACCGGGGGGGCGATCGTCCCGCTGGGCTGTATTACCGTGAACGTGCAGAGCGACAACGTCGCATCTGCACTACCGTTGTCTATCATCGATAACGAAAGCCCGCCCTTACTAGGATGATGCTGGTTGACAGAATTAAAATTGAACTCGCATTAAGCAATTAAACGCTTTCCACACTTTTACTGCTGTTCGTAATAAGGGGGCCGATGTATTTTAAATTAACTTTATTTCGGTAACAATATAATCAACGAACTCTGATCCTAAACAACTAACCAGGGGAAACACAAACAACATGCTCTCAAAATGTCGATCAATCACTGTTGTTCCTACCAAAAAATATATCGCCTACCCTTTTGGGGCGAGTAAAGTGCCGTTGGCTTCAGTTATGTGTATAAAAAATACAAAAATATTTAACAAACCCAGGAAATATATTTGGTTTGTTTATTGTATTATACCTATTAATTGAAATCAAATCAGATTATATAATAAAAACTAACTAACGAAAATATTTTTCGAACATATAAAGTAGGCAACTATCTAATTGCGATGTTTTAAAGCTATATAACTTAGCATACAATCACGCCGTTTTCCCGAAGGGGTAGGCAGAGGTGTACCCAGGACTCAGTCCCATAGTACACCCATATTTCGCCAGTACGAGTATATTACTGGTCTCATAGTTCCAGACGCCAGGCTGTTATCAAGATAATTAATCCCCCTAATGGAAAAATCCAACCTAGGTTTATATAGTTTCAGTCTAATCAGCATCTACGAGTACATAATGTAACAGCAATCATTGAAATTATCGCATTAGTAATATTAGTGGATTGTTCCACCCTGCCCCACTGGTAGGACAAAGTGGAGTGCCAAATTTTATGCAGTGGAATATGCCCCACTAAATTGTGATGAGAAGATTTTATTTATAACGCAAGTAGAGTCGTAGTTTGACTGATTCTATCCAAACCGCATAACAATTATATTTCTATGTTTTCGGTAGCTAAAATGCGCAATGTCAACATGAAGGTAAAAGCTTTTTGCAAAAACCGAGGATTAAAAAGCAAAACTTGACGGACAGATTGAAATTCAGTTAGCAAAACAACAGGCCAGAGTTTGGAAATCGAATTTACCACCCCCTAATTGACTTTTTACATTGTATTGGTTTATTTCAAGAACTTTGATAAACAGTCATTGATTTTCTGTTTCTAATCTTGTCTTTGAAACATCTCGAGGATCTCGAGGAGACCACAACATTCTAAAGTTTGTCTTTCACTTGATTGCCGCCACGATCTCATAATTTTGTGTTAATAACTTGTACAGGGTATTGTGAAAACCTACGCTAATAAATCATCCATCCAGTACATCCAGCGTATTCCTGCAGTCATTATCAGATCATCTGTCCACCTTGTAGGAGGATGTCCTACGCTGCGGTTGCCGGTCCGCGGTCTCTATTCGAGAACTTTACAGCCCCATTGGCAAGCTCAACGAGATATGGAGCGGGCTAGCATAATTTTCTCTGCGGAATCGAATCAGATAAGAGAAGATCCGTAGACGAAACAACTACAATGGGGCATGTTGGTAACAAAAGTTACCAACATACGCCAGCGGATTAGCAAGTTGAATTGGCAATAGGAAAGACACATAGCACGTAGAAGTAAGAAGTAATGTTGTAAAATACAGATTTATTATATACGCTGTAACTCAAAGAGAATTTGTTAACGTCAATAAATAATATGAATACCAGGACCTAGTAATTAATCTACCGTGCGTTTGGAAATATACCTCTACAAGAAGAACGCACATGAAACAGGGTTTAATTTTTTCAACTGCAAGGTTTGCAATATTTGGTTATATTTTTTTTTATGATAGTAAGTGACAAGACGAGCAAATCAGGTGCCTGATGGTAAGCATCATAATTGCCCATATCAGACACAGTGCCACCCAGTGTTTTAATATTCAAAATTGTGCGTGGCACTGCACTGCGCCTGTCACTCTGAGATATTAGTTTTTGAATATCGTCATGCCCAGTAATTTCGCTGGTAACATTGCCCTTCATACCGGATCACAGTAATGTTTGCACATTACTGCTTGGCGGATGAATAACTGGCAAAGGTGTGGTACTTCCCCAGGCGGCCTCCTGCTAAAGAGGCCTACCACTACAAAAAATTACATCTGTTTGCTTGTGGCTATGCAGAACTTTCCAGGCATCTTTGTCCTCTATGTATTGGTTAACTTTTTATTAAGCCTTTCCTAATAAAAACGATTTTTATACAGGTTTTGAATTTACCCTCAGAGAGCTAAATAAACGCTCCCCACAAAATTGCCAATACAATCCAATGTCCCTAAGTATGACCCATTTGAGTGATACGGGCCATAGCATAATTACATCGGTCGATCAGGCTTAGCTCAATGAATGAATCTTCTTTAATGGTTCATACATCAGATCAATGATACCCCTGTATCGTGCGATAAGCGCTGCTGATGACAAATTGGAATGGTTTCTGGGTCTGTTGAATTATACTCTGTAAAGATTTCAGAATAATTGGCTTTGCTTTTAGGTAGGCCCGTAATTAATACCGTATTAAAAATCGTGCGATACTGTACCATTGCGGCAATTGAGGCTTAAAAAATCGTTGTATAAGTAGTTTTTAGTAAACAGGTAACGTATATACAGGGTTATCTTTAAAACACCAGCAACCTCGTAGGAGCACGCAACCAACATCATAAATAAAATTTGTTACACGAGTTTTGATAATTTGTTAGATTTTACTTTTTTGTTAGATTTTGTAGTGGTAGGCCTCTTTTGCAGGAGGCCGCCTGGGGAAGTACCACACCTTTGCCAGTTATTCATCCGCCAAACAGTAATGTCCAAACATTACTGTGTTCCGGTATGAAGGGCAATGTTACCAGCGAAATTACTGGGCATGATGAGATTCAACAACTCATATCTCAGGGTGATAGGCGCAGTGCAGTGCCGCGCAGAATTTTGAATATTAAAATACTGGGTGGCACTGTGTCTGATATGGGCAATCATGATGCTTACCATCAGGCATCTGATGAGCTCGTCTTGTCACTCACTATCATAAAAAAAAAAAAAAAAAAAAAAAAAAAAAATCATACAAAAATAAATATCAATTTAATGTACTTACTACACTTGAATGTTTTTAACTCTACGCGCACCGTAACAGATTACGTTACGGTGCGCACACTGCCTACAAGCCCCTGCATCTCTGGCGAAGACAGTGTTTTTTAGTTTGTGAATGAAACATAGACTCACAAATGTCACGACAGTACAATGAAAAACTTGAAAAATATTTTTGTTTAATTTATTGAGTTATGTCAAAACTCGTAGAACAAATGTTGTTATTTATGATGTTAGTTGCTTGGTACTTCGGGTTTGCTGGTGTTTTTAAGGTAACGCTGTATACAATGTGTTAAAATTAAAATTCTCAAGGGGTGAAACTACCTCCATACCTTAACAACTTTCAAAGGAAAGAATTGCGAAATTCCAAAAATATAATTCCACTACCCATACAAATTGGATCAGCTCAGCTCAGATCGGCAAAATTGTAAAAAGGGCTTAAACTTTCCATGGCACTTTGTCACCATTGAGTGTATAGGTACAAGCGCCTTAACAATTTAACATTTCGATCGAAAATAGTGCAAACTAAAGCAATTTTCTTCGGCTAGTGGACACAATTTAAAAGTTTCCTTGATTATTCACGACCAAAAAAGCTCACTGTTTTCTGAATTTCATTCTCTTATTAGGAACGTAAGCGAAACTTTCCTCAACGACTTGAATCTTTTGTATTAGTATCGGCTCTTTGCCACGGCTTTCCACTTTTTGCTGGAACAGGTTTTTTTTTTATATGAAAGTCAGTAACAAGACGAGCAAATCAGGTACCTGATGGTAAGCATCATGATTGCCCATATCAGATACAGTGCCACCCAGTGTTTTAAAATTTAAAATTCTGCGCGGCACTGCACTGCGCTTGTCACTCTGAGATATGAGTTGTTGAATCTAATCATGCCCAGTAATTTCGCTGGTAACATTGCCCTTCAGACCGGAACACAGTAATGTTTGCACATTACTGCTTGGCGGATGAATAACTGGCAAAGGTGTGGTACTTCCCCAGGCGGCCCCGTGCAAAAAAGGCAAAACACTACAAAAAAAGGTTTACAAATATTAGGTTTTAATACTTTTGTTCACACGTCGTCCAGCCTTGCTGCACAGTGACCAAAGGAAACAACAGCCCAGCAAATTTTAGAAGTATCGTTTGTAGACTTTCCTTTTCTATTAAATAATACTGGAACACTTCAGCAAATTTTAAATAATTTATTCCAAGCCCACCATCCTCAATCTCGCTCTATAGAATCATCTGTCGCGCTGGCATCCCCTTCCCCGTGTTGCCATCACGCCCTCGCACATACCATAGATTAATAATTAATACTTTCCATAAAACCACCATAACGTTCACAGAATTCTTAGCATGCGCGTCACAATTAACATGAACCTAGGACGATTAATTCGTTCAAGACATGAACCCTACCCGTTTAGCGTTTAATCATTTCAAGCAATTTTCAAGCCGACATAACTTTGCATAGGCGTAACCCACAAAAATTCAATAACCCTCACCGTAACATCATGAAATTATGTTATCTAAATCTCTAATACAATGCAAAATCCGTAACGTAAATGTCCGTAACGTCACCATGCGGTTCTAACGGAAGACCAGCGTTGACTGTTTACAGCCAGCACCATGCTGAGTTGAAATCGTGTTGGGACATACTTTGTTTCTATTAAGTACGTCATAATGTCGTACTCAAAACTATTTTGTATGAAGTGTGTCTCGATAAATGATTTTCTTTCTTTCTTTCAAAATAAGAACTAGCAAATTTACTGGGCTTTAAGTCTCAGGGGGCTAAATTTTCCGGGGGATGGTGTCAAATTTCTCAAGGCCAGGATACGCTCTTGATTCAACAGTGATTTTGTTATTTTTTTAATTCAAAGTCATATTTTTTATGTCCCACCTCTAGTGATGACATCTGATGACCTATAAAACAAAGAATAAAAGACAGAAAAAGAAGAGAATCATCAAAACCAGTTCAAGATTGGCGTAGTAATCGAGTAATAAACATACAAAAAAAATAACAATCTAATCAAAGGTTTTACAACCTTCACCTTTTCCGAAGTTAGATAAAAAACCGGACGTCGTCATGGAAAAGGGGCGCAACAGTTAATTCGTCCATTTTGGTAATTTATTAGCGGATAAATTTACACTTTTACTTAGTTTTCTCTGAAAAAACCCGCGCGAGGGTCTCAAACTGTGCGTTAATTTGATACTTTTATCAACCACCGGAAAGTTCAAATTAGTTTTACCTACTGTAAAGTAGGTAAAACTAAGCACTAAGTAGGCGCTACGAATTAGATATTCGAAGTTTGTTGAATTTTTAATGGAGCTTAGAGATTTTATATCGCATAAAAATCTGCTAAATAATTATAATAATGCCTATACCTTTGCCCCGTGGATTTATCCGCTGATAAGCACTGAGCACGCTGTAAAGTTTTACTTAATCCGGGATCTATGCTACCAAACCACACATTACTTCAAAGCTAAAAAAATAACGTAACATACAATCACGCCTTTTCCCGAAGGGGTAGGCAGAGGTGTACCTACCCAGGACTCAGTCTCATAGTAGGTAGGGTTTTGTAGTAGTAGGCCTCTTTTGCAGGGGGCCGCCTAGGGAAGTACCACACCTTTGCCAGTTATTCATCCGCCAAGCAGTAATGTACAAACATTACTGTGTTCCGGTCTGAAGGGCAATGTTACCAGCGAAATTACTGGGCATATGAGATTTAACAACTCATATCTCAGGGTGACAGGCGCAGTGCAGTGCCGCGCAGAATTTTGAATTTTAAAACACTGATTGGCACTGTGTCTGATGTTGGCAATCTTGATGCTTACCATCAGACACCTGATTTGCTCGTCTTTTCACTCACTATCATAATAAAAAAGTACATCCACATTTCGCCAGTAACTTATTGGCCCCATGTTATAAGGGGCGAGCAACAAATATCCATCCATCTATCCATACTTACAAACTTTCGCATTCATAATATTAGTAGGATAACGTCCATTCGGGACACATTTACTGTGAAGTTTGTTGGAAACTAGTTCTCCATTATATTAAATATAATAATGCCATTGAAAGCTGGTAGTGGGTTTACTTTTAATGTAAAACTGGTTTACTACTACTTTATTACCTGATTTACTCTCGGAGCTGTATTTCTCTGCGCCAAGGATACTGCCCAGGGTCTAAAGGTTCAATTTGTTCTACGTCCCTTTCCCTAATTCTAATCTCGGTCATAATGCTCCCGTGGCTAGGCTTGTCCATAATTTCAATAATATTTAAAAAAAAAAAACAGATTTTGACATACCTATTCTCTAACAACGTGCATGAATTGCAAAGGTTCTTAATGTTAATATTATAATTTATTTGAGCATTACATTAAATATTGCCTGTTAGGCACCATGGAGCCTCGCGGAGACGCACTAGACTCAATATATTTATTGAGTCTAGTGCGTCTCCGCGATGTACATGTGGATGATCTAAATAAATAAACATTCCGTACGATGGTTGCATGAGTGCAATATAACACGGTTGAATAATTCCAGCAGCTTTCATCTTACGCTTTGTGTTTGGCATCAAGTGGCGTGAAATCGATGAAGGGAGGATGTAATTACCGAGAGAATACATTGTATATCATTATACTAATAACTAGCTGAGGAACTGGTCTAACGAGCAAATACAATATTGGATGCATCAACAATGCATCCAATGCAGTCAAAGACGAAGAGAAAAAACGATTCGACCTAAAGACGCCATGTAATTAATTTTAATATGAAAACAAATTTGCAATATGTGACAGTGTGCGGGGGGGAGGTGGGCTACTTTTATTGGATTATTAGACTCATTTATGATCCAAAACCCTTACTATCAGTTTCGTCGATTCGTCCCAATAGGAAGAACCTGACGTGGGACGAAACGACGAAGGAGCCTCCTGTTTATATTATTACTCGTCGCGCCGCGTGATTCGAGTGTTAGAAGGGTGAAGATTAAAGGTTATATGTGTTTTAATGCCAAATCATAAAAAAAATCGAAATAAAAAAATTTACCAAAAAATTAAAAATAACCGTTTCGGAGGAGTTTGGTTACAAACACTTTGACACGAGAATTTTTATTTATTATATTTGTGTTAGGAAATTATATTTGATAGAATTTGTACTAAAAATATTTCTATATTCATTTATGCTGTAAACGATCGAACCTAAAGTCTAAATATAACTTTTTCTAATACAAAATAATCATAAGGATTCTTAAAAAAAAAGTAAATGTACTCGGTTTGCTTATGTAAGTACTTTAGAATATATATGCTATATTTTCCAACTGAAGACTGAACTCTTGCGGCATCCGGTGTGTTTTCCTTACAATATAATATCATGGAATCCCTGGTCTGTTCACACATCCTGTCCATTGCTCTACCCCTGAAGTGGTTAGAGCCAGTCGAGTGGAAACCTGCGATAATGATACCCCTCACAACGAACGTGTTCGAGAAAGCTTGTGAAACCAAATAAAGGATGTTTTATGGATATTGTAGATTTGTTTTCTTTGGTTATTTTAGTAAAAAAAAATTACGCTATCAATATTACTAGGTTAAATTAGAACGTTTTTAAGGCGCTGTCCAAAGCAAATTCGCCCTCTCGCTTCGTCTCGTCCGGGATTAAAAGAACCCAATGTGTTATTCAAGGGTCTAATCTATCAACATCCCAAATTTCAGCCCAATCGGTTCAGTAGTTTTGGCGTGTAAGAGTAATTATATATTAGTAGGATATGAACATAAACACACATTCACGCCTTTTTCCCGAAGGGGTAGGCAGAGGTGTACCCAGGACTCAGTCCCATAGTAGATACACCCACATTTCGCCAGTATGTTATTGGTCCCATGTAATAGGGGGCGAGCCTATTGCCATCTACCGGGCACAGTTCCAGACTCCAGGCTATTGAGATAATTCCTAATGGAAAAATCCAATATTTAACACTTTGCCTGACCTGGGGATCGAACCCGGGACCTCTTGATTGGCAGTCGAGCATGCGCCCTCTACGCCACCGAGGATATGTTGGTATTATTACCGCTCCAAATACTTCCAAAATATAACAAAATAAGCACAAATCGTTAACTTGGGCCGCGGCGCACGTATCTCAGTGATTTATAAACGAAATAAATTCAAAAGATAAAACTTTGAAACGTTTAGAAGGTATAATCTGCGCTCAAATAAACATAAATTATACGAAATCGCCAACAAACAATTCCGAGAAAATCCGTCAATACACAATGAAAAGCTAAAATATTATTTCAAGCACAAAGAAATATAATTATTAAACATTTATTATTTATGTGTCGCTCGAAAACACGGGATACATACCCGCGGTGGTATTACGAACATACAATCGCGTAACAACAGCAATACATTTTGCTGTTGTTTCGTTTGATTTGCAATCAAATCAAATGAAAAATAAGCTCCGTTCGCGTTCACACTGCATGGATGTCGAAGCTACACTAAAATAAGGTGCACGGATTGAAGTGCACTTTAGTAGAGCATAGTGAGTGTTCGGAGAGCGAAATCTAGTCAAGTCATTTCTGTACATCATCAATGAAATCCCCCGTAATCAACAGAAAAAACACGATAATATGAACTAGTGATTGGACTTCACTCGGCAAACAAGCTAATTTACGCGTTCCTTCCTTCAATTTTCGTATTTATCTTAGTAATTAGGCATTAGGTCAATAGTCAATACGCTCGCAGAATACAAACGCTGCAGGTAAAATTGGAAGCAATTTAAAGTTACCTTAGATTATTTAAAGGTCTCCGAGTGCGCTCTTACTTCTGCTACATGGCTGCCTAGATAAATCAATGCTGCTGTCGTTATATTTTTCAAATGTGGTAACTAAAAGTACATCAGAAGCGGCGTACCCGAGCCTGTCCAACACAATTTTTCATGCACACCGCCTTAGTACTTATTGCAAACTGTTTTTTTATGCACACAACAATTTCAAAGTTGCCGTATTTTCGAAGTTATTGTTTTTATGTAGTGCGGTATCTTATTGAAGCTCGCGCGGAGACTATATTATAATCTAAGGTACCATTCGAGTCAGGTAAGTGAACGAATTTTTCTTTTGGAAATAAATAGCCGGATGCCATTAGGTGAATCACCTACTTCGTAGAGCTGGGCCTTGAGATGTATATCTCAGTATAAACGTAAGTAATACGTTTTTCAATAATATTTTAATTGACTTTTTGTTTTGTTTTATTTTATATTATAGTTTTCTCTTGTAGAGTCTTCTTCTTGTAGAGGTATCTTTCCGAACGCACGGTAGACTCAGTACTGTTTATCTTTATTGACGTGCAAAAGTGTCAGATTATGACCTATTTGAATAAATCTGTTTGAGTTTGAGTTTGAGTGTTACAAAAATATTATAAAGTACCTAATACTAAAGGGAGGGGGTCTCCCAACCATCCACCCATCACCCATCCAACTGAACCACTTTCAAAAGAAAGGATTGCGAAACTAGCAAGAAGATTTTTTGTGTTTTCCATAGACAAGGTTATGAAAAAATTCTCAAAATTCCTACGAAAATAAAAAAGCAGTACGAGGGACTACTCTATTATGTATTCTACTCCTAATAATAAACCCACTTATCCTTCTTCTAATATTATAAAATTCAAATCTTAGCAATGTAAAAAAGTTACGTTTGTAGAAGGTGAAAAAACGCTACCGAGTTAGAACTCGACTCCGACGCCATCTAGATGACACAAACAGCACTAGCGCTGTTTATTTTTGTGTGTATTTTTGTTCCGTTTTCACGCTAAAACTACTGAACCGATTGAGCTGAATTTGGTATGTAGATAGCTTAACCCTGAAACAGCACATAGGCTACTTTTTATTCACATATTTCCACGGGAAACGAAGACTATGCGGGTGAAACAGCGGGGCACATCTAGTATTATTATATGCGAAAGTTTGTGAGGATGGATGGATGTTTGTTACTCTTTCAAGAAAAAACTACTGAATGAAATGGATTGTGTAGGTAGCATAAACCCTGGAATAAAATATTAAACTTTGTTTCCTGATATTCCCACGGGAACGATGTCTACGCGGGTGCAACTGCGGTGCGGAGCTAGTTCACAATAAACTACGAAATACGTGTATAAATACAACGTGAAGTACTTATAGGTAAAGATATTCGTGTCTGAGACTCCGTTGGGAAATTCATATAAGTAGTAAATCCAAATTATTAAGCTATGATTTCGTTTATTAATGGCATTAAATAAACAGTTATTTTACCTACCTGAATATTTATGTAGCTCAAATTATATTGTCCTTTCATATGAGTAACGAAGCTCCGATTCATGAAACGGAATGAAAATTTAGTTTTACATTAAAAACAAAATTATACCATATTTTGCGGCAAAAGCAGTACCTAACGCGTTAAAACATAAATGTATTTATTTATTAAATGCCATCACAATATACTTACATTATTTCATCCAGATAACAGAACATAAAATACAATCATGCTTTTATCTCGAAGAGTTGGGCAGAGGTATACCTGGACTCTTACTTCTAGTATATAGTATATAATATATAGTAGGTACACCCACATTTCGCCAGTATGTTGAAATAATAAGTTAAGCTTTATTTGTCGAAAACATAAAAGTTGATAAATAAATAAAATAAATAAAAATCTTTTATTTCAGATCATTCAGATCCATAGTGTGTTAGTTACAATTCTTAAAAAACTATGTTACTAACAAGTGTTAGTAAAAATTAAACTTAATACAAGTGTTAGGTTAACTTACATACTATGTTCCTACCTACTTGACAGCCCCTGTCACAATATTCGCCCAGAATTTCTGGATGGGACAATCTGGACGGGATGCAATCATTTCCAGAACAAATGTCATTTCATATGAATAGACAAGTTTTAATATAGGTAATTATAATAATATTATGCTATAAACATAATAGATATACACAAGGGGTAAAGATACCCATTGTGTAAGAGGCAGTTTTACTCCCGAGCGAGAAACCGAGTTGTACCGAATTTTACTTTTCACTACGATTGTGAGAAAATAATAATATAATTTCATCAAAACATTTTTTCTGGATATCGCCGTGGAGTTACCGGCTTTAGAATAGTGCTCCACCCTCTCTACCTGTGGTTGCCGTAAGAGCCGGCTAAGGGTTAACAGATCCGCGTCCTCTGCAAAAAAAACATGGAACTGCGCTCGACAACCCGCCTGCCAAGCGAGTTGAGTATTGGCAAAACCCCCCTTTATGGGGGAGACCTATGTTCAGTAGTGGATTACCAACAGCTGACTGACCAACAATGACGGACTCTTTGAGCAACAAGGAATGAAAATAATGATTTAATATGAATGGGTTTAAATCACAAGGTCTTTTTTCTTTTTTTCCCCTCCCTATTCATTTCACACGCGTAAAAAAATCGTATTCGTCAATGTCACGGCGCAATCGGTGACGAAACGAACGGATCGACCTGTGATTGATGGCCAGGTGACATTCGGTGATTATGAACATTAGCTGTCTACGCCTTTCATGTTCAGCTATTTGATGAAAAGGTTGGAAGCTACCCATCAAGGTCTCTGAATTAAACGTATTTTTATTGAAAATTTTCGTTCTTCAATAAAAAGTTATATAAAGTAAAGATACTAGGTAGGTACCTACTAGTCGAATTTTTTGCACACCCGCGGTGAAGTGATCGTTCGCTACACCTGAACGATGCGTTTTCCGGCGCTGAATGGAACATCAGACATACACACAAAATAAGTTGTTAATGCATACGTATGTATGCATAGTGTAGGGTTTTATAATTAGATACCAAGGACATACAGCGCCATCTATTAGCTCTTTTTGCAAAGTATGGAAATATGGAGTAAAATGGTCATAACTTTTGATTGCGTTAACTTAGAAGTATGATTTTTACAGCCACAAGATTATCAATAAATGTGTACAATAAAATATTTTAAGTATCGCATTTAATTATAACTAATTAAGCAAATTTTCTAAAAAAATTGTAACGCGCGTCGCAATAATTAAAAAAATACATAATAAAGTGAGGTTAAGTACCTCTTCTTCTCAGCTGTAGCAAGTCCACTGCTGAACATAGGCCTCCGCCATAAACGGAGGGGGGTTTACCAATACTCGCCACGCTTGGCAGGCGGGTTGGCGAGCGCAGTTTGGTGAATTTTACGCAGAGGACGCTGCTGCCCATCCTCTGGATCTGACAACCCTAAGCCGACTCTTACGGCAACCATGGGTAGAGAGGGTGAGGTACTATTCTATAGCAGGCACCCCACGGCCCACTTTAGCTCATATTATTACCTCACTTTATTAAAATCAAATTATAAATGAATCAGTGATAATAAAAGGGCTATGTTTGGGAATATTATTGCGAATAACATTCTCTACCCGGCAATATAGGATAAATAAACAGTGTAAGGTTTTCTGGGCCCAGCTTGCTTGGATTCCGAGTCCGTTTCCTTTCAACCCCGTTATTTTTCGCACACACACACACACACCTGGTTAAAATAATTGATTATTTGGTCACTGGCACAAATATTAGGTATTTTGGGTCTCCGTCACGTCATCGACCAATGACCAAATGTGTTATATAATACGGTTTCTCCTCTACAGCTATAATATATTAAAAAAATTATAAAACGCGACAGCTTTAGAAAAATATTAACCGAAAAGCAAAAAACAAGCTTTCTGCATGACAGACTGGGAGAAAGGTACCCTATGTCACTCACACAATTGAGACGAAGCAAATGACACCTCTCTTGTCAAAATCCATCAAGCCGTTAAGGCCGTGCCAAAGAAACCTCATACATACCCACATACATACATACATACATATATAATACATACATACTCTCAAAAAACATAACCCTCCTTCTTAGCAGTCAGGTAAAAAGTGACAGTTTTCCAAACAAGTGAAGCTTGGGGTATCTAATCTGGGATCATTATTTTCAACATTTTTATGAAATTCTCATCATGTTCATGACAAGCGATTCTATTAATATGGTAATTATTACCATTTCTGCACGAGGTTACCGTAATTAGGTATATAGACCCACCATTTTATCTGTCCAGTTAGCAGCGTCGCTAGTGGAGAATATGGTGATGACGTTCCTCAAAACGGCGACTGATAGACTGTAGTTCCAATTATGTCCACCTGAAAAGCTAAGATGATATTGCCAACAGAAAAATCTTAATCTTATCTGATCCACCCACGAAGCTCAATTTAATACACCTAAATATTTCTTTGCCATATTTGGCTTTATCTAACTAAAACCTGGGACACATGAAATTACCATAAAAACAAGGCCAAACAAAAATCTTCTGTATAATAAATGTGCATATTCCAAGCGAGATGACAGGCGGTTACATAAATTCTATTTATAATCCGACTTCTACGGTTTATAGAATGATACGGTCCACTTATATAAGTACGTATATCAGTCATCTGGTTACCATAGTACAGGCTTCTAGCCTAGTTTGGGACCAGATGACCGTGTGTGGAAGTTGTCCCATATTATTATTATATCTCTACTATTATATAAAGAGAGAAAGTGATTCACTGACTGACTGACTGACTGACTCATCAACCCAGAGCCAAAACTACTGGACCGATGATTATGAAATTTTGACAATAGATAATGTTTACAGTCTAGACAAGTAATAAGAAAGGGTTTTTCAAAATTTTACCCCTAAGTGTATTAAATAGGGGTTGAAAGTTTGTATGGAGTAGACTTCATTTTTCAGCCGATTAATTTCAAATTTTGTAGAAACATTCTAAAATGAAAATAACTAAACACGTGTTTCAGCGTTTTCAAAAATTTCAGCCCTTTTGTGGAAAAATACAGTTTTAAAGTTTCTTATGAATATTTTAGTTCCAACAATGCTTACTAGATGGCGCTACAGAAAAAATTCAATATTTTCTTGCAAGACATAACTACCCTAAAGCAACATTTTTAGGTAATTTAGTTCCAACATTGCATAATAGATGGCGTTCTGTAAATAATTAAAACGCGCTTATGACTTAAAAAAACATAACAAAAACATACATTCACGCCCTTTTTCCCGAAGTGGTAGGCAGAGGTGTACCCAGGACTCAGTACCACAGTAGATACATTTCGCCAGTATGTTATTGGTCCCATGTAATAGGGGACGAGCCTATTGCCATCTACCGGGCACAGTTCCAGACTCCAGGCAGTTATTGAGATAATTCCTAATGGAAAAATTCAATATTTATCACTTTGCCTGACCTGGGTTTCGAACCCGGGACCTCTTGATTGGCAATCGAGCTTGCGCCCTCTACGCGATAGAGGCAGTCGCTTATGATTTCGCTTCTCTTTATCATAGCTCTATTAAACTGGGTTGCAACAAGATCGAATTATGAATGCTCTTCTTACTGTTTTCACTGTTTCCGTAATCCGTATATGTCTCCAGATTATTCAATCTATTACCAATACCAATATCATAGTATAAAGTGAGACACTTTGTTTTTTATTTGCAACGAATAGGTTCCGAAACTACTGGACCGATTTAAAAAATCTTTTACTTATGGAGAGCTTAATTCAGTGTCACTCACACTGAATTAAGCTCTCCATAGATAGAAATACATAGGCTATATTACGAGGTTTTGAAAAATATTAGGGATCCGCAAGAAATCTGCAATATTGTGAACTAAGGTGTCACATAATTACCAAATATATTCATTAACTTGCGTGCGCTGTGAAATCTATTAATGGTAGAATAATATAATGTACTAGGGGTTTGTAGTACTTACCAATATTTACAAAATAGTTAACGGACATTATATCCATCTATTTTGGTTTAGTTACAATAATCGAAGCAGTCATTATTTTTCATGCAGTGTAAAAACTATTGGTGGTAGATTAAAGTAATGTACTAGGGGTTTGTAGGACTTATCAATATCTACAAAATAGTCTACGGAAATTATATCCATCTATTTTGGTTTAGTCACAATAATCGAAGCAGTCATTAACTTTCATGCGCTGGGAAATCTATTTGTGGTAGAATAAAGTAATGTACTAGGGGTTTGTAGTATTTACCAATATCTACAAAATAGTGAACGGACATTATATTCATCTATTTTGGTTTAGTCACAATTATCGAACAGTCATTATTTGCATGCGGTGAAAACTATTCATGGTAGAATAAACTAATGTTTTAGGGCTAAGGGTTTGTAGTAATTATCACTATCTACAAAAAATCCACGGACATTATATCAGTCTGTTTTGGTTTAGTCACAATAATCGAAGAAGTCATTATTTTTATGCGGTATGAAAATTAATGGTGGTAGAAATAATGTACTAGGGGTTTGTAGTACTTATATATCATCAAAATAGGCCTCGGAAATTGTTTCCATCTGTTAAGGTTTGGTCACTATAACAGAAATAGTCATTAATTTGCGTGCGCTGCGTAAACCATTAGGGTTATACCTATAAAAATACAATGTATCACGAATTTACTAATTTACTCCTGTTAAAACGTTCCATTCTACTTCTCCCGTGCGAAGCCGGGGCGGGCCACTAGTATTTAATATAATATATATTTACTTTTACAAATTTTAAATTTTTTCTTGTCTTCTTGACCTTTATCTTTTAACTATAGCTCGACATAAACGAGTAAAAAATAATGGGGGCGCCACTGGATTTATCAATTAGAAAAACTTTTAAGTCAACACGTACACTTTAAATTTATCTGTATATTATTTATCTATATAGCCTATGACTGCCTCGGTGGCGTAGAGGGCGCATGCTCAACTGCCAATCAAGAGGTCCCGGGTTCGATCCCCAGGTCAGGCAAGTGTTAAATATTGGATTTTTCCATTAGGAATTATCTCAATAACTGCCTGGAGTCTGGAACTGTGCCCGGTATATTAGCCTGTTGCCATCAATAGGCTCGCCCCCTATTACATGGGACCAATAACATACTGGCGAAATGTGGGTGTATCTACTATAGGACTGAGTCCTGGGTACACCTCTGCCTACCCCTTCGGAAAAAAGGCGTGAATGTATGTTATTATGTTATGTATTCATTATTAGTTATTTAAAGTAGTAATTATTTGTTTTGTAAAGTTGTTTATTTGACACCAAACATAAATTTAGTCGTGAGGAAGTTAAAAAACACACGCACACCCTTTCCTTTTAACTTTCGTATTAATAATTTAAAAAAAAATGTGGATGTAACTGCGCCTTGTTGTGACATCCCCTAAAAAAACGTAAACTTTTTTTTCTTCTTTTATGGACCCACACGAATGTATTGCCAGTGTCAAGTTATATAAATATTCAAGTTAATATAGTCAATTAGTCAGTGTCAGGGCAAGCCCAGTCAAGTCACAGCTCTAGTAAAGTGGTGGTCTTTATAAGAAGCTGCCGGAATTTTGGCAGGAACACGAAAAATCACATTTCAACTCTCGCATCACTTGCCACACTCAACACGTAATATTCCACCATTATTACACGTTAAACACTTGAAAATGCACCGATAATTGATCAAGATACGGGAGCCAAACTGTGCTCTTCGGCCTCCCGCCAAAACTCTTCAAAACTAAACTTGCTTTATAAGTCTTATAAAGACAGTCTAGTTGAATATATCGTCCATGACACATTTTTATTTCCATTTATAAGCGAGTATTATTTAAATGCCGCTTTCGTATTCTGTTTACGAAGAACTTAATTACAATTTTAGCAATTTTTTTTCTGTGTTTATCTTCATGTTTGAATTCGAAATGATATTCGTAAGTATATGTTTAATACTTGAACGCTTCTTAGTTTTTTTTTTCGGACAATTATTGGCGAGAGTGTCACCGTTATTTATCTTCTGAACTTTTAATGAATTTATTCGAGTTTATTGTTATATATTTTTTTATTCTATTTAGATACATATACAAATAACTTTATTTGACTCAAAAACAAACAATATATCTATGTGTCCTACAGACCCACACTAAGATAAGTCTTGTGTTGTGGGCCTCTCTCTATGGTATATAATTAACGTGTCATCCTTTGAAGACCAGAGAATGTGTGTGTGAACTTGACACAAAGAGGAACTAAATAAAGAACAGACTACCTTCCAATTTAACAAACAACTATGTAAATAATAATAATATAATATAATAATAATATGGGACAACTTCCACACACGGTCATCCGAACATCCTAAACTAGGCTCGAAGCCTGTACTATGGTAACCAGATGACTGACATACATACTTATATAAGCTTATAACACCCAGACACAGTGAGTGTTCATGCACACAAATGTTTGACCTGGCAGGAGATCGAACCCGGGGCCTGCAGCTCATAAAGCAGAGTTACTATCATCTGAGCCAACGAGGCTCTCTTGGTATCCCAAGTGTAATGTCTCTATAAGCACGTTCAAAGCCAAAATCGGATAAGTAAGCCTCATGCGCGCCGACTCAAAAATCACATGCTATGGCTGATTCTGTAATTGGCTAATCGAATTGTTTCAGTCAATCTGAGAAGCTCGTCTGAACATGGGCTTCTGTTGTTGGTTAATTGTATTTTATCAGCCAAACACGGATAATAATGGATGGTGGTTTTATTGCTATATTTTTACAAAACTATCTCTGATATTCAATGGAATTTTCTATGGACAATCCTAAAATAATGAAATCAATAATTTTAATACTAAAATAGTTCGGCTCAAGTCGTTCACAATACAAATGACTAGCAATGCAGAAACGCACGAAACAACACAATAGGGCTTCCGCATTATTATTCACTTCACAAAATGTCCTGCCACTTACACAGTAACGTAACTATTTCACTAGCTCTAAAATGTTCAATACATTGTCATTCAATTCTATCTGCTTTGCCAACAACATAGTAAAAGATTGTATGCAGTACTTAGAGTCTGTCCTACTTAACTAGACGCCCGTGGCGCTAGCTTCTTTGCGTAATTCGCATGAATTCTGAAAAATTGTTCTTGAGGATATTTAGTTGAAATTTTCGGCAAGTGCTTAGTTATATGGATAGCCATAACTCAAGCAAGCGTAAGCATGGCGGACAACTCCTCAGGTATAAAGACGTGCTTATGAGACACATGAAAAAATGCAACATAGAGGCATCTCAGTGGGAGAAGCAGGCCGATAAACGACCGGAGTGGATGGCTTGTGTGAAAGCCAAAGTTCACGACTTTAAAATGAGACGACGCTATGAACTTGATATTAAGCGCGATGAATTGAAAGCCAGAACACCTGCAGCAATCAATTATAATTATATCAATGGTGTACTCACATGCCCACAGTGTGCGAGGATCTTCACAAAGAAGATAGGCTATATAAGCCACATGCGAGCGCACAAGCGACAACACCGGAGATGAAGCTGTCGCCGTGGCCGAAGCCGGCCGGATCAGAACATCATCATGAGCCATAATTCAGTTGCAAAATATACAACCAAAAGACAATATCGAAACACCAGCTTATGCACTAAAGTTTATCTCTTACCGTATTGTCTCAGAGCTACTCCACTACTATTAAATATTATATCCGATACGAAATTGCATACCTACATTATTATGCACAAATAGCGAATCGTAAACCAAACATGTTGCCAAGTTGTTTTAATATTTGATATTGAAATAGAGCTCCCGGCACATTGCTCCATAAACGAACTACGTATATTGGAAGATAAAACAAAATCGATACGCACTATTAAAATTTAAAAATTACTTTGCTGGTGATTTATTTTGGAGCTGTTGGTCTATCAGGGGTATTGGTTGTTACGTTTGTTAGAATAGATATTACAACACCTTGTAATCACCAACCATCTTAATCAAGTCGAAGTTTGCGGGCGTATTAACGAACAATGAAACAGAAACGTGTCACCATTGTTGAATGAAACTCTGGCTTATGACCGAGTGAAACTCTTAACAACGATAATTAGAACGGCAAACTGTTCCCCTGCCCTATTGTCTCCAGGAAATCATTAAGGGTGCCACAGTACGCGGACCCCCTCTCCGTCTCGGATTGATTCCTCGATGTTCCGCCCGGAGGTGCCATTATAAACCGGTCGGTCACGACGGGAGAAATACGAACAGCTTCCGTAAACCGACCCTTACTTATTGAATGAAACAAAAATTGGGTCAGTATATCATGAACGAATCCCGCTGACCCTATTGCTAACTTAAATCCCAATATAAGAGTCGACCGACACCACACGACGCACCGTCGACGTAATGAAGCTCCAGATTACACGATTGACCGCACCCGACGAAGATACCCTCTGGCACATGCCGCAGAAAAACGATAACATCTTTATGAGAATCGCCAAGAAATTGCGTCAATAAAAGCGAATAAACAAGCCCTACATAATGATGAATAACTTGTATTTACTCTCCGTCTGACCCAATTGTTGTTTGATTTTCATAAAAGAGCCTCGGTTTTAAATCAATCATCGAGATAGATCACAGAAACCTCTTTTACACGTCCGTAGCGTAATTGATGAGACAGGCACCGTTCAAATAAGTACAGAATAAAGAAAAAGTAATTACACACAGTCTAGATTCAGGCACGACGTGTGGGCGGGTGGGAACCGACGTTATTCGTTGGAATTTTGGACTGAAATCTTCAATTAGGGTCGCTAACTTTTGGAAATTTGGGTACGGTTTCTGGGACGGCCGAATGAAATTAAGACCCATACAGTCATGCTACCGCTTGTTACATACATGTATAACAATTTGCGCCTTACGAAAGGAAATTAGAAGGGTCCAACAAACTTTAAATCTTATTTGAGACTTGCGAAAGATTAGTGCTCACTGCTCACTAAATGTAGATGTAGATTTTTATTGATAAAAATAATTTTACATGTCAATGATCTTAATAATAAAATGATATATTCTAGTTCTTAAATAATATGTACTAGGCCTAGGTACTTAAATATTATTTCAAGTTTGGAATGAATTCCTTGATTGTATAAGGGTGCTTTCTCAATAAAGAAAGCTCTTGTCATATTTTTAAAAGTGTGCACGGTTTTAGCGTCACGTATAGCTTAGAGAGTGCGTTGTATACCTTGACACAAAATATCCTGGTACACTTTCACGATTTGACGAACTTATGTGTAAGGACCATTAGGTTACTAGTTAGAGGTCCGAAAGATATTTTTGTCGGACAACTGTTCTGTTTCATATTCTTTTTATGTATAAAACTGTTTATAATATATAGACGGTAAAACCTATTCTATATAATATGTTAATGGTATACATTAGAGAATTAATGGATCAGATTGGTCGACTGGTCTCGTGATGAGCTTAGCTGTTCGACGCCGCAAGCGTGTGCGATTAATTTGTTACCGTTGAATTATTATAATGGGAGGTAAACGAAAAACATCCTAAACACGTATGTGCTTTCTCGGCGCAATTTTCCCTGATCCTCTACAAAATAAAAGTACATACGAAGTTTGTTTCTCGTGTATCGATGTTCAGCTAAGATCAAATGCAGTCTTTAGCAATTTTAAAAAGGAAAATAGGAGAGCTGTTTCTACGGAAAAGTGTCTTTTATGGAATTCATTTCATTCAGCTTATGTTGAGTGTTGCGTTTTCAGCTCGCTATCAGTTGAAATATATATAACGTGGTACATAAAGGTGTAATAATAATTAAGAGGGAGCATCTACCCCTTAAACTGAACAATTACAAAATAAATCATTTTATAGCTCGCGAAATCAAATGTCTATTTCCATCACAAAATGGATCAGCTGATCAATCAATTTGTAGGCGAAGTAGATTTTATTTTGCGAATTTTTCAAAATGCAAAATTTGCTTTCCTTTGTAAGAACGGAACAACCGTTGAACGAGTAGCGACCTCTATAGTTTTACCACAGGTACTATATACTATACCTTTTTTTAACCAGTTGTAAAAATTCTAACTATAATGTTCCTATAATGTATGTATCCATATTAGTTTGTTAATTATATATGTAATTATTATTTTTATAGTGGTAGGCCTCTTTTGCAGGGGCTGCCTGGGGAAGTACCACACCTTTATTCATCCGCCAAACAGTAAAGTGCAAACATTACTGTTGTAAATTACAGGGCATGACGAGTTTCAACACCTAATATCTCGGGGTGACAGGCGCAGTGCAGTGTCATGCGGAATTTTGAATATTGAAACACTGGGTGGTACTGTGTCTGATATTACCATCTGGCACCTGATTTGCTCGTCTTGTTACTCACTATCATAAAAAAAATCTGAATTATCTTAATTATTCAGAGATAGTATGTGGTAAATGAATGTACATGTCGTATTTGATAAATATAAAATGAATATCATTGTCGCCTAACAAAGCATCTCTACACAAAGGCTTCTAACACCGGCTTATTATAGATATTGTGGTGTAAGCTGGTAAACTCAGGAGCGGGACTGCAGGCATTTTCCTAGTTGTGTTATTATCAGAGCTTCTTTTATACTGTCCCATTGAAAAGATTTCAATAAAATCTCCGGGAAGTTAACAAAAGCGTCCAAACAATAATAAACGGGATAATCGGGCGTGGAAACGGTTTGGGGTCCCACAATGCCAAGTTTGGGGTCCTTGATCATGATTGATGCCGCAAGTTCGGGCCTTGTCCGAGCTCTGGTGGCAATTGTGCTTCATTGTTTTAAGTTGAAGTTCTTTGTCCGGTAATGAAACAGGGGGTGATTTAACGCTGCATAGATAATCACTGACTAGCGCCTGATCTGAATAGGTGCGCATATTTTATAAAAGGCAAAGTTTTCGTGGGTATAAAATTTTTTATAGCCTATTAAATTTCATGCAACTTAGCATTCAATGACGCTTATAATTTTATGTTTATTCTATGCTAGGATATAAACAGGGCCTTTATCCTTACAGTGGAAAACTTGAAAGAATCCATAGAGATGGTATATTAGTTGTAGATACAAGACATAAAATACATACCTAGTGAAAATAAAGCTCTGTAGGTATGTTACACTATATCTCTATAGTTCATTTCGTACGTGTTTGTACCCACCTGATCCGAGTTTGCACTTCCGTGTGTGTCGTGTGGCCAGTTTTATGATGGCCGTCAAATAGTCAAGCTATAAAATATATTTATATTTACGGCTTTTGCGAATGTTCCATATTATATGAAGATGAACAAAATATCGAAAGTTGAGCTAGCTTTTTATGATTCTGTAAAATTTATTATTTTTTTATGTATAATAACCAAATTATGATTAGATTTAATTTTTACATATCTTTCTTAAAAGTTATTCGACAAAACCACAACCACACATTCCAATCCTACCACTAATAATATTACTCGTACAAAAAAGCCCCATTTTGTATTTTGAGGATAAGGGAATTTATTAAACAGCGTCTGAGATGATCCAATGTTTTCTCAAGCCTATTATACTTCGGGTCTCAACCGAAGACGATTATACTATTTACTTGCAGCAGTACATGGGATTGTACTGTCTCCGTCACACTTTTAGATACTCAACTATGAAAAAATCAATTCTCTGTTTCCTGTTTCTGTCATCGTCCGAGTGGTGGCGCCTGTAAGTCTTCATTACGTGTTTTTGTGCTGTCGAAGTCACACGCTTCGTAAGTAAAAAATAGATTATTATTGTAGAATGCATGCTCATTGTGTCCATGATTGTTTAATAATTTTAAAAAACTTCCTTCTCTTTAAATTCCGCCGTCTGACTATCTTCATACGCGCAAAGTTATAGTGCACAAAGTGTTCGTTTTGTTCGGCATTACAAGTAAGTTATTTTACTCTGTGTAACATTCGTTAATTTTATTTTTATTCTGTGTCACATGACGCGATCCTTTTGTCTTTTTATTCTATACGATTCCGTGTCTTTGCCACAAGCCGTGAATTTCTTTACTTTTATCATCAAAAAATTTATTAAGAAACGAATAATAAGTGCTAAAAACAATGGGGAAAAGAAAGAAAAACGACTACGAAGTTATAAGTGCAAAAATTAGGAAGCTGGAGCGCAAATTGAAGAAAAGGCATACTAAGAGAAGCAGCTCATCATCATCAATATCAATGTCAATGGACGACAGCTTTATTGGATCTCAGGATGAACATGATATTATCTCCCCACGCCCAACGAGCTATTACGATTTGGACCCCGACGACACGGAATATCGGGAAAAATCAGGTAAGGTTATTTTATTTTTATGTGCATATTATCCTCTGAGAATACGTCATAAATACCTAACATCTAGTATGCCTGCATACCTATACGGTCAGGTAGCTACGCCTTCACGTAAATCGTGTCGATATACTATCTACTATAACTGCTTTCTCGTAAATCGTGTAGCACTCCACGTAAATCGTGATGAGTCAAGACACTTGCTTCACGTAAATCGTGTCAAGCTATTTATTCTCTGCGTAAATCGCACGAGATATTCTTACTTACATAGGCACTTTGCTGGTTACAGACGAAGAAGCCGCCAAAAATGAGGCATGCTTACTACCTCATAAAACTTCTGCAGAAGACCCGACAACTTCAGAAGAAGTTTTAGACCCAGACATTCTGTTGATGCTGGGAGAGGATCCTACAGTTTAAAAAGACCATGACGAGGACCTACATAAAGACATAGCTGCCAGGTGGACACACATATTACTTAATGGTTTAAAGAGGTCAAAGTAGATTTAGATTTAATAAAAGAATATCTGCCACCTAAAAACTGTCCAAACATAAAAGCACCTAAGCTCAATTTAGAAATTGAAGCCGCTCTTGCAACTATCTATATAAAGAAAGATTTATTCAGTCAAAGCAAACAAAATCAGCTATCTAGTTGTTTAGCAGCTATTGGAAAAGTCCTCAATTTGGCTTATTAAGCCACTAAGCGACGCTGGCGGAATTATTAGTGACCGTCAATACAGGAAGTCACAATCGAGACGGTATGCTATAATAAATAGCCTTAACAAGCAGACTAGGGATGCGATTAAAAATACAAAGATAGATGAATGCTTATTTGGTTCAAATTTGTCAGAACATTTGAAATCGGCAAAGGCGATTGTAAAATCAGGCCATGAGATGAAAAGCGTGGTGTAACGCCCGCCAGCCAAGATACCTACACCACGTCGAACCACACAGAGAGGTGCTTTAAACGGGAGGGGTACGTCGCGCGCGGGAGCCTTCGAGCCGCGTCAGAACCCTGCTCCTCGGAGGCCAGCACTACGGGATCGGGATCGAGATCAGGACCGGGATTGTCACCACAACACCAGTCGCCGAAACAATTATTCTGCATGCAGAGGTTACAGCAGGAGACAGTAACGGCAAGCTCAGAGGTACCTATTGCAGGCAGATTACAATATTTTTATGACCAATGGTGTAGCATAACAAATGACCCTGTAGTATTATCATGGGTAAAAGGTTACCGAATATACCCTTCAAAAAACAACCTGTACAATTAACTCATCCTCAAAACCTTGTTAAGTCCAAAACTGATTGTAAAATTATAGATCAGTGTGTAAAACAATTAATTATTAGAATCAAATTTCATATCAACATGCAAGCTGTGTCAAGGTCAATTTCTTTCTTCTATATTTACAATACCTAAAGCTAATTGTAAAATTATGGATCAGTGTGTAAAGCAGTTATTAGAATCAAATTTCATATCAACATGCAAGCCGTGTCAAGGTCAATTTCTTTCTTCTATATTTACAATACCTAAAGCTAATTGTAAAATTATGGATCAGTGTGTAAAACAATTATTAGAATCAAATTTCATATCAACATGCAAGCCGTGTGAAGGTCAATTTCTTCTATATATACAATACCTAAAGCTAATTGTAAAATTATTGGTCAGAGTGTAAAGCAATTATTAGAATCAAATTTCATATCAACATGTAACCCGTGTCAAGGTCAATTTCTTTCTTCTATATTTACAATACCTAAAGCTAATGGTAGTCACCGATTCATTTTGAATCTGAAAAATCTTAATAAATTAATTAAATTAGAACATTTTAGAATGGAGCATTACAGAACAGTTATTAAACTATTAGATAAAAAATATTTTATGGCTACATTAGATATAAAAGATGCATACTTTCTAGTTGCTATAGATGAACCTGAGAAACTTTTACGCTTCACATGGAAGTCACAAATGTTCCAGTTTAATGTTCTGCCGTTTGGTCTTTGCACCGCCCCATTCGCTTTTCACTAAACTTTTAAAACCAGTACTAAAATATCTTAGATCAAATGGACTTATATCGGTAAATTACCTAGATGATTTTATATCTATTGGATGTACCTATTCTGAATGCTATAACAACATAAATACAACAATTAATGTCTTGCAATCACTTGGATTCATAATAAATCATGATAAAAGTTCTTTAACACCTGACACTAAATGTAAATTTTTAGGATTCATATATAATACAGAAACTATGTCTCTTTATTTACAAGATAAATATTGACAAAACTAAAGAACTATTAAAAACTATGAAATACACAATTAGATTTTTGCTAAATATATAGGTATATTGACTTTTTTATGTCCAGCCTTCCAGTATGGATGGTTGTATACAAAACTGTTCGAAAGGGATAAAATATTGGCATTAGGTAACTCGGACAACTATAATAAGAAAATGGTTATACTGGTAGAAACATAATGCTAAACATTCATTTTGTCCCATACGTAGCAATAACTATTGTATTGAGATCTTTAGTGATACATCAAGTACTGGTTGGGGTGTATCTTGTGGTGTTCAAAGTATACACGGCAACTGGACCACATCTGAACTTGATATGCATATTAATATTTTAGAATTAAAAGCAGCCTATTATGTTTTAAAAATCTTTGCCTCTGAACTGCAATATTGCGACATATTGCTTAGAGTGGACAATACCACAGCAATTTGCTATATAAATCGAATGGGAGGTGCACAACACACTCAGTTAAATGACTTGGCTTGCGATATTTGGCAATGGTGTGAATCCCGAAAAATTAACATTGACACAGAATGGGAACTCGCAGATTATGCATTTACAGAAATCACACAAAAGTTAGAACTTGCCACCCCCTACACTGAGACCTTACACTGGTGGCGACGAGGCTATCAGGCAAGCGCTGATAAGTCGCGGCATCCCAGAAGCGGCATTAGGTATTGTTATGGCCTCATTCTCCACACAAACCTTAAAACAAAATGATTCATCGTTTATATCATGGTGGTCTTTCCGTCAAGATCACAATTATACATTTAGTGTTACTCATACTGAATTAATTTTATATTTAACGAAAAAATTTGAAGAAGGTGCAAATTTTAGCTCAATCAATACTCATAGATCGACTTTGCCAACAATTTTAGGAACAAATATAACATTAGATGATAATGTGAATAGGTTTATCAAAGGAGTATATCGCTTAAAACCTCCTAACCCTAAATATTCTGTAACCTGGGATACCAACAATGTTCTGCAATTCCTTTCAAACTTCTACCCATATGAAGACAATATAACTCTAGATGTCTTGTCTCACAAAACTATAACCTTACTTGCAATTGCTTCTGCGCAGCGAATGCAAACATTGAGTCTAATAAAACTTAATAATATATCCATAGATTTTTGATAAGATTATGATAAGATTACCAGATTTAAATAAAACGTCGCGACCTGGTGCTTTTCAACCACTTATTATGTTACTTTTCATAATAGAAAACCCATCCATATGTCCGGCAAAAGCTATACAGGCATATATGTATAAAACATCACCTCTAAGGCGTGAACAGCCCGATGAGCATCTCTTTATCAGCATAAGAAAACCACACAATAAGGTAGGCCCACAAACTCTTGGGCATTGGATCAAGAAAATGTTACATAATAGTGGTATTGATATCTCTATATTTGGAGCACATAGCACTCGCCATGCCTCCACATCGACTGCTCACCGCCTCAGTGTTAACTTAGAAGTGGTTCGTAAAGCTGCAGGTTGGAACGATTCCTCTAATGTATTTTTAAAATATTATAATAGAGATGTTTCCAATCCGGATAATATTTAAAGTCGAAGCTATATTTAATAATGTATAAAATAATAAGTATGGTTATAGTTACCATACCCATCTAATTTAATCCCTTTACCTAATCAGATGCATTTATTGATTGACATTTTGTGTTAAGTTTATAATAAATGTTAAACACTTGATTACCTAATATTATTAATTAATAATATTATTATGATTATAGCCTAAGAAAAATCATTGCCAAATTAGTATTTTGGTTTTATTGAAAAGTTTAAATTTTTGTTGTTGCATTAACTAACTCATACAAAATGTATAATCTAGTGAATAAATAGAAGAGAATGTACATTGTTCGCTTTTTATTTTGTGGGTAAGTTCTCTGAACATCTGCAAGTAAATATTATAATCGTCTTCGGTTGAGACCCGAAGTATAATTAAGAATCAAACGAAACTTACCTTGTGAAGTTTGATTCCAATTATGCGAGGGTCTCAACCGAAGACGATTATACTCCCACCCACCCAAAGTGAAACCCTCTACAATACATACCGAGAGCGAAAATGTACATAATATATACTTCTCTATCTTTAAAATTAATGAAGACTTACAGGCGCCACCACTCGGACGATGACAGAAACAGGAAACAGAGAATTGATTTTTTCATAGTTGAGTATCTAAAAGTGTGACGGAGACAGTACAATCCCATGTACTGCTGCAAGTAAATAGTATAATCGTCTTCGGTTGAGACCCTCGCATAATTGGAATCAAACTTCACAAGGTAAGTTTCGTTTGATTCTTAATTATACATTGCCCTCGTGTGCCTAACGTATTACTACGCGTTTCACAAGACAAATCGCAAAATGTTATATTTTAGACTCTATTTGTAATATGTAAGGTTTAAAGTGGTGTGACGTCATCTGTCTGTTCTAGAACTGGAGGTAATTCATCATAATGTAACCGCAGCGCTAGCGTGTAGCAGTAGTGAAAGTCACAAAAACTTATGTGATTTATTTCGCATACTTTCTCAATCATGCATTAATACTTGGCTGCCAGTCACACGTTGGGTGATGGGTGCCTTTACATATTGGGAACCAGTCACACGTTGGGCGCCAGTCACACGTTAGGCGCCAGTTACATGTTTTTTACCGGTTACACGTTAAACGTCAGTTACGTAAGGTGACAGTGTTACATGTCCGTTCCAGTCCCACATTGGGGACCTTATTTAACATAGCATAATATTAGTAATTCATAATTTTCAAATAGTAATGCAACGCCACTATCTTAGGTACTTCTTTAGGTTAAGTGTAGATAATTTTGGTCTGGTAGCAGAGTATGTGAATATTACCAATTTCCTGAATGCGTAGTGACATAATACTGTGCCAGGCTCGAATCCAGGCAGGTGGGCGTAATCGTGATTTACTTTACGACGTCGCCGCGGCCATTTTTATAATAGCTTGGCGGCTTATCGTTGGTATAATGGCACGTTTGTTGCCATTTATCGGTTAGAGGTGAGAATGCTAAAGCATTTAACGTTTTGACTCGAACAGATATAATTATAATTGATTGAATTTGGCGTTACTTTTCGGAACTCCATTTCAAACTCCTAGAACAAGAATATTTAGTGACACCATTCATATAATATATATGAATATATATATATATATATATATAGATATATGAATGGTGTCACTAACAACAATAATACTTAATAGCATTTCCTCTTTGCATGCAATTTTGCGGGCGGGAGGGCGGTGCACTGTGCATGTTGTTTTTGACACTAAAAATCGGAACTAAAAACTAAATATTCTTGTTCTAGGAGCTTAGATATAATTATATCTGCGCAAATTGTGTGAGGCAAAAAGGCCTTCGCCTTTTAACATTCAATCTCATATAATTTATACATAACACAATATACTTATAGTAGTAGAGATTTCAACCCAACATGAGACAAATGTAGGGATAGAGGGACTGATGAATGGGTGGACATTAAAATCCGAAAGACTGATAAGACTGTTTTAGATGTATTTGCATTCTTAAGTTCACGAATTGGGCTCTTTTCAACTTGCGAAAATAAAATCACTCCGAACTTACTCTATGTTGGGGGCTCAAAACTTGTAGGACAGAAAATAGACAGAACTTACGACGTGCCCAATGTAAAGTCAAACAATGTACTCGTAGTACCCAAGAACGTGCATGTTTCGTAAGTGAGCGAAGCATCGACCATGTTTGTCCAACAATTGAACTGTAGAATTTCATTACGGGAGGCGCGCGCCATATTTGCTCTGTCGAGAGATTCCCGGAGTGTTGCTACCAGCAAAAAGTCCGTGTGTTTCGCATTTTATACAATATATATTTTTGCGCGAACTCGCCAAGTTTTAAACCACTATTACAGATACACTTATGCTATTATTTATTTTGTAGTGTTTTAATAAATTGTTATTGTGCTATTTTTATCTAGAAAACTGGTTTTGTAACATTAAATTATTTATTAGATTATGTTATGTAGTAGAGTCTACTACATAACATAATCTACAACATAGTCTACTAAGAGACTATTTCTTGGTGATGAATATTTTTCATTCGTTTATAAACCGAATTAGGAACGAATCATCAATAAATGTAAAATTTGTTTTCACTCCTCTTGCTCAGAAAGTCCGTCATTGTTGCGCACCAGAGCGGGGCAAAAATAACTTTTCAAGCTCTAGAGGATAAAGTAAAATTTACAGTTTTTAGTTAAAGAGATTATCCTTTTTTGGTGACGCACACATAGGATATTATCAAAAAAATTTTTGATATAGTGAAAAGCATCGTGACTAAACCAATCGTGACCACGGCACTAAAACCCATTACAACTCGGTTTCTATTTACTTCCACGTATACAATGGGTCTCTTTAGACATCGCTCGTTAGATAATTGCAGACTATTTGTTGATGTTGAATATCTGTCATTTATTCGTATTTGTAAACTTATGAAGTAAATTGATTGAATAAATCATCAAAATTTAAATTTAAATATTTTTTATTAATAATCTCAATAATGACAGCCTCGTTGGCTCAGATGGTAGTAACTCTGCTTTCTGTGGCCCAGGGCCCGGGTTCGATCCCCGGCCAGGTCAACATTTGTGTGCATGAACATGTCTATTGGATCTGTGTCTGGGTGTTATAAGCTTATAAGTAATATATCAGTCATCTGGTTATCATAGTACATGCTTCTAGCCTAGTTGACCAGATGACCGCGTGTGGAAGTTGTCCCATATTATTATTATTATTAATTAGACAGTGTTCTACTTTCTAATATATATTATTTTATATTCCTAGGTTTGCCATTAAATTCGTATCGTTCAATGTGGGAATCAATTTACATAACTAGCAACACTAGCATCAACAATCTCCGCCAACTGTTTGCAAGAGCCGTAAAAATGAGCTTTCCTTTTTCTTTTGAAATCGTGAGATGCAGTTCTCGCGACGGTTAACTCTTTAAAGTACTCACTTTATTTTTGCCGTCGATTTACTTACTTTACTTAATGGAAAGCACAGAATGGAATCCATTAACTCACTTGAAATTCATAATATAAACATTCATTTTCGTTTATTTGAGTATTTGAGATTCTAGACAGATAAAATAAGGGTTTGTTACTTTTTACCTACCTACTTACACTACTTCGTCATCATCTCAGCCGTTGGTAATCCACTACTGAACATAGGCCTCCCCCATAAAGGAGGGTTGCCGAGCGCAGTTCGATGGCTTTTTGCAGAGGACGCTGCTGGCCGTCCTCTAGACCTGTTAACCCTTAGCCGGTTCTTACGGCAACCATGGGTAGAGAGGAGCACTATTCTAAAATTCGGTAATTTCACGGCAAATACACACTACACTCACACCACTTACTTATTTAGAAGAATACCTCACATCAAGAAACGAGTTTATCCTGCCTGTATCATATCGGTTCATCTGTAGTGGTAGGCCTCTTTAGCAGGGGGCCGCCTGGGGAAGTACCACACCTTTGCCAGTTATTCGTCCGCCAAGCAGTAATGTGCAAACATTACTGTGTTCCGGTCTGAAGGGCAATGTTACCAGCGAAATTACTGGGCATGAGGAAATTCAACAACTCATATCTTAGGGTGACAAGCGCAGTGCAGTGCCGCGCAAAATTTTGAATATTAAAACACTGGGTGTCACTGTGTCTGATATGGGCAATCATGATGCTTACCATCAGGCACCTGATTTGCTCGTCTTGTCACTCACTACCATAAAAAAAAATATGCCTCCCCATAAAGAGGGGTTCTGCCAATACTCGACACGCTTGGTAGGCGGGTTGTCAAGCGCAGTTCGATGGTTTTTTACAGAGGACGCTGCTGCCTGTCCTCTGGACCTGTTAACCCTTAGCCGGCTCTTACGGCAACCATGGGTTGAGAGGGTGGAGCACTATTCCAAAACCGTTAATTCCACGGCAAATACACACTACACTCACACCACTTACTTATTTAGAAGAATACCTCACATCAAGAAACGGGTTTATCCTCCCTTTATCATATTGGTTCATCTGTAGTAGCCTCTTGCAGGGGGCCACCTGAGGAAGTACCACACCTTTGCCAGTTATTCATCCGCCAAGCAGTAATGTGCAAACATTACTGTGTTCCGGTCTGAAGGGCAATGTTACCAGCGAAATTACTGGGCATGAGGAAATTTTACAACTCATATCTCAGGTTGACAGGCGCAGTGCAGTGCCGCGTAGAATTTTGAATTTTAAAACACTGGGTGGCACTGTGTCTGATATGGGCAATCATGATACTTACCATCAGGCACCTGATTAGCTCGCTTCACTCACTTTCATAAAAAAAACTGTTTCGCAAGCGGTACTGCCGATCATGAAGTCTCAAATTTGATACCCAGGTCAGGCAAAAAGAGTTATTAGATTTTTTTTAATTTAATGAGGGTTTTGCGTTTGGAACTGCGCCCGGGAAATGGTAATAGACTCGCCCCCAATGACTTGGAAATTAAAAAACATAATAGTCGACATATAAGTGTACCATAGGACTGACTCCTGGGTACACTTTTATCTAGCCCTTCGGTAAAAAGGCGTTTTGTTATGTTATTTTTATTTTACAATGAGATTCAACGTAAGCTGTAGGTGTTAATTTTCGAACTGACTTTGAAAATATGTGATTTTATTTAAATAAATTACAATAAACAATAAAACTACCTTAAAAGTAAATATTAAAAACTAGACTTTGAAAATTAATTTCAACCTTAACTTCATATATTCATTTTTAAAATAAAGCACCTGCTGCATATTACTGGTATCAATATTCGAGTATGTCCTATTCACGGTTGGTCGCCGTTAGTTTCGAGTTCACAAATCACAAAGTGCATAAAAGCGAGTAGGTGCCGCTTGCTCGAACATTTTCCACAGTGTTTAGGAAAAGCTTTGTGGCTTTTACGAACAGTGAGATTTGCTTTTAGTTTATATTTAGAAGAAACAGGTAAGAATATACGCAATATTAATATAATTATAATAATATTAATACATCGTTCATACCGTTATTTTACCTCCTAAATAATATGACTTTTCATCATTATTATTAGCCTCCTAAAACCTGCAAACTCTCGCCTATTACTTGCCATTAGCAGCTAGCAGCTTCCGGCTATTCTTTTGATGTCGTTAGTCCATCTCAATCCTTTTATTTTCAAACCTTTTTACTGATGATTGTAAAATATAGAGGAAAATTTGTACCTATCATCATACAACATCATCATATGCCGTGTCTTCAGCCACAAAAAACTTTTTTTTTTTTTCATAAATATGAGATCCACAATTTTGCATTTGAAATTAAATGTCAAAACAGGTTGGCCATACCTTGTTGGCATGTTGTGTAGCCGTCACACACACACGCATGGCCAACTAGAGCTATTTTCGTAAGGAACTGGGATGATACTCCTCTCTCTTGGAATACAGAGAGCTAATATATAGAAACTCATTGTGTATAAGTACTCACACTCTTTTCCAAATAAGTAGTCACGCGTCGTTAGCATTATTTCATTGTTACTAAACAAACTGCTCTTCCCAGTAATACGTATATATTTTATCACAGCCTGTTTGAGATGACTTGGAACATAATTACATTGACAAATGCTGAGTACTCGGCTGTCGGCGTCGCGCGGTGACAAGTGAGCCAGTTTTTCAAGGGACGATTAGATCCGCGCAAACGAGACTCTTTTGTGAAATTATTTTGTAAGATGAACTTTTTGGTTTACGATGTTTAAAAAAATAAAACAATACGCAATGTTTTTTTTTAATCACGCCTTCTTTCCGAAAGGGTAAGCAAAGGTGTACCCAGGACTCAGTCCCATAGTAGGTACACATTTCGCCAGTATGTTATTGCCCCAGTCCCATTTAATAGGGGGCGAACCTATTGCCATCTACCAGGGACAGGTTCAGACTCCAGGCTGTCATTTAATTCCTAATGGAAAAATCCGATAACACTTTGCCTGACCTGGGGATCGAACCCGGGACTTCAGGTTCGGCAGTTGACCCACTACGCTACCAAAGCGATATTTTTTTAATTATATTTTTAAACTTCAATAATGCTTGCAGACAATATTTTTTTTATTCCACATACATCTCACCATCTTATCCCGCTACTGCTTAAATTGTAATAAAAAAGGTTACTTCTACTCAGAATAAACAACTTTTACTTTGGAAGTATTACGGAATCGCAAAAAAAAACTAAATTTATTCCCTAGAAAAAAAAAAGATTTAAAACTATCATGGCTGTAAGCATTAGGATCAATTATTACGCACTTATAATTAACACATATAACCGTCCCGGTTAAAGTTTAACCGGGACGGTTTTCAATTATCCGGCGCTTGGAATCCCGTTGTGAGGTTATTACCGTCAGTGTTGTGGGCCGCGATCGAGTTACGTTCGGGAGTGAAAGCGATAGTAGTGTCATTTGTCGGAGTAAAAGACTAAAAAAGAGGGTAGATCGATTAATCTGCTAATTTAAAAAAAATTCAACTCGCCGATGCCTGTCAGTGTCAGTTCTTCCGTGATCATGGCGCATGCAACTGCGTCGAAATATCGAGAAACTCGAAAAACGGCGAATCATGGTAAATATCCCATAATAAGTGTTCCTAATAAAAAAACATATCCCATGTCGACAAACAAGCAGACGGTCTGCGGTGATGGGTCGCGTTTACCGCCGCCTATGTGTACCTACAACAGCAGTGGTATTGCCAGTATGTTGCCGACATTTCAACACTCTATTCATTCTTCTTATGAAAAGCCGTAATGATACTTATCCCAATAACAAACATTTTAAAGAAACATCTTATTTTAGTCGTTCCAAATGATTAGTTAGTACAATGTTTGATCTATGTCTAAGTATTATAAGCTTATATAAGTACGTATAACAGTCATCTGGTTACCATAGTACAGGCTCCTAGCCTAGTTTGGGACCAGATAATCGTGTGTAGAAATTGTTACATATTATTAATTTATTGAATTTCGACAATCTCGTTGGCTCAGATGGTAGTAACTCTGCTTACTGTCCCGCAGGCCCCGGGTTCGATCCCCGGCCAGGTCAAAAATTTGTGTGCATGAACATGCCTGTTTGATCAGTGTCTGGGTTTTATAAGCATATATAAGTATGTATGTGTATATATGTTTGTATCAGTCATTTGGTTACCATAGTACAGGCTAGCCTAGTTTGGGACCAGATGACCGTGTGTGGAAGTTGTCCCATATTATTAATATAATGACCTTGTTACCAATAACCCCATAAACTCGTTGCACGGGGTTATCTCTTCAAACACCTCATTAGAGATCTTCCGCTGACGATATCATCAAGTCAATGGGCTGTCACATCGCGAGCGCTTAACGCGTTTTTTGTCACATAAGTGAGTGAAGCTTTTGGTTTTTTTTGTACAAGTATTTGTTGTGGTAAAGTAAAGCTTTACTCTCTTCCAAATAACGAGAGATAGATAGATAGATAGATAAACACTTTATTGGTACACCACAAAAAATTAAGAGTAATACATAACAAATAGTGTAACAATTGGAGGTCTTATCGCTAAAAGCGATCTCTTCCAGACAACCGTGCAGGGAGAGGAGAGAACTGTAAATCACATTTGGTCAGTGGTGTGACAAACATAATAAATACTGTAATTTAATTAGTGCTAACAAACATAAACCTACAAAAACTATAGGTACATATTATAAACTTAAAATACATTTTAATGCCTATAACTAAATATATTAAATAATATTATATAAATAATATATAAAGTAATCAATATTATAAACTAATAACATACTTAATAATACAACTTACGAGAGGAACTTTAATAAGTTATTAATATCTATCTATTATAGCCTTTTCTATTCATTTGTTTGTAATTTATTATTCTAAACATACTCGTAACATACATTCACGCCTTTTTCCGAAGGGGTAGGCAGAGGTGTACCCAGGACTCAGTCCCATAGTAGTTACACCCATATTTCGCCAGTATGTTATCGGTCCCATGTTAATAGGGGGCGAGCCTATTGCCTTCTACCGGGCACAGTTCCAGACTCTAGGCAGTTATTGAGATAATTCAAAATGGAAAAATCCAATATTTAACACTTTGCCTGACCTGAGTATTGAATGCGGGACCTCATGATCGGCAGTCGTGCTTATCGAACTGCTTGCTCATTCAAATTAATTTGGATAACTTACTAAATAAGCTTAATCACAATAGCATAACAGTAACTATAATAGTCATCAAAAGAAAAATGTTTTATTGTAATAAACTATTAACTATTATTGTAATTAACTGTAGTTAAAAAAATGTTTTAGACTCCATTTCGTGGTAACTATACTAATTAACAATTGCTAACAGACTGATCCAGATCCTTTATCTACCAAATTCCTAAATTACTTCTCAATATGCCTTCCAATTGTTTCTCTTTGACCCTTCTCGAAAATCTTCAAAATTAAACCGTATTTATATGAATATAGAGTCGTAGACGGAAGTACATTTTTAGCAATAATAACTGTTATTTCCGAAGTATACGCAGCTTGTAATTAAACGACCGAACATAATGTGTAGTTTGGATAAGTAGTCCAAAATGGATTGAAAATGTTACTTTAGCATAATACTAATTAAGAAGGGGACATTACTCGCCTCACTTAGGGCCGGTTTTTTGATCGTTAGTTACGGTTAAGTTAACCATTTGTCAAACTAACTATAGTTAAATTTCTAACCAATGGTTAAATCGTGTGAAAAAAAATAGGTAACCAGGGATGAAAAAACGAATTTTGCCGAATTTTAACTATTTGTCAAAAAAATTACCTATTGGTTGACTTAGGCTGGGTTTTTTGATCACTGGTTAAGTCGATCAATAGTTAAATATTTTGACAAATAGTTAATATTCGACAAAATTTGTTTTTTTATCCCTGGATAACAATATTTTTTTCACACGATTTAACTATTGGTTATAAATTTATATATAATTAATTTGACAAATGGTTAACTTAACCGTAACTAACGATCAAAAAACCGGCCCTTAATCAGTGATCAAAAAACCCAGCTTTAATGTTAACAGAGCGAAACTTAGAACGATTTTTTTTTTTTGAAAGTGATTGACAAGACAAGCTGATCAGGTGCTTGATGGTAAGCATCATGATTGCCCATATCAGGCACAGTGCCACCCAGTGTTTTAAAATTCAAAATTCTGCGCGGCACTGCACTGTGCCTGTCACCCTGAGATCTGAGTTGTTGAATCTCGATATGTCCAGTAATTTGGCTGGTAACATTGCCCTTCATACCGGAGCACAGTAATGTTTGCACATTACTGCTTGGCGGATGAATAACTGGCAAAGGTGTGGTACTTCCCCAGGCGGCCCCCTGCAAAAGAGGCGTACCACTACAATTTATTGTTATATTACTTATCGGCAAAGGTGGCAGATACAATATATGTATCAATGGCAGATATATCATTTAAGTGTGACGGTCGTGAAAGTCAGCTGTAGGAAAACGGTATGGCAGAAATTTCATAGTTTTGAGAAGTGCTCGTTGTGCTCTTTCAATTAAAAAGGGGTGTTTTAATAAAATTTAAATAGCTAATAAATACGAGAAGATAGTTTCAAAGATAATTATTGAAATAAGGATATAATTATTGGAAAAAGACTAAACAATAGCTACCTACTTACTATCTACCCTTACTAAATGCATAAAACCATAGAGCACTTCGAAAATCCACAGGCCGCCTTGTCAGCCTATAGACAATCCAAGTGCTCTAAACCACTGTCAGATGCCAGCGTACCCAAGATGTTGGCGACATTGCCAGGTATTATATATAATTTAATTTGATACCAATACTTTGACATCACTTTTGGACCCCTTATACATTCCTACACACCTTAGTACACTTACACACATATATAGTAAGGGAGACACATCCTCCACATTTCAAATTTCTACGTCAAGCGGTTTAGACTATGCGGTCATTCACACAAAGCCTTTAACTAACATAAATCAGCCCTGTATAGACAAAGATGGGTCATAAAACTAGTTAAGTCGTTTTCTAATGTCTAATCACGTCTCAACTGGCATCGAACAGTGAGACAAGTCTCTTAACAGCCATTTGCGATAGTCTCTGTAATAAAATCAGAACTTGTCTACAATGGAACGTGTAATTACTGGCATTAGTATTGGATTCATAGATTAGAATACTCTTTGTTGAGCCGGGCCGGGCCGAACTGAGTAAATAGATGATTTACAATAATTGAAAAAAAAAACATACATTCACGCCTTTTTCCCGAAGGGGTAGGCAGAGGTGTACCCAGGACTCAGTCCCATAGTAGATACACCCACATTTCACCAGTATGTTATTGGTCCCATGTAATAGGGGGCGAGCCTAATGCCATCTACCGGGCACAATTTCAGACTCCACGCAGTTATTGAGATAACTCCGAATGGAAAAATCCAATAGTTAACACTGCCTGACCTGGGGATCGAACCCGGGACCTCTTGATTGGCAGTCGAGCATGCGCCCTCTACGCCACCGAGGCTGTCATAATTAAATGACGCATAATACCATATTATACTAAGTATTTTAAAATGTCATGAAAGTGAACGAAGCGAAATTTGTATGTCAGGATCGTAGCAAATGGTACCCCACCGGGAACGAGGCGTGACTGTATGTATGTATGTACTAAGTATTTTATGCTATGATATTATCTATAATATAGTATAATATATTATGCTATAATATATAACATAAAATCACGTCTTTTTCCCGAACTTCGACTGCCTCAGTGACGTAGTGGGCGCAAGCTCGGCTGCCGATTAGAGTCCCGGGTTCGATCCCCAGGTCAGGCAAAGTGTTATAATATTTTGGATTCATTAGAAATTATCTCAATAACTGCCTGGAGTCTGAAACTGTGACCGGTAGATGGCAATAAGCTCGCCACCTATTACATGGGACCATCGTTGTGGTAGGCCTCTTTTGCAGGGGGCCGTCTGGGGAAGTACCACACCTTTGTCAGTTATTCAATATTCATTTAACAATTTTCATTGCATTAGTGTGGGTACTGTAACTTCACTAGCTGTTGGTAAGCGACCTCTATCCGATACGAGAAGCAAAATTTGTTCCTGTCGCGTTGCAAGACCTGGGGTGGTATTACAAACATGTAATCGCGTAACAACAGCAGTAAATATTGCTGTCAAACGTCATTTATTGTATGCCGTTTGACAGCAGATATTAAGCAATTAAACGCTTTCTACACTTCTACTGCTGTTCGTAATATGGGGGCTGATTTGAAGTGCCAAACATTTCAAGAGTGTGCTTATGACTTATGCCGGCAATTATATTTTAAAAAGCGTCGAAGTTTAAAGCGCACCGACATCGGCACCGGTTGCCTCTACGTGAGCAACTCTATAAAATAGTCACGTTTTATGTTAAAACTCCGGTTACGCTGCTAAGTTTTTTGCGGTTTGATCGTAATAAAAAGTATTTAAAATTTATTGTAAGAGTGCTACGGAATTAACCTTCGTAGAAGTTGCTACGGCGTAGCTGCGTGCTACGTGCAACGGAAGCCACCGTTGCGAGATCAGAGAATATTTATTATATTTTTATTAAGTGTACCTAGCTTTTTAGATTATCAAAAACAAATTAAAACAGTTTATTAGCGAATTGTGTACGTTTCTATTACATAATCCCAAAAGAGATCGCTATGGTTTATTATATTTATATGGTTCTTAAAAGCAAAGAAATTTAACATAACCAAATATTGTTAAACTCGCAGTTGAAAAAATTTAACCCCACGCCCTACACGCCCCATGACATTTTTTATTATTATTATATATATAGAGCTGACCGTACCGTTTGTGACTTTATTATATTATTTTGACCCATGCTAGATTAAATTTACTAAATAATAGAATGAACTGCAAAATTAAATTAATTAAAATACTTTAACATAATATTATATAGACTAAGTTAAGCCGCACACCCGATATAGGGTAGATTATACAGGATCGAAAAAATCTATTGTAACAACTAAAAAACCTATGATCTGTGACAATAAAGTATTTGTATTTGTACAAGTTACTTGTGCGTTCTTCTTATAGAGATATATTTTCCGAACGCGCGGCACACTTATTGATAATAAGTTTTAAATCGTCTTTTTTAAACTTTATTGGTAGTGAAAGCTAAAAATGTAACGTAGACATAAAGAGCTTTTACGGCAATTATTCATTCACGTGTCTCATCTCAAAGCGTGCACCTTTGTCGCAGTAAGTGCAGCCTCTATCGGTATGGAACAGCGCCAGTTTAACGCAATTTACCGGTTTCATCCGGTTTAAGCCGGTTTAAATGGCTTTCACATCTATGTAGCCTATACACTTTATATTACTATTCTTGCCACTCACTATCATAACAAAAAGGAACTAAATGAATTAGTTTGAACTTATACCAACTGTATCAAAAACTATTTCCCCAAAATTGATTGGTTGTGTATTTTTTCATAATTTCACTCGATTAAAATCTCAGATCGAGCAACGGGATATGCTGAAAACCAGCGCTGCGCATCTCCTTGCGTAGCATAACGCTGAGCATATCCTGATTGCCATATATATAAGTATAGTAATTAATATAAGCTAGTTTCATATAAGTTTAGGATTATGTTTTGTGGAATATGGAAATTTTACTTTTTTTTAATTACACTGTTATATTACTTTTTTTTTTAATTACACTGCTCGGGTCAATTCACACGGTAATGTGGATAACCCATATTGTCAGAGTTTGAGGTTTAAGTGTATGTTTAGAACATTGAGGTACAGATTGTTATTTTACAAGCATTTATTTAACATAGATAGATAGATATATATAGATAGATAAATTCTTTATTATTACACCACATCTTAAAAAACTTAAAACTAAAATGTAACAATAGGAATATGTCTAGTGTAATAATTGGCGGCCTTATCGCTAAAAGCGATCTCTTCCAGACGAAATTCCAAGTAGAATAATCAAAAGGGGTCAATAACGATATGAGTCTTCAATGATCCCAAGCAGTGATGACATACTCGTATCAGGGCGTCGCGAGCCGATGATCAAGGGGGGGGCTAGTCAAGGAATTTCTACCCAAATTCCCCATTTTGGGTAGACGGTAGATATACAACAGGTATTTGCCTGTATACAATTTACAATTACAAATTTCTATGAAACAGAAAAGCCCTACAATCCTACAATTTTGTAGATTTTTTACAGTTTTGTAGATTATTTTTTTTATGAAATAGGGCCCAGATGGTACTTTATTTATAAAAACATGTCTATCGTATGGCGGCACTTGAATGTCAACATAGACAGCAAAGGCTAAATTTTTTCGATTATCTAGGGGGGGGTAGCCCCCCCCCCCTGCCCCCCCTTGGCGACGCCCTTGCTCGTATCATATCTGTGGGCTATAGCCATACAATTTTAAGTTATTATCAACTATCGAGCAGTCGGAGGCGCCAAGCGCGCGCGCAATCAATCCTTATTTTGTGTACACGTGTAGCATAGATGATAAAGCATGGTTAGCTGGTAGGTTCCCATCTAGTCACACCAAACGAGTCACACTGTGACAAGTTGGGAAATTTTTTTATCCCATCGAGTAACATGTTACTCATTGCAACCTTTTTTTTTAAATAAGTTCCCATCGAGTAACAGTGTCACTCGTTGCAACATTTTTTTGTCCCATCGTGTCGCACTGTTACCCGTTGCAACATTTTTTAAAAAGGATCCCAACGATTTACAGTGTGACCGGTTGGGATTTCAATTATGCGAAAAAAATGTTTTAGTCATATTATAATAATTTTTTTTTTTTAATATGGGTCAACTTCCACACACGGTCATCTGGTCCCAAACTAGGCTAGAAGCCTGTACTATGGTAACCAGATGACTGATATACATACTTATATAAGCTTATAACACCCAGACACAGATCAAACAGACATGTTCATGCACACAAATGTTTGACCTGGCCGGGGATCGAACCCGGGCCCTGCGGCACAGAAAGCAGAGTTACTACCATCTAGGCCAACGAGGCTGTCAACTAATCATCGTTTTATCGTAAAATCATCTTAAATTTAATAGTTTTTTAGATGAATTAAGCTCCAAACACTATATTTATTTTCCATATGATGTAAATACTGAACATAATAATATTTTGTTGTGTTTGTGTTTTGTTATAATATTAATGTTTTTATCACTTAAAAAAAGGGCAACCACTTAAAGACTAAGTACCTATATAATTAATTTATTATATAGAATATAATAGAATAGATACGCTTTATTACGACCAATATACACAGAATTTATAGGTATATCAACCTAAATAATCTAAAATTTAGTTAGTGACGTCATTCTTTGCCAATATGGTGGACGGCCCAAAATAGCGGACCTATTTGGCACGCCCATGATATAAGTATCAAAACGCCAGTAAGTGTGAAAGCTACATAAAGCCGGATCACAGGCCGAGTGTTCGCCGCGCCCTGCTCGTGGGTGCATTGTCACGCGGCGTCAAAGAAATGCAGATATCTTCCATGAGAGGACCGGATTAGTTGGCCACTCCGGCTTATGGCGACATGGTGGCAAATTATTCATCGTGGGCTCCCACCGTAATACTTTTTCGCAGAAAGAATAAATCACACCAGCATTATATTATATGGTTTGAAAGTTTATGGATCAGCCGCGCTTTCAATACTTGTTAGTTGTACTTTTTATAAATGCCTGAGTGAGAACTATCATCATTTTCTATTATACATCTTTCAAATATTATTCAAGCAGCGTTTACGTAGGCCACGGCATGTCTGCGGATGAGTGTTTCGGCGTGCCCGCAGCCCCGGCTCATACCATGCCGCAGGACAATCCACAGATCTTTTAATGGGTATTCCACCGGACTTTCCGGTGGCGAGTCCCACATCACCCCTCCCACTCGCCTGAGTGAGAGGGGTATGCATCGATGCATTTCTCGAGGGTCAAAAAAAGGCCACGTGGTCAGAGGAAGAGTCAAGTGACCTCTCCACGTACGCTGCATCAGGCATACTTTGAAAAGTGCATTTATGCCCAGAACATACACTACCCTCTTGACCTCACCGATAGGTCTTACCGGCCACATACATATATATGTGATAGTACCTCATACACCTTAGCACTATCATGATTCTATGAATTTGACTGACTAATCACGCAGCCTGTATCGGTGTGAAAAAAAAGGTTAAGAGTGGTTACGCACTACGTCCGAAATAAATCCGATCCGAATCCGTGAAAAACGGTTTGTATGAACACACGCGCACTGTGTCCGGACCGAGTAGATAATGGGCAAAGCAATATCCAGAAAAACGGATTCAGTTCGTATATATTTCGGACGTAGTGTGTAACCGCTCTAAGTCGAACTATCATTTTGTTGAGCTGAAGTCGAGAATATAAGAAAATAGGAAGTCATTCAACTTCGGCATAATAATTTAGTCGGTGTCTAGTCTAGTTTGAACGTTACGTCTGAGCTAATACTCATTTCCTGTTTACTTTCTAAACGAGTTTTGAAACCTTGTTTTTATTTTTTGCCTTATTTCAAATACGCAACTTTTACACAAAATCTGTACAATAAGCGCAAAGTTAATCCGTTCCTCGAATAAAACATAGGTACGTATAAATGTCAAAAGTACCTACAACCGTCGAGCGTGTATGAATAATACCATGAAAGTGGAAGAAGCGAAAACCATATGTCAGGATCGTAGCAAGTAAAGAGAAATAGTATCTGCATACCCCATCGGGAACAAGGTGTGACTGTATATTGTATATATGTACATAAATAAATAACTTTAAGTATTTTTTTTAGCTCGCAACCCCAATAAAATCTGTACGATATCATAGCGCAAATATGGCAGTCGGCTATCATATCGCGCCGCATAAATACGTCATTAATCGTTGCGATATTGAACACGCAGAACAGTATATAAATTACACTTTAATTCGCCAACAGCTCAGCATGAAAACAACATTATATCATAGCAACTAACAACCAGGGACGATGTAGGGTATATTCCCAGGGGGCCGCCCCTCCCCTTCCTAGATCACGAAATACTTTTATTTTCATTGACTTTAAAGTCATTTTAAACTTTTTTCAGAATGCTTAATTTTTTTACGTCTTCTGTGACATTATTAGGCTTGGGTTCATCTTTAAACATCTCTTAAATGGCAATATAAAGTTAGTCTTTGCTTGTCGCGTCCAGTTATGGCCAATAGTGGTTTCAGAACTATTAGATCGCCCGTCTGCCATGATCACGTGACACATATGATACATAATAACAACCAAGATCAATGGCTGCACTACGAGCCTCTGAAATCATGGCACGGTTTAAACTTGGTGAACTTCACTTGTTACATTTTGTATTTGCCCCCGTTGACAACAAGCCTAGCTGCGCCCGCACTTAGTGATAAAACATTTGCATATTTGCCGTTCATTTTATGATTTAGACTTCGGGGCTCCAAGTGCTTAAAATTCAGTCAGGTGCCTTTGAAAGTTTGTAGTGGGAAGCTAACCAAGCGAGGAATTAGTAGTACCTACTTACACTCTTCGAGTTCCCAAAACTCTAATCGGTTTAGGATGCTGCGCCACCGTGACTTTGTAGAACGCGATGAAATAGGGCTTCGAAGGCCTTGCTTTAAATACTTCTTGAACGTGAGTAATTTCGATTGGAATTTGGTGAAGCATAAGGATTCAGTACTCTGTAATGTTGCCGATGTAACAATAAAATTAAGTTTAGCTTATGTAGCATATATAGAAAAATAAAATTGACTATACACAGGTGTTAAAAACAGGTGTAGTAATACTTAAGGGCATGTATCTACCTGTCAAACTGAACAACTCTCAAAATATGAGTTTCTAAATTCGCAAAAAAAATCGGCAAATTTGTGTTTAATTTAAAGTCGAAATATTATTTTTATACATAATAAAAGGAATAGTCACTGCAGTCGATTACGGCCAGGATGACTTTAAAATAACTAATAAAGAAAAGGGTATCGTATCCACGGATCCCATGATTAGGCAAATTTTCTTTTATTTTTGTATGATAATGAGTGACAAGACGAGCAAATCAGGTGTCTGATGGTAAGCATCAAGATTGCCCATATCAGACACAGTGCCACCCAGTGTTTTAAAATTCAAAATTCTGCGCGGCACTGCACTGCGCCTGTCACCCTGAGTTATTAGTTGTTGAAACTCGTCATGCCCAGTAATTTCGCTGGTAACATTGCCCTTCAGACCAGAACACAGTAATGTTTGGACATTACTGCTTGGCGGATGAATAACTGGCAAAAGTGTGGTACTTCTCCAGGTGGCCACCTGCAATAGAGGCCTACTACTACAAAAATTGGTAAATTGATCAAAATTACATTTATTTTAATAAACATACATACTTATTTTAATGCATATAATTTGTACGCCTTTATTGGCAGAATTTTACTGGAAAGGAAACGGATTCGTAACCCAAGGAAGCTCGGCCAAGAAAACCTTACACTATATTCTATCCTATATTGCCGGAAAGAGAATGTTATTAGCAATAATATTCCCAAACAAAGTATCCGTCTCATTATCGTCGTTTAATTAATAATTTGATTTAAATAAAGTGAGGTTAAGTACTAAGAATTTTTTTAATGGCGACGCACGTTCTAATTTTGTTATATTATATTTGTTATATTTGTTTATATACACATAATTTGTAAGTACCTAAAGGCATGTATTCATAATGGTCAATAAAGATTTTTTAATTTTAATTTTTTTTAATAGAACATTTGCTTAATTCCTAACAATTAATGGTGATACTAAAAATATTATTTATGCACATTTCTATTAAATAAAATAAAAATTATAATTGAAGGTCGACGTGGCCTAGAAACCAACAACTTTTTACAAACTGTAAGATCTAATGTAACTTACATTCTGACAAATAAACATTTATTCATTCAGTCTTTTTTTAGGCAGGTATTCAGAGTAATTAATAAAATAATAATATGGGACAACTTCCACACAACAAAAGACAAACAGACATGTTCATGCACATAAATATTTGACCTGGCCGGGAATCGAACCTGGGGCCTGCAGCTCAGAAAGCAGACCTACCATCTGAGCCAACGAGGCTGTCAAAATTGTCATAACTGTCAAATTTGGTATATTATGTAACGTTGTATAACCAATCTGCCTGGAGTCTGAAACTGTGCCCGGTAGATGGCAATAGGCTCGCCCCCTATTACATGGAACCAATAACATACTGGCGAAATGTGGGTGTATCTACTATGGGACCGAGTCCTGGGTACACCTCTGCCTATCCCTTCGGGAAAAAGGCGTGAATGTATGTTAAGTAATTTTTCTAAAAAATATTTATATACGCGTCGACGTATGACTCGAATCCTAATTTGATACTAAGTGTTAAATAAGTATGTTATGTATAACCAATAACCCTATAATGCAACCCTAAACAGATTTCAGGAATACATGGTACTTGTAGACTAATTGTAAAAGCGCATTGCAGTGTTTAAAAGTGCTTAAAGTTTATATACCAAATACCAATCGAATAGAGTTCGAAGATAGGCAAGTAAAACAGAAAGCTCTGCCCTGGGTGCGCAATTTTCTTGCAGGTCACACTCTCAACACGGTTTCATTAGCTCCAGGTCGGAAACTTTGGTTGGAGTCGCGCCAGAATATTACTTTGGGTTCACGAACTCGATCTTATATTTGTTTTAACACTCATTTAATGATGATGACATTAATTTTCGTGGAATCGAAATTAACTTATGCGTATTTTAACTTGATTTTTGATATACGGGAATTTGAAGTGACATTCCCGAATGTGTAATAATAATTACAATCGAGCGATCGAAAAACGAGCTTTTATGCAAATAGAGGCGTTATACTCATAAAAAAACAGTCCTAAACATGGTGAATTTCTGTTATGTAGAATTTACGCAGCTTTAAATAAAGTAAAAGATAGCAGAGATATATTAAACCAGGTTCTCAGAAAGAGATAAACACAGGTTCACAGCTGCGTGAGCAGCAACCTTATACGTGTAACATCGGCGCAAGACAAGGTGCTACTAACTTGACTCAAGCCAATAAGCTTGAGTTCGACACGTAAAGCAGGGTGAAATCTATCTCAGTTTATATAAAAGTTCATTGTTTGCAATCAATATTTTCAAAGAAAAAGAAAACAGAATCTTATACTCGATTTTAAATTTCCATTTTTTTGCAAATCACTAGTGCAGTGAGGTGAGGTGAGGTAGTGTATGAGGTGAGGTAGTGAATTCATCTTTTTATCACAAACCGCAAAATCATAATTTCACCAATAGTAGCCTCCCATGGCCTGTATTCAGGCAGTTAATTGTGGTAGAAGTTAGCACCACCGAGCTTACCTTCCATTCGTTCCTTCAGACGCCGGCCACTGCGCAAACTTTGGACTACTTCCTAAACTTATAATAACCAGTGAATTTTATAGGTGTACTTTCTGTACTCTTGAGACAATAGTGTGAAATTCACACTAGGCTACTTTTAGATTTTGTGTATTAGACTTTAGACTACCAATACACAAAATCAGACAGACAGATTGAGAGACGGACAACAAAGTGATTAGGGTTCCTTTTTTCCTTTTCAGGCCGGAACCTTAAATAGTAGATTTTTACACGAAGGGCTAAAGAGACCCATTGTATACGAGGTAGTTTTAGTAAATAGAAACCGAGTTACTCTAATTAGTGCCGTGTGTTACACGATACTTTTCACTACGATTGTGAGAATATAAATTTAATAATTTTATCAAAACATTTTCGCTAATATCCTATACGTGCGGCTCCAAAAAAAATATAGTCTAAAAAACATACATTCACGCTTTTTTCCCGAAGGGGTAGGCAGAGGTGTACCCAGGACTCAGTCCCATAGTAGATACACCCACATTTCGCCAGTATGTTATTGGTCCCATGTAATAGGGGGCGAGCTAATTGCCATCTACAGGGCACAGTTCCAGACTCCAGGCAGTTATTGAGATAATTCCTAATATAGTCTAGTTGGCAAAAATTTAAATAAAATACTTTATCCCTATGGTCCGCAATGAGAGGAGAGAAAAATATGGTAAAGGTAAAATAAATAATACATACTACCTTTATACATTACATAATGGTAACATAATAACGACAAATTGAATAAGTACACAAGTAAATAAATAAATTTATGTACATCATAATAGATACAAATTTATGTGCAGACTGGGTCATTATGTACTTATTTAACACTTAGTATCAAATTAGGATTCGAGTCATACGTCGACGCGTATATAAATATTTTTTAGAAAAATTACATAACATACATTCACGCCTTTTTCCTGAAGGGGTAGGCAGAGGTGTACCCAGGACTCAGTCCCATAGTAGATACACCCACATTTCGCCAGTATGTTATTGGTCCCATGTAAAAGGGGGCGAGCCTATTGCCATTTACCGGGCACAGCTCCAGACTCCAGGCAGTTATTGAGATAATTCCTAATGAAAAAATCCAATATTAACACTATGCCTGACCTGGAGATCGAACCCGGGACCTCTTGATTAGCAGTCGAGCATGCGCCCACTATGCCACCGAGGCAGTCAAATTATGTATTTTAATGTTTTTCTAGAAACTTATGAAAAATTGATCATTACATTTTCGTGGGTGTATGAATTATTAAACTTAATAAAATTCTGTCGTTATTACGGTCGATCTCAAAAAAAGTTTCTTCGAGACCTTTAGTGCCCACTTTTATGGAACTTACCTACATTAATATAAAGAAAAGGGCAGATAGGGTACGTTCTCCCAGCGCTTACTCTACTACAGGCACGCGCAATTTGCTCAGCGTGAAGTTTGCACAGTGAACAACAAAGATAGAAAGACGTACCCAAGACCGAAGTACGACCTAGACAACAATATTATTCGCTCGTAAGACCTTTCTTTACAGACACACGTAGACCTAATGAGACCTAACTTGAGCTTGCCATTTTCGAGAAGCTAGCACCTCATCTCCCCTTTTCTTTATATCAATACAATCAAAAACAAAGTAGGTAAACTCTGTTTTTGATTTTATAGGCGCCGTTAAGTCTTTATCATTCCAGGGCCGCAGCAGGGTGAGGGCGGGGGGTTTCAATTAGGTGACACACCGGCGTGGCCTTCTATAGGGACATGCTAATGGCGATCGAGGCTACGACCCACTCGCTAGAATTAATCACGACATGGTCCCGTGCTTTTGAAAGGCCAGAATTTACGAAAGAATGGTGAATTTGTGTCCTACAATATTGAATGAAGCTTATTTTGTATGGGGGCGGAAGACCCGTTAATAAATAACCGGTGGAGACGACGAGCGACGACTGTTTAATATAATCATGTAGAAGTACTTATTTAATGTGTAAAATTAGTTCGGTCTTTAATCCCAATACTGAAATAAATGTGCTGGACTCAGATTGGGTTTTTCTGAAAAGATTTTATTATCAGAAGTTAAGCAATATCTTGCAGTCAAAAGTAAAGTAATATTTTGTTAACATTGACTACAGTATAAATGCCTAGGTATACAAAACTAGTTAAATTATATAGGTATTTTTATTGACTAAGCGATCAATTCGATTTAATTAGAATATAAAAATTATATTATACTATGTGAATAAGAAAATATTTTCTTCTCATTTTTATATTGTGTTTCAAGCGAATAGACCGCTTAGTCTTTTTTTTTTTTTTTATGATAGTGAGTGACAAGACGAGCAAATCAGGTGCCTGATGGTAAGCATCATGATTGCCCATATCAGACACAGTGCCACCCAGTGTTTTAAAATTCAAAATTCTGCGCGGCACTGCACTGCGCCTGTCACCCTGAGATATGATGAGTTGTTGAATCTCATCATGCCCAGTAATTTCGCTGGAAATACATACATATATAAATTATCAGGTACGAAAAAAGGTTGTGTTATCAATTTCAAAATACAAATGCGAAATGCATCACCTATAGATAACACATATGCCCCTATAGGTGGTATTAGGCGGGATAGAAAAAAAAATAGTACTTCAACGGTAGCACAATTGGTAGAGTGCCCACACGCGGATTGGTGCGGCGTTCAAGTGAAAGTTTTCATATTGTAAAACTGGATTATATACAGAATCAATCATCCGGAAAACTAGAATACGTATGGCGCCAGAATAAGGACGTACGCGCGGTGGCGATCAGAATACGGTCGCACGACACACAGGAGGCGCGCGGGCGTCCCGCGGCGGAGAGGTGATCGTCCGCCTCTTCTTCTGCTTCACCCCCTCAAATACCTAAATATCGTCTTAGGAGAGCGTCTTAAACCGGTATTTTCAGGAGCTGAAGCTTTTTCTATATTAAAGAATTTTCTGTCATTATTCCTTATACATATGTACTTGTATGAAGTATGAATAAAATAAAGAGAACTTAATTTAGAAAAGAATACATTTTACAATTATGTTCTTTCCAAAAATTATTTTATTGTTTTAACACAAGATTCATTCATTCTCATTCTACACAAAGCTGTAACAGATGTGTACTCAAGATCAACTCGCTTTTAATCTCGCTAAAATTAAAGCTTCAAAACACTTTCAGCAACGTTGGAAATCAAATAGCGCGACGTAAATCAGTCTCGCGTGGGCGCGCCACGTCACATGTCACGCGTCGACACATTCAATGTTCACCTTGGGATCTGAATCCGGCCCTGGCCCGTGCTCACTCAAATTATTAAATGGATAGCCATATTTATTTGTACTGATGAGTTTACGTGTTATCTTTCGCACGGATTAAACTAGGTCATGTTATATATTATGTAATTTGTTAAATTTGTCGTTCGCACATTTCGTATTTCGTAATTTACGCTAAAAATATTCTTCTGAACGCCAACTTGATAAGCGCGACCCAAAATATGAACCTTTTGTCAGAAAATTCCTTCAAAAGCGAGATAAAGAAAATGTTGCCAGATCTGTATAGAAAATTTTGCTAAAACAAAAATTTTAAAATGCCGTATTGCGCGTTGCGACCTCTGTAATACAATCTACATTTGTGACGTCAGTTATTGGGGTGCCTTTTATTTTTCTTGATAAAGTAAATAAAATGTTGGAGTCTTCAAGAAAACTGTTTACTTAAGAAGTTGTTCAATAGTCCTGGCAAAGTTTAGCTACTCAAATATTTCTCGACCAACAGACTCTGTGAACGTTTGGCGCTATATCAGAAAGCCTCGTACCCATTAAGGAAAAATGTCCCACTTCACTTGTCGCTTAGTCGCTTGAAATGCAACAAGTATTACAACATTACAAGCGACATGCGTGACTGTGAATTGTATTGTTTAATGTACTATATTCCTTAATTGTATATTCCTTGGCGGTGTGGTTCCCGGTTATATAACAGGGCCAATCCTTTCTCATCCCGTGGGAGCCGTGAGACCCGGCAGAGGGACATATTCGGAGAGTGGGTAGCAGTGCTCTCCATTTGCAAGTATTCCAAGTACTGCGATCACCAAGCCGCCTGCCAAGCGTGGTAATATTAGTTTATAATTTAAGTTTACGGCGTTCTATGAGGGAGGCCTATGTTCAGAAGTAGAAGTCTTCCGGCTGTTGATGATGTGATTTCTTAATAATAAAATTTATTATTATTTAAATGTTGTGTGCTAGTTTTGGTGTACAATAGTGTTTATCTATCTAATTTGAATTACACATTCACAAGAATGGCAACACTAAGCGACTAATACCTTGACGCTACAATGTGGACAAAAAACTTTTGTCCCTCAACTGAAGCGACAAAGAAGTCTTGTAAATGTAATGTTAATGTAATATCATGTGACTTCACCTGGCACATCGACACGTGTCGCGGAACATTTATCCGCTAGTGTATACGAGGCTGAAAACTACAGAACAGGAGTTAACAATTCAACTGCCACTTCACAGTTACCAACAAACATTAACAATTAAGGCGTTGTCACAGCAAACAACCGCAAGCAAATTGAACATTGCTTCATATCGCAAACTATTTCAACATATTCAATATACGCCACTGAATCAAATTCAACGCAGCCATACATTATATTATTATAATTGGATATATGCATAACCCAAATTGTCATTTACGACCACAGATAAAACAAGAACTGAGTTAATATGAAAATTGTTGTTAAAACGTAAAATATGACAGGTCAATTTATCTCTATTTGCATTTATGAAGAGTGTTTATAGCCGCGCTCGATTCGGGAAACAGGTTCCTACATATTTATGAATCGCCTTCAAAATTGAGAGGAAAGTGGGAATGTTCTACATGGTGCGGAAGTCCTAAATCCGGTCCTAATTTGGGGTCAGCTCAATCGTGAAGGATCAATTCTATCTCGTGAGTGGCGGTGAGTCGATTAGTATCGGGAGCGGGTTGGGACTGTCAGCTGGCGCCCGACGTCCGACGTCCGACATCGAGCACCCGTCCGACGACCGACAAGGGTCGACTGACACACAGTTCGCTGCTCATACGTTCTACTGTGTCCTACATAAGGAAATAACGGTTTACCGGTTCCTTTACTATTCTGTGATCGGATTCACATGAAATTGTATGCTTCGGAGGTTTCTCGATACAGATCGAACTCTGTTTTCCTGTTGTAACTTAATAGTTAGAATGTACAAGGTGTATTCGTAGGAAAATTCGTTGTGCTTTGTGTTTTTGTATGTACATATTGCGATATCCTTGTCATTACTTAGTTCAACTAATAAATACCAATTGACGATATTATCGAAAATTGGAACACCAATAACTATGTCTCACTCTTTGTAGTCTAATAAGTGTTTGACTTATTTATAGCTTATTATTTTTGATTATACCTTTAGAATAGAATAATAATTTGTTGCATGCTAAAAAAATATATGGTCTCAATCCTTCCCGAATAATAACCACCATTCATCCACATAAGATTAAATTTAAAATCGTTTTTGTTGAGAAGCTGGTGTACCACCAATAATGAAATTGAATAACATTCTCATTTCTTGAAAGTCTGTTTTTTATATACATTTGGTATATAATATAAAATACCTGTAAATTAAATATTATTTCCAGACAGATTTGATTTCCGTTATGTGCGTATTTAACCAGATACAGGAAACCCATTAATTAAAATATTATAAAGCATTTATATTTTCAGTTTCCGTAAATATCCTCAAAATTTATTGCGATTTCATATAGGAATAATATTTAAAAGGTAACTGGTAATATGATGTTGTATTTTAATTAAAATTTGTGGATATTAACAAGATTTGTTTAACCTTTTAAGACCTTCAGTTTAACTCATTCAGTTTATTGAGAAAATAATATTAAAAATATGTAACATTTATTAATAATTAATTTTTTTTTTTTTTTCTAATCTGCCCTAGGGATCAAGCGCAGGACATCATGATTGATAGTAGCGTCCACTACACTACCGAGGCAGTGATTATTATTAGAAGCAGCTTTTTTGTTTTCATAGTTTGCACACTGACCCACAGTTACACCCGCCTAGTCTTCGTTCCCGTGGGAATAAACATAACATAACATACATTCACGCCTTTTTCCCGAAGGGGTAGGCAGAGGTGTACCCAGGACTCAGTCCCATAGTAGATACACCCACATTTCGCCAGTATGTTATTGGTCCCATGTAATAGGGGGCGAGCCTATTGCCATCTACCGGGCACAGTTCCAGACTCCAGGCAGTTATTGAGATAATTCCTAATGGAAAAATCCAATATTTACACTGCCTGACCTGCGGATCGAACCCGGGACCTCTTGATTGTCAGTCGAGCATACGCCCTCTACGCCACCGAGGCAGTCACCGAGGCATTAATAAGTAAGATAGGATATTATGAAGAAAATCCCACAAAACATACTTAATTAATTCACGTAATCTTAAAAATCTTGTGTAAAAGATGTGATGTCCTTGTTAAAAATGGGACCGTCAAAAATACATTATGTAACCAAATGCAACGCACAATTGCCAAATTCCGTACCCTCCATAAAACTAACAATACAAAACAGAACCTTTTCATAGTCAAGAGAAAGTTGCCATCTGGGTATACACTGCCGCTGCGATAGTTACGCATATTCTATATTATACATTACTTACCATAACATTGGCATGGCCATGGGATTCGCGAGCATTAAGCGGAGATATACAGAGATGTAAGTACAGAGTACAGGGTGATAGTGTGGTGATCAACGATATTAATGTACTAAGTAGTAGATTTCGCTTTACGAATACTCACTTTGCTCGACTAAAGTGTACTGTAACCTATACACCTTACTTTAGTGTAGCTTCAACATCCATGCAGTGTGAACGCGTACGGAGCTGTGCTAATATTACGGGAAAACGAATCGAGTATTTATTTTTCGTTTTAGTTTTATTACAAACCATTGTTAACACGCGACTGTAATAAACTTAGTACAAACAAAATTTGAGCAAATATTTTTTAAGAACTTTCTTATCTATCGTAGAATAATCATCGACAATGGTGGTGGTAGTTTAAAAAGGGTCTCCGGAGCCATCTCCGAAATTAGGGTGAATTCCATTATATTTATTTATACATATACATATATCAGATAATAAACTTAATAATAATGACTGCTTCGGTGGCGTAGAGGACGTATACTCGACTGCCAATCACGAGGTCCCGGGTTCGATCCCCAGGTCAGGCAGTGTTAAATATTGGATTTTTCCATTGAATTATCTCAATAACTGCCTGGAGTCTGGAACTACTATGGGACTGAGTCCTGGGTACTGCCTACCCCTTCGGGAAAAGGCGTGAATGTATGTTATGTAATAAAATCAGTAGGTAGGCAACATAAATCATACAAACATTAAAAACTTCTCAATATCCTAAATATCCCAAATTGAGGCTTTTTAAAATATGAATTGTAATAGTTATCATAAAACATACTTATACGTAAACGTGTCACAAATATATTACTGAAAAAAACATTTGACCTATTTTAATAATGCTACACTGCACTATACTTTTGAAAAAGAAAAAAACAGTACATGACAAACATTTATATCAAAAAACGTAGCGCAATTTCCATGTAATAAAAAACAAAAAAAGGCTTATCAGATCAATGACGTTTTAATCTTACTCTGAGTATCAGATACAAACAGTTTCAAGTTAGGGATCAAAAGGGGGCCCGAAAAAGTTCGTATAATACCCACGGCCGGTGTTTTGCGAACTTGTCTGAGACACTGCCGTGTGTCTGGATCATGTAGCAATTTTCAAATTGTAGTGTGCGTATAACAATGCTAGTGTGCTTAAAAAACAGTTCGCAGCGCCAGCGCCAGCGGAGCGCCAGAGTGGGTGAAAATTTGTGTCGGACAGGCTTGATTACTCCGATTTGGCGTAATTTAATCGGTCGCATTTCACAAGTATGACAGCTGTATCTTATCGGAGCACACGCGGAGAACTGTCAATATCTTTGAGTCGGACCAAAGTCGGACACTATTCTTTATACGTGTTTGTCTCTTTTTGTATGTGACACTACAGCCTAGCAAATCAAAGAAGTGCCGTGTGACATTTCTTTTTTTGCTTTTTTTGAAGGATTTTAATTAATATTTAGTGATTATGAATTGTACATCTTCTAATAAATTTCATTCTATGGTTTGCTCTCTCAAAGCTTGAAAAGATGAAACGTCAAACGGTACTTGATTTGCTGGGCAAATAGGCGTGCGATAGTTATTGTAGTCATGAAGTGATTCTATGGCCCCACAGATACATCCCTCGAACAGAGAGCCGTTATCAAATCAGCCTGGGATAAACCCCAGAATAATAATCATCCAAACTGAGCCTTGTTACATAAATTAACATAAATTTATTCATAACGGAAAATATTTTTTTATTTAACTTTCGGTCGGAAGGCACTTAGGATAACAATTCAGTTCTTTGTTTTACTTACAGCTTCTTTAAGTTGGTCCTACAATTATATACATTCATTGTTTTTATGAATTGACAATTAGATAATATCCTAATTTTATGAACTTTGGAAAAATTTATGGAGTGCATCAAATAATATGCTCCTGGGATATGGATATGGAATATGCTCCTTTTTTGATGACTGTTAAACAGCCATCAAAAAAGGAGCATATTCCTTAATTCGAATGTATGTAAAATGTCGTATCGATCAAAGTGTAATCTTGTCTTACTAATATTATAAATCTCAAATCTCAATACAATGTATAAAAGTTACGTTTTTATAAGGTAAACGAGTTCTAACTTAACTTCAGTGCAATCTAGATAAAACACACACAAAAAAACAGTCGCGAGCACTGTTGTGCGTTGAAGCACTGTTGCACGTTGAAGCGCTACTGCCTCGCATTCCAGAACTGCGTGGGCAACCGTTTCTCCTTAGACACGAAACAGCCTGCCGGACTGTCAATGGATCTACCTATCTGTGAACTGAGTCCTGGGTACACCTCTGCCTACCCCCCTTGGGAAAATGGCGTGATGTTATGTTACTATTTAAAATGTCTAAAAAAATGGAAATTAATAAAAGCGTGGCGTAGTAGAGCGATTTAAAAACAGTGTTTAAAAAATGTAAAAAAAACAGTGCTCGCGACTGTTTTTTTTGTGTGTATGTTTATTCCGTTTTCACGCTAAATCTACTGAACCGATTGGGCGAATATATTTAAATTCGGTGTATAGATAGTTTAGACCCCTACTCCCTAAGTGTAACTACACTAAGAAATTTGCCGGTCAGCTGATCCAATTTGTAAATCGCTCTACTACGCTACGCTTTCCATTTTTTTAGACATTTTAAAATAGTAACATAACATCACGCCATTTTCCCAAGGGGGGTAGGCAGAGGTGTACCCAGGACTCAGTCCACAGCTAGGTAGATCCATTGACAGTCCGGCGGCTGAGGCTGTTTCGTGTCTAAGGAGAAACGGTTGCCCACGCAGTCCTAGAATGCGAGGCGCTTCAACGTGAACAAATCCTCGGAACTCTCCGCGAAGTCTGCGAAGTTCCCAGGAAGCTTCTGAGCTTCTAGGCGGAGTTAGGCTGGCTAGATTAGCTAAGATTTAACGCGTCCAGATCAGAAAAGTGTCTAAGTGCGGAAAAGAAGTCCACTTTAAATTTCATTAGGAACATCCATACTTATTTTAGTTTAGCCAGTTATTAATTTTAAGTTTAATGTAGAATATTTAGAATTTTTAGAATATTCCTACTGCAAAATTCCAGTAACAGTTTTTGCCTGATCTGGGATGTGAATTCGGCACCTTATTTTTTAATTTTTTATTTACGAGTATAGCTCATTTACAACTATTCTCACAGGTCATCCATCCCAATACAATAGTGTAAGTATACAATGTTAAAAAATAAAATGATATGACATGCAACAAAAAATATCAAACAAAAAATGGCTTATGACTAGCAGTATCACCAGTGATTACCACGTCACCGAGGCAGTTTAAAAGAATACTTCAACAAAACAGTATAAGAGAGAGTATAAGAGTGTTGTTAACTTTTAAAAGATAGAAATTAATTTCACTGTAATGAATTCACAGTAATACAATCTTTAAAATATCGTAACGTTTCAGTGAAAACTCTTATTTTTGTGTAAAACGAGCATCCTTGAGTCTTTCATATCTTTCCTCCAGAGTTTTCCGATAGATTTTTATTTTTCAGTCGAGTAAATTTTAACGATTATATTCTTTGATCGCAGTTACCTGGCGAGTTTTACTTTGCTGGTTAATTAACTGAACATAATTCTGGGGAAATAAATACTTTGGGTTGATATAAAAATTGTAACTTTAGGTATCTTCTATTATCTTTAATAAATTTAGAATTATTATATTCAGATTTAATATATTTACAGTTTAAGAGACTGCTTCGATGCCGTAGTAGGCGCAAGCTCGACGGCCGATCATGAGGTCCCGGGTTCGATCACCAGGTCAGGCAGACAATCACGATCAGGACAGGAACAGGACCTCATGATCAGCAGGAGGGCTTGCGAGCCACAACGCTACCAATGCAGACCAGTTTCAATAATTAATAGTTACGAAAACAAAACAATAAACATCTCATTTACGAGCCGTGGCCGTCGTTACGATGCGACTTCATTACACGCTCTTATTCACAGACACTGTGGTGAATGTTCTATACGTGACAATTTTCGTTAACTGCACAATTCTTCCTACGAAAAATATTGTCAATATGAAAGTTTTTGAGGGTGGATGGATAGACGGATGGATGTTTGTTACTCTTTCACGCCAAAACTACTAAACCGATTAGGCTGAAATTCGGTATGTACTTAGATAGTACAGACCATGGAATAACACGTAGGGTACTTTTTATTCCGATATTCCCACGGGAACGAAGACTACGCGGGTGAAGCCGCGGGGCACGACTAGTCGATGATAATGATGTTAAGATTTAAAATCTTACAAAAATCAAAACTGATGTCTTAAATAAAATATGAAATCCTTGTAAATTGCGGTCATTTCTCCAACAAATGTAGGGGTTTAACTTAATAAATACAGTGGGCATTCGTTTGAGACGCCCCGTTTATCAAAAGTTTAGCTCAAATGTTTAGATGGTTACTTGGGACCATGTGGAATCTAGTCTATTTAACTTTGCTTGGGTTTTTAGTAAATTGACAGTCATTTTAAAGGTTTATTTAAGTTATGTATAGCTTGACTAGTTGTACAGCTTGACTAGTTGGTTTGCCGTCTTTTATCTAAACTTTGGGCACATGATTTGATTTTTCTTTACAAATATGTACCTATTTTGATTTAAAAATAAATTATTTATCTAATAACTCCTTCAAAAATAAATAATTTAAAAAAAGGGAGATATAAGAAAACCTCAACAAATGGCACGTGCAATTTGCTCAGTGTGAAGTTTGCACAGTGACATAATAAAATATAATGAACAACATAGATAGAAAGACGTACCTAAGACCGAAGTGCGACCGAGACAATAATATTATTCGCCCGTACGTCCCCACTTTACTTACGTACGTGGACCTAATGGGACCTAATTTGAAGCTTGCCATTTTCAAGAAGCCAGTACCTCATCTCCCCTTTTCTTTATACCAATGAGTGCGCCATTATAATAGTGCAGGACCTAATTCTAATAGATGATACAGCCTAGTGCGGGGACCCGATCGCGGAGGCGCGGTGGCCACACTGACCCGCGACTTGCTTATAAGCGATAAGCTCTAACTTAGACACCTAAGTTAGAGCTTGTCTATAATAAAAAAGACTAGTTATAAGTATATGAAGTTATATGATTAGGTTATCTGTTGTTAAAAGTATCTGATTTTTGAGGAGAGGCGGAATAAAATTATATCTACTTACGTATAAAATTTGGAGATGACTATAGAATTATTTCTTTCTTAAAACTGGGCAAATATTCTAGACACATCTTCGATTTTAGTCACGTAGCCGATTAATTTAATTTTTGCCTTAAGAGTAACATCCATTAATAAAAAAAAGTGTATTAAAGTCTTAGCTTATATTGGTTGTAGGCTAGCAATGGAATTATTCAAAATGGTTCAATCAGTGAAAATGCTCGGTCACGTAGTTGAAGGTACATTATTATGAGCACACGATACGACGTAAAAAGTCGCAATTACGTTTTGAATATCAAAGTGTTAAAATGCGCGTCACGTCGATTCACCCTGCCCCCGTACGGCCTAATCTTCCTTTCACATTGCGGTTGCCCTAACGTTGAAAGGTCATTTGTTAATTATGAAGTGTACTGCCTCCTCGAAGGGCAGGCCTTCGCCAGACATGTTTTTAAGCCGAATATAGTATTATTAATAGCCTATTGTCATCTTCCAGAAAATTCCTAATGGAAAAATCTACTTAACACCAAAGACGTTGAATTGTCCTTACTGAAAAAAAATTGTCTACGTACGTTCTTATTAATGTTTTTAAATAGATTAAACCATAAAAGAAAGAGAAGAGAGAGACAGAAGAGAGTCCGAAGTTAAGGTCTGCAATATTCCGATATACAATATTAATTATATTGTATTATTTTTACTAAATATGTAAAATTAACCGTGACAAAACATAGTTAATGAGTAAGGTAAGTATGAGTATTCTTTTATACACTAGAATCATTGAAACTGTTAAGAAGCATAATTATCACACTAACTATTCAGTTGAATAACCTACCTTTCGCTTTTAATTACGTTAGGTATTTGTTCCTCAGTTGACAGCCTCGTTGGTGCAGACGGTAGTAACTCTGCTTTCTGTGCCACAGGCCCCGGGTTCGATCCCCGGCCAGGTCAAACATTTGTGTGCATGAACATGTCTGTTTGATCTGTGTCTGGGTGTTATAATCGTATTTAAGTATGTATATCAGTCATCTGGTTACCATAGTACAGGCTTCTAGCCTAGTTTGGGACCACGTGACCGTGTGTGGAAGTTGTCCCATATTATATTATTATATTATATTATTATTATAGTTATTAGGCTTAAAATTGGTCAACATTTTTTTTATGCCATAGGTAGCTGGCAAACAAGCACGGGCCGCAGAGCGTTATTTTATAATTTTTGCTCACCATCGCCTGATGGTGACCTTGGTGATATTTTTGCATTAACGGCGCTCTAGTGTGAAACCGCACGACGTTCTTTCACACCAACCTTGTTAGCGGATTATTCAAAAACCGATATAATATTCATCGGATACTTCAATATAATCCTTTAGATGCTTGTCGTTAAAGGCATATCGGCATTGAGATATCTTCCCGGCGTTATTTGGTTTTATACAGTGGCGGATTTGCCAGCAGGCTGAGTAGGCTGGAGCGAGCTGAGAGGCGGCAGATTCTAGGGGGCGGCAATTTTTAATTATAAAGATTACATTAGTACCATCTACGTAGGATAAACTATTAGGGCTAGCTTCTCCGCCTGTATAGTAGTGTATCTAATATTTTTCACCGAGATTGCAGCAAGTTTCTCGCACATTTAGTATCAAAATTCTATAAAATTTTACCGCGGTCGCAACAAGCTATTCGCGCCTTCATGGTTAATATTCTAATATTTTTCTACTGGCGCATTTATTGTCAACGTACAAAATTTTTTCACCGCTCTCGCAGCAAGATTACACGCCTGTTTGGCCCTTGCAGACCTTGGTACCCTATTGAATTTTCGGTAGCGCAAACGGTAAGGGGCGCCAAAATATGAATAGCCTACTGGTGGCAAATGTGTAAATCCGGCACTGGTTTTATACTTTCATAATAGTCTTCGTTTTGAAGGTGAAATTCGGAACATCAATTATCCATAGCCAAGATGAATAAAATTTGAGAACCCCTTATATATAATGAAGGTATATATAAACACCTCCCTGGGCACTTAGTTGATCCAGCCACGAATCCATGCATTATCGACTCCACCTTTAGGCGCGAATAACTCGCCTCCGTTTGTACCTATTGCGACCGGAGTGGCAACGTCGCCCTCTGCCGCGCGATGTTGCTCTTTATATTCGTTGAAAACGGTATATACTCCATCCTTTTAGTGCCCGAATTTTGAACGGAACTGAATCCGCAACGGCCAAATTTTTTATACCCAAGAGAACTTTCTGGCTCCGGAATATACTTTCTTCTTAGAACACATTATTGGCTCCATCGATATAAAATGGGATTATATTCTTAGCAATGGGTAATAATTTGATCCATTTACATATATAAAACCGTATATACTCCATCGTTTTAGTGCCCGAATTTTGAACAGAACTGAATCCGTAACGGCCAAATTTTTTAAACCCCAGAGAACTTCCTGGCTCCGAATTATACTTTATACCTAGAACACCTTATTGGCTCCATCGATATAAAATGGGATTATATTCTTAGCATTGGGTAATAACTTCATCCAATTACGTATTTAAAAATAGGTATATACTCCATCCTTTTTTGTGACTGAATTTTGAACGGAACTGAGTCCGTAGCGGCCAACTTTTTTTATACCCAAGAGATCGTTCTGGCACCGAATTATAATTTGTTCCAAGAACACCTAAGTGGGTCCATCGATATAAAATGGGATTATAAAAATCCATAAAATCGTAAGACTGCCTCGGTGGCGTAGAGGGCGCATGCTCGACTGCCAATCAAGAGGTCCGGGGTTCGATCCCCAGGTCAGGCAGTGTTAAATATTGGATTTTCCATTAGGAATTATCTCAATAACTGCCTGGAGTCTGGAACTGTGCCTGGTAGATGGCAATAGGCTCGCCCCCTATTACATGGGACCAATAACATACTGGCGAAATGTGGGTGTATCTACTATGGGACTGAGTCCTGGATACACCTCTGCCTACCCCTTCGGGAAAAAGGCGTGAATGTATGTTTTATGTTTATAAAATCTATTTTATGGATTTATATTATAAAGATGCATACTTAACAGATCTGAGACCCCAAATTGAGTGTTGCAACATTCGTATAATTGCAATTCATGAAACTCTCATTGTGAATCTAATCATCCAGGAATAGGTAGAGGTGTACCCAGGACTCAGTCCCATAGTAAGTACACCCACATTTTGCCAGTATGTTATTGGTCCCAGGTGAGGTGAGCTCCAGGCACAGTTCCAGACTCCAGGCTGTCACTAAGATAATTCCTAATGGAAAAAACCAAATAAAACTTTGCCTGGCCTGTGGTTCGAACCCGGGGCCCGGGACTTCATGATTGGCAGTCAAGCTTGCGCCCACTACACCATTGAGACAGTCGATTTTATGATTAATATTATCTTCTTAAAATATAGGGAAAATAATTTCAATGCACACTTGCATCACTGATCTGTTTTTGTGTTTGGTTCTGGTTTTGTGTTCCTATAAGTAAAATTACGGTAGGTACTTAATCAAAATAATGAATGTAACTTGTGAATAATAGAACCTTTGTGGTTCTTTTGTTGGTTAGAACTACATTTGCAATGTTTCATTTCACACATAATGACATACCTAATAATGTCAAAAACTAGTGGGAAACATAATGTAACCATTTGTGACGTATGACTTATTCGACTCGACGCTCTGGTTTTATTACTACCTACTATTGTCTGTGTTTGATTATATTAGACTAATAATTGGTACTTAGTGGTTCCGTTTTATATATCATTTTTAGGACTCGTACTTATTTGATCCATTTTAATTTATATTCTTAACACTCCCAACATTGTTTGATCCACTTCTTACAACAATCTGAAGTAGGAATGGTTCGCAAAGGGAGGACTGCCTCCCGAATCCCGCGCTCTCCCCTATTGCTGCCCGAGCGCCGCCGTGCGTTTCGTGATTTATTCCACATCGATTACTAGTGATATTGAATTACAGTTTTCTCTTTATTTTTGTATGATTTTGGTCAAAACAGTTTTTTTATGTAGTAAAGTTTTTAAATATATTTTTTTGAGCTCAATACTTCACTCTTACACTCGATGTTCTTTTTTTAATTGTTTATTTGTCAGTGATCATTATTTCATTGTAAGTTTTAGAGAATATAATTTAATATCCATTAAATTTTACTTTATTGCAATATTAAATAAATATGAGAAGTTGTGTAAAATGTCAATAGAAAAAAAAAACTGTTTTACTTTGGTATTGATTTTGGTCATATTGCATACAAGTTTATCTTATGTTTGTAAACTATGTTTGTAAAGTAAGTTTTAAAAGACGGATAAGTAAACGAGCCCATACTCGACTATATTAGCACTTATCATAAGGTAGTTCCAAAGTCTACAAAACGAGCCTAAATTTCACTAATATTGCAGTTTTCATAAGGCAGTTCCAATGGTTATCTTTCAGCTCCATCATCAGACCCTTGTCATCATGTGTAATGAAAAGTCCCCATAACAACAAAACAAACGAGTCCAAATTCGACTGTCTTGGCACATTTCGTAAGGCAGTTCCAATGGATATCACTCGGCTCCATCATCAGACCCTCGTCATCATGTGGAATGAAAAGTCCTCATAACAACACAGCAAACGAGTCCAAATTCGACTGTCTTGGAACATTTCGTAAAGCAGTTCCAATGGTTATCTTTCGGCTCCATCATCAGACCCTCGTCATCATGTGGAATGGAAAGTCCCCATAAAAACAAAATAAACGAGCCTAAACTTGACTATTATTGCAGTTTTTGTAAGGCAGTTTCAATGGTTATCTTTCGGCTCCATCATCAGACTCTCGTCATCATGTGGAATGAAAAGTCCCCATAACAACAAAATTAACGAGTCCAAACTCGACTGTCTTGGCAAATTTCGTAAGGCAGTTCCAATGGTTATCTTTCGGCTCCATCATCAGACCCTCGTCATCATGTGGAATGAAAAGTCCTCATTACAACAAAGCTAACGAGTCCAAACTCGACTGTCTTGGCACATTTAGTAAGGCAGTTCCAATGGTTATCTTTTGGCTCCATCATCAGACCCACGTCATCATGTGGCATAGAACGTCCCTAAAACAACAAAGCAAACGAGCCTTAACTTGACTATTATTACAGTTTTCGTAAGACAGTTCCAATGGTTATCTTTTGACTCCATCATCAGACCCTCGTCATCAAGTGGAATGAAAAGTCCCTAATACAACAAAACAAACGAGCCTAAACTTGACTATTATTGCAGTTTTCGTAAGGCAGTTCCAATGGTTATCTTGTGGTTCCATCATCAGACCCACGTCATCATGTGGCATGGAACGTCCCTAAACAATAAAGTAAACGAGCCTAACTTGACTATTATTGCAGTTTTCGTAAGGCAGTTCCAATGGTTATCTTTCGGCTCCATCATCAGACCCTCGTCATCATGTGGAATGATAAGTCCCCATTACAACAAAGCAAACGAGTCCAAACTCGACTGTCTTGGCATATTTCGTAAGGCAGTTCCAATGGTTATCTTGTGGCTCCATCATCAGACCCACGTCATCATGTGGAATGAAAAGAACTTATTTAAACCTAACATTCTAGCCCAAATTCAACTGTCTTATCATTGGTCATCGCGGATTTCTAGACGCTTCATAATGGCTCCATCATCAGATCAGGTCAAGAGTATCATAATATTGCATTGTCACCGGACTTTTATATTATGCAAAATTTTAGCTAAATCGGTCGTCATGTGGAATGAAAAGTCCCCATAACAACAAAGCAAACGAGTCCAAACTCAACTGTTTGGGCACATATCGTAAGGCAGTTCCAATGGTTCTGTTTCGGCTCCATCATCAGACCCTCGTCATTATGTGGAATAAAAAGTCCCCATAACAATAAAGCAAACAAGTCCAAACTGGACTATCCTGGCACATTTCCTAAGGCAGTTCCAATGGTTATCTTTCGGCTCCATCATCAGACCCTCGTCATCATGTGGAATGTAAAGTTCCTAAAACATCAAAGTAAACGAGCCTAAACTTGACTATTATTGCAGTTTTCGTATGGCAGTTCCAATGGTTATTTTTCGGCTTCATCATCAGACCCTTGTCATCATGTAGAATAAAAGGTCCCCATAAAAAAAGCAAACAAGTCCAAACTCGACTGTTTTGGCACATTTCATAAGGTAGTTCCAATAGTTATCTTTTGGCTCCATCATCAGACCCTCGTCATCATGTGGAATGAAATGTCCCCATAACAGAAAAGCAAATGAATCCAAACTCGACTGTCTTGGCACATTTAGTAAGGCAGTTCCAATGGTTCATCAGACCCTCGTCTATATGTGGAATAAAAAGTCCCCATAATAATAGAGCAAACGAGTCCAAACCCGACTGTCTTGGCACATTTCGTAGGCAGTTCCAATGGTTATCTTTCGGATACATCATCAGACCCTCGTCATCATGTGGAGTGAAAAGTCTCTAAAACAATAAAGTAAACGAGCCTTAACTCGACTATTATTGCAGTTTTCGTAAGGTAGTTCCAATGGCAAGTTTTCGGCTTCATCATCAGACCCTCGTCGTCAAGTGGAATGAGAAGTCCCCATAACAATAAAGCAAACGAGTCCAAACTCGACTGTTTTGGCACATTTTGTAAAGCAGTTCCTATGGTTCTGTTTCGGCTTCATCATCAGACCTTCGTCATCATGTGGAATGAAAAGGCCCTAAAACAACAAAGTAAACGAGCCTAAACTCGACTATCATTGCAGTTTTCGTAAGGCAGTTCCAATGGCAATCTTTCAGCTTCATCATCAGACCCTCGTTATAATGTGGAATGAAAAGTACTTATTAAAACCTAACATATTAGCCCAAATTCAACTATCTTATCATTTGTCATCGCGGAGTTCCAGTCGCTACATCATGGTTCCATCATCAGATCAGGTCAACAGTACCATAATATTGCATTGTCACCGGATTTATATAAGAATGCAAAATTTGAGCTAAATCGGTTGAGTGCTTCAAAATTCAGATGCAAGATTTGTACCGGACATACATATAGGTACATACATACATTGCGAAATAGAAATATCTCTCAAGGTGAAACATTCACAATTCTCTTAAAATTAAGTTTTACATTGATGAGAAGAGCTATACTATTGTACTTATTATGTTTCTGTCGAAGGCAACCAATGACAGAAGCTTGTGAAAACGGTGCGCCTCCATTGGCCCATTTGAATTGGATCAACAACTGCTTGAATGCCAAAAAGGTGGATTCGTATAAAAACAGCGTAATTATTATTATTACTCTGTAGATTCAGATGGAGCCACATGTGTGACACGTGTGGCTCCAGCTGGATCCACAAAGTCATACACAACTGGCAAAGGATCAAGTAATACTGCCCCGGATCAACTTATGAAAACGGATCAAATAATAACTACTTCTACGACCCGCATGATCAACTAAGTGCCCGTGGGGATATCTATATATATATATATATATATATATCTACTAATATGTGAATTTTCAGGAGTTTCACTAGTTTTAATGCTAATTATTACATATAATTATGTAATTCATAGTATTTAACGCCAAAACGCGTTTTGTGTCCTATTATGGGGAGGTTTATTAATTTAATCGTAATCGTAATCGAAAAACAAACTTAAAAGTCATAATACTATGAAATAAATGAATACGTAATTATTCTTCACAAAACTTATCTAACTCCTTATCAATATTTTACTGATACCCATGCAGAGCCGGGGTGCATCACTGCTTTATAACTTAAGAGCCCGGCGACTGACTAAATCCCCATACAAACGTAATAAATACCTCAATCATTTACAATCAGAACATGTTTCCGACAAACAACGATATTATTTGAAACAAGACGCTGGTTTTCTAGGTTTCTAATTATATTTTAGTGTAAAATACTTGTTTACATTTGAAAATACTTATATTTTACATTTTTTTATATATTAGTTAAAAGTACTTTAAGTTCGGATTAAATTATTATAATAAGGAACCTAGATAACTAGTATTTCTCTCTGAATAACATCAATGTATGTTGAAAGCATGCTCTGATTGTAAGTAATTTAGGTATTACATTTGTGTCGGGAATTCATCGGTCGCTGGCCTCTTAAATCATTTTATTATCATTGCATAGGTACTATAAACATGCCCTAAGAAGGTAGAACTTCAAGAATGAGCTAAGTACCCAAATAGCGGACTTTACGAAGATTAAATTCAAACAATTTGCTTAAATGGATTAATGCTGTAAAGACAATAATAAATTGCAGTGTTACAGACGAAAAGTTCAAAGACCGAAGGGTAAGTGACCTCTTTAGGTATTTTAGGGAATCGTCTGAATATTCACTTAGGACAGACGGTTTAATAAGTATTTATAAGACAAATAAAACCCTTTATTTACGACTTACATACGTTTAAAGATCTTTTCTATGTATTGAAGCACCTTTATCAACCATCAACTTATTTGAGAAACTATCAACTTTTTGAAAGTTTTTGAAAGTGCAGGTCTGCAGGTAAGGTACTCGATTTAAAAAGCGTCACAGGAGCACGGCCAGAGCGATGTAAACAAAAATGTACGGCGCGCCTGCGATATATTGTCATGTACCTACTATGGGACGGGCCCTGGGTACACCTCTGTCTAGCCCTTCGGAAAAAGTCCTGATTATATGACTCACATAATATCATCGCCTAATAACAATTATGATAATTTGAATGTATACTCTAACAGAACGGGTTACCCCAATTACACTGCTCGAGTCAATTCATATGGATTATATGGACAATCTATATTATCAGTTTCAGTTGTCAGGTCATCAAGATTCCTACAAGGCCTCAGACATGACTGCCCCCTACATATCTTATAGGAAACAGCCGGGACCTACAGTTTAACGTGCCATCCGAAACACGGTAGCGCCCAGGTGAAAAGTCCACATAGTGAGATTCGATCCAGGGACTCCGGATTTAAAGCCAGCGTTCCCGCTGGACCACGGACGCCTAGTCCTAATTTTTGAAACTAGAAAGCAAAATCTTTCTATAATTCTTATCATAGAGTACAAAAGTAACTTTCTGATGACACATAATAAAACGTCGTCAAGACCTCATTATAATATGTACATTTTCAACGATAAAATAACCCAAATAAAATGATCACCCCAACCTTAAAAAAGCCAAACGTCCGCCTCGCAGGATTTAGACAATAGATACCTTTACGTAGAGATCATGTGAATTTATCACAGGACCCTTCTCATCCCTTCAAGGTTTAACCGGGACTTAAATGTGGGATGGGTTGAAGAGAATCTTCTTTGTACTGTTATATCGAAGACTCAGATGAAAAATGAAAATTGATTTTGGATTTCCGATTCATGTCTAACTTCAACTTTTTATTTTTATCTTGCTTAGTGCGGGCATAAATTTACCAAAGTCGCCGTGAATAGAAAGACCAACAAACGCTGGAGATTGATCGGTTTTAAAAGAAAGATGTCTTCTAAGATGTGTCCATTTGCAAATTTAATTCATACATAGTTTTTTTAAACAGCCTGCCCTGGCTACGCACGAGTAGCAGAGCTCAGTTTATTAGATAACTTTATTTTATTTATTTAGGATCATCCACATTTTTTTTTATGATAGAAAGTGACAAGACGAGCAAATCATGGTGCCTGATGGTAAGCATCATGATTGATATCAAACACAGTGCCATCCAGTGTTTTAAATTTCAAAATTCTGCGCAGCACTGCACTGCGCCTGTCACCCTGAGATATGAGGTGTTGAATCTCATCATGCCCAGTAATTTCGCTGGTAACATTGCCCTTCATAACGGAACACAGTAATGTTTGCACATTACTGCTTGGCGGATGAATAACTGGCAAAGGTGTGGTACTTCCCCAGGCGGCCCCCTGCAAAAGAGGCCTACTACCACTACAAAAGAGTACATTACGTACATATATTCTATTTCATTATTTGTTTTAAATCTAAACGTCACAACATTTACAGATGAAGACAGCATGCTTTATGGGAAACAAAGCTGTGGCCCGAGGTTACACCCGCGTAGTCTTCGTTCTGGTTCCGTGGGAATATTGAAAAAAAAAACCCTATACATTATTCCAGGGTGTGTGTCCAGGGTATATGTTATTCTAAACTTAATACCGAATCGAGCTGAAGCTCAATCTATCATTAATAAAGATGGCGACAATATCAGAAAAACAAATAGACGAAGGTTGTCCACAAGTTGTCTGTCTAGACACGTAAGGAATTATTTATTGCTCCACCAGTCGGAGCTGATGGAATCTATTTCAAGCGTTTAGAACTGGGACGCATTTGGATTCCAGACGCGATGTCTTAGAGCGTGATCCGGTCCGGTATAGCTCTGCATAACCTACCGATAGGGATTTCAAATCTACCGGTAATTCTCATGATTGCAGTGAATACCATTTATGATCTTCCTTGATTTATTATTATTATTTATTTATAGACCTCATCATATAGGCCAACACTCGCCATGCTTGGCGCGGGTTGGCAAGCGTAGCTTAATGGTTTTTACGCAAAGGATGTATAATTATGTATAGTACGCATCACTACATAGTATAAAACCAAATCGCTTCCCACTGTCTGTTCCTATGTATGCTTAGAAAAAACTACGCAACGGATTTTGATGCGGTTTTTTTTAATAGATAGACAGACAGACAGACTGATTCAAGAGGAAGGTTTATATGTATAATACATGCATAATATAGTAGTGAAACACTGCTAATATTAGAGGTTTCAGATGTGATCACGAATTTACTCCTGTTAAAACGTTCACTATACCTACTTCTGCTACCCGTGCGAAGCCGGTGCGGGCCACTAGCGTATAATAAGAAACTCGTGTACGTCACTGAATTGTTACGATTTCAAAAGTAGATGTTGCCGTATTGCATCGCTGGTGTAGTGGACGCAAATACTATTGCTGAGAATGAGGTCGTAGGTTCGATTGCCAGGTTTTTTTATGTCATAGTTGAGAAACAGGCAGACGGACCGCCTGATGATGAGCGGTTACCGTCGCCTATGGATACCTGCAACACCAGGGGTATTTCCAGTGTCTTGCCGACCCTTCAAGATTCTATCACTCTTGTTTTGAAGAGACCCAACTTGTAGTTCAACGGGAAGACTGCAGCAGAGAGATCATTCCACAGTTTGCACGTATGCGGCTTATAAGACCGGGAAAATCGCGCAGTGTGTGACGTCCACGTATCGATTATGTGCAGATGAATTTTCAGGCGATGGCGCCTAGTATGGTGATAGAAACGTGACGCCAGTATCAAGGTCAGGAAAATGGATTTTGCCATTACCTTTCTATTTATTGATTTGATATCAATAATAATGGTAGAGATTTTTAATATCTATAAGTAGGATTGATGACCTAACATCAAATGAAAAGCTCGTCAAAAAAGTTGAAATAGTGAAGCCGCCAAATAATTCCAAGAATTTTCAGGAGTTTTCAAACGGCTCATATAGATGATAGATAGAGGCGTTGTCTTTACAAATAGGGGCCCAGAGAAGGGAGGGTAAACATAAATACTTATGCTACAGTTATTCATCTTGGAAAATGCCTCCGGATGGTTCCGTGACTTTCCTTAATTGGAGAGAATGGTGAATTTGTATCGTGGTTTTCTTTTAATTAATTTGAATTGTGGCAAGTTTTATGTACCTATAGTTAATATGTAAGGTAATCGGGTACCTATCAGAATGATCTTTTAGCTGAAAGACACTTTAGTTAGATTGACATAAAAACACATTGCCTAAACAGCCAAAAGGTCATTAATTAACTCCCTAACGGCGTACTTTATGTTGGTTTGGATTGGTTAGATAGTTATATAGGAAAAATTTTTTTTTCAATAATTCCCAAGGGTAATGTTACAAATCTGATTCGTAACCTAGTGCATAAGTATTACAAAGTACTTATGCGTTGTACAAGAAGACATGACCTATACATACCTAACTAGTATAATACACCATTTCGTTGACAGCCTCGCTGGCTCAGATGGTAGTAACTCTGCTTTCTGTGCCGCAGGTCCCGGGTTCGATCCCCGGCCAGGTCAAACATTTGTATGCATGAACCTGTCTGTTTAATCTGTGTCTATGTGTTATAAGCTTATATAAATATGTATAACAGTCCTCTGGTTACCCATATGTACTATGGGTAACCAGAGGCTTCTAGTCTAGTTTGGGACCAGATGACCGTGTGTGGAAGTTGTCCCATATTAGTTAGATTATATATCTACATACGTCTAGTATCTGCATATGTACTAGCCGCCATCGCCTGAGAGCTCATCCGCACATTATAATTGACACGTGGACGTCGCACACTGCAGTTTTTCCCGTTCTTTAACGCCGCATACGTGCAATCTGTGAAATGATCTCCCTGCTGCGGTCTTTCCGTTGAGCTACAACATGGGGCTCTTCAAAATATTCGGCAACATACTCGCAGCACCCCTGGTGTTGCAGGTATCCATAGGCGGCGGTAATCGCTCACTATCAGGCGGCCCATCTGCTTGTTCGCCACTTATGGCATAAAAAAGCTAGCAAGATATTATGTATGTATAGCTCATGCCTTTTATTAGGAATAAATTCAGTTATGCAAAAATACAGCTACATAGCTTTACTAAGCACATAATATTATTTACATTTTCGCTCCATACAAACCTAAACAAATAAAAATACAACAGTTCCATATTTTGACTCAGCGAGAAACATCCGCCATTACCGAATGGAAAATATTTTCCATTGCATGTGCTGAAAAAAAGATAAAAGAGACGTAGGATTGCAGGTTTCATGTCGCGCTTAACGATACACGTGAACAAAAAAACAAGTGTTTTGTCATGGCAGGTGTCACGCCGCACGCTCCAAGCTATGAACCATCAATTGTACTGAAATAGACCTGACATCATTGGATAATTAGAAATAAACTCTCGAGAAGTAACGATAGTATTGGCTGATAGATTTTTTTTTTAATTTTTTTTTTATGGTAGTGAGTGACAAGACGAGCAAATCAGGTGCCTGATGGTAAACATCCTGATTGCCCATGTTAGACACAGTGCCACCCAGTGTTTTAAAATTAACAACGCGGCACTGCGCTGCGCCTGTCACCTTGAGTTATTAGTTGTTGAAACTCGTCATGCCCAGTAATTTCACTGGAAACATTGCCCTTCAGACCGGAACACAGTAATGTTTGCACATTACTGCTTGGCGGATGAATAACTGGCAAAGGTGTGGTACTTCCCCAGGCGGCCCCCTGCTAAAGAGGCCTACCACTACAAAAAGTGATAGTGGCAGGTACTAAGATAGCTTTAGAATAAAAACCATTAGTAGGATAGAATTCCATGATTTATATTCTAAAATAGTTATCATTACATTATCGCCAGCATCTTGGGTACCTACGCTGCCATCTATCAGTGTTTTAGCAGATGGCTTTTCTAAATATCGGCCTGTAGATTTTCGAAGTGTTCTATGGCATAGGGTATTTATTAGTTAGGGTAGATAGTCAGTTAGGTTGTTCTATTGAAAGAAACAAAGAATGAAAAATACGTTTATTAACCAACCTTAATTATAATAACCAACGTAATTAATAAACAACGTAATTACATCTAGTACTAATATTAAACACTGAAACAGTGGTTGTGGTGATCGGCTTGTGCTCAGCATGTGCTGCGCTCGGCTAACCTTGTATAGTATTTTTGTCATAGAGATGATATTAATTTAGTCGATATGAAATCTTAGGAGAGTACTTTAATATAACTACGGGAACGATGTTAGAACTGCAGGCCACAGCTTATATACTAGCTGTCCCATAAGACTTGAAAGACCGACTAGTGAGAAACTTTAAATTATGTCGTGTATCATCCTCGGAATTTTGCCCTCCACAGGAAGTTTTCAAAAAGATGCAATTTTGCAATTTAGTTGCAGAGATTCATTAGGGAAAGTGCATATTAGCAGCTTCGCTTCGCTTTTGAACCAACATTCCTACAGTGTGACTTTCCACGTTCCTGTTTAATATTTAAAGGGGTTCAAACTACTTTTACCTCTGTACCTGGGTTGTTCCTGTGACCTCGATTCCGTAACTTTAATCAATTAGTTGTTGATGGTCAGTGTTTCAATGGAATGGTCAGTCAATCAAAAATGCAAATATTGGCAGATACTACGATTCTAATATTGATAATAGCTTTTAACTGTTGCTATTTTCTATGGCCATTCTATTGAGATTCTGGCAGCCCCGAATATAGGGGAGGCAAACCGGGGCAGTTTCAGGTGGCGCCAAAATTTAATGTGACAAAAAATAAAAAACTTGCTTCGCCAAATGCCTAGCATATAAAAACCTGATTAGCACTCACCGTCACTCACCGTAGGAAATAGGTGCCACACAGTTCTACGCTCTATACATGATTTTAAGCAATTATTATTTATCTCAAACGCTATAGAAAGGGGCCCTTATATCAAGTTTATGCCCCGTTTTTGCTGACATTCGCCACACAAATGAGACACCTGAATGACGCAAGAATTTACAGAGTCTAAGCCCTGTGCTCTGTAATGGTATAAACTAGGTGCGACTTCAACTGAGTTGCAGTTTAATCCGGATAAAAGTACAGCAATGTACTTTCACCCCACTAAACCTAACCCGAAGAAGCTATCTCTTAAGCTTCACAACCAGCCTGTCCCCTGGGCCTCCCATGCAAAGTATCTTGGCGTGACCCTTGATCGTCGACTCACCTTCGCGAAACACGTCCAGATCGTCCGAAACCGAGCGGCTTACTTCTTAGGCCGCCTCACCCCCCTCCTATGCCAGCGCAGTAAGTTGTCCCTTAGAAATAAGGTGACACAGATTAGATTGCCGACCCGCAGGAGGGACGAGAAAGGGGAGCGGAGCCTTCAGGACATCATCAACCTGCTGAAGGCGACCGACCCGGACGACGTGCCCGCATTCGTGGCGAAGCAGCTCCACAAGCTGCCACCCGTCACGTTCGACCACGTCGATGTCACCAGATTGTTGAAGGACATTACCACCCTGAAGACAAACCTGGATGAAGTTAAGTTTAGGTTAGAAGTCTCCGAAAGTACCATCGGTGAGTTGCGTGCCGAATTATTATCTATAAAACGTAATGATTCGGTAAGTAGGTCACCCGAGACTTCTAACGTTAACACACGTCGCGGAGCGCAAAATGCCGCCGTAGGCAGTTTTGTGTCGTCGCCTGCTGTCGCCGTGCGCGATGGACAGCGCCCCGCCGCTCCCACCCGCACCCCGCGAGAAACGTCAGCGAAGACGACCACGTCGCCCATGGCCTACGCGGCCGCCGCTGCTGCCCCCGCTGCCCCCGCCCCGCTCGCACCCGTGCAGCGGCCCCTCAATGAGGATAAGAAGCAGCAACGGAAAAAAACGTCACGCAAGCAGGTTATCCCGCGCCCAATGGATCCCGTCATGCGCATGAACAAGGTCGACGATGGCGGCTTCACCCTCGTGGAGAAGAAGAAGCGTCGACCACGACCCGCCCGCAACCAACGCGGCACTGCTCCCGCTGCGACTACATCCGAGTCGCAGAGCCCACGATGGCGATATATCTCTCCCGGTTTGATAAAACCACATCCGGTGAGGAGATCGCTCGCTACATCGACGAAAAGCGCACAGAACGAGCTCCGGGAAAGGACTTCTCCAAGATTTCGCTGTCGAGGCTGGAGGCTACGCGGACGCAGACTTTCAAGTCATACGTGCTCCGGTTTCCGGCGAAATACAAGGAGACGTTCCTGGACCCACAATTTTGGCCCGAAGGCATCGTTTTCCGTCGCTTCAGGGAGGCGAAACCGAACAATAATATCCCTAAGCCATAATTAAATTAAGTGTTTTATATTTTTTATGTATGTTAGTCTGTAAGGTATTTATTAATATGGGCCTCTGGTGCGTATAATTTATTATACGAACTATTGCCTGAAATAAATGAATTATTATTATTATATATTATTTAGATAATCTAAGGCTAGGTACAGCTAATTTATTTTTATTCCTAGTAAGCATTTCTCAGTGCAGATTTGTTCCGTTTGAGGTAGAGACCATGGGTCTCTCTCATGGTCTCATGGCCAGTTGAAACCTCAGAAAAGCTGGCCACTACCTTGGCCAACGTATCAGTTTGACCATACAGAGAGGTAATGTAGCCAGCTTTTTGGGCACCTTGCCTGCAGAAAGCGACCTTAATTTTATTTATAATTTAAGTTACTTTATAAGTTGTATAAATTTCGTGTAAATAGTTTAAAATGTATGACTCTGGAAGTTAAGAATTTTTTAAACCTACAGATAAGGCATAATATTCATAGTCTTAAAATTGTTTAAATCACTATTTGATCATCATCATCATCATCATCATCAGCCGAAAGACATCCACTGCTGAACACAGGCTTCCCGCATAGAACGCCCTAAGCTTTTCTTAAGGGGGGATTTTGCCGTAATCACCACGTTGGCAGGCGGCTTGGTGATCGCAGTAGTTGGAATATTTGGAAACGGAGAGCGCTACTCCCACTCTCCGAATATATCCCTCTGCCGGGTCTCACGGCTCCCACGGGATGAGAAAGGGGTGGCTTTATTATAATATAGCCGGGAACCACACGGCCATGATTACTATTTAATTTAATTTACCTTTTTTTTTTTTTTTTTTTTTTTATGATAGTAAGTAACAAGACGAGCAAATCAGGTGCCTGATGGTAAGCATCATGATTGCCCATATCAGACACAGTGCCACCCAGTGTTTTAAAGTTCAAAATACTGCGCGGCACTGCACTGCGCCTGTCACCCTGAGATATTAGTTGTTGAATCTCATCATGCCCAGTAATTTCGCTGGTAACATTGCCCTTCATACCGGAACACAGTAATGTTTGCACATTACTGCTTGGCGGATGAATAACTGGCAAAGGTGTGGTACTTCCCCAGGCGGCCCCCTGCAAAAGAGGCCTACCACTACAAAAAAAACCTATTTTTTTACGTACATGCATAATGATCTCATAAAATTCTGATAGATGAATAACACTTTTTATAGCTTGCACACGGACTATATGTTACAAATGTAGATAGACGTATAGGTACGTAGTTACTAGGTCCTCTCGAAGCCAGGTCCAGCAGTTATTAGATTTCCATGATTTATCGCTATAAATATCTTGGATCCTTGTAATTTCGTCTACAAAGGTAGTAATACACACCCGAGGGTCGGCGACGGCTGTGAGCAGGGTTTGGTACCAAATATACTAGATCATAATATACTAGATACCTTTCCTACCATCTACTTATCTATTAATATTATTAACTTTATATTACGTACTTTTTTATTTATTTATTTATAACTAGCTGTGCTTCGCGGTTCCACCCGCGTAGACATCGTTCCCGTGAGAATGCCGGGAAAAAAGTACCCCATGTGTTATTCTAAGCTACTTAGATTCGAAATTTCAGCACAATCGGTTCAGTAGTTTTGGCGTGAAAGAGTAACAAACATCCATCCATCCATCCATCCATTCTCACAAACTTTCACGTTTTTTAAATATTATTAGTAGGATTATAGTACTATTAAGTAGGCACAACGCTAAGAAATACCGTTTGACAGTTATTATTTTGCCTTGTTTGAAGGATTTGTATTGATTTTTTTTGTAATGGTCGCTCGCAGGAGGCCACGTGGGAAAGTACCACATATATGCCAGTTATCCATCCGCCAAACAGTAATGTGCTCATCTACTCATTGTCATAAAAAAAAATCAACGCATATTGTTCAACTTGTGGGACAAATCGATGAAGGAGCCTTTTTGTTCAAGCGGTTACGGTTGCAAGATGTTTTCAATGAAACATACAATCACGCCTTTTTATCGAAGGGGTGGGCACAGCTGTACCCAGCACTCAGTCCCATACGAGGGTAGGGTACATCCTCATTTCGCCAGTAGATATATGTAATTGGTTCCATGTAATAGGGAGACAAGCCTATTGTCATCTACCAGGCACAGTTCCAGACTCCAGGCAGTTATTGAGATAATTCATAATAGAAAAATCCAATATTTAAATCTTTGCCTGACCTAGGGATCGAACCCTAAACTTCTTGATCGGCAGTTGAGCTTTCGCCCACCATGCCACCTACACAGTGAGGGACTTCAAGTCGGAAGCTTTTTTTCGCGATTTCAGAATTAGCTTTATAATAAAACATAATATTCTAATAATCAAAAATCAAAAATCAAATATTTTATTTATTATAGACAACTACGATCCATTTGTTAGTTACATTAAAATTATCATTATTATTACAAATTATTATTATATTATTATTATTATGTCGCTCGAAAACACGGGATATACCCGGTCTTTTGAAAGGCGTGCACGGAGACCTTTTTTTTTTTTTAAGTCCAACGTGCAGAGGCCCCTTTGAGCTTTTAATCTAAAGGTAATGTATAGCACCTATCGGGGTCTATCTCTGAAACAATCTACAGTTTTTTTTTTTAAGATGAGCTCAAAGACAGCCTCCGCTAGGTACAAAGACTATTGTGAATGGATGGAAACTACTTGATTTGGCTATAGGTGTGATTTCTAGATGGATGGTAACCGGTCTATTGCTAGAGACTCCGGCACCTGCCACTTCCGTCTCATGGTGAAATATGACGGCAGGCGATGACTCGCCGCTCACTAAACGGACCCCCCATAAAGGCCACCCACCACATGGGAATAAGGGCGACGAGAGGGGCAACGTTGGTGTGAACGGCTAAGGGTAAGAGAGGTGTCCCTGGACTTTAAACGGCGATCACTTGCGTTACCCTAAGGTCGCATCACGCTCGCCCACTCGCCACTTATGATTCACATCCTCCCTCGAGCACGAGGCTCTCGCGACTCCACTCTGGCCGGCCAATGAAGGCAAGACAGAGGTGGGGGACTGCTCCTCGTCAGTGTTCACTCCGGCCGGCCGGTGAAGGTAAGCCGGAGATGAAGAACATAACCCTCCCCCGGGAGCACTCAGGTACGTGGGGTCGCTACTCCCCAACAGCTCGCCATAAGCCGCCCTGCGTATATTATTATTATTAATAATGAGGTTATAATGAGTTTATCGAGACGTTTATTGATCAATAACGCGATGAACTTAAAATAAAACTTAATTAATTATTCATTTCAGTAAAGCCGCAGCATTTTCTCTCGTAATTTATGAACAAGTAACAAGAAATAACTTTAAGTGCGAACGACAGGAGTTGGTTCATTATGTGCTAAGTTTTTTAATTAGATCGCTTTACCGCATATTAATGGGCTGATAAACTTTGCTTGATACCTCTTAATGTAGCGAGGGGGTAAACGACCGTATCTTAATTTATTAACGAATGCGCCCCGCGGCTTTACCCGCGTGGATAGTGATGAAATGTTGTTCAGATATTAGAAATTTAGCGCTAAGCAAACATAGTAAATTCGGTTTTGAAGAAATCTTCAACTTATTTGAGAACTTTTAGAATTTTTTGAAATACTATCAACTATTTCGTTGAAAGTTGCCAGTTGTAGCAACCGAACCAAACCTAACCTAATGGGACCTAATTTGAGCTTTCCATTCTCGATAAGCCAGTACGTCATCACCCCTTTTCTTTAAATCAATGATAAAAAAGGCCCGTTTCCACTCCATGGTCAGACTTATTGGACAAACGAGGATATATTATAGTATTTCCGTATCGTAGCAACACAATGGCGTCACAAACTGCTGTCACCAATAGCAATATGTTACGGCAAAGCCAAGGTGATGGACGATCTGGAACTAGTGTCCGGTTACTTGGCCGATGGGACGGTTGATACACTAAAGCATCGCTTGTATTTCTGAATTTACGGTCTACTATATACTGGTCTAATTGAGAATTTCAACAAAATATATTATAATACTATTATAAAATAATAATAATAATATACATACATACAGTCACGCCTTATTCCCGGTGGGGTAGGCAGAGACTATTTCCCTCCACTTGCTACGATCCTGACATACAACTTTCGCTTCGTTCACTTTCATGACATTTTTCATACATGCTCGTTGGTTGTAGGTACTTTTGACTTGGCCTTTCCTAAGAACAACATCAATTTGTTCATGAAAAGTACGCCTAGGACGACCCCTACCGACTTGACCATTCACACTAGCCTTATAAATCTCTTTTGTTAATCTCCTTTTATCCATCCTCTCCACATAATAATATCTTATATTTTATTGATTATAGCGGTTTCTCGTCCATACAAAACGAAATTGACCGTGTGTGGAAGTTGTCCCATAGTATTAATTATTATTAATTTCCCAAATGGCCCAAATGGCCGTGGGGTCACCGGCTTTAGAATAGTACCTCACCCTCTCTACCCGTGGTTGCCTTAAGATCCGGCTAAGGGTTATGAGATCCAAAGGACGGGCAGCAGCGTCCTCTGTGTAAACTATGTATCAAACTGCGCTCGCCAACCCGCCTGCCAAGCGTGGCGAGTATTGGCAACAACCCCCCTGATGGGGGAGGCCTATGTTCATCGGTGGACTGCCAGCGGCTGGGTGATGAATTTCCCAAATATGGACAAATAGGGACTAATTTTCCATTCAATAGTTTGTCATTGGCTCTTAATCTGGCCATTATTAGCGCAGAAATATATTTAGTTGATGAAAACTGCATGGTTTTTTCACATTTAAGAAAATTGTGAAAATAATATTTTGAACTTATGTCTTTTGTAAATATGAAAAAACCAAACGGTTTTTATCCAAATATATTTTTGCGCCTCGGTGGCGTTATGGGCGCATGCTCGACTGCCAATCAAGAGGTCCCGGATTCGATCTCCCAGGTCAGGCAGTGTTAAATATTGAATTTTTCCATAAGGAATTCTCAATAACTGCCTGGAGTCTAGAATTGTGCCCGGTAGATGGCAATAGGCTCGCCCCCTATTACATGGAACCAATAACATACTGGCGAAATCTGGGCGTATCTACTATGGGACTGAGTCCTGGGTACACCTCTGCCTACCCCTTCGGGAAAAAAGGCGTGAATGTATGTTATGTTATATTTTTGCGCAAATAATCTATACTATTATATAAAGAGAGAAAGTGATTCACTGACTGACTGACTGACTGACTCATCAACCCATAGCCAAAACTACTGGACCGATGATGATGAAATTTTGACAATAGATTATTTTTACAGTCTAGACAAGTAATAAGAAAGGATTTTTCAAAATTTTACCCCTAAGTGTATTAAATAGGGGTTGAAAGTTTGTATGGAGTAGACTTCATTTTTCAGCCGATTAATTTCAAATTTTGTAGAAACATTCCAAAATGAAAATAATTAAACACGTGTTTCAGCGTTTTCAAAAATTTCAGCCCTTTTGTGGAAAAATACAGTTTTAAAGTTTCTTATGAATATTTTAGTTCCAACAATACTTACTAGATGGCGCTACAGAAAAATTTCAATATTTTCTTGCAAACATAACTACCCTAAAGCAACATTTTTAGGTAATTTAGTTCCAACATTGCATAATAGATGGCGTTCTGTAAATAATTAAAACGCGCTTATGACTTAAAAAAAAAAAACAAAAACATACATTCACGCCCTTTTTCCCGAATGGTAGGCAGAGGTGTACCTAGGACTCAGTCCCACAGTAGATACACCCACATTTCGCCAGTATTGGTCCCATGTAATAGGGGACGAGCCTATTGCCATCTACCGGGCACAGTTCCAGACTCCAGGCAGTTATTGAGATAATTCCTAATGGAAAAATTCAATATTTATCACTTTGCCTGACCTGGGTTTCGAACCCGGGATTGATTGGCAATCGAGCTTGCGCCCTCTACGCCATAGAGGTAGTCGCTTATGCTTTCGCTTCTCTTTAACATAGCTCTATTAAACTGGGTTGCAACAACATCGAGTTATGAATGCTCTTCTTACTGTTTTCACTGTTTCCGTAATCCGTATATGTCTCCAGATTATTCAATCTATTACCAATACCAAGATCATAGTATAAAGTGAGAAACTTTGTTTTTTATTTGCAACGAATAGGTTCCGAAACTACTGGACCGATTAAATTTTTTTTTTTACTTATGGAGAGCTTAATTCACTGTGAGTGACATAGGCTATATTACGAGGTTTTGAAAAATATTAGGGATCCGCAAGAAATCTGCAATATTGTGAACTAAGGTGTCACATAATTACCAAATATATTCATTAACTTGCGTGCGCTGTGAAATCTATTAATGGTAGAATAATATAATGTACTAGGGGTTTGTAGTACTTACTACTATTTACAAAATAGTCCACGGACATTATATCCATTTATTTTGGTTTAGTCACAATAATCGAGGCAGTCATTATTTTTCATGCAGTGTGAAAACTATTGGTGGTAGATTAAAGTAATGTATTAGGGGTTTGTAGGACTTATCAATATCTACAAAATAGTCTACGGAAATTATATCCATCTATTTTGGTTTAGTCACAATAATCGGAGCAGTCATTAACTTTCATGCAGTGGGAAATCTATTTGTGGTAGAATAAGTAATGTACTAGCGGTTTGTAGTATTTACCAATATCTACAAAATAGTGAACGGACATTAAATTCATCTATTTTGGTTTAGTCACAATTATCGAAGAAGTCATTATTTTTATGCGGTATGAAAATTAATGGTGGTAGAAATAATGTACTAGGGGTTTGTAGTACTTATATATCATCAAAATAGGTCTCGGAAATTGTTTCCATCTGTTAAGGTTTGGTCACTGTAATAGAAATAGTCATTAATTTGTGTGCGCTGCGTAAACCATTAGGGTTATACCTATAAAAATACAATGTATCACGAATTTACTCCTGTTAAAACGTTCACTTCTACTTCTCCCGTGCGAAGCCGGGGCGGGCCACTAGTTATAACCAAAACAAATAATTGAGTGGAAAATTAGTCTCTATTTCTCCATATTTGGAATTTTTTTACTTTGTATGGACGAGAAAGCCCCTTAAAACATATTATTATTTACATTACACACCATGGACACTGCTCCAAGTCATTATTTTTATCTCACAAAATTATATGTAAACTTTTTGCTGCAGTGAGTGTAGCAGGATTGCCACACTGCTCCGAGAAAAAATTATAACAGATCATTATAACAATACAAATACGAGAATAGCAGCAGAGAACACCTGGTACCAACCAGCTCCCGCTCGCAGCACCCATTCACGAGTTGCATAATATGTCGCTAAGACAACTCAAGATGGACCAAAATCCTCTGAATTGTCTTCGCACTGACATACAAACACACACATCGTTATGTTTTTAAGCTCCACATAATAGGGGCGAGCCAAAGTTCTCTACCGGGTACAAATTCAAACTCAAATCTAGAGAAAATTCCTAATGGAAAAATCCAGCAGACCTCTTTTTACGGTTCTATACCTCTGGCTTTAGAATAGTACCTCACCCTCTCTACCCGTGGTTGCCGTAAGAGCCGGCTAAGGGTTATGTGATCCAGAGGACAGGCAGCAGCGTCCTCTGCGTAAAACCATCAAACTGCGCTCGCCAACCCGCCCGCCAAGCGTGGCGAGTATTGGCAACAACCCCCCTTATGGGGGCGCTTACGTTCAGCAGTGGACTTCCAACGGCTGGATGATGACAATGACCTCAAAAGGAAAAAAGGACTATTATAGGATCATTTTGTTGTCTGTCCGTCTGTCAAGACACTCTTTGTCGGGCACGCGTGGAGGTATCAAGTAAAAATTTATATCAACTACTCAAATCTGCGGTCCCTTTTGGCTGTAAAAAAAATCTTACTTCTAAGTTAACGCAATCAAAAGTAATGTCCATTTTCCTGCATTTTTCCATACTTTTCGCGAGGAACTAATAGATGGCGCTATATGTTCTTGGTATTTAGGTATGGAGCCATACACTATGCATACATACGTATGCCTTAACAATTTATTTTTTTATAACACGTTACTGTAAATCATTCTCAAAATTGACTAACACTAGCAAATGACAAGTATATCTATTTTGTCTATCAATTATTTTGAAAGTTTCGAACCCCTTTGTGTTAGTTTCCTATAGAGTGGGTCGTTGTGACAATCTCCGTTCAGACAAACGGACAATAATCCGGTGTTCACTAATGCCATCCTTTTCTACACCCAGACCAAACCCCGTATCTTTTATTACAACCCCAAACCCGAAATTAATAATAATTAATCTAAAATTAAACTTGATTACGTTCTAAATAATAATTACATATACCTACCTGTATAATTTGTATAAAACAAAACATTACAATTAAAACTACCTAATTTATGTCATTGATTAAGTACATATACATATACTATTAAAAACAAATCCATCAAAACAATTTTTTATATTTTTCCAATAGCCACACATTTACAATCTAATTCCCAGCCTTATAAAAACAAGCATACAGATTTAAACAAGATCCGTCCAGCGCATTCTGATTGCTCATATAAACACAAGTAACCTGAGATACCCTACTATACTGGATCTAGCAAAAATCTGGTCCAAGAAGCATCTAGATATTGTCGTATATTCAATTGTACTTGTTAAACCAGGGCCTTTATTGTAACGCTTGTTATACAATATCCTTTGTGTCAGTTGTACAACCGCACTCTCATCATCATCTCCAGAACACCTGTGCCAATGTTAAAGTTTACCTTACCAAAGTTTCCTGTATATGTATAAAACCATGTGTACCGCACTTAGAGTACCACAACTTAATCAGTTCAGTTAAAGATGTCGCTAGTGGAGAAGTTCGTAAATAAGTTCTTCAAAACAGCGGCCGAGAGACGTAGTTCCAATTTTGTCTACCTGTACAGCTAAGTTGGCAGCACTATAAAGCGAATTACTCACGCTGCGGCCGTAATAGAGTTTGTCTGTGTATGTTATGGGTGTAATTTAGTTGGAGGTTTGTGTCCATTATCTAATTATAGGCAGTCCGGACACGCCTTGCTGCGGCCTGCGTTACTGATCTGATAAATTAAGGTAAATGCTATAATTCAGGACGTGCTAATCTAATTTCGGAACAGGCATGGGTTTGATTGTAGAGAATTATTAAAGTTATAATTTACATGATTTTAAAAATTGTAAGAGAACGTTATTTGACTCTTTTGTAGTACGTTCCAAATATAGAAAAACGCACGATGAGCCCTAGGTCTCCTTTGGTTTTCAGGGTAGACGCGGGTCAAGCTCCCTCGCTCTACCCTATTTTTTTTATATGGGACTACTTCCACACACGGTCATCTGGTCCCAAACTACGCTAGAAGCCTGTACTATGGTAACCAGATGACTGATATACATACTTATATAAGCTTATAACACCCAGACATAGATCAAACAGACATGTTCATGCACACAAATGTTTGACCTGGCCGGGGATCGAGCCCGGGGCCTGCGGCACAGAAAGCTGAGTACTACCATCTGAGCCAACGAGGCTGTCAAACGTACGTGTCATACATACTACAATGGCCGTTTTTCTCTATGTTTGGAATAGAGAAAGAAAGAAAGAAAAATTTATTACCCAAACGTTTATTACCCAACCTTTAATCATCATCATCATCATCTCAGCCACAGGACGTCCACTACTGAATTCCACTCAGTCCGGTCGTAAGCGGCCCGCCTCCATCGTGTTCCTGCCGCCTTTATCAGATCGTCTGTCCACCTTGTGGGTGGACGTCCTACGCTGCGCTTGCCGGTTCGTGGTCCCAACCTTTAATACGCACGTAATAAGATCTATTATAAACATCTAGTAAGTATATAATAATATTCAAACAGTGGTTGTGGTAATCAGCTTGTGCTCAGCATGTGCTGCGCTCGGCTAACCGTGCACAGCACTGTTTTTCAGCACGTACCGTCTTATTCCGAGATTTATCCTTATGCACTTCACTGTAGCCGTCGTTGCCGTAAGAGCAAGATAAAATTATTAGATCCAGAGGACGGGCAGCAGCATCCTCTGCGTAAAACATCGAATTACGCTGACCAGCCTGACAAGAGTGTTGGAGTGGAATATTGTCCAAATCCCCCCTTTGGGATGCCTATGTCCAGCTGCGGACTTCCAACGGCTGAGATGATGGATGCTTTTATTATTAACTAGCTGTACCCCGCGGTTTCACCCGCATAGTCTTCGTTTCCGTGTGAACATCAGGATAAAAAGTACTTCTTATGTTATTCCAGGATCTAAACTATCTATATACCGAATTTCAGCCCAATCAGTTCAGTAGTTTTGGCGTGAAAGAGTAACAAACATCCATGCATCCCCACAAACTTTCGCATTTATAATATTAGTAGGATTCTAACTGACATATAACTGAAAATTCAAATAAATTATTGTATTGTATAGTAGATACAAAAGAGTAGAAAATAATAGGGGCGCCACTGTCTTTTACAAGAGTAAAAACTATTTCATCAACACATACACTTTAAATTAGTTCCCTTTCTACTCTTTTGTGTCGAACTATAATGCCTCTTAACTAATTCTGACGCTGCTGTTCTGTTTTACAGACATGTGTATCTCTACCTTTATGACATAACTAAGTACGTCATCAAGTACGTGCCGACACGGTAATAGCCTTGACACGTGACATTCTACTAACGACTACAATAATACAAGAATATTGTAATCAACCTGATTATTTGATAATAAACCTAAGATAAAGACGAGACGTGCCGAAAAATGAGAGATCAGAGAAAAAGTTGGCACGAGAACTTATGTAGATGTAACCAGGCGACTACACCCTAAAATAAAGGTAAAAGTAGTGGGGCGTCCGTCTCGACGGGAAAATTTCCATGGGATTGACAGAGAGAACACATAGAGAGATACGCGATAGAAAGGGACTTTACATTTGTGTTGTAGTGGTAGGCCTCTTTTGCAGGGGGCCACCTGGGGAAGTACCACACCTTTGCCAGTTATTCATCCGCCAAGCAGTAATGTGCAAACATTACTGTGTTCCGGTCTGAAGGACATTGTTACCAGCGAAATTACTGGGCATGATGAGATTCAACAACTCATATCTCAGGGTGACAGGCGCAGTGCAGTGCCGCGCAGTATTTTGAATTTCAAAACACTGGGTGGCACTGTGTCTGTTATGGGCAATCATGATGCTTACCATCAGGCACCTGATTTGCTCGTATTGTCACTCACTATCATAAAAAAAAACCTTACTATGGGACTAAGTCCTGGGTACAGCTCTGCCTACCCCTTCGAGAAAAAGGCGTGATTTTATACTTAGGTATGTTATATTATTAATCTATAGAAAGTAATTACTATAACTACAGTTACGACTCGAGGCTCTTTCGCTAAGAGCAAATAAATTTCAATATTAAAATGATTTTGCGAAATCCAATTTATTTGTCCCGAAGTCTGTCAAGAAGCTGAGCCCTGGGATTTAATTACGAATGTCATAGGTTTATCTTTGAAATAGAATTTAATAGTTCAACCAAAACCTTAGATTAATAATAATAAGTCTTCGCGCTAGACATAAGATAAGATAAGATAAGAAAATTCTTTATTGCCTCTAAATATAAAAATAAAAACAAAATCACACACTCCTAGAACAAGAATGTTTAGTTTTTAGTTCCGATTTTTTATTGTCAAAAACAACATGCACATGCATTTTTGACACTAAAAAATCGGAACTAAAAACTAAATATTCTTGTTCTAGGAGTTTGCAATGGAGTTCCGAAAAGTAACGCCAAATTCAATCAATTAACAAAATTACACATTTAAGTACAATAACTCTACATACAATAACATTACCAAGTAGTGTGGAAATAGGGCAATAGGGATACATTCAGCATATGTTGGGAGCACATAAGCTGTACACCCAACGCTGTTTGTATAGATAAAAACCGTATATATAAATATCGTACTATATAAAAACAAAAGCTTCGAAATTGCGGCAATTTTCAAATTGTAGATCAGTGCTAGTTTGGGTAAAAACAGTTTGCAAGGAGTACTAGTTTACGTAAAAGTTATGTTGGACAGATACGAGTACGCCGATTTCGTCGTAGTTTTAGTTGCCGCGTTTGATAATTATGACAGCAGTATTTAGTCCAAACGTTCGCGGAGTCCTATCAATAATCTAAGCGTAATACGAAAGCTACTATCTTAGTAAATAGTTATTAGTAAAGTTATTTCGCTAGGTCTTAAACGATTTAGTTTTTATTTGCCTTAACCGCGATACAGACTATTCTAATAAAAACTTTGTCCTGCGTCAGACATCGCACTCATGAGTTAAATAATTTCATTAATTATCTATGTGTAGACGTGTGGTAATGGAAAACATTAATTAATACTCGAACACTTCAGCATATTTTAAATGATTTATTCCAAGCCCACCATCTTCAATCTCGCTCTACAATTATCTGTCGCGCTGGCATCCCCCTCCCCATGTTGCCATCACGCCCCCGCACATGCCATAGATCTTCCCTAAACCACACGTTGCCATTAATACTTTCCATAAAACCCCCAAAACGTTCACAGAATCCGTAGCATGCGCGTCACAAAATAACATCAACCCAATGACGTTGAATCGCTTCATCAACCCTACACTCGAAAAACCTGACAACGTGTATGCGCCTAGGACGATTTAACCACTGCGCACATACACGCATTATATGATAACCCTACATATTATATGTTAGATAATCCAGTGAACTTCGTCTTACCATATTAAATTCCCTGGACTTCTACAAATATTTCAGAACCAATATTAAACAAATATATCCCGCCATTCTCAAGTTTTAGCGAGACTAACTATCAGCAATTCATTTGTAGGGTTCCGTACCCAAAGGGAGCCGAAGGAACCTAATTAATAAGCCGCTGCTGTCCGTCCGTCTGTCACAGGTTTTTATCTCATAAACCATAATAGCGAGACGTTTGTAATTTTCACAATAAATTATGTATTGCTATTGGCGAGCTATGGAGAGGGCTATGCTCGGGATTTCTCTGCGAGATCGAGTCAGAAATGAGGAGATCCGTAGACAACCGAAAGTTACCGACATAGCCCAGCGGATTAGCAAGTTGAAGTGGCAATGGGCAGGGCACATAGCACGTAGAACTGATGGCCGATGGGGCCGTAAAGTTCTTGAATGGAGACCACGGATTGGTAAGCGCAGCGTAGGACGTCCTCCCACAAGGTGGACAGACGATCTGATAAGTACGGCAGGAGCACGCTGGATGCAGGCCGCTTACAACCGGACTGGATGGAAATCTAAGGGGGAGGCCTATGTTCAGCAGTGGACGTCCTATGGCTGAAATGATGATGATGATGATGATTGGCGCTATAACAACAAATAAAAATATAAAGTTCATAATCATTAAAGGTGCTCTCTATTAAAGGTGTTCGCCTTATTCCCGTAGAGGTAGGCAGAGGTGTACCCAAGACTCAGTCAGCCGCCATTATTTTTGTGTGTTTTGAAACGAGTCACACTGTGACTCGTTGGGATATTTTTTATCCCATCGTGTCACACTGTTACTCGTTGCAACCTTTTTTATTCCCAACAGGTTACACTGTTACCCGTTGGCACCTTTTATTTTTTAATCCGTCCCATCCAGTCACACTGTGCAACAAGTGTTACTCGATGGGATTTTTTTTCCCAACGTGTCACACTGTGACTCGTTTAGTGTAACTCGTTGGGAACCCACCACATAGTAGGGTTATACACAGCATGTTATTGATCCCGCATTTAATAGGGAGCGAGCATATTATCATATACCGGAGTTCTAGTCTCAAGGCAGTTATTGAGAATTCCTCATGGATAAATCCCTTTAGTTTTATGATCTGTGGAAAAATCCAATATTTAACACGTTTCCTGACCTGGGAATCGAACCCGGGACCTCATGATTGGAAGTCGAATCCTGCGCCCACTACGCCACCGAGGCAATCCTACCTATAAAGGTAGATAATGTAGGTAGGTAGGTATTGGTAGGTAGGAACCCTCCATATGCGAGTCCCATTCGTATTTGACCAGTTTATTTTATAAAAAGAGAAGGGTAATGTAAGTACTTATATCAGTACACTTACATTGTCGTATTGAAATCAGGTGTCTTAGAAACTAAACTATAATTGGCTTGATTACTTACATTAATTAATTTATTTTAATTATTTAGGAAAAGAAAACCCATATACTTTAAATATTAAGGAAAAAACAATACTTAAAACAAACTTAGGTAATAACGTAGCCCACAACACTTCACAGATTACATAATAGAAATAATTGTAAATTACCTCTAGGAACAGTTTATAAGTAGATAAGTTTTTAAGTTTTTTATTGGATTTTTACATTAGGAATTATCCCAATAGCTGCCTGGAGTCTGGAACTGTGCCCCGTATTACATGGGACCAATAACATACTGGCGAAATGTGGGTGTATCTTCGGAAAAAAGGCGTGAATGTATGTATGTATGTTTATGTAAGATTTTAAAAATAAATAAGGGTTTCATACTTTAAAATAAATTAAAACATATTATTAGTGAATAGGTAAAACTTATGTGAATTATAAATTAATAGTATTACTTATATTACGGAAAACTGCTATTTTAAAGTGACTTCTGCTACAATTAAAAATGTCCTTCTTGACTTCAAAAAGATATTCTTAGAAAAGACACAGAGTTTCTGTTGATACAGACTCGAAGTGAAGGGTTTCCATCGTATCAAATTTAATGATATCCAAAGTAAAAGCACACAATTTATGAATATTGGAGTAAAGTTACAAGGCACAACAAGGCTATTGTCCATTCTTGGTTTGTCCGTGCACTCATGCGCGAAATCAAGAACTGGAAAACTGTTTCTGTAAAATACTCCCAATGTTCGCATACTAAGGTTGATTTTTCAGCAGTATTATATGATAGTTTAGAAAATGAATGGGTCGTTTATAAATCGAAGTACAATGAGACTGTAAAATCGCCTTTACGTAACAAAGTCGGTATTTGTTGGTCAGCGGTTTTTGAACGTTGTTAAAGATATGACGCGACGCTTCGGAGAGTTTGATTGACTTACTTTGTTAGATTTATGGTAAACTGAAAGAGTTTATTATGATGAATGTTGAACCGTAAACTGACCGAAAAAAGGACATTTTGGAGATAATATATGGGGGGGCTTTGCTAAAGGATGAAGGGACAAACCAAAGTGAACAAAAAACAAAAGTAAATATTACCTACATTATTCCTCTATGCTAGTCCTCTATGCAGAGTTTTATGGTGGAAGAAACGGTTGCCCACGTAGTCCTGGAATGCGAGGCAGTAACCCTTTAACGTGAACAAATCCTCGGAAAAGTGAGGACACTCCGCGAAGCCTGCGAAGTTCCCAGGAAGCTTCTGAGCTTCTGGGCGGAGTAAGCAGGCTAGATTAGTCAGGACTTCACGTACAACGGACCAGATATAGAGTCTAAGTGCGGAAAAGGAGTCCACTTTTCATTACCTACCTATATTATTGGTCAATCAAATCATTAATTTCATGTTTGAGTTTGTTTGCGGAGCCTTCGTCTACATTGTCTGCGGCATACAGCAGCCGCGCGCGGCAATATTCGCACAATCTGTCGTCATATTTTTAAATAAAATTAAAATAAAATAAGTGTTTATTGCCACAAAAAATTACTTACAGAAAATAGAAAAAAAATTACAAGGTAGACGTTATAATTCCAACAAGATTTTTTTTTTTTTTTTTTTTTATGGTAGTGAGTGACAAGACGAGCTCATCAGATGCCTGATGGTAAGCATCATGATTGCCCATATCAGACACAGTGCCACCCAGTATTTTAAAATTCAAAATTCTTCGCGGCACTGCACTGCGCCTATCACCCTGAGATATGAGTTGTTGAATCTCATCATGCCCAGTAATTTCGCTGGTAACATTGCCCTTCATACAGGAACACAGTAATGTTTGGACATTACTGCTTGGCGGATGAATAACTGGCAAAGGTGTGGTACTTCCCCAGGCGGCCTCCTGCAAAAGAGGCCTACCACTACAAAATGGTAACAATAATATTGACTTTTTATTTACGCAGTACTTATATAACCTAAAATAATAATATTATATCTAATTACCTATTTAATTATAATTTACTTTCTATGGGAATAGGGATATGCAATAGGGATATTTGTAGCGAGCGAGTTACCTTATTATGATGCTAATAAGGTAACTCGCTTTTTTATATCGCTTTTTTGTTTCATAATTCCGATTTTAGGTTCATAATTCCGATGTTAATATTGTGAAACTAGCGATAATATTAGTTGAAAAACGTAAGCCCTACAAGTTTTAAAAAAATAATTAAAATTTATTTATTTCCCAAAAAGATAGGTACTCTAAGCTTATGAGTAAATTAATCCGCTATATATTATACTATACTAAACTTAACTAAATTTTACATGTACCTAGTATTATCAAGGTGGAAGTTAAAATTAAAAATAAGAATTATATATGATATGCAGACCAATCTCTAAGCTATAGTGGAGTCCCTAGCCCCCACACTAAGATACCCTGTGTCGTGGGCGCTAGTCTTCTCACTCTCCCCTGAGGTCTAAAGAAAATTCTTAGGTCGCTACGAGTAGACAACTATGCTTAATAAACTAGTTGTCAATTATTATAACTATTAAAATATAGTGTAAGGTTTACTTAATAAACAAAAATACTAACAATAAGTGTTACATTGATATAGGTAGTATTTATTTGAGGACGAGCAAACAGTCCGTTCATTCTTTTTTTTTTTTCTTGTGCGTTAATTTAATGTTTAATTAGTTTCTTGTGCATTCTTCTTGTAGATGTGTCTTTCCGAACGCAATATATATTCATCACTGTTTATCTACATTGTCTTGTCAGAGTTTGAGTTTGAAAATGATCTTTTCCTAGAAGTAGCGTTTAACATTTCCAGTGCTCTTTGTTCTAAGGAGTCACAATTTAGAATGAACCACAGGTCACGCTTCAAACATCAATTTTTTCAAACCAGCACATGTGCTTAGTCGTGACTGACATGCAAATTGCCACCTTCGTCCACTTTAATATGACCTAAATTCATTTGAGAATGTTGCGCGCATCGAAAATATACTCGGATAGACATTGAAACCATTTTTTCTTCTATGTTCTATGTTGTTCTATGTTTCTATGTATTTTTTTAAGATAGTGAGTGGCAAGACGAACAAATCAGGTGCCTGCTGGTAAGCATCATGATTGTCTATATCAGTCACAGTGCTACCCAGTGTTTTAAAATTCAAAATTCTACGCCGCACTGCATTGCGCCTGTCACCCTGAGATATTAGATGTTGAAACTCATCATGCCCAGTAATTTCCCTGGTAACATTGCCCTTCATACCGGAACACAGTAATGTTTGCACTTGCGTTGAATAACTGGAAAATGTGTGGTACTTCCCCAGGCGGCCTCTGCAAAAGAGGCCTGCCACTACAAAATGTGTGTAGGTGTATGTATATTAATAAACTAGTCAAATGCGAATGCGACTCGCATATGAAGGGTCCCTAACCACCTATCTCTGATTCTGTCGGGGGACAGGAGCCTACTTATAAAAAAAAAAAAAAAAAAAAACAGATCCAGATGACGGGCAGCAGCGTCCTCTGCAAAAAACCATCGAACTGCGCTCGAAAACCCGCCTGCCAGGCGTGACGAGTATCGGCAAAACCCCCTTTATGGTGACGCCTATGTTCAGCAGTGGACCAACGGCTGAGATGATGATGATGATGATGATAAGAACACGATGTATGAGACGTAAAAGTCTGAGTATAAATAGACTTTAAGCGACCGGCTCGTTACCTCCGGTTGCGTACTAGTTCGAATAGAATATCATTTTTGAACATGTTTTCATTGTTATAGAGGTAATAAACCTAATGTTTGGGTTCAAATTAATAGTGTTATTGTATGTTATTATGTTAGCGTGTGTTTGTTATTGTGTATGCTTGCCAAGAATTAAGGATTGAACAACGAAATCAAAGAGGAATTAGGAATAGAATTAGGATTTTCGTACCTCTCATGTACCAAATAATATAATAGGTTGTTCGGAAAGAAATTTCGTTTTTTTTTGGAAATGAAAGACAGTTTTCGTATAATAAACAAATACTTTATTAAATTATATATTGGCCGTTCTGGTTCATTCTGGTCCATCTTTCTGGTAGTATTATAATTCCACGCTCATAAAATTTTTGGTTTTTGCTGGCAAAAAACTGTCGGGAAAAAACGAAATTACTTCTGAAATTATCTCTGAAGTTGCTCGGCGAATGGGAAACAGCATACAGTACTTAGAGAAAGAGCAGTTTACCACAAATAAAAAGGTATTCTGTTTCCTTGTCACAGGTAAGGGTCCAACCAGATCAATGCTTAACATTTGAAATGGTCTGGAGCAATTACCTGTGACAAGGAAACAGAGGTACCTATTGGTATCACAATACAGAAAATAACAAAAATAAAAATAAAGAACTAGAAAACGTGTAACAATTGGCGGCCTTATCGCTCAAAGTTATATATAGTATTCCATGCAACCATGCAGTGTTCACAGTATGCAGTGCAGTATGTAGTACAGTATGCAGTGCGGACAGTAATTATACTTATAGATGCTGGAAGATGTCATCCTATCCTACTAATCCTGCTAATATTATAAATGTGAAAGTTTGTGACGATGGATGGATGTTTGTTACTCTTTCACGCCAAAACTACTGAACCGATTGGGCTGAATTATGGCTGAAATTTTGGCTCGCCGACTCACTAAACGGACCCCTATAAAGGCCGCCCACCACAAGGGAATAAAGGCGACAAAAAGGACAACGTTGGTGAGAGCCGCTAAGGGTAGGAGAGGTGTCCCTGGACTTTAATCTATACTTCTATAATAATATTATAAAGAGAGAAACTTTGTTTTTTTGTTTTTTTGTTTTTTTGTTTGTAACGAATAGGCTCCGAAACTACTGGACCGATTTTAAAAATTCTTTCACTTATGGATAGCTTAATTCAGTGTGAGTGACATAGGCTATATGAGATTTTGAAAAAAATAGGGATCCGTAAGAAAACTGCAATATTGTGAACCAAGGTGTCACATAATATAATTACCATATTCATAAATTTGCGTGCGCTGTGAAATCCATTGATGGTAGAATAATATAATGTACTAGGGGTTTGTAGTACTTATCAATATCTACAAAATAGTCCACGGAAATTTTATCCATCTATTTTGGTTTAGTCACAATAATCGAAACAGACATTATATGCATGCGCTGTGAAAAGTATTGGTGGTAGAATAAAGTAATGTACTAGGGGTTTGTAGTAATTATCAATGCCTACAAAACGGTATACATACATTATATCCATCTTTTTTGGTTTAGTCAAAATAATCGAAGCAGTGATTATTTTTCATGCGGTGTGAAAACTATTGGTGGTAGAGTAAAGTAATGTACTAGGGGTTTGTAGTACTTATCTATACCTACAAAACAGTATACATAGATTATATCCATCTTTTTTGGTTTAGTCACAATAATCGAAGCAATGATTATTTTTCATGCGGTGTGAAAACTATTGGTGGTAGAGTAAAGTAATGTACTAGGGGTTTGTAGTAATTATCAATACCTACAAAACAGTACCTATACATAGATTATATCCATCTTTTTTGGTTTAGTCACAATAATCGAAGCAGTGATTATTTTTCATGCGGTGTGAAAACTATTGGTGGTAGAGTAAAGTAATGTACTAGGGGTTTGTAGTACTTATCAATACCTACAAAACAGTATACATAGATTATATCCATCTTTTTTGGTTTAGTCACAATAATCGAAGCAATAATTATTTTTCATGCGGTGTGAAAACTATTGGTGGTAGAGTAAAGTAATGTACTAGGGGTTTGTAGTACTTATCAATACCTACAAAACAGTATACATAGATTATATCCATCTTTTTTGGTTTAGTCACAATAATCGAAGCAGTGATTATTTTTCATGCGGTGTGAAAACTATTGGTGGTAGAGTAAAGTAATGTACTAGGAGATTGTAGTACTTATCAATACCTACAAAACAGTATACATAGATTATATCCATCTTTTCTGGTTTAGTCACAATAATCGAAGCAGTGATTATTTTTCATGCGGTGTGAAAACTATTGGTGGTAGAATAAAGTAATGTACTAGGGGTTTGTAGTACTTATCAATATCTTCAAAATAGCCCACGATTAATTTATACATGTGTTAAGGTTTGATCATTGTAACAGAAATAGTCCTTAATTTGCGTGCGCTGCGTAAACCATTAGGGTTATATCTATTAAAATACAATGTATCACGAATTTACTCCTGTTAAACGTTCACTATACCTACTTCTGCTACCGTGCGAAGCCGGGGAAGGCCGCTAGTAATAATAATAAAACGGTGATCACTTTTTTTATGATAGTGAGTGACAAGACGAGCAAATGAGGTGCCTGAAGGTAAGCATCATGATTGCCCATAACAGACACAGTGCCATTCAGTGTTTTGAAATTCAAAATTCTGCGCGGCACTGCACTGCGCCTGTCACCCAGAGATATGAGTAGTTGAATCTCATCATGCCCAGTAATTTCGCTGGTAACAATGTCCTTCAGACCGGAACACAGTAATGTTTGCACATAACTGCTTAGCGGATGTATAACTGGCAAAGGTGTAGTAGTACTTCCCCAGGCGCCCCCCTGCAATAGAGGTCTACCACTACAACTGCGTTACCCTCTATAACTTGCGTTACCCTCGGGTCGCATCACACTCGCATATTATTACTATTAAGACTTCTATCTTCGTCAGTACTGATGTTACGTGCCGCCAGATGTAAATACCCCTTTATACTAGACACGTATTGAATTCTCATTCAAATCTAAGATGTACTCCTGTAACCTATGTTTTTGTCTTAGAATAGAGACTACTGGAAGTGGCAAGCGCTTCTTCCAGTATTAATTTGTTGATCAATTGTTCAATTGTGTCAATATTCAATTGTTCAATCAGTGATCATACGTAACATAACATAGAACCACCCCTTTTTCCGAAGGGGTAGGCTGAGCTGTACCCAGGACTAACTCCCATAGTAGGTACACCTACATTTTGCCAGTTTATTTTTGGTCCAATTTAATAGGGGGCGAGCCTATTGCCATCTACCGGGCACAGTTCTACACTCCAGGCAGTTATCAGGCAGTGGTCAGGCTTTGCCTGACCTGGAATCGAACCCGGGACCTCATGATCGGTAGTCGAGCATGCGCCCAATACGCCACCGAGGCAGTCAGTGATCCAATTGTGAGGTAATCAAGTAAAGCACCATTTACAATTCACTAATGCATAAACTAAGCGTCAATATTATAACAGATGAACGATTCAAACAATCAAAACAAGCACACAAATTAAACATGAACATACTGTTCATGTAGGTACTTCAGTAGAGGAGTGCACAGTTAACAACTCCAGTTCTAAATGCTCTAAGGGTTTACGTATTCGATTCCATTTGCCCTTTGGTTACAATTTCTCGTGTATGCATCTAGCAATCTATGTAAAGGTAAGAACCACAACAGATGTGTGCGCCGTCAAAAAAATAATATTGACGGCGTGAGACCAAGACCACCAATTTTGGCTGATTTACACACATATATCATCACGCCTTTTTCTCGAAGGGGTAAGCAGATTTGTGCCAGTTTATTTGTAGTGGTAGGCCTCTTTAGCAGGGGGCCGCCTGGGGAAGTACCACACCTTTGCCAGTTATTCATCCGCCAAGCAGTGTTGTGCAAGCATTGCTGTGTTCCGGTATGAAGGGCAATGTTGCAGCGAAATTACTGGGCATGATGAGATTCAACAACTCATATCTCAGGGTGACAGGCGCAGTGCAGTGCCGCGCAGAATTTGAATTTTAAAACACTGGGTGGCACTGTGTCTGATATGGGCAATCATGATGCTTACCATCAGGCACCTGATTGGCTCGTCTTGTCACTCACTATCATAAAAAAAAGTTTATTTTCTTAAGCCTCACGTAATAGAGGGCGAACATATTGCCATTAACTTGGCACAATTCCAGACCCCTAGCTTTCATTGAGAAAATCCCTAAAGGCAGAATTCAATTACTCCTTGCCTGATCTGGAAATCAAATACATCATATTCTTAGATGAAGCAGGTAAACTGTTTATCTGACGTGTCTGAGTTTAACCTCTTCATGCAAAGACTGTTGAACTGATTGGGCTTTAATAATTTAGTATGTAGGTACCTTAAAAATCAGTTTTACCCAAAACACATAGGGTACTTCAAATAATAGCATAATAGCTTGCGTAAATCTGCAGTTCTGAGATGAGATTTGCAGAGCGGCGGCGCGCCGCTAAAATATCCTGCTCGCTTAAACGCCGGCCGCCGATTTCGGCTTTGCGACGACGCACCTCTATGTTGTGTTTTAACCCTAATAACCACGACTTGTAATCCCCATTTCTGAACTCCAGATGCTACGCCGTAGCTAGCTACGAGCTACGCCGTAGACCCTCTACAGTAAATTGAAGAGAAGAATTATTACTTCTTGTAAACTTATTGTGTAGACATTTTAAAGATTTTTTTTTTTGTTATGATTAAGTAATTACTGAAAATATGTAGATATCACAATATGTACATATTGATCCTGTTCAGCAAGTGAAAACGCAAAGCAACTAGTTATATTTTAAGATAAGCATAACATATCATCATGCTTTTTTCCCGAAGGGGTAGGCAGAGATACCCCACTGCCTGGGTCTTAGACACATAGTAAGTACCACCCACATTTCGCTAGTAATGTTTTGTTAAATCCCTTCTAATCCTATCTAACGGGCCCTATTCCAGACCCCCGGCTGTCATTGAAAAAATTCTTAATAGAAATATTCATTTCCACTTTTTGTCTGACAGGAGAATCGAACCCGGGACCTCATTATCAGCAGCGCTTGCAAACCACTACGCCACGAGAATATAAGGATATCTTTTAAACAGATAAATAACATAGTATTATATCCAATACAATAGAGACTCCCCCGTTTTAATGTATTTCCAAGTCCCCTTAGACTCGATTACCAGAAATCAGAGATTACTTAAAACTTCAGAGATACTGCCATTTATTAGGATAATAAATAAAGTGGGAAGTTAGAGCAGTTTATTTAAAACTCGAACAAACTTTGGGACTAACCGATGAGGTGGGCATTCTCAGGATAAGCTCGCTTTATCGTGTCTTGTTGTGTTTAAACTGGTTTTATTCTAATTTCCGTTGATATTTCCCTGTATTTTCCTGTTGAGCTATAACATGAGACTCTTCAAAATGAGAGCAACATACTGGCAATACCCCTGGTGTTGCAGGTATCCATAGGCGGCGGTCACCACTCACCATCAGGCGACCCGTCTGCTTGATTGCCACCTACCGCATAAAAAAATCTAATTTCTTTGCTTCATTTTAATTTACTGACTATTAATTTGACTGTGGGCCTTATCAGCAGGCTTAAAATAGCGCAACGAGCTATGGAGAGGGCTATGCTCGAATTTCTCTACGAGATCGAATCAGAAATGAGAAGATCCGTACACGAACGAAAGTCATCGACATAGCCCAGCGGATTAGTAAGTTGAAGTGGTAATGGGCAGGGCACATAGCACGTAGAACTGATGGCCGATGGGGCTGCAAAGTACTCGAATGGAGACCGAAATGGACAGACGATCTGATAAAGACGACAGGAACACGCTGGAGGCGGGCCGCTTACAACCGGACTGGATGGAAATCTATGGGGGAAGTCTATGTTCAGCAGTGGACGTCCTATGGCTGAGATGATGATGATGATGATGATGATGATGATGATTTTAATTTAAAAAAAACTAGAGAACACGAAGCGATTTGCCTCTCCCTTCATTATGCGGACGGCTAAGGAGTGGAACTCTCTGCCGAGGTCGGTTTTTCCGGAACGCTATAATCTGCAATGGACATCTTTAAGGCCAAAGTGAATAGACACCTTCTAGGCAAACGTGTACCATCTTAGGCCTCATCTTCGCCTTCCATCAAGCGAGATTGTCAAACGAAAACCTATTTTATATTAAAAAAATAAATAATAATAAACACTTGAGAAAACGGTATGATACTAAGTATGTTATCTCCTACAATTTTTAAGTTGAAGTCCACTATTTCCCTATAATGTCAAATTTCCAAAAAGGAGCGTCACCTATTAAAATGATGTTAATTCTGTCACATGAGGCAAAAATTACAGAAAACATTGATCTCTAATCCCTAAGTCATAGAGTGCAAAGCCCCTTACTTACATCACTACATCTGCGAAGTTACGTATGAGACTAATGCGCCATATCTTTGGGGACAACTCCTCTGTAAGCCCCTCTTAAGGTCTCTATGGGACATAATCATTATACTACAAATTGCGCGTAACATAACCGACATGTATGGCTGAGTAAAAGTGCGCGACGAATCCGGACACTTTCCGGAGATTTCCGGCATAAAAATCACAAATATCTACTGAGAATAATAATAATAATAATTTGAATTTATACTCTAACAGATCGGGTTACCCCAATTACACTGCTCGAGTCAATTCATATGGTTAGAACTCTTTTAGTAAAAAGAAAACCCTTCAAAGAAACAGATTAAACCAAAAATCTATTAAGCTTATCGCTCCAATCTCAGGGTTTTAACTACGATTAATTTTTTTCGCTGAGCATTGCCTATTGTACTCTAATTACCGGTTTCCACCCTCTCTAGCCGTGGTTGCCGTAAGAGCCGGCTATGCATTATCTCGTCCAGAGCATTTCTGCAAGGCCACTAACCTCATGACCTAAGGACTTACATATTTTAAATTAAGCCGGGACCTACAGTTTAATGTGCTGCCCGAGACACGGTAGCCTTCTGACAAAAAGTCCACATACAATGAGACTCGTAACCAGCTCTGATCCACAGACGCTAGATTTACAAGAATTATTATGTCCATGTCATAGTCTTTTGGTTCTAAAGGGAATACAACTATTTATGATTTGGACACTATAATGATAGAAGTATTTTAAAATACACCACTTCATCCGGCCAATTTTCCAAACATCTCATATCTACTACCAAAAGCATTATAGCTCTCCTAAAATGGCAATTTGGGCATAGATTATGGCGAGGCTGTTAAGCTAACTATGAATCTTGATCACGTCACTTTGGACGAGACGAAATCGCTAACCGTTTAACATTGTAATTACATACTATTGATGTCGCCAGTTATATATATGTCGTTGTATGCCGTGAGGTTACCGGCTTTAGAATAGTACCTCACCCTCTCTACCCGTGGTTGCCGTAAGAGCCGGCTAAGGGTTATGAGATCCAGAGGATGGGCAGCAGCGTCCTCTGCGTAAAACCATCAAACTGCGCTCGCCAACCCGCCTGCCAAGCGTGGCGAGTATTGGCAACAACCCCCCCTATGGGGGAGGCTTATGTTCAGCAGTGGACTTTCAATGGCTGGATGATGATGATGGATGATGATGGATGTCGCCAGTGTAGTTATATCTAGTAACTTACAGCATCTGTGATATCTATATTATTGTATCACAGAAAATTCAACCTAAAAGATCCCGATATCGTGAATTTTAGTATGAAATAATCGCCATTATTTTTTTAGTACTACCCCGAATTCTAACAGAAAAATGATAACAGAAAACGTGCACAGTTATATAATAAACTACCGTTGGCTATTAAAAACATTACCTCATTTAACTTTCAAATCTAATCATAGCGAATATGTTATGAGTTATGATTAACTGATGCCATAACAACATTAATATTATTTTAACTACCTTCGAACAAAACAAATATATAATAACTTGCTAAGTTATATGAGGTCGTGAATAATTTACTTATATTATTATTGTTACCGAACGATATGTCAAAATTAACATAAGGCAATATTGTTCTTATATAAGTGACTAGCTGTGCCCCGCGGTGTTACCTCGTTAGTCTTCGTTCCCATGGGAATATCAGGAATAAAAGTACCCTATGTAAATATCCGGGGTCTAAGCTTTAATATTCATACCAAATTTCAACCCAATTAAAATTTATTTTCTTCTTATTAGAGCGTTTAAATAAAAGTTTTGTTGCTTTTAATTTATTTTTAGTTATCGCTGGCTAGGTTTCTCAAACTTATTTCAGCTTGTGACAGCCTTGTTGGCTCAGATAGTAGTAACTCTGCTTCTGTGCCGCAGGGCCCGGGTTCGATCCCCGGCCAGGTCAAACATTTGTGTGCATGAACATGTCTGTTTGATCTGTGTCTGGGTGTTATAAGCTTATATAAGTATGTATATCAGTCATCTGGTTACCATAGTACAGGCTTCTAGCCAAGTTTGGGATCAGATCACCATGTGTGAAAAAAAAAAGCTTGGAGCTCACTTTAAAATTTACTCTCAATGAGCCCTTTCATAAGATACCCATATTCAATCAATCAGTCAATCAATATATCTTTATTGACATAATAAATCAAGAGGTCCCGGGTTCGATCCCCAGGTCAGGCATAGTGTTAAATATTGGATTTTTCCATTAGGAATTATCTCAATAGCTGCCTGGAGTCTGGAACTGTGCCCGGTATATGGCAATAGGCTCGCCCCCTATTACATGGGACCAATAACATACTGGCGAAATGTGGGTGTATCTACTATGGGACTGAGTCCTGGGTACACCTCTGCCTACCCCTTCGGGAAAAAGGCGTGAATGTATGTTATGTTTTATGGCTCCCGAACTAGTATAAACTGTATTTCAGGAGCCAGTGGCTTCTCCCATTTTTTGAGCTAAAATAATCTATATTATGTCACTACAGAATATTGCAGAAGTGCATAAAAAATAACTATTCCTCTATCTTGGATGATCCGCCATATTGGATTTAGAATGTCGTCACATTATTTTTCGAATTGCTCTCAACCATCCCTTTCATTTGAAACCTATATTGTAGAAGTGCATTAAAAATAACTACTCCGCCATCTAGGATGGTCCGCCATATTGGATTTAGAATGATGTCACACACCATATCGTGCTTTGTCATCCAAACTAAACGTATATACAAAATTTTCAGCTCAATCGGTTGAAGATATCTATTTCAAAATTGAGCTCATAGATTCCACCCGAACAAACATTTACATACATACATTGCAAGTTAAATAAAAGCTTTTAATAAATGTCTTATTTTTGAGAATAAATTTCTTTATACCGAAATCATCGGCAGTTATTCATTGCGGCAAGCGGAAGAGGTCGTGTTTGGTCGAGTGAAGTTGTAACAAGCGGGATAGCCTACACTCATTCTCGTTACATGTTATATTAGGAAAGTTTAGTTTGCTCAGTGACGATAAACTTTTCCTAACAATTACTTCGCAAGTAATCAGTAAATCTACATAATGCGCAAGGGCCATTGTCGCTAATGGCAAGATAGGAGTGGACGTGTAATACCAATACGTCAGGGCTTCAATTACGCTCGGACCCTAGACATCAACTTGGGATTCCTGTCGTCATTTAGAACTACAGGGTTGGACTGAGGACAGGGCGTCAGGGTTTCTTAGAATATCATACCTTTTTCCCAAAGAAGTAGGCAGAGGTGTACCTAGGACCCAGCACCATCTGTGCATTTGGAACAGAGACAATATAAACTTCGTTCTTAATTCAAAAGACTTATAAAGTGGGTGTCAAACGACAAAAGTGGGATAATTAAAACTTTTTAACGGTGTTATTCTATTTATACGATTTTTGTATGGAAAATGAAAATAAAAGAAGTTTGTTAAAGATACCTGAGAACTAAATTGCGGTCAACACTACTTTAGACAACTATGAGACTATAATCAAACTACATACTTTTCTAGCAATTACTGCACAAGTACCTAATCAGTAAATCTTCATAATGCGAGTAAGGACAAACTATTATCACTAATTCCAAGATAGGAGTGGACGTGTAATATACGTTTCCCTACCTACCTAACTAGACCCTAGATATCAACTCGGGATTTCTGTCATCATTTAGAAATACAGAGCTGGACTGAGGGCGTCAGGACTTCTTAAAACTACGTTATATAGATTAAAATAGGCGGTGTTAAGAAAATAGAAGTAGAAGTGACGAGTAAAGTAATTCTAATGTAAAAACAAAACCATTTTCCTCTCTCCTCCATCGCAAGCTAACTCCGAACTCTATAGGTGTAATACTTTCCCAAATACTAACTTATAAGTATTAGACTCGTACAGCTTTCTTACTAGCTACCTTACTGCTTACAGCATTCTATTGAACTCTTACCACATTGTGTTTCATTTTTTTTTGCGTCTGTCAAGAGTGATATAAAAGAGACGATAGAGGCACTTTGTTCATGTGCGCAAAAAAAACAACCGATTACAGATTAAGTATCGTCTCAACAACGAGAACTAGTGTGCATACCCCGGTTGACCACTAATTGTGTAAAAAAAATAGTTTTGAAACTCATTATATTTAAAATCGGGCAATACGAATCGGGCAATAGCATACGAAGTTTTGAGACTTTGTCCATTTTACCGTACAAACCAAAAAGGGAGGTTTTTATAAAATTAATAACATATGAATATTAATTATTTTACATATAAAATTATTGTCTTATCTATACTAAGCCTAGCCCTTTCATAATTTTTGATACTTCTTCACCACTCCACCACGGTTGTCTGAAAGAGATCGCCAGCGATAAGACCGCCAATTGTTACACTATTTTCTTATTTAATGTATTATCTTACTTAATGTATTTTTAATTTAAAGGTTAATTATTGCTTGAAGTGTAGCAATAAAGAGTTTATCTATCTATATATTATAATTTATCTTCCCCCATTTCTTAGTGTACTTGAGTCCGTCCACTCGGCCGTAGTTTAATTAAATAGTTGGTGCTGCATCGGACGGCCGATGACCACCCTCACGGTCTCACGGACGGACATCGCATTATAGACTCTTTATTAAACTCGCTTCGTGATGCAATCTACCTACAACACTAATCCATGGACACACGGACTTAAAAATTGTCATAAACTAGCCCCTTCGTCGTTTTGTCTCGCTACAAGTTCGGTCCATTGGTACAAAACGACGAAATTTAAAATTAATATATTTTTCGTTCGTCGATTCGTTCCATTCTCATTGTTCTTTTTTAATACCTGAGTACAGTCAAGAGGAAATGTATCCAGTATTAAAATAAATATAATAATTCAGATAATCAGGCGTACTTTTCATGAACAAGTTGACGTTGTTCTTATAGGAAAGGTAAATTCATAAGTACCTACAACCGACGAGCATGTATGAAAAATGTCATGTAAGTGAACGAAGCGAAAGTTGTACCTATGTCAGGATCGTAGCAAGTGGAGGGAAATAGTCTCTGCCTACCCCACCGGGAACAAGGCGTGACTGTATGTATGTATGTAATTCACGTAAAATAAAATGAAGAAGTATAGAATAAAAAAAGTATGGAGCCCTCACTGACTCCTTCCTCTTTCCTTGGAGCGGCACCTTCTAAACAAACGAGTGTAACCAAACCAAATATTGTAAAAAAATCTGTTGAAAAAATTAAGCCCTACAAGTTTCTTGTGCGTTCTTCTTGTAAAGGTATCTTTCCGAACGCACGGTAGACTCGTTACTGTTTATTTTCATTGACGTACAAAAGTAATAAAAATAAATAAATAAATAATATGGGACAACTTCCACACACGGTCATCTGGTCCCAAACTAGGCTAGAAGCCTGTACTATGGTAACCAAATGATTGATATACATACTTAAATACGCTTATAACACCCAGACACAGATCAAACAGTCATGTTCACACAAATGTGCACACAAATGTTTGACCTGGCCGGGGATCGAACCCGGGGCCAGCGGCACAGAAAGCAGAGTTACTACTTTCTGCGCCAACGAGGCTGTCAAAAAAAAAGTGTCAGATTGTGACCTATTTGAACAAATCTTTTTGACTTTTGACTTTGACTTTGACTCGTATTTGGCTGTATTTTATAATATAAAAAATATTATAATATTAATCTCAAATTTCAGTACAAATGTAATAAACGCGTTTTTAACATGTGAACAAAACGGTTGCAAGTTTTAACTCACCTCCAGCGCCATCTAGTGCGGTTTTGGTTAGATTGATGGATGGATGGATGTTTGTTACTCTTTCACGCCAAAACTACTGAACAGATACTAAATAATAATAATAATAATAATGGCTATCTTATATAAGATAGCCATGTAAAATTTCGATAAAGAAAATTAAATGGCATATATTTATTTACCTTACCTTACCTCACCTTTGCCAGTTATTCATCCGCCAAGCAGTAACATGCAAACAATACTGTTTCGGTCTGAAGGGCAATATTACCAGCGAAATTACTGGGCATGATGAGATTCAACAACTCATATATCAGGGTGACAGGCGCAGTGCAGTGCCGGGCAGAATTTTGAATTTTAAAACACTGGGTAGCACTGTGTCTGTTATGGGCAATCATGATGCTTACCATCAGGCACCTGATTTGCTCGTCTTGTCACTCACTATCATAAAAAAAAACTAATATAAAATCACTGTTAAAAAACAGAGATACTGAAAGATACTCGGTGCCAGATAAGTTTGACATTATAATTTCCCGTGTGTGGTTTTTAAATAATTTCAAGAATTCAAATTGATAGTAAGGAGTGAAATACGAACTAATATTTCTCAAGAATAGTGTGCAAGGGTTATATTATGACACTAGCTGTTAACCACGACTTCTTCCGCGTGGAATTTAAGGGCATTAATTTTTTTAAAAGGAACCCTAATCATTTTTACAATTATTTCTTATATCAGTTATCTGCCAGTATAAGTCAAAATTATGTTGTAAGTCCATTAGCACTGAATAAACAATACTTTCAAATTACCCATTAGTGCTAACTAAAGTGATTTTGTTTAGAAAAACGCGTCACCATCTGGTTCGCGAAACGAGGTAACAACAGCTCTGCAGTTATTGGCTAATATCATAAGATCTGGCAATCACAGCATACCTTGTTTTGACAGGCATCTGTGATTGGCTGAAATATATCGATTGTTTTATTACAGAAGCCTCCTATTGGTGAAGAGCCCGAGTTAAAGTTTATGATAGTTTTTTTTGTTTCCCGGGGGAAAATGCGTAACGCATACCACCAGCGCCCTCGAGGAAGCGCAGCTAACGCAAGATAACACTCCCCGCCTGTAAATAAATACGCCGATGAGTATACCCACTAAAAACCCCGAGGTGTTCCTTCGCGATGCCATGTGTCGGGCATGCCGAAAAACTCATCCGCGGCGCCAACGGCTGTGTAAGTTACTCTGCCACAACCCGACAGCATGTCTGGCATTCGGCAGCCGGTAGCATTGATAGAGATGGCATAATATTATAGTAAGAACACAGAATATTAAAGGGACAGATGACAGAAGGGAAACTCCTCACAATCATTTAAATAAATAGCGACTCTAGCTCCGACGCAATAAAGTGCAATTCAGGTCGCACAGCGCCTAACTAATTATCATTTTATTAATCTCAAAGCTGTCTCTCTTTCTATCGCGTATGTTCTATCTGTTCTCTCATAGATATTGTCCTGTCAAGACGGACGCCCCGGGTACTTCTAGCTTCATACCTTTAATGTGGAGTGTCCTAGGCCTGGTAAGAGTAACATTTTATGTATAGTCAAACCTGAGCAAGTGAGAACATGGGTAAGCCAGAAAACTCTATTTATGAGAGTTTTTACCTGGTTCCGTCATTGACAAATTATCAATAAATGGTTTATCTGTTTATCTGTTTATCGGTTTGCCCTCCAAATACCTCTATGAGTGAGACACATAAACCTGTATAAGCGACAGTCATTTTTCACGCGTGAGCCTCTTCGAGTGAGATTGATACTTGCATAATATAGTCTTTGAGCGACAGTTAAACGGGCTAAGCTTTTGCTATTTATGACTTACTAGCTGTGACCCGCGGTTTCACCCGCGTAGTCTTCGTTCACGTGGGAATATCGGGATAAAAAGTACCCTATGTGTTATTCCAGGGTCTAAGCTACTTACGTACCAAATTTCAGCCCAATCGGTTCAGTAGTTTTGGCGTGAAAGAGTAACAAACATCCATACATACATCCATACTTACAAACTTTCGCCTTTATAATAGTATTAGGATATTAGGATTAGGATAGGATTAGGATTCTTAAATTTCGAGGGACTCTTATTCAATTCAAACCAAATGTGCGCGCCTGTTACTGTTTTCTATAGTTTTAGGAACTTATATTGTATTCGAATGACCAAATTTGCGTCTGTTATTGTTTTGTTATCTATACTAATATTATAAAGAGAGAAACTTTGTTTTTTTGTTTTTTTGTTTTTTTGTTTTTTTGTTTGTAACGAATAGGCTCCGAAACTACTGGACCGATTTTAAAAATTCTTTCACTTATGGATAGCTTAATTCAGTGTGAGTGCCATAGGCTATATGAGATTTTAAAAAAAAATGGGGATCCGTAAGTAAACTGCAATATTGTGAACCAAGGTGTTACATAATATAATTACCATATTCATAAATTTGCGTGCGCTGTGAAATGCATTGATGGTAGAATAATATAATGTACTAGGGGTTTGTAGTACTTATCAATACCTACAAAACAGTATACATAGATTATATCCATCTTTTTTGGTTTAGTCACAATAATCGAAAAAGTGATTATTTTTCATGCGGTATGAAAACTATTGGTGGTAGAGTAAAGTAATGTACTAGGGGTTTGTAGTACTTATCAATACCCACAAAACAGTATACATAGATTATATCCATCTTTTTTGGTTTAGTCACAATAATCGAAAAAGTGATTATTTTTCATGCGGTGTGAAAACTATTGGTGGTAGAGTGAAGTAATGTACTAGGGGTTTGTAGTACTTATCAATACCTACAAAACAGTATACATAGATTATATCCATCTTTTTTGGTTTAGTCACAATAATCGAAGCAGTGATTATTTTTCATGCGGTGTGAAAACTATCGGTGGTAGATTAAAGTAATGTACTAGGGGATTGTATTAATTATCAATACCAACAAAACAGTATACATAGATTATATCCATCTTTTCTGGTTTAGTCACAATAATCGAAGCAGTGATTATTTTTCATGTGGTGTGAAAAGTATTGGTGGTAGAATAAAGTAATGTACTAGGGGTTTGTAGTACTCATCAATATCTTCAAAATAGCCCACGATAAATTATAACATGTGTTAAGGTTTGGTCATTGTAACAGAAATAGTCATTAATTTGCGTGCGCTGCGTAAACCATTAGGGTTATATTTATTAAAATACAATGTATCACGAATTTACTCCTGATAAACGTCCACTATACCTACTTCTGCTACCCGTGCGAAGCCGGGGCGGGTCGCTAGTTAGGTATATAGTTCGAGGAACTCATTCTATTCAAAAAGCCGAATGTGCTTACCGACTTGTTAACCAAGCTTATTACAATCAGTTCATATACAGCAGTTGCGAAGAAAGTTTATATACTTACTCATAATGTCTAAACGAAAACAATTTTATCACAAATTTTATCTATATGCGGCGGTTGATCAAACCATATTTGATAACATTTATGAACTGGAAAAACAGACACAAAATTTAAAAACAATCGCAAAAGAAATTAACAGATTTTTTTCAAGTAAATGTTGATATACGAGGAGTAATATTATTCAGATTAAACATTTATGCTTTTAAACATTTATTCAGCTATTATATTTTAATAAATATGTAATACCCATACATACACGTATTTTGTTTCTAATTACGTCATATTTGCCGTATTTTATTTTTATAGTCCTTTATAAGTGAGACAGACCCCTTCTGTAACTGTGTAAGCTAGAAACTCGGGTTAGTGAGAAAACTCTATGAGAGAAAAAGAGATTGCGGTCCCTTGCGCTCTTACTTATCCAGGTTTGACTGTACTATTTTTCAGAGGTATGTATATTCCTATGTATACTTAGTTTATAGCTCAAGCTTATATTTGGTAATAATCTTAATTTATTCTTGATGTTATATCGTTTACCACGTTTCAACGAACAGAAATAGCTAACAGCAGTCGACGATCTTTGACGTGGCCGAAACTTAAACTAAATTTCCCGTTATTGAATATTACTGAGTCGTTGTTAAAACTCCTTTGCATGTGGCCACTAGCGCCTTCACTTAATGTTCATATTATATCGTAGAATGTAACCAACTTATCGCATTAATACTAACTCGTGTAATTCTTAACAACAATTCCAATAACATTTACTTTACTCTCCGATGATTCAGAATTCAGAGTAAATTAGGTAATCTGAAGTTCGACTTAAATTACTTTTGTCAGTAAAAGAGTTGTTCGTTTTTGGGCCACTTCGACACTTATGAGCGTTTTGGAGCCGAAGTAAAAGAAAATAAATAAATAAATTGTTAAGGCATACATATTATGTATGAATAGTGTAGGGTTCCGTATCCAGACAAACACCAGAACCAGAATAAAACGCTACGCCTTCTAGTGCCAACTAGTTGTAAACTACAGCAAACATTTTAGTAATCACTATTTTTTTTTTATATTTTACGGTTCTAGGATGTTTACTTTACTTTTTGTGATATAAGATCATGCTTGTTGAAATTATTTATGTATATAATTTAGCAAGAATTTAATAATCAAGCGAAATAAAATCGCTTTATAAAAACCTCCAAGAAAAAAAACCTATAAGGGCCGGCCTTAGATCGTAATCCAACGCTCTTACAAACTAGGCCACGAAGTTGTTAACATCAGTGACAAAAATTTGAAACGAAAAAAAATTTTACCCTTCAATTCTTTGCGCAATGTATGGAAATATGCAGTAAAATGGCCATAATTATTGATTGCGTTATCAGTTAACGCAATCAAAGTTACTTAGAATTATGAATTTTTTACAGCCACAAGGGACCTAAACAGACCTGTAAGTATTTGATATCAATTTCAACTTGATACTTGTAACTAAAAAATTCTTTATACACGGACAGACAGACAAACGGACAACAAAGTGATCCTATATTTTTTTCCATTTGAGGTACGGAACCCATAAAATGCGATGCTTAGCATAAAACGAGTGTAACAGAACTAGGAACAGTGTAACCACACCAAATATTGTTGAACTATCGTTCACATGAACGATAATTCAGACAAGCTGTTTCCATAAACAGCTTGTCTGAATTATCCATTGCTTAGACACATTTAACGTTAGTTTTACCAAATATCTAATCATCCTACTATCCTACTAATATTATAAATCACAAATATAATTACAATGTAGAACGTACTTTTTTAACAGGTCAACAAAACGCTTGCGAGTTTTAACTTACCTCCAGCGCCATCTAGTGCGGATTTGATTAAATTAATGGATGGATGTTTGTTATTCCTTCTCTCCAAAACTACTGAACAGATTGGGCTGAAATTTGGTATGTAGGTAGCTTAGACCTTGGAATAACACATAGGGTACTTTTTTCCCAATATTCCCTCGGGAACGATGTCTATGCGGGTGAAACCGCGGGGCACAGCTAGTTACTAAATAAATACCAAAATTAAGCCTAGTGTAAACTAGCCTTAGATCAAAGAAGCAAATTTTTGTTGGTATTAAGAGTAGCTCGAACTTTGTTCATTAAAATTCAGAACTTCTTAATAAGGGCTTCGACCCTCCCACATACTTGGGTACGGTTTCGAAGGCCAATGAAAATTAAAAACTTTCCCCAAACTTAGAAACAAACTAAACTTTGACTATCCCGCACCGGCGAGTAAGAAAAGGGTGAATCGATTTTGTGATTTATTAATTTGTTTGGCCACTACGAAAATGTATTTACCTATTTACATAATAATTTCCTATATAAGTATATATTACGGAGATAAAATTTTATGTAGCGGGCATTAGCATATGAGTAAAGACGTCTCGACTTGTTTTTTGGTGGTATTAGATAGGTCATGTCGTAGGCCTTGTACAGGGCCGGATTTAGAGGTCCAGAGGCCTCGGGGCAACAAATTAGCGGAGGCCCCCTCGCCCCAAATTATATTCCAAATAAAATGAAGAATTTTTTTCTGTCGAGTTTTTCGATAAACAATTTATTGTGAAACCAAGTAGATTCTCTAAGTATTTAAACAAATACATATAAATATAATCGGAAACAAGAATATCTGAAATTAAATTTTAGATTTAAAAGAAAATATCAAAGGAAAAGATGTTTACTAGTGTTTACTAGTTGGAATTTAAAATACTTTTTTTCCGAACCCGGGGCTTTCGCCCCGGTTGCCCTCCCCTAAATCCGGCCCTGGCCTTGTAGGAATCTTGACGATCTGAAACCTGAAATTGGGATTTACCTAATGGCTAGGTAAGACTATCCAGCGCATAATGGAGGAAACCGGCGCGGGTATTATGGACTTGCAATCACGTAGCAACAGCAGTAACAGTTATGTTACTAATCCTACTAGTCCTACTAATATAATAAATCTCAAATCTCAGTACAATGTTAAAAAATTTACGTTTTTATAAAGTGAAAAAAACGCTACCGAGTTCTAACTTAACTCCAGCGCCATCTAGATAACACAAAAAACACAGCGCTAGCACTGTTTTTTGTATGAATATCTGCTTTGTCATGTGTATGTTAGTAGACTTCTGGAACAAGAATCTTTAGTTTTTATTTCCAGAAGAAGAAGAAGAAGTTAAAGAGAGGAAGTAGAGAGAAGAAGTTGATATCACTATACGAAGAATAAATAATATAATTATATATATAGGACAACTTCCACACACGATCATCTGGTCCCAAAATAGGCTAGAAGCCTGTACTATGGTAACCAGAGGACTGATATACGTACTTATATACGCTTATAACACCCAGACACAGATTCAATAGACATGTTCGTGCACACAAATGTTTGACCTGGCCGGGCATGATCGAACCCGGGGCCTGCGGCACATAAAGCAGAATTACTACCATCTGAGCCAACGAGGCTGTCAAGAAAAACATAAACAATTTTTTTTTGCAATTGGTGGCCTTATCGCTCAGAGCAATCTCTCCCAAACAACCATACGGAGAGACTGAAAATATAGATACTTGAATGACGGTGGTTTCAATGGCTTAAATTAATACTTACACATACTTAACAATGACTTCTCAAAATTTCTACAAGCGAATTTGCAAGAAGGAAAAGTCGCGGTAATTACTCTAGTTACGCATAAAGTTTTTATACTCAATTTAGGGAGCCGGCTATAACGAAACAACCAACACTTCGGCATGAGGAAATTTTTCATGAATATTATAACGTCGCGAGCTGACAACGTCTTGTGAATTTCGTGTGACAATTTCTTCGGAGCTTTTAACTTTATAGCTGTTGTGAAGACGTAATCTTTCTATGGACACTCGGCTATTTTAAGCATGCAAAAATTAAGCAAAAGGCGTATTTTAAAAACGCGTACTTTAATAAGTACAAACGTATATTGTTCAGTATATAAAAATACTATAGGTAAATACTATAGGGGAACATCCTGTTGTATTACTGGAGTAATTAAGTAGATTATTGAAAAATAATCCAGTTTTTTAGAAAAAATATATTCAAATAATTTACAAAAATTACTGCTTTTCTTGAAATGCTCGGAATTATCAGCGAAAATTCCGAGCATTTCTATTAAAAAACAACACTAATATTATAATTTATCATGGAGTAGGTAGTTTAATGTTTATTATATTTATTATAGAAAACTAATAAAACCTTACAAGAAATTAAAATCGGGGCTCACAGCCCGCAACTCATCTTCAACTGTGATATGCAATATTCGACTTTATACAGAGCAGCTAAGATAAACATTTTAATGGCAATGTGCTGTGTCGCTTAAGACCAAATTTGTTAGCATTATGCGCACCCTTTAAGCTAGGCATACATACCTACCTAGAAATACATACTACAGACTACAGACTACTACAGACGGTAATAAACATATTTTTGTCGCATCTCTCGAGAGGAATTATTATCTTCCTTTCCTCGTGTCTGTGTGCGTGCGTTTTCGAACCATTGCAATTTATTTTTTTACCCTTCTTTATGGTATCTATTTTATGCTGGAAGTATACGATATCTGAAGATTTTCATCGACAGTCTCGATGGCTCAGATGGTAGTAACTCTGTGCTGCAGGCCCCGGGGGGCCCCGGGGGGCCTGCAGCACAGCGGAGACACCCAGAGCCAGAGGCGGCTTTAGGGGGTGGCAAGCAGGGCAACCGCCCGAGGCCTCGCGCTTTCAGGGGCCTCGCGCAATCACCCGAATAAAAAAAATGTATAAAGTAAAGTATTAATCTTAATATAATTAAGGTACCAAAAAATGCGTAACTGAGTTAATTTTTTGTTAAATAACTGAATATGATATAAAATTGAAACATTCGTTATAATTTGTTTTAGCTCCTCACCGAGAAACCACCGTTTTCTATGGTCAGCGCTGGATATATTCGACAAGGTGAGAAAAAGAGTGAGTGAAACAAGTGAGCAAAGGTCGCGGCAATAAAAATAGAGTCTTGTAAATATGCTGCCATATTTACAATATTTATTTTATTAATTTTTTCAACGTCGCCCACTTCTTTGAAATGCTCGGTCCGCTTTCTATCAGGTGGAGTGCAGTCATTGTAGTAACCCACTTTCAAATCAAATTATAAACACAAACATTTTACAGAACGGACAAGGGCCTCGCAAAAATGTGCTGCCCAGGGCCTCGCAATGGCTAAGGCCGCCCCTGCCTAGAGCAGAGCACACCCGGACACAGATCAAACAGACATTATGTTCATGCACACAAATGTTTGACCTAGCCGGGGATCGAACACGGGGCCTGTGGCACAGAAAGCAGATTTACTACCATCTGAGCCAACGAAGCTGTCAAAAAACAACAACAAATAAATTAAAAGCAAAAAACTTTTTTGAATAAAGCTTTTATTTAAACGCTCTAAAAAGAAAATAATTTTTTCCTAAAAAAATTTAACTGTCAAATTATAACCTCATTATATACAATTTATATGATCATAAAAGCTTGTCGCGCGATTTGTAAATAAACTAGTACCAATTTATTATGTAAATTGATCTGCTAAGTTTATTATATTTTCAATTTCAATTTAATTAAATACTGATAGGTAATTAAACCTCGCGACAAGCTTTTATGATCATATAAATTGTATATAATGAGGTTATAATTTGACAGTTAAAATTTTTTAGGAAAAAATTATTTTCTTCTTTTTAGAGCGTTTAAATAAAAGCTTTATTCAAAAAAGTTTTTTGCTTTTAATTTATTTTTTATTTTTTAGTTATTGCTGGCTATGTTTCTCAGTCTGTTCATCTCATTCAACACATTATTGTTGCAAGGTCGTAGGTGGTACGTTCACGATATTATATTACACCCCGAAGCCACTCAGTCCTCGGCGCGGCCTCATCTTGACTTGGGTGTTTGGGAGAATGCGCCACTTATTTCAGCTTGGAGCTTACTTGTGCCTGACGAAACACAGTTTCGAATTTGATTTTGGAGCTGTCCTTCACCTAGACAGGTTGCAGACCAATGCTGATGACGTCCATCTCGCCAAATTACACAAATCAAACTTATTTCAGCTTAGAGCTTACTTGTGCCTGACGAAACACAGTTCCGAGTTTGACTTTGGAGTTGTCTTTCTCTTAGTTAGGTTGCAGACCAATGCTGATGGCGTCCATCTCGCCAAATTACACAAATCAAACTTATTTCAGCTTGGAGCTTACTTGTGCCTGACGAAACACAGTTTCGAATTTGATTTTGGAGTTGTCCTTCACCTAGACAGGTTGCAGACCAATGCTAATGACGTCCATCTCGCCAAATTACACAAATCAAACTTATTTCAGCTTAGAGCTTACTTGTGCCTGACGAAACACAGTTCCGAGTTTGACTTTGGAGTTGTCTTTCTCTTAGTTAGGTTGCAGACCAATGCTGATGACGTCCATCTCGCCAAATTACACAAATCAAACTTATTTCAGCTTAGAGCTTACTTGTGCCTGACGAAACACAGTTCCGAGTTTGACTTTGGAGTTGTCTTTCTCTTAGTTAGGTTGCAGACCAATGCTGATGGCGTCCATCTCGCCAAATTACACAAATCAAACTTATTTCAGCTTGGAGCTCACTTTTCAATTTACTCTCAATGAGCCCTATCATTTGATACCCATATTGCAGAAGTGCATTAAAAATAACTATTCCTCTATCTTGGATGGTCCGCCATATTGGATTTAGAATGACGTCACATTATTTTTCGAGTTACTCTCAACCATCCCTTTCATTTGATATCCATATTGTAGAAATGTATTAAAAATAACTATTCCGCCATCTTGGATGGTCCGCCATATTGGATTTAGAATGATGTCACACACCATATCGTGCATTGTCATCCAAACTAAACGTGTGTACAAAATTTCAGCTTAATCGGTTGAAGATATCTACGTCAAAATTGAGTTCAAAGATTTCACCCGAACAAACATACTTACATACAATGCAAGTTAAATAAAAGCTTTTAAAATAAACAACAACTCTGGTAACTAAAAAAACAAAACAATTTCCCAAACTAGGCTCTATTTCAACAAATAAGAGAACAATTGCATCCTACAGCGTAGGTACTCGTAATATTTTCACTTAGATTCCTCGTCTTCCACATAATGGAATCTAAAAAGCGGACTCAGTTAACATAACTCTAAAACTTTAACAATACCACACATAATACTGAGGTAGAAAGCCAACTGATATTATCATTGTGATTCTCGTGAAGCTTTAATGCTTCTGGTGAATGAGAGCTCTGATTGCATCCGTAACCTACATAATGCGTGATTTGAATTATTTCGCTTGGTGATCGTAACTATATTTAGGTTAATGTGTAATAACTGGCTGCACTGCACTGTACTGCACTTCATTCGAATTATCGACGACGAAATGTAGGTTGATTGATCCTTTTGAATAGGTACTTAGAGATGTTACCTCGCTGAACGCTGGAACCAGACCTAGAATACCAAGCAGATTGTAGTGGTAGGCCTCTTTTGAAGGGGGCCGCCTGGGGAACTATACCACACCTTTGCCAGTTATTCATCCACCAAGCAGTAATGTGCAAACATTACTGTGTCTCGGTCTGAAGGGCAATGTTACCAGCGAAATTACTGGGCATTACGAGTTTCAACAACTAATATCTCAGGGTGACAGGCGCAGTGCAGTGCCGCGCAGAATTTTGAATTTTTAAGCACTGGGTGGCACTGTGTCTGATATGGGCAATCATGATATAAGTATTCTGATGGTAAGCCATCAGGCAGCTGATTTGCTCGTCTTATCACTCGCTATCACAAAAAAAACAAGTAGGTATAGTTAGTTGAACCATTATTCGTTGGTAGTTTGCATAATTGATCTGTAAACAACCGCTAATTCCCAAAGATTGTTTCCAATTAAAATTTAATGAGCCAAATTTGCCATGAATTGCTAAAAATCGCGCCGGAACTGACTTGGAGCGGCATTCGCGTAGTTGACACTTTGATTGGATTTGTAAATCATTCTTACTCGGCCCACGAATGAAACGAGCTTGTAAATTGCTTTTACTGGTCGATTAATCAGTGATCCGCCATTTCGGTTCCTGGAATCACATTCATTTGGTAATTACTTATGAATTTACCTACCAATATATATATTTTGTATAATCGGCCGGAATCAATTGCAATAATTAACATCGGTGAGTAATAATATTAATGCTAAGTACACTAAAACTCAAAAAAAAATAAAAAAAGAACCAAAGCTTAAAATTGAAAAAATAATAATAATAAATATACTTACAAAATACTAAATATAAGTACCTACTTAAGGCAAAATATGTACTAGTATAATATACCTTTATTATTAAAAATATAGAGTAACGTACAGGTAGAAAGTAATGGCTTCAGATTAATTAACATCGTTTACAGCCCCTTATTTATTTTCAACTGCTTTACTGAGTAGTGAAGTCACCTATATCTATATTAAGTAGATACAATAGAAATGGTTTGTGAGGAACAGAAAATGAACGGATGAATCGAAGAAAAACGGATCTATACATTTTCGAAGAATCTTGTTTGTTCTATCAAATTGCAATGTAAATTATTCAATCACAAACTCAAAACTCAAACTCAAACTCAAACAGATTTATTCAAATAGGTCATAATCTGACACTTTTGTACGCCAATGAAGATAAACAGTACCTACTGAGTCTACCGTGCGTTCGGAAAGATACCTCTCACAATATAATAAGACCACAGATCTCATAACAAGAGATCCTCTTGTAATATGTTCTTTGGATAAGACGATACGGCACCTACCTATATAATATCATATGTATAACTATTTAATATCTAGCAATGATCTAGTGCCACTTGCCACCAACTTAACTGTCAGAATACCATTGACATAATTATTGTAGTGGATATTTGAGTCAGAGATATACGCTAGGACGGACATTGATTTAAATAAAAGGTGGGAGAACGTACCCTACGTCGAGGTCGAAGATCTCTCAGATCCTTCAGATCGGTTAGTTTCTCTCCAAATAATCAAACAGATCAAACCATTGATAGGGCCCTACGACACTCCCCTTCTGGGGTGCCAGGGCAAGTCTGACCCCACGTATTCTGGCGACGGCCCAAGCCGAGGTTCGTACCGTCTAGGTGCCCTTGTGCTAGTCGCCCTTAAACTTTGGGTCGAGCGCCTCCTGCGCTCACCACTGCCCGGTAAAGCTGTAGAGGCCACCTGAGGCCAACAGCATAGGTCATTTAAAAAAAATAAAAAAACGTACCCTACGTTCTCCCAGCGCTTACTCAACAACTGGCACGTGCAATTTTCTCTCGTTGGACATCCTGTTGAACGTGCAGATGTGACGCCGCACCATTGTAATAGACTTCACATTAGATACGCCTCAATCCCACAAATATAAATATTGGGCTGTAGTAAAAAAATATAGTGGGACTATTATAATAATCAATACTTATTATTCAATAACAATATACGAGTAGGTAGGCAGGAAAGCACTAGTACAAAATCTAAATGTCGTGTCCAAATTAAATTTTTCGTCAAAATACTTTCTGGGCAAAGTTTTTCCTTAATATTCTGAAATATGCGCGGAGTTTCGCGAGTCTCTTCAATTAGAAGGAAGTTAAGTTTATTCGGGGCCGTTAGAGCGGAGTCCGAGGTTCGTCCCACCACGAATATTATACCTATATAGAGCTCGATAGGTACACAAATATTTGGCGAAAGGCAAAATGTTACAGTTCTAAATAGATGAAAAGACATTCTAAATACTAATCAATATATACCTATATTATAAAATTCTAAATGACTCACTGAATGACATGCAACGCAGAGCTCAAACCACTGATCCTAGAGACTTGAAACTTGGAATGTATGTTCTTTTCGTTGTCTGGATGTGTCCTAAGAAAGGATTTTTAAAAAATCACATTCTAAGTGGTCCAAAAAGGGCGTGAAAGTTTTGGTATTAAACTCCCATATTTCATAATTGCGATCGGGCAAAGCCGCTGTTCTTACACTATAGTAATATAAAACTCTAACATCTCAAATCTCAATACTTACAATGTAATAAAGTTACGTTTGTAACAGATAAACATAACGCTAGCGAGTTATAACTCCAGTGCCATCTAGATGGCACAAAAAAAACAGCGCTAGCACTGTTTTTTTTGTGTGTATGTTTGTTCGGTTTTAACGCTAAAACTACTGAACCGATTGGGCTGAAATTTAGTATGTAGAGACCCCTACATTCCAAATTTCAGCACATTCGGTTCAGTAGTTTTGGTGAGAATGAGTAACAAACATCCATCCATCCTCACAAACTTTCACATTTATAATATTACAAGGAAGTGTGTGTGATTAGTGTGATAGTGTGATATTTATCTATATACCGTTTTGTCTTATTTATTACACTTCGTTTAGGTACTACTTGGTCTACTTTATGAAGTGCCTATGAGGCTTCGAACTAAGCCGCCGCATTGACGTAGCCTAATATTATTAACATCAACCCAGACAGACTGCGGGCGAAATACGCCCGCGTGTCCAACATCGGATCGGAAGTACTTACGACAAGGTACGCCCGACCAATGCACGCTGTTTTAGTGTTATAGTCCATATATCATTACTTTATAAAACGTATAACATGGGCATAACATATAAAACTACTAGTCCGCCATCTTGGGCCGGCCACCATCTTAGGCCGCCCGTCATTTTGGAGGAAGGAATTTATTATGCAGATGGCACAAACAATGTAGTGACAGATCTAGTTAGGTGCCTGATCAGCCAATTTTTGCGACAATTGTCGTGTTATAGTGGTAGTTGAACCACAGATTAAATAATAGTACTAACGAATGAACTGTCAAACCCTAGTCATGGCAGCCATTTTATGCGACATTATGAGTTGTAGGTATGTACCCGTTTTTGTTGGTATTTCGAGTCCATATTATCTATTTCTATGGCATTTTCCTCTAAACTAAACATCTTAATATTTAATCTGTTAAGAATGACAGCTTTTAAAATCCGTTACAAGATTTGACCCGAACTCCGAACATACATACATACAAACATACAAACACTGCAAGTTGAATAAAAGTTTGACATATCTAAATACAAGTAATGTGGCGACGGGCGCTTCTGTGTTCTGTCTACGCGGACCTTAGGCCTTAAGTTACAAGTTTATGTATTTACGAGTATGTTAAACAGTCATACTTACAAAGTTAGCAGTTTCTGTACCTACCTAACATTAGTCAAGGGTTTTCAGACGCATTGCGCCAATACGTTTTATTTTGAATGGAATTTTCATTATTCCGTATTCGTGCGGAGTGCGCGTAATATGAGAGCTGATCCATCATCGAACGGCTTGCTGATTGCATCCTTTAAATTAATTACGTTTGTTTAAATAATTAATTGATGAAGTAATTGCCTTTACAGAATTGCTGGTAATCGGTTAGCCTTTATCATTTTGTTATTTTACTAATTTTTGAAGAAATTTCACTATGAAACTAGGTCTAAATTACAAGAAAAATAACAGGACAGATCAGCAAATATATCATGATTTATTCGCTGCTATCTTATTTTTCGCTCTACAATCGAGTCCCTCGACATTCTCGACTCGTTATTGCCATCGTTCCCTCGCCTCTAGGTTTTGTTTAAACCATCAGTTGCCATTTATATTTTCAATAAAACTACCAAAACATTCACAGAATCAATGGCAGGTGCTTCACAAATTAACATCAACGCTACACTCGGCCGACTTATTAACGTGTATGCCCACATCAGGTGACAACCCTACACTTAGTACTAAGTTACTCGTATGTAATCTCCAATCTTGGAAATCTAGCACCTGTATTATCTCCATCGCACCTCTAGAACTCGCTTCAGAATAGGTATCTTTGCTTTAAACCAATCTAGTTCATAATCTATTCTAGGACATGGAGTGAATTCGCTTCCATTAGAATAAAAATAGATATCGACAAAGAAGCTACGAGAGTATTCAGACTAATATCGGGACAAAAGGAATTGTCACAAAAATAGATATTGAAGGATGAATAGATTCAGGGATACCGGAATACCACAGAATAAATAATAGTTATAGGTAATACTTATAGGTAGAGAGGTAGTAGGTGGTACCCTGCGTAAATATAAAGGTACATGCAGCTTAATTATACATTTACGTTACAAAAAAAATTTACAATAAGAATATGGAAAGAAATATGTCACCCTCGAGCGGGACTTGAACCCACTCCTTCCGCACCAATCCGCGTGGCGGTACTCGACCAGTTGAACTTTCGTGGAGGTATTGGTCATCAGCGATATTTTCATCCCACCTAACGCCTATAGGGGCGTGTGTGTTATCTATAGGTTAATGCATTTCGCATTCTATCCACCGACAAGTCTTATGTTACAATTAGAATTCATATCGAAATTGATAATACAAGCGTCTTTTATAATATTTTATATTGATATAATGACTAATAAAGAGGTCTTATGCAACAAACGCGCTTGAAATACAATAATATGAATAAATTCTTATGAGTTCTTATGAATAAGTTTTTTTTTTTTTATGGTAGTGAGTAACAAGACGAGCTAATCAGGTATGCCTGATGGTAAGCATCATGATTGCCCATATCAGACACAGTGCTACCCAGTGTTTTAAAATTCAAAATTCTGCGCGGCACTGCAATGTGCCTGTCACCCTGAGATATGAGTTGTTGAATCTCATCATGCCCAGTAATTTCGCTGGTAACATTGGTAACATAAAGCTGGTAACATAAAGGTATATTAACAAGCTATGAAAAGACAAGAAAATAAAACATTTAGGCTTCACGTTGCTACGTCATCCATTGTGTAGGTATGAAAAGGTATAATCGTATTTTCTTTCATTCCCATGAGGAAATGGATATTGTAGACATTGTTTCTCGAGATGTATTTGCCGTTAACATTAATAATCAGATTGTTTTTTTATAATATGAATAATATGTTATGATTAAATGATGATAGGTATGTTTTGAATGTGTATCTTCAGTGACCCTGATGGTATAAATTATACCTATAAGAGTGTACGCGGCCTTCTAGGAATTTGACATAATCCTTTGAAAAATTTACCATATCGATGTTTTGTATTCCCTCCCCTGTTTCCTCCATATATAAAAAACCTATTCTATAAATTTATATCCTGATGTTTTTATGATGAAGTAACCTATGTCCCTGTCGTTTAATTTTTCTTATAAAGCCTTGGTTTTGTCATAGTGCACTTCCAAAAATCCCAGTTTTACTCGCGTGATTGGACGTTCACTACAAAAAAATATAAAGTGTATAAACGAAAATAAAATGATAGGGACATACTTTACTTCAACTTTAAAATATCAGGATATAAATATATAAAAAAGGTTTACTGTATTTGGAGGAAACAGGGGAATACAAAACATCGATTTAGTTAATTTTCCATAGGATTGTGCTAAGAGTTAAGAGGTCCTCTTTCCTGATAATATATAAGTATATATAGCTACCTATAATAGTGTTATAGTTACCTATACCAACAACCCAAGCTAGTAGCAAAACAAAAGCCAGCCGAAGTTCTATAAGTCCCCGGAAATGGATACGATATGTTTCACATTACATGTACCTTCCAACCCACATTAGGTAGGTATATTATTATAGTATAAATAGATACAGTCGCGACCACAACGCGTTCAATAACGTCTGAACACTGGCAGATACAAATGATTACATGCGTAGAGATTAATGGAAGTACACTCGCGCACATAATTAGTTAAATTAGTTTGGGTATGGCATCTGTGATTGTCCTCCACCAGTTGACAAGTGATTGTTTACATGCACCCTTGTCATAAGTCTCGTATGACAGATTATGGGATAGATTCAATTTATCGAAACCCGTGGGTACCACGTTTGTTGTAACTTATGACAGTTCTCAAAACTTATCATAAAGATTTACTTATAATAATCAGCTGGGTTCTTAGATTAAAGTTACATTTATGTAACAGACTGTACTTTTATAATGTTAGTTACATACTACCTTATATTATATACCACAAATTATGGCTCTACCAACGTATGTAGGGCCTGCCTATTTAATAATAAATCCCGTCACACACGTAGCTATAATATATTATATTAGTATACCATCCTCTAATAAATATTATAACAAGCTCACACGGAGACGATGCTATAATATATATTTTAGCCTTCATTTCATTATTACCGTAGTTTATATTAATATGCAATAATATATATAACGGTATATCTCGGTGACGTCATAGATATATATATTATAGCTGCGTGTGCGGTCAGTCGAATATTTGTACAGAAAATATATCGTAATATGCCTTGCTATGATTTATATTAATATATATTATAGCTACGTGTGTGACGGGCTTAATAATTATTATAAAGTCGAAACCAATGACCTGTGTTTTGGATATATTAGATGTCGATTCTCAGGAGATCACGCTGGTTGGCGGCCGTTGCTAAATACCGTTTTCAATAATTATTAACCACGCAATGAATATGAGTTCCATTTAAAAGTACCATTGACATAAATAAAAAGTCGTGTGACTCACTTTGATTGGTCCTTGGTCAGCCCTACTAAATGGCGTTATCTCGGCAACATTGACATTGGTTGAATTCATTTCATACTATCGCGTGTATGTATTATGAAATTTTATGCAAATTTACTTATTTTCCTTCCATAATTATGTTACTTATTAAAACACTATTGAAATTCACAAGCAGGCATTATGATTATTTGGAGCACAAAATAAATCACGGGGATACCCACTTACGAGACATTTTTAAAAACGACTGAAGTCAATTATGTAAATATTGTCGGAGTGACAATATTTAATAGGACCGAACAATCAAAGCAAGACACACGTCCTTTGAACTAAGTCGATATAAAAAGAATAATCATTTGATCTCTTAAATGGTTAAAAACCTCAGAAGCGGCATTTTTTACCACTTATCTTAATTTACCGCCAACCCTTTTATATTAAAAGCGGCAATATCTCAAATGTATAAACAAAACAGATTTGCACCCGGTTTGTTAGCGCGGCTGTTTTACTCTCAAGTTAATTATATTTGCCAAATATTAGTACCTACTTTAGTTAGTGTGGTGTAAAGAGGCGTCATTTGCATAAAAATACCTAAAGCCCAGGAGTCTTTCAGCGGCCAGTAACGAAGTATTTTCACCCAGTTGCTTCTGAAAACGCGGGAATTTCGAGGAAATTCTAATTTACCTAGATAGTTTTCTGCTCTGAACAACTTCTTTGGACAGAATTATAATTTTATCTAGCTGAATGGGGTATGAATGAATGAAAAGTTTATTTGCGTAAATACAGGTGCGAATAAGATCTTATAAGTATTCATTCTGTATTCACTGTTCATTCCGTATTTGACATAATATTATCTGTCGTGCAAATATTTAAATTTCTAGGCATACATAGTAATTGTCAATCTAGCATTTCAATAACCAATAATTAGTTTAACATTCAAAATTAAAATTTATAAATTAATAATCAATGACGTTGAATGTATCCTTACTCTGAGTTAATAATAAACTAGTAGTTCGCCTCGAACTGAGACCTCGCAAACCCCAATTCCCTGTAACATCTAGACCTCTTAAGGTCTAGAAGGGTAAAGTCTAAGGTCTTTAGGTATAATTGAGGTATGAGGTAATTAGTTTTTAAGTTTAGCCCTGAAATTCTGATTAGGGATGTAAAAAAATAATCGATTATTAAAAAAAAATCTATTATCATTTCTTAAAAAGCTATTTTATTTGAACGATTATTACGTTAAGAAATCGATTATTTATTAATCGATTTTTTATTATATGTGTAATCTGTTTTCGATTGACTGCCTCGGTGGCGTAGTGGGTGCATGCTCGACTGCCAATCAAGAGGTCTCGGGTTCGATCCCCGGGTCAGGCAGTGTTAAATATTGGATTTTTCCATTAGGGATTATCTCAATAACTGCCTGGGGTCTGGAACTGTGCCCGGTAGATGGCAATAGGCTCGCCCCCTATTACATGGGACCAATAACATACTGGCGAAATGTGGGTGTATCTACTATGGGACTGAGTCCTGGGTACACCTCTGCCTACCCCTTCGGGAAAAAAGCGTGAATGTGTGAATGTATGTATGTCCCATGTAATAGGGGGCAAGCCTATTGCCGTCTACCGGGCACAGTTCCAGACTCCAAGCAGTTATTGAGATAATTCCTATGGAAAAATCTTTATTTTAATAAATACCCTCAGAACTTTTTTTTTGAATTTTTTTTCTTATGTTAATGAGTAATAAGACGAGCAAATCAGGTGCCTGATGGTAAGCATCATGATGGCCCATATCAAACACAGTGCCACCCAGTGTTTTTAAATTCAAAATTCTGCGCGGCACTGCACTGCGCCTTTCACCCTGATATATTAGTTGTTGTAACTCGACATGCCCAGTAATTGCGCTGGTAACATTGCCCTTCAGACCGGAACACAGTAATATTTGCATATTACTGCTTGCTCGACTGCCAATCAAGAGGTCCCGGGTTCGATCCCCAGGTCAGGCATAGTGTTAAATATTGGATTTTATCCATTAGGAATTATCTCAATACCTGCCTGAAGTCTGGAACTGTGCCCGGTAGATGGCAATAGGCTCGCCTCCTATTACATGGGACCAATAACATACTGGCGAAATGTGGATGTATCTACTATGGGACTGTGTCCTGGGTACACCTCTGCCTGCCCCTTCGGGAAAAGGCGTGAATGTAAGTTTTTTTTTTTTATGATAGTGAGTGACAAGACGAGCAAATCAGGTGCCTGATGGTAAGCATCATGATTGCCCATTTGAGACACAGTGCCACCCAGTGTTTTAAAATTCAAATTCTGCGCGGCACTGTACTGCGCCTGTCACCCTGAGATATGAGTTGTTGAATCTTATCATGCCCAGTAATTTCGCTGGTAACATTGCCCTTCATACCGGAACACAGTAATGTTTGCACATTATTGCTTGGCGGATGAGTAACTGGCAAAGGTGTGGTACTTCCCCAGGCGGCCCCCTGCTAAAGAGGCCTACCACTACATAAAGTAAAAAGTTGTTATTATTAAATAATCGATTTTTTTACTGTTTAGTCACATCCCTAAGCAAATGTTGTTTTAAACTCATCACTAATAATATTAGTTATAATCTATTCAACATTACGATAGTGCGACTTAACGACATCAGCGCGCCATCTAGTTGTTTTGAGCGGAGATGGAATTTTATCTCTTGAGAATCGGGGTAACTTTTATAACTTGACAACACCTTAACTGATCAATCTCAAACTGGATATTATAAACAATATAAGCCTATCTTACATACATATTTAATTTTATAAAAATCGAATGAATAATTTTCAAGTTATAATCGAAAAATATTGAGATCTTATAATAGCTAGAACTCTAGGACCCCTTAACCGATTTAGCTCATCTTCGAACTTAAAAATTATTTTATCCTATACTACCTATCTGCAAAATTTTAACAAGATTGGATAAGCGGCTTTTAAGTTATCGTGAGACAAACATACATACACACATACATACATACAAACTTTGGCTAATATTTTTAAGCAAGTCCTAAACTATGTGTCAAAATTTGAAAAAAATAATCGGACCATCGGTTTCGAAATTATCGTAAGACCTTTCATAAATTCCTCGTAACTCTTATATATCCGGAACCCCGAGGCCGATTTTGCTCATTCATTAAAGTAAAAAAAAATTTCACTTTAAACTACATTTCTACAAAGTTTCATCAAGATCGGACCAACAGTTCTCAATTTATCGTCGATCAAACTTACATACCAGAGGTCAACCCTTAAGCTGGTACAAGCGCAGGTTTTTCCCACTTGTCGACTCTAAGACCTCGCTTCGCTCGGTCGATAAAATTGAAACAAATAAATCTAAAATTTAAAATTAAAATAGTCGTCTATTGAGTAAAAACATCTGTCACATAGCCATTTAAATATTTTGTTTTAAAATTCATTTGAATTTAATTTACTATATTCCATTGGTAATTTATTATATATTTTAGTTGCCATTTTGAAGCAATTTCTGTTGCACATATCCAATCTGTACCTAGGCTCTATTAATGGTTTCTGAATTACTTTTCTTTTTGCTGTCGCTAAGTGGTCTTTTTCAAATAAATTCACATTATTTCGTACGAATTTTAACATTTCAAATGTGTACAGAGATGGTAGAGAGAGTAGAGCATGTTTTCTGAACAACGGTCGACAGGAGTCTGTCCACTTTAGACTAAATACAGTTCTAATGCATTTTTTTGTGCTACAAAAACTCTTTGTAAGTCTGTTGAATAGTAGAGGTAATATAGAGAGTAGTAGAGGTAGTTCCGTATTAAAAATATAAATTTGAAGAGAAACGACAAGAATAATATAAAATAGTGTTCATAGTTACGAGACACACCTGTGGAAGTATTATCCACAGCAGGTGAATTCGATCAGAAAAGATAATACGTGGTGAAAAAAGCTTGGTCAAACCTACCGGAATACGCGACGAGAAAGTGGAAATACGGCATAAGTACTCTTTACAAGTAAGATACTACCGGCTGGAGTCGCCGCCGGAGCAGAACTGGTCAGTGGATTCATTTTATTATAGACCTATAATAAAAGGGAATTAATTGATTAACTGTAGCGCCATCTATTGAAAGGGCTGGCAGTTTGGTCAGACTAGATAAGCAACAAGTGTGCTGTGGCTGTGAATGAATATATATTAATGAAAGCGCCACCCGCTCGCTGTGTCATCTAAAGGAATTGGCTGGAACTACTAAAGTACAATAGATAATTGCCAGCGCTGGTTTATTTACTCTCAATTACTGGTATCACGTACCTAGTCATGAGTAAGATGGCTAGTAACAAATGTGGTGGTTGCGGGAGGTTTCTATCAGGGGGCGCTGTATGTACGCAATGTAGAATATCATATCACAAGCAATGTGTTAATATTACGGCAAGTCAGACACCGAAAAACTGGTTGTGCCCAGCCTGTATAGTTAGCGTGCCGCGGGCGGACAACACCAATACACCGGTTAAGGGTCTGGTTGTTCCTGAACAGGAACAGTCTCCACATGAACCGGAGCAGTCTCCCAAGGAACCGGAGCATTCTCCGCGGAGTTCGGACGACAGTCATGTTGGTCAGCGTGCAATACTAGAGGAGATAAAGGCTCTGAGAAAAGACATGAATGGGTTCCGAAAGGACTTTGGCTGTTTTAGGGAGGAAGTACGAGAAGAATTAAGGGACCTTAGAGGCCTTTATCAAGGATGCGATAGTAGGATGGAAGGCCTCGAAACCCGCATGGACAAGCAAGAAACTAGACTTGTCGCCATAGAAGTTTTTAGTAGGGAATTATCAGGTGACGAAACAGAGGAGCTCAAAAATCAGATCCAGGACCTAAAGCAGGAGCTAAATAATAAAGAGCAACTGGGTCTATTAAATGACATTGAAATCAGTGGAATAACGGAGCACAACGGCGAAAACGTCATGCATATAACCGGGTTGCTTATGAACAAGATTGGGCTGAAGGTTGAAGAGCGGGATGTAGTGGAGGCTCATCGTGTGGGTCCCGTGCGACTCGGGGAAGACGGGAAGCAGCGACCGCGCCCCATAGTGATGCGCGTTACGCGGCGCGCGGTGCAAGAGGACATACTGCGCTGCGCGCGGACGCGCCGCAATATCTCGACGGAAGATATCGGAGTGGCGGGAACTCCACGTCCCGTTCATATCAATGAGCGGCTGACGAAAGAAAACAGGATGCTTTTCGGTCGCGCCCGTGCTCTTTGTAAGCAACATAACTGGAAGTTTGCGTGGACGCGGGAGGGCAAGATCCTTATTAGAGAAGGTGACGGGAAGCCGGCGTTTCGTATCCGCAATGAGAGGGATTTTATTAGTGTGTTTCATTTACCTAATAATAATTAAAATACAGATACTTTTTATATGGAATATCATACTTTTTGCGCCAAAACTGACTAAACATAATTGTCTCTATTGGATCGTTAAACTGCTATTATCAACCAGCAATTTTCTTGTCTTTGAAAGTAAATTAAAATGTGTGAAGCGATTGATCAAACTATGTTATGCTGTTTTTTTAAGCTGTGAATATATGGACGATAATATTTGCAATAATGTTATATGTGGTCCGCTAGAAAATATGTATAGAGTATATTATTATGATGATAATAATAATATGTATATTTATTGTATTTTACTTTTGCATTTTTTATGGAATATTCTTGTGCGTATACATAAAATGCACCCTATGCCATGCACCTACATCACTATCTTACCAAACTTATTAGACACTTATACACCTATCACACAGACAGGACATAAAATAATAATACAAGCATCTACAACACTCATAATAATCGTCAATGATGGATAAACCTATAATACTAAATAAAAGACTAAAATTAGGCCTTTTGAACGTACGTTCCTTGAACACGGGTAGGGACGAATTGGAAGCGACTATGGACACGCATAAGCCAGACGTACTAGCGCTCAATGAGACGTGGATAAAAGAAGGCCAAGAATCTCTTGCACCGACACTACCAGGTTATACTTTTAAACACAGAGCCAGAAAATCCCCGACGGCAGGTGGTGGCGTGGGGTTTTATGTTAGGCAGGGCTTGCGCGCTCGTGTTCGACCACATCCCGATGCACAGTTGGAGCAGCTATGGATCGAACTAACCTTGCCAGGTGGTAAAGTGGCCATAGGGACAGCATATAGACCGGAGAATATAAAGGTAACCGCAGCTCTGGATGCTCTCAACGAGTCCCTGGGCGTGTTTGCCTCCTCCGAATATTTATGCTTGCTGACTGACTTCAATGTAGATTTAGGTCAACCGCACTCCCCTAAATCCCGTGAGCTTAGTATGTTTTGCACGCCACAAAACCTATTCCAGCTAGTCAAAGATCCCACTAGAATTACAGACGAGTCCGCAACACTATTAGACCTAATAATTACAGATGTACCTGAGCGTTGTAAGAAAGTAACAGTAATACATAATAGATCCTTAAGTGACCATGCGCTAGTTTTAAGTGAATTTAATATTAGAAAACCAAAGCCAGTTGCTCGTTTTATAGAGACTAGGTCTATAAATCAAATTAATCCTGTAGCATTTGGTACCGACCTTAGTTCCATAGAGTGGCAAGAACTGCTGATTTCTGATGATGTAGAGTTTAAGGTAAAAATATTTAGTGAAAAAATCATAGAGTTATTTGACAAACACGCCCCACTCAAACGTAGGAGAGTCCGAGAGCCTCCTAAGCCTTGGATTACAGACATAGTCAAATTCATGATGCAACTCAGAGACAGAGCCCTTATTAGATCTCATATCAAAAAGACGGAGTCAGCGAAAAATTATTATAAAAGTTTTAAAAATCTAGTTTCGGGCGCGGTAGAGAGAGAAAAGTCTGCATATTTTACCCAATATATTAACAAAAATGTTAATCACCCAAAAAAGTTGTGGCAGAACCTAAATACTTCAAGGACCGTCCAAACTAAAGCCTCTGTACCTATTCCTGATCATTTGATGGAATCGAATGAAATAAATAAACATTTTCTGAAGCTTCCAGGGGACGGAAACACTAACGCTGAAATACTTAGGTCCTTTAATACTAAAAAGAAAACAATCAGCGAGTTTGCACTGAGTACCGTGTCGGAGGATTTAGTGCGTAAAATAATTATGAAAATCCATACTAATGCAACCGGTTACGACAAAATTAATGCAGAAATGGTCAAACTTACACTGCCTGAGACAATACCGATCATAACTGATATTATCAACTGTTCCATCCGCTCGAGTACCTTTCCTTCTGCCTGGAAGAGATCTCTGGTGAAACCTATACCTAAAACAAAAACTATTGAGACAATTAAAGACTTACGGCCAATCAACATTCTTCCGGTATTGTCGAAGGTTTTAGAGAAAGTGGTACTTACCCAAATGGAAGAGTATATAAAGCAGGAGAAAATTATACCTACCTTTCAGTCAGGGTTTAGAAAAGATCATAGTACAGAAACGGCTCTCCTGAAAGTCTCAGACGATGCATTAGCAGCATCAGATTCGGGTCTCACTAGCGTGGTCGTTCTATTAGACTTTTCACGTGCCTTTGACTGCTTGAGCCCTGAACAGCTGATAGCTAAACTCTCCTATTATGGCTTTACTGAGAACACCTGTAATTGGTTTAGAACCTACCTAATGAACAGGGAGCAGTTTGTAGAGTTGGGTAATGCTGATGGGAGTAGAAGCAGGTCTAATATTGAAAAAGTAAGTAGGGGTACGCCTCAGGGCTCAAATCTGAGTCCTATGCTGTTTTCATTATACACTGCAGACATACCGGATCATATTAAAGTTTGCAAGTACCATTTATACGCAGATGATACTCACATCTATCACGCCTTTAAACCGGAAGATACAGCGCAGGCTATCCAACTTATTAATAAAGATCTTGAAGAGATTGACAGATGGGCTTCTCGTAACTCTTTGGTGCTCAATCCATCAAAGTCCAAAATGTTGGTTTTGGGTACTAAGTCCCAAGTTCAAAAAGTTTTAAGCCAAAATCCAAAATTAACTATACATGGGATAGATATCCCGATTGAAGATGATGCGAGAAACTTAGGTCTGATATGGGACTCAGAAATGAGGTTCGAGAAGCATGCCAATGAAAAAATCAGGAACGCATTCTTTAAGCTCAAGGTACTTTATGGAATACGGAAGTATATATCGGAGGAAGTCAGGATTCGGCTATGTGACGCGCTGGTGCTTTCCCCGTTAAATTATTGTTGCGCGGTTTATGGACCTAGATTATGGGCTAAAACGGAAAGCGCCATACAGCGAACGCAGAATGCCTGTGCTCGTTTCTGCTTCAGTATTCCAAGAAGAGAACATGTCACTCCTTATCTCGTCAAAAAGGGCATACTTAACATGAAATCCAGGCGAGAACTTCATCTAGCGTGTTTAACGCAGAAGGTGATCTGGACTAAGAAACCAGAGTACCTGTTCGAGAAGCTCACCTGGATCAAAGACATACATAAGTACAACACTCGTTCAAAAGGCCGCAACATTCTCTACATACCAAAACACAAAACCTCTGGTTTTAAGGGTTGCTTCAAATACAGAGCGTCTAAGATTTGGAATAATCTTCCACCGCCTTTAAGAATAAAACAAAGTTCGCACATATTCAAACAGAAATATAAGAAGCATCTTTTATGTCGGCAAAAGCAGCACTTTGAAGCAACCTTTAAAATCATAAAGGGTTGAACACTAATACACACACCCCCTTACACGCACACCCCCTTTCACACACACACACACACACACACTATAGGTATTGTTGTGATCACTGGTGTATGGTATATATGGCATCACTTGGATACGAATTCTAATTTAAAATAATAAGTATTGTATGTAATCCCGCTTATAAACTCTTTTTTTCAACTCGACTAACATCTGTGCTCGAGCATGGGGTATGCTGAAAACCAGCGCTGCGCAGGGACACCTCGCGCAGCACAAAGCTGAGCATATCCCAATTGCTAGTAAATTAATGTTATTATTGTTTCTTTTTATTATTATATAAATATATATCTAGGTTTTTTTTTGTTGATAACATGATTTTGTATGTAATTTTCTTGTATGTACTGGCAATAAATATTTCTTTATCTTTATCTTTATCTTTATCCTATGACGTCTCATCCCATTAAGTATAATATTCTCGACTCGTCCCAAACAGTATGTTCCTTCATCACACGGCAATATTTCTTATATCATCCCAAATTATTATTCTTTATTCATCCTAAAGCAATAAAATATTAATAAAATAACATACAAGTAGGTACGTGTAAAAAATGAAGATACCATGAAAATGACTTTAAAATTAATATAAAATATAAAGTTACTTATTGTGAATGTACTTATAAGGCGTAGATAAAAACAAACGTTACAAGTGTTATCTAGGTTCTAGGCTTCTAAGTTGCCTTTGTAAATACCTATATGTATTTTGGATTATGTTTAAAATTATAAAAGGCCTAAAAGAAAATATTTTTGAGTGTGATTGGCTTGGTCAAGTTGTTAGTCATCAAGGGGTCGACCTTGGTGTATACCTACTTTTTAATATCAAAAGAATGTGATACGTGGAAGAAGCAAAAGTCGTATGTCAGGATCATAGCAAGTTTAAAGATAAAGATAAAGATAAAGGAAAAGGAGCCGACTGGGGAAGTACCAAACATTTGCCAGTTATTCATCCGCCAAGCAGTAATGTGCAAACATTACTGTGTTCCGGTCTGAAGGGCAGTGTTACCAGCGAAATTACTGGGCATTACGAGTTTCAACAACTAATAACTACAGACGCAGTACAGTGCCGTGCAGACTTTTGAATATTAAAACACTGGGTGGCACTGTGTCTGATATGGGCAATCATGATGCTTACCATCAGGCACCTGATTTGCTTTGCTCGTCTTGTCACTCAATATCATAAAAATAAAGTCGGTTTACTGACGATAGTTGAACGTGACAACGTCTTAAGAAAATACTGATGGAATGGTAGCATTTTTCAAAAGAAAATTTTAATTTCATTTGTTTCACTTTTCACTGCACTTGATAGTCGATCAAAACATGTAAATGTACTATAGTATAGCAGCTGTCCACGCAGACGCATCGCTCACTCAAGTAGGAGAGAGACGGATGTCGCTCGTTCCGCGCTCTCGCTTGCACTTCAAGCCTTACAGCGAGCGCCTCAGAGCGAGGTAACGCCGCATGAGTCATGTTTTTTCGTGCGTGCAGCCGGCTCTATCGAATTATAAGACGTTGTCACGTCAAAAAGTGGAGAGAAATAGTCTCTGCCTACCCCAACGGTGACAAGGCGTGACTGTATATTTTTACCTCACTTATTTTATATTCAAAAAAGTATAATTTTTCCGCTAAATTAGGTCGTAGGTATAGGGCACTCATAATATAACATTTACCTGATAATATAATTTAAAAACCATTCTATAAATGGTTTTTCCGAGACAACCAAATTTTTCAAAGCAGCAATGATGAGGTCATTAAACGCATTCAGCCGAGAAACTGATAGGAGCCATGGCAATAACGAGACTCATCAAATTGTTTTGGATGGGCTTAGAAATTATCGTTCTTCCTTCGCAAATATTAACTGCCTATTTCGGTACCTACGTCGTGCACTCGCCATTAGGTATTAGGGACCTACCTTTTATGAAATCTAAATTTAAAATTTATCAAAACATGTGGCCGTTCGTCACAAAATCGTCGACTGGTTCGCCACGCGTTATCTTAATTTCCGCCCGGGTATTACGACTTGCAATCGCGGAGCAACATCAGTAAAATGACGTAATTATTGCCGTCAAATGTAATTTGTCAAAAAAATGACGTTTTATTTGACTGCTCCGCGAATGCAAAATTGTAATTCGTAATACCCGGGCCGGTTTCGCGTCGGCTAAACCCATTATCTTATAATAAAATAGGCCATTATGTTATAATATTCATGATAAGGAAATGTGGAACTTGAAAAACACTTTTTCAGTCCTCTTGCTCAAAAAGTCCGTCATTGTTGCGTTTCAGAACGGGACTAAAATATTTGAATCAATGGGCTAATTAAAATAACTTTTCAACCAAAAATTAATTTCTTTTTAATTTTGGTCTGTTACCAACGAGATTATTTTTTTATGTGTCGCACGTATAGGATAATAACCAAAATGTTTTCATGTTTTTTTTTCTAATACTCGTAGTGTAAAGAAGGGTACCTTACACACGCCACTAAAATCCATTTTTACCTTTCTAATAGTAACACATGAGTTTATTCATAGCGTTGCATAATATCCTTATATAAACTATTCTGATCATCAAAGTTTTTTCTCACTAAAAGGCTGACTACTGACTGGATACTTTACCGTATTTACTCAGTCATTAATAAACCCACATTATCCCAAAAGTAAGAATAAAGAAATAATATAAAGAGTATATTTATCGTTATAAATCGATATGTCCTCCTCAATAAATATCGTCGAACAATTGCCGATTATCCTGTCTAGAATAAATAGCTTACCTAGAGCGAGCTGAATGGGGCAATTTAGTGCAATCTTCGCGGCTATTTGGCGATTTGCCGCCATTTTCGTGGTTCCGATGCAACGTTGGACCGTGGGCCAAGCCAATTAGGTACGACAAATTGATCTATGCGCTGTACGAACAACAGTAACTGTAGCACAGAGAACAGAGGCTCTAAAACTAGTAGGCAAGCTGCAATTAGCAATTCTTTTATTTATTATCAAACTATCTGCTATAGGTAGGTGTAAGGTATGCCTAGCAAATCTGTGGTAAAATTTATTGAAACCCTTTAGTATTAGCTAGTACTAATATTTTATTATTTTAGGAAATACACATTTAGTGATTTTACATTGCGCGAGCGAGATGGAAGGTTTGGCTGCTATAGGCGCCTTAAGTACGGGCGTTGCTGCCTCGTTTACTGGCTGTTGACGCAAAATGGCGGGGGAAGGTGAGTGTCGCTTCTTTAGTAGTAAGTAGTAGGTAGTAATAATCCTTGTCTAATTTTAGCTTGATCAATGACAGCTGAACAACAATATACCAATTATTACCTTAAATTAGGTAGGTACATAAATGATATATTGTCGGGTATGTTAATATTCAATTGTTTAGTCTTTTTTCAATAAAGGCACTCTGCCAATATATTAATTATAAAAAAAAAAAAAAAAAAAATATTCAATTAATATAATTAAAGCATTTAACTTCCGTAAATTACCTAAGTTCTAAGTGGGTTCCACTTAAACATTTACGGATATATGGCCAATATATAGATTTTTGTTCAGCTGTCATTGATCAAGCTACCTATCACAAAACAAACTAGTATACTTATTCTGTGCTATTAGGTAAATCATCATCTTCTCAGTAGGACGTCCACTGCTGGACATAAGCCTCTCCATAGATTTCCATAAGTCTGGATGTAAGCGGTTTGCATCCAGCGTGTTCCTGCTGTATTTATCATATCGCCTGTCCACTTGTGGACATCCTACGCTGCGCGTGCCGGTCCGTGGTCTCCATTCAAGAACGTACTTATTTTTCATTTGATTATACCTATATGATAAAAGGTTTTAAGTTGCTCTTTAGCCTCTCTAGCCTTTTCGGCCCTAGTTAAGGCACCTATATATAGCAGCCAAACTTCCCTCTCGCTCTCACATTTACAAGTTAAGGTACATAGGCATTGAATTTCCAAAAATCATAAGTTGTGTTTCTCAATCATACCACGTATACCAAATTTAAAAAAGAGTTTGTTTTGTTATCTTTTAATTTAACAGAAGACATCGAAAAAAACGTTATTTTCTTTTTTTTTCCATCTACTCCATCAAATAAAAAGATTTAAAAAACGAAATATACTTAAAATACTTAATGAACAATCTAAATATCAACAACATAAACATACATTCACGCCTTTTTCCCGAAGGAGTAGGCAGAGGTATACCCAGGACTCAGTCCCATAGTAGATACACCCACATTTCGCCAGTATGTTATTGGTCCCATGTAATAGGGGGCGAGCCTATTGCCATCTACCGGGCACAGTTCCAGACTCCAGGCAGTTATTGAGATAATTCCCAATGGAAAAATCCAATATTTAACACTCATTTAATTATTTAATATCAGCAAATTGAATTGATTTGTTTTTTGGAAATTCACGTTACTTGATTTTTATCTTTAATAATGTAAATTGCGCGAGCGAGATGGAAGTTTGGCTGTTATGCGCCTTATGGTATAATCCTCACTAATTTAAATCTTAGTGAAAAATGCAATTCACTGCCAAGAATGACGCATTCTTCAGTTTTAAAAAAATCCAAGTTCTTACAGAAGCAGCTGTGTGATACCCAATATTAATACCCTGCGATTGAAATGAGTTAACGACGTCATTACGTCAGCCACTCTGGGGAAATCTAATGTAATTGGTCGCGTTTGCTCATTACCATACGGGGGAGTGGATGGACAGGCTACATTGAGGACATTTACCTAAACTGTTTAAATTTTACTCACTTTATCCACGATATTGTCTTCTGTAGCCACATAGCCGGAGTTTTTTAGTTAAACCGCCGTAACACGCTCAACCGCTGACATAAGATTTAGTGCATTTATTTGCGTGATTATGTAAATGTGTGCAGTACCTGTTCTCTTCATCTTCAGCCCCGCAACTTTGACAGAAAAATTTTTTTCTAAGTATAGAAGTACCGTAGACCTCATTCAGGCTATTCCTCATTGTCATTACATGTTAATAAACTTGTCAAATGCGTGTTGGGACGCGCATGTGAAGGGCTCCTCACTATCCACCGTATGTACTGATATAGCTATAGAAATCATGTCTCATCAAATTATTGTACCTTTCACAGCAAATTAATAAAAAAAACAATTGTCGGTCAAGTAAGTCAATTAATAAATTCTTTTCAAACGTCAATTTCTAAAGCAAGTGTCATAAAAAATCTGCGGGTCTACCACTTTTATTGAAAAACACGTTCCTTGTACTATTCGGACTCTATTGTTCCTCTTGAAACCAATCTTCACACATTGTTTGTCCATTTTTTTCTGTCCATTGAAGTGCCACTTGACGATGAACTATTTGTCCCAGACTCAATCTTAATGACCAGCTTCCAAAAAAAACAAAGAGCAGATGTATGAGTAGTATTTTAATAAATTCATGATTTTATTATACTTAGTACTTATTTTTGTTTTTAAGAGGTTACTGATCGTTTTACAAAAATACCAATATGTGGCTTAGATGTAATATTATGTTATGTATTCTTTATCTATTTATTTAACAGTTCCTAAATAGGTTAACCTCACTGCTGCTGTTCAATAGGTACTTTGTTTATCTATGATTTTTACGTATTGAAAATATTTAGAGACATGGTATTTTAAGGGTTGTTATTTAAGGGAACGTAGGTGGCAATGATTTTTGTTAAAACTTGAAATAATAAGGAAGACTGAAAGTAACCGGCAGTCTCATCACATTAAGGAATTTTATACAGATAACCTGATGATGGTATGCAATAGATATCTAGATTATAAATATTACACAGGATACGGTATCTTACTCGTATAATATAAGGTAAATCATGATAATGTTATATGTGTATTGCCAAATATTGTTTGAAATCTTCTTCGAAAACTCTAGTCAGAATTAGTCTTATTTGATTTTAATAAGTCGGAAAAGTGTCTTGTTTGGGAAAGTCCTTGAATTTTTGAATTTATTTAATTTTTAGTATTTGTTGTTATAGCTATTATAGTTACCCATATTGTGTAAGATTTTCAAGTAGATAACTATTGCCATTATGGTGTTACAGCGTGAAACGTTGCAAAAAAATCGTGATTTGTATGAACGCTCCAGTTATTTATTAATTTTATTTAGTCATAATTATTTCATATTATAGCAATCATAATCATTAACGTTCCGTGAAAAAATCAAATACCTAGCTGATGCCGTTTTCACGATAAACGAACGAAATCGAGAAATAAATTTTGAGCAAAAACACGTTGCTTGTATGGAGAGTAGGTACCTTTAATTATAAACCTTTTTTTTATTTTATTATTTGTCGTTGTAGCGGCATTAGGGATACATGTTTTGTGAAAATTACAAGTACCTAGCTATAACGGTTTATGAGATAGAGCCCTGTGACAGACGGACGGACGGACGGACGGACAGCGGAGGCTTAGTAATAGAGCTCCTTCGGCACCCCGTTAGGGTTCGGAGCCCTAAAAAAAGCGTAGTGATGCTAAAAGGGGTGCATCTACCCATCATCATCATTTGTAGTGGTAGGCCTCTTTTGCAGGAGGCCGCCTGGGGAAGTACCACACCTTTGCCAGTTATTCATCCGCCAAGCAGTAATGTCCAAACATTACTGTGTTCCTGTATGAAGGGCAATGTTACCAGCGAAATTACTGGGCATGATGAGATTCAACAACTCATATCTCAGGGTGCGCAGTGCAGTGCCGCGAAGAATTTTGAATTTCAAAATACTGGGTGGCACTGTGTCTGATATGGGCAATCATGATGCTTACCATCAGGCATCTGATGAGCTCGTCTTGTCACTCACTATCATAAAAAAAAAAAAAATAATAAAAAAAAATCAAACAACAACTTTCAAAAGAAATTGCGCGCGAAAAAAATTTCGACTTCTCACTTAACCATACAAAATGGATAAACTGATCGGCAATTTTGTATGGAAAGTCATCTTTTTTGGTAATTTCGAAATTCTATCCTTTATCTGTGAACTTGGCACCCAACCTTGAATAGTTTCACTACAATCCACTACAAATCGAAATGATTCGATAAAACATAAATTTTTCGAACTCGGGTGCCAAGTTAACACAGCTTCGTTAAGGCTAACGGGTAGACACCCCCTCAAATATTACTACTCCTTTTTTAACACTGTGTTATATTGAAAGCTTTATTGACTTCGTTTGATCTGTGCATTAGATCGACATCAGTCATCATCAGTTTGTAGTGGTAGGCCTCTTTTGCAGGGGGCCGCCTGGGGAAGTACCACACCTCTGCCAGTTATTCATCCGCCAAGCAGTAATGTGCAAACATTTCTGTGTTCCGGTCTGAAAGGCAATGTTATCAGCGAAATTACCGGGCATGATGAGATACTACAACTCAAATCTCAGGGTCAAAGGCGCAGTGCAGTGCCGCGCAGAATTTTGAATTTTAAAATCTGTGTGGTACCGTGACTGATATGGGCAATCATGATGCTTACCCTCAGGCACCTGATTTGCTCGTCTTGTCACTCACGATCATAAAAAAAAGGCAGTTGGGTTTCATGTTTGAACTTTAAATTTTTGTTTTTTAATAATAAACAGCCAGTTTCATGCAGGATATTTTATTACACTGTACAATTAAATACATTATTATGTTATCGTTTATAAAATATAATATATATACTTGTTCCAAAATATATTGTCGACACTATACTACATATTATATAAATATTATTGTAGTGTAAAAAATGACTCGTAACGTATGAAAATTCGTAACATTTAACTATAGCTTATGTCGTATCATACATAATAGCATAGGGATATAATTTGTGCTAATTCCCATGATATAGGCCACCATGATGCATATTTTTATGTAATTATATATTTCATTACCAAACTTGCTCATTTTCATCTTTAAGATGGTTTCTCTTCCGTACAAAATGAAATTTCCCAAACATGAAAGAGAAGAGAATAATTTTTCACTAAATTGTTTGTTGTTGTCTTAATCTGGCCTTCATTTGCGCCAAAACATGTTTGGTTTAAGGAAACCGTATGGTTTTTTCATATTAATATTTATGAAAAACTAGGTTTGTACCGGTTCCACCCGCGTAGTCTTCGTTCCCGTGGGAATATCGGGATATTATGTACTTTTTATGTTATACCAGAGTCTAAACTATCTATATACATAATTTCAGCCCAATCGGTTCAGTAGTTTTGGCGTGAAAGAGTAACAACCATCCATCCATCGTCACAAACTCTCGCATTTATAATATTAGGAGGAAGTAAAATAATCGTTTTTCGGTCACCTTTTTTAATGTTTTTTTTTTTTAATAAGAATAAAACCATACGGTTTTCTTAACCATTATATATTTTCGCGCAAATAAAGGCCAGATTAAGAGCTAACAACAATCAATTGAGTGGAAAATTATTCTCTTTTACCACGTTTGGGAAAATTCATTTTGTATGCAATAGTAACTCCCCTTAATGCACTGTCTACACAATAAGGAATCGTATCGTATTATCCTTTTGCTTACTCAAATGTGTTTAGAAAGTATTACTACTACTATAATTGTTTAATTATGAGGTTAAACTTCAAAAGCCCACTTACGATAGTGTTAACTAAAAGTTATTTACTGTTTATGATTTTGACGGTACTTCTGATAATTATGTATTTTTCTTTGTGTTTTATAAGCTTGACCAACGCAAGTGGGCCTAAAGAAACTGCACTGAGTTATGAGCTGTGGTAAGCGGTAAAGCGCTTAACGGGGCGGCGATCGGAGAATTCCCCATACAAACGTAATAGATAAATCATTTGAAATCAGTGGGGTTATTGGCGTTCTCGGTGACTATCACTTTAGTGACTATTATCTTGATTTGACATTAACTACAAATGTCAAAGTCCGGTTTCTTGCCAAAGACATTATGATAAACTTACTGAGTAGACTGTGCACTGTGTCGGTCCCGAGTGAGAACCACTCGGGACTATTCTTTTCCTTTTCTCTCCTCCAAATTTGACAGTGCACAGTCTTGTTAGAAGGGTTAAACGTCTTTGTTCCTAATTCAAGCCACAGAACATAAAGACTTAAGCCTGATAGCGACTGGTGATTATGAAGAACGCCAATAGCCCCCCAGAGCATATTTCCAACATTTAATGACGTTATTCGGAATGAGACACTAGTTATTAGTTAACTAGTGTCTCATTAGTTATTAGTTAACTAGTGTCACTTGTAGACACTAGGTTCCTAATTATGTTTTAGTCTAAAATACATATTCATAATTTGGAGTTATTATATTTGATAATACCTATCTATATATTTTCAAAATACCTATTTTCATCATTCATTCATTTTCATGTCAAAATACGGATTTTTATCGTATTTTAGTCCAGTTTTTCTATTTTGGATTGAAATATAATTAGGAACCTAGATAACTAGTGTCTCGTTCCAAATAACATCATTAAATGCCGCCTCCTGAGTTTTATACAGACCACAAATAATACCGTGTTCAGTAAACAGTGCCAGAATGTATAAAATATACGGCAGAAAACAACGGGAAAACCGCACAATGTGCGACGTTCACGTATCGAATATGTGCGTATAAATAGTGCTTTTGTCTCATTTTCGATCATATTGTGGATTAGATCTGGATAATATACGCTGGACTACTTCCAATTGTGACTGTGAGCATACAATTTTATAAAAATACTACTTCTTAACAAAGATTTACTTTTATTTTTCATTTGTATCAAAAGCTACGCACGATATGCCTATTTTTTATATGTGGCTGAATATTAGGAAATACATTACAATTTTGAAGGCATTATATCGATTAACTACAAGTGTTGATTATATTCTGTGATTATAACTAAATAATGGTTGTTCCCAAAGCACAGAATGAGCAAAGATTTTTTTGAATATAATTTAGCACATTACAGAGCAATATTCCATATCAATGACAAAATATTATAAGTAGATATAAGTTAGTTTTTGTAAAGTCAAATTTTACAAAAGATTACAATACATAGGACGTCATATGGGATGAAGTTTGAGCGAGATTTAAGTGATAAAACACCTACAAAATGAATATAAATCAATATAAGAGGAGACAACATAATATCCTAGATATTCAGCAAAAAAATATCATTCACATAAATTGGTAGTGCATTTCATTGCATTTGATACTTTAATTCATTTCAATCAATTTTGTCAAAATAAAATTTTAATTTTAAATAATACATTAATTTGCCAGTATATTCACACCAAATCGGCAATATAGCATCACGCAATGGCACTACTAAATGCAAAATTAATCACGAATTAGAAAAACTTCATTCACCGAACATTCCAGAAAAAATATACCTAACATAATACTAAATAAAATTACGAGGTATTTACAATAATGTTAGCCTCAAAAGACCAATATAATTTACAAGTAAATAAATAGAAGTATCTATTTTTAAATATTAAAAAATATTACGATAAATGGGGCCCTCGTTTTAATAAATAAAAATATTTTTAACATAAGAAACTAATAAACGAGTAGGTACTTATTATGTACGCTGATTATGCGAGAATCACAAAATAGTCACAAAAATCAGATCATTTACTCTTGTAAACGAATGTTTATGAATAAGACATTGGAATGAACACGTAATGGACCGAAAAACTGTTGGGTTAAGTTGGTATAGTTTTCTAAAAAAAAAAACATTATTGATTAAAATTGCGTTTAAATCAGGAAATCCTATATATATTCAGGTCAGATACAGAAAAGTAGGTACATTTTTTTACATACATTATTAGGCAAAATTATTTCCAATTTCTTATTCACAGCAAAATAACTAGCTACACATTAGGTAAAAATAAAAAAATATATTGTACTTATAAAAAGACAAGACCGAAGCTGGAGATTACACGTCTTTGTTTTAAGTTGTGCCAAGGGACGGACTTCATCAAATAACTGACTTGGTTCATAGATTTCGAAAGTATCAATATTGTTTAGTCTACTTTAATAAAGTGACAGTTTAAGACAACGCCATCTAACGAAAAAAGTTCAAAACGTTGAACAAATAATAAATTTTAAACTCTAGCTGCTTTTAAATAAGATTGATATTGTAATAGCAAAAGTACATTCTGAACCAAGCCCGTATGTAGAACACGGCAAGAAAATGAGCGTTAAAAATTTTGATGACGCCTATAAACCAAGTAACACAGATTTCGCATGTAAGTGTGCGTGTTATTTCACATTCAAAGGCAAATTTGTCTTGGTAATTAAATCATTATCGTAGGTCGCGCATTATACCCAAAAAATTTCGCTCTATTAAAACAAAAGTAACACTAAACGTTTGGCTGTATTAAGTTAACAGCGAAATCTGCAATCGACGGAAAACTTCATGAAGATCCGTGTAAAATTTAAGTTTTTTTCGTATAGTGTCATTTTTTTTTAATGTTTGTTTTCCTCGCCTGTACAGGCAAAACCAAGTAGATTTCTGACATACACGATAGATTATGCATGAACGTTTTGCCTGTTCATGCATGCCTGTCATGCATAACCTAACGTGGCTTAAAAGAATGGGTACTGATAGTATTCCGAAGAATTTTCTCTGCATTTCTTAGGCGTCCAATACACGAATAGGTTTTGCTGTCAGTTTGGCTTTACGGCTTTTAAAATCGTCTTAATAGGCAAACAGTTTGTGACGTCACTAAAAATTGGAATAAAACATGCGTTGCTGTTTACAGCCAAAAATTTTTTTACAAATTCGATCACAGCTAACATTTTTATGTACATTTTTACTCCCCCCCGGGATTTTAGTATAAAACCGTTCCCAATATCAAAGGCTTACTTTCGTTTCTCGTGGCACCCAATAAGAGCATTCATTTTGTGACTACTTCTAACTGACAACCTCTGAATTGCGAATAATTTGGCTAAAGGAACGTTACGACAAGCAATATTACGAATTTCGGCACATACCATGCTAAACACATGTTTAGACGCCATCTTTAAAACATGAACCGCCATTTTGAAAAATCAAGATGGCGGCTGACAAAAATACATTTACTTATTTACTTATGTACCTATATAAAATTGCTGAACGATTTGATTAGCAAAATATTTTGTAATGCTCCGCTTAATCAAAGCTATAAATTATTTATCCTTTTTCCCAAAATGTCGTACCGTTCCTGTACTTAACGTTGATACAGTCGAGTTCACAAATCACATTTCAAAACCTTCATTGGACCATAACTTGATAAACCGAACTCGATAGTACACCACTAACAATTTTGTCGCATCTTGGCACTATGTAGTATCCATAGAAATTCTAAATAAGAAGGTATTAGAAATTTCAAAAGTCACATACATACAAAACGCTTGTAGCCACCTTTCCTACCTACATACTAGCGGTGGGCGTTGAATGAACGAACTAGTTATATCAACCATCTACGTATGCGCGAGGCATCGACGGTTCATCGTCGATTAATGGACTAGTTGAATTCGTAGACGGCTAACGGCCAGACGTTCATGTCGACGCAGGACAAACTGTAACGTGTCTAAGCTTAGACGCATAATAACGTTCGTTTCGGTTGTCGTCTATTGAATGGAACGACGATCATAAACGAATTTGAACTCTACAATGTCTACAAGAAAGTTGATTTTTGAATGCACATGTCAGAGTAATATACGCCATGATAAGCAATGGGATAAACTTCAATGTAAAAAAGGGATGCCGATAATATAACTTCCAAAAAAAGACAAAGAGAACCGTATCGTTCTTTAGACTGTCGCGTCGTTCTTTAGACTGTTCGTCGAGGGGTTTACGCGTTAAACTAGAATCGTGAGAGTTAACTAGTCGACGAATTCAACTAGTTGATGGACTATTCGATGAACGATAATAAACGGTCTAGTTTCGTCTACGAGAAATGCGTCGACGACCCATCACTACTACATACGCAAATAATTATATTCAAACACAGAACCAAATAGAGCCACACATAGAATCCTTCGCCACTGCACGAATTTTGCACTGATGAGTTCTTACATATTAAACACAAACGTAGCTATCGGTGACTAATGGGTCACCTGTAGCAGCGACGAGATCACGCGGGTACGTGACTTCTAGTGCCTTGTTATAAAGATTTCTATGGACCAATCAAATCATCATCAACCATACCTACTAGGTTTCAATAAATTTATCGATATTGCATTACTTTAATATATTCGTTTGCTAATCTAACATTGAGTTATTACATCTACAATATTTTCGTTATTGCATAGAGCGGGGACATTAGACCAATCAGTTATTTTACACTAATGAATTATTAATAACTTATTTTGAAATATGAATTATGAATTGTGTTAATTAAATGTAATTCTTGTTTTGTAATTTGTGACAAAATTATATTATGTATGTATGTAATACAAGCAATAAATGCTAGAATGTTGTATCTTACATACATACATACATACAGTCACGCCGTGTTCCCTTTGGGGTAGGCAGAGACTATTTCTTTCCACTTGCTACGATCCTGACATATTCGCTTCTTCCGCTTTCATGACATTCTTCATACCTGCTCGTAGGTTGTTGGTACTTTTGACCTGGCCTTTCCTTAAGATAACATCAACTTGTTCATGTTGTCTCTTCCCTAATTATATTATGCTACTGACAGCTATTATTACCCAGTCCGTGCTTTAACGAAAACAGTGTCGTGAAAATGAACGGTTTTCTATCGTCCCCGCACCATGCTATAGCGAAAATAGTGTAGGGACTTTCACAATAACGTTTATAGAACGCTATTACCAAAAATGTGATTAAAGTTTGTAACGCTGTATTTCATGCACGTTTTAATTATTTTTTAATGCGGCCTAAAGTGCGGATAAAAGCTTGTTCTAAACGCAAATGTGAATGCAAACCAAGTATAACAAATTAATTACTCGCCTCAACATTCTTTACAGTGGTCATGTTCAACGTGCTCAGTTATATGTATAGGTACTGATATAAAGGTACATGTGCTAATTACTTCACCAAATGATGCCTAATCAATTTGGTAATTAAATAAATACCACAGATTAAGCAGTAGTGACGCGAACATTTAATTAAGAATTTTCATAATGTCTTTTTGGGTCACCGGGAAGAGATATGATCTTTATTCAATTGAAAGTAAGGTTCAATTTCGTGTCACTACTTTTAAACTGTGTACGCCCCAATTACGCTATATACAAAGACCTAACCGAGGCCTTATGTCTTTTGTCATCCACTAACTAACAACAAATGGAAATATTTTCCCGCAACATATTGCCAAAAATTATCACAATAACAGTACCCAGTCTTTCGTCACTGAAGCATTAGAGATTCGAGATTACGATTCAGTATCGTGTCTTTAACAGAGTTGAAAACGACTTCTATGTTTTTAGTATCTATGGCAGTCGTGAAGTGGTGGTATAGAGTCGTTTTAGGTTCGCGGCGAACGTTCGCGAACATGTTTAGAAGGAACATTTGCACGTCGCGTAGATTGTGAGGGTCGCCGGTGAACTGTGGGAAGTACCAACGTATATCTGTTTCGGGGCTGGCGACCTTCCTCGCGAGCAGATCAGACTTGTTCAAGAACAGAATGATGGAGATACCTTTGAAGTTCACGTTGTTCACGATTGTATCGAAGATATTGAGAGCCTCTTCAAGGCGATTTGTTTTTCTGGAATGAGAAAATAACACATTAAAATCAACCACATTATTAAAAAATAAGTAACTCCCAGCCGGACTCCCTTTCAAACAAAAAAATTCCATCACAATGGGTTATGCCACTCCGCTCCACGTCTATTGTTTTCAAATGAGCCATATATTGATTCCACTGCGCTCCACCTAACAAAAGTTAAAATAATATTTTTGGTCGACATGGCTCCATGGAAATTTGAGTACTATTTATTAGCAACGGTATGGGGGCAAATAATAAATCTGATAAAAAATACGTGTTCTTTTATCTACATACCATATTGAATGAGTTCACTTAAAGTACCAGGCGAACAGAAACTAGTAATAGGTCGTCATTATTCAATATGAGCATCTCTAACATTTATTTTATTAAATTCTTCAGAAGTACCAGGCGAGTAGAAACTCATAAGAGGTTAGATTTATATCTATTTCTATAAGCATAAAGGACACAAGATATTACCTATATGCTATGGCCGATGCCCAAGACACACGCTTCAAATAAGACTCCTTTTTCGGTCGTGAATTAATAACAAATCTAACTTTCAATAATATGTGTTTGCTTCATTCGCATGTTGCTGCGCAAATTAGAAACACTATTTTCGCTATAGCATGTTAGTAGTACGTGTACTGATAGCGCATGATCATAACATAAGACTTTCTTAGTACTGTAAAATTAGCAAATTCCTCAAATACTTCACGGAAAATACCTTCGATTATTATCTAATCTAAGCCGATAAAATAAACAGTGTAAATAATCATAATAATATTATAAATATCAAATCTCAGTACAATGTAAGAAAGTTACGTTTGTAATAGCTTAACAAAAAGCTAGCGAGTTCTAACTCGACTCCAGCGCCATCTAGATGGCACAAAAAACAGCTCGAGCGCGGTGATTTTGTGTGTAAGTTTATTCCGTTTTCACGCTAAAACTATTGAACCGATTGAGCTGAAACTAAGTATGTACATAGCTTAGACTCTTGAATACCACATAGGGTATTTTTATCACCATATTCCCACGGGAACGAAGACTACACGGAGGAAACCGCGGGGCACAGCTATTACGTAAATCGACACTCCCTAGAAAAGGTACATTTCATTTGCTTGGCATATGGTAATGTATTTTCGGAAAGGCATGTTAATTATGTTATAGGAAACCTTGAAAGTCCGCCTAATATGGTTAACTCTATCTATTTAACCAGTTGAAGGTAAAATATTACAATGAACAGGTAATTTAGGGAAATATGGACACTGATGCAAGCCGCTTACAACCGGACTAGATGGAAATTCATGGGGAAGGCTTATGGTAAGCAGTTAACGTCCTGCGGAAGTTGATGGTGATCAATGACAATTTTATAGAGAGGTAGACGGGTGACGTTCTAACATTGCAATTGAAAAACTTGGGCTTTAATTTTTAAGCATATAATGTTTATGTCAATAATGGAATTCGCAGTAAATATTACATAATTTCATTACTCATATAAAGTGATCCTGCGAGTTATTTTTCTTCCTGGAGCGAATAAAACACTTGGAAATACAGACAGACATGATGACTTTTGGAGCACAAGACAAATCACGCGGATAAATGCACTCGTGACATATTTTCATGCGCAACTGAACTCAATGTGAATATTGTCGGGGCGACAACATTTATTAGGATAGGACCGAGCAATTAAATCGAGTTACACCTCCTTTGATTTAAGTCGATAGTTAAGATCGTTAAAATCGAATAGTAATTAATATGATTAGTCGTTAATATGACCATGTAGTCATACTATAGACGTGAAAAGTTATCAAACATTCACAAATACATCTAAACCATCCCGTTTATAATATGAACTATCCCAGTTGAAAAGTGGAAATTAATACGAAATTGAGGTCACTGTCAGCTCCAAAAATCATGCAAAAACATCGACATCATTAAATTAAAAAAAAACAATCTTAAAATAGACTGTAAAACGTCAAAGCAATTACTTTAGTAGATTATTAACCTAAATTATTATTTAAAAGAAAATATAATAAATAGCCACGACCCACTTTCATTGGGGTGCTAAATTAGATCTCGTTAAGAAATATTAAAAAACCGCCTTGTTCAATGTTTGCCAATTATGACATCCGACGAGAATAAATTGCCAGAGAACATGAAAATTTAGCAAGTTTGTAGACAACTGACAAGGTGGAAAGGTTTGTGTTATGGGTGAAACCGTTCATTAACTACATTCAAACCATGGTTACATCTGCGTTAATGATACAAAATATAGGTTACTACTGTAAGGCTTTGCCCGCTCTCATATTATGAAATATGGAAGTTTTATACCAAAACTTAGACCCCTATTTAGGACCCCTTAGAATGTGAATTATAACTAAACTTGTCAAATGCGTGTTGGGACGCGCATGTGAAGGGCTCCTCACTCTCCACCGTATGTACTGATATAGCTATAGAAATCACGTCTCATCAAATTAATGTACCTTACACAGCAAATTAATAAAAAAACAATTGTCGGTCAAGTCATTCGAGTCATTGAAACGTCAATTTCTAAAGCAAGTATCATAAAAAATCTGCGGGTCTACCACTTTTATTGAAAAACACGTTCCTTGTACCATTCGGACTCTATTGTTCCTCTTGAAACCAATCTTCACACATTGTTTGTCGATTTTTTTCTGACCATTGAAGTGCCACTTGACGATGAACTATTTGTCCCAGACTCAATCTTAATGACCAGCTTCCAAAAAAAAACAAAGAACAGATTTTGTAGTATTTTACTAAATTTATGATTTTATTATACTTACTTATTTTGGTTTTTAAGAGATAACTGATCGTTTTACATAAATACCAATACTTATGTGGCTTAGATGTAATATTATGTTATGTATTCTTTATCTATTTATTTAACAGTTCCTACATAGGTTAACCTCACTGCTGCTGTTCAATAGGTGTACTTTGTTTATCTATGATTTTTACGTATTGAAAATATTTAGAGATATGGTATTTTAGGGGTTGTTAGTTAAGGGAAAGTAGGTGGCAATGATTTTTGTTAAAACTTGAAATAATAAGGAAGACTGTAAGTAACCGGCAGTCTCATCACATTAAGGAGTTTTATACAGATGATGGTATGTAATAGATATCTAGATTATAAATATTACACAGGATACGGTATCTTACTCGTATAATATAAGGTAAATCATGATAATGTTATATGTGTATTGCCAAATATTGTTTGAAATCTTCTTCGAAAACTCTAGTCAGAATTAGTCTTATTTGATTTTAATAAGTCGGAAAAGTGTCTTGTATGGGAAAGTCCTTGAATTTTTGAATTTATTTAATTTTTAGTATTTGTTGTTTTAGCTATTATAGTTACCCATATTGTGTAAGATTTTCAAGTAGATAACTATTGCCATTATGGTGTTACAGCGTGAAACGTTGAAAAAAAATCGTGATTTGTATGAACGCTCCAGTTATTTATTAATTTTATTTAGTCATAATTATTTCATATTATAGCAATCATAATCATTAACGTTCCGTGAAAAATCAAATACCTAGCTGAAGCCGTTTTCACGATACACGAACGAAATCGAGAAATAAATTTTGAGCAAACACGTTGCTTGTATGGAGAGTACCTTTAATTATAAACTTTTTTTTAATTTTATTATTTGTCGTTGTAGCGGCATTAGGGATACATGTTTCGTGAAAATTACAAGTACCTAGCTATAACGGTTTATGAGATAGAGCCCTGTGACAGACGGACGGACGGACGGACGGACGGACAGCGGAGGCTTAGTAATAGGGCTCCTTCGGCACCCTTATAGGGTTCGGAGCCCTAAAAAACCTTTCTTAGCACACGTCCTGACGACGAAAAGAACCTATATTCCATCCAAGTCTCTAGAATCAGTGGTTTTGGCTCTGCGTTACATGTCAGTCAGTGAGTCATTTAGGATTTTAGTGATCCAACGGGTTACACTGTTACCCGTTGGCACCTTTTATTTTTTAATCCGTCCCATCCAGTCACACTGTGACGCAAGTGCTACTCGATGGGAATTTTATTCCCAACGTGTCACAGTGTGACTCGTTTAGTGTGACTGGATGGGAACCCACCATTTCAACTCAATCAATTTCATTTCAATACAATCTAAGATTGCCCGCTAAAAAAGAACTTAACCGTCACGAACAATGCACGGCGCGTTAGTTCTACGTCAACAATTTCTATGAAAACGGTGTTGATAAGTTATACCTTGTATGAACCTAGAAAAATAGGCGGACCGAGTCTTCCTAAAACAATAAAGCCCAATGCATACTTGACCGCGTGCGCGGGACGGGCGCGTTTACTTGTATTTGACACCCGACCCGTCACGCACCCGCCCAAGTGTGTTTTGACCTGAACTGAAGCACCATAGTAAGGCAACTCACAAAATTATTTTGAAATGTCCTGAGTGGACGGAAAGGATTTTTGTACTAAAAGCTCGATCTATAACCACTTAAGCTGACCTCTGACTGCTAGTGAGCACGCACACATTTAAACCTTTTTTTCTAGGTTATTGGGTTTGAATGTGTGCGTGTCGTCGTTATTGTATTAGCGAGCTGACTTACTCTGGTGCTTCACTTTTTATTTTAGAAGACTCCGTCGGCCTTTTTTTCTAGGCCCATGCTTATACTATAGCAGGTACAGTGCACAAGGACCACCGTTCTGTATCTGTCGTCTGGTCGGATACGTTCATATAATGGTCCCACCAGGCACCGATATAATGGGCATACAACTTTGGTTACGTAAGAGGGACTCTACTAACAGCTTAGAGAAACATCAAGATGCTAAAAGCTTAGAGAAACATCAAGACACTGCCAATAAAAATAATCGATAAAAGTATTATTAAAGGATGTTTCTGGCAAACCGCAGCCCTTTCCAGTCTACTCACTACATGTAAAAAATATAATTAGCGATTTTATACGGCTTGTTTACGATTTACTTTACTACCGTGGGCTACCAATAAAAGTATATTTCGTTTTGCAACTGTTAGTTTAGGACGCCACTTCCTGATCTATCGCGTAATGCGATTCGACTTTAAATAGACCATCATCAGCCGGAAGACGTCCATAGTCCTCCCCCATAGAACGCCATAAACTATTCATATGGGGGGGGGATTTGGCCTTAATCACCACGCTTGGCAGGCGGCTTGGTGATCGCAGTAGTTGGAATATATGGAAACGGAGAGCGCTGCTGCAAACTCTCCGAATATGTCCCTCTGCCGGTTCCCACGGTTCTCACGGGATGAGAAAGGGGTGACCATATTATAGAGAATATAGAGTGGTTCAAATCGATGTTTCCGTGATAATCATCATCATCATCTCCGCAATAGGATGTCCACTGCTGAACATAGGCCTCCCCCATAGATTTCCATCCGGTCCGGTTGTAAGCGGCCTGGATCCAGCGTGTTCCTGCCGTCTTTATCAGATCATCTGTCCACCTTGTTGGTGGACGTCCTACGCTGCACTTGCCGGTCCGTGGTCTCCATTCGAGAACTTTACTACCCCATCGACCATCAGTTCTAAGTGCTATGTTCCCTGCCCATTGCCACTTCAATTTGCTAATCCTCTGCGCTATGTCGGTAACTTTCGTTCGTATACGGATCTCCTCATTTCTGATTCGATCTCGCAGAGAAATCCCGAGCATAGCCCACACTGATAATATATAGGTAATATTATCACAGATAAAGGAAAAGACAATAGTTTTTATGACCTCACAGATGTTTATTTTAATTTTTTGTGGGTTGTTATTTATTGGTTTTCGTTCGTGACGTCTAAATGAAAAAACATCTGAACTGTACTTTAATATTAAAATTTTGTAGGTATTCCAATCAAATGATATTTCAATTTCCCGCGAATTCAACATCAACGCTGAACGATGAATTACAAACTTAAATTTTTTTACTAAAAAAAGATATTGTTTAAACTATTATGACTATAGCTGATAAACTGTGATAAGCGAAATTGTTTTACGCTTAATGTTCAATTCGTTACCTATTAGTTAATCAGTAATTATTACTACCCAGAAACTAGTTTTTCGATTGATAAAATTACTTATTACATGAGGTCCCGGGTTCGATCGCAGGCAAAGTGTTACATATTGGATTTTTCCATTACGAATTATCTCAATAACTACCCGGAGTCTGGAACTGAGCCCGGTAGTTGGCAACAGGCTCGCCCCCTATTACATGGGACCAATAACATACTGGCGAAATGTGGGTGTACCTACTATGGGACTAAGTCGTGGGTACACCTCTACCTACCCCGCCAGCTGATGAAATAAGTTTACTTATATATGTAAACTCTCCTTTTTTTCTAGTAAACGTCAGAAAAAATCCGGTTACATTTGCGTGATTTATAAATTGCGTTTATTACAAAAAAATGATGTTTAGAAAAAAAATTGGGACATATTACATTTTACTTCATAAAAATATCATAAAATTATAAATTTTTCTAATGGTAATTAAGTATATTCGGAGGAAAAAGGGGAATACGAAACATCGATTCGGTAAGCTTTTCATAGGATATTGCCTCGCATTCCTTAAGGCTTATGGTGTATCCTCTTAAAGGTCAAACCACACATGGGCGCGTTACGTGTTCTGTGTCAAATACATAGAAACACGCCCATCCCTCGCACACTATAGTATGTTGTCCTTCCCACAAATACAAGGAATGTCGTCGTTCGACGCCGATGAATGATGACGTTCATCAGGCCCGCGCACGACCCGCGCCGCGGCCATGCGTGCATTGAGCTTAATTCTAATCTGATACCTAGATCTGGGATCATTAGCTTGGCGCATCATTTTACCCGTATAAATGTATAATGAATGCAGTTAGAAGCGCCAATTAGAGACAAACGTACGCGGCGAGTATGTGGTCCGGTCATGGCCAATTATGGCAAAATGCGAGAGAAATTACCGATACGTAGGTGCTTACTCTCGGCAAGCTTTACTGATCAAATGTTCAAGTGTTACATACCTTTATAAAATTTCTGTATGATTCACGGAGTACAAGCTTCCCATTAAAATTTAAAAAACATACAAACATATAAAAAACATACATTCACGCCTTTTTTCCCGAAGGGGTAGGCAGAGGTGTACCCAGGACTCAGTCCCATAGTAGATACACCCACATTTCGCCAGTATGTTATTGGTCCCATGTAACGGGGAGAGCCTATTGCCATCTACCGGGCACAGTTCCAGACTCCAGGCAGTTATTGAGATAATTCCTAATGGAAAAATCCAATATTTAACACTTTGCCTGACCTGGCGATCATAAAATTTAAAGTGACTTGAAACACTGTTCATTCAATTACCCTATACAATAAAGAGGAAATTTATTCATGGAAAGGTCAGTTTTAATTATAAATCACAAACGCTTTTGACTGGCAGACTTTTAAAAATATATATCCTTATTATTTTTTCTTTTACTTGTGGGTTAAAATCAACCGCGCGGTCATTTTTATTTTATTTAAAATCAAGTGCCCGATCAAGTGTCATCATCAGCCGAAGGACGTCCGCTGCGGAACATAGGCCCCCCCATAAAACGCCATAAACTATATATATAGATGGGGATTTTGCCGTAATCATCACGCTTAGCAGTCGGCTTGGTGATCGCAGTAATTGGAATTCTAGGAAACGGAGAGCGCTGCTGCCCACTCTCCGAAATGTGTCTCTGCCGAGTCTCACGGCTCTCAAAAGATGAGAAAGGGTGGCTATATTATATAGCCGGGAACGAATTGGAGGGGAACCGCGCCGTGCAACAACTAAAATAATGTAGTGAAAGGAACGTTTCGCTTATTATACACACAAGAAAATAGTAAATAGTGAAGTGAAAAGGAACGGTTTGGCTTATGTCCCCACACCATGCTATGACGAAAACAGTATGGTGACATAGGCCAAATTAATATTTTTTTTTTTAGTTGATGCGGCGGCTTTTGTTAACTATTATAATGTATTTCTAAGCAGATTTTCATCCATAAATATCATCCAAAATTTTACTCTTAGTGAGCTGTATTGGTTTCTTACTTTATCCTTTTTTTAATGTTAACATAAATGTTATGCAAACAAAACGTCAGTGCCAAAAAAGCTAGTTCTTACAAGATCCGGGATGCCTAGGCATCAGAAATCAGCGCAGACTTTCTCGTTTATGCAATGTACGTCATTAAGCATTACATAACACCGTCACTTCCTGACACACAATGTTTTCCAACATAATGTATATGTATAATATGTGAGCACGGGTGTTGATGTCTTAAAAGCTACGGGATTTTGAGAATGGGTTCTGACTCCCCCGTGATAATTTTTTTTATGATAGTGAGTAACAAGACGATCAAATCAGGTGCCTGATGGTAAGCATCATGATTCCCCATATCAGACACAGTGCCACCCAGTGTTTTAAAATTCAAATTTCTGCTCGGCACTGCACTGCGCCTGTCACCCTGAGATAGCAGTTTATGAAACTCGTCATGCCCAGTAATATCGCTGGTAACATGGCCCTTCAGACCGGAACACAGTAATGTTTGCACATTACTGCTTGGCGGAAGCCAGCTTGGCATTGCCAGGAAGAGAGGAAGCCAGAGATAGAGAGAAGAGAGACAGATACTAATATTTGAGTGTGACCACATTATTTATCGTAGACAGAAAGTAACTCATAACGCAAGTGCAACACATTTTTTTGTTTTAACGTGGTCTATTATAAGTCACGATTTTCGCTTGTTGAAGTGCTAGTGAAGATTTTGACACTTTTACTCACTGATATAATATATATTATCTAACACTGGAACATTAGATTTATTTTGCTGGCCTAGGTCGTCTATACATTAAAATGAAGTTCCCATATCGCTTCTTGAACACTGCCAAATATATTCAATTATATCCAAGTACTCAAATATTACTTAATAAAACAATAATATGTATAGCCCAATAAATATCTGTAAGCAGTACGCACGTAGAAAGAATTTTTCTATGCCCATTTGTCACTTATTAGGCACGGTCTCATCGCTTACCAGTTATCAAGAGATGGAACGATATGAAAGTGGTGATAGGGAATAATCCAATAACACCAACGATTTCAGTGATACGATTGCGTGACACGTGTGTAAAAGTTCTTAGTTAAAGGTAAGGTTAAGTTTATCCTTTTTTAAGGCAGAGAAAACAACATCTAGTACGGAAATTAAATTTAGTAGAGAGTAGAGACTGTAAGTAGATGAAAATCAAATGCATCGGTGCCGAGAATATTGCTGACACGCTACCATAAAAATGGGTCTAATAGACTTATTACACTACCCGTTAGGTACTTAGGATGCCTTTCTCTCAATCAGTATGGTGTAATAGAAGAAAGATAGTAAGGTCCTATATCTAAGGCGACAGGACCCTAAATACCGAGCCCTGAATACCGTAAAGCGTAATATCGTTTAAAAGTTAACTGACCTGTCTTCAGATAACACTTGATCGAACTCCGAAGAAGAAACAAGGAAGAGTATCGAAGTGACCGAGTCGAAACATTGCGTCCACTTCTGCCGCTGCGTCCGCTGTCCGCCCACGTCGACGAAGACAAACGGTACGTTGTTAATGTTGATGGTGCATTCTGAGATGCCTTTTGTTGCCTTCCGGCAGTGGAGGATGTCCTGGTGGGATGGTACGTAGTCCGGCCTCGCGATCCGCTCCAACTCGTCGAAGAAGTAACTCACGGAGTCGCTCTGAAACGTAAGGGTTTGAGTGTTAAAATAAGACTAATACCACACCCTGGACACTAGACTCAATCTCATACAAATGCCGCGCTATAACTACCTACACACAGACACTGCACACATGGAATATTGTACACGTGCAAGAGTGTGCGTGAGGTGATTTCCCAGCGAAGCGGGGCTCGTGAAGAGCTCAATCTCGCTGGCGAGGTGTGGAAGGCTCGATTAGTGAGCGGATGACAGTGTTCATTCTATACGTAGTATTATTATCTGTTCTATGCTAATACCATCAAAAACATAAATGTAAAAAAATACAAGGTTCGCCATGCCCCTACAAATAATAGACATTATTATTCGTAGCCATGCCCTCAGAATATCGATAAAAAGAATTGAAATCACAAAATAAATTTTATGCCAAGGTTTATATAAATACGACATTTTTTATTTATTTTTTATTTTTTAATGAAAGTAGCTATGGTATGTTCCCTTAGTCACAGAAAATTCAGGCTTCTAGCTTTATCCACAACGAAGTTACATGAGGTCAAAATGCCGCGAGGTGCTTCCTGGAAAGCATGCTACGGACGCGCACGACTTGGCGAACTTACAATTCTGTTCTATGACACAAGGAACAACTTATTTAGGTCATAGCTAAATTCAATCGAACTTGACTCTTCAGTAACTAGTGTCTAACCCAGAAATGCTAGGATGCGCAATTCTCGATTAAACTGTCAAGATAAATACGCTAAAAAGATAGCTAGGTAGGTAGGGTAGTGATTTACGCAAAAGAAGAGATAAGAGAACACATCTTCTCTTCTTGCGCGGAAATTACCAATTAACTTAATTACCAATAGACAAGTGTCAACACCATAAAAGAAACGGTGGGCATACTGCGCCCACTGAAAAAGTTTTGCTCTTATCTACATATTTTAATTTGCGTTTTATAGATGACTAGCTGTGCCCCGCGGTTTCACCCGCGTAAACATCGTTCCCGTGGGAATATCTGGAAAAAGTACCCTATGTGTTATTCCAGGGACTAAGCTACCTGCATACCAAATTTCAGCCCCATCTGTCCAGTAGTTTTAGCGTGAAAGAGTAACAAACAAACATCCATCCATCCATCAATCTAACCAAAACCGCGCTAGATGGCGCTGGAGGTGAGCTAGAACTCGCAAGCGTTTTGTTCACCTGTTAAAAACGTAAGTTTTTTACATTGTATTGAAATTTGAGATTTAAATAAATATTAGCAGGATTTGCTGATTTGCTCGTCTTGTCACTACTTATCATAAAACATATAAATAAAATACCCCGGATCAGTTCTTCTCTAGAGTAAATACTGATTTTACGAACATACGTCTGGTGGAACTCAATAGTATGAAGTAATGAAATCATAAAAGTTCATACCAGTCATCATTTGTTCGTTATTTGTTTTTACACTGGTGTTTTAAATTGATCCTTATCTTTATGTCTTCCTTTCTGTACTAAACCTGCCTTTGTTTAACTTTAAAATTAAACCGACGTGCATACTTGTGATAAATCTAGCCGATATGTGGTACATTTTCTACGACATATTCACTACAATGAATCACGGATATACCTATATAGAATCTAGTACATATCTAGAATGCCTAAATCAATTTCTGTCTAAATAAATAAAGGATTGTTTGGTTGCTTTGAAGCAGCTTAAGAAATTGCCTTCAAAAGGGGAAACTGTGTCAATCCTTAATCATAACAATAAAAAGGCAATAAAGGTATGCTTCTTAACAGGTGGCCAAGTCGAAGTCACGCCTCGAATCTGAGTTAACTATAAACGTACACAATGACAAGACGACTATAAAACAATGTTAAAGATAGCTATAGGTAAGTATTTATTGACACACCACAAAGAAATATGAAAAATAAAATATATATCATAATTTTATAGTGCAACGAGACCGATCTCTTCCAGACTAGCAGAAATGGAAGTAAATCACAATTTTGGTCGGTGGTGTGGACGACATAGTAAGAGATAAACTTAAGCCTCTTATTCACTGGAGCCCCTATGTTCGTATCTCATAACATGTGGTACATACATCTAATACGTCAGCTAACGTGCTTCTGAATGTCCGCATAAACCTTACACCTAGATCAAATTCGTTAAAAATGCATGCAATGACAGATTGCTTTAGTTTTATTGTGAATTTAGTTCCGCCGCAACTCGAAACCGGTTTCTGCATTCTTTACATTATTAATATAAATATGCATTGCCTATTAAAATAAAATAATATGATCCCTGTAATACCGATACATTCAAGGTCAAATTACCTAAGCTCAACTTACACACATCGCGGTTGAAAAAAGTCTATGACTGGTCAGTCTTTTAGCATTAAGTACTTTATCTTTCAAACTAATACAATAAATGGTTAATTTTAAAACCGATGTATTTGTTCATGTACCTAGCATATGTCTTATATTTTTTTTAAATATAAAAATCTTTTCTATACTATTCTATCTTGGCGCGATTAAATTTTCCACTTCATTTTCCAATGCCAAGACTGCCTCGGTGGCGTAGTGGGCGCATGCTCGACTGCGAATCAAGAGGTCCCGGGTTCGATCCCCAGGTCAGGCATAGTGTTGAATATTGGATTTTTCCATTAGGAATTATCTCAATAACTGCCTGGAGTCTGGAACTGTGCCCGGTAGATGGCAATAGGCTCGCCCCCTATTACATGGGACCAATAACATACTGGCGAAATGTGGGTGTATCTACTATGGGACTGAGTCCTGGGTACACCTCTGCCTACCCCTTCGGGAAAAAGGCGTGAATGTATGTTATGTCATTTTCCAATGCTATCCTGGTACCAGAATCAGAGCCAATAATTCGAATCAATCAATTAACTCTACCGGTCCCGGTAGATGGCAAGATGCCGCCTATTACATGGGTCCAATAACATACTGGCGAAATGTGGGTGCACCTACTATGGGACTGAGCCCTGGGTATCTCATCTCTGCCCCTCTATAAAAAGGCATTATTGCATGTTATTTTATAAAATAAATTTAGAACAAAGACTGGCTGTGCACTGCGTTTCGCCCCCTTAAAATTGCTTTATTTGTTATTCCAGGGTCTGAGCATACCAAGCATCTCCATCGGTTCAGAAATTTTGGCGTAAAGGTACACACTCACACAGCCGCACACGTACACAACTTTTGTATTTATTTATGGAATTGAGTATATGAAAAAAAAATCGTACTCTTTTTAATTTTCTGAAAGTTTGATGAAAGTTATGTATCATCTGATTAAAAAATCACTTCAAATATATTTTTAATTAACTATAACATTCAAAATTGATAAAATGCCATTATGAGTCACTTGATTACGAACGCGCCACGATTGATCGCCATTTTTGTGACGTAGTAACGTTATTATTGTATATGGTATTTTATCACATTGTGACGTCACTACAGGTCACGAGCTCGTTCGGGTACTATCGGAGTGTTTTCGGTACTGGATTAAAAATGATTTTTTAATTTGATATAACTTTGTAATTATAGCGAAAAAAATAAAACTAAAGATAGTTTTCTTACGAATCTAATATATGATCTTTCCATTTATGCAAAAAAAACTGAATTGGTGAGAAGTGGGATATTATTAATATGTCTGGTCCTTTTGGATGTAAGGACAATGGCTGCACGCCACGTCAAGTGGACATGGCTAACGAATTTATTAGTACTTCGGACTTCGGCCCACGGCTTAGGCTATAATTTCCTAAGTTATTCGAACATGAAAATTTCCTTGATTGAAGTTAACGAACATGCAAAAACGCTATTTCGTGTCTTAAGAGGTAATGACACCTTTTAGGAATTTGTACACAAAACTTACCAAATCTATCCTCCTAATATTATAAATTTAAAATCTCAAATCTCGGTACTATGTAATAAGTTACGTTTGTAGCTAATATGTAAACAAAACGCTAGCGAATTAAAACTCTACTCCAACGCCATCCAGATAGCTATTGACGGTATGTTTGTTCCGTTTTCTCACACTCAAACTATTGAACGGATTGAGCTGAAATTTAGTATGTAGATAGCTTAGACTCTGGAATAACACATATGGTACTATTTATCACAACATTCCCACGGGAACAGATTACGCGGGTGAAACCGCGAGGCACAGCTAATATATCATAATTCTCGGTTACCTCCGAATATAAAATTAACGTATATCCTATATTATTATTTTTATGCCACCTTTGGTGGCCAACAAGCAGACAGTGAACGATTACCGCCGCCTATGGATACCTGCAACACCATGGGTATTGCCAGTATGTTGCCGACCCGACCAACACTCTATTCACTCTCCTTTTGAAGAGACGCACGCGAGTAAAATTGGAATTTTTGACGTACACTAGAAAATTAAGGTTTATTTATAAACTTGCTAAAAGATGGTGTTACCTCTTAACTTATATTAGAACATATCAAGGGCAATATCGACACGCAGCAGTCACTGCCTCCAGCGGTCAGCATTTAGAATGGAACCACGGAGGTAAATCACCGGTAAAAGTTAGATATCTATATGTACAAATAATAGTAGATTGTTACACAAGAGATTTTATTAATAAGTGATATATATTAATAAGGGGGGTTAATAAATAATAATAATATGGGACTGCCTCAGTGGCGTAGAGGGCACGTTCTCGACTGCCAATCAAGAGGTCCCGGGTTCGATCCCCAGGTCAGGCAAAGTGTTAAATATTGGATTTTTCCATTAGGAATTATCTCAATAACTGCCTGGAGTCTGGAACTGTGCCCGGTAGATGGCAATAGGCTCGCCCCCTATTACATGGGACCAATAACATACTGGCGAAATGTGGATGTCTCTACTATGGGACTGAGTCCTGGGTACACCTCTGCCTACCCTTTCGGGAAAAAAGGCGTGAATGTATGTTATGTTTTATTATATGGGACTACTTCCACACAAGGTCATCTGGTCCCAAACTAGGCTAGAAGCCTGTACTATGGTAACCAGAGGACTGTTATACATATATAAAAGCTTATAACACCCAGACAGAGATCAAACAGACATGTTCATGCACACAAATGTTTGACCTGACTCTGCGGCACAGAAAGCAGAGAAATAAAAACCAAGTTAATATGGGTTTTATCGCCGTGTGTTACACTCTACACAAGGTCACGAAGATGATAATGATGATGTCTGTCTGTTTGTTCTCGCTAATCTCCGAAAAGGCGGTATCGATTTTGATGAGACTTGCGGAAAAAAAATTTTTTTTTTTGTGTGTCGGGTGTTATATAAAACTTTTAATTATATTGTATATCTTATTGCTGTTTTATGCACTTCACCTGCCTTATAGTATAGTTATAGTGTAAGACTAGCTGTGCCCAACGGTTTCACCCGCGTAGACATCGTTCCCGTGAGAATATCGGGATAAGTACCCTATGCGTTATTCCAGGGTCTAAGCTACTTGCATACCAAATTTCAGCCCAACCGATTCGGTAGTTTTGGCGTGAAAGAGTAACAAACATCCATCCATCCTCACTAACTTTCACATTTTATAATATCAGTAGAATAGTAAGATTACTAAAAGTTCATAAATCATAAAATACTGTCGGCATTAATAACATTACAAACTAGATATTATTCTTTACTCGTTCCCAGAAAACTATCTTCCGATCGAGTTGGGTCCGATGTTTATTATGATTATATCTGAGAGCGGGCGAGTTAATCGGTTACAGGAAACACAAAACTTGAACAGAAAACTATATATGTGTGGGTATTCATTTTAAATTTGATTGGGATTTATGGGTTTCGACATGCTATAATGATTTTTATATAATTACTTACTAGGGCATATTGACTTATAGGTATGACACGCAGTTTCAACCGCTTAAAGGTGGACGCACACTCATCCGTGTCGAACGAATTGAACGGAACGAATTTTAGAATTATTTAAACATGTTACAAAAAGTTGTAGTAATACTTAAGGGGGTGTATCTACCCGTCAACCTTAACAACTTTCAAATGAAAGAATTACGAAATTCGCGAAAAAATCTACTTCCCATACAAATTTTCTGATCAGATCATGTGGATTTTCGAAGTGTTCTATGGCATAGTGTATTTAGTTAGAATAGATACTATGTAGGTCGCTTAGTTGATTGTTTAGTTTTTTTTTTTTTTTCAATGAATGCGCACAGCCCTGTTAAAAGCATTAAAAAAAAACAGCTGATCCATTTATACGGGGAAAAATTTTTTTCGCGAATTTAGCAATCCTTTCGTGGTTTATTTTGACAACCTAGTAACATAACATACATTCACGTATTTTTCCCAAAGGGTTAGGCAGAGATGTGCTTAGGACTCAGTCCCGTAGTAAGTACACCCACATTTTGACTGGCCAGTTGGCTCAGCCGGTAGCGCCCCCGCGTTCAGAGCCACAGGTCGCGAGTTTGATCCCTGGCCTGGTCAAACATTTGTGCGCATAAGCATGTCTGTTATAAGCGTATATAAGTATGTATATCAGTCTTCTGGTTACCATAGTTACCTTTGCCTAGTTTGGGACCAGATGACCTTGTGTGGAAGTCGTCCAATATTATAAAAAAAACATAATCTACACATTTCATTTCGCCAGTAAGTTATTAGTCCAATGTATTAGGGGGCGAGCCTGTTGTCATCTACCGGGCACAGTTCCAGAATCCAGGCTGTCATAGAGATAATTTCTAAAGGAAAAATTCTATAAATCTAACTCTGCCTAACCTGGGGATCCAACCCGGGACCTCATGATCGACAGCTTGCGCCCACTATGCCACCGAGGCAGATAGTAAAATTGCGATTCAACGTTATATTTTGTCTGAGAGAAGCATGTATCTACTATCTACCTAATTAATGAACGGAGATCGGCTTCATTAAGAAATGGGAGCAGTTTAGTTTACAGATCGATAAACAAATGCTGGCGCGCACATTCACCATAGTGTAAAATCCAAATTTTTGTCTGACCTAGGAATCGATCCCAGAACCTCATACACCTCATCATCATCATCATCGTCATGATCATGATCATCATCATCATGATCATCATCATCATCATCATCATCATCATCATCATCATCATCATCATCACTCATGCATGTGGCGACTGACCACCAACGAGTCAGTCTAGAATTAATGTGGTCAAAACAGAAATTAAAGTTACATAACAAGCAGCAGTCAAAACGCCTTCTATGGATTGAAATAATCACATGTTTTTAGAAACTTTGTAACCCCTCCCCCCCTACCTGGTTATACGTGGTGAGGTTCAAGACTAACCGTCTCTTTCAAAATCGCGCGTTCAACGAAAATAAATACACGTGATTCACTAGAATCCCCTCCCCCTTCTTATATTTCGTGATTTATTCTGAACCTCCCCCCCCCTCACCTTTCGAGTCTCACGTAATCATTGCGCGACCTCTTAGCCCACATTCGCAAAGCTTATAATAGACCAAGTACTCGATAGTTATGGTCTCAAAGACCATTGTTGAGCGTTCAATGATAATTAGACCCTTATATCTCTGGAAAGGTTTTCACACCTCCGTGTATTTACCTTGCAATAAGAGTATACACAAGAGGATGACGAATCGGTCAATTAGTGTATGACTAGTCAGTCTATCACGTCTTAAAGATTATTTTTTTTAAATTTGACTATTCGTTTACACGTCGCAAGCCAATATTTCACCTCTAGTCGAGATCATTTCTTCTGACGCCTTCAACTATCATCGTAAAATTTACATAAATTATGTTATCATTAATTAGGTGTGCATAGGAAAAGTTAAATTAAGTTAAATTTTTTCAAAAGAACTACAGTACAACATAAGATTCCGTCCAAACAGACCCTAAGCGTACTAAGTAGCGTACTAGTACGTAAGTAAGACTCAAACTTAAAGAATTTTATTGAGAAATAGAGTTAGAAATAATGACTATTTATAATTAGAAATAAGCACTCTGTTATTGTTTATAGTTATTTGGGAGGAAACTACCTTTTCCAAAACAGTTTTCGTACTAAAGTTAATCTTGATATATACCAATTTTTGTAGTCAAAAATACCTTCCTCCACTTCGTCCATTTGTAAAAACTATGTGAAAATTCGTTTAGTATTTTTTTTATTTTTCGGTATCACAAAACAGAGACATACATACGCGCGGGGGAGGATATGTATGTAAAGAAGTATGGAAAGAATAAATACTATGTACAGGTCAGCTCTATTTGGGTATGAAGTCGATGATTTAAAACAATACTTCGTACAGATAAAAATTATCTGTTGATGAAATCAATTCGCTGACCGATGATAGTACACGTTGTATTACGAATACAAATGCCTTCGATTTGTGAATCACTTGTTGGGAAACCAATTGCTGGGCATAGGTGTTTATTTTTACAAATAAGCATGAAGTCTTTACTTAAGCTGTCCATAAATTCATATATATCGACCTGTGGTCTATGTAGTACTTAATGCAGAGATTTTTGTAACTCATAAGGCGGGATACCTACTCCAGAGTCCAGAGCCTCTGAATATAGAACAATCCAGAGCTCTTCCCAAGAATAGTAATCATTTTCGAAAACTTTATAACGGTTCCGCTGGTAGCTTAACATAGTACTTACTTACTTAGTAGTTACCTTACAAAAAAACTAATGTAACTAGTCAGCAATTCAAGGTAAAGTTGTTTTTGGCAAATAAATCTGTCTCTTCTAAATTAAAACTTTGAACACTTAAGTTATTATGAAGGCTTTAAATTAAGGAAAAACACAACAAAACCACTTAAGATAGTTACTAGGTTTTCCGAATGTTCTGTTATATTATAAAAAAACTAGTCCTTAGTAAATAGAATTGAGTCTGATTTAAGATTGAGACGTTATTTTCTAAGTTGGCATGTTCATAGTCGCACTATATTTGAGACGACCGGATGAAGCTCATTCATAATTACGGTTAATCTATGCCTCTAGTGGGATTAATGGTTTAATCACAGTGGGAGTTCGGTTAATCTTGTAGATAATGGGGCAGTATGTTTTCGCAATAACAAGATATGAAAGGAGTTTCCTCTTCCTCTTGGTCAAAAAGTCGAGAAAAGAGCGAGGCTAAAACAACTTCTCAGCCTCTATGGGATAAAGTTATTTTCTTTTTAATTTTTGTCTGTTACCAACCGAATTTGTTTTTTGATGTTGCACGAATTATATATGCCGGGGCCGGAGGGCGCAGGAGAATCCAAAAACCTCTTCTATGTACCAGGTCTTTAATAAAATTCACATTGCGATAATGTGTTAAATCTATCTTATGTCTAAGTGCGGCGACAACGGTCCGATGTTAGGACCGAAGTGGTGGGTCTTTGAGGTGCAGGCATCGGGCAGGCGAAAACAGTCTAAAATGCAGCGTCGGCCCTTTGTGACGTCGGTTCGAGGCCAAGAGTAAGCTGGGTGTGACGTCAGCGGGGATAGTAGAGTCGCTGGATGTAACACACGTATAGGATATTAGCCAAAATGTTTTGATGAAATTAAGAAATATATTTTCTCACGATCGTAGTGAAAAGTAGAGCCACACACGGCGCTAAGCTAAGACCAAGACCCATTATAACTTTTTCTTTTTCCTTCCTAACTTCTAAGCTCGTCAGTAAAACTACCTCGTATACAATGAGTCTATTTAGCCCCTAGTGTAACAATCTACTGTTATATAGGGTAACACGTACTTAGCATCCTCAACACTTAGCTCGAAAACACGACATAATAAATAAAATAATAGGTATATTATAATAATGAGAGAAAGAAATAACGCCTCTGAAATGTGGAAATTTAGTGGGATAAAGAAAGATTTACATCAAATATATAATAATTACCAAAATATAGTGCGGAAAACGTATCTTTATATCAAATCTGCTTGATTGAGATAAAGTCTATAGAGTCACCGGCTACATATTGGCATAAGGTGTGTAGGAATGTTAAACTTTGGGCGCGGTAGCAAATGATGGGAAATCACGACAGATTGAGTGGATTTTTTCCACAATTTCACGGTATCAACACAATATGAATTAATAAAATAATACAAAATCTAACAGAAGGCATTTTGCATACTGCAAACAGAAGTAGACACTCATCTCATTTTATACCGCGCAGCCTTTCAAAACCAGACCACATCGCACTTTACGAAATTAACTTTATAAAATTAACATATAAAATTATTAATTATTAAGTTTAGAGCATCAGATGCCAGTCTGCAGACAAAACATATTGAATGTAAAAATAAAATTGTTTCCATATCTTTACGAGGGAATCAGATACCCTCCAGATAAATTTCGACTTTCCATCCAAAAAGGGATCAATCAGCTGATCGGCAAAGTTGTTTTTTGGTAATTTCCAACATTTCTATTGAAAGTTGTTAAATTTGACAGGCATATGCAGCCCTTTAAGTATTACTCCATCTTTTTCTAACACATTATACTGGGACGATTGACCACATAGTACGAGTAATTATTCTATGGTCATAGACAAAGTATATCGCAATGCGGCAACACCACGGTGGCAGTTTATGGAGGTGCCCGGGAATGCCGTCCGCGACTTGTTCTCGGTACTCAGTAGCAAACTAATCGATAGGGAAAGCCGAATCACGGCATTACTATGAACTATCAACAGACTATTGGTAAGTAAATTTTATAGGTTTTCTATGAACTTCGACTATTTGACAAAATGAGGAAATATTTCCTGTGTATAATATGACTAGCTGTGCGCCGCGGTTTCACCCGCGTATAGATATCGTTCCCGTGGGAACATCAAGAAACACTACTCTATGTGTTATTCCAGGGCCTAAGCTGCCTATTATAGCAAATTTCAGCCCAATCGGTTCAGTAGTTTTGGCGTGAAAGCAGTAACAAACATCCATCCATCCTCACAAACTTTCGCATTATATACCTTATATGATACGGTAAACAATGTTTTTTTACGGACAATGTTCAAGTATTTTTGGAAAAGCTCACTATGGAGCCAACTCTAAAATCACAAAAATCGTCTGTTCCATCAATTAATTCATTTTGCGCCGTGTGGAACAACCAGGACTCACCCTATATCAGAAATGCAAGTCGCATACGGAAAGTCCCTAAGTACTTTAACAGAGTTTTGGTGCCATTTTTTCGATAATTACAGTTCCATGCTATTTGTATTCACTGACTTAAGAGAGACTTAACAGAGTTTCCAGTTGTTCAAAATATAACTATAATGAACATATAAAGAGTGGATGTTAAATGATTTATTATATTAAATTTATATAGGTATTAAATTTGGATGATGGACATATAGTCACAACAAATGCGTCACTGTGAAAACTAGGACATCTAGTATTATTATCATGTTGACATAACATACATTCACGCCTTTTTCCCGAGGGGGTAGGCAGAGGTGTACCAAGGACTCAGTCCCATAGTAGATACACCCACATTTCGCCAGTATGTTATTGGTCCCATGTAATAGGGGGCGAGCCTATTGCCATATACCGGGCACAGTTCCAGACTCCAGGCAGCTATTGAGATAATTCCCAATGGAAAAATCCAATATTTAACACTATGCCTGACCTGGGGATCGAACCCGGGACCTCTTGATTGGCAGTCGAGCATGCGCCCACTACGCCACCGAGGCAGTCAATGTTGTATCATGTTGATATTGTCAATTATCATGCAATTGGTAAATTTTACCCCCGACCGAGAAGCGTGTCTGTGGCAGCGTAGTTCCTAAACGAATGGACCGATTTGGGTGCGATTATTTTTTGTTTACAGCTGACGTGATCGACCAAGTTATTAGCTATGTCTCATGAAAATCGCTTCAGCCTTTTGAAATATTCAAACGGCCATGACAAAGAGGACCAGGGATTTTTTCTTTCTTTCTTCCTACGTTAAACTGTAGGTTCCGCCTGTTTCCTATAAGATATGTAGGGGGCGACCTGAAACCCATATGAATCGACTCGAGCAGTGTAATTGGGGTAACCCGTTCTGTTAGAGTATAAATTCAAATTATTATTAACAATTTACACTCTTGTAGAACTAGTCCTTAAATCCTGATAGTCATAAAATGTTTGTTCTGTGGATTTACTTTTCTTTACATTACAGGTACCTAACCTACCTACTTGATACTAAATTATTAAACAAATGGTTCCTTGAATCACTCCCCACTCATATATAATAGATAAGCTGTATGAAACTAACCAGACAAATTCCTTAGAGAATAATAAGTGACACCTACATAAAAGGCAGACTCTAGTCATCCTGTTTTGTCTAGATATCTGCTTTGCACATAGGTTCTTTACTTTTTATCTAAAGATTCCCGTAAGCTTTTTTTTTATAAAGAGTTGATTACGCAAGCTAAAGTTGATGCGTTGGGATCAAACATAGCCTTTTCCCCAAGGGATAGACGATAGGCAGAGGTGTACCCATACAGCTTATCTATTATATATGAGTGGGGAGTGATTCAAGGAACCATTTGTTTAATAATTTAGTATCAAGTAGGTAGGTTAGGTACCTGTAATGTAAAGAAAAATATATCCACAGAACAAACATTTTATGACTATCAGGATTTAAGGACTAGTTCTACAAGAGTGTAAATTGTTAATAATAATTTGAATTTATACACAGAACGGTTTACCCCAATTACACTGCTCGATCTGTTCTCTCTGTTCTCTCTATCTGTTCTCTCTGTCTAGCCCATAGGGGCTAGACAGAGAGAACAGATAGAGAGATACGAGATAGAAAGAGAGGCAGCTTGTAGATTAATATAACGATGATTGTTACTCATTCACGCCAAATCTACTGAACCGATTGGGCTGAAATTCGGTAGGATGTAGACAGTTCAGACCCTGGAATAACACATAGGGTACTTTATATCCCGATATTTCCACGGAAACCGCGGGGCATAGCTATTAGATAATTATAACATTATTAATTTGGAAAATCCGTATGAAATATCTGGCAAAATTACTGCTATTAAAACAGCAAAAACTCCTCGACTACTCAACCTCACCTCAGCGATTTGATATTCATAGTTTGTAATTTTACTCCTCACCTCAAACAGTTTGCTCACTCGAGGTAAGGTGGAGAGGAGGAAGCTGATAAGAACTGTAAAATATAAGGTATACGTCGGCATCTACCTTGAACAGACCTAAGTCCTATATGGACGGAAACAAGAGATATAGTCAGATTTTAAGAATTTCGTTTCTAGATAATCCTTCCTTGTCCTTGTATTTGTATTAGTAGTGTGATGGCACAGGCCTCAGCGTGGCGGCATGACGCAACCGACTGACTAATCCAATGAGATAACGAATGCAATTACAATTATTTTATTTATGCCCACAAGACTCCTTTCAGAACATCTACGGTGGATTAGAGAAGATGTTTGTCATTCAGTACAAATACCTTTCTCTGTGTAGTCTACGGACAACTAAAGACCCGCTTTCATTAATTTCAACATCACACTTTTTGCCACCTGAGAAATCCAAACTTCCTGTTGGAAAAATCCAACTCTTTGCCTTACCTGGGAATCGAACAAAGAATAGAATAGATTTAACTCTTTATTGGTATCACAATTCACAATACAGAAAATGACAAAAATTAAAACTTGGAAACGTGTAACAATTGGCATGCACAGCATTATAGCTTGCACCATACATTACATTACTACATTACATTGCTACATTATCGAAGCAGTCCCATGAATAAATTGTGGTATGAAAAAAAACGAGCACGGGGGATGTTGGCTAATTTTTATTGAAACGGATTGGATTGGTTAAAAATTCAAACCTGTCATATTTCTCGTCATGCTCAAAAATTTAATTGATGAAACATATAGGGGCGCGGTCACCGGTTACGCAGTCACTGCATTAACTTGACGAAAGCAACACCCCCGTAAAATATCGTCTTTCAGGTTTATTAGTCGTTTGTATAGAGTATAGTCCAAAGACTAATTGGCATTTTGAAACAAATAACAAAGCTATGCGAAAAATTAATTTTATGCGACTTGTTAATTATAATTATTATGTAGACATTGATTGACAGCACATTAGAATATCTAGGTAAATTAACTAGCACATCCTATTAGAGGTAAATAGCATTGATACATAATAATGTTTTTTTTATATTATGGTTGGTATGGTATGGTAGGTATAGACCGAGTAAGGGGTACATTGAAAAACAGCGTTGGGTGTACAGCTTATGTGCTCCCAACATATGCTGAATGTATCCCTATTGCCCTGTTTCCTCACTACTTGGTAATATTATTATATGTAGGGTTAATTAATGTACTTAAATGTGTAATTTTGATTATCTTTTTATATTTAGAGGCAATAAAGGATTTTCTTATCTTATCTTATCCTATCGTATATGAATATTAGTTAAATGAAAATTAGTAGTAGATCGTTATAACGCGGCTTTTGTATGGGATTGAGTCGAGTGTCCGGAGTGTGCCGCGGGGCATATCTAGTATTAATACCATTCATTCATTGTATTGTGTTTTCATTAATTGTTTTCATCAACTTAATAAAATATAAATGACTCGATAATTCAATAATACATCACCTATTTAACCTAGATAAGTATTACTGAGGCCAAGTAATAATTCTGGGCCTACCGCTGAGATGACGAGATGTGGTCGCGGTTGCATTCACCATCTCGCCCCGCTTCTCGGCGGAGGACTGTTCACTGGGGGGTTTTAGTGGGTGCAAGTCCCACACTCCCCCTTTCTGTCACCGTCGTTTCAGAAAGGAAGAGCGAAGGCATTTCCCCCTTAAAAATAAGATATTATCGAATCTATTTTATCATATATTTTTTTTTAAGAATATTGGTATATTTTTTTTAAGATTATTGTATGACCTAAAAATTGCAGTTATAAATGAAAAAAATTTGGACCTTTTTAAAAAGTCCCATCGTTTTATCTAGGTTTAATTGGTGTAAGTACCAAAATATCTAAAAAAAACACATCTCGATTATTTCACAGAATTCTTCACACCTAACCACAATCTAACATCTAATAGATAAAATGACATAATACATTTCAAATGATGCTAAGGTTTTAACATTATCTGAATCATACATAATTTATTGCACAAACAAGCAAAAACACAACGCCACGATTCAAACTCATGAGTCAGATTGAGTTTCTTTGTCATTTCAATGATTTTATAATAATATACACCTTTTTAATATCATATTGAAATAGAATAGTTTTATTTATGACAGGCTGTGCTGGCAGATTCATTAGATAAAAGAAATCTGTGTTTTCCAGGGTTTAAGCTAACTACATACCAAATTTCAGCTCCATTGGTTCAGCGGTTATTGATTCCCCATACAAACTTTCACCCATAGAGAATGATTTCTGGGATAAAAACTAGCGAGAATATATAAAAGTAGGGAAAGGATTATACCTTTCCCGGGACTCAAACTATGTCTATGCCAAATTTCATCTTTCTTTTTTTTTGGATAGAGAGTGACAAGACGAGCAAATCAGGTGCCTGATGGTAAGCATCATTATTTCCCTTATCAAACACAGTGCCGCCCAGTGTTTTAAAATTCAAAATTCTGCGCGGCACTGCACTACGCCTGTCACCCTGAGATATTAGTTGTTAAATCTCGTAATGCCCAGTTATTTCGCTGGTAACATTGCCCTTCAGACCGGAACACAGTAATGTTTGCACATTACTGCTTGGTGGATGAATAACCGGCAAAGGTGTGGTACTTCCCCAGGCGGCCCCCTGCAAAAGAGGCCTACCACTATAAAATTAAATTGATTCAGCGGCTTAAGCGTGAAGAGGTAACAAACAGACACATTTGGCATTTATAATATTAGTAGATACAAACAAAAGAAGATTGGAATATCTAAAAATTCAGTTAAAGTCAAGTAGGCAAAAGTGTAAGCATTGAAAAGAACAATAAAATTCCAACACATTTTGGCACACCATATTATTATCATCAAAGAATACAATGTGCTCAGTGAAGCATCAAAACCACATACATACATAAAGTATGAACTGTATGAGCTAAAGTCGCTATATATTTAAATGATTATGAGTGTCCCTTCTGTCCATCTACAGTGATAGTATTTTGTGGTACCACAGGATAGATTAGGTTGTAAGGGATGTGTACACACTGCAAGTTAACGATTGGCAGGAGGTGGCACAGGACAGGCCATGGAGGCTCTTGTTGTCGGAGGCCAAAAGTCAGTTTGGGTTCACACTCCAATCTTGTTAGTTACTTTATCTATCTAAAGAAATTACAGTTTACTTTTAGACTATGGACCAAATGCCACACACAGTCTTCTGGTCCCAAACTAGGCTAGAAGCCTGTGTTACATTAACCAGGTGACTGGCATTCATTCTAACATATGCTTATAACACCCATTACAATGCAAGTGATTGGATCAATGTGTTTTTGTTACCGTCAAAACTACTGAACTGATTGGGCTGAAATTCTGTATTTAAATAGTTTAGACACTAGAACAACACATAGGGTACTTTTTATAAGGATATTTTCACACAGAAACGAAGACTAACTAGAATATTTATAAAAATAACTGTATATTGGCGTTAATAATTTCAAGGAATAAAACTTGTTCTTGTTAAAAGTCATTGACTTCTTAATTCTTGATAATAGTTAAATTAGGTAGATTACATTAACTGGAGCACTCGTGTGTTGGAAACATTTTTCTTTTAATGTCAATGGAGAAAATTATTGTTAATTTCGGAAATTACCTAGTCTTCACACAGTTTTGCCTTCTGTAAAGAAGTCTTAAGATATTTTACGATCAAAGCTATCCATATACATATATCTTTTATTATATGTTTATTACTGTTCTCTCCTCTCCCTGCACAGTTGTCTGGAAGAGATCGCTCTTAGCGATAAGACCACCCATTGTTATTATGAATTGTTATTAGTTTTAAGATTTTCTTGTTTGTGGTGTACCAATAAAGTTTTTATCCATCTATCTATCTATGTGGTAACCAAATAATCATATGCGCTATATATGAAATGTCTCTGGTAGCTTTACAAACATAAACCTGCCTGTCAATAATTTACTTTTGTAGTGGTAGGCCTCTTTAGCAGGGGGCCGCCTGGGGAAGTACCACACCTTTGCCAGTTATTCATCCGCCAAGCAGTAATGTGCAAACATTACTGTGTTCCGGTCTGAAGGGCAATGTTTCCAGTGAAATTACTGGGCATGACGAGTTTCAACAACTAATAACTCAAGGTGACAGGCGCAGCGCAGTGCCGCGTTGTTAATTTTAAAACACTGGGTGGCACTGTGTCTAATATGGGCAATCAGGATGTTTACCATCAGGCACCTGATTTGCTCGTCTTGTCACTCACTACCATAAAAAAAAAAAAAAAAAAAAAAAAAAAAACTTTCAATCCACATTTTCATGTATAAAATAATAATAGGTTATGGGCCCAGCAATCCCAATTGTTTCGTAGTTGTAGGGTGAAGAGGTAACAAACATACACACATATAATCCTACTAATATTATAAATGAGAAAGTTTGTGGGGATGGATGGATGGATGAATGCATGGATGTTTGTTACTCTTTAGAGCCAAAACTACTAAACCAATTGGGCTGATTGGGTATTTAGATAGTTTAGACCCTGGAATATAACACATAGGGTACTTTTTATCCTGATACTCTGATACTTTCACAGGTACAAAGACTATGCGGGAGAAACCACAGGGCACAGCTAGTGTATTATAATTAGAAGAAGGTTATAACAATTAATTGGTGAGTTAGAGAAATAGTAAGACGAATAGTGAGATTGTGAAACAAGACCAGACATCATTCCTATTTCCCACAAAATTTCGTTATTATTTTAAATCATGTATTGTCAAATTAACTGTGCCCAGTAGATGGCAATAGGCTCGCCCCCTATTACATGGGACCAATAACATACTGGCGAAATGTGGGTGTATCTACTATGGGACTGAGTCCTGGGTACACCTCTGCCTACCTCTTCGGGAAAAAGGCGTGAATGTATGTTTTTTTAAATGTATTGTCAACAATCATAGACGCTTCGGTTGTGTCTTCGGTATATATCCAAAAGAAATCACTTTTAAAGTAAAAATAATGAGATATTTCCAGTTTTAAACAAACATGTTTTGTTTTGAATTAGTCATCCACCTTTAATTTGTTTGAGGAAAATTTCAAGTAAATAAAGACTTATATAAAAGCTAATAAAGAGAGTAAATAAGAAACAAAAACAAATAATTTCTGAGACGAGCATGTGGAGAGAATAGAATTCACCTACTACTAAGTCTAAAGAAATCAACAATACTGAACTCCAAGGGGCTCTTCAAAAGAAGAGTTAATAGTCTTGAATGATCGGCAACATATTGGCAATACCCCTGGTGTTGCAAGTATCCATAGGAGGCGGTAACTGCTCACCATCAGGAGAACTGTCTGCTTGTTTGCCACCTATTACTACAATACACTGAATCGCATTTAAATGACTGATGGCAGAAGATTGGTCTGCAATGTTCAGTTGCAGATTTACAGCAACTGAAGTTTCACCACTGGTTTTCCCTTCGCGTTGAGGAGCCCAAATAGTCTCTGCCTACCCCAACGGGAACAAAAGTGTGACTGTGTGTGTATGAAAAAAACACTATTGGATAGTGCAATTATTATTACATTGTGTCATGTTTCAAGAATTTGTTAGACCCTGAGATGAAAATTATCTTTTCAAATGTTTTTATTATATTTGCCAATTGTCATTTTCTGATGTCATATCACGGGACAAATCGCTTATTAGCAATAAATTATTATATAGGTATGATTGTCTGGATAAAGTTGCTTATTAGCGATAAGACTGCTTCTTATACATTAAACGCTTCTTATACATTAAACTACAGTATCTGTGTTCTGTATTTAATTTCTTTGTGTGTGTACAATAATAATTATGTATCTATGTCACATTATACCAATCAATCTTATTGTCTTCAGGGACTTCAATATTATGTGTCATATAAAATAAATAATAATAATAAACTAGTGGAAATATCACAGAAGATAAATAACATATTCAATTAAGGATGTCATTAAAGCAAATTGTGTCACCTTTATATATATATATATATATATTAGTCAGATACATAATAACTAATGCAATAATATATAAGTAACCATCACATTCACACTAAGACAAGAAAACCATTGTTTACATGCTAAATACATACCAATTGAAATTCTCTCCGCCTGTCGTAGGCCCTTTTTATGGCTCGATCCAACCACAGCGAGTGTATGTGCGGCGCGTAATGCATGAACAAGCGGCTGTCGAGCGAGGCAGAACTGTTGAAGTGCAGAGCCTGCTGACCTACGTCTAAATTCCTCGGGTTTTCCCAAGGAATCGCCAATTTGTCTCTCGCGTCCACTAACACTTGAATCCCCTTCACAATGTTCTGATATATCACATGCTGGTACTCCCGCACCAGTTCCGGCTCGAACTTCACTTTGTGTATTATCCTCATCTGTTTCAAGAATGTTGACTTTCCGCTTTCACCCGCGCCGAGTAATAACAGCTTCACCTGCCGTCGCAGCGTCTGCCGGTCTTTCTCTAATATCCTGTCGATCTCCTTGCTCCTCGACCTTTGCTCGATCTCCTCCGGCGACAGCTTCAGCCGCAGCCAGCACGTCAGTGCTTCCGTACAACAGGTACATGACCACAAATCGTTGGCCATTTTGCATGATTATCGACGCCCATAGAAAAGAAAGAAACTGAGTAATTGATGTCACGCAGTATATAAACGGTTCATTATATCGACACTTTCACAACAACACTACGCGTTAACTGATAAACGATAACACTACATAATAAATGGAATCCAAAGATCCGGAATTTCAGAAATACACACGCATTCTCTACCCCTCCCAAATTCATTGAGAAATAAAAATCCACAGATAATTAAAATTAATATGAATAATGATTGAAAGGAGTTCAACGACTCGTTGACAGCTTAATAAGGAATGAATGATTTTATCTTAGCTGCCGTGGTCTTTGTGGCGTATTGCTGCATTAAACAAAAGTCGATTACGAAAGACGAAATTCCTTTTCTAGAAACTAGCTCAATGCAGAATGATGTGGGCAGTGGGCATAGTCGTGGTGCAGATTTTAGCGTCAGCTAAGTCGGAACGTCTATTGGATTTTTTATTTAAAAAAAAGTCTATGGTATTAAAACGACAGCTGTTAAAATGTCAGCTGACGTCTTGTGACGTCTATGAACAGAACTGTCAACTGTCAAATTTTCTGAAATCGGCGCAAGTTGTGCACGTGTGTCTCTAAAAAATACATTTTAAATTTACACAAAATAATTGCGATTTAGTAGTGTTTAAAGTGTATAAAGTGCAAATTAAGCTTAACAGTTGTGATCTCATATTCAGGTTACTATAAACTTAACAATGTCTTAACAGAGATAAAAGCTATGTCCAAGGAAGGTTATAGTCCGGAAAAGAAAGAAGGTGATAATAAAGTGGTGCTGGAGAGATTGCAAACGTATTTGAAAGATAAAAAGGGTTCTGAGGTGGCGGAGACGAGTATTATTCATAGTAAACCGAGTACTAGCTTCGAACAGACTCCTCACTCTGTGAATACTCTCCACGACAGCAGTAACGTGTTACGCGAAGTGTTGAATCACAAGAAGGCCGAATTGCTCCGGCAGCCTGAAATCGTCGAATATCTTAAGACAATAGCGTCAGATCTCAAGAAATAAATAGTGTAATAATAAAAAATAGTTAAAATGGCAGTGGCTTCTCAGAAAAACGTAGCATTAGCCCTAATGCAAAAGACTCTAGATCGGCAAGCCGCACTAGCTCGCCTCAAACTAAAATTCGTTCCGAAGCAAATAGAAAACGTGATCATAAGTTACGTGAAACGTGGAGAGTTGTATGGTTATTCAGAGTTAATAAAAGTTTTGAAAAATTATCCAATTAACGATGATAATTTTAAATGTTTAATAGAAGATTGTTTGAACTGTGTAGTGTTGCTAGACAAGAATGTTCAGTTATTCATTGATGCTGTGTGTGATTTGGAGTGGGCCAATCGTAGTGAGGAGCTGGTGGAATTATATACCAGGTTTCTGCTGAACTTGGTCACTGCACATACATACCATTGTGGAAAGGTTATGTCTACATTAGTCTCTATTTTTAAAGGTATTTACAGTTTGAATAAATCTGTATAGTCTATGTATGCATGAGATCCTAGGTTCAATTTATTTATTTATCTTATATTTATTAAATACACAAAATAAATTACAATCATAAGATGTGTTGTGTTATTGTATTTTTTCATTCAGATTTCTCAATAGTGGCCTGATTTGTGCCCGGTTGATGGTGATAGACTTATTATATGGGACCTTAAATATAACTGCTGAAATGTGGGTGTACCTACTATGGGACTGGGTCCTGGGTACACCTCTGGGTACCCTTTGGGCTAAACGCCAGGCATGGTGTTATGTTTTCCATGAAAACTTGCATAAATTTTTAAGGTAGTGGGAAAATATTGTGCAAATCTTTTGTTTTCATCAGTTGTGCAATATGTATGCCATCCCCCGGTATCTTATTGCATAATATTTTTGCAAGCAATTTTGTGATTATTTCAATAAATATCAAAATGCACATTATATTAAAATGTTAGATATAACCTGATATTGGTAAATTCATGCCATATAAATTTATTAAAAACAAAATCACATAAAAATTTTATGCAATACAACAATGACATAGTATATCTAGCGCTTATCTGAGTCTGTTCCTTAGATATGGGGGCAGCACGTGAGGGGTGTCATCTGAACTGTCTCTCTATACCCCATGCTGCTCTCATACCTCGAGAACATACTTAGCTTACAGGATACTTTTTTAATGTTAATTATCATGCAAAATTCAACTTTGAAACTCCTATAAAATGCACCCTGGTTTATCACCACTGCAGAACTACACGAACACCTGGGAGTCAAAACTGTCAAAGAGGAAATTTAGAAAATCAAAGAAACATACAGGATGCGACTAGCTAACCATCCCAATCAGCTTGCGGTACAACTGCTGCAGCCAAATCCCAACAAGCGCCTCAAGAGGCATAATATCCTGGAGCGAAATTTATAAAATTGGCCATAAATACTGATGTGACTCATGCTCACTGGAGCATGGCATATCAAATCATAGTCCTGATAACAAATTTGATTATAGCCTGAAGGATGATTGCAAATAAAAATGGAACACAAAAAAAAATATTATCATGCAATCAGTGTGGGAGACTATAAGCCAGACGCAGTGATTGCTGGATAGCATGGAGGGCGCTACTCCCAGTGTAGTGATCCTTTTATATAAAGCAATTAGACTGTCTGGTCAAATATATCCCGCTGTTTCATTAGGAATTATCTCAATAACTGCCTGGAGTCTGGAACTGTGCCCGGTAGATGGCAATAGGCTCGCCCCCTATAACATGGGACCAATAACATACTGGCGAAATGTGGGTGTATCTACTATGGGACTGAGTCCTGGGTACACCTCTGCCTACCCCTTCGGGAAAAAGGCGTGAATGTATGTTTTTTTTTAATGTTGTTTCATTAGTCTGCAGATGGTTTCAGGGTTAGTCAATTGTCCCGCGAGCTGATTCCGGGTCCTCCCTCTTTTTGTAATAGGTGCATGAGTTTCTATAGCTATAACATATAAATATATGATACTTAAATAAAATTATTACACACATCAAAATAATTAAGGATTATTTATTCTAGACACAAAATAATGATGATATAATTTTGTTTTCAGTTGAAGGAGAACATTGGCAGAAGCACCCAGATGATGAATTAGTCAGCAAATGGTCAAACATACACACAGTTATTGCACAAATTGTTGCCATCATGCCTATGTAAGTATACCTAATAATAGCTTGGATAAGTGATAAGATACTGTAAATGCTAAAAAATTTATAGCCCAGCAAATATAACAAATGCCGTTTGTCAATTATTTTGCCTTATTTGAAGGATTTAAATGTATATTTCGTTGGTTGCATTACCAACTAGAACATCTCTAAAATCTCGTGTTTGCATAATGATAGGAAAGCCCCTTTCGGCGTGTTTGTATCTTATGTTAAGAGCCCATCACATTTCAAACATAATTTTTGTATTAAACAGTCATCTTTGGCGTTTTTAATCTAAGAAACACTAAAAGACTACGATAACTTTAATTTATTGAATAATGGAGAATATTTATAAGTATTGACCATAGTGGCCTCACTTTTCTTAATTTTGTCTAACTATTTAACAATAGTCAATCCCGAAGCTAGTTTTTCGTAAAATATGTGACGGCACTATTTTGAGCCCTTAGTTCAAACTATAGTTAAAAGTAAATAAAAAAATATATACTTTTATAATAATATACATAGTGATCTCGTTCATAGCGGCCTCAAAATTTTGATATTTAACTGGAATATCAAGAAAAAAAATCACATTCAAAAGGTGCTAAAATACTTTGAAATAGTTGTGAATTTCTCCTTACTACATTATTATTATTACGAAAAATTTATACCAAAAATACTGTCAGTTCACAAAGAAATAGACTATTTATTTATTTTGGAAAATAAATAAATAGTCTATAAATAAATATGTAGTCTAAATAAATAAATAATAGTCAAAATAAATAAAAATGCTATAAAATGCGATGCGTTGAGCGCCGCCTATGTATGCATGAAATTTTGTGATAGGGCTCTTAATGACGGTCTGGAACGGGGCCTGGTAGATCGCGATAGGCACAACCCCTACCTAACCCTTCAGGGGAAAAGACGTAATGTTATGTAATGTTAATATCTAAAAAGTTGGGCTTTAAATATTAAAATTTTTTTTTATGATAGTGACAAGACGAGCAAATCAGGTGCATGATGGTAAGCATCATGATTGCCCATATCAGACACAGTGCCACCCAGTGTTTTCAAATTCAAAATTCTGCACGGCACTACACTGCACCTGTCACCCTGACATATAAGTTGTTGAAACTCGTCATGCCCAGTAATTTCGCTGATAACATTGCCCTTCAGACTGGACCATAGCAATGTTTGCACATTACTGCTTGGCAGATGAGTAACTGGCAAAGGTGTGGTACTTCCCCAGGCGGGGAACTAATTGAAGTGAGGTTGCAATTAAGAATCTCCCTATGGTTTTAGGACAAGTGACCTGTTAATGCACACGGTGATAGAGCAGTTTCCGTACTACAAGTCTGGCAGTTTCGTAAACCGTGCGTACATTCACAACCTTATATGGATGAGCAAATACCTTCCTGCATTGACGGAACACATCATGATGGCTATTATTAACAGGTATGACAAAATGCTGTCTAGCCCAGTGGACTAGCAAGTTGAAGTGGCCGTGGTCAGGGCACATAGATATACCTATATAAACACTTTATTGTAGACTGTAGACCATACATAAGATTAATTAAATGAAATATTATTCCTTTATTTTGTCAGTCGTGGAGCTACTGGCTTTAGAATAGTGCTCCACCCTGTACCCGTGGGTGCCGTAAGAGCAGGCTAAGGGTTAACAAATCCAGAGGATCGGCAGCAGCGTCCTCTGCAAAAAACACACATCGAACTGCACTCGACAACCCTCCTGCCAAGCGTGTGGAGTATTGGCAAAACCCCCCTTTATGGGGGAGGCCTATGTTCAGTAGTGGATTACAAACTTCTGAGATGATGATGATGATGATGAAACAAGTGATCCCCAGGTCAGGGAACGTGTTGAATATTGAAATTTTCATTAGGAATTATGTCAATAATTGCCTGAACGGCGTCTGGAACTGTGCCCAGTAGATGGAAATCAGCTCGCCCCCTATTACATGGGACCAATAACATACTGGCGAAATGTGGGTGCTCTATTCGTGAACTATGGATCTGAATCCTGGGTACACCTCTGCTTACCCCTTCGGGAAAAAGGCGTGATTGTATGTTATGTAGTTAAAGTGGCGGTGTTATCGCTTAAACAACTTTCAAAAGAAATGCGAACTTCGCAAAATAAAGTCAACTTCCCATACAAAAACCGTTCGGCAAATTTGTACGGTAGTCTATCGTTCTATGGGGGAGGCGTGTTCAGCAGTGCACATCTTACGGCTGATGATGTAATGTGTTCTTTTTTTTTAACACAATTTACTTTTTTTTTTCAATAATATTATTTATTTTAATAATATTTATTTTTTTTCAAATTGTTCTAAACTTAAAAAAACATGCTAGGTGTGTTCAAGGGCGTCGCCAGCCGATGATCAAGGGGGGGGCTTTTTCTATCCAAATTCCCCATTTGGGTAGACGGTAGATATACAACAGGTATTTGCCTGTATACAATTTACAATTACAAATTTCTATGGAACAGAAAAGCTCTACAATTCTACAATTTTTCAGATTTTTTTACAGTTTTGTAGTTTTTTTTTATGAAATAGGGCCCAGATGGTTCTGTATTTAATTAAAAATACGTACGAGTATAGTTCGACACAAAAGAGTAGAAAATAATGGGGGCGCCACTGTCTTTTACAAGAATAAAAACAATTTTATCAACACATACACTTTAAATTAGTTCCGTTTCTACTCTTTTCTGTCGAGCTATACCTATCGTATGGCGGCACTTGAATGTCAACATTGACATTAAAGGTTAAATTTTTTCGATTCTCTAGGGGGGGCAGCAGCCCCCTGCCCCCCTTGGCGACGCCCTTGGGTGTGTTTGAAAGAAGGCTTAACGCGCCTGGCGTGTGTGGCTGCACTAGCGTTGCGCAAAAAAAAACATAAGGCATGTGTTTTCAGCAGGGGATGTGGTAATGGCCACTGCTGGGTAAAGGTCTCCCCATCCTTATTCCATTTTCGCCTGTCTTGTGCCAGTGTTGCTCAATTCTCAAATTTAAATACATAATTGCATTTCCAGAATGATTATAATGGACGTGAATGTAGTAGAGCGCGATAAGAACAAACCAACAGAAACCCAGTTCGAGATGGACGTAGAGGAAACAGACGAGGTATCAGACGCCCTGGACTACAGTATGCTGGAGGTGCTCAAGTGGTTGGAGGATGAACGAGGGCCGATATTGGAGATCTTTTGCAATGTGTTTGATAAGGTTGTGCTGCCTACTTATGGAATTAAGTAAGTTTCATTTAATTTATTCTGTGGAAGTTTGAGGATGGATGATGAATGGATGGATGTTGGATACTCTTTCACGCCAAAACTTTCTGAACCGATTGGGCTGAAATTCGGTATGTATAGGTAGATTTAGACCTTAGAACGATGACTACGCTGGTGAAACAGTGGGGCACAGCTAGTTAACAATATTTTTTTTTTTATGATTGTGAGTGACAAGACGAGCAAATCAGGTGCCTGATGGTAAGCATCATGATTGCCCATATCAGACACAATGCCACCCAGTATTTTAAAATACAAAATTCTGCGCGGCACTGCACTGCGCCTGTCACCCTGAGATATGAGTTGTTGAATCTCATCATGCCCAGTAATTTCGCTGGTAACATTGCCCTTCAGACCGGAACACAGTAATGTTTGCACATTACTGCTTGGCGGATGAATAACTGGCAAAGGTGTGGTACTTCCCCAGGCGGCCCCCTGCAAAAGAGGCTACTACAAAAATTGTATTAGAATTAGTATAGGTACAATATGAATATGGGAAGAAAAATTTCAATCTCGAGCGGGACTTCAACCCATACCTTCCGCACCAATACGCGTGGTGGGCTCTCTACCAATTGAGCTACCGTGGAGGTACTAGTCGTCGGCGAAATTTGAAGCGAAGCATGTAGAACAATTTAACAATATTTATATGAAAAAATGTTAAAATTCGTTATCTGTAGTTGACAAAAAGAATTGGCTGATAACAAAACTTAAGTCCTTGACATAGTATTATTAAGTTCTGATTATTATGATAATTTAAATGCAAAAAATGGACACATTTATTAATAGAAATCTCTAATACTTCTTAAAATACACAAGATGCTACCATACGGAATGGTTGATTCATTAATAATATGCTTCATTTACTTAATTAAGATATTTTAGCATATTTATATAAATTACAGGCCATATAATCTAAGAAGTACAGTTTGACGTTTCATCTTTTCAAGCCGAAATAACTTTGCATAGACGTAACTCACACTATTCCGATAACCCTCGCCGTAAAACCGTAGAATTATGAATTTTATCACAAAATACAATTCTTAATACTCACTAAATTTAAATCAACATAGTAGTAACTATGTTGATTTAAATTTAGTGATTAAGTCTTTCAAATCTAAATAAATTCCTCCATATACTACTGTATATGGATGAATTTATTTAGATTTGAAAGACTGTAATCTTACGCCTTTGCTGCCCGAAGGTCAGAACCAGACACACTAGTTTGTTTGCGCAGGAAGTGTTTAGCACTAACTATGCCCGAAATGCGCCGGTCACTAGACTTCATCGGACTTACAATAAAACTTTTGCAGGTATAGATATATTTCAGCACTGTAAAACTAAATTTAAAAGTGAGGTGCTCAGTATCCTGAATAAGCCTACTTAGGTTTATTCAGCATATTAAAGTTACTTACTAGTTCATAAGCTTACGTAATTTATAAGGTTATCAACTTACATCGTATAATATTAAGTTTTCTCTTTTCTAAGACTGTCTAGCTATAAGTTATTAATTGTATAAAATTAAAATCCGTTTTGGCCGTAATTGTTAGTAAAAATTTCTAACTATGTTAATTAAGGGCTGTGGGTTTTGAAAATAAATAAAATAAAAATAAAATAAAATCTGAGTTTATGTCTTGAATAAAATAAATTCATAAACCTTGCTTCCAGACACGTCCAGTTCCTCCTGCTATACACTATATCAATAAACCAGCAATGTGCGGACCGAGTTCTAGACAACCTGTGGATAGTAGCGGCCGGACTGCAAGGCACCGGGCCCGGGGCTATCACTACTAGACGCACCGCTGCTAGCCATTTAGCTGGTAAGATAAATAATTATAATAATTATTATTAGAATTCTTTTTTATTTTATAAGACGTCAATCATACGCGCGAATGTTGTGGCTACCTATAATTGGATAAGCATCTTGAATTTGTTTAATTATGTAACTATTTTTGTATATGTGATAGTTGCTTATTTGTTGGTTGCCCTTAATAAATAAATAAATAAAAGATGATTTGTTTATTTTAACTACTTCATCGTAAATTTTTCTTGACTTAGGTAAAAAACATAAAAGAAGGAAACAGACTTAAGAGGCCGGTGACTGACGAATTTAGTTATAACTAAATTATTTACAATCAGAGCATATTTCCAACATTCAGTGATGTTATTCAGAGTGAGACACTAGGTATCTTGAATCCTAATTATATTATATTCTAAAATATAAGTTCTTGGCGAAATGTTGGTGTACCTACTATGGGACTGAGTCCTGGGTACACCTCTGTCTACCCCTTCAGGAAAAAGGCGCGATTATGTGTATTGCCGTGGAGTTACCGGCTTTAGAATAGTGCTCCACCCTCTCTACCCGTGGTTGCCGTAAGAGCCGGCTAAGGGTTAACAGATCCAGAGGACGGGCAGCAGCGTCCTCTGCAAAAAACCATCGAACTGCGCTCGACAACCCGCCTGCCAAGCGTGTCGAGTATTGGCAATACCCCCCTTTATGAGGGAGGCCTATGTTCAGTAGTGGATTACCAACAGCTGAGATGATGATGATGTGTATTATGTATGTAATTAAAAGTACTTTGTTAAAAAAAAAATTAAAAAATCCAAAATATATGTGTATTTTGACAAAATACAGGTTCAAATATAACCCCAAAATATAAGTATTTTGAACTAAAATACCTTAATTTTTTTATAGTGTCTCATTCTAAATAAATAACTAACTATTTATATGACTAAATAAATTAAATAGATAACCGAATAACATCATTGTATTATGTTGGAAATATTCTCTGAATGTAAATAATTTCAGGTATAACGTTTGTATAGGGAATTCATCGGTCGTCGGCCTCTTAACGCAGAAACCCTACATCGCGTCGTTTATTAATTGCCATAATTTATGTCAACAGGTCTATTAGCGCGCTGCGTCCGTGTACCGAACACTAGACTGATCCAATACCTAAAAAAAATGTCTGAATGGTGTCATTCATACATAGGGGCAGCTGAGGAATCCACATCGACAATTTGTGATAATTTTAAGGCTCACGGCGCTTTCCATGCAATGTGCCACGCGATTTTCTACCTTGTGGCGTTTAAACATCATCACCTGTTCTCGAGTAAAGAGAGTGAGTTGATTTTTTTAATGTCATTATCTAAATTAGTGTGAAAAAGTAGCTCTGTGTGTTATATATCACTGGCCTATAACATCTATAGAAGATGATTCAAGCAGCGTCCATGTTCGAGGATCGGCACTTACGTACCTGACTAGTAAGGCCGACTTCACTTAGCTGCGCTGAAGTGGGTCAAGTATCCTCTCCAGCATCGCCTGGGACGTAAATAAGATGGTGCAGGCATGTCCTAGACCTACACCACTCTCTCGACCTAACCGGCAGGATCCACAGGAATTACGAGTCAATATGTGTGGTGCCCGGTCGGTTGCAGGTCTAAAAAGTAACTAAACCATTTCCACCTAGATGTTGTATACGGTGGTTTGCCAGAGCCTCGTTTGTATGCTAGCAGGGTGCACCACGTGCAGGTTAGGTTGGCTTTGGGTCCTGACGACAGACGACAGAATCCTGATGGGCAGAATCAGAATTACTCCCTTGAGTATTACACCTTTTTTTAACATGTAATATTATTATAGGCCCTAAATAAGCACTGCAATATTAGATCTGCATTATGCAGATTGTAGAGTTAAACTGACAGCCTCGTTGGCTCAGATGGTAGTAACTCTGCTTTCTGTGCCGCAGGCCCCGGGTTCGATCCCCGGCCAAATAAAAAGTTTGTGTGCATGAACATGTCTGTTTGATCTGTCTGGGTGTTATAAGGTTATATAAGTATGTATATCAGTCTGGTTACCATAGTACAGGCTTCTAGCCTAGTTTGGGACCAGATGACCGTGTGTGGAAGTTGTCCCATATTATATTATTATAAACTATAGTTAAATATTAGACTGTTAAATAGCAAATAGTACTTTTACGGGAAATTGCGGGGGCAACAGCTATTTAAAAATTAAATTGTAACATTACATGTTAATTTGTTCCACAGACATAGTATTCGTGGAGTCCCTCAACTTGCCTCGTCTCGTCACGTGCACCCTCAACCCGCTCCGCACATGTCCGACGTGCGTGACGCGAGCGTTCTCCTCGGTGACGCGCTCGCACCAGGTCGTCTACTGCGAGGCCATTGTCGAACGGAACACGAGGCATTCCCTCTTAGCTGGCACTCAATATGACAACTGGTTCCCTTATGACCCGTATATGTTGGAGAGGTAAGTCTTAAACTACTAATAATAAAATTACACTATGTCCCATGTACAATATCAAATCAAATAATCGTGGCAGGGGGGGATTTGGGGGTTCAAATGTAAGGAACCGTGCCTTTGCCAGTTATTCATCTGCCAAGCAGTAATGTGCTAACATTACTGTGTTCTGGTCTGAAGGGCAATGTTATCAGCGAAATTACTGGGCATGACGAGATTCAACAACTCATATCTCAGGGTGACAGGCGCAGTGCAGTGCCGCGCAGAATTTGAATTTTAAAACACTGGGTGGCACTGTGTCTGATATGGGCAATCATGATGCTTACCATCAGGCACCTGATTTGCTCGTCGTGTCATTCACTATCATAAAAAAAAAAAGGTCAAACAAATTTCGTCGTATTCATTGTTATAACCCTAAAATGTTTCGTCACGATCGCAGCAATCTGCTCGCGCCTGCGTTGTTATTACCACAGATTACGAAAGGGACAGAAGACAAAATAATTTTAATAAATAGCGACTCTAGCTCCGATGCAATAAAGTGCAATTCAAGTTCGCACAGCGCCTAACTATCGTTATATTAACATACAAGCTGTCTCTCTTTCTATCGCGTATCTCTGTCTAGCCCATAGAAATAATACCGGCAAGACGGACGCCCCGGCTACCACTACACTATGTATGTTTCATACTATCTGTGCCATGGATGCTACAGCCAAGCACGGGCTAAATACCTACCTCATTTACCTTTTTTGTTTCAGGTCTGGCAAAATAATATGGCCCCTATGCATAGAGTACAAAGACTGGCCGACGGAAGGTGACGACGAGACCCAATACTCTGGTATGAAGAAAAAGTTTGACCAAGAAGATGACGACTTTCTGATGCAGGCCAGTCCAGTGTTGAAACACGCTAGTTCCTTATCCAATTGTATCTCACCGGGGTTTAAAACTACTGATATGTTAAACTGAAATTTATGATGAAAGTGACCATTTGATTAACCAGTTTTCAGAGTTCTAAAGATATATTAAGGTCTAGTAGATTGACAGAAAAGAGTAGGAACGAAAGTTTATAGTTTCAAGTGTTGAATTGATTTTATTAACCCCCTCCTGAAACAGGAAGGGATTTTATAAGTATGACCTGTCTTTATATCTGTGCGTCTGTCTATGGCATCGTAGGGAGAGAGTAACTCTCCCCTGGCGAACCCCCGCGTCGCGGGGGCCGCCATTTTTGGCCGGTTTGACGAACCCCCGCGTCTTGACGTCTGGCGCAAATAATATTAAATAATTAATTTTACCGGCTTCGTCTATGGTTACACAGTTGGCTTATAGTTCTTTAGTGTGGCGCAGAACAAAAAAAAATAACATCCGAGGCTGTGGAACAAAATTTCTTTGACAGCCGTCAGTTGCGCGTTCAGCGGTCGGTAGTGTTTTGTTTGTGATAATTATTTTAAAGTGAAAAATCCCTTCTTTTGTTTATTTAGCTATATGTAATGTTCAGTTGTTTTGTGGTTTTGGTGGGAAAAATATTAGTTTTCTTACTAAACGGGTGGACCGATTTTAAAAGCTGACCTGATCGAGTGTTCTTAGCTGTCTCATGATAATCGGTTCAGCCGTCTCGAAATTTGGTATCCTGTCTCTTCAACAATATTGCAACCACTTGGTAACCTTGACCCGATTCTGCATCCGGTTCAGATGGGCCAGTAGTCAATCTTGTTTGGGCTCATATTTTTTTTCTTCTTTTATGGACCCACACGAAAGTCAAGTTATATAAATTTTCAAGTTAAATATAGTAAAGTCACTGCTCTTGTAAAGTGGTGGTCTTTACAAGAAGCTGCCGAAATTTTGGCGGGAACACGAAAAATCACATTTCAACTCTCGCATCACTTGCCAAGAGACTTGTGTATCTTCGAAAACACTCAACACGTAATATTCCACCATTATTACACGTTAAACACTCGAAAATGCACCGATAATTGATAAAGATACGGGAGCCGAACTGTATTCTTCGGTCTCCCGCCAAATCTCTGGGCTCATTAAAATCGTCTCGAGTATATTACAGATAGATACCCATAGTAACCAGGGCCTTATGACTTTGGAGCAGGAATGAGTTTTTTTTATTAATTTAATTTATACTTGTTGACTAGCTAGCTACCTTGCTAGTTACCTTGGAATTTGCTAACGAGAGATTAGATGGTCGGTTACGCACACAGCTAATACAGAGAGGCGTTGTTATTAGATTTCCCTAAGAAACATTGCGTGACATTTTGCGGGGTGAGGGGTGTATGATCCCGCACACACATTTTTCATCTACCAGTCAATAGCAAAACTACTTGCTTCGTTCTTTCCCGATAATACTAAGTAGTTTAATTATCTCATACTAGATGTCACTAACACTAATAGAAAAATGGCAGTTGCCAATTTTTTTTTGTAAAAACTATTGCCAACTAAAGTCTTTAGAAGTGATTGTAGAACAAACAAATTTTAGTACATATAAATACCGAGCTATATGTACCTAAATATATTTTTAATTCCCATGACACAAGGTCGCCATCTATTGTTCACGATCACAAAGCTGTGGACGGCACGAACGCCGACAGTACACTGACACAGGCCACGCCCACTGTGATGACGTCAGGACCTAGTTGAAATCACAGCGCACGGTTGCTTAGGCCACCTCCTCTCTGTATTTGCTCTGTGGTCACGCACTAATTAGTGTGGAAAGTTTGTTGGTAAAACTCAACGTTAGCATTTAATTGTTTTTGTTAAAATGGTAACAACCGCCTAATTTGTGACTGTTTTTTCTCATATAGAAATCATTTTAATAATTTCTATTCTGCTATTAATTTTAATATTACCTACCTGCTTAACGTGAAATTGGTTTTATCAATAATATTAATGATAATATACGGATATATAACTAAAATACCTACTTGTGGAAAGTCCTTAATAAAGGCCAAAACTATTTAAGTTCTTGCACCAAGTAAAAAAAATCGTTTTATACCTATAAATTTTTAACCATATTTCTGTAGCACTTAAGTAACTCATTTAGCTTTATTTATTTATTATTCGTGTTTATTTAAAAAAGTAATAAATATTTAATGGGTGCATGTATCCGTCAAAATGAACAACTTTGTAATTTTGTATGGGAAGTCACTGATATAAAGAAAAGGGGAGAACGTACGTTCCCTAGTACGTGCTCCCAGCACTTAACAACTGGCACGTGCAACTTGCTCAGTGTGCAGTTTGCACACTGAAATATAATGAACAACAAAGATAGAAGGACGTACCTAAGACCGAAGTGCGACCGAGACAATATTATTCGCTCGCACGACCTTACGTATGTGGAGTAATTTGAGCTTGCCATTTTCGAGAAGCCAGAACCTCATCTCCCCTTTTCTTTATATCAATGTAGTATACCTTCTTCTAACACATCGTATAATATATGACAATACACAGAACTTAGGCGATAAATAATAAAAAATAAAGCTAAAACACAAAGCAAAAATCTTTTGCAGATATTTTAAATTATGTAACCGGTATTTTTTAACGAATTTAATGTTTGAGTAAACAATAACATATAATAAATTTAACGTATAAGGTGTACAAACAGTACTTAGAAGATTCTGTTAAGTTTATAAGAAAATAAATATATTTATGAATGGAAAAGGTGTTTTAATTGAAATTCAGTCACGCAATAAAGTCATGCAACATCATTTATTAAAACACATATTTTACACACACATAATTACTGTATTATAAATAAACCACAAAAGTTGAGTATTGTATATTTGTTTTTGAGAATCATTCCTCTGCTTATCTATTAAGTTATACCTACATAGAAGTTTTTCACACATTCAAACGTTTTTATATTGGAATTTATTTTTTGGGTTAAACTGCCCACTACCGGTACGTTATGCCTAGTTTACACAGTGCGAGCTAGCGTACGAGTCAGCCGAGTAACTGACCTGCAGTAACTCGCAGCGTTTGGACGCAAATAACGAGTAACTCGTACGAGCGAGTTGGTCAGCAGCTCGCATCAGTTACTTCAACATTTTATGTTTCACTCGCCTCTCGTCCGACACTAACTCGGACAAGACAGTAGCTTAGTTATCACTCACATCATTTAGACGCGTTTGACAGGAGCTCGCCAGCTCGTACGCTGAGTTACTGGGGTACAAGTAAGTAGGTGTCGTGTAAACAGGTAAGGCGAGCAGAGCTTCTGTCGTACGAGTAAACAAGCCGAGTAGCAGTCTACTGATTAGGCAGCAGCTTGCACTGTGTAAACTAGATATTACAGGACCGTTAGTTATGTGAAAGTATTCGGCGATTCGATATATAGCAGCCAAATTTTCCACCTCGCTCGCTCGCTACATAAGCATTGAATTTCCAAAATTCATATGTGTTTCTCAATCACACCATTTTTATAAATGGTGTATAATAATATTTTTTAATTTACCAGAGATCGAAAAAAACGTTATTTCCTTGCTCTTTCGATACACTCCATCAAACTAGCTCCTCTTTGCATGATCATGGAAATTTCAATCATAACATTTATATACAAATGTTTTAGAAAATGTTTATGTTATGTTTTTTTATTAGGAAAACATGAATGAAAGGGATATTGAAGATGTTTTCAGTCAGTTAGAAGGCGCGAGTTCTGCTGCTCCAGGTGATATATCAAACCTAGAAACTCCATATCAATGTTTTAACCATTTTATCACTAAAGATTTTATCAAAACATTAGTAGAGCAGACAAATTTATACTATATAATACAAAGTAATCCCAGTTCATCTATAACATTTACAGATATGATTTAAGTTCTTTGGTATATTGTTATACATATCAGTAATCAAATTTCCTAGCACAAGATCATACTGATCACCAAAGTTTGGTCGTGAGCCCATTTCTTCAACAATGCAACTAAACAAGTTTGAGAAAATAAAGTTATCATTACATTATAATAACAATGAACTTCACAAACCCATAGGTCATCCAGAACCGCCTTTTATCAAGCATCTCAATGAGAAGTTTGCCACAGTGCCAATGAATCAAAGACTTACTGTGGATGAACAAATGTGTTCTACAAAAATAGGCGCTTTTTAAAACAGTATCTGCCCAAGAAGCCCCATAAATGGGGCTTCAAATTATATATTCTTTATGATTTGATGGGATATGCCCACAAGTTTGAGAATACATTCTGAAACTCCCAGAAGAACCAGATATTGGTGCAATGGGAAATGTTGTAGTATGTTTGCTTCGGGGAGTGCCAAGAAGGCAAAACCATATCATATACTTTGATAATTTTTATACCTCTTTGCCATTAGTATTTTTTTAGCTAAAGCAGGAATTCACACAGTGGGAACTGTGCAACAAATTAGGATACCAAATAATAAACTACCAGAAAAGAAAGATTTCATGAATAAATCTGTGCCCAGAGGTAGTTTTGAGGAAGGAGTTTCTATGCATGATGGTATAGATTTGAGTTGCGTAGCTTGGAAAGATAATAAGATAGTAACCCTGATATCTTATGCTGGAGCATTGCCTGTAACTAAAGTCAATAGATTTAACAAGGTAAAAAGGAAAAATTGATATTACTTGCCCGTTTATTGTCCAAGAATACAATAAACACATGGGAGGAGTAGATCTTATGGCTAGCTTTTTGGGCAGAAATCATATAAAAATTAGGTCTAAAAAGTGGTCATCTATTTGATCTTGCTATAATAAACTCTTGGATTGTTTATAAAAAAAATGCTCAAGAATGGGGTGAACCTAAAAAGAGTCTACTAACAATGGGCCAATTCAGAAATGAATTGGCCTTTGTGCTATGCAACAAAGGAACGACCAAAGAAGCTAAAAGAGGGCGTCCTAGTACCAGTATCCTAGAAGAAAAATTACAATAAAAAAAAGGAAATGTTCTCCAGCTCCACCACCTCCAAAAGACATAAGAACATTGGCCTAAAGTAGGTGGGTCACTCTGGTGCAAATTTCCCAAATGTAAAAATTATGCTACCGGAGCAGGTAGGGAAATCGAAGTCACAGGTGTTAAGAACGATATAGCAGCTACGAATTGTTCGGGCGCGAAAGAGAGAAAAATCGGGGAAAACTAGTTATCCCCGTGCAATGCTAGGCGGGCTGGGCGTAGTCTCATACTTTTTTTGCTCCTCACGGCTCTATAACGTACCAGTAGGTATTTAGGTAGTTGGCAAACTGCTTAGTATTTATTATTAGTGTAAAAAAGAGGAAGACAATATCAATCCAGAAACAACACAATACTTGTCATAATATGGCAGTAATTGATAAAAATATTTAAATTTTAATGAACATTACAAGTCAGTTACCAAAAGCTGGCGCGAACCCATTTAATAGTGTCTGTGAATAAATACCTATACGGCATGACGTCCAATCTTATATACACAGTCCTATCTCTATTACACACAGTTAATTTTTGAGATGGTTACAGTTTTATTTGCTCCTCCTTTTCGAGGCGAACTAGCTATGTTTTATATTTATAATACTTCCAATATTTTGCCAGATCTACAGCGTTTTTTTTTAATGAGTATTGAAATTGCATTAGTGTGAATATTGCATTAATGGCTGCGCCAGCTTTTTTTAAATGATCTATACTAACATTATTGTATTAGATCCCGGAACTTGCTCAAAAGCTAATTTATAATATTTGTGCTTAAAACTAAGGTAAATATAAATTATTAGTGAACACCGGTGGTTATAAAATATGGTGAACTTAAATAATTAACTTACAAGCTATAAATACTGAACATTCAATAGCCCTTCCCATATCATTTGACGCTAGCATCTAGACTTGTTTAGCTGTGAAGTTTTGCTGTTTATGTGATTTTACAGTTAAAATACCGTAAGTATGCTTATCATGAAAGATTATTAAAATTAGGATCTAATAAATGAGCTAGTTTTTTATTTTTTTAATTTTGATTAATCGAACTCAAAGCACAGACTGTTTTGTAAATATTGCGAGAGATTTTGAAGTATAGCACTTCAAATTCTATGGTATGATAATAATGACAATGCATTGTTGTGGTCTATACAATGTATGTGCATCATTTTTACCACTTTCATATAAAAATTCGGAGTAAAAAAATGTAACTTGGTCAAATTTTAGAGAAAATTAAAATAAGAATTAAATACAAATTAAAATCACAGAAGTAAACCTTAGTTCAAAATCAATTTCGTGATATCAAAATTCAAATATTGAAAAAAATTTGGATATTAAAATAATTTTGGCAATTAAAAAAAATTTAAATATTTTATTTGATAAAAATCACGAGAGAAAAAGATACGTAAAAATATCATATAAGTAGGTCAAAATCAAGCACACCAGCTACTGTGCGGTCCCGTATGTGTGAGTGGGCTTGTCAAATATCGTCTAGATTTCGTATACGATAACATAGGCCATGTTCAACAGTGGACGTCTACCGGCTGATGATTATGATGAGGTGATATACACAAATAATGTAGTTCTAATTTTTGCCTGTTGCCAAGTTATATGGGAAGGATACTACACAACATTTACTAAACTACTGAGGGTTCATTTCATTCAAAAACATTTTTATGTGTGGAATTTAAACATGGTCAGAATAACTACTACATAATATTGAAGAAACTTTGGCTATTTCATTGAGATGTGTAATTTTTTTTATTTGCAGCAAAATAATGCTCACTTTTTTAAAATCGGAAGTGTGGTAGGTAAAACATTCACGCGAGCTGTGACAGTGTGAATTTTTTCTTTTTTTTTAATTATCATTTTATATACAATTTGACTTTGTTTATTTCCTTATAAGCGGTTACTTTCAGTCTAAAAGTTAAATTGATTATACTTTTTATGTATTTTAAGAATATAAAAATAGCAAAAGGCAGATCCGATGCCACGAAGATCGCGCGGACTATAGGTAGCAATATTCGCAAGACTGCTTCTAAATCATTCTTGGACCATTAAAAACATTAAAACAATTAACAATAATAATTACTAAAATTGATCTACGTAACGTTACTAATGTATAAACCGGTTCAATAAAGTAACGATTCTAAAATGGCGGCGCTTATCATGTCCTCTCGCTTGTACACTAGTTAGAGCACTAGTGTGCAAGCGAGAGGACATGATTTTAATGACCATTTTAGATTCGTTCCTTTATTGAACCGCCTTATAAGATAATTGCAAAAAAGACTAGCATAATAATTTCTGAACAATCAAACTTTTACACAAAAATTATCTCTTTTTATGATACGGATGTCGTCTCCTAAAGGAGCTCATAGTTTTATTAGGGGGTTGGTGTTGTTTCGTTTGATATAGCGTTATGATTGGTGTCTCATGGGCGGCTAGTTTGTTCACGACAAAGTCATCACCCGCTTTCATGTTTTCCATCATTTTCAGCTTGGCCTCAATGGATTGTATGGCTGTTTTTGTGCTAAGCTTCATTTCTGGTTTGGCCCCTGCTAGGGCTGGTATGCCCAGCTCTGGTTTCGGCTTGTCTTGGTCTTCCTGCAATGGATAATAAATGAAAAGGTGCTAGCCTGCTAGCAGTGACCAAGGGGCAGTAATTCCTGGGGATTAGAATGAGACAGCGAATATGCAATGTTCAGGCACGAAAGAGAAAAAAGTAGGGAAAAATTATATCTCCGCCAAGCCAGTCCTGCAGGAAGGACTCCGAAGGTTTAATATGGCTAGTTGTTTTTTTTTTTTCAGTGGCCATGAATTAGATGAAAGCTGCTATACTATATGACCGTGTGGTTCCGGACTACATAATAGGGCCACTCCTTTCATACCGTGGGAGCCGTGAGACCCGGCGGAGGGACATATTCGGAGAGTTTGCAGCAGCGCTCTGCGTTTCCAAATATTCCAACTACTGCGATCACCAAGCCGCCTGCCAAGCGTGGTGATTACGGCAAAATCCCCCCATATGACTCGTTCTATGGGGGAGGCTTATGTTCAGAAATGGACGTCTTCCAGTCCTATCCCAAATGCAGATCTTGACGCGTCTCTCACTCCACCCTTCACCTCCGAATACAGTAAACAGGTAGACAGCAAGAAAGTGAAATGTTAAAGTGCTGGTTCTGGTACTATCATTTAGTTTTGGTATGAAAATTGGCGTTTTTCTTTCTGGATTTGGAACTCTAACTTTAGTAGTTACTCAACTTTGAGGGCATTCAGAACCTTTAAAACTGTATTTATCGTGCCCACATTTTTTATTCTTTTCAGTAAAAATAGTTGGAGAGACACATACAACAAAACTAGCTGTGCCCCGCGGTTTCACCCACGCAGTCTTCGTTCCCGTGGGAATATCGAGATAAAAAGTACCCTATGTGTTATTCCAGGGCCATAACTATCTACACATCGAATTTCAGCACAAAAGGTTCAGTAGTTTTGGCATGAAAGAGTACCAAACATCCATCTATCCACCCTCTCAAACTTTTGCGTTTATAATATGACACTTACTGTATTTTTAGCGAACTTGACACAAATCTTCTTAGAGCCCAAGAGCTGTCCGTTCAAGGAGTTCATCGCTTTTAGGGCGTCCTGCCTCAGCTTAAAGGTGACGAATGCGAAGCCCCGCGGCTGTCCCGCGTTGGGCCCGGTCCGGTGGAACAGCATGTCGAACTTCTCGATGTTTCCATACACGCGGACCATTTTCAGTAGTTGATACCGATAATAAGAAAAGGTATGGTTTAATAAAAGGCTTTAAGGTGGTGATAGATTTGAGAATTTCCGCGATCTTACCATCGAGCACAACGCTCGCTGTTTTGCTCCAAAATCCAATAACACTGCCTGACCTGGTGATCGAACCCGGGATCTCATGATCGGCAGTCAAGCTGGCACCCACTACGCTACCAGTCGGTAGTCGTGAGTGATCGCGTAATCCGTGATCCGTGGATACAAATCTCTTTTATTTATTTATTTATTGGCTCCTCAGCAATAACTACATTGATACTTACATCTTATTAAAACTAGTCTTAACTCTTAACCCTATTTAACTTAATACATTATTTTCCAAGAGGAACACCACATGCACATTATAATTTTTGCTCTTAGTATATAAAAAAGTTTGTTTTACAAAGTATTTTTAATTAATATTAATTCCTACTTACACTCTCTAAGGTATGTATTATGTATTTATAATTTTGAATGAACACTCAATCAAATTATGGAATTTATTAAAGAAAACGACACATAAGTCAGTAATTTGGAAGATTTGCGAGCAAATGCTCACGAAATTGGTTTAAGATGCCTATAGCAGCCAAACTACCATTTCTCTCGCTATTTACATTATTGAAGTTGAGAAATATTACTACACCATACTGCAAAATGTAAATTTCTAACAAACATATTATGTTGAATTTTTTTATGTTAAGATTGTTAATTTGTTCAGTATATTTCGTTTTATTGTCTTTTTATTTGATGGAGTGGATCGAAAAAAAAGGAAATAACGGGTTTTTTCGATCTCTTCTGTTAAATTAAAAGATAACAAAACAAAGTTTTTTGTAGTGGTAGGTCTTTTTAGCAGGGGGCCGCCTGGGGAAGTACCACACCTTTGCTAGTTATTCATCCGCAAAGCAGTAATGTGCAAACATTACTGTGTTCCGGTATGAAGGGCAATGTTACCAGCGAAATTACTGGGCATGATGAGATTCAACAACTCATAGTATCTCAGGGTGACAGGCGCAGTGCAGTGCCGCGCAGTATTTTGTATTTTAAAATACTGGGTGACACTGTTTTTGATATGGGCAATCATGATGCTTACCATCAGGCACCTGATTTGCTCATCTTGTCACTCCATTTTTTATATCAGGTATACGTGGTAAGATTGAGAGGAAATTCAATACCTATGTACCTTAACTTGCAAATTTGCGAGCGATATAGAAGTTTGGCTGCTATGGGCGCCTTAATCAACAAATTTCAAATCAAAAACAGTCATCAACAAGTTTCATTTGATAATCTACAGAATCTTGGAATAGAGTTTCTACCTTAAACTGTATTCCGTAATGGTGGGTAGTACTCGTACATTAAGTTATTGGTTTTTGTGGTGGTCTGTTAGGTACTCTAAACATAAATCTTTCCAATAGCTAAGGACAATCAAGTCGGTTATTAAGAATTTTGTAAACAAATACTAGATCTAATAGTTTTATTCGTTTTTCAAGGGAATATATCTCAAAAGATTTCAGTGTTTTATTACAAAAATTTTTTTTTTAGAGAATAACTAATGTCATAGAAATCTTTTTTGAACTATTTCTATTCTCAGAATGTGAGTTGAATAATGAGGTCTCCATACAACTGAGCTGTATTCCAGATTCCAGTATACTCTGAACAAGTATTAATATACTTGTTATAATAAATGAATGAAGACTCTCGTTGTTTGAATGTTTTGCTATTTCTAATAATAAATCCTAACATTTTTGAGGCATGTTTTTCTTCATAATCAATTTGGTGCAGAAATGTTAGCTTTTTATCCAGTATCACTCCCAGATCCCTTATGCTATCTACCTCTGGCAAACGTTTTACTATACTATAGTATATAAGTATGCAGATTCAACAGTATTTAATTTACGTGTGAATTTTGTAAAGTAACATTTGTCTTTATTAAGCTCCATACCGTTAGAACAACACCACTTATATAATATAATATCATATCTAAATCTCGCTGTAACAAAGTCACATCCAATTCATTCTCTTTTAATGTCTCCGCCAGCGGATATAGAGAAGCAGTCGCTAAACGCACGATACCGATTGCGCGTGAGAACGCAGTAAGCCGCAAATGGCGTTGCAGCATCGATAGATAGGCGTCTCGGCGTCCCGATGTCACATCGTCGGGACGCATCGACGTCGTAACCCTGAGACGTCTCAGCGTCTCAGGGTTACGACGTCCCAGCGTCCCGGCATCTCTGGGTTACGACGTCCTAGCGTCCCGGTGTCTCGGCGTCCCGGCATCTCAGCGTCCCGATGTCACATCGTCGGGACGCCTCGACGTCGTAACCCTGAGATGTCTCAGCATCTCAGGGTTACGACGTCCCAGCGTCCCGGCGTCTCGGCGTCCCGACCGGACGCTCATGTATTTCCTTTCTTGCATGGTTGTCTGGAAGAGATCGCTCCGAGCGATAAGACCGCCGATTGCTACACTATTTCTAGTTTCTAACTTATTGCCTGTTCTTTTCTGCATTGTTTTTACCCTAAATTACTGTAGCCTAGTTGCAGGGTTTCACAAATATTTTTTAAAATATCTTTAACAATCATGAGTCGAGCTTACGCCTACAAGTGAGAAAAAACAAACCATTCATTGTATTAGTATACCTAATACACTAACTCGGTTTGAATAAACTTTAAACCGAGTTACATAAATTGCTTAGTTAACTACTCACATCTTAGTTCCACATTTCCAGACTACGGTTCCTCAAGCTACCCTCACTCTAGTACATAACATCCCTTTCCCTCGGGATAGCTCCATACACTTCAGTATCACTAAGTCTTTGCACTAATTTAACTACACTGTCTCTTACATAAACATTTGAAAAATGATTTAAACAGTGTTTACACAGGCCACATTTGTGCTTGTAGTTGAAGAGACTCACAACTTCCGCCAGTTTACGTTGCGACCAGGCTTACAAACCAGCAGTAGCACCATACTTACACACACATTTGATGCATATAAACCTATTATGTTTTCTACATAGTAGTATGCTATTGCGAGCATGCGATTGTATGGAGTGACGGGGGTCTGCCACAGGTATGACTGGTCAATGTGTGGTGCCGGATGCAGGTCTATCAGATAGGTAATTAAACCGTTTCCATGTGTGTAATAACTTAGATTAAATACCTAATCAAAATAATAAAAATCTTAAATCTATGGAATAGTTAAAGTAGTAGAAATAACATACTCATTAACTCTGGTGTCAAGGTTTCCAATCCACAGCCTCTTTTCAGACACCTCACTTGGTTGCATCGGCTCCAAATACAAAGGCACCTTAGAAAATAAATAAAATATGTTGGAAAGTACATAATAATATGCATCAAAAATGTTACTGTGAGTAAGAATGTGTGTTTAACTTAATATGATATAAGGTAGAATCTCAGATAGAATAAAAGATGGAACAGCACCATTGATTTATTTATTAGCACTTTATGACCTACTTACCGTGGCGTCTTCCATTGTAACATCAATATTTAAAATCTTAGAAGCACACAACACTTCGATTTACCTGACTTTACTACTCTTTATCACGAGAATATCATAGTATTATTTATCCAAACAAAAACTTAAGCAGAAATGGACAGAAATCAAGAAAACAGAAAATTCTGCGAACACCACAGATCACTATAATTAGTACTACGTACAGATGCGACAGTGGAACGGCGCCGGAAAGTTTTGCAATATGTGCGTTTGTCGCTGTTGTCGCACATCTACTTTTTTTTTTTTTTTCTACCTCCATAGAGTTCATAATCTCCTTCGGTGGAGTTTTGCACATTTAATGAATGGCATTGACATTTTATAATTCATTGCAATGTGACAACTAGTGATGTGAAAATATTACACTAGGTATCGACTAAATTAGTGATGTCCCTTTTATCGATACATAATTAGTGACGTCACTCTTTTGGTCCTGTATTACTTGAAAACTTAATTTTAAAGTAAAAAATAAAACAAACATACATAAATCGACCAGATAAGTATGGAGTTCCGGCTACAGTTAAACAGTAACCAGCTGTATTTAGCTATCAATAGTATGGATATGAAGATTCTGAATTAGAGGTCCTAAAAGTTGTAGCCGTCATGACTTGCTGACCATCTGTATTTCCCTATGACTGAAATAAAATTAGCTTTTTTACTATTTAAAAGAGTTTAATCACTTATAATCCAAATAAATCTTACTATAATAAATAATATTATAAACATAACATACATTCACGCCTTTTTTTTTCTGAAGGGGTAGGCAGGTGTACCCAGGACTCAGTCCCATAGTAGATAAATAAATTATAATAATATTATAAACTTTGTTTTTTTTGTTTGTAACGAATAGGCTCCGAAACTTCTGGACGATTTAAAAAAAACTTTCACTTATAAACAGCTCAATTCGGTGTGAGTGATATAGGCTATATGAGATTTTGAAAAAAATAGGGATCCGTAAGGTAACTGCAATATGGTGAACCAAGGTGTCACATTATTAACAAATATATTCATTAATTTGCGTGCGCTGGATGAAATCCATTGATGGTAGGGTAAAATATTGTACTAGGGGTTTTTAGTACTTACCAATATGTACAATATAGTGAACGAACATTATATACATCTATTTTGAAGGAGTCATTATTTTTTATGCGGTGTGAAAATAATAATAAATATAATAATAAACAAAAAAATAATAGTTTGTAGAACTTATCAATTATAATAATTATCAATATTTACAAAATAGTGATGCATGTTATTTTTTAATAATAAACCCATATTATCAAATAGCATAGCAATAATAAGCATGCTTATAAAATTAATGCTAAATTACATTAATTACCATCACTATCACTATAGGTCTCCCAATAATTATTTAAAAACTGAAAAATAAAGTTACGTAAGTTATTAATGTTATAATTTTATAAAAACAACACTTTTTGGTTTGCCGGTATCCCGGAAAAGTATCCCGGGTATAAAAATTATGAGTTTCAAATCTCATTTTTACTCAATTAGTGGTCAACCTATACCTTCTGAACTTAGGGGCATGCCATATTCTATTTCTTTAGCTGTTAACAAGCAGGGGTATGAATAGCGTGTCCTTCGTCCTTGTCTATCTAACTGGCGTATTTCGAAGTGTCTGTGACACACACTCTTTCTTATCAGCTGCTCCTTGGAAAGTCCGACGAGAAGGGGATTAGTTGGCACTAAGAACTGTAACCACAAGCTTCTAAATTTATCGTCCTTTGGAATGTTTAATAAGCGGTGAGTAGCGCTTGTTGCATCGCAACCACTAACACAGCACTTTAGCGTCGCCATGGCAAAAGAGGCGTAAAAAATCTGGCTAGACTCAAGTAATTGTAGTAAATTTCAAACAATTAGGAAAAATTCTGATCAGGATTCTACAACTCAACGAGAAAATCACAGGATTCTTGCAGACATGACATGACTCATGACAGTGCAGTCAAGATGACGTGTTGTTTTTTTTATTATTCGTGCACAGTAGCGACAAACGGGACATTAGGAAACAAGCTGTCTCAGCCGTGGCGAACACTGGCGAATGGCGAACGGCGAACACCACAGATCACTCACTATATTAGTACGCACACAGACAGTGTTTCCACTTTAATAATTTCCTTTCCCCACGCCTAAATTGAGATTTCCCCTTCTCAGGACTTTTTTCCCCTCAAAAACTATTCTGCTACAGTTTTGGCACTAGTCACTAGTAGTAAAAATCTCTTACTTTACTTTTTTTTAACAAACATTTGATTTGCCCTTTTTAGAAAATAATACAATCCAGTTATTCCAAATTTATTTAAGAGCCATCTACCATTTTTTGCCATAGTCCACTCAACTTGCAACTGTCCTCGTCGAGGTCTCACTTCATTATTGCACAGCTATCATTAATTAATTAACTATTTAAATTATATTATCATATAAATTAAAAATGAGAGTAAGTATGTAGGTACATTTTACACAAAAATATATAAATTTAAATAATACGACTAATATACGAATAATACGGAACTGATATCTGAATGGACTAATTATAGGAAAATTTTCCTCAATATGACGAGGTTTTTGTATTTGTTTGATTAGGTTTTACCCATGATTTCCCCATTTTATTCCCTCTAGACCCTAATTTCCCCTCAAAAGAGGAATTTCCCCTAATTGTGGAAACACTGCACACAGTAGTACAACCACTAACCACAGTATATATTTCCTATATTTACCTACAGTTTACAGTTGTGGGTACGTAGTACTAATTATTGTGATCTGTGGTCCGTAGTGTCGTAGTACCCAGGCCGTCGTCACTCCATACAAAATAAATTATGTACGTACTTTGTGCCAACCATATAAAAAAATATATAACCCTACAAAAACCAAAAGCTTTAATTCGCACTGAATCGCGTAGCTATAATAAGATTTTAATTTTAGTCGTATTATACGTCAAATGAAATTATAATTATAATGTTGGTATTTTGTAATTTACGTCAGTCAGTTCGTTTCGTAAATAATTTAAGCAAGAAAGTCTTGATGCGTACTTAGATTTATTTGATTTCTTTTGATAGTTTTTAGTGTTTATAATAGTTTTAATCCATAAGACAGACGTGGGAGGAAAGGTTAAAGGTACTAAGAAAGTGTGAAAGTTGTAGCGTTAGGATTGTACGAAAATGTACGTCTGGCATATTCTTAGCCATATTCCCATGACTGGAGCCTCACAGGTAAATAAATTAGGCAGTTAACATATAATATCTTAATAAATGCACGCAAATTATGATGTTTTATTAATGCATTTGCTTAAAACAGATGAAATAACTAAGAAAATGCATAAAATATTAGAAAAAATAACACCAGTTATAGTGCGGTGCTCATAGATTATTTTTATCGATATTTTCGACGATTGTTTTCTACGCCCGGTATTTCCTCTTGTTTCTAAAATTGCTCATACTCAATTCCAAACGATTCTAAACACTGCACACCGCATGGCAAGAATGTTATGTATTATTATTTATTATATTATTGTTATGTATTATATTATTGTTTCATATTGATATTGTTTTGTTCACTCTAGATGTCACTTATGGGTATAAGCGACATGAAATGAAGATTTGGAAGAAATTAATGCCAACGCGAATAAAATTTCGCAAGCTCAAAGTATAGCACAATGATTAAAAGGTAAGACCTTTCTTTGACGTTACTGTTATTTGCAGTACTCTATTTTTACTAAGAATTTTTTTTTGTTACAGCCCCCAAAGGATTTGACTCAATCATACATCTCACAAACTTTAAAATGGTGCAAAGTTTTGACAACGAGGCTCTTAAAATAGATTTATTTTAACCTTGCTGCATAAATGACTTAATTCTTTCTTGCACTCTTTTTATTTAAAAAAGTAAGCGATAACTATTCACAGCATGTCATCAGGGGAGATACCTATTCTAGATCATTATAAGATATAATATCATTTAATATAAATGTTGACTAGTATTCTGAGTAAATGTGGTTTTATTGGCGTGCTGTGTTGGTATTTATTGCTTGCTTTTATTTTTATATAGGAAGTATTAAATATTTGAGTTTTTTTTTATTATTGATGACGTCACGAATATTATTTTTATCGAGATCGATATCATACAAGTTGGTAAGGTACTGCACTATTGTTTTGACATTTCTTTCTTATGTTGGTAATACTTTTCTTTGGGTCAGGTTGGTAGAAACTACGTTCATAATTGCGAAAACAGCCAGTTAGAAAGTGCCGACTCTATATTACGTGCTCAGTGGTAGTACCCGTAGCACAGAACAGAGAGGAAACGTAGTACATATTATAATAAAGTGTCTAGTACCCGTTACCTACTTACCTACGTACCGTACCGATAATAAATCCCTTTGTATTCTGTGGATAATAAATAATAATAGTAATAGAACTTAATTATGTTATCGTTACTGTTATCTACTATAGTGTTCTGAAATCTGAAAATCTGTGCTAATATCATAACTGTGATCATAACATAATTAAGTAGGAATTCGTTAAATATCACAAACTCATTTATTTATGTATCCCTCTCGCTTCATTGCATGCAATACACAGTGAGCAGTGCCAAACACCTTGCTAAAGCCACCTCGTAGCATGACTATTTCTGTGACCATGAAAAAAATAAACAAAAAGATTCCTGGGCTGCTTCCACCCCCTCTAAAAAGCGAAATTGATGGTAAAATCGCAGACCTCTCGTCTAAAACTATCCCGGAACTGCTCGAACTACGAGACAGGCAAGAAAAATTACTGAACAACAAACATTTTGTCAACAAACTGGCTGATAATGGTGCCAAGATACAAGATTTCCACCAGAAAATATTGCAAGAACTGAAAGCAAAACAGAATGAAGAGCATACTTGCCGTTTATTCGACCAACTAAACTTAAATAAGGAATCAGTGCAGCAAATGGAATGGAATGTAAAAAACACGAATAAAGCTACCTACTTAGATTCGGATGATGATAGCGACCCAGAAGATGTCCTACAGATCTTAAGTCAAACCACATCACAAGAAAAACAAGTGAAAGTAATCCAACCAGAAAAACCCCTTGTCACAACAGATGACTTATTGAAAATAGGTGAAATACCACATATCAAATACATAGTCGAAAAAACCGAAGGACATGTCAAACCAAAACCGACAGGCCAGTTCAAACCTTACAAATCAACTAAAACCGATGTGCACAATCCAGAAAAAGAAATAACAAGAAAAAAGCATAAAAACTGGGAGGTGACTGCGGCAACACCACCCCCGAGTATACATGGACCTGCTAAAGTATTAACAATAGAAGAATCATTGAAATTGCAAAAAGACCATAACATCCATATGAAAGAGGTAGAAGCCCAACATGCCGCTGAGAAATTGTTAGCTAGAACGGGAATAAGAATTGGTGACCTTCCTGAAGACACAACTAAGTTTGGAAAGTATAGAGAAGTACATAGTGAGGATTCTGAGTCAGACCCTGAAGGTTCCGACAAGGAGGTCCATGATGAGGAGCCTGAAAGAGGTGGAGTCATATTTACAGTAATGAAATAGAAACTTGTTGAACAATAGACTGTTTTTAATTTTTGTATAATAGCAATTTGAATTTATACTAACAGAAGAAGTTTTAAGAAACAAGAAACAGAAGAGAAACAAACAGTTTAAGTCACTTGAGATACCCCACCGGGTTAGGTAGGGTTTTTTTCACAAATGTGATTGTGGGGCTGTCCAGTCAATGGCTCACCTCCTGCAGTGTCCTAATTGCCCCACAATACCTACAATGATGACCTTCTCAAAGCAAACCAAAACGCCAAAAACCTGGCATAATACTGGACCAGAATATTATAAGTAGCAAACGAGCCATTTTGACTTGAAAAGAAGTGGACTGCTGGAGTCAATTCATACAGGTTATGTGGACAACCAATATTGCCTGAAATATTTTTGTGAGAGTGAGACGTCTATAAAAACTTATAATACAATGATTAATTAAAATTAAATACAATGACCATTCTTTAAAATTAGTGATTCACTAAATTGAGTCATATAGTTTTCTCTAATAAATGTTAAAAATATGTATACTTAGGTATTTTTGTCCACTATTCCTTAAGGTTATGGGTTCAGCACAATTTGCACTACCAATATGCATTGCTTGAAAAATACCTACGAAAAGATCCCGGAATCGATTTTGTGTACTTTAGAATGGAAAGTTTTGAGCTCTTCTAGGTATATACCATGATAGTTTTAATCAATGTTTGTTGTGACTCATTCTTCTGCTTAGTCAGGAACACATGTGGCGCTAGATACCTACCTGTGTTGGTAGATGCCTACTTAATAATAATAACATCGCTTTATTCTGAAATTCTGAACCCTTTATTCTGTAAGTTTATGTCAATGTGTTTATGATATTTTGCAGTTTGAAATGGAAGCAATTTCGGCCCTAAATTATATAGCAGTAGGATGAATTGTGCCATACCTAATTCATTTTCTGTGCCAACCAGACCTTTAACGCTAGCTTTGAGGGCGTCAATCTCGCAACGCTCTATTTATTCTACCTAGTTGCATCTGCGAAAGTCGAAATAAAGATAAATGTAGGTACAAATACGACATGTAGTACCAACTCATTACCTATGTACGAAATTTCGCTCTTTATAGCCCATAAACCACCGTCTCCGATCTTTGTGAATGGACAAGCGGCGCTAATGTCTATGCTCAAAGGTGTTTTGATAGTGAACCATAATACGAAGCGTTAGTTTCATTTGTAACCACATTTAGTTCAGCTTTGATTCTTAACGCCTTTCGCTTTTTGCGTAGCCAAATCTCTCGAGACAAAAATTCCTTCAAGTTTGACACTTGTACGCGATCACTCGCGGCCGACGCACGCGTGTTAATCTCGAAATTAATAAATTATATTATCGCGAGTGAAAATGGCACCAGTAACAAACGCCGTGGTCGGGATCGACGATGATCAGCGGTTCGCTTTGATGAAGGTAATTTTACTTAATCACTTGATGTGTGGAAGTAGAATTTTGTTTTGTTTACGTGCTTGGGAACTTAAGTGCCGTTAGTTGTTAGCCTACAAACAATGCTTATTATGCATTTATATATGTTATGTCTACATCCAGCAGGTCGATCATATACGCTATACACTCCTGATTATTCGTTTAAGCTATCTTTATTATATTGATTGAGCCTAGTTTTATAATCATTTAATACAAAAAAAGTTTATGGAATGCGGCGCTAATTTGATTTCGGTTGTCTCTAAAGAATTCTGAAGCACAGAACAGTACACAGTACAGTACAGTAGTACAGTGAGAAGTATTTTGTTTAAAGGTATATTAGGTGTAATACCCGCGACTTCGTTCGCGTGTAACATAAGTAGTAGAATCAGGCCTTTTTTCCAAAGGGGTAGGCAGAGATGTACTTACCCAGGATTCAGTCCCATAGTAGGTACATACCCACATTTCGCCAGTATGCTATTTGAGCCTATTGCTATGTACCGGGCATAGTTCCAGACTCCAGGCTGTCATAGAAATAAATTCCTAATGGAAAAATCCTATGTCTTACACTTTGCCTGACCTGGGGATCGAACCCGTGACCTCAGACGGCAGTCGAGCTACTCTCACTACGTCACGTTTGTAATTTTTCTAAAATACAAATATCTTGAGTTATTCTTATAACAACAAGCAACAAACAGAACCGACGGAAAAATAAAAAAAAAAATGTATTTTTTGTTCTTAGTATCTATCGTATTTATATATACAATACAAATATTCATAAACTAGTAAAAATCTGTAATTTTTTATATTTAAAGCAGACACTATTAATAAGGATATAAGTATACAAAAGACAGGTAAGTACAAGTGACATACTACCAAAATAAATAATATTATTATAACATACAATGTACCTACAATATTATATTATATTGAATTAATAAGTTAATTGTTAAATGTCTGCTAATGACTGCCTCGGTGGCGTAGAGGGCGCATGCTCGACTGCCATTCAAGAGGTCCCGGGTTCGATCCCCAGGTCAGGCAAGTGTTAAATATTGGATTTTTCCATTAGGAATTATCTCAATAACTGCCTGGAGTCTGGAACTGTGCCCGGTAGATGGCAATAGGCTCGCCCCCTATTACATGGGACCAATAACATACTGGCGAAATGTGGGTGTATCTACTATAGGACTGAGTCCTGGGTACACCTCTGCCTACCCCTTCGGGAAAAAGGCGTGAATGTATGTATGTTAAATGTCAGTAACGTCATTCAAGTTCAACTTTCCGTAAGACCTGTTTTTTACATATTCATTCAATTAAAAATTAATCCAAGTAGGTTCCAAGTTAATCTAGGTACATTCTGAACACACTAAATCAGTAGTATTAGGGTACTTACCTAGTTATATACGTAATAATTTAATAATTAAGGGGACCCAGAAACCAGCTTACATTTATTATGCATTTGCATTTTTGTGTATTTTTATGCATTTTTTTTTTGCTTTAAAGCGGTCATGCTTAATGAGCATAAGGAATAAGAACAATTCTACGGATAAAAAGAAACCTCGGGCTTCATTTAAATCAGTTTAAACGTATTGTAATGTGGGGTTTCTTTGTTAGAAATAATTTTATTAAAATGTAAACAAAACTCTATGCAATAGTTAAAAATTAACGACTGTCACAAAAAGTAGAAATCTATTTACTTACAAACTCTAGCACATTTTTTCTGTAGTGTGCGCCATTTTGTTCTAAAATAAATGGGGAGCCACACGCAAAGCTGTTTGCAGATGGCGCTCTAATCGACTGTACTTTGTTTACATTTGGGTGTTAGTAGAGCGTTTGCGATTTTCTGCGATATAAATTATGTATTCACTATGACTGTGACTCAACTTAAAAACGAACGCTTCGAGGAAGGAATGCATCAGTTGCCGGGAAAAAGACCAATTTGATAGAAAATGACGATATCAAATATTCAAGGTTATTTTTATTTTTATATATAATTTCCTCTGACTTCTTTTCTCAAAACGATGTTGTCGTTCTAGAGCAGCCGGAGTTTCAGGTTTTACCTTAGTAAAAGTGAATATCGATGGTACAGCTGTCTTTCTGAGAAACCTTGCAAGTGATTCATTACCTGAAATAAATAATAGATAAGGATGTTATGAGCGCCAAGAATGACTAAGAAAGTGGAGAATAGGCATACTAGCTGTACTGATTTACCTGTATATATTATCTAAATAACTCAATTATAAAAATCAGCAATTGTAACATCAATTCACCAAATTCATCACAAATTTTCTAAAATCTACAATCATTCATCACTCTTATTACATTACATCATTAAATCTTTAAATAGAATGTTTATCAACAATTTTATAGTCAATTAATTTATTTCTCTATCAAATTATAAGCACTTTTATCAAATAATCTTCTTTGATGATGCACTGACAATCGTGCAGAAGCATTTGATTTGAATTTTTGAATCCGTAAAGCAGACTCCCATTGTTTTTTGCGTTTGGGATCCATAGGGAACAAATGTATGCCCTTATTATTACAATTAATAGCAGAACACTGCGGCATTTAGATCTATAAAACTCAAAACAACAATATGTAACTTTTTAAATATTCTATATGATTTGACAGTTGTAATGTCAAGGCAAGGTACAGTCGATCATACGCCATCTATCGTGATAAAAAGTTAGTTTTCCTCCCCATTGTTAAGGCATACTAATGTATATATGAAGAATTAGAAATAAAAATAATTAGAAGATAAAATAAGAAGAATTAGAATATAAAATAATGTATTCTTATAATTTTTTATTGTATTTTTATTATTAAGATCATTGACATGTAAAATTATTTTTTATCAATAAAAATCTACATCTACATCTATGTATATGCATAGGGCAGGGTTGCATACCTAGATACCTGAACAAGACGCTTAAAATCGCTCTAAGCATATAGCGCCATCTATTAGTTCCTTGCGCAAAGGATGAAAATATGCAGTAAAATGGCCATAACTTGATTGCATTAACATAGAAGTATCATTTTTTATAGCCACAAGGGACCGCAGATCTGAGTAGGTGATATCAATTTTAACTTGATACCTCCACGCGTTCCAGTTAAAGTGTCTGGACAGATAGACAGACAGACAGACGGACAACAAAGTGATCCTATAAGGGTTCCTCTTTTCCTTTTGAGGTACCTGAGGAACCCTAAAAATATATACTTACCTACCCAAATACAATGTATATGTATTTGTATCGCAAAATAGGTAGTCGACCCTACTTGAACTTCCTTATGACTCGAGTCGTTTTTGTCTGACACTCGTTTTACAACTCTAAAACAGGTAATTTATAAATACTTAAAACTTATACATAAGTACATACCTTATATAATATACATATTATATAAGGTATAGTATATATAATATATATAAGTAAGTACATGTACTTATACATGATATATTAATATATTATCTTAAAAAAATAAAAAATCATTGTTAGGAAATAGTGTAGGAACGTTTCTATAATAAAATCCCAAAAGAGATAACGGGGCTCTCAGAGGGTAAATTCAAAACCTATATAAAATCTATACTAAAGAAGACTTACCTATTATTAAGTAAATCAGTACATAGAGGACAAAGATGCTTGGAAACTTCCGCATTATAGCCATCACGCGGCACCTTCCAAACAAACGAATGTAATATTGTAAAACAAACCAAACCAAATATTGTAAAACAATCAGTTTAAAAAATTAAGCCCTACAAGTTTCTCGTGCGTTCTTCTTGTAAAGGTATCTTTCCGAACACTCATTACTGCACTGTGTAGATTCATTACTGGTTATCTTCATTGACGTAAAAAAGTGTCAGATTGTGACCTATTTGATTAAATCTTTTTGACTTTGACTTTGAATGTATTATGCTTGATTAAACTGTCATAGCCTCTAAGTACAATATTAACACAAGTCATACTCGTTTTTTATTTGCAACAACGTGCTGTCTTTTTTACTCTGAGCTTATACATATAGTTAGGTACTTATAATGTACCTAAGTATAGCTAAGTAAGTACCAAATATTCCGCTTCATAATGGCTGTACCTAATTATCTGAGGAAGTTTCATCAACTATCAAGTTTTTGCCACTTATACTTGTGAACATAAAACTTTGATACCTAATTGTAACTACAGATGTCAGTCTTAATATAGTAACATTGCGCAGTTTAGGTACGTTACGAGGCATTGGTTTCGGTTCCAAAACTCGGAGCATCTGATTGATATTATACTTATTATATTATTATGTATACTTCGACTTCGGTTCAGATACATATTAACCGGAGGGACAGAACAGATTATATTAACAGATTATAACCTAACACTAGTACTTATTAAGTTTTATTTTTACTAATAACATTTGTTACTAACATAACTAACACACTATGATCTATGGATCTGAATGATCTGAAATAAAAGAATTTTATTTTATTTATTATTTATTCCTACGTATGGGGCTTATATCAGAGGTCAATGCACAACGTAGCAGCGGGGCGGTTATTAAAATAATTTTATATTATACAAAACTAATTAACTCAACATGCCAAACTGAGATCGCTACCTATATTTTGCCTAATCCGAAACTTTAATTTTTAATAAAAAAATCTATTTATTACATAATTATTTTATTTTCTCGCAATCGTAGTGAAAATTTAAGTGTCAATACACGACGCTAAAAGCCATAATAACTTTGTTTCTATTTACTCCCTCTTACATATAATTGGTCATTTTAGCCCCTTGCAAATTAGTATAATTTTTATTTGTCGCGCGGAGAAGCATATAGTCCCGGATTTACGAATTTTTTGAACCGAGACAGAAACATGATAATGGCGCCCCTTTCTCCAGCTTTCAAATAAATTACTTTAGGAAAAAATGTTCGAAATAAAATATTAATAGCTAAATGACGTCAATTTCAGTAAAAAGACGACGACGTAAAGAGACTATTGCTGCCACGGCAAATCTCAAATCCGCATCTCGAGTCCACAAGATCACTGGTGGTGTGGGCCTGTGTGGCGCCTTTTTCTTACAAGATGACAGTGAGCCAACCGGGCTTCCGTATACGAAACTGCCGCCCGGCGGGTGCTGACTTCAGTTCCGACTTCGATAAACCATGTTTAAACCTATCCAGACTTCGGTTCCTATAAAACCACCACCGTAATGACGCGGTCTAACAAACTAACAACCAAGTATCGCTATAATAGCTAATAATAGAGTAAGTTTTCAACTTTGCTTCATTATGTTTGACATTGGAACGACCCCAAGGTACCTAATTAATAAATCTTTCGCAATTTAATTATACAGATACGGTGTTAAGTAATTGATATCATATTTTTAATAAGATAGCATTGAAAATATAAGATAAAACATAAAAATATTGCAATTGAAATCAGCGCATGTTTTAATGTTAAAGGAAAAAACTACTTATTAGCTCCTGGATATTGCAACAAAGTAACAATTTAGTAAATTTACTGGTAGACAAGTAATTCTTTGGGCTTACTCTATGCCGAATGCCGGTGTACTTTTAACTTTTGTTAATTTATTGTAATATTGTAACTCATAATTACCTATGTAAATCATAGGGTGTTTCTTTTCGGAAAGTTCGCGTAGCACGGTATAATAGCGACGTAGACCGTAGCGTTTAATGTAGCCCGCGTAGCACTTCTATAGACATTTTCGGGAAATGCGCATACCACCGTAGCATTTTGTATCCCGTCGTAGCCCGCGTAGCAGTTGTTTCCCACCGTTTGACGACTAGCGACTTAACTGAGCCGTACTAGCATTTTGTATCCCGTCGAAGTAGAACTTTGATGTTTCTCTTTTGTTTGGTAGGTTAATCCAGAGGTTTCCCGTATTAAAAAAGTCATATAACCCGTTAAACAATTACTAACTGAACACCAAGAAACCCTACTCGTAAGTAGCTCATTAGTACCTAAAAACGGCTTTATCTAGTAAACTACTCAATCTTTCATAGCAGTGTGATATATTTTTGGAATCTGGACGCCACTTGCTAACGATATGATAAGATCCCCCATAAGAATAGTTAATGGCGTTCTATGGGGGACTCCTGTGTTCAGCGGTGGAGGTCTTCCAGCTGATGATGATGATGACACACATTGATTTAAAGAAAAGGGGAGATAGGGTACGTTCTCCCAGCGCTTACTCAACACCTGGCACGTGCAATTTGCTCAGTGCAATAAAATATAATGAACAAAGATAGAAAGACGTACCTAAGACAACAATATTAGTCAGTGCAACTGAGACAACAATATTAGTCGCTAATACGACCCCACTTTACTGACGTACGTGAACCTAATGGGACCTAATTAGAGCTTTCCATTCTGAAAAGTCAGCACCTCATCTCCCCTTTTCTTTAAATCAATGATTGACACGTGACTTATTTACAGTCACCAATAATTTGTTATCTTAACACCAATTACGTTAAAGCAGAAATATTATATTACACACGTTGATTGTTTTTGATAGGAACAATCCTTTGTGAGAAGGAAGTTCCTTTTAGATCTCACGAAAAGTTTGTCAAATGTTACAGATACCATCTTACAGAGAACAGAGGACCTATTTCATCATTAAAATGCTCTAACTTATACATAGATTTATCAATGTCGTGCTAAGTAATATTATAAATCTCAAATCTCAGTACAATGTAAAAAGTTACCTTTGTAACAGATAAACAAAACGCTAGCGTGTTCTAACTCGATCTCATCCTCGAGCTGGGCCAACAGGAAGTAGCCCAGAGGTTATAGCCCGTTGCGCAAAGTATGGAAATGTGCGGTAAAATGATGCTTACCATCAGGCACCTGATTGGTCGTCTTGTTACTCACTATCATAAACAAAATTAAGATAAGTAATCTAGAATCTTGAAGATCTTAATGTCCACAAAGCGCGACGAATGACTAATAAAAACTTATAAATTACCTATACGTACTTATCTAACTTAGTTACAAAATATGCTTGCATGTTGCATTCACTTCTCACGTAACGATTTGAATGCACTTCGCTGATGAGATTATTATAATGTCTATCGACCACTTCCTAGACCTACATAATACTAGACCATATTCTCCTCTCGGTAACAGGTGCCATTTTGTTTACCTATTTCGCCATTAGTATCTGCTACATCTAATAAGGAACAGAAAGCCGGCGAACGACGAAGACTACGGCGCACAGTATATAATAAAGGTGAACCCCGTCTCATCGCAATTAGCTATTTCTTACATATAATGGGGAATGGAAACACGACTGACGCGACGGACGGCGGTTTTGTGCAATGGATGATGAGATAATAGAAAAAAAATTAAGTGCTTTGACAGAATCTCAGGTATTTTACCTATTTAATAGTTACGTGACGGTCGATAACATAATAATATAACAACACGATCTTTTCCAAAGAGCAGGCATAGGTAGAGGTGTACCCAGAACCCAGTCCCATAGCCTGTAGGGTATTATCTCTCATATCTAATTAGAAACACCAAAGATAATAAGAAAATCTTATAACACCCCGGTCAGGGGTTAAGAATAGCAGTATGTATTCTCTAGGTATCTGATTAGAGCAAGCGTTTCAGTCATTGAGTCTTGAATACTACACCGGAAACAATACCCGAATCCGGATCGGGTATCTGAGTTGAAAAAGCGTTTCACTCATGACAATATCTTAAATACTCCACCCGAATTAAGAACGCTCGCAACTTTTAATAGGGGAATGGTTTAATATTTACTTAAAACTTGAACTTTATTTTTTTACTTTGTTTATATAATTTTATGTAACTTTATTAGTTTGTATGAATAAGTGCTATTAACTCTCCCGCAGCTCAGTTTCTGAGAACTGGGGTTCTGAATACTGGAAGGCTTTCCATATACACTGTGGCGTCCATTTCACGATAGGTCAGGCGTCAATCCGTGCCATCAATCATGATTGACACTTGGTAACGGACAACATACTTATTTCTTGAATGACCTAAGTTATTACATTATGTGACAATAGATTCACATTTAAAAATAGCCGTGACGGTGGCAAAACTGCCTTGTCTGAACACTGAATGCGTGTTCTCTCGTTGTATGGACCAGCCTTCTGTTCTGTATATTTTATGCATCTGCGGTAGTAGTGAAAGGTTGTTTTCTATTTTCATTGAACTCCAGTGAATGGAAAAAAGACTGTAACATAGTATGCAGCTCTGTGGTTTTTACGAAACTTATGTGATATACTGATTTACTGATGTCAATTAATGTGAATGTTGACGAGACGTACATTTAGTAGGACCGACTAATCTAAGCGAGTTACACTTCAGTTATTTTTTGTGTCAATTCTTATACCATAGCTACTTCAAAGCTTTGTAATTATATATAGGTATAAGGTTTATACCTACTTTCCCGTCTTTCTTCTATGTTTGTACCTATATCTTGCAAATAGGTACATATGTATAAGGTATAAATAGGCCTAGAGTGCCTAGGTACTTACAATTTGTCCGACTACCCAAAGCGTAAATATTTACTATTTCAATCTATGTACCTACTAAGATTAATTTAATATGATAACATAATTAGGTATATACTTAATCGTCAGGTATACCTACTTATTATTATTTATCCTTATACCTACTTACATCACGTATCTGCCAGGTATATACTGGAACCTAAGTATATGAATTAATTTTAGTCTAGATTATCTTTATAGAGATACTAAGAGGTGCCTGTGTAGTCCTACGAGGACAAGGTAAAACTCATTACATCCTGAGGTATGGCGACCATTTCTAAGTTACCCATGTAATATTGCTTAACTGTTTATGCAATACAGCAACCGGCACTTATGCCCGGGCTACACGAGGCTAGTTTTTCAAGCTAGGATAGCAAGCTAGTTTTTTACCAAACTGTCCTGGCTTGCTGACCTAGCTTGGAGCATGCTAGTTCTGTTTACATGAGGCTAGATTTTTTTAAGCTAGTACTTACTGGAGTGCTGAGGCCACTCATCCAAAATGCATACGAAAAAAAAAAACACTATTCGACTAAAACAGTTGCTTCGAAAACTGTGCCATTTCGCGCTAGAAGAACTAGAAGAGGAACTACAAAAACGGGTGTGGACAAGACCGTGGATTTTACGAAGAGATAAACGTGGATCACTTGATATTCTGTTGAGTCTAGGTAAAGCCAAAAATACAAAACAAACCAAACGCGTGGTTCCTGTTTACTAGCCAACTACAAACTAGCTTCGCCGGTCACATGAAGCTAGTAAACAAGCCAGGATAGTAAAATCAGTGGTGGGGGGACGCTACTAGCCTGAAAATAGAACTCCATCCTATTAAAAACTGCCCTGGCTTGTAAACTAGCTTACTAGCTTACAAATGAAGATAGTTTTGTCTACACGAAGCCAGAAGTACTAGCTTGCTAGCTTACTAACACTAGCTTGCTATCCTAGCTTGAAAAACTAGCCTCGTGTAGCCCGGGCATTAGGTGCTTTATAAGTGCATCCACCTACCAAACTGGAATCCGTTTGAAATTAGTGTGATGAAAAGCTGGTTTCAATTATTTTGATATAATACATATAAATATACATATAATACATAGTACAGTTTTCTATCCTAGTTTGGGACCAGGTGACTGAGTGTGGAAGTTGTCCCATATTATTATTATTATATTATTGTTATTATAATAATGAATAATATCACTAGCTATGCCCCGCGGTTTTACCCGCGTAGACATCATTATCGTGGAAATATCGGTAAACAGTACTCTTTGTGTAATGCTAGTTTATATACTAGACTATACTAGAGTCTAAAGTACCTACCTACCTACATACCTAATTCAGACCAATCGGTCCGGTATAGTTTTAGCGTGAAAGATTAACAACATAACATAACATACATTCACGACTTCCCGAAGGGGTAGGCAGAGGTGTACCCACGACTCAGTCCCATAGTAGATACACCCACATTTCGCCAGTATGTTATTGGTCCCATGTAATAGGGGGCGAGCCAGGGTTGGCAATGTTTAAAACATTTGTTTAAAACAAGTGTTTAAAACACTGTTTAAAACACTGGGCAAAATACATGCCTGTTTAAAACATGTTTTAAAACAATTTGTTTTAAACATGTTTTAAACATATATAAAAAACATTAACAACATTAAAAACATTATGTTTTATTTAATTTATTACACGTCTATAATAATTTTTGAACAGTAACATTATAATTTTGAGGAAAATTGTAAATTTTGTTGGCAACTCTGAGCTTTCAATTTGGGGAATTCCTTAGATTCAAACTAATCTGGCTGACGGAGGAGACCCCAGCCCAACAGACTAGAATAAGTGAACAAAATAAGGAATATTCTATTGCGGGCTGCGGGTAAATAAAAAAGGATGAATATAGTTTGCTCAGCATGTGCAGCATGTGGTGTCTCTTTTGCTTATTGTCGTCGATTGTGCAGTGCAGACTCGTATGTCTATGTCAGGTCAGCAGGGTTAATTGATATAATTTGATAGCCTCGTTGGCTCAGATGGTAGTAACTCTGCTCTCTGAGCTGCAGGCCCCGGGTTCGATCCCCGGCCAGGTCAAACATTTGTGTGCATTAACATGTCTGTTTGATCTGTGTCAGGGTGTTTTAAGCTTATATAAGTATGTATATCAGTCATCTGGTTACCATAATATAGGCTTCTAGCCTAGTTTGGCACCGGATGACCGTGTGTGGAAGTTATATATAAGTTATTGTTATTATTATAATTTTGATAGCGTATCTGCCGCCAATTCGCCAAGTTGAGCAAAAAAGCGGCACGGCCGTACCATCACTTTTCGAAGCAGTTCAGGCCATTTTCAACCCAGTATAACTTCGTTGTGGATAAAACTAGAAGCCTGAATTTTCAGTAACCTACAGTATCCCTGCTTGGTATTATATAAACACGGTATATTTCATTCAATTTGAATCACTGACAGACTGATCATCAAAACTCTAAGGCACTTTTAGCAGACATAGAAGCTTCAAATTTAGAATATAATTAGTGTTTAGTGTATAAATTAAGGAAAAACTAAAATATTTTGTAATTTCAATCCAGTTTTCTAGATACACCAACTGCACAAATAATAAGTAAATATTAAAAATCTTTTATTTTTTAAATAAAATAGATTGACTTGGCCATCGCATGAAAACACAATGTATCTCACATATACATACACTTCTTTCATTACCATTTGTCTAATTTTAAGTAAGAAAAAGGTAGACCTCCTCCTCCTAAGTTACTTACCTCAATCACAGATCAAATCAGTAATTAAAATTGTTTAAAACATGTTTTATTATTTTTTTTTTTTTTTCTTTTTGTAGTCTGCTTCTTGGCAATCTGTCTGGGCAACAATAATCCAAGCTGCTGTTTGATGATCTCACAGTGTCATGTCGTGTTTATCAGGAGATTTGTCCATTGAGTCATCTCTCATTCTTTGGGCACGAATCTTGCTGCTAGTCCATGTATGTTATGGCGTTTCAGCCGGGAGAATATTAGACTCCCTGGACCTTGTAGTTGAGCAGCAAGTTCGTTTTTGTGCCTAAAAAGTCGACTTTGATAGCCTCTGCTGTATGGTTCTATTTCTCCCTTGACACTTTTCAGATTTATGTCAGCATACATAAACTTGTTGCTGATATGTTGCGGTATGCTCAACATGTTCCTGATGGTTTTACTTTGGAATCTTTCCAGTATTTCTATATTGCTGTTGCTAGCCGAGCCCCACAACTGGATTCCGTACGTCCAAGTGGGTTTGATAATGGCTTTGTAGATGGCCATTTTGCTCTCGAAGGTGAGTTGAGATTTACGTCCGATCAGCCATTGCAGATTTCGGGTTTTGGTGTCCAGTTGTTTACGTTTAGTCCAGATGTGTTTCTGCCAAGTGAGTCTTCGGTCCAGGTGCATTCCCAGATATTTGGCATCCTCTGCTTGCGGGACAGGCTCATTGTATAATAGGACTGGTGGGCATGTTTCTCGTCTGAGCGTGAATGTTACTTGGACAGATTTGTCCTTGTTGGCTTTAATTCGCCATCTTGTAAACCACTCCTCCACTAGCTTCAGATGTATTTGTAGATTTTCCGATGCTGTGTGTGGGCTCTCGTGCACAGACAGAAGGGCTGTGTCATCTGCGTATGTGGCTGTGGTGGTGATCCCGTCTTGAGTTGGTAAGTCTGCAGTGAATATCAGGTATAGACATGTATTAAACATGTATAAAACATGTTTAATACATGTTTAAAACGTGTTTAAAACGAATCAAATAAAACATTTTTGCAAAAATTTATTTAAAACAGGTTTTTTTTGTTTGTTGATTAAAACATGATGTTTTGTTCTTTTTAAAAAAAACCTGTTTTTTGCCAACCCTGGGGCGAGCCTATTGCCATCTACCGGGTCACAGTTTCAGACACCAGGCAGTTATTGAGATAATTCCTAATGGAAAAATCCAATATTTAACTCTGCCTGACCTGGGGATCGAACCCACGACCTCTTGATTGGCAGTCGAGCATGCGCCCTCTACGCCACCGAGGCAGTCAACAAACATCCACCCATCACGTGTCTCGCTACTCGCTCACACGTACATTTTTAAAGATATAAAAAATTAAAAATATTACATTTAGTTACATAAAATAAAGACAACTAGGTTCTAAAAAATAACAATATTAAGATTCAGTAAAAATCCAATTTAATTCAAACAATGTTATGTTATTACAAATGCTATTAAAATTATAGTTATTGACAATTAACTGAGCTCAAAACTGGTTCCGAGATCAAATGGTTAGATTTAAAAGGCAGTATATACCTAGGTATCTCCGATAATTAATTTTCTAGGTCAATAATCCTATACATGAGTACGCTTTATGAATATTAATCATGCTCTACAAATCTACTGTGAACTCTACAAGGTAACAAGGTTGTAGTCATACATAATTTATAGAAAATGGTTCAGCCGATCAGTTTTGTATAAAATAATTTTTTTTTTTGGGAATCTGGCGATTCTTTATTGTGTACTAGCTGTGCCTCGCGGTTTCACCCGCGTTGCCATCGTTCCCGTGGGAATATCAGGAAATAACCGCATGTGTTATTCCAGGGTCTAAGCTACCTATATACCAAATTTCAGCCTAATCGGTCAAGTAGTTTTGGCGTGAAAGAGTAAAAAACATCCATCCATCCATCCTCACAAACTTTCGCATTTATAAATATTAGTATAGGAAATCTTTCGGTTTGACGGGTAGTTCAGTAGTACTTATTATATTGTGTATACCTAAACTAGCGATTTCTTACAGAGGACACATAATAATATTGTATTTGTAGGCCTCTTTTGCAGGGGGCCGCCTCGGGGAGTACCACATCTTTGCCAGTTATTCATCCGCCAAGCAGTAATGTGCAAACATTAGTATGTTATGAAGGGCAATGTTACCGCAGCGAAATTACTGGGCATGACGCGATTCAACAACTCGTATCTCAGGGTGACAGACGCAGTGCAGTGGCGCGCAGAATTTTGAACTTTATAACACTGGGTGGGACTGTGTCTAATATGGACAATCATGATATAAGCATCATGATTGTCCGTCCTGCCCCCTTATTACGGACGCAACAGAAGTGTGGAAAGCGTTTAAATTGCTAAATGTCTGCTGTCAAACGCCATACAAAAATATGACGTTTGACAGCAAAATTTACTGCTGTTGTTACGCGATTGCATGTTCGTAATACCACCCCGGATTTGCTCGTCTGGTCACTATCATAAAAAAATAAAATAAGTACAGAGAATCTTTTGCTTCCATCATTCTTCCTGTCCTTATCCCACATTAATTGGCTCTTTCACGCATATCCTCATTCACACAGTTCATCCATGTTTTGGACGCTCTCTTCCCTCATGACTACCGAATCTAACGATCTACGGTAGAGTTAAGCTGACTTACTATTCTCGCTATGTTCTGCTCTCAAATCTACCAAAAGATCTCATTATTCTCTGAATCAAAGTAATCCGCGTGATTACAAAACCAAGGCCAAAACACCGCTACTGGATGCAATATATCTCAATAACTGCTTGCGTCACATAATATTTACTTACCAAATACTACTTACCATATTGACAAGTGTAGTTTTAGTTATTTTGTGCTCTAATGCAAGTGACTCTTTATCGTGAATTCGGTCAAGGTTACTTCCATTCATAAACCAAATAGGCACAGAAGGCTTCATACAACGAGCGAAAACACGTAACCTACGTGTTATATCGTGCGAGAAGACCATCTTCGATGACGTCACGCCAGGCTCACTTTTGGCATCATGCTGTTCTTCGATCTGAGACGGAGGGAGCGTAGTGCAGAAATCCCTTCCGCTTGTTAGATCGTTCTAAGCGTTAAGTAACGATATGGTTTAAGATTTTAAAATTTCTATGGATTTGCGCTAGTAAACCCTCCCGCAGCTCAGAAGTACTGGGATTCTGAATAATGAATACCACTGAAGGGTTTGTGTATACGCCGAGACGCAATTCGGCACGACATTCTCCCGTCACATCGAATCGAGTCGCGTTGCTGCGTTTTGTCGATTACCTACCTAGAAAAAATCTCGCGGAAAACCACTAAGCGTGAAGCAGCCTGGGCTTGCTCCATAGAATAAATTTTCTTTTGATATATTTTCATGTTTCTCAAGAAATAAATGTGATTGAATCGACCTTCTGGTTGTGTTTATTATGGGCCTCCATTTGAGGATAATATAATATGGAAGTATGGAATAGAATAGACAACATAAATAAGTAAATTGCACAGGATTTCGCTGATGCCTTACTGCCTTTGTGCAAGATCATATTTTATTATTGGCAAAACAAAGATTTATTTTCAAGGTAGAACTAATATAACTTAAACTGTGGGCTTATTCAGGTGTTCGCGCGTAATATAATGAGGCTCGTAAAAATACATGAACTATGAATAATATCCTCAAATAATGTTATTCTAAAGATAACAGACGCTAAAAAATATTTCGTCACTAACATTATGTGGTACATTAATATACGAGTAGGATTAATTAGTTTTACACTTAAGTAGGTACATTCGTAAATCATTTTAACACGCTTTTCATTTTAAATGAAATTTTTAAACCCGTGTTGTGTAATTCGAGTTTGAAATTGGAGGCATTTCTTTGGTTATATAGGAAAATACTTTTTCAGACAATCCAAGAGCGTGAACTAAAACTTCACCGATTCGGACGATTCGATGCGGAGATTTCATATAAAAATAATTCAAAAATTCGTTTAGAACTAGCTCCTACGACGCGTTCGGCGTGCGTTGTGCGCGTTGTCATTACAAAGAGAACCTTACCCAAAATGCCACGGGCCCCTGGGCTTACTGGGCCCCCGGGCTGACGAGACCCCGGCCCGAAAGACCGCGTACTCGTAATAACGTAACATTTTTAACAAAATATAGTAAATATTATAAAGATTATAATGTAACTACTTAAAATCAATTACAATAAGCCTCCAATAAGAACCTATATAAATTAGATTCTTCTTATTTATAAAATAATTTAACTGCTCGCGCCTTCATTGTTATAGGTAGGTAGTTAAAACTATAATTTTTTCGCGCTCGCAGAAAGCTGCTCGCGCTTTCATTGTAGTGTAGTAAATGAACGGATTCTTTGTATGGGGACCCATGCATTAATTCCTCAGTCGATGAAACTTTGCAGGGTTATAAAATAGTATGAACCAAGACTTATTTTAAAAAATCCAAAAAAAAAACCACACGGAAGTTAGGTATTTAACCTAAAAACACAAATCTGTTAATATATTGAACCGAGTAATTTCTCAGTCCAAATTTATTTTACCAAATGAGTTATTTATACCAGTATGTGATACTTGATAAAAATCCAAAACTTTTGTCAAGTATTATATTGCTTTTTTAATACAATTCCTTTTTATGGCCCTCATTTTCATCGGAAAATTTCTCAGTCCTTTTTTTTTTCTTATATGATCTTAGAATGTTATTTAGCGTTACGAGTAAGAAAATCCAAAAAAAAAATGCATTCCAATATTGTTATATGTTAAACTATAAATAACACTGTATGGAAAATTTCTCAGCATTATTTTATTTTTTAAATATGTTAAGTAGTCACACAAACACACAAATCCGAAATATCCAAAAAAAAATCCATCCAGAACACCAAGATTTTGGAAGCGAAGATAAATCTATCCCGCGTTTACACGCAATAATGTGCCGTCTTGCTTTACCAGTTGGGTGCAGATTAGCGTGCTCGCGTTAATAGTAAAACTTTTGACTCGCTTTTCAAGACATTAATACAGAATTATTTATTTTTTGTGTTATATACACTATACTATAATGCATCTATGTACGTAATTACATATCAACACTACCTGTTGCCAGCGGCTCCGTCTGCGTGGACTTTGGTTATCGCGCGTTATCCATGCGGGTGGAGCTATGTCCTATGGAGCTAAGTAGCCTATGTCCTATTCCAGAACCTAATCTACATGATGTGTGCAAAGTTTCATTCCGATCCGTCCAGTAGTTAAAGCGTGATTGAGTGACAAACAACCAAACTTTCGTTTATAATATTAATAGGCTATCTCTGTATATAATTATAGATATATAAAATGATATTGGTTGATTTATTTATTTACATTAGCAAATCACGTATTTGAACTAGAAATGAAAAGGATAGATGTTTTGCCGGATACCGGATACCGAATATTCGGCAAACCTAGAAGCCGGATGGACAGATATCCGGCCGCCGAATATCCATCCGAACATAGCCGATTGGCGAATTGTTACACGAGCAAACCGTACGAACGATCGGGTGTGTACAAAGTGGGTATAAAGAATAGGCCTGGATACGTAATACCGTTTATTCTGGCTATCGATTATTGCTAAGTGGTGATACAGACGCTTGCGAGTTTTAATGTATGGAGGCGCCATCTATTGAGACGAACTTAAACTAAACTTCTCATACATACCGCCCACCAAGGACAAATGCAATTTGGCCTTTAATATTAGCCGCCGCCCACCGTGACTTTACCTAGGTAGGTCAAGTGTCCTACGCACAGCACAAGTATTGTTCTTGGTGAGGTATTTACAATCAATCCTTAAATATTAAAAATCTAGCTTATATCTAATCCTACATTTCACAATCAAACCGGAAACGGTAACATACAGAGTTTGGAAGTAGGACGCTTATTTCACAATTGTTTTTTGTCCGCAACGTAACGACGCGAGTAACGTTCTCGGACCCTGTATGTTTGGCAACCACCCGTCTAAGTAGGCATCTACATGGTGATAAATTCTCCTCCTTGATTAAAACCACATCCCTAATCCCCGGTTCAGGTTGCTGGTAAGCCCATCTATAACGATGAAAAAATTTGTGTGTGCTGTGCATCCGCGAAAATTAGATCAGTAAGCGCAGATTTCTTCGGCAGCAGTATAGGATACCTAACATCTTCATTGCCCGAGATGTTATTCAATCGACCTTCAACTCGCAATAAACCCTCACCATCAACATAAGGATTCAATGATTTCAGACGTCCCTTGATTTTAATGAAATGGTCGTTCCTTTTAAAAAGATCCAACTCCGCCTTGAAATGTTCACCTTGACATTGTTTTATGCAAGTCTGAAGCGCATGTGATAATTCTGCTGGCGTGAGATGCTCCTGACGATTTCGTTCATTAGCTGGCTTTTTCAGTTCGAGAAAGCGTCGACGATAAACTATAACTCGTATCAACTTCGTGAGTGATGAGTATCTCTTCCAATTTGAGACGTCCGGTATCGCTAAATTAACTTTAATCTCTTCCATTTTTCTTCAAAAAAAGGTGATAACACCTTGTTGAAGAATTACAGACACATCTCGCTTCTGAGCCATGTTTATAAGTTGTTTTCGAGGATCATTACGAATCGTCTCAGTCGCAGGTTCGATGACTTCCAGCCGTCTGAGTAAGCAGGTTTCCGAAAAGGCTACAGCACCATAGACCACATCCACAAGCTACGCCAAATTATACAGAAGACCGAAGAGTATAATTTGCCATTATGTTTAGCGTTCGCTGGCTGTCCATAGAAGGGTACTGATCCCTGCACTTACGTATGGTAGTGAATGTTGGGTCTGGCAGAAGAAGCATGAAAGTAAGATTAATTCTGTGGAGATGAGAAGCCTGTGAAGCATGACTGGAGTGACTTTGATGGACAAAATGAGGAATAGTGCGATAAGGGAACGCTGTGGCGTGGTAGAAGATGTAGTGACAAAGATAGAGAAAGGAATGCTGAGGTGGTTCGGACATGTGGAGAGGATGGATGAAAGGAGATTAATAAAAGAGATTTATAAGGATAGTGTGAATGGTCAAGTCGGTAGCGGTCGACCTAGGCGTACTTTTCATGAACAAGTTGACGTTGTTCTTAAGAAAAGCAAAATCAAAAGTACCTACAACCGACGAGCATGTATGAAAAATGTCATGAAAGTGAACGAAGCGAAAGTTGTATGTCAGGATCGTAGCAAGTGGAGGTAAATAATCTCTGCCTATCCCACCGGGAACAAGGCGTGACTGCATGTATATATGTATGTTTAGCGTTTGTGGACTATGAAAAGGCCTTTGATTTGATCAAGACATGGGCGGTGCTCGAGTATCTCTAGCGATGCCATATTGACTATCGGTATATCGAAGTGTTGAAGTACTTGGATAGGAACGCCATTATGTCGGTTCGAGTACAGGACCAGAGTTCGAAGGCGATCACGTTGAATAGAGGGGTAAGACAGGAAGACGTCATATCTCCGAAACTGTTTACTGCCGCAATGGAGGACGCCTTCAAGCTTCTGGAATGGCAAAGGCACGCCATCAATATTAATGGCGAATACATCACTCACCTTCAGTTTACCGACGACATTTTAGTCATGGCAGAATCGATGGAAGATCTTAGCATGATGCTCGAAGACCTCAATCGAGTTTCTCAACGGGTCGGCCTTAAAATGAACTTGGACAAGACGAGGGTGATGTCTAATGCCCATGTTGCGCTGACCCCAGTACCGGTTAGTAACGCGATTCTAGAAGTTGTTGACTCTTACGTCTACCTAGGACAAGTAGTCCAACTTGGTAGGTCCAACTTCGAGAAAGAGGTCAACTAGGCTGGGCAGCGTTCGGAAACCTACGTAGTGTCTTCTCGTCCAAAATACCTCAGTGCCTCAAGTCGAAAGTATTCGACCAATGTGTGTTGTCAGTGATGACTTACAGATCTGGAACGTGGTCCCTGACTGTGGGCCTTATCAGTAAGCTCAAAATAGCGCAACGAGCTATGGAGATTGCTATGCTCGGGATTTTTCTGCGAGATCGAGTCAGAAATAAGAAGATCCGTAGACGAACGGATGCTACCGACATAGCCCAGCGGATTAGAAAGTTGACTTCAACTTGCTAATCCACTTGGCAATGGGCAGGGCACAGCACGTAGAACTGATGGCCGATGGGCCGTAAAGTTCTCGAATAAAGACCACGGACTGGTAAGCGCAGCTTAGGACGTCTTCCCACATGGTGGAACAGACGATCTGATAAGTACGGCAGGAGCACGCTGGATGCAGGCCGCTTACAACAGAACTGGATGGAAATCTAAGGCCTGTGTTCAGCAGTGGACGTCCTATGGCTGATATAATGATGACAATGATGATGATGGCACCTTTTGAAGAGGATAAAACGCGATTGCACGTGATATTGATTCTTTTCTCAATTCAGTACGCATTGGTCGCGATCGTGAAACGTGATCCTTATGGTGGTCAGTTAATTCTGTACAATACCTAAACTTAACAAATTTTGCTAGTATTTATTTTTTAGCACCCTGCAGCAGTGTATACAGCGATAGACTTTTTTCGGAAGCTGACCTTGTATACGAAGATAAGTGAAACCGTTTGTTGCAGCATAATTCATTTAATACCTATTAAGTAGCCAGCTTTACGGGGGAAAAGATAAAAAAATGATAAAATAAAAAGTATTTTCAGCAATATCCGCTTTTGACTACGATAATATGAGCCGTATTGGCCGTGGAGTTACCAGCTTGAGAACAGTGCTCCACCCTCTCTACTCTCTACCCGTGGTTGCCGTAAGAGCCGGCTAAAGGTTAACAGATCCGGAGGACGAGCAGCAGCGTCCTCTGCAAAATACCATCGATCTGCGCTCGACAACCCGCCTGCCAAGCGTGTCGAGTATTGGCAAAACCCCCCTTTACGGGGGAAGCCTATGTTCAGTAGTGGATTACCAACGGCTGAGATGATGATAATGAATATGAGCCACCATGATAGTTTTATTTCCTCGCCACACACCCTCGCCACGACACGACAGCCTCGTTGGCTCAGATGGTAGTAACTCTGCTTTCTGTGCCGCAGGCCCCGGGTTCGATCCCCGGCCAGGTCAAACATTTGTGTGCATGAACATGTCTGTTTGATCTGTGTCTGGGTGTTATAAGCTTATATAAGTATGTATATCAGTCATCTGGTTACCATAGTACAGGCTTCTAGCCTAGTTTGGGACCAGATGACCATGTGTGGAAGTTGTCCCATATTATTATTATTATATTATTATTTCTCAATAGCACCTAAGGAGTTTGATGAAAAAAGTTTGGTCATAAAAGTACTCAATTAAAAATTAACAAGCGAATAAAAACGTTTTGGTTGAAATGAAGTTTGTTGGAATGGCGGAATATTTTCAAATAGTAAATCTAATAATGTCGTTTTACATTTAATTAAAAGAAATGTTTTCGGTTACTACTTTTTTGATATATTATTACCGGCAAAAAAGTGTTATTTTATTTTATTATTAATATTCATATACGTCACAAGTTTGTTCATTCGTGGCCGAAGGCTCATAGAAAGAGGACAGAAGCCTTTATATTTATTTATCACTAGCGACCCGTCCCGGCTTCGCACGGGTAGCCGAAGTAGGTATAGTGGACGTTTATCAGGAGTAAATTCGTGATACATTGTATGTTAATAAATATAACCCTAATGGTTTACGCAGCGCTCGCAAATTAATGACTATTTCTGTTACAATGACCAAACCTTAACACATGTTATAATTTATCGTGGGCTATTTTGAAGATATTGATGAGTACTACAAACCCCTAGTACATTACTTTATTCTACCACCAATACTTTTCACACCACATGAAAAATAATCACTGCTTCGATTATTGTGACTAAACCAGAAAAGATGGATATAATCTATGTATACTGTTTTGTAGGTATTGATAATTAATACAATCCCCTAGTACATTACTTTAATCTACCACCGATAGTTTTCACATCGCATGAAAAATAATCACTGCTTCGATTATTGTGACTAAACCAAATAAGATGGATATAATCTATGTATACTGTTTTGTAGGTATTAATAAGTACTACAAACCCCTAGTACATTATTTTACTCTACCACCAATAGTTTTCACACCGCATGAAAAATAATCACTGCTTCAATTATTGTGACTAAACCAAAATAGATGGATATAATCTATGTATACTGTTTTGTAGGTATTGATAAGTACTACAAACCCTAGTACATTACTTTACTCTACCACCAATAGTTTTCACACCGCATGAAAAATAATCACTTTTTCGATTATTGTGACTAAACCAAAAAAGATGGATAGAATCTATGTATACTGTTTTGTAGGTATTGATAAGTACTACAAACCCCTAGTACATTACTTTACTCTACCACCAATAGTTTTCACACCGCATGAAAAATAATCACTTTTTCGATTATTGTGACTAAACCAAAAAAGATGGATATAATCTATGTATACTGTTTTGTAGGTATTGATAATTAATACAATCCCCTAGTACATTACTTTAATGTACCACCGATAGTTTTCACACCGCATGAAAAATAATCACTGCTTCGATTATTGTGACTAAACCAAAAAACATAACATACATTCACGCCTTTTTCCCGAAGGGGTAGGCAGAGGTGTATCCAGGACTCAGTCCCATAGTAGATACACCCACATTTCGCCAGTATGTTATTGGTCCCATGTAATAGGGGGCGAGCCTATTGCCATTTACCGGGCACAGTTCCAGACTCCAGGCAGTTATTGAGATAATTCCTAATGGAAAAATCCAATATTTATCACTATGCCTGACCTGGGGATCGAAACCCGGGACCTCTTGATTGGCAGTCGAGCATGCGCCCACTACGCCACCGAGGCAGTCACCAAAAAAGATGGATATAATCTATGTATACTGTTTTGTAGGTATTAATAAGTACTACAAACCCCTAGTACATTATTTTACTCTACCACCAATAGTTTTCACACCGCATGAAAAATAATCACTGCTTCAATTATTGTGACTAAACCAAAAAAGATGGATATAATCTATGTATACTGTTTTGTAGGTATTGATAAGTACTACAAACCCCTAGTACATTACTTTACTCTACCACCAATAGTTTTCACACCGCATGAAAAATAATCACTTTTTCGATTATTGTGACTAAACCAAAAAAGATGGATATAATCTATGTATACTGTTTTGTAGGTATTGATAAGTACTACAAACCCCTAGTACATTACTTTACTCTACCACCAATAGTTTTCACACCGCATGAAAAATAATCACTTTTTCGATTATTGTGACTAAACCAAAAAAGATGGATATAATCTATGTATACTGTTTTGTAGGTATTGATAAGTACTACAAACCCCTAGTACATTACTTTACTCTACCACCAATAGTTTTCACACCGCATGAAAATAATCACTTTTTCGATTATTGTGACTAAACCAAAAAAGATGGATATAATCTATGTATACTGTTTTGTAGGTATTGATAAGTACTACAAACCCCTAGTACATTATATTATTCTACCATCAATGCATTTCACAGCGCACGCAAATTTATGAATATGGTAATTATATTATGTAACACCTTGGTTCACAATATTGCAGTTTTCTTACGGATCCCCATTTTTTTTCAAAATCTCATATAGCCTATGGCACTCACACTGAATTAAGCTATCCATAAGTGAAAGAATTTTTAAAATCGGTCCAGTAGTTTCGGAGCCTATTCGTTACAAACAAAAAAACAAAAAAACAAAAAAACAAAGTTTCTCTCTTTATAATATTAGTATAGAAGTATAGATAATTTGCCTGTAGTGCAGTTTGACTATCAATTTTGTTCTGTTATTAAAAATTGATATATGATAATTTTCTTAAATTTTTTTTAATCCGGTATCTGGCCGGATACTTGTCCATTATTCGGTAACTGGCCGAATATTAAATTCGTGCCGGATAGCCTGGATACCGGAAAGTTACCGAATATCCGTTTCATCTCTAATATTAACATTATTGTTTTGAGGATGTATTAAATTCCCTATAAGTCTCGGCGCAAACGGACCATCGACCACAACCACCGGTGGTCGGCAGTTAAGATATACTACGTATTGTAATACGTATTGTAAAGCACCTTTGCGCCAAGCAAGTGTCGTTTACTAAAAAATTAAAGTGATGTAATGAAACTTCAAACTATTCCCAAGGAATATGTACAAAATTACAAATTAGCGGCTAATCAAATATAAATACGTGAATAGTAAGTAGGTATATAATAATGTCGCGCGGGCGGCCAGTACCGCTCCCGCGCCCCGCTCCTCCACCCCGCTCCCTACTCACGGCTCCCGATAGCTAGATTCAAATCTGTTTATTATTAAAATGTTTTTAGTTATTAATCCGCTTGATTTTTTTTTGGATATTTTGCTAGTTGAAAAGAAAGTTAACGGTGTAGGATATGTTAGCCGGTTTTGCGACCACCTCTTATTTCCGACCATTTCACGTACTTTTAACAATCAGAGACAAAAAATAAGATACTTGATACCACCACATCTAAAAAACTAACTTTATTGGCTACATCAATATCATACCTACGCGCACGCACACACATCCTCACACTTTCTCGAGCATTTGAGGAAGAAAACAGTAATTAGTATACGGCCCGCAACCAACCCGATAGGACTCGCCATTTTGGAAAAAATAAATAGTGCAGCACCGATACCTACACGGTAAGTTTTAGCTACTTTTATTAATACCAGGTTTGTTATTGTTTGTGATTGTCTAGTAAATAAGCTGTTAAACGTGTTCACAAGTTATTATCCTGAGATTTCTGCTAATAAATGGCTAAAAAGCGATGGACGCATACTGGACAAGCAATTTAAAAGAAGTTTTAGTTTTCGACCATGTGGTCGGATATTGGCGTAATCCTGTCGATAAGAACGTGTCTTGTAACAAGTTAAGTATCAAAATTACCTTATTAGTGTTTTAAACTTTGATCCTTATTAGCAAATTCATTTTATTCGTTAGTTTTCGACCACAATATTCCTTGAGCTTAAAAAAATATTGCTATACCAAAATTATTCGCGGTCGAAAACTAAGCTAGTCATAAACAGCACGCCAGTATTCGACCACTTTTGCTTTTAAAGATTAATCTTTTTTTTTTGCCGAAGTTATGGCAGTTTTGTGAAATAAGTAATAGTAATATGTTATGCCTATTAGGATTCTGCCTAGAAATTGATCCCTGTTACGATAACTATCCTATATTTTTTATGGTCGGAAACTGATACGGATGAGTGTCACTGAAACATATCTTCAGTTTTCGACCAGTCTCTTGCTTGTATGCGTTGCAATTTGCAATACAGACGGAGACTGGCTTTTATTCGAAGGACTTAAGAATTTTGATGGGGCCTTTTATTTTTAGATCTCTAGGCTATTTTTTTTTTTAGATGAGTTCAGCTCCAAAGTGTTTGCAAGAGATATGTCTATTGGGCAAAGCCGGTTGACAAAGCTGAAGAGAGAAGATGGCAGTATGGCGTCGACAAAAGCGGAGATGTTAGAGGAGATCGAGAGGTTCTATGGACAGCTATACGCCTCGGGCGCAAAGCCTGTTAGCAGCGCAGCCAAAGACCCAAGAGCCAAGCTGACCCGACACTATACCGAAGATATCCCGGACATCAGCCTGTACGAGATTAGAATGGCCCTGAAACAACTCAAAAACAACAAGGTGCCGGGTGATGACGGAATTACATCAGAGCTTCTGAGAGCGGGTGGAACACCGGTACTTAAAGTCCTCCAGAGGCTCTTTAACTCTGTCATATTCGAAGGTGTGACGCCAGAAGCATGGAACAGAAGCGTGGTGGTGCTATTCTTCAAAAAAGGCGATAACACCTTATTGAAGAATTACAGACCCATCTCGCTTCTGAGCCATTTTTATAAGTTGTTTTCGAGGGTCATTACGAATCGTCTCAGTCGCAGGTTCGATGACTTCCAGCCGTCTAAGCAAGCAGGTTTCCGAAAAGGCTACAGCACCATAGACCACATCCACACGCTTCGTCAAATTATACAGAAGACCGAGGAGTATAATTTGCCATTATGTTTAGCGTTTGTGGACTATGAAAAGGCCTTTGATTCGATCGAGACATGGGCGGTGCTCGAGTCTCTCCAGCGATGCCATATTGACTATCGGTATATCGAAGTGTTGAAGTGCTTATATAGTAACGCCACTATGTCGGTTCGAGTACAGGACCAAAGTTCGAAGGCGATCCCGTTGGATAGAGGCGTAAGACAGGGAGACGTTATATCTCCGAAACTGTTTACTGCCGCAATGGAGGACGCCTTCAAGCTTCTGGAATGGCAAAAACACGGCATCAATATTAATGGCGAATACATCACTCACCTTCGGTTTGCCGAAGACATTGTAGTCATGGCAGAATCAATGGAAGATCTCAGCATAATGCTCGAAGACCTCAATCGAGTTTCTCAACGGGTCGGCCTTAAAATGAACATGGACAAGACGAAGGTGATGCCTAATGCCCATGTTGCGCCGACCCCAGTACCGGTTGGAAACGCGATTCTTGAAGCTGTTGACTCGTACGTCTACCTAGGACAAGTAGTCCAACTCGGTAGATCCAGCTTCGAGAAAGAGGTCAATCGTCGAATCCAACTAGGCTGGGCAGCGTTCGGAAATCTGCGCTATGTCTTCTCGTCCAAAATACCTCAGTGCCTCAAGTCGAAGGTCTTCGACCAGTGTGTGTTACCAGTGATGACTTACGGATCTGAAACGTGGTCCCTGACTGTGGGCCTTATAAGTAAGCTCAAAATAGCGCAACGAGCTATGGAGAGGGCTATGCTCGGGATTTCTCTGCGAGATCGAGTCAGAAATGAGGAGATCCGTAGACGAACGAAAGTTGCCGACATAGCCCAGCGGATTAGCAAGTTGAAGTGGCAATGGGCAGGGCACATAGCACGTAGAACTGATGGCCGATGGGGCCGTAAAGTTCTTGAATGGAGACCACGGATTGGTAAGCGCAGCGTAGGACGTCCTCCCACAAGGTGGACAGACGATCTGATAAGTACGGCAGGAGCACGCTGGATGCAGGCCGCTTACAACCGGACTGGATGGAAATCTAAGGGGGAGGCCTATGTTCAGCAGTGATGGCTGAGATGATGATGATGATGATGAGTTTGAACCAAAGTATTATCCAACATGAATCCAGACAGACTGAGTGCGACTTGAACATGACTCGAGAAATATCGATCTCGTCATGTAACGTCCAAGAAAATGACTGCAATATTGCTGACAACAACTTTGAATCTCATGTGATAACAGAAATTGTTACTGCTCAAATACACACTGCTCCAAATCAAACCGTTAATCAAGATAAAACTATATTTCAGATCGACGCTACTTCTAAAGAAAACCATAATGTGACGCAAGATACTCGACCACTAAGTGTCGATATGTCGATGGGAGAAATTGAAGGGTACATGACTCCTATTTCTTTTCCAAATCTCACCGGAAGTTACTTGGAGCTAGGTTCGATTGTTTCCTTGGATGATATTTGCGTTATTCTTTATACGGTTTCAGAACCACCAGATGAGCTTTCTCCATCGACTTTAACAAATAGTTTACCATTAGAGGCTTTAGCTACGACACAAACACCTGAATTTTCTCTGGAAAATAATGATGGATTTAGCTCTCACGTGACTCTGCCTATAGCAGATGGTGAATGCCCTGAGACAGAGCCTGTACAAATAACTTCTGGTTTGTCTCTATCTTCTTTGGCTGCTCCGAGCTACGCCAGTGTCAAACCTCCAAAAGCCATTAAAGAAAGTCCATTAGATTTGTCTTTTCCTTCAACATCAAAACAGACAAATATAGATCCATTTGAGAAACATTTAAGATTTCCCGAAATAAGTAATACAACTAAGACTCTTAAAGAAAAACCTCCTGCCGCTATTTCTTCCACTGCTTGGAGAAATTATTACAACAGTAAAGAAAACATCAAGAAAGTAAAAATAGAAGTTACTAGAAAACGGAAACTTGAAAGACTAGAAAATGCCTAAGACTAAGCCAAACTATTGTTATGTCTATAATATTGATCTTTTTGTTGATTTATTGATTTTAAAGTGACAGTAAATAAATACGTTGATTATACAAATATATTTAATAACTTATTTTTCTTTAAAGAAAGCCTATCGCATTTTTATTGGCCCAAGCAGTACATTTTAGGAAGTGGTCGTAAACTGGTAATGAGGTGGTCGTAAATATAATTTTGTGGTCGAAAACTAGGAAAATCGGTAGTTTTAACTTCTTATCCAAATTAAAAAATAATGTGAGGTCAATATTAATAAATTAATAATCCATAATAAACTTAAGCATACCAGAAATATATTTCAGTTGGTTAATGTCTAAAAAAGACTCTATAACATTATTTTAAGGCGGTCCAAAGTAGACAACTCCGCTAATTGGTCGGAAACTAGCGAAATTACCCTACTTAAATCAATAAAGAAAATAGACTGAGAAATTTTCCACTGCAAATAAAGAGACAATTTGAAAAAAATATATAATTACATGGTTTATTTTTTGGATTTTTATTGTGTGGTTATATGACTTCGATAAAATAGCATTCCCGTTAAAAAATTCGACTGAGCAATTTTCCAGTCCAAGTTACACCAAGAAACATATGTTATAAAAAATTTGGCGATTCTGCTGGGAATTTTTTTTGGATATTTCGTGTATTGTTTGTATAGATTACATGAATATGTCCTGTGAAGAAAGTTCAAACGGAGCATTTTTCCTAAAAAAGATATCATAGAAATAAGATTTTAATTAAAAAAACCTAACTTCTTAATTTTTTTTTTTTTGGATATTTATACAATACCTTAATTTATTGATACTTAATCATGCTATAAAGTTTTTACTGACTGAGGAATTACTGTGGGGGTCCACTATGTTCATTTCCTACACTATTGTTATAACTATAAAAGTTTTCGTTACACTCGCGTCCTCATTGTTATATGTAGTTTTGACTATAAAAATTTTCGTCGCGCTCGCAGCAATCCGCTCGCCCCTTTATTGCTATTTCTAGAGATCAAAAAAAGCATGGAGCATGGAAACATTAAAATACAATTATTTTACTGGGACCCAAGCATATGATTTTGCCACGAGCCTCGCATGGTATAGTTACGCCACTGCAGGCTTACTTATATATACTAGTTTTCTGTTTTATTATTAGATAATAAATTATAAGTAAGTAGGTAGGTAGGCAAACTAATAAATTACGTGAAATTTTACTTTTATTTCTTTAGTAGGCACGTATTAATATGCATAATTTTTAACACCTATTAAAAACAGAAGTTGTTAGGTAACCGGCTTCTTTTATGTTTAATTTCGAAATTTCAAGGTTCTATTAAATTTTGGGTGTGATCTGTAAAAATCTTGGTTTTTAACGTAAATTTATGACGTAAATTAATAAAAATAATGTGATTTACATACAACATTTGAACGAAGACAAACTGGAATATTTACTTATAAGTAGCTACCTACTTCCTAGATACGATATAATATGGATGTATATTTTTACTGTCAAATTGTTTGTAAAGCCAGTTTAATTACATATTATTACTTATTGCACAAATTTTGTTTTCACTCTTGCTCAAAAAGTCCGTCATTGTTGCGTACTAGAGCGGGGCTAAAATAACTAGGTATTCAATCTCTAGGTCAAAGAGTTCACTATAGAGGGTAAACTCAGAGTTAGTAAGAAGCAATTCAACGTCATTGAGGATAAAGTAAATTTTCTTTTAATTTTTGTCTGTGACCAAGGAGATTATTTTTTTATGGTGACGCACGTAAAGGATATTAACCAAAATGTTTTGCTAATATAAATAATTTTATTTTCTCGCAATCGTAGTGAAAATTATATTGAAACACACAGCGCTAAAACCCATTATAAAACTGTTTCTATTTACTCCCTCGCTAAAGCTCAGGAGTAAAACTACCTCGTGTTATTTAGCCCCTTGCATAACAATCTAATATTTTTAGGGTTCCATACCTCAAAAAGAAAAAAGGAACCCTTATAAGATTACTTTGTTGTGCGTCTGTCTGTTCGTCTGTCTGTCAAGACACTTTTTCGGGGGGAATGCGTTGAGGTATTAAGTTGAAAAATACTTGAGGTCTGCGGTCCCTTGTGGCTGTAAAAAAATTATACTTCTAAGTTAACACAACCAAAAGTTGTGGCAATTTACTGCATATATCAGTCCTTTGCGCAAGGGACTATAAACTTCTGGGGCATCTCCCGTTGGCCTAGCATCATGAAATTTGGCAAGGAGTAAGATAAAACTGCAGTAGGTAATTAAGCAACACCAAATCTAATGTTACACACAAGTACCTAATACGAAAACATCTTCATCAAGTAAATTACAATATCTAACGTCTGTATGTGCATGAGCTAATTATAGTGTCATTGTGGTTATTACTATATTTGTTACGTATATATTTCTATATTTTTTGCCAGGAAGTTTAAACAGTTAAAACAGCATTACGGCTCGCTTAGCTAACAATAACGCGGAAGTTTAAAAATTCTACTTAGTTTGTGACTGAGGAGCGAGGTATTATCAACTCGATACAATATTATTTTACTTATTTGTAGCGTCCGTGGCCCAGCGGAAATATTCCCGGCTTTAAATCCGAAATTCCTGGATCGAAACTCACCATGTAGACTTTTCAACTGCGTGCGCCACAATTAATAATAATCTACTCTAGTCTCTTCCTAGTGTAATGGGTACACTGCCGACCAGAAATATTCATAATTCTACTCCTTTCCGTTCGATTGTCTGGAAGAAATTTCTTTAAGCGATTAGACCGCCACTTGTACGAGCCTTAGACTAACTGTGCCTACTTTATTTTTATTATATTATGTAGGTGTACAATGTACCTACATAAGTGTTTATTTATCTATCTATCTATCTACCGTTTTTCGGATGTCACGTTAGTGCAGGTCCCTATAGTTACCTATGAGATATGTAGGGGGCAGTCGTTAGGTCATGTCGGAGGCCTTGTATGAATCTTGGCGATCTGAAACTGTGACAAGTTGTTGTCCACATAACCCATATAAATTGACTCGAGCAGTGTGATTGGGGTATCTTGTTCTGCTAAAGTATTTATTCAAATTATTAATATCCAATATACATTTATGGAGTGTAAAACATCCCAGTTTTAGACGAAAAAAAATTTGCTCCGAGTTGATTTTGGTCTGAAGAGTTAAAAAAATTACACGGTATTTTTACCAAAGCCATTTAGGGTGAAATATCCACCCATCCACCTACCTACCTCTATTTCGTTATGACGTCAATCCTAATATTTTTATAGCTATATTATTATGACACTAATGTTATTTGCGAAGATCAGTTCAAAGAGATAACATATTCATTGCAGTTCACATCGTTTTGTTACATCATAAAGTTACATTATACATTACAAAGTGATTACAAGGTATTATGGGTAGGTACATATAGTACATAACGTAAATACCTACAATAGATTTAATACATTACAAGCATAATATACTTAATGGCATTTGTGATTATATGCCGCTATAATATACATAGTTGGTAGGGCTATTATAGACTAGGTACCTATAGTTTCAAACTTATTAGGTACCTACTTGTACCTAGGTATATAAATTACAGTTGAGTCAAGTAGGTACATATTATTAAGTAAGTATACCTACAATACAATACCTTCACATATTATGTGTATACCTGTTTACAAAGACCTATTTACCTTCATATTAGGTACTTTCGAACAGTAGGTACATATTTTAGAATAAATATTGAGCATCGGGAAACATTGGTGTCTAACCTAAATAGAATTAAATAAATATACAAACTGGGCACAATTTAATATAATGGGGGGCTAAAGAGACCCATTGTATCCAATTGTAGTTTTACTGCTTAGCGAGGGAGTAAATAGGAACCGAGTTATATTGGGTTTTAGCGTCGTGTGTCACTCAACTGTACCTCAGAATAGAAAAAAAAATGTATTTTACACTCTACTCTATTCACTAAGATTGTTTGAAAATAAAATTATTTAAAACATTTTGGCTACCTACGACGAGTGACACCAAAAAATATAACTACTCGCTGTATGGTAGGCTTCGTTGCAGGGGGCCGCCTGGGGAAGTACCACACCTTTGCCAGTTATTCATCCGCCAAGCAGTATTGTGCAAACATTACTGTGTTCCGGTATGAAGGGCAATGTTACCAGCGAAATTACTGGGCATGACAAGTTTCAACAACTAATATCTCAGGGTGACAGGCGCAGTGCAGTGCCGCGCAGAATTCTGAATTTTAAAACACTAGGTGGCACTATGTCTGATATGGGCAATCATGATGCTTACCATCAGGCACCTGATTTGCTCGTCTTTTAACTCACTATCATAAAAAAAAAACCTGTTGGGAACAGACACAAATTAAAAAGAAAATTACCTTATCCCCTAGACTAGAAGTTGAAAAGTTATTTTAGCCCCGTTCTGGTAAGGTACGCAACAATGATGGTTTTTTTGTGCAAAATGAGCGAAAAATAATACTAGAATCCCGCCCCGGCTTCACGGCTTCGGCAAATACTACAAATCCCTAGTACATTACTTTATTCTACCACCAATAGTTTTCACAGCGCATGAAAAATAATGACTACTTCGAATATTGTGACTAAACCAAAATAGATGAATATAATATCCACTGACTATTTTGTAGATATTGATAAGACTAAAAATCCCTGGTACATTACTTTATTCTATTACCAATAAGTAGTTTTCGCAGCGCATGCTAATAATGACTGTTCCGATTATTGTGACTAAATCAAAATAGATAGATATAATGTCCGCTGACAAGTTCGTTATAGATATAGATATATGAGATATAGATATTGATAAGTGCTATAAACCCCTAGTACATTGTTCTATTCTACCATCAATATTTTGCACTGCACACGCAAATATTAATGATTATTTTTGGCAATGATGATGATACTTTGGTTTACAATATCGCAGTTTTCTAACGGATCCCCATTTTTTTTCAAAATCTCATATAGCCTATGTCTCTCAAACTGAATCAAACTTTCAGAACCTATATTCGTTACATACAAAAAAACAAACAAAAAAACAATAAGTCTCTCTTTATAATATTATTATAGTATACTAGCGACCCGCCCCGGCTTCGCACGGGTAGCAGAAGTAGGTATAGTGGACGTTTATCAGGAGTAAATTCGTGATACATTGTATTTTAATAAATATAACCCTAATGGTTTACGCAGCGCACGCAAATTAATGACTATTTCTGTTACAATGACCAAACCTTAACACATGTTATAATTTATCGTGGGCTATTTTGAAGATATTGATGAGTACTACAAACCCCTAGTACATTACTTTAATCTACCACCGATAGTTTTCACACCGCATGAAAAATAATCACTGCTTCGATTATTGTGACTAAACCAAAAAAGATGGATATAATCTATGTATACTGTTTTGTAGGTACTACAAACCCCTAGTACATTATTTTACTCTACCACCAATAGTTTTCACACCGCATGAAAAATAATCACTGCTTCAATTATTGTGACTAAACCAAAATAGATGGATATAATCTATGTATACTGTTTTGTAGGTATTGATAAGTACTACAAACCCCAAATACATTACTTTACTCTACCACCAATAGTTTTCACACCGCATGAAAAATAATCATTTTTTCGATTATTGTGACTAAACCAAAAAAGATGGATATAATCTATGTATACTGTTTTGTAGGTATTGATAAGTACTACAAACCCCTAGTACATTACTTTACTCTACCACCAATAGTTTTCACACCGCATGAAAAATAATCACTTTTTCGATTATTGTGACTAAACCAAAAAAGATGGATATAATCTATGTATACTGTTTTGTAGGTATTGATAAGTACTACAAACCCCTAGTACATTACTTTACTCTACCACCAATAGTTTTCACACCGCATGAAAAATAATCATTTTTTCGATTATTGTGACTAAACCAAAAAAGATGGATATAATCTATGTATACTGTTTTGTAGGTATTGATAAGTACTACAAACCCCTAGTACATTACTTTACTCTACCACCAATAGTTTTCACACCGCATGAAAAATAATCACTTTTTCGATTATTGTGACTAAACCAAAAAAGATGGATATAATCTATGTATACTGTTTTGTAGGTATTGATAAGTACTACAAACCCCTAGTACATTACTTTACTCTACCACCAATAGTTTTCATACCGCATGAAAAATAATCACTTTTTCGATTATTGTGACTAAACCAAAAAAGATGGATATAATCTATGTATACTGTTTTGTAGGTATTGATAAGTACTACAAACCCCTAGTACATTACTTTACTCTACCTCCAATAGTTTTCACACCGCATGAAAATAATCACTTTTTCGATTATTGTGACTAAACCAAAAAAGATGGATATAATCTATGTATACTGTTTTGTAGGTATTGATAAGTACTACAAACCCCAAGTACATTACTTTACTCTACCACCAATAGTTTTCACACCGCATGAAAAATAGTCACTTTTTCGATTTTTGTGACTAAACCAAAAAAGATGGATATAATCTATGTATACTGTTTTGTAGGTATTGATAAGTACTACAAACCCCTAGTACATTACTTTACTCTACCACCAATAGTTTTCACACCGCATGAAAAATAATCATTTTTTCGATTATTGTGACTAAACCAAAAAAGATGGACATAATCTATGTATACTGTTTTGTAGGTATTGATAAGTACTACAAACCCCTAGTACATTACTTTACTCTACCACCAATAGTTTTCACACCGCATGAAAAATAATCACTTTTTCGATTATTGTGACTAAACCAAAAAAGATGGATATAATCTATGTATACTGTTTTGTAGGTATTGATAAGTACTACAAACCCCTAGTACATTACTTTACTCTACCACCAATAGTTTTCACACCGCATGAAAAATAATCACTTTTTCGATTATTGTGACTAAACCAAAAAAGATGGATATAATCTATGTATACTGTTTTGTAGGTATTGATAAGTACTACAAACCCCTAGTACATTACTTTACTCTACCTCCAATAGTTTTCACACCGCATGAAAATAATCACTTTTTCGATTATTGTGACTAAACCAAAAAAGATGGATATAATCTATGTATACTGTTTTGTAGGTATTGATAAGTACTACAAACCCCTAGTACATTACTTTACTCTACCACCAATAGTTTTCACACCGCATGAAAAATAATCACTTTTTCGATTATTGTGACTAAACCAAAAAAGATGGATATAATCTATGTATACTGTTTTGTAGGTATTGATAAGTACTACAAACCCCTAGTACATTACTTTACTCTACCACCAATAGTTTTCACACCGCATGAAAAATAATCACTTTTTCGATTATTGTGACTAAACCAAAAAAGATGGATATAATCTATGTATATTGTTTTGTAGGTATTGATAAGTACTACAAACCCTTAGTACATTACTTTACTCTACCACCAATAGTTTTCATACCGCATGAAAAATAATCACTTTTTCGATTATTGTGACTAAACCAAAAAAGATGGATATAATCTATGTATACTGTTTTGTAGGTATTGATAAGTACTACAAACCCCTAGTACATTACTTTACTCTACCTCCAATAGTTTTCACACCGCATGAAAATAATCACTTTTTCGATTATTGTGACTAAACCAAAAAAGATGGATATAATCTATGTATACTGTTTTGTAGGTATTGATAAGTACTACAAACCCCAAGTACATTACTTTACTCTACCACCAATAGTTTTTACACCGCATGAAAAATAATCATTTTTTCGATTATTGTGACTAAACCAAAAAAGATGGATATAATCTATGTATACTGTTTTGTAGGTATTGATAAGTACTACAAACCCCTAGTACATTACTTTACTCTACCTCCAATAGTTTTCACACCGCATGAAAATAATCACTTTTTCGATTATTGTGACTAAACCAAAAAAGATGGATATAATCTATGTATACTGTTTTGTAGGTATTGATAAGTACTACAAACCCCAAGTACATTACTTTACTCTACCACCAATAGTTTTTACACCGCATGAAAAATAATCATTTTTTCGATTATTGTGACTAAACCAAAAAAGATGGATATAATCTATGTATACTGTTTTGTAGGTATTGATAAGTACTACAAACCCCTAGTACATTACTTTACTCTACCTCCAATAGTTTTCACACCGCATGAAAATAATCACTTTTTCGATTATTGTGACTAAACCAAAAAAGATGGATATAATCTATGTATACTGTTTTGTAGGTATTGATAAGTACTACAAACCCCAAGTACATTACTTTACTCTACCACCAATAGTTTTTACACCGCATGAAAAATAATCATTTTTTCGATTATTGTGACTAAACCAAAAAAGATGGATATAATCTATGTATACTGTTTTGTAGGTATTGATAAGTACTACAAACCCCTAGTACATTACTTTACTCTACCTCCAATAGTTTTCACACCGCATGAAAATAATCACTTTTTCGATTATTGTGACTAAACCAAAAAAGATGGATATAATCTATGTATACTGTTTTGTAGGTATTGATAAGTACTACAAACCCCTAGTACATTACTTTACTCTACCTCCAATAGTTTTCACACCGCATGAAAATAATCACTTTTTCGATTATTGTGACTAAACCAAAAAAGATGGATATAATCTATGTATACTGTTTTGTAGGTATTGATAAGTACTACAAACCCCTAGTACATTATATTATTCTACCATCAATGCATTTCACAGCGCACGCAAATTTATGAATATGGTAATTATATTATGTAACACCTTGGTTCACAATATTGCAGTTTTCTTACGGATCCCCATTTTTTTTCAAAATCTCATATAGCCTATGGCACTCACACTGAATTAAGCTATCCATAAGTGAATGAATTTTTAAAATCGGTCCAGTAGTTTCGGAGCCTATTCGTTACAAACAAAAAAACAAAAAAACAAAAAAACAAAAAAACAAAAAAACAAAGTTTCTCTCTTTATAATATTAGTATAGATAGAAGTATAGACACTTGATTGCATAAGTGGCTATCGGAAAATTGTTTTTATGACTTGAATGAATTTTTCGATGTAAAATCATGAGTGCTTTTATAGGGTATCTATTGTAATTAAAATGTGTAATAATACTGTTGACATTGGATTTGAATCAATTTTGAATAAAGACGACATAGATTTTTTTATTTTTAATTATCACATTAGTTTATATCTTGACATAATATTATTGTATTTCTTATATTTTGTACGCCAGAGAAACTGGCAAAACATGCTGTACATATATATAATGAAGTTTTATCAAGTTCTATCTACCATGTTTTACGCCAATAAATCATTTCATTTCATTTGACAGAAAGAGAAAACCTGTAAATTGGCACTTTATAAAGTAAAGACTGCGAGTTTTCTTCATCGGTATTGCAGATAATTTATCGGCTTCTATCGAGAAAAGTGTTATAATGTCTGACATTATGCCATTTTATCTCAAAACGTGCAATGGTTTCGAAATTGTGTCACATTTATTGCAATACTAGCTGTGACCCGCGGTTTCACCCGCGTAGTCTTCGTTCCCGTGGGAATATCGGGATAAAAAGTACCCTATGTGTTATTCCAGGGTCTAAGCTACTTACGTACCAAATTTCAGCCCAATCGGTTCAGTAGTTTTGGCGTGAAAGAGTAACAAACATCCATACATACATCCATACTTACAAACTTTCGCCTTTATAATAGTATATATTAGGATATTAGGATTAGGATTTAATTAAATAGAGAGTCACTTTTACTTCTGCAGTTATTAGTGAGCGTTCATTATTATTATTTATTATTCTGATAAATTGATAGTTGATGCAAATTGTAATATGGTCGTAATAAATTTTAATAGGCATGGTGACAGATTTTGAAATCCCGTTTCTTAATATAGGTACACGTCTAATATTACCGAATAAAACATTTTTTCAGAATAAAATTACATTTTACCGCAAATTAATGCATTTTTAACTTTCTAATTTAAAATGAGCGCGAAAACGCTCTTATGTGTCATGGCGTCGGGTCCTGACGTCACGCCTAAGTAAATATTTTATTTTTGCCTTAATAAAACCTTGTTCCATCTTCGATGATTCCTGCATTACCATGAATATATAACAAATCAAGTGACTGATCACAACACAACAAAAGTTAATGCGATATGGTGAATATTTACTTCAAGTGTTTATACTCTCAGTAGGTAACAGTTTACTTAGGCGTGACGTCATTCGCTCTGATTAGCGTTTCAGTTAAGATGGCCGATTGCAATTTTTTGTACTTTTATTTTAATAAAAATATTATTAATCTCAATGTTTTCAATAATACTGGGTCGTTTTTTAGAATTCTTTCGATATATATTTTTCACTAAAGCCATTTATTTTTTTATTCTGTTATAGTGTCATCATGCCTATTATACGAGTAAGTATAATATAGTCGGCTTTATTAGAGATTTAGATTTATTTTCTAGATACTAGAATATAAATGTAAATACATAGAAGTACCTACCTAAATATCCTACTACCTACTTATATTAAAATTATTATAAAGATGCGAAAACTTTGTGAGGATGGATGAATGGATTGATGTTCTTTCACGCCAAAACTATTGAACCGATTGAGCTTAAATTTGGTATGCAGGACATTATTATTCGTAGGCAGGTACCACATAAAACATAGAGTGCATTTTTTTCCTTTTTATCCTGATATTCCCACGGGATCGAAGACTACGCAGGTGAAACTGCGGGGCACGGCTAGTTCTATTATAAAATACAGTCCCTACATAGTTCGGAAGCCGAATTGTTTTTATCGCGAATGAATATAAATGTTTCGCGAAGTCAACAATTACTATTATAGCTAGGTATATAATTACACTAGCTGTGCCCCGCGGTTTTACCCGCATAGTCTTCGTTCCCGCGGGAATATTGGGATAAAAAGTACTTTTTATGATATTCCAGGGTCTAAACTATCTATGCACCGAATTTCAGCCCAATCGGTTCAGTAGTTTTAGCGTGAAAACGGAGCAAACATACGCACAAAAAAACAGTGCTAGAGCTGTTTTTTATTTGTGTTATCTAGAGGGCGCTGGAGTTTAGTTAGAACTCTGTAGCGTTTTGTTCACGTTATAAGAACCTAACTTTTTTACATTGTACTGAGATTTGAGATTTATAATAATATATGTATTTTACATTGTAAGCTTATACCTACCTACTACCCAACTATTATTAAGGATATAACATGTGTAATTACACTTCATTGTGTTTAGTTTCCACGGCATAAAGGTGCAAAAAGCTAATTTTATGATCAAAGGTTAATCCCAATCACTATACCTACATAGATACTTATTATGTAGCCTATTTATTTGCCCTTATATTTGCTATATACTTAGGTATAATAATTATGAACCATATAATTATAATGATGAATAATTATGAATTATGATTATATAAAATTTACAGTGCATTATGCAGTTATTTAAACTTTTAGGTATGTAGCTTTTTTAATTAATATATTTTCATAATTTTTTATTTTTATTATAGGTATGTAACTAAACAGGCGTTTGACCGCAATCTCACCTGCTGGTAAGTGATGATGCGGCCTAAGTTGGAGCACGCTTGTTCAGTAAATACCTCTTCACTCTTGATTTGAACATACCCACGTTATAGTTTTCGGGAAAAACGGACGACGGCAGCGAGTTCCATTGCTTCGTCATTCTCATGATAAATGACGAGGCAAATCGCTTTGTGCGCGCTATTGGTAATCTACCAAATAGTGGTGACGCTTTGCCGTTTAGTCTCGAGGTTCGGTAAAAGAAGAATTTACTTAGTTCATAATAAAACACGACCAATTTAATATTGTAGCTACCTATTACGGCCTGGGACACAATAAAGTCATGAAGCTCAAGAATCATCAAGAATAAGTAGCTGGGGCGTCCATCTTGACAGGAAATTTTCTATGGGTTAGTCAGACAGAGACAATAGAGATATGCGATAGAAAGAGAGGCAGCTTGTTAATATAACCATAATTGGCGCTGTGCTACCTAAATTGCACTTTATTACGTCCGAGCTAGAGTCGCTATTTATTTGAAAGATTTTGAAGAGTGTCTCTTCCGTCCCTTTAGTTGAGTATTCTGTGGTATTTGTGGTACACAGAGTACACAGGTACACAGAGTATTCTGTGGTACACAGAACACATTTTTTGGTGATATTATGGGTTGGCCAATTTTTGCTCTAAATGTAAAGTGGACTCCTTTTCCGCACTTACTCTTATCTGGTCCGTTATACGTGAAGTCCTGGCTAATCTAGCCAGCCTAACTCCGCTCAGAAGCTCAGTAGCTTCCTGGGAACTTCGCGGAGTGACCTCACTGTTCTAAGGATTGTTTCACGTTGAAGGGCTACTGCCTCGCATTCCAGGACTACGTGGGCAACCGTTTCTTTCGCCTTGAAACTGCCTCTGCACTGCATAGAGGACTGTCTGTGGCGTTTAGAGTGAATAAATGTTTGTTTAAGGGACAGTGACTTAATTTTCGCTCTATTGGGTCAGGGTAACCCGTACTTAGGATTATTATTGACGCGATGTTTGCCACAAAACTTACAATTATAATGCCAAAACGACGTGTACCTAGGAAATCTACCTAATACGCCCACATACTACTATGTACCTACATAATAGGTAAGTATTATATCTTCTCAAAGAAAAAATATAAAGAGTAACACAACATCACTATAAAAAACGTTTTATTGATTTACGTATACCTACATAATAGTAAATATAAGCTTTAACAATAAATAAAATGTAGTGATAATTAGGTACTAAAGTTACTAACAAACATAACATGACTTTGACAAATAAATATTATCATGATAATAATAAACGTTTCGCAAAGTTATCAAACAAATGAACAATAAAACCGCAGGGCTACGTTATTACGAACTTGGCGACAACCGCGTATTGCGTTTGTGCAGATCTAAAAGTACGTTAGATATAGATAGCATTTAATCCATCAAACTGCGCGTTGAGGCGCGTAAAAGGTCCCGCAGCAGGTTTCCATAACCGCTGTTCATTTCATAGAAAATCGTAGGTTGTACGGGTTAATAGCTATCTGCATTCACGCTTGTCTCATATACCTAGCTGTCGCAAAGTTAGTAAAACCCTGCCAGTTTACGTTGAGAGTAAGATTCCTACCAATTTTAATAAATTATTCGTGTCAAATACGTTCCTATACAGGTCCGTTCTAGTGTTCAGACGGCTTTATCTCGTACGTTGGAAAACAAAATCCAAAGGGTAATAATAAACAACAGATAGGTCAAACCAACCTACCTACCTACTGCTTCAACTTGATCTTCTCAGTGGCGAGCGCTAGTTTTCTAATGTTGCACAAGCATCCTGCTGATGCCTCCTGAAGGATAGGATCCTTTGAGCCGATGGTCTCTAACAGGAACTGGACTACTCCAGCCTGGAATTAAACATATCTTGGGTTATTCTCTTTGGTCCCCACCTGCCACTGGTGACAACTGGTGTGTTTTTTATAAAATTCCACTTGTTCTAGTGATGTCACTGGAAAAAATGGTTTTTTTTTTTATAAAATTTGTCTTATAATATGTTTTGACACTGGTGTTGTCTATGGTCACAAAATGTTTTTTTTAAAATGAGTCACACTTGTCCTCACTGGTGACTTAACTATAGGGACACGTGGCAATTGCCACTTACGGTAGCCAGTTCTCACAAGTGACAACATAATCAGAAAATATAAATTCGTACTTCCATAGTTGTGTCACGGTAATATAATATTATTACCACCGTTGTGTTACGCAGAATCGCTGACGGTAGATATCTAGAGCTGGGACTGGGACGCGTAAGTGGCAATTCCCACATGTCACCTTTATTTTCACATGGATCCCATCCACATGTAACCGGTGGACATCATAAATTGTCTGTCACTATGTCACACAATGACACCTTTTTCCCGAAAGGGTCAGTCCAGTCAGTATGTTATTGGTCCCATGTAATAGGGGGCGAGCCTATTGCCATCCATCTACAGTTCCAGACTCCAGGCAGTTATTGAGATAATTCCTAGTGGAAAAATCCAACTGTGCATGTTGTTTTTGACACTAAAAATCTGAACTAAAAGCTAAATATTCTAGTTCTAGGAGTTTGCAGTTCCGAAAAGTAACGCCTAATTCAATCAATTATCTAAAATCTAATATTTAACACTGCCTGACCCGGGACGACTCCCGGGTCAGGCACTCATGACACTCATGACATGATCGGCAGCCGAGCTTGCACCGAGGCAGTGGACATCACCACTGATAATAAGCATTTGTGCCTAAGAACTCAACCAGACGACTGAATCTTGAAATATTTTTGGGAGTAACGCGAATATTCTAGGCTTAGTCAAAAAATCCCCACCGAAAATCCCCCTTGGTAGGTTAGGCAATGCGTTGATATCTAACGCATTGCAACGATTGCACGGGCATTGGGCGATGAAATTACGCCGCTATTTAGGTGTGTAAAAGTTACAGGCAATCACATTAAATTTATTTATACCATTTCAATCAGGAGAGAAATTTTATATTCCCTACACACAATAAAACTCGATTTAATTTGTGGTTTAAATGGCATATGGCGAAAGTTTCCAATGATTATTGATTGACTACGGTCGGCGGTCGTACTCTCGTAGGCAAGAGGCGTTTGTTTTATTGTTATTGCGTCTAGTCTAGACTGAACGCCTATTTGGCTAAATTCTTAACACATCCCGACGAGGAATATCATGTATGTAACTCTGTAATCGATATCAAGTCGTTGTGATAGTGATCTCATTTCTACAAGGTCAGGGAAAGTTATTCACGGAGGAAAGCAGCTTTTCTCTTATAGGTCTCAAAGCCTCATCACACTAGAACGCCGTGTCGCATTATGAACAATACTTTGATGCCCCGAACGCATAGGGCCATATGAACCGGCCCCTATAAACAATCGCCTGCCGTGACGACCGCGATGAGAAATTCCTTACTTAGCACAGTACCTTACATAAGTATTGTTCTTGAATACGAGTGTTAGACTGCTATACTTACATAGGTCTTACAAAAAGGTACCTTAAGCGGGTGCATCCACCCGTGAAACTGAATGACTTTTTAAAGAAAGTACCTATTTCCAAGTTCGAGAAAATTTTTGACTACCAGCAGATAGGATCAGATTGTAAGGAAGGTACTATAATGGAAAATGGAAAATATTAATATTTTTTTTACCAGTTGACTTAGATGAGTAGAATAATCCCCTTAAGTATTATAAGGTACCTACCTACACTTTCCTATAGGTAACACTTACTTATAAAATAAAATTAGTTGATGCAGTGAATTTCTCCTTGAGCTGGTCGAATGTTGTCGCAATTTACTGAAGCTTTCTCTTAATTATTAATAACGAACCTTGATATTTCTGTTTCATCATAATAGGTATTTTAACGAAAGCAAAAAGCATGAAATCGTGCGATGCATTTTTATGCATTCACCGACGATTTATATACAGTTAATTTGAGTAAATGTGTTAGTGAGAGTACTTATGCAGGTGAATTTATTTTTAAATCTTTTTATACGTTCTTACGCCTAACCTACCATTTGGGCATAGATAATATATGGACGGGCCCTTGTGTAAGGACATAATATCATGACCCTTTGAGATGCTTACTGATTACCAATTATCCTGTATAAGTACAGTATGCATAGTGACGCTTAGATAGAGTAGAGTTGAGCAGCGGTGTGATGGCGCCGCGTTTGCCAAACTCCTGCCGGTTATGGACCCAGTCGCAGCAGTATGCTATCTTTAACCCCTTTACTATAAAACACTATCTAGACACACGGCAGTGTGTCCGACGAGTTCGCAAAACACTCTTACAGCAAGCATAATAATAGTTATTATTCTTTGATATAGTGATGCATTTATTAGAGTAGAGAGTCAACCAGCGGTGTGATGGCGCCGCGTTGGCCAAACTCCTGCCGGTTATGGGACCAGTCGCAGCAGTGCGCTATCTTTAGGACCTATATAGAACACTATTATCATACTCACAGCATGCATAGTGACGCAGTTAATAGAGTAGAATGATAGATGATAGAGTGCGAGCGCAGTGGCGCGGTGCACGGCGGGGTCGCGTGACGTCATGTAGTTGACCAGCGGTGTGATGGCGCCGCGTTTGCCAAACTCCTGCCGGTTATGTGACCAGTCGCAGCAGTACGCTATCGCCACGCCCAGGTTCGCTCGGAGGTGGTCGTCCGTTGTATTCACTGAGGATAGAGGTAGGTTTTTTTCAATACACTGTCATATCCGTTTTGAACCTATTCTGCCCTCGTGTACCCTTAAACAAGATAAAAATGTACAGAAGGTCGGCTTTACCAGATTTCAGTTTTTCATCCAAATCGTATAGGGTTGGCGATTACGTACAAAATCAAATTCTAATTATTAAAGCCCTATAAATTTATGTTTTTTAATGTGTGCGCGCAAGTTAACATTGTATTGAGTATTGAGGTTTCTGGCTGTTTAAGATAATTTGAAAGCCATGTCAAAGAAGTTTGGACTTTGGACGTAACTAATTTAGAAATGAATTACAAAAATCACTAATAAAGCAAGCCAAGGAATTCGCCAAGGGGAGGCAGGGGGGGCAGCTGCCCCCCCCCCCCCCCCCCTAGAGATTCGAATAAATGTAGCCTTTATTTTTGTCAATGTTTACATTCAAGTGCCGCCTTACGATAGGCACGTGTTTTTAAATACAAAACCATCTTGCCATATTTCATAAAAAAATTATCTACATAACTGTAAAAATCTACAAAATTGGAAAGGATTGCAGCGCTTTTCTGTTTCATAGAAATTTGTAATTGTAATTGTATACAGGCAAATACCTGTAGAATTGTATTTCTACTATTGAGTTTCTGTAGCTACAATAATAGGTAATTGGAAAATTTTCATTTTGGATATTTGAAGGAATTATTACCCAAACAATGGTATATCATGCAATTATATTTTACAACACCATTTTCTCTTAAAATTGGCCTATTTTAGGTTTATTTACATTTTTGTTACTTAAAAATTACAAAAAATATGTTTATTGAAAACACTTGAAAACGATGTTTTAGGAACACGAATAAAACTAAAATATTTGATGGTGAATAAATTACACAACGAAACTATAAAAATACAAGTCACATTATGTCTGTACTGTCAAAAGCACCTTGAAGTTTTCACTTGCTTGACATTGCTCTCGACTGTACCTACATACTTTTCCCATCCTCTAGGTATACTTCTACTCGCCCCAAGGAATTTCTACCCAAATGGGGGTTTGGGTGGAAATTTCTTGACTAGCCCCCCCCTTGATCATCGGCTGGCGACGCCCTTGGAGCAAGCACTTAAAACGAGATATTGCTAAAAAACCTAAAGCCATAAGTCATTACTCATTTGCAATTAGCACCATGTCTATGCATGCAAAAAGTACAGGTTAATTATGTAAAGGTTAAACGTGAGTGCGAGTAGGTACACATTATAGAACTTGTCAGTATTTTAACGGACTTATAAATATACATTTTAAGTCGCAGTGTAGGTATATGTAAACCTATAAGTATACCTAATTGTGTAAAAGAAATAAAAAATTATAACATTAATAACATACCTATTATGAAAATTCCTTTTCTTATTTTTATTAATGTGGTTACAAAATTATTGGTATTTATATTATACTAGCTGTGCCCCGCGGTTTCACTCGCATAGTCTTCGTTCCTGTGGCAATATCGGGATAAAAAGTATTTTCGACCGAGCGAAGCGAGGTCTTAGAGTCGACAAGTGGGAAAAACCTGCGCTTGTACCAGCTTAAGAGTTGACCTCTGGTATGTAAGTTTGATCGACGATAAATTGAGAACTGTTGGTCCGATCTTGATGAAACTTTGCAGACATGTAGTTTAAAGTGATAAAATTTTTTACTTTAGATAATGAACAAAATCGGCCGAGGGGTTCCGGATATATAAGAGTCACGAGGTATTTATGAAAGGTCTGACGATAATTTCGAAACCGATGGTCCGATTTTTTTTTTTCAAATTTAGACACATAGTTTAAGACTTGCATAAAAATATTAGCCAAAGTTTGTATTGTATGTATGTGGGTATGTGGGTATGTGTATATGTATGTTTGTCTTGCGATTACTCGAAAGCCGATGATCCGATCTTGATGAAACTTTGCAGACAGGTAGTATAAAAAAAAAGAATTTTCAAGTTCGAACATGAGCTAAATCGGTTTTGGGGTTCTAGAGATATAGGGATTACAAGATTTCAATCTTTTTTGATCGATACTTAAGAATCAGGAGAGAAGACTGCTTAGTACTAAAATTCGAGGGGAGTGCAAAACCCGGGCCAAATATTGCTATCCCTGTTTGACTACAGTAGGAGCGCGAAAGGCCTAGTACATACCTGCGAAGTAACTATTATCTAATCTGTGTTTGCCTGCGGGTGACTATAGTCCATCAAATCTAAAAAGTATCGTTTTTTTGGTATTGCCTTAGGGTTTGAATTTAAATTTAGTGATTAAGAATATTGTACATCTTGGGATAAATTTCGTAATTCCATGGTTTTACGGCAAAGGTCAATGAAATTGTGTGAGTTACGCCTATGCAAAGTTATTAAAAGTATGATAGTGTATGAAATGTCAAACGGGATTTCTTAGATTTGATGGGCTATAGTTATATAGCTTTATGAGTAAGTATCTACTATTGATTGGCTCCTTTAATTTGGATCCACAGCTTGAATACTCAATTACTCATCCTAGACCAGGAGTTTCTTCACAGAAGCGATAGTGTCTCATCAAGATCTTTATATCAGATGACAGCTGCCAAACTAAAAATGGCATTACCTCGGAAACTATTCATCTTAGACCAGCATTTTCTTTACAGAAGTGATAGATTTCATCAAGATCTTTGTTTCAGATGACAGCTGTTAAATATTAAAATAGTTTTACCTCTAGGATTACTTATTACGGGATATTTAACATGATCTTTATCTCGGTATTACTATTTATCTTAGACTAAGAGTTTCTTCACAGATGTGATAGATCTCATCAAGATCTTTATTTAAGACGAAAGCTGCCAAACTAAAAATAGCATCACCTTGGAAACTACTCATTTTAGACCAGTACTTTCTTTACGGAAGTGACAGATCTTATCAAGATCTTAGTTTCTGATGACAGCTATCAAAGGAAAAAAGGCATTATCTCGGTAACTAATCATTCTAGACCAGGAGTTTAAAACCAGGAATAACCAAAACTGTCAAACTGTACTTCGTATATTAGATGGACTATAGTCATCCGCAGGCTTTTACGAATATTAAAGTTAAAGTTGCCATAACGATTTTATTATTAAAGTCTCAGTAGCGAGGTCTCAGTTCGCGGCGAACTACTAGTTATGTTAGAATAGAATAGAATATATTTATTTGCTATAAATGCAGGTTACATGTAGTTATTCCAGGGTCTAAACTATCTATTCACCGAATTTCAGCCCAACCTGTTCAGTAGTTTTAGCGTGCAAACGGATCAAACATACAGTGATATTTATAGTGTTAGTAAGATACTACACACCTAATTTTGTTGGACCTTTCGAAGCTGCAACTGTTTTCACAACCCCATTATATGAATACGTTCATCAATCAAATGACGAAACTCTTCACTAATGACAAATGACTCTTCAAAAGATGCCTTTGTATGTGCATGAAAATATTTTCGATTACGTATCAAAGAATAGACATTATGAAACACTCGGTTCCGGTTGATTTGTATTCAATACAATAGACGGATGACGCAAAACGAAACGACTATTCGTAAAAGTACGACCCACGTAATATATACTTTTAACTTTAACGAATACCAATTAGGCAGCAAGGTGCAAGACAGAAACTAGAGAAGCAAATATTTGTTTAATTGCACAAGTCTAAAGACCAAGTATTTACGTTAGAACTATTATTTACTCTGTGGTATAGGTACACCTACATGAAAACTTGAAATTGGCGATTTAGTACAAGAAGTGCGGTACCAAAAAGAGACAGAACATTAATCAGACAAGGTAATTTTCTAAACCCCTAGAGTTATGTGTAAATAATACGTGTGCGTTCCTACTTTCCGATGTAGTGAGTGTATCATATTGCAAAGACATGCCTGACAGATGAGAATAGACTGAAAGAACACACCTAACGTCAGGCTAAAAGGACAGAGATAGACAGAAAAATATAAAATTAACAGTAATACAGAATAAGTATACCTTCATAGTCCTAATTATAACAATAAGAAGATGCTCACCAAGTTTGGACAGTTTAGCCACAACACCGTGATCGGAAATGACAGCCAAGTTTTCATTATCACGAGCTATAGTCGCGATCGCTGCACAAATAGCTGACAGGACATTATGGTCGTCAGAATCTAGCAGATCTACGGTCAGCTCCAACGCCCCAACGAAAGATCGCACCATTTCTCCTGAATCTGCGGCATTCTGCACGCAAGGGCTCAACGCTAACGCTGCATTAGTCTGGACCTTTTTAGAGTCGTTCTTCAGTAGTGACCAGACTAATCTGACCCCGTCGAGCTCATCAATCTCGTGCATGCAGTTTTCATCTTTAGCGCACTCCATTATCACTAATGGCACGTTTTCTAACAATGGTTTGTATGTGTTGTTCAGATGATGGACTGTAAACAATAAATTTCATTAGAATATAATATCTTCTTTGTTATGATTAGCAAGGAAGTGTAATTATTAGTTATAAAAGGGGGTATCGTCAGCTCATGTTGACCTTCACCTTCGTGACCTGAAAACTTCGTCATAATAGGTAGGTGGTAGGTCTAGTACCTACCACCTACTAAGGCACTGTTACTGTGTTGACTGTGGTGACTTGAACAATTATTAATTGGGAAACCCGTTCTGTTCAAGTATATAAACAGAACTCATTAGGTACTCACTTAGCATAGGGATTCCCCCAGAACTTCTAATTTTGCCACGATTAGGAGGATATTTGGCGCATTCAGCTAGAGCTCCCGCTACATTGGTCAATACCCCATTATTCTCGTCATCTAATAGTCGAACAAGTATTGGTACAGCTCCCAAAGAATCAAGTTTCTTGACACTGGCGTCACTGTTTGCACATTTCCACAGAGCTCCTGTTACAGCCGCCAGGAGAGGCTTGTTCGGACGATTTGTAGAATCTGATGCAGCTTCCACTAACAGTTCTAATCCTCCAGCCTCTCGAATCATATTTCTGGTGATGGAATCACTCGCACATTTGTATATCGCCAAACTGCAGTATGTCTGTAATTATAATAACATAACATTACGCCTTTTCCCTGAAGAGGTGTACCCAGTATTCAGGGAATCCACTCCCATAGTAGGTACACCCGCACTTCAACAGCAATGTTTTTTTAAATCCCATGTAATAGGGGACGAGCCTATTGCTATCTACCGGGCACTAAACCAGCCTCCTGGCTGATATTGAGAAAATTTCTAGTAAAAAAATCAAAATATTTGCCTGACCTAGTAATCGAACCCAGGACCTCATTTCAGCAGTTGCGCTTGCCACCACTAAGTACACAAGAATAAGAAAAAAATTTCGCGTGCAAGAAACACTTGAGATCAATTTTCTGTATCTAACGCAACTGCAATGTTAGCTAGCCCTACATTACAAAATATCGACCTTGCATGCTCATTGAAACGACAGCTACACATTCACAAAAAGATAAATGCACCATTCACCTTCAAATCTTTATCATCATTGGCCAAGTGCTTGATGAGGTCGTTGACCATCTTCTCGGTCTGAATCGCTAACTGGAAGGACGTTTCGGTCGCGCACATTTGTAATAACCCCACTGACGGTACAGCTACGTCTAAATGGACCGTTTTCAGTATTCTAGCGATGAGGGGTATCATGCCATATTTTCGCATTGCCTCCCTGTTTCTTTGAGAGGCCGACATGGACCAGAGAGCCTTGGCACCAGCTCGTGTTATATCCAGAAATTGTAGTTCATCTTGATTCAATTCCTCACGAGGCGTGACCAAGAGGCTAAAGAATTAGAATGATGATTATAAAATCACTTATTTCTTATCATAACCGGATAAATATAAAGGCACTTAAGAAGAAAATTATATAAATAGATACCGTTCTTTTATATCAAGCAAGTCAATAAGTTTTGGTAGTCCACCGAATTTTCTGCAAAACTTTCTGCTTTTTCGGATTCTTCCCAAGTTAGCGATAGTTTCGGCTGCCAGTATCTGCACATCTCTCGCTGGATCCGACAGCAGACCCACAAGCAACGGGATAGCTCCTAAATCTGTCACCTTCTTCCTGATCTCTATGTTTGGTGTAATATCTTTTAAGACAGCCAATCCTCCCAAGATGCAGCACAGGTCTCTCGTCTCGAGTAAATTGACGAGGAGTTCTAAGCCCCCAATCTCTTGAATGGCTCTTTGGTTGACCTCTATCGTTAAATCGTGGTCTTTCAAGCATGATAAGGCTACCATAGTAGCGGTTTGATTACCAGCCTTCATGTATTTTACTAATTTCTGTATGTGCCAGTACTCTGGTGGTATTTCAGTGGATTTGATGAGATCCGCCCAGTTGTCTTCTGAGGCGGAGGTGGACGAAGCCGATGAGGCTGAGGTGTCGTCGCCTTCAGTGACCATAACGATACGTGGGAGTCCCACGGTGTCTTGCCCCCCATCTGCACTGAACTGGGAAATATCGTCCGCCATGGTTTATCCGTGTAAAATTCTGTTTTTCTTCGAATTTGTTGTTTTGTATGTTGATTGCTTTCTTTCCTAAAGTTTGCGTTGTTTTGTAGATATTGTTGCGTAGCAACTTGATCTCTGTCAATAACATCTTGCCTGTCAGAGTTCAAAAAGGCCGCGAGTAAGTTACGGATAAGTTTTATTAAAGAAACTGTTTCCATTGTTGCAGTTCCGTAGGAGCGTGAAAGATGTGATGACGAGGCCTGAACATGATGACCACTTCCTACTTAGATGGCTTAGAGGTGAGTCTCTTATTACAACTTATCTAAAAATCTAAAAGCACCTTAATAACATAGCCACTAAGTATTGTTCCTATAAAAAGTATTTCTTAACATCGTCAGTCAATAGAAAAGGAACAAGAAAATGGTCTTAGGTAGGGGACAGACTTTACTTGTCCATATATGTGTTCCATGCTATATTTATAACTCGTGAAATGAAGGAACTCAATATAACATTAGAGAGACATTTAGATATTATATGGAGCGAAATGTTTTAGAAATTATTTCTTAACTTTTAATTTAAGGTGTGTCACATCGAGTCACACGCCACTCAGACGTCACTCATGAACATACTCGTAATATCTAAGCTTTTAATCACCAGATGCCCAAGGGCTTGATTGTTATTTTCAACTTCATATTACCTACTTAGTTAGGTACTATACCTAAGTTCAACGATCTCAGAGTGTGTCTCCAAGTGCGAAGTCCAAATTAGTCGCAGAAATTAGCTCAAAGGTTTAAAGTTTAGGGCTTTTTTCTATGGGCTATAAGCGTAGGTGTGCTTTCTTTCTATGGATCTAGATGAATGAAGTAGGTACGTTTATTTGGACAACTCTGCACAAAGACACAAAACAAAAACTAAAAACATATAAATAAAAAAAAAAAAAAAACAAATGTAATAAGAAAAGGATTAAATTATAAATGTTATGTGTAAAGTTCAGTCGCGTCGTGCAGTGTCGCCCGAATGGGTGGGAGCTCAGCACTCAGTATGTGTCGCAGACATCAGGCAAGTCAGCAACGCTGATTTTCAGCTCGCGCCTTGATGTGACGTGACAACACAAACTAGACATTTAAGAAAAATTTGAGGTAACATTTTTGCAATACCGGCAAAGAAAAAAGCTATAAATTAATATATTAATAATACATAAATATAGAGATACTATACAGAATTACGTTATAGTTGTACAAACACGCGTCTATTAGGCCGGTAAAAACATTTTCATGGACACACGACTGACATGAGACAGAACAGTGCTATAATCATAGAATTATGACGCTCTATAATGATAAGTGAGTAGGGTTATAATCAACAAAATACGCTGGTATAATAATAATAACACATTAGCCAGTAAATCCAGTAATTGCCTTTAACAGCCTCGTTGGCCTCAGACGGTAGTAACTCTGCTTTCTGTGCCGCAGGCCCCTGGTTCGATCCCTGGCCATGTCAAACATTTGTGTGCTTGAACATGTCTGTTTGATCTGTGTCTGGGTGTTATACCTAAGCTTATATAAGTATGTGTATTAGTCATCTGGTTACCATAGTACAAGGCTTTTAGCCTAGTTTGGGACCAGATGACCGTGTGTGGAAGTTGTCCCATATTATTATTATATGGTTATATTAAGTACTATAAGGTATAATTGCGTAGTATAATTATCACTATAACCACTGTAAAGTTAGCTAATACTTGAAATACAATACTAGTGAAGAAATTATATCTGTTCTATCATCGTCATTGGTTCCTCAAAGTTTATATGGGGTCGGCTCAACCTTTAAATAAACACAAACTGTTTTAAGCTACCATTTCTAACAATAAACCTTGCGTTCATAAACCACAATTTAGTATTAATTAACGTTCATTAAATTATAAAGTAAAACCAGTTGGATAGGAAGGTAGTTATGTTGGTTGATTAGCCGCAATCAGTCAGTGGTCATTTGACCGTGAATTACGATGACATAGCTATGTATATCTAACTTTTGATTATTTTGGGAGATATAATTTGCACTGACGAAATTCTGTAAAAAAGCAGATCCGTTTTGTCCTATTATAATATGATGTTTATATTATGTACGGTGTGCATAATGTGTGGTTTATATGGCAGTCTGGTTGGCACAGATGGTAGTAACTCTGCTTTCTGTGCCGCAGGCCCCCAGTTCGATCCCAGGCCAGGTCAAACATTGTGTGCATGAACATGTCTGTTTGAGCTGTTTCTGGGTGTTATAAGCTTATATAAGTATATGTGTATTAGACATCTGATTACCATAGTACAGGCTTCTAGCCTAGTTTGGGACCAGATGACTGTGTGTGGAAGTTGTCCCATATTATTATTATATGGTTATATTGTGTACTGTAAGGTAGGTATAAGCGTAGTATAATTATCTGTTCTGTGGTATAAGGTAGGTACCTTATCTACCTTAGCTACATAATATTTACTTCATTAGTTTTTAAAATAAATATACTTAATAGGCATTTATTGTAAGAATACCAATGTTCCTATAATGCGTCGGAGAATTTTTCTAGGGTTCGTTTCTAAGGAGGTAAATTGTAAACGTTTTGTTGCGAACACTATTAAGGTAGGCAAATGAGTAGGTTTACAAATAATTGTGTAAAAAAAAATACGAAAAGTTTTGAAAGAGTTTTGAAACTCATTATTTTTTACACTCGGGAAAGTAACTATAAAATGCAATTCTCGCCACGCGTTCAAAACATTTACAATAGAATTGAGATCACAAGATAAATATTACCTATGGCAAGTTTGATATAAAATATTTGCTGATGCCACGTATAAAAGTCAGCTGTTAGGGGCTTGAAAGATCAATCCTTCCCTATATGAGTTATTATTCTTTGCTTATATTATACTAATAACGATGTGTGTGATCGATCAGATCGGTCATTTTTTATACGTATTTTTTATACGTATTATAATTTATATATATAAATTATACGATTATATATCACAATCATTACTGTATACGACTCACTGTATACTGTATACACTCACATAATTTTTCTCTCTCTTGTATCTGTCAAAATAAATATGTTTTATTATCTTTATTCTCGTTATTTTCAGCGAGACAGTGGGACCCTGAAGCAGCAGAGAAAATGCTTAGAGATGTAAGTTTACATACTGTTATCTATTATCTATCTCAGACAGCCTCGTTGGCCCAGATGGTAGTAACTCTGCTTTCTGTGCCGCAGGGCCCGGGTTCGATCCCCGGCCAGGTCAAACATTTTGTGTGCATGAACATGTCTGTTTGATCTGTGTCTGGGTGTTATAAGCTTATATAAGTATGTATATCAGTCATCCGGTTACCATAGTACAGGCTTCTAGCCTAGTTTGGGATCAGATGACCGTGTGTGGAAATTGTCACATATAAAAAAAAAAACTGTCTAGTCGTATAAAAATTGTATACGGCTAGTGACAGATAGATAATAGATAGATAAACAACATGTTACAAAAATGTGTACTTAGTAATACTTATGGGGGTGCATCTGCAAGTCAACCGAAACAACTTGTAAAAGAAAGAATTTTGCTAACATCGCAAAAAAAAATTCAGAAGATTTCATTAGGCGCGTTAAGCGCGTTCGGATGTGCGTTTACCTTAAAATAGAAAAACTACGTGCAAAATAGCCTGTCAGTCAGACAGGCAGTTATTCAGGACTGATTATTTCAAAATTAAACATAATGTGTTATAGAGACCACATACCATGAAGGTATAGTATAGGTACAGAACCATCAGATCTTGAAGTTAAACATGCATTCCTTTTTTATATTATGAATAAATTGTGAACTTACTGGGGTCAAGGATGGGTCATGAATATTAAGTCATGGGCATACTTAAAGCCACAATACTTATGTTTTATCTTGGCGAACTTTAGCGCATGTACTCTTGAAGAAAATTTTTATTATTATGATCATAGATAATACATATAAACTGGTAAGGTTAGTTCTCTTTCTACAGTTTCGAGAGAGTTGGCTTCTGCAATAATTTTTTCGATTGTTGCTGTGTCGACAAATGTCAAAATATTTTTTCTTAATGATTATGATTGGACTAAACTGAACATTAGGTACATTTTCAATAAACATTAAATTTGTTCGTATATTTGTTTATCTGGGAACAATGACGTTGAATCGCGTATCCTTACTCTGAGTCTGGGAATAACAGTTTTCTTCACGAGATATCGTGCGCTAAAGTTCGCAGAGCCTTCAGACTGGCCAAGATAAAACGCACGTATACTGTAGTAGGTAATATCCAACAATCGTTACGTTATCCACTGTAAAGTAGATATCTTTACCGTGATAATACCTTTATAAGAAGGTAGGTAAAAAAAGCCCATGCATGAAACATATTTTTAATTTTGTTTTGTTTTATAAGTATTTCTATTAGGCATAATAAATATGTTGTTATAGCGGTCATATTATAGCCTAACAAATATTCAGTGAACATCAAGTGTATGATTATATTATAATATTACCTATATGTAGTATATATTAGACGTTTCAAACTAACGTTTCAAAATATACCCTTACATGTCTATGACAGACAATCACCGCAGGTTTAGTAGAAGGGTCCCGATGACACTCTTTGGGTAGACGGTAGAACCCTAAAAATGTTCAAAATTGCTGTTATTATACGAGTAAACTTGACGGTGCTATTAGGGTAATTAACAGGTGTTTGTTATTTAACTGTTTAGTATATTCATTATATACCTACTTACAAGTGTTTATTGGCGAATATCGGAAGAACCTATACGTATAAGGTAGTAATACTTATTAATAGATGTATTTGTATACCTACGAATTACTTAGCAAGCAATTATAAATGACGTGGAAATAAAAAGTGAGGTTAGCACGCAATCTAAGTACCTAATTACCACAAAGCATAGGTACCTATAAAGGACGGTTACTTCGAGACTACGAACAGACATGTACCTACGCGTAATATAGAACTCTGTTACTTTATAGAATCTCAAATCTCAATGTAAACCAATCGGTACAGCTAGGCAGATAACATATAATAAAACATAACATACCATCACGACTGTTTCCCGAAGGGGTAGGCTCAGGTGTACTCAGTCAGTCCCGCAGCAGATACACCCACATTTCGCCGGAATGTTATTGTTACGTCTAATAAGAATAGAGATACATACCTAGTATTATAATATACGTATTTATAATTCTACATTTAGGATTTTATGGTATTTTTTATTTTAAGTTTCGTACTCAAGGCGAAACTTTAAAGATCCTACATCTCCACTATCCTTGCGTTTGTCTGTGTATTGCAGGTCTGTAATATTTATCTTTTGAACTGTAAAAATGTACCTTATGGACATTTGAAACACACGAATGTATATTTTGTGGCATTACCACAGACAACATATCTGTGGGCATTACTATGACCGCTACAACAATAATAGGTATAAAATGAAGGTGAACTTTATTTTTGGTTAAAGACCACACAATGAAGTTAATTTTGTACGTACTAAGTACCTAATTTATTTAAAAAATTTAAGTAGACAGTCAAATGTTAACCATCCTGTGGTATACGGAACCCTCTATGTTCGAATTTAACACGCACTTGACCTGATTTACATCGTTGGACGCAGAGAATATAAATAAATATAGGTACTGAGGTGGACGCATAGCTCGCAAAATATTAAATAATAAGATATTTCTACAGAGCCTCGTTGGCTCAGATGGTAGTAACTTTGCTTTCTGTGCTGCATCGAACCCGGGGGGTTCGATCCCCGGCCAGGTCAAACATTTGTGTGCATGAACATGTCTGTTTGATCTGTGTCTGGGTGTTATAAGCATTTATAAGTATGTATATCAGTCATCTGGTTACCATAGTACAGGCTTCTAGCCTAGTTTGGGATCAGATGACCGTGTGTGGAAGTTGTCCCATATTATTATTATTTCTTATTATTTTGCACAGTCAATGAAATGGCGTGAGAAATGGGGCGTGGATACAACACTGCCAACCTGGCAAGGGCCAGAGGTTCTAGAAAAACACTTCCCGAGTGGCAGCCCCGGCTTCGACAAGGAGGGATCGCCGGGTAAGCATCATTATGATTAAATTTTGTGTTTTTGGATTTTTCCATTCATTAATTTAAAGAAAAGTGGAGATAAGGTACGTTCTCCCAGCGCTAACTCAACAACTGGCACGTGCAATTTGCTCAGTGTGAAGTTTGCACAGTCCAATATAATGAACAACTAATATAGAAAAACGTATACCTAAGACCGAAGTGCGACCGAACAACAATATCATTCCCAAGTATGACCTCACTTTACTGACGTACGTGGACCTAATGGGACCTAATTTGAGCTTTCCATTTTCGAGAAGCCAGTAGGTACCTCATCTCCCCTTTTCTTTTAATCAATGTTTCCGCTGATAATTTTCTCAACGACAGCCTGGCTGGAGTCTGGAACTGTGCCTGGTAGATGGCAATAGGCTCGTCCCCTATTACATGGGACCAATAACATACTGGCAAAGTGTGGGTGTACCTACTATGGGACTGAGTCGTGGTACACCTCTGCCCCTTCGGGGAAATGATGAAAATGTGATGTTATTTAATTTAATTTGAATTTATACTCTCAAAACGGGTAACCCCAAATTACACTGCTCGAGTCAATTCATATGGGTTATCTACTTACGCAGCCTCCGACCTAACCTAACTACTGCCCCCTACATATTATATTATCTTATAGGAAACAGCCGGGACCTACAGTTTAACGTGCCATCTGAATCACGGTAGCGCCCAGGTGAAAAGTCCACAAGGTGAGATTCGATCCAGACTCTCTGGATTTTAAGCCGGGCATATTTCCGCTGGACCACGGACGCTATGTAATTAGTTATTTTCATCAAAATCGGTCAGGACTCAGTGCCGTTTTCAGTTTAGAGGTGGTCCTGAAAACCGGCGGGGAATCAAAGAGTGATTTAATGTCTATTTGTCAGTAATAATCGTGCCGTTCGTGGGGTTGGACGTGTGGGGGCTCCTGCACACGATCAGTAGGACGGACATCATCCGCATGGTGCTCAAACATCTGGAGAACTACCTCGCTGTGGCGAGACAACAGGCGGAGAAACATGGGCCGGCTGCTATGAAGGTATCTTAATTCCTAATATTGTAAATAAGATGGATGGATCGATGTGTAGATGGCGTGGTTCGCAAGCCCTGCTGGATCATGAGGTACCGGCTTCGATCACCAGGTCAGACAAATATTGTTACTAGATTTTTCCATTAAGAATTTTCTATATGACAATCAGGATAATAGCCCAGCGGATTAGCAAGTTGAAGTGGCAATGGACAGGGCACATTGTACGTAGAACTGATGGCCGATGGGGCCGTAAAGTACTCGAATGGAGACCACGGACTGGTAAGCGCAGCGTAGGACGTCCTCCCACAAGGTGGACAGACGATCTGATAAGTACGGCAGGAGTACGCTGGATGCAGGCCGCTTGCAACCGGACTGGATGGAAATCTAAGGGGGGGCCTATGTTCAGCAGTGGACGTCCTATGGCTGATATGATGATGATGATGAATCAGGATAATGACAAAGTTTAGTAATAAAGTTTTGATTTCCCAGGTGACGGTAATATTCGACTTGGAAGGGTTTAACATAAGACAGTACGCGTGGAAACCAGCCGCCGAGATGGTGTTCACATTGCTTCAACTCTACGAGGCCAATTATCCCGAGATACTGAAGATATGCTATATTGTTAATGGTATATAAATTAACCAATTCCTATTCACTGTCTAATTTTATTATCTTATTTTTCCTAATTGCGCATTACACGAATATTAAAGGAACGCTGTGGCGTGTTAGAAGATGTAGTGACAAAGATAAAGAAAGGAATTCTGAGGTGGTTCGTACATGTGGAGAGGATGGATGAAAGGAGATTTATAAGGCTAGTGTGTATGGTCAAGTCAGTAGGAGTCGTCCTAGGCGTACTTTTCATGAACAAATTGATGTTGTTCTTAGGAAAGGCCAAGTTAAAAGTACCTACAACCCACGAGCATGTATGAATAAGGTCATGAAGGTGAACGAAGCGAAAGGTTTATGTCAGGATCGTAGCAAGTGGAGGGAAATAGTCTCTGCCTACCCCACCGGGAACAAGGCGTGACTGTATGTATGTATGTGTACGTACGAATATTGCCGCTGTCGCATTGCTATCGATACATATTGACTCTAGGAAATAAATTAGAGTGAGAAAAATCAATATCGCCGGCGAAGTCAAACATTTGTCCGCAAGAGTATGTCTGTTTGATCTTTGTCTGGGTGTTATAAGCGTATATAAGTATGTAAATCAGTCTTCCGAATACCATAGTATGGGCTCCACCTAGTTTGAGACCAGATGGCCGTGTGTGGAAGTTGTCCGATATTATTATTTATGAGTTAATTTATTATTGTAACAAAAATGATTGCATCGCGAACCAGCACCCTACGGTTCGCAAGCGTTACTATCATAAGATTCCGGGTTGGATCCCCAAGTCATGCAAAAAGTGGAGGTCACGACCAGTCCACCCACTGGACTTTCCCACTGTGGGTTGGAGTTTTTTCAATGCCAGCCTGGAGTCTGGAACTGTGCGTGTTTGGTAGATAGTGATAGAAACCCAAAAACACATGGCAAATAAATAACTGGCGAAGTGTGGGTGTTCCTACTGATTGGATCGCTAACCCTGCGGTAAAAAGGCGTGATGCTGTTATAACCAAAACTAAAGTTAGGATTCATCAAGCGATAAGTCTAGAGGAAAGATTTTTAGGGTTCCGTACCTCAAAAGGAAAAAAGGAACCCTTATAGGATCACTTTGTTGTCCGTCTGTCTGTCGTATGTCCGTCTGCAAAGACACTTTTGAACGGGAACGCGTGGAGGTATCAAGTTGAAATTTATATCAACCACTCAGACCTGTGGTCCCTTGTAGCTGTAAAAAAATCATACTCAATCAAAAGTTATGGACATTTTACTATACTTACTGCATATTTCCATACTTTGCGCAAGGACCTCATAAATGGCGCTGTTTGTTCTATAGACGGATAGTTTTTCGGGATTGGAAGCATTTTGTTTAGGTATCTAGGTATGGAACCCTACACTATGCATACATACGTATGCCTCTACAATGTATTTCATTGTTTCTTACTAATACAGACTTGTTTAATTACAGCACCGAAAGTGTTCGCGCTAGCGTTCTCAGTAGTGAAGAAGTTCATGCACGAGTACACGATATCCAAGATAAAGATCTACGGCACGGATGCTAAGAAGTGGCAGATCCAGGTCCTCTCCATGGTCGATCCTGATCAGTTGCCGCAGCATTACGGAGGCGTGATGGTTGACGAGAACGGTGACCCCAGGTGTGGCTTGATTGTAAGTATATTTTGAGTTGTTGGGGATTTGTTTGTGCCGGTGGAGAATCCCGTATATGTAGGTATATATTACATCTTTTTCTAACAAGTTGTATTATACTTACACACTTAGATTTACCGGTTTTCATCCGCCAAGCAGTAATGTGCAAACATTACTGTGTTCCGGACTGAAGGGCAATGTTACCAGCGATTACTGGCCACTGGCAACTGCCTGGAGTCTGGAACTGTGCCCGGTAGATGGCAATAGGCTCACCCCCTATTACATGGGACCAATAACATACTGGCGAAATGTAGGAGTATCTACTATGGGACTGAGTCCTGGGTACACCTCTGCCTATCCCTTCGGGAAAAAAGGCGTGAATGTATGTTAATGTATGATTACTGGGCATGATGTAAGAATATCGCCTCCACCTTACAAAAGGGTTAAGCTATAAGACCGCCACTACATCATCTCGACTGGCCGGTTGGCTCAGCCGGTAGTGCTCTTGCCTTCCGGGTTCTATCCCCGGCCAGGTCAAACATTTGTGTGCATGAACATGTCTGTTTGATCTGTGTCTGGGTGTTATAAGCTTATATAAGTATGTATATCAGTCATCTGGTTACCATAGTACAGGCTTCTAGCTTAGTTTGGGACCAGGTGACCGTGTGTGGAAGTTGTCCCATATTATTATTATCTCAGCCGTAAGCAGGGGATACAGGCGTCCCCTATAAGAGGGTTTGACCAATTTTCGACACGCTTGGCAGGCTGGTTCGTGAGCGCAGTTCGATGGTTTGTTGCAGAGGACGCTGCTGCCCGTCCTCTGGATCTGTTACCCTTAGCCGGCCGCCACAGCAACCACGGGTGGAGAGGGTGGAGCACTATTCTATTGCCGGCACCCCACGGCAACCACTTGTGCTAGCCTAAGATTAACTGTATCTACTATGTTTTTATTATGTTCTCTGTAATCTGTACAACAAAGTGGTTATATATCCATTTAGTGATACTCAGTTCCATAAAACACTCCTCACTCGCTTTCCACAGGTAAAGCCAGGCGGTAAAGTGCCGAAGCACTACTACTCCAAGAACGCTATGACGGAATCCGAGAAGGACTACAAACGCGTCACAATCAAGACTGGAGACAAACACACTGTTGATCTACTGTGTCCCGATAATGAAAGCGTATTGAAGTAAGTTTATTGTGGGAGTATATAAAATTGATAGGCAATAATGGAAGAAGAATACGTGCTGTGCCGAATGCCGACCGCACCTAGAGCAGATCCCGTCACTCCACACAATCGGCCGCGCGTACTGCTACTACGTAGAAAATATTATGTGTGTGCACGCGTCAAATGTTTAGTATGTGACAAGACGAGAAAATGAGGTGCCTGATGGTAAGCATCAAAATTACCCATATTAATCACAGAACGACCCAGTGTTTTAAAATTCTAAATTCTGCGCGGCACCGCACTGGGCCTGTCACCCTGAGATATTAGTTGTTGAAACTCGTCATGCCCAGTGATTATTATGTGCGTAAGTACGGGCGTTACTGCTGATGCCAAGCGGGGGGCTAATGGCAGGGGGAGGCGAGTGTTGCTTCTTTTCGTAGTATTCTTTGCCTAGAGTGTGATGAGGGTAGCATAAAAACTTTGTCCCACTTCAGACAAAAAAGGACTGTGTCGCAAAAGTCAGTCATTTTATGTCTGTGTTCAAATCATGACTATTACCAGATAAATTATAGGTAATCTATAAAGAGAATTAGGAAATAAATTTATCTTTTTGTGTTTTTATAAACCATAAAATATCTTATGGAATAGCGATTTCTTTCTATTTCTCTAGATATCGGTTTGCAATTTGCAGCGAGTGAATAATTCTATAGATTTTCTTTCAAGTTTCAGAATGAGATAAAAGTCCAGTTATTTACAATTTTTTACCCCCCACCTAACAGCAAGTGTTATAAGTTTGGCGTGTCTGTTTGATTACTACCAATTAGTGAAAATGTTGACGCGTTTTTGTAAGATTTGTTAAATGTTTAGTTTTTTCTTGTCAGATGGGAGTTCGGCATAGACAGTCACGACATAAAGTTCGTGATCAAGCGACGCGACGAGGAAGGCAACGTGGAGGTGGTTCATGGTCCGAGGAAGGTTTCCGAAGGACCTGTCGACGTGGGCGTGCTGCCGGTCACTGGACCCGCCACTTGTAAGTTCTTCCTAGTTTATGATCTCCTGGTACTTCACAAACTAATTAAAAAACAATCTTCATATTGTTAAAGTCATTATTAAAGAAAAACTATATGGAACCACATGAAAATCGTTGTGCAACTCCTACCACCCCGGACACTCGACTCAATTCCCATACAAAAGTCACTAAATAACTACCTACTAAGTACACAGACACTGCGCACATGGAGTTTTGTACACACGCGATTTCCCAGCGAAGCGGGGCTCGTCGAGAGCTCAATTTCGCTCGCGGGGTGAGGAAGGCCAGATTGGTGGGCGGATGGATGTGTCCATTCTATACGTAGTATTATTATCTGTTTTGTGCTCCTAGTGTATACTACTCCTAGTTTATGGTCTCCTGGTACTCCTAAATTTATATAAGAACTACTCGCGCTCTTAAATGTTGAAGTCCTCGTAAAAAAAACTAGTTCTATTCTCTATAAGGATCCCTTTTAAGAAGTTCTTTAAAATCTTGATGCAACTCTACGTCACACAGAAGTGTACATTTCGAGAAGTGCTCATTTAGAGTATTTTGGCAGAGTGCTCATTGTGTCTCCGAGTAGAACCCATTATCTCGACGGAAACCACAAGCAGCTATTAAAATGTATGTTCTCATTTTAGATTCAGTGATCTTCGACAACAAGAGTGCGTTCCTCCGAAACAAGAAAATTTACTACGATGTGCTGATTTCGGTCCCCGCGCGCGACCTTAACATTAGTGATGAACCAGACGACAACCTCGCACCTGTCGCCGCTTGCAGCAAAGCCGCCATTAAAGTATAGACAATATTCAAGACTAGAGTAGTCACGTGACTTCGTTCCCGTGGCGATTCCTTTCTTATTCCTACATCATAATACAATATGTGCAAAATTTAGGCTCTCTAAGTCCAAGGGTTGAGGCTGGGCGTTGATGAGTGTGTTAGTCAGTCAGAACTTTGATTTTTGTACTAAAGATTACACAATGTAAGTTTATGTTCTTTAAGGCGCCTATAGGAGCCAAACTTCCATCTCGCTCTTTCCATTTGTTTATCTTTAGATTAATGCATGTTTTTTAAGTATATTTAGTTTTTTTTTCTTTTTATTTGATGGTCTCTTTTGTTAAATTAAAAGATATCTAAACTAAGTTTTCTTGAATGTATTATAAATGGTATGAATGAGATACTCAAATTATGATTTTTGAAAATTCAATGCCTATGTGCCTTAACTTACAATGTGCGAGCGAGAGGGAAGTTTGGCTCTTATAGGCGCCTTAAGGCTGAAGTTGGGAGCCCGCGACTGTAGCTATGCTTGAAGGCCAATCGTCTGGCTGACGCGATCCCCGAAATTCAGCCCATGCATTACAATACTTCAAGCCAAACTTCAACCTTTGCACATAAGCAGTCAGACATTAACAGTACCAATATAAAGAAGGTTAAACGTCACCCATACAAAATAAAAATACACAGATATAAAGAAATAGGAAATAATTTTCCACTCTATTGTTTGTGGTTGGCTCTGGATCTGGCCTTTATTTGCGCGAAAACACATAAAAAGAAAACCTTACAGTTTCTAAGTATTTATGAAAATTGTAATAAAATAGTTTTTAGGTTATGTTTATGTTTTTTTTTAATGGCAAAACCAAAAACGTTTTTGAGCAAATCCAGAACCATCCACAAACAATTGAGTGAAAATTAATTCCCTATTTCTTCATTTCGGTGTATTTCGTTTTGAATGGCAGACGTTTGTACCTTAATATTAAAATTATTTAGGTATTTACCAATTAATGTATTTTTTTATTCACGTGTACTATTTTATATATTTTTTGCTACGCTGAGACATTCATAAGTATCAAAGTGTTTTATCTTATAATTAATTAAAAGAAATTTAGATCGCGGTGTAGGTATTATATTATTATTAGGTAGTTATTTTAATGCATTTACATTTTATAATGTATGTAAAGGGAAGGTACATAAGTGTACCCGTTGTCCCCATATTTCTGTGATAATATAGGTATTTTACCTACAATACGTTATAAGCGGGCAGTGGGCTGTGAAATTTGAAGTACAAGGGTCAAGACACATTGATAGAGGGCCTTTTGTATTTTCACGTTTTCTATTGATCAATGTGTCTTGACCCTTAATAAATAATAAAACAATATAATGCGACCAAAAAATTAATCCAGATTTTTTTTTTAACAATAACAATGAAAATGTCCACTCAATTTAATAAAATAATTATCCACCCGTTGAATTATACAATCATTAATCAACTGTAAATATCCAACCTATTTTTTTAGTTTTATATTATACAGAAGAACTATTAAAATGTAAATAGATTAGTATTGTTCAGTACAACATTGTATTTAGTATGTTAAATGCAAATGACTATGTATTGTAAATAAATAGCTTAGTTCAGAATTATATAACTATTACAGGTATACGACCTATGTAATAAGTATATTATATGTACCTAAGTATATATAATATACACATTGTTAAGCCTTAGAGGGAAATTTAAGACTATAGAATCCAATGCTTTATTCTACATTTTTTTATTCTTTTAAAAATAATATAGATATTAAACAAAATAGTTGGCCTTTTCTTTTATCACTGACTTAGCTAGATTATTATAAGATTAATAATTGATTATATTTATTAAATTAATTGATTATATTATCTAAGGCGATTAAGAGCTTACATGGCCTTCTAGGAATTAGACACAATCCTATGAAAAGTTTACCAAATCGATGTTTTGTATTCCTGTTACCTCCGAATTTTATAAACCCATTCTATAAATTTAAATCCTGTTAGTTTTATAGTGAGGTAACCTATGCCTCTGTCGTTTAATTTTTCTTATAAAACTTTGGTTTCTTCATAGTGTACTTCCAAGAATCCCAGTTTTACTCGCGTTATTGGACGTTCACTACAAAAAAAATGTAAAGTTTATAAACAAAAATAAAATGATAGGGACATACTTTACTTTCAACTTGCAAATATCAGGATATAAATATATCAAATCGGTTTACTGGTTTCGGAGGAAACAGGGTAATACAAAACATCGATTTAGTAAATTTTCCATAGGATTGTGTCCAACTGCTAAGAGGTCCTCTTTCCTGTTAAACAATGTTCAAAAAGAGTTCCTATGCAAAATAAGTATTGTTGGAATCTTCCTCACACTATTCTCATTTCTTATAGAAAAAAGAGTAATGTGATATATTATGGGTCTATATTTCCAGAGTTATTGCCTCATCATCATTTCTCAGCCGTACAAAGCCCAGAGCTGGACATAGGCCTCCTCCATTGTTAGGGGTTTGCCAATACTGCCACGGCAGGCAGATTGACGAGCGCAGTTTCGTGATAGTCAATGCCTACTTTAAAAAAATAAACATCATAAAGTAGAAAATATATATTTCAAATCAGCCAGCTTATGATTACCATTATATACAGATAATAATATACCTAGTTACATAACATGCTCAGTCTTCGTCTTCGAAGAGCATTTGCAGTAGGTCTCTGTTATTGCACTGACTGCCTTCAAGTCTTTGGACCCCCTTCCATTTGATGATGGTTGGTATCACCAAGAGACGAGTGCGCGGATCTGTCCTGAACGGGCACGCTTTGTCTTTCCAGCTGAAAATTGATAACTTATGAATATTGGCCAGAGCTTGAAGATAAACACAAACAAGACTTTTTATATTATCCCTAGGTATAATTTATGTTACGGAAAGGTGTAGTTATACTTCTGAGTGTACGCGGCCTTTTAGGAATTTGACACAATCCTATGAAAAAATTACTAAAATCGATGTTTTGTATTCCCCTGTTTCCTCCGAATATAGAAAACCTATTTAATAAATCTAAAACCTGATATTTTTATAGTGACGTAAACAATGTCCTTGTCATTTTAGTTTCTCTTACAAACTGTCGGTTACTTTCTAGTGAACTTCTAAAAACTCGCGTGGTTGGACGTTTATTACAAAATAATGAAGAGTTTACAATAGAAAATAAAATGATAGGGATAGACTATTTCATTTTCAAAACATCAAGATAAACATTTATCAAACAGGTTCCTTTTCTATATTCGGAGGAAACAGGGGAATACAAAACGTCGATTTGGTAAATTTTCCATTAAATTATGTCAAAGCTTTGCTAAGAGGTCGTATATTTCCTGTTAAGGGGATCTATCTACACGCCAAACTGAATTACTTTTTCAAGAATGGCGAAATTCGAAAAAAAAAATTTCGTCGTCCCTTAATAAATGGATCAGCTGATCGGGAAATTTGTATTGGAAGTGAATTTTTTATTTGCAATTTGTTTAGCTTGATTGGTGTATCTATCCACCCTCTTAAGTATTACAAGACTTTTTTCTTATTTGTAGTTGGTAATAGAAAGGGATTTTAGAAATTGCCAGCAATAGGCCCAGCAATAGAATAGATCAGGCTTATATAATAAGATAAGATAAAAAAAAATGCTTTCAGTTTGATAATATTAATACTGATAATTGCGGATTATCACTGATTAAACAATTATCAGCACAACTTACGTCTGTAACATAATAACAATAATAGTCCTACTAATATATAATTATTATATTTATTCAATAAAATTAATTTAGATAAATAACGAGAAACAAACTACCTAACTTAAAAGTAAACATTAAAAACTAAAATTTAAAACTAGACGTAAAAAACAAACTAATATCATAATTACGAAAGTTTGTGAAGTTTTTTTTTTTATTATTGTAAGTGACAAGACGAGCAAATCAGGTGCCTGATGGTAAGCATCATGATTACTGATTACCCATATCAGACACAGAGCCACTCAGTGTTTTAAAATTCAAAATTCTGCGCGGCACTGTACTGCGCCTGTCACCCTGAGTTATTAGTTGTTGAGACTCGTCATGCCCAGTAATTTCGCTGGTAACATTGCCCTTCAGACCGGAACACAGTAATGTTTGCACATTACTGTTTGGCGGATGAATAACTGGCAAAGGTGTTGTACTTCCCCGGGCGGGCCCCTGCAAGAGGCCTACCACTACAAAAAGTGTGAGGATGAATATTTGTTACTCTCATTCGAAAACTACAAAACTGATTGAGCTGAAATTCGGTATGCAGATAGTTTAGGCCCTGGAATAACACATAGGGTACTTTTTATCCCGATATTCCCACGGGAACCAAAACTACGCGGGTGAAACCGCGGGGCGCAGCTAGTTGATCATAACAGTATGTTTATTGTCCATAACAGCAGGTATATTTATCATATCATTGGGTAACAAATTATAAGCACAAAGATATTATCACACTGATAACTGATAAGCTAAACAGTTTACCATAAATAACAAAATTTTTATAATAATAAATAAAAAAAATAATAATATGGGACAACTTCCACACACCTGGTCCCAAACTAGGCTAGAAGCCTGTACTATGGTAACCAGATGACTGATATACATACTTGTATATGCTTATAACACCCAGACACAGATCAAACAGACATGTTCATGCACACAAATGTCTGACCTGGCCGGGGATCGAACCCGGCCAGGTCAGACTTCAACGAATCGGGCCTGCGGCACCAAGAGCAGACTTACTACCGTCTAGCCAATGAGGCTGTCGGGGGTGTTTTAAAAGCAAAATGGTAGGTTAAAAATATAACATGAAACTTACTATGGCATGTCACCAACATCAACATATGCAAAGATTATGTTATTCTGCAGTTCATTCAAATAAGACTGCACTATAGGTTCCGCTGTGAAATAAATAAAGAATTTTTAGTAGAATTATTCATTTGCTGTAACATATAAATTGGCAAATGCCTCTGCCTAAGGCTAGCCATACACGGACTGCTCGAGCAGTAAGCCAATTATGATCAACATATAAGTACTGCTTGTGCAGTCAAATGGGACCCCGCTGCTGATTACCTGAAGCAGTCACGACTGCTCAAGTGGTTACATATATGTGTGTATGTAGAAGATTGTAGTTTACTATACAGTCCCAGCTTGACGCAGTCGATAATGGCTGCTTCAAGCTGTCCATGTATAATGTATACTCGGACTAGATTATAGGCGGACTACAAATTCGCAAATAGTTTGAATGCAGTTAGTATGACTGCAATAAATCTACAAAACAACCATGCAGCCGATTGTGGTTGGTGTGCAGTTGGCATGCAGTTGTGCAGGTTACAGCACCGAATTTTTTTTTTCAAACTGCAGTCTGCCTATTGAGTCCATAACACTTTAGAGCGAGGCCCCATTAGTGCGTTGCGACGTCGCAGCGTCGTTTTTCATATATATTTTGTATTATGCCCCATTAATACATTGCGTCGTCGCACGCGAGGTTTCAAAAAGGCAAGAGACGAAGCGGGAGGGAGGGTGATTCGTTGAGCTGTGTGTTAGCGACGCAACGAAGATGTGGCGTACAATGCGTTGATTCGTTCCAATGCAACGCAATGCAATTTACTAATGGAGTGCGGTTTTATCCTTGAAACGGTGTGGACGTATTTGCGTGTTCTCCAAAAATCAGCTCCGAGTTCATAGAAATTCAGTGCATAATACCCCAAAAATTAGTACGATAGTGGAGTGCATTAATTTCGAAAGTAAAATAACGAAAGTATCTGCATACTACTATATCGGTAACGTGCAGCGCTGAGGTAGGCTCCTCCTCACTTCGGCAAAACGGGACGGGCTGCGAACTCAAAAATAATACGTCTCCGTCGCACGACAGCTACGCGCACACTCCCGCCACCGTAGCAGTGCGAGGACTCGCGAACCTGCCCGACCGCCCCCGATGAACGAGCAGTGCTACGTCACCGCGAGACTCGTGAGTGCTACAACCGGTTAGTTAAGCTACGATCTACCTACTCGCTACGATAATAACTTGAAAATAAAATGGTCAATACATGCGCCGCTTGCACTAAAACCATTAGATCTTCTATGCCGCAAATAAAATGCGCAAAATGCTCCAGTTATTTTCACTCTATGTGTGTGAATATTTCCGATAGCCGCAAATTAGCTGACGAATTAAAAAACAACTGGTCATGTCCAATGTGCCAAAGCCAGGAACCTAAAAAAGATAATTCGAACACGCCCGTTCGGCCCACAGCTCTGAGCGTTTGTAATGACGAGACCGTAGCATCATCGCTACGCGACGGCCCTCGTAAACTGCTTACACATTATCTAGCCCGGTCATACCTGTAATTATCGATCAACCAAATAATAACATACGAGAAGATCCGCTCACCAACGAAATAAAACTACTCAGAGGGGATGTCGGTGACATAAAATCGAATATTGAATCACTGACGGACCTACTTAAGAAGTGTGTCTCGAGAATAGATGAACAGGAATCTCGCCTACAGCTACTAGAATTAAGAGAAAATAAAATAACACAGTGCGAGTATACCATAGCCCAACTCAGATCAGAATTAAACCTACGAGCACAGGCCGATCTTCGGTACGAGGTCGAAATAGCTGGAGCAAATGAGCACCCCGACGAGGACCCGATCCAACTGGTTGGCGTAATCGCAGATAAAATCGGAGTTCCTCTCACTAGTGGCGATATAGATTATGTTTCTCGCGTCGGCCCCCGCAATACCCAGCGAGCCTCGAACACTAGTACCAAGCCCATTGCTAGCCCCGGCCTCCAGTCACCTCGCCCACTGGTCGTAAGGTTTGTACGGAGACGGACCCGAGATGAGTTTATGACCGTTGGGAAAAAGTGTAAGAAACACCTCACAACCCCTGAAATCGGACTTACAGGTCCCAACAGGAAGGTATATATAAATGAACGCCTAACTCAAGAGAATCGCCGGTTATTTCGAACAGCACGTTTGGATTCCAGAGCAGCTAGCTTCAAGTTCTGTTGGGTCAAACATGGTACAATCTACATCCGTAAACAAGAGGGAAACCCCGCCATTCCTGTTAGGACCGAGAACGAGCTCCAGATGGCACTCGGCCTCCCTTCGCAAACTTAAGAGTCGGTCCCACGCTATCGATATTGCCACTCGCAACTCAAATAATAATAACGACAACACTCTAGCTCTCGCAGTTGTTTCTCGCACAGATCAGGATGAAAGAGGTTAGATTGGAAATAGTTCCTGATTTGTATCAGAACGCTCGTCGCCGCTTGTCTCCCACTCCTCAACTCCACTACAAGCAAGAGACCAATACGCGCACGCATTACGCACACAAATTAACCATACACACATCGATCGCGAGTTTGCTATTGATTATCATCTAGCGCAAACACTGCGTTTGACATGCACTCACACACGCGCAAAAGCGCATCTAGACACGCGGCAGCGTGTCAAGCCAAGTTAAGGAACTGGCTAGCCAGCGCCGAGTGCCACTTTTGACTCTTCTATAACTCAAAATCTCTTTAATGTTAACACATAAAACTACGTGTGTTTAATTATATCCATAAGGACATCTAGTAGCCCAAATTTCATGAAGCTAGCTCAAACGATTATAAAGATATTATGAAGGTCAAAAAGTCGTAAAATTTAGCACTGACTGACATATAGTACCTAAATCTAACCTACTTCCAGATGACCTAGAAGGATGAAATTTGGAATCCAGCTCGGTAATTGTGTTCAAGTGTAGGAAAAAATCTAAAAATTAAAAAATAGGAGGGGTCCCCATACAACATTTTTTTTTAATGTAGCGTTGGAACCGTTACAACGTTACAAGCAAATATTTGAAATTATCACAATATAAAATATATGCTATATAACAGATATATAAAAATAAAGTTAAGTCCAAAAATAAGTGGTGTCCTGGCCAAGTCAAATCTAACCTACTTTAAATCTCAATTATTTTTTAAATAACAGCAATTGTTATAGGCAATAAAGCAAAGAAATAGAGTTTTATACTTGTTCATAATGTTATTTTGTTTCTATAAATACATATTTGGATTTTGCATAGAACTTGGCACTCATTTAGATCTCCAATCTTTTTGCGGCGAAGCCCACAGCCAAACATTAAAAGTATTGAACTTGGCTCTCCTTTTTTACATGTATGTTTTTGGTGGGATACATGTTACGGTCACCTAAAGGTCGATTATCGATATCGATAAAATTACTGTATCATTATTACTTTAACTTTTTGCTATATTTATTTATTTGTTATGAACTAAACTTGGCTTCATAGCCAATTATACTAATTAATTAATTAACTACTATACAATGTCCTTACAATGTAATGTTGTTACTACATAATTTCTGTGTCTGGGTGTATAAGTAAGCTTATATAAGGAGGTATGTATATAAGTCATCTGGTTACCATAGTACATGCTTCTAGCCTAGTTTGGAACCAGATGACCTTGCGTGGAAGGTGTCCCATATTATTATTATTTTGTGACTTATTATATTTTATTAATTCTATGTTTTTTTTTGGTTTGTGAGTTACCGCGAAAAACGTTGTTCATGCATAGAAAGACATGGGTTAAACCTATAGTAAGTAAACAAATGACACAAGTTAAAAATACAAGCGTACCTATTTATTAAATTATCATTTCCCTTAACCCACACTAGGTGGGGACGCGGGGAAAGAACACGGGGCACAGCTAGAAGGATATAAATCATACACTACCTACTTACTGAAAAAGTCATAACGATGTATTTGAGCGGCGTAGCTCCTGGTTTTAAGTATGTTTTTCCTGACTCTTTTGTTATGTCATAATCATGTTCATGACTGCCTCGGTGGCGTAGAGGGCGCATGCTCGACTGCCAATCAAGAGGTCCCGGGTTCGATCCCCAGGTCAGGCAAAGTGTTAAATATTGGATTTTTCCATTAGGAATTATCTCAATAATTGCCTGGAGTCTGGAACTGTGCCCGGTAAATGGCAATAGGCTCGCCCCCTATTACATGGGACCAATAACATACTGGCGAAATGTGGGTGTATCTACTATGGGACTGTGTCCTGGGTACACCTCTGCCTACCCCTTCGGGAAAAAGGCGTGAATGTATGTTATGTTATAATCATGTTCTGCAAAATGTTGAAAATTTTGCAAAAAGAATTCATTGTGCTACATTTAGTAGTAATCCATTTATTTCTACCGGTTGCCTCAATCCACAATTTTCTTATATCTGGATTTTTTGGAAACGTAAAAATAAAATTTTGATTTCATTATAAACGGAACAATTAAACAAAATTTAGACGAAAACCCACACTCTACAACTAAATTGATAATCACAATTAACATGTTGACAGACCACAGTAGATGCCACGTATTTACTTTGCATGACAAAGAGGAGAACAAATTTTTTCTTTCGACGCTGTTTCACAGACAGACAGACAGAAAGAGACACACACACACACTCACTTGATAATATACTGACACACTCCACTTCCACTTTCATGAAATTCTTCATACTACATGCACGTCGGTTGTAGGTACTTTTGATTTATTGATCTTTCCTTAGGACAACATCAACTTGTTCCTAAAAAGTACGTTTACAAAGAGGTATTTTAATTACAAAATATTACTCATAATAATCATTTGCATACGACACTTAATATCGACAATGTTTACAACATGGTACAACACTATCGATGCGCGGGGATTTCCCGGAATTCAAGCTTCGCCTTGGCGCACGCGACCCCTCGCAAAGAACGCAGTTCATTGCGCGATCATCTACGAGTACAAGGTGGAACCTATGCATTGTAGTAAGCAATGTATAATTTCCAATATGTTTCGCAAGTGTGTCGTTTTTGTCTAACAATTACATAATACTTTTATAATAATTACAAATATCACTTGAATTTAAAGGTTTCAGGACTTACCGGTGAAAAGAAATCCCTTGTCTGGCTACACTACACACCTGGCTTCTTTTTCGACAAGTTATAATAGCGCAGGACGGCATTATACACTATTTTCGCGGAGCTACGTACGTTGTGACCACATGAGCGCGACTATTAGCCGGTAAAGCTAATTTCGGCGGAGTTACGAGCGTCTGCTCAAGAGGGCAGCAAAGCCGGCCCCGCCCACAAGGCCCCTCTAATCTCTTTCATCTCCTCTGTGGGAGCGCCTAATTTCAATAGGTAAGGCATTCCATAATCGAATGGCCTTTACTGTAAAAGATTTATCGTAAAACGCGCTACTGTGTTCGGGAAATCTTAACAGCAGATTCTCTGACGACCTTAAAGTACGGGAATGGGAAGCATGGAGAAATTGGAAACATTCCTGAAGATATTGTGGGGAAGACGAGTTAAACAAGATTTTGTACAGAATAAATAGAATATGGGCATCCCGGCGACGGCGAATAGGAAGCCACTTGAGTTTTGAGCGAAATTCGGAAACATGATCATATTTGCGAAGACCAAATATGAATCGTATGCACAGATTTTGAAGTCTCTCAAGTTTATTCAGCTTGTCCTCGGTAATATCAGGGTAACTGGCGTCAGCATAGTTAAGTATAGGGAGCATAAGAGATTGAGCAAGCGCAATTTTAGTGGCAGTCGGCAAGAAGTTTCGCAGCCTACGTAAAGAACCAGCAGTGGCAAACATTTTACGACTTGTTGCGGCTAGCTGTGGGCCCCACGATAAGGTGCGGTCGATAGTAACACCTAAGTTTATGACGCTGTCACTATAAGGTATGGTCACTCCATCAAGAATGATTCGTGGAAGCAGATCCCAGTCAATTTTGCATACCATACGAGAGCTACCAACAACAATTGCTTGGGTTTTGTGTGGATACAATTTGAGACCGAAGATTTTCTTCTTTCTAGTAAAAGTAATATTCATGCATTTGTTAACATTAATAGTGATTTTGTTTTCAATATAATATTCATGCAAGGAGTCTAGATCGTGTTGAAGTTTATCTCAGTCAGATTGATTTTTAATTTTAAGATATATTTTAGTATCGTCTGCATACATTAAGTATTTAGCATATTGAAAACACTTTCCGACATCATACAAGTAAACTGCATAGAATAATGGTGCGAGCACTGAGCCTTGAGGTACGCCAGAAGGAATGTTCATATAGTCTGACCGATGCCCACCCACAAATACAGCCTGACAGCGGTTACGAAGATAGGATTCGGTCCATCTAAGCAGGTCTCCACATATACCCAGCTCCAGTAGTTTACGTAGCAAAATAGCGTGATCTACACGGTCGAAGGCTTTTTCAAAATCCGTGTAGATCACATCCACCTGCGCGCCTTTATCCATTCCTTGTAAAACATCATTTGTAAACAAAGCCAAATTAGTGTATGTCGAACGACCTTTAATAAATCCGTGTTGTTGGGATGGTATGCTGTGATATATTAGAGGATAAAGGTAATGATGAACTGCCCTTTCCATAAGCTTATTTAAAGTATTTAAAATAGAGATCGGACGATAATTTTCGATTGATGTTTTCATGCCTTTTTTATGAATGAGAACCACAGATCAGGATGAAAGAGGTTAGATTGGAAATAGTTCCTGATTTGTATCAGAACGCTCGTCGCCGCTTGTCTCCCACTCCTCAACTCCACTACAAGCAAGAGACCAATACGCGCACGCATTACGCACACAAATTAACCATACACACATCGATCGCGAGTTTGCTATTGATTATCATCTAGCGCAAACACTGCGTTTGACATGCACTCACACACGCGCAAAAGCGCATCTAGACACGCGGCAGCGTGTCAAGCCAAGTTAAGGAACTGGCTAGCCAGCGCCGAGTGCCACTTTTGACTCTTCTATAACTCAAAATCTCTTTAATGTTAACACATAAAACTACGTGTGTTTAATTATATCCATAAGGACATCTAGTAGCCCAAATTTCATGAAGCTAGCTCTTTTTTTTTTTTTTTTTTTTATGATAGTGAGTAACCAGACGAGCAAATCAGGTGCCTGATGGTAAGCATCATGATCGCCCATATCAGACACAGTGCCACCCAGTGTTTTAAAATTTAAAACTTTGCGCGGCACTGCACTGCGCCTGTCACCCTGAGATAGGAGTTGTTGAATCTCATCATGCCCAGTAATTTCGCTGGTAACATTGCCCTTCATACCGGAATACAGTAATGTTTGCACAATACTGCTTGGCGGATGAATAACTGGCAAAGGTGTGGTACTTCCCCAGGCGGCCCCCTGCAAAAGAGGCCTACCACTACAAAAAAACGATTATAAAGATATTATGAAGGTCAAAAAGTCGTAAAATTTAGCACTGACTGACATATAGTACCTAAATCTAACCTACTTCCAGATGACCTAGAAGGATGAAATTTGGAATCCAGCTCGGTAATTGTGTTCAAGTGTAGGAAAAAATCTAAAAATTAAAAAATAGGAGGGGTCCCCATACAACATTTTTTTTTAATGTAGCGTTGGAACCGTTACAACGTTACAAGCAAATATTTGAAATTATCACAATATAAAATATATGCTATATAACAGATATATAAAAATAAAGTTAAGTCCAAAAATAAGTGGTGTCCTGGCCAAGTCAAATCTAACCTACTTTAAATCTCAATTATTTTTTAAATAACAGCAATTGTTATAGGCAATAAAGCAAAGAAATAGAGTTTTATACTTGTTCATAATGTTATTTTGTTTCTATAAATACATATTTGGATTTTGCATAGAACTTGGCACTCATTTAGATCTCCAATCTTTTTGCGGCGAAGCCCACAGCCAAACATTAAAAGTATTGAACTTGGCTCTCCTTTTTTACATGTATGTTTTTGGTGGGATACATGTTACGGTCACCTAAAGGTCGATTATCGATATCGATAAAATTACTGTATCATTATTACTTTAACTTTTTGCTATATTTATTTATTTGTTATGAACTAAACTTGGCTTCATAGCCAATTATACTAATTAATTAATTAACTACTATACAATGTCCTTACAATGTAATGTTGTTACTACATAATTTCTGTGTCTGGGTGTATAAGTAAGCTTATATAAGGAGGTATGTATATAAGTCATCTGGTTACCATAGTACATGCTTCTAGCCTAGTTTGGAACCAGATGACCTTGCGTGGAAGGTGTCCCATATTATTATTATTTTGTGACTTATTATATTTTATTAATTCTATGTTTTTTTTTGGTTTACGAGTTACCGCGTAAAACGTTGTTCATGCATAGAAAGACATGGGTTAAACCTATAGTAAGTAAACAAATGACACAAGTTAAAAATACAAGCGTACCTATTTATTAAATTATCATTTCCCTTAACCCACACTAGGTGGGGACGCGGGGAAAGAACACGGGGCACAGCTAGAAGGATATAAATCATACACTACCTACTTACTGAAAAAGTCATAACGATGTATTTGAGCGGCGTAGCTCCTGGTTTTAAGTATGTTTTTCCTGACTCTTTTGTTATGTCATAATCATGTTCTGCAAAATGTTGAAAATTTTGCAAAAAGAATTCATTGTGCTACATTTAGTAGTAATCCATTTATTTCTACCGGTTGCCTCAATCCACAATTTTCTTATATCTGGATTTTTTGGAAACGTAAAAATAAAATTTTGATTTCATTATAAACGGAACAATTAAACAAAATTTAGACGAAAACCCACACTCTACAACTAAATTGATAATCACAATTAACATGTTGACAGACCACAGTAGATGCCACGTATTTACTTTGCATGACAAAGAGGAGAACAAATTTTTTCTTTCGACGCTGTTTCACAGACAGACAGACAGAAAGAGACACACACACACACTCACTTGATAATATACTGACACACTCCACTTCCACTTTCATGAAATTCTTCATACTACATGCACGTCGGTTGTAGGTACTTTTGATTTATTGATCTTTCCTTAGGACAACATCAACTTGTTCCTAAAAAGTACGTTTACAAAGAGGTATTTTAATTACAAAATATTACTCATAATAATCATTTGCATACGACACTTAATATCGACAATGTTTACAACATGGTACAACACTATCGATGCGCGGGGATTTCCCGGAATTCAAGCTTCGCCTTGGCGCACGCGACCCCTCGCAAAGAACGCAGTTCATTGCGCGATCACCTACGAGTACAAGGTGGAACCTATGCATTGTAGTAAGCAATGTATAATTTCCAATATGTTTCGCAAGTGTGTCGTTTTTGTCTAACAATTACATAATACTTTTATAATAATTACAAATATCACTTGAATTTAAAGGTTTTAGGACTTACCGGTGAAAAGAAATCCCTTGTCTGGCTACACTACACACCTGGCTTCTTTTTCGACAAGTTATAATAGCGCAGGACGGCATTATACACTATTTTCGCGGAGCTACGTACGTTGTGACCACATGAGCGCGACTATTAGCCGGTAAAGCTAATTTCGGCGGAGTTACGAGCGTCTGCTCAAGAGGGCAGCAAAGCCGGCCCCGCCCACAAGGCCCCTCTAATCTCTTTCATCTCCTCTGTGGTTTCTCGGGCCTTTTCATTCATAAAATTATGTATCTTTGTTATGATTACTTACATCACCACTGCTAAAACTAATGTTAACCAAACATTTGTCTCACACAAACACAAACAAATCACACTTTTGTTACACACACACAATACAAACACAAGATACAACATACGTGCGTTACTAACATATCTTAATATACTCGTAATAGTGCTCCGGAGCACGAGATGGTTTCAGTCTATTTACATAATCTTTGAATATAGTTTTTTATACTATAAGTATGGTTTTACTTAACGTATCAGATGACTTAGACGAAACCATCTCAATAAAATGTCATAAGTATGAGTCTATAGAATCATGTAAGTATCTCTTTGACACCAACAAAGAATTTAATTTTAAAATTATCTCACTTAATATAAGAAGTTTTCAGCGCAACTTCGACGATTTCACGGTTACTCTAAAACGATTTGGCATAGAATTTGAAGCGATTGTCCTTACTGAATGTTGGCTGTCTGATGGCTGCATTGTAGACAGATTACCGGGTTACAATGTGTTCCACACTCTCTCGCAACAAAACAAGAACGGAGGGATAGTAATATATATTAAATCAACTTTCAACTGCTGCATAGCTCTAGAACCAAACATTAAAGACTGCGACTCTCTTCTGGTACATGTTGATGAGAAAATAGCAATTCTGGGCGTTTACAGATCTCCATCCTTTGCTAATATTGATAGTTTCGTCAATTCCCTAGACGGTACCTTAACTGATTTAAAAAAGAAACCGGTTCTTTACGTCGCCGGGGACTTGAACATAGACCTTTGTAACAGCTCAAATTCTCAAGTCGCGACATATCTCTGCCTCATGGCTTCCCATGGTATGCTCCCCGCCATCACCAAACCCACCAGAGGTGCGGCATGTCTAGACCATATATTTGTAAAGTCTGCAACAAATAAATCAATAGGTTTAATAAGTGTCTCTACAATTACCGACCATGATATTACAATCGTGGGCACTTCTCTACAAACGCGAAAAAACAGAAAGTCACGCTTTAAAATGAAAACTGATTTCGGTGCCGTAGCCTTAGAAATAAATGAAATAGATTGGTCTTTTGTCGTCGCCAACCCTCACGTTGAATCTGCGTTCTCTTCTTTTCAAGAAACAATAACTAATACTATCAATAAGCATACTCAAAAAGTCCGGATTGGCCGCAAAATGGTTTGCATGAAACCCTGGATAACTCCCGGACTTCTGAGGTGCATGCGCCATAGAGACAAACTACACCTAGACTCTCGCGCCCATCCTGATGATATGCAAAAACATAAAGTTTACGTTAGGTACAGAAATTTTTGTAACAAACTTCTCCGTAAACTCAAAAACGACTATCACAGAGCTCAAATTGAGATGAATAAAGATAATCCGAAGAAGCTGTGGCAAATCATTAAGGGCATTTGTTATACAAACAGTGGTGGCAGCACGGCCGGCGAGCTCCTTAGTTCGTCTGCTGATGTTAACAATTCACTCCTCAAATGTAACCTACACTTTGTATCTGCTGGCGCCAAACTAGCTGAGAATATTCTCAATAACATCGGCGAAACAGAACAATCACTAGCAGACTCATACAGGTCCCATACTTCAGTCGCACACTCACTGTTCCTTTACCCGACTGATCCAATTGAAGTAACAAAGTTTATTGCTAAGCTTCGAACAGATAGCGCCTCAGGGCCAGACTCAGTCACTGTAGCACTAATTAAAAGAACGCTTCCATCTATTGTTACTCCCTTGACGTACTTATTCAACCTGAGCATGGAGAAGGGAGTTTTTCCTGAATGCTGGAAAGTAGCCGCCGTCTCACCCATCTACAAAAATGGCCCAAAAGACTCTCCTGAAAATTATAGACCTATAGCTCTACTCTGTGTCGTATCTAAAATCCTTGAAAAAATAGTTAATCATAGACTAACAAACTACTTAGAGAAACATGACCTTTTATCAAACAGACAATTTGGTTTTCGACGCGGACGGTCAACGGAAGATGCAGTCACGCTCTTCACAGACTTAGTCGGAAAACACACCGGGTACGGGGATAAATGCCTAGGGCTGTTCCTAGACCTGGCTAAGGCATTTGACACGGTGTCCACTAAGCTCTTAATTCGTAAGCTAGAGTCGTTCGGAGTAAGAGGAGTATCTCTAGACTGGTTTAAAAGCTATCTTACTAACCGTAACCAATATGTTAGTATCAGCAGCCAGTGTAGTAGTCCACTACCTACAAAATTTGGAGTCCCACAAGGTAGCATACTCGGTCCTACGCTGTTCGTGCTCTTCTTAGACGATATTCTGAAATCCATCGCCAATCTAGAATATGCTGAAGTAGTAGCCTACGCTGATGACACAGCCGTGATATTCTATCATAAAACGTGGGATCTGGCATTCAGAGCTGCTGAAGAAGGGATGAGTTTTATTTCGAAAATTATGGATAGGAACCTACTAACTATAAACATTAAAAAAACAAAATACATCACTTTCTCGAAAACAATTGTCAGTCAACCGTCTGCTGATGCTTCTTTAAAAATCCACTCATGTCGTAGTTTGGATGGCACTCTATCTGAAAATTGCAGTTGCACAGCTGTCGAGCAAACAGACACCATAAAATACCTCGGAGTCACAATAGATGTAAACCTCAATTATAAAACTCACATCGCTGAACTCAGCGCTAGAGTGAGGAGGCTCATTCATGTTATGAAGAAGCTGCGAGACTGTACCCCGACACCCATCCTTATACAGGTCTATCTGGCTCTTTGCCAATCTATCATAAAATACTGCATACCTGTTTGGGGCAGCGCAGGATCCAGCACTTTTATTAATATAGAGAGAGCCCAACGAGCACTCCTAAAAGTCATGCTACGTAAACCTTTCCGCTTCTCTACTGACCTTCTCTATGCCGAATGCCAGGTGCTGAGGGTGCGCCAACTCTTTGTACACGAAGCTGTTTTTCTTACCCATAAAAACTTAAAAAAGCGTAGCGATTATAACATAATCATGGGTAGGCGTGCATATAGGATTCCAGTTCCAAGGACAAAGTCTCTGCTGGCCAAACGCTGTCCAGCATACTCTCACCCAAACACATACAATAAAATCAGCAAGATCTGCGCAGTAAAAGGCTTGTCAATATCACAGTGCAAACGAACAGTGAGGAATTGGCTGCTGAAGCTCAGTTACGATGAAACTGAAAGACTCATCTAGTCCCAATAAAAAAAAAAAAAAAAAAAAAAAAAATATCTTGTTAGTTTTGAATTCTGCACGCACGCACATACATACATAAACTCACACACACAATAATCACACCCCCAAACTCACCCCCCCACCCTCACACAACACAAATACACAAACACAATATTCCTTCATCATTAAAAATTACAATTATTTGGGTGTATAATTAAAATAAATAAATTTAAATATAATATAATTAATTTAATCATTTATTGTAAATATTAATATCTAAAGTTAAAGGTAAATTTATTTAATTAATCCAATACTATATATTTTTCCCCTAAATTGTATTTAATAATTTTGCATGATAATTCGGGTTATTATTATTATATCATTAATAATAATTATATTTATATCATAAATCAATATCTCCTAAGTAAAATGTTATGTTACTCAATTAATTTCTGTCACACACCGTTTCGAGTTACTTGTGTACATAAATTGTTAATCGCATCTCTGGGCCCTAAGATACAGGCTCTCGCCTAGTTTAGGGTTCTGCCGAAAATAAAACAGATTATAATAATAATGTAATATTTATGCATTTGTACCTACTATTATTGTTTAATAATATTTGTGTAACTAGCATAAGTATTTTGATGAATAAATTTTGAAATTTTGAAATTTGAATGGGGCATCACCCTTAGGGAACAAGGTGATAGGAGCAAATTGAAGTGGGAGAGGGCATAAGAGTTCCTTATCACAATATTTCACTCTGTTTCTTATTCAGATAATAAGACCCAGTTTTCAGCGAGTGAATCATTCTACATAAATACATAATAAAGTCACGCCTTGTTCCCGTAGGAGTAGGCAGAGACTATTTCTTTCCACTTGCTACGATCCTGACACATGGCTTTTGCTTCTTCCACTTTCATGGCATTCTTCATACATGCTCATTGGTTGTAGGTACTTTTCACATGGACCTTAGGCAGTGACGGATTTACCAGCAGGCTGAGTAGGCTGGAGCCTAGAGCGGCAGATCCTAGGGGGCGGCAATTTTGGATTATAAAGATTACATTAGTACCATCTACTTAGGATAAAGTATTAGGGCTGCACACCGCCTGTATAGTAGTGTATCTAATATTTTTCACCGAGATTGCAGCAAGTTTCTCACACATTTAGTATCAAAATTCTATAAAATTATACCGCGCTCGCAACAAGCTGATCGCGCCTTCATGGTTAATATTCTAATATTTTTCTTATGGAACATTCATTGTCAACGTACAAAATTTTTTCACTGCTCTCGCAGCAAGATCACATGCCTATTTTTAGCCCTTGCAGACCTTGGTACCCTATTAATTTTTCTGTAGCGAAACGGTAAGGGGCGCCAAAATATGAATAGTCTACTGGCGGCAAATGTGTAAATCCGCCACTGACCTTCGTTAGGATAACATTAATTCATTCATGAAAAGTACGCCTAGGTCGACCCCTACCAACTTGACCATTCATTCAGACTCACCTTATGAATCTCTTTTGTTGATCTCCTTTCATCCATATTCTCCACATGTCTGAACCATCTCAGCATTCCTTTCTCTATCTTTGTCACTACATCTTCTAACACACCACAGCGCTGCCTTATCACACTATTCCTTATTTTGTCCATCAAAGTCACTCCAATCATACTTCTCAGGCTTCTCTGAATAACTCTATTAGTTCATAATATTATGCAAAAGCTTAGATTCTAGAATAACACACAGGTTACACATTTTCAACAAGATAATCCACAGGGCTTGGGTACAGTTGTAATAATTTGTTAAATTATGTAAACTTTGGGAAAGACAAGATTTCCAACAAACCCATTTGGCAGTAGATACACCAGCTTCTACCATCCTCTTTCTTTTTACCAGTAAATATTAAATAAACATGCTTTTCCTTTTTCTCATTCAACTTTTCAACAAATTCATTGAATTCTTGAAAACCATTCAAATAGTTTATTTTAATTTTTGGCTTTTTCTTGACCATTTTGACAACTTCAGACATCTACTTATCAGATTTAAACAAAAAAAGGTGAACTACGAAAAGTATTACTTAAACACATTTCTGGGGCATGTGAGTAAATTATACCTAAGCTTTACTACCCAAATAGTTACCAACTGTTTACCATACTGAGTCCAAGAAAATAAAGGGAATGTAAATATGGGTAGGCATAGGCTCTCATAAAAGCTTTGTATATTAAACAGCTATAAAATAACCTAATTTATACAAAACCACAATCAATGGCTAGTAACTCTTAGTAAGTACAAAAAATAGTATCAGTAGTAGCAAGTACATATTAGGGTCATAAAACAAGGGCAAGTTATTTTGATAAATACAAAAAAGCTATGTACCTTCCACACAGTCAGGGCACCAACTCTTGCCATCTACCTTGGAACCGCTGAAGTAAAATAATACAGGTAGGCCATCAGGATCAATAGACGCTGTATATTTGTCGAATTCTTCAAAGCCTTTTATTTCCACTCGCGTAACCATATTTACATTAATACTTTATTGCCTGTCACGTTTAACAATTCAACGCAAAATTGCGAAATTTATTGATAATAATACCAACAATTACCAATTTGACAGTCAATTTCAGTTTCATACAATCACAGAACCACAGGTTTCAATTTTCAATCAAAGAACTTTATACTAGCGGTGGGCGTTGAATGGACGAACTAGTTAAATCAACCGTTTACGTATGCGCGACGCATCAACGGTTCACTATCGATTGATGGACTAGGTGAATTCGTAGACGGCTATTATAGTGCGACACAAAAGTTTAGAAATTAATTATTTTGGAACTACAAAAAATGTAATAATGGCAACATCCCATTACTGTCAGGCAACTGTCAAGTTTGTGTCAAAACTATTAAATTATTATTATTGTTCCCGGTTTTTAATGTTTACGAATATAATTTCGAACAGGATACATACAATTTTTAGTGATTTAGTGGAAAATGAACAGAACAATCCGTGGCGGTGTTCGACAAATAATTTATAAGGTGTATATGCAACGCTTGCAGGAGTTTCAACTCGAAAAATTACTTTCTCCTTTGGATGATGTTTACAAGAGAACAGCGGAAATGACAGGTATGTCTTAGCAACAATATTTAATAAATCATTATTATTGCACTCAATTGCGAGATTAAAACCATTTAATACTCTTTAATTTTACCTAAAAATAGATAGCTTGAGTTCCTTTGAGGTTATATAAATTTTTCAAAACAGTGTCCATTTATAGTAGGATTTGCAGTTTTTGATACTTTTAGCACGTATTTACTTATTACGTATAAAAGACACTGATTCGAGTGATTAAAATGTTTATTTTACTACACCCATTACGTATACACCCATGTAGTTCTATGAAATTTAAGAAAGAGGAAATATTATAATAAAATAAAAGAGTATACTTAATAAGTATTTATTTTAAAATAAAGGCAACTGCATTTAAAAGTTGAAAATACTTTAAGACGAGTAAATTAAAAAAAAAAAGGTTTTTTAAACATTATCCTATGTTATTGTGTATCTAATTTGTAGATACTATAATATGTATATTATTATAATGTTTTTTTACGTTTAGGTGTATCAGAATCATTCTGATAGAAGAATCGCTATAGAGGGAGTAAAACATAACAGAAACTTCGGAACTCCTCCAAAACACAGAAAAGGCCGGCCAAAAAAAGAGTTACTAATACGATTTTGTAAAGTGCACCATTCGCCAAAAACTTTCATTATTCTATGCTGTGAATCTGTGAAGAAGGAGATCCCTACATTCTCAAAATTATGAAGTATAATATTACGAGACGATATTTATTGCGATGGAAGCAGAGAGCGTTTACAAAACGATTTATAAGAAATTGGGATAAATTTTCTAATAATGTCTTGTTTTTGATACAATTTAGTCTTTTTTTAACGTTTTATTTCAGTATATAGTTAAATAGGTTGTAAATATTACATAATATAGAAGATATAAAGTCAAATAGCACAATACCGGTGATACATAGCTCGCGCGCGAACCATACATAATGTACTTGTTTTTTCTATTATGTTTATAGTAATAAAAAAAGTTCTTTCAAAATGCTTTGTTGAAATAAAAAATACATTTATGGAAAAAATTCTTTGATTATTTAATTATTAGTAGTATAAATCTGGGCAAACTGGCTTTTATTAAATAAAGACTAAACAATACAGCTACTTTCTTAGAATCTACCTTAACTAAATACACTATGCTATAGAACACTTCGAAAATCCATTGGCCGACATGTGAGCCTATTGGAAATCCAAGTGCTCTAAAACCACTTAGATAATAAAACATACCATCACGTCTTTTTCTCATGTAATAGGGGGTGATACTATTGCCATCAATCAGGCACAAATCCAGACAGAAAATTCGTAATGGAATAATCCAATTATGTAAAATATTTAATCAAATTTATTGACGGGACAACGTCTTATAATTCGATAGAGCCGGCTGCACGCACGAAAAAACATGACTCATGCGGCGTTACCTCGCTCTGAGGCGTTCCATGTAAGGCTTGAAGTGCAAGCGAGAGCGCGGAACGAGTGACAAAGAAGCACAATCGGCCTTTGCGTTCGGCAGCGTTCGACATCCGTCTCTCTCCTACTTGAGTGAGCGCGTTGTCACGTTCAACTATCGTCAGTAAACCGACTTTACAGACAACCAATTTTTATTATATAAAAACTAAATCAAACCCAGCAGTAGCGCTTGCGCTCACTATTGAGGCAGTGAGGCAGTATCAAGTTTATCAATCCTTATCCTAATCCTTACTTTTGTGAAATAGGATTCCAAGATCGATTTGTTATTTATTGACTAGAATTTCTAGGTGAACGAGTTACATAGACCCTTTTTTTGTCTATTTTCCATTAGAGAGGTAATAGTATAGAAAATAAAATAAATCGCAAAGTATCAAAATTGTTTATAGGTAACTTTAAGTATTGCCATACATATGACAAGTGGCGCCCTCAATTAATTTCTAAACTTTTGTGTCGCACTATATAGTTCGTAGAATTCTACAGCGAGACGTTCATGTCAACGAAGGACGAACTGTAAAGTGTCTAAACTTAGACGCATAATAACGTTCGTTTCGGTTGTCATCTATTGATTAACATCACAGACGGATCGACGGTCATAAACGAATTTGAATTCTAAAATGTCATTGAGAAAGTTGATTTTTGAATGCACATGTCAGAGAATATACGCCATGATAAGCATTCGGATAAACTTCAATGTAAAAAAGGGATGCCGATAGTATAACTTCCAAAAAAGAAAGAGACAACCGTGTCATTCGTTGGACTGTCGCGTCGATCTTTAGACTGTCCGTCTAGGGGTCTACGCGTTAAACTAGAGTCGTGGAGTCGACTAATTCAACTAGTTGATCGACTAGTCGATGAACGATAATAGATGGTCTAGTTTCGTCTACGAGTTTAATATTACACTCACATATTATGATGAATAACGTGGCGTCTCTTTACGATTTTAATGTCAAATTGTCTATTAGAGTGACAGTACAGTTGACAAATTCACAGTATTTATTTTTAACAATAGAGGTGGAGGTATAGACTCACACTTTTGTATATTTGCCAGTGAAATTGTATATATTTGCCAGAGTGCAACACGTAATATTGCTCTGACCTTAAATAACTAATGCTTATATCCACCAGTTAAGCATTAGTTAATTTTAAAGTAAGTGCAAATGGTGCAACTCAGACTTTAATAGTCTGAGTTTAACTTGCCAGAGTCAGTCAAGGACATTATTGTCCTTGCCTGACTCTGGCAAATATACTAACGTGTCAGTTCCTTGTATATGTGTTCTGTGGTCAGTTCTTAATATTAATCTCCGTTCCTCTTGTTCTGTGATATCTCCGGAGCGATTGTGTTCTGTGCTCCGGAGAGTCCACAGAATACAAAAGATTATTATGTGATAAAAAAAAACAGTCGACGGTTGATCTGTGAAAACAATTTTGAAATTTGAATTTTGTATCAAGCAAATTGCCTGAAAATAAATCGAAAATCTGTTTTACATCGAGTTGTGACTAAAACGAGTTTATTAACTGGCGCAAATGGATCCCACTGTGATAAGAAAACCAAAGACTATAGCTGAATTATTACCGAATATTGGAGGTAAATGGTACACTTGCTCAAACTAAAGTTTGTTTACTTATTACAAGATTATATATGCGCTTTATTTGTGAGCACATTAATGCCCCTTGCTTTCTACGATACATATTTATTTCTTGTTCCTGCAGTTAAATGTCCAAGAAGTCATATTACTATAGTACTGGACTTTGCAAGCTCTAGAGTAACAGCGTACCAGCTCCCAAAAAGTCGGTGTAAATCGGTCTATGTTTTGCCGAAACTGGCTAAATATCTTCGAAAGCCGCGTGAGACATAGCAAAATGCATAATTGACTTCACACCAACTGAAATTTGAGTTAATGACTCTGAATGATATATAAGAAACTATGGTATACCTCTATGGTTTCAGGATTCTTATCCAAAGATGCTCGCCGAACATACACAGATCGGAAGCAGCCTCGTCCCACTACCGCGGCTACTCGCACAGCTGAGAAATACATCAAACCTATGTCCATTACCGAGTTGAAAGCTAGTCTTTCAGGTAAATTAGAACATTTATCAGTTTTGTTAATAATCTATGAGGTACTTATCATTAAGATCAATAATTAAGATAGCTTGGAGTCCTGATTTTTGCCCAGAAGACTGCCTCAAAAGCATAGTAAGCTTGTCTCGGGTTCAATCCCCAGGTCAGGCAAACAATTTTTTTTTTATGATAGTGAGTTATCATCATGGTCATTATCATGATTGCCCATATCAGACACAGTCCCACCCAGTGTTATAAAATTCAAAATTCTTTGGGCACCTGTCACCCTGAGATATTAGTTGAAACTCATCATGCCCTGTAATTTTGCTGGTAACATTGCCCTTCAGACCGGAACACAGTGATGTTTGCACATTACTGCTTGGCGGATGAATAACCTGGAAAGGTTTGGTGCTTCCCCAGGCGACCCCCTGCACCACTACAAAAATTGGATTTCAAGCAAAACTGGGTGTATTGTGGTTAGGTACAACTGTAAACCCTTTGGGGGAGGAAAAGGCTTCATGCATTTACACTAAAAATGCTTCTGATTCTGGCATAAAATTAGGTATAACATTTCTGTGGACATTTGTAGGTTGCCGGCCTCTCAATGTTTTGTTTTGCAGTAATAGCAGACCTGGGACACACTGCTGAAGCTACAAGTAGCTGGGGCGCCCATCTTGGTACAATTTCAATGGGCTAGATAGAGAGAACATTTTATAGAGAGATACAGGATAGAAATAGAGGCAGCTCGTATGTTAATATAGCTATAATTAGTCAGCCGCTGTGCAACCTGAATTGCATTTTATTGTGTCAAAGCTAGAGTCGCTATTTATTTAAATGATTTTGAGGACTGTCATTTCTGTCCCTTGTGGTATTAGTAATAATTTATATTTCCTTTCATAAAACCTAATTAAAATTCCAGCTTTCAAACTAAAAACACCTTCAAGAGTGGCACCAAATAAGGCAGCATCTAATAAGAAGAAATGGAACTCTTCAGTAAAGGTTGAGAACAAGACAATCAGTCACACAGCTAATGGGCAGATGAAACACCACCCTGTTAGGAAAGCACTCAACTTTCAACTGCCTAAACCTTCTGCAATGAGTGTAAGTTTATAATTTTTTTTATTAAAGTTATTCTATTGAACAAATTGATGTTCTAAGGAAAGGCCAAGTCAAAAGTACCTACAACAGACGAGACAAAGAGAAGATTATGAAAAATTTCAAGAAAGTGGACGGAGTGAACGCTGTATGTCAGGATCGTAGCACTGTTATCATGGGTCTGATCCCCGGGTAAGGCAAAAATTGTTATTGTATTTTTCCATTAGGAATATTCTCTTTAACAAAATATGTTTTCGCGCAAATAAAGGCCAGATGACAGCCTCGTTGGCGCAGATGGTAGTAACTCTGCTTTTTGTGCCGCAGGCCCCGGCCAAGTCAAACATTTGTGTGCATGAATATGTCTGTTTGATCTGTGTCTGGGTGTTATAAGTATATATGAGTATGTATATCAGTCACCTGGTTACCATAGTACAGGCTTCTAGCCTAGTTTGGGACCAGATCACCGTGTGTGGAGGTTGTCCCATATTATTATTATTAGATCCAGAGCCAAACTCAAACGATTGAGTGGGAAATTATTCCGTATTTCTTCATATCTCTGTATTGTTATTTTGTATGGGTGACGTTTAATGAACGCACATCTATCCAAGCTGAACAAACGAATTTTAGAATTCTTTATAATATGAAATCTCGCACACCTGCCGCATCGAATCGTCCGAATTGGAAAAGTATGGGATTTTCATAGAATTTCATATAAAGAATTTTAATATTAGTTTCGTTCGGCTCGGATAGGTGTGCATTCAGCTTTATGCATAACTATTGAAAGGTCTAGTTTACTTCATCATGATTGCAGCCATAGGACATCCACATAACATAGGCCTCCCCCATAGATTTCCATCTAGTCAAGTTGTAAGAGCCTTGCATTCAGAGTGTTCTTCCTACCTTTACTAGACCTAGGTTACTTGATAAATTATTTTTTCAGACATGCACATCAAGTATGACCATAGTGAGTGCAGAAACACCCAAGTTTCCTAAGCCAACAATGAAAGCGAAGAAATCATTGAATCCAGCAGGTAAGGAGTTAATGGTTCTTTTTTTATTTCTAAGGTCCATTTATATGATATTCACGGTGAGTCACAGATTCAAATGGAGATGGTGGGATGAACGTGACAAATATTGTAACAGGCAGGCCTTTGCTCAGCAGTGGGACAATATTATAAAATAGGACAAAATTATCTCAATGACGGCACAGTCTAGAACTGTGCCGGTAGATGGGAATAAGCTCGCCCCCTATTATATGCCATGAAAAAACATGACTGCCTCGGTGGCGTAGAGGGAGCATGCTCGACTGCCAATCAAGAGGTCCCGGGTTCGATCCCCAGGTAAGGCAAAGTGTTAAATATTGGATTTTTCCATTAGGAATTATCTCAATAATTGCCTGGAGTCTGGAACTGTGCCCGGTAGATGGCAATAGGCTCGCCCCCTATTACATGGGACCAATAACATACTGGCGAAATGTGGGTGTATCTACTGTGGGACTGAGTCCTGGGTACACCTCTGTCTACCCCTTCGGGAAAAAGGCGTGAATGTATGTTATGTTAAAAAACATAACTGGCGAAGTGTGGGTTTACCTTCTATGGTACTGGGTACACCTATCTCTTCGGGAAAAAAGCGCGATGATGTTATGTGCTACAAAATACTCTAGGGATGTTTTGACAGACCAAGAGTTTCTGATATCATTATTTTTTTAGGTCTCAACAAGGTAAGAATAAGTGGTATATGTCCCATGCCATCGTCTACAATCAAGCCTATAAACAGCAGAATGACTCTGGCAAATAAAGAGAACATATCAACTCAAATCTTCAATAAGAAAATGACAGCAACACCAAAATCATCTTTCAAGAAAGGGGTTTTATCACAAATTCATGATACACCATTAGGCAATGTTTCTTGGCAGTCCAGTTGCGACGCAAGTTTCTTGAACAATGAGAAGAATGCTGAGGAAATTGAAGCTTTAGCCCAAGAGAAAATGCTTGGAAATATAACAGAAGTAACCCCTTCCATGTCAACTCCATTCAGACAATACAGAAAAGTGAAGGAGTATTTCAATAACTCGAGTGATATTATGGACAATTCAGAACCATGCCAAGATGATACTATCATGTGTTTTGACAAGCCTCAAATTAAAAGGGACGAAACTGTAATAGTGTCTTTATGTGACATGCTTCACAAAGCAAGTGTAACTAATCCTACAGAAAAACAGAGCACAGAATTAGAAGATTTATTAGAAATTGAGCAACAGACTGTAAACAACATCAAAATGATTGAGAACGGCATAAAAACACTCAAAAACATCAAGGAATCTCAACTAAAATCACTCAAACATGTCAGGAAATTAATAAAAGAGAAACATATCCTAGAAAGTGATAAAGCTAAAGACAATGACAGTGAAGTTTCCAAAGAAATCTCTGAAGTAGTAGTAAATGAAGTGAAAACTCCTAAGACAGTTGGAGAACCATGTTCTGTAATCAAATCATGTTTGAAATCACCATCATATAAAATACCAAAGAAAAATTCGTATTGTTTGAGAAAGAAGGTGTATTATAAGTCAATGCCAAATGTAACCATAGAATCTCCAGTGAAAGACATGAATGTTAAAGCGTTGAGCATGTACATGGAGATGAAAGAACACATGAATTTCCTGAGAACTCCTGTGGTGAAAAAAAGGCCAGAGTTAGAACCCAATACACCAGCAATCACTTCATATAATCTACAAAAACAATTGGACAAACTATATGAGAACTAACATTCACTAGAATTTAGTAGGTATAATAATTAATATTGAAATATAATAATTTTAGGGTAAGTTGCACCAATCAATTTAACAATAACTATTGCTTAACCAATGGTCAAATTTCTCAGGATCAATATTACACATACATGCATTACAGTCACACTTCGTTCCTGTTGTATTAGACAAAGACTATTTCTGTCCACTTACTACGATCCTGATATAATACTTTAGCTTCTTCTATTTTCATCACATTCTTCATACATGCTCATAAGTTGTCTGTAATCTGTACCTACTATATGACGCGTTGCACGTTAAAATGGTTACGTTATTTTAACAGCTGTTTAAATGGTTTGAACGCTCATTGATCTAACTAGAGATTTGACGGTCCGTTTACGCACATTGTTGTTACAGTTAGTTAATCCAACTCAGCTTTAATGTATAAATATTTTTGCACAAACAATGAGATAATATATTATATGAATTTTGATAAATTTAAGCAAATGTTAAGCTCGATTTAGGGGTTTTCCATAGAATTTAGTATTTTCCACGCCCAGGCTGGCTATTTTTTGTAATATTTGAACAGAAATTAGGATATAATAATAATATGTGTATTAAGAAAGTGTTTATTGTTTTTTATGACTGATGTATGTAATCGTATTTTTAGATAACGATTAGTATACTATTTATGTAAGTTTTGTAATAACATAATATTAACAATTTAGTAAATTTGCAAAATGGACCTAATAAAGTAATATAATTACGTAATAATAAAGTATTTTCCATAGTACATAAATTTCGTCAGGTATGTATGGCACTTCGAGATCAAATGATCACGTGACTGACAAAATTGGTAGGTAATTGAAAGATAGTGACGTAAGTTCATACGTAGTATTATCTGTGTCAAAGTGCGAAACCTTGTTTTTTCGGCCAAATTATACTGTCTTACAGTTTTATTATCTATAATTTATAAGTTCGTGTATAATCTGTGCATGCGCATGCGCAAGCAATTTATCTAGTGGCGAAATTGTCAACTAATCTAACTCGTTCTAATAACGCGATACAAGCGCCACTCCTAAAGCAACTAAAGCAATTAATAAAATTGATGTTTGCAGCGTGATGTGCTATCTTGTTGATAAACAAATAAACACTATCAGTTTTAATCCAGCATTCGTAACATTAACGTGTATTATTAGACTGATAATATTTAAATAAAATAAGGCTTCAATATGGCGTTATCAAAACCTATAATGAATATGCTGGCGTCATATCTGCAGAACTTATATTTGCATCCCATCAAAACGAAAGCGATAACAAGGTAAGCAATTGTCTAATTTTTTGACTCCAGTTGTTTAGGCTTCAAAGGTCTTTCACATAATTCAAAGTACAATGTACAATAATGCAACTTCTTATTGTGTAGATTTTACTTTATTTAGAATCTTATAATTCACATAACTTGTGTTGTAAAAAGTGTTTACTGTTTTGTAAACCTGTTATTTTTATAATTAGGTTGGTTCGCCAGAGTTATAAAACCAGGATACCTAAATAATTTAGGTGCCTACTAATCCTGCGAGTAAAATAATTGTTTTAATCCTACTAAATTATAAATGCGAAAGTTTGTGAGGATGGATGGAAAGATGTTTGTTACTCTTTCACGCCAAAACTACTGAAACGATCGGGCTGAAATTCGGTATATAAATAGTTTAGTCCCTGGAATAACATAAAAAGTACTTTTAATCCCGATATTCCCACGGGAACAGACCGCAGGAGAAACCGCGGGGCACAGCTAGTAGTTTCATATTTGCGCTTTATCTGGGATATTGTTTTGTATAGTGTAAAGAGCTCTACTCTGGAGTACTTCAGGATAACTCATTTGGCTCATAGCTTACTTACTTGAGAGTTGGTATAGAATTTACAATATTTATCATTTTCCAAATAGGTATAATGGCCAAATGATCAGGGGGGGCTAGTCTAGGAATTTCTACCCAAATTCTCCATTTGGGTAGACGGTAGATATACAACAGGTATTTGCCTGTATACAATTTACAATTACAAATTTCTATGAAACAGAAAAGCCCTACAATCTTACAATTTTGTAGATTTTTTACAGTTTTGTAGATTTTTTTTATGAAATAGGGCCCAGATGGTTCTGTATTTAAAAATATGTGCCTATCGTATGGCGGCACTTGAATGTCAACATTGACAATAAAGGCTAATTTTTTTCGATTCTCATTCAGCAGCAACCCCCTGCCCCCACCTTGGCGACGCCCTTGCTTTAAAGCAAAGGTTTTCACGTTAATTGCATTGAGTAATGATTTTGTATGTAATCCTATATACGAGTACTTTTTTTCCAGTTGTGTGGTGGGTACGGCAGGCAGCGTGGCTTCTCAGCTGGTTGCTGGAGAATCCTTGAGATTTGATCCTATTTTAGCCTTTGGATTGTATGGGTAAGTACCTCTACTAAGTATTTTCTTAACTCTTCTGTAGTATTATCCTTCCTTACAAGTATAGTTTATATTCTACCCTAGTCTTATAATTTTTCTTGCGCACTTACCTGCTTGTTTATGAATCTTGATGTTTTGATTTTTACATAAGGTCCTTTACTTATGGTAGACCGAATTATACAGGGTGGCTGGTAAATCACAGACTATATTAAATACCCAGTTTATTTAGTACTCTATTCTCGTTCGCAAAAACGATGTTATAATATAACCGGTCGTTTTATCTTGTCGAGTCAGAACATAAGACGACATAATATGCGCTAAAGTTCGCAGAGAATATGCTCAGACTCGCCGAGATAAAACGACTGTACTAAAATTGTGGTGGGTGTTCAATTTTCCGAGTCTAATACAAATTGTTGATGTTTTCTTTGCTTTGGTGGGCTATTTAAGTATCTTGTACCTTTTTATTCGATGAATGTGGCCAGAAATTATTCTCCTTGAATATTTCCCGTGATGTACTAGCCACCCTGTATACGCTTCGTGTGCATAAGCTCTAAAGTTCAACCTATATTTTTCAGATTAGCATTCGGCGGCACAATACCGCACTATTTCTACAACTTCCTAGAATCAGTTTTCCCTGAAGATGGTGTAGCCTTCCCTCTCGCAAAGAAGCTAATATTCGAGCGCTTGATCTTTGCGCCGATCATGCAGGCGTTCTCTTTGTACACTTTAGCCAGATTTGAGGGGAAGAACCACGTGGCCGCGCTGAGGCAGCTGTTTGCTCTATACAAGACTGTTCTCGAAGCCAACTGGAAGTGGCTGACATTGTTCCAAATTGTGAACTTGGCGTTCGTGCCGCCTATTGTAAGTATCAATTTGAAGCCATTCGATCGTCGGCGAATTATCGATGAACGGTTTTCTCGCTCAAAATAAAGAACTATAAAAAGTCGAATGAACCACTCGCGCAGGTCCCTGACCGCTCGTTCCCACTAGTCGGATGCCGGGCCTGATAAAAATAGGTATCGGATGATCTTCATTGGACTTTGCGAACGACATATTATGTGAACAGCTTCATATAAAATGTTCAGCCACTGGAGCATCCGACTTTGTCGAGCCCATCCGAAAAGCGAGAACGGACTCTGAATCTTATTGTACATAGGTACATCGCTTTTTTAACGAGAAAAATTTTCATGGCCGACTCGCCGGCGCGGAATGATCGTGACCAAAAATGAACATTTGAAATTCTAACGAACACGTTACGGCCCCAAGTTATCCCCAAGGGTCTAGAACCCACTTTGACTGTACATACTCAAAATGCTACTCTTATTTTTCAGTTCCGAGTTTTATTCATGAATCTAGTCGGATTTGGATGGGCGATGTTCCTTGCCACTAAACGCCGTCAGCAAAACCCAAAGAAAGGAAACTGAATCAAACTCAAAAATAGGTGGTGGCTGCATACATGGTTCTGTGAGAAAGCATTTTTAATATTATATTTTTCTTTTGTTTAGCAACACACGGTTTGTGTATTTTGCCACTGATATGTAGTAAAAATGAGGCAAAAATCCAAGGTTTGAAATTTGGAAAGGATTAATTAGAAGAATAGACCAGTTTATGCGAAAGCGTGTCCATCCACAGTGACTTCATTTTGAGATAAATATTTATATCATGAGTCTTTGTGCAATAATAAATTAAACTTAAAAACTAAAATCTGCTTTGGAAAAACGATGGTACGTTATTAGTCGAAAAATTGGGGTCAATTTGTACCATATTCTTATCGCTATAGAACTGAGACAAATAGCGATATATCTGTGTTTTTAATCAATAATTTCAATTTAATTATTAAGTTATCTAATAACTATCAACATTCCTTTAAAGCAATTTTATTGTATTTTTATGAATATTAATAATTTATTTGCAAGGTTATATAAAAGTCGTATGAAACATTTATCGTTTTATTGATTTCATAATTATTGTATCTGTTACTTTGACAAATTGCTCAAAATCAATTTACTAAATAATTCAGTGTTTACTACTTAGCTCTATCAAATCATTATCAATTCATTCGTACGGCGGTGCATGTGATTAACTATTTTAAGTTATATTTTTGTAATAATTTTCATAATAAAATGTTATTGTTATTACACGAGTATTATTTAATTTAAATATGTTGCAAAAAGGTGAAGTAATACTTTGGGGGTTATTTATCCATCGACATGAACTTCGAAAGAAAAAAATCTTACTATTTTATAACAATCTGATATACTAATAGTAATAATTTGAATTTATACTCTAATAGAACGGATTACCCCAATTACACTGCTCGAATCAATTCATATGGTTTCTGTGGACAACCCATATTGTTATTTTCAGGTCGCCAAGATTCCTACGCAGCCTCCGACATGAGCTAACGACTGCCCCCTACATATCTTATAGGGACCTACAGTTTAACGTGCCATCCGAAACACGGTAGCGCCCAGGCAAAAAGTCCACATGGTGAGATTCGATCCAGGAACTCCGGATTTAAAGCCGGGCATATTCCCGCTGGACCACGGACGCTACAATATAAACTGTCAAATTCAATTTGTCGGCTAAAATGCACCTCCTTAAGTACCACTACAGCTTTTTGTAACAGTGTATAATATAATCGTTCACAACTCCATACAATATTGCTTCCTTGCTTACATTAGTTTACGAGTAAAATATTAAACCTAATCGGTTTCTAAATTACACAATAAATAAATACATACATTTTAAACTTATTTCAAATAATTTATGTTCTTAAATAGAATTTTTTTTTTTCAATAAATAGTTAAATAACACCTTCCAAAAATAATTATGTAATTAATAATTTAAATAAATTAAATATGTTGTAAAAGTATCAATATTGCACGAACTTAACAAAAGACTAGTAAATATTTTAAATTTTATGCAGGTGAATAAATTAATCGAAATAAAATTATCAACAAATAAAAAGTGTAAAAACAAAATAAATACGCGAACAAATCTTAATTTAGAGGCTACATTTTGGGCTATCAATATACATTAACAACTATTCACTTTTCTACTTATCATTAAATAGTCACATTGTCAACACTTTACAAATACACACAAAATATAAGAAATTTAAGATCTGTATTGTAGAAAAAATAAATTTGAATAAAATCGCTCCATTAAAATATGGTGACCATTTTTTTGACTAGATAATAAAAGAAATGACTAGATTTAATTAAATAGTTCAGATCATAAGACGAAAACTATCTGAGATCATTCTATGAGATTCTTGATTTAATCTTGTAACAATATCATTACTGGAACTTAGTGGAAAAAATAATATTAAATTTAGTAATTTAAAGGCGGACAGATTATAAAAGCAAAACTGCTTACACCACCTAACACCAGCAAAATATAATAACTTAGCAACCTTGTAGAGTGCAACCGACAGCAAAGTTTATAGCCGCTGTAAACAATATCGTCGATTAAAAGTTTAATTTGTTCTGTCACTGAGTGTAATTTAATTCTGTCTCTAAAGGTCAATTGGTTGTGATGCGAAGTTCATATTATGGGTAAGTGTAATTTTTTTCTAAAGAGTTCTGCAGGTAAGTGTTTTAGTTATTCTGTCGCTAAATGTAATAAGTATAAATATTATTCTGACGCTAAGTGTAATTATTAATTCATAATATTGTGAAGTGTAATTAAGTTTTGTCGCTAGGTGTAAGTTATTAGTTTGTCAAAAGTGGAAAATTGTGCAACATTAAGACCGGTCATATAGCGACATAAACTTTGCCACGGGATCACAATAAGTTTCGTTTTAATGACTAGATTGAAATCTGGCGAAACGAAGCATTGACTAGATTTTGAGATATTATTCTCGTTCGAGTTGTGGCGATGTTGACCAACTGCGTGGTGAAGATTTGCTGCTGTAGTCGCTGCCTGACGTGGGCGTCGACGGCGTAGGCCTTCGGTACGGGATCGGACGTTTGCGGGCGCTGTTAGTTGTTAGTAATGTTAGTTGATGAAATAATATTAGTTTTGTCAGTAAAAAATTAGATATGAGACATGCTCTAAATAAACTATTAGAGAAATGCGAAGTGATTATTAAATGAAATTCAGCAAAGATTAAAATAATTAGTGAGGATTTATGTTTTCACTGATCATTGGAAAATAAAACCTGTTAACAAAATAGATTATGAGAGACAGTATGAAGTTCAAAAATGATATTAAAATTCAGTCAAGCAAGACTTACCTTTTCAATTTGCACTTATAACCTAAAACTACTTACGGACTAAAGCAGAGTTTATACGAAGCCAGTAATGCTGGCGCCAGTCACTGGCTTGAAAAATAGACTGGCGCTCTATTCTCGCCAGCGTTGGCAGCCAGCGCTGACTTGGCTTGAAAAACTGTTTACACAAGGCAAATAACAAAGCCAGCGATGGCCTCGTGTAAACTAGGCTTTAGTGTAAAAGTGTAATGCTTTCAAGCCTACCATGCAGCGGCAAATTAAAATAAAAACAACCAAAAATGTTTACAATAAACTTTAATGATACATTGAAACACACTCAATAATCTATAGCACATCTACAGCTGGATACTGTTCTTGATACTGTCAATTCAACTATTTATCTTCTCCTGTATTTGTATTTGTTTGACGAAATATCTATTATGGGTGCGCTACGGAACAAAAAAAAGTCAGTTGAGTAACAAAAAAAACGTTATTTAATGAAAATTTTATATTACAATTTAATAGCACACCCTTGTTAGATTGATATTGAAATTATTGTTAAGCCACGCACACGTCAAACACAAATATACTCTTCACAGCCCAATATACATATGTGTATCGGTAAATAAGAAGTAGTGAAGTTAATATACGTGTTACAAAATTGTGTAGTAATACTTAAGGGGGAGGATCTACCCGTCAACCTTAACATGCAAAAGAAAGAATTGCGCAACAAATTTGCCGATCAGCTGATCCATTTTGTATGGGAAGTTCAACATTTTTTTCGCGAATTTCTCAATTCTTTCTTTTGAGTTGTTCCGATTGATGGGTGCATCGCCTTAAGTATTACTACACCTTTCTTTAACACGTGATATTTACGGTATAACTTAATCGAATAATACATATAACTTAAGCTAAAGTCAATCCCAAATGCAGTGTGATACACTGTAGAGCGAGAGCTTGACTCGCCTCTCACTATAGCTTGTACCACGAAATACAGTCAACTGTTTAACGACAAAAAAGCGTAACAAATAATAGTGTAACGGAATAGATAACTAGAGGTCAATGGCCGTTTTTCTCACTGCATTCGAAACAAACTATTTTAGCACAATCACTTCAATCCGAACTACTACTACTACTCGTGTCTTCTGAACTCGTGCTATACTTTCGTGACTTTTTTCTATAAAGAAGAGAAAACAAAACTGATGATGGATAAAATAAATAAAAACACAAAAAAATGTAACACCACAACTTTGTCAAACAGTAAACATGTAAAATGCAACAATTTTTAACGTATTTTTTTATTTTAAAGTTTCTGACAGTTTTGACTAATGACTATACAGTACGTGCGTTTTATCTTGGTGAGTCTGAACATAGGCTCTGCGAACTTAACCGCACATAAACTCGTGAATAAAACTGTTATTCCCAGATAAACAAATATACGAACAAATGTTTATTGTAAATGTAATGTTCAGTTCAGTTCAATCAATAATAAAAGTTTCCTTCACGAGTTTTCATGCGCTAAAGTTCGCAGAGCCTATGTTCAGACTCACCAAGATAAAACGCACGTACTGCACAGTTGCTATTAATAAAAATGCTTTATGCAAAGTTGTGGCGTCACATAGCAGCATATTAAGAAAAAAAAGTAAATTAAAAATAAAATCATTCTAGTAAAAGCTACTCGGGATGTTAAATACACTAAGCACACAATATTATAGTTCGACACAAAAGAGTAGAAAATAATGGGGGCGCCACTGTCTTTTACAATTGTAAAAACAATTTAATCAACACATACACTTTAAATTAGTTCTGTTTCTACTCTTTTCTGTCGAGCTATAGCATTACTCACAGTAATAATATGAGTTATGTTAATATTATTTATATATTTCCTCAATATGACAAATTCAACTAGCATAACAATAATAATGATGCTATATCTCTTGAAGTGTCAATGCGTTGTGTTCATTTTATGGATTAGAATTTTTGTATATGGATTAGAAAGTCGGAAACGTTTATTTTTGAGTCTTTTTTTGTGTATTATAAGAAAAGTGTTTTATACACATAATTATTACAAAGATAGGCGTATAACGACTGTAATTTTTACACGCGAAGCCAGACATAACTTTTAAGGCAGGAAGTAATCATAATATTACAATATTATGTGTAGGTATTTTAATAAAATATTGACATTATCAGTTAAGTCTGGTCAAGGTCGAGATTGCAAGTCATATCAATTAGTAATAAATTTCACATTGTTATACAACTGTTACTGTGTTTTTTTTTGTGACAACGTGTGATTTTTTTTTTATATATTTCCGCTGTTTTTAATTGAATTGAATGTTCTAATTGATTTCAAGTGACCACATCTACTTAAATGTTATCGTTACAATTAAAACGTCATTGTGAGAGTTTCCACTTGTCGGGTGTTGGCCCGATAAGATGACCGACAATCTCTTTCTTTGGTCAGACGATATTTTAAATGAACAGCTTCATTTAAAATTTTCCTCTAGAGCATCAGACATTTTATCATGTCCGACGTCCAACGTGGGAACTGGGAGCTTATAAAACGATAATACTACATTTCTGTACAAGAAAAACTAAGCAACCAAATAATAAAAAACATTTCTCGTATGCCACAAATCTAGACCAAATCCAAAGCTTTGATATTCTGCGCGGTCTTTCAAAAATATAATTGAACGTTTTCTCCGGAGCGGACATAATATAGCGACAGCTATGTGAATTTGACATAAGGGTGGGTACTGACTAAGGGAGCGTAATGTTACAGTCTGGATCTCTTACCGCCTCGCTAAACACAACAGCTAGCCAATAAGAGGTGGCTTGTGTTACATACGCCGCGTAATACTGATTACAGGGCTAACAATTGTTTATTTGACAATCGACGTCGTATCTAATTCGAGTGTTATCTGTCAAAAATGTAAGGGATTTGACGTAACTACGATACGAATTCGCTAAATATGCAATTGTCAGAAAATTCGTGCTAGGGGTACAGTACCCACCCTTAGACTTAGGTGTTGCTGGCGATGGCAGCGTTTGAAAATTTACAAGCAGAAGTCTTCCATATAACTATATAAGAACAGCGGTATAATTACCTGCAGTGCAGGCTGCAACACCTAACTTGGAGGCATACGAGAGTTCAAACCAAAAGTTAGTACAAAACACTCAAAACGAAAGGCAGGTCAGTCAATCCGTACCACACAGGGTATAATACCTAGTGATCCGCCTGCGGTCGAGGAAACTGGGCGATCCGGCGCGGCGCGGGATGGAAGGCGAGCGTGAGCGTACTCGGGACACGCTCGATCTGCGGTAATCCGCATACACTCCCGTCATTGTCCTGCGCGACGTCACATGCGACACGTCATGCTCGGACCGAGGTCACAACAGTTATGCCCCCCAATTCAATATTCGTGTGAACACGTTTCGTTGTTTGTATTGTTGTTATATAAATTCAAGTTTGTGTTCGCGTTTGACGATTACACACGTGCGCATTTCATGTTCATTCGTGTGGTTATATAATTTCAAGATCGTGTTGACATTTGACACAGATCGTGTTCATGTTGACATTGTTGGCAACATCGTGCGGTGCGCAATTCATGTTCATAATATTATTACAGTTTCAAATTCGTGTGCATGTTTCATACACGTCGTGGGCAATTAGTCATGTTCATATTGTTACAATTCAATATCGTGTGCACGTTTGAAACATCGTGCGCAAATGTTCATTTGCATAATGATTTCCAAGTTTCATGTTCAGAAGGCGACATTTATTTGCAAGTTTCAAATCCGTCCCATTTAAGTAAAGTTTCATGGTTTCGTTTATGTATTTTTGGTAGCGGAAAGAAAATGCTCGTGTTAATACAAAGTTCAGAAAAGAGTAAGATGTTCCATCGTAATAATATTTATAATCATAAAAATTTGACTACAAAAAATATTACAATTATTAATGAACGCCCTCACTCCTGGTTAAGCGGGAGTTGTGGAGCAAAGGCAGTTCTTCCCAGATTAACCTTGAGAAAACGATTGATTTTAATCTACTATAGATGTTCATGAAACAGCTTACTCCAGAATCTTATTGAATATCCACACATATTTTAAAATAAATCAATGCGATTGTATCAATAATTTGCAAAGTCACGACTTGCAATTAAATTTTTTTAACTTATGTATTATGTATCATATAGTCAATGTTTTATTATTACAGATAGACCAGCAAACGACAGAAACGGTACTGTAAAAACGCTTAAACGGTGCGTGCTAATAATGATAGCAAATTTGGGCTAAAGTGACACAGCACACTGCCATTTAATTGTTTATCTAAGCGGCTTTGTTTTAAGTCGAATATTGCATGTCACATTTGAAAATGAGGGCTGTGAGCTCCGATCTTAATTTTCGGCAGAATTTTTAATTATACGATTTTTAAAACTACGGTGAGTGGTACTCGACTGGTTTTCGACTTCAAACGTGAGTTAAGTCGTCGTACGACATAATAAATAAATATTTTTACTCAAAATCGATTACACCACTAGAAAAATTTGTTTGGCTATTTAATTCATAAAACATAAAGTGGCGTTGCTTATAATTCCAGTAATTAGATACCCATATCAAAAATGAGCGGTAGATTCGTTGCAAGATTAACCCGAGACTGCATCTACACGGCTTTATAAATTATTGATACTAAACACATTGAACACTACAATAATGTACAGTAGCATTACCTAGAAGAGCGTGTAGATCGAGACGAACTGCGAGACGATCTGGACGAGCTACGGCTACTGTATGAACTTGATCTACTGGATCGGGAACCCCTAGAAAACAATACAAGAAACCAAATGTAGGCCGAAGTATATACAGTACCCAGTCATACTGCCTTTCCCCTTATACTTTTTTTTTTCTTCTTTTATGGACCCACACGAATGTATTGCCAGTGTCTAGTTATATAAATTTTCAAGTTAATATGGTCAATTAGTCAATTCAGAGTCAGGGCAAGCCCAGTCAAGTCAAAGCTCTAGTAAAGTGGTGGTCTTTACAAGAAGCTGCCGGAATTTTGGGAGAACACGTAAAATCACATTTCAACAGTCGCATCACTTGCCACGAGACTTTCGAAAACACTCAACACGTAATATTCCACCATTATTACACGTTAAACACTCGAAAATGCACCGATAATTGATAAGAGATACGGGAGCCAAACTGTACTCTTCGGCTTCCCGCCAAAAGTCCCCCCTTATACTTCGCCAGTATGTGGTTTATTAGTCCCATAAGGTGGACGGAGTTTTGTAAAACAAAAGTGAAGCACCAAAGTAGGCCAACTCTCACGCTTGTTTGAGGAGGTCTATCTTGAGTGGAGAAAGGATTTTTGTACAAAAAGCTCGATCAGTCAAGCTAATCTCTAACTGTGAACACAAACATTCCCATCTCTTTTCCTAGGTTCATGTGTGTGAATATGTGCGTGTCGTCATGTTTGTTTAAATGACCTGGCTTACTATGGTGCTTCACTTCTTGTTTTAGAAGACTCCGTCCGCCTTTTATTCTAGGTTCATGGTCTGCATGTAATAGGGAGCGATCATACTGCCATCTACCAGGCACAGTTGCAGACTCCAGGCTGTTAGAAAATTCCTAATGGAATAATCTAATAACACTTCTTGCCTGACATGGGGATCGAACATTTATGCGTATGAACTATGAACACACACCGGACACTCGACTCAATTCCCATAAAAAAGCCGCGATATAACTACCTACTACACAGACACTGCACACATGGGAGTTTTGTACACGCGCAAGAGTGTGTGAAGAGTCCATTCTATACCTAGTATTATTATCTGTTCTGTGGTATGAACATGTCTGTTTAATCTGTAATATGTGGCGTTTTAAGCGTATATTAGTAATTATTTGATATCAGTCTGTCGGTCACGATAGGACAGTATCAGGATCCTATCCTGATAGGATAGTTTGGGATAAGTAGACCGTGTGTGGAAGTTACCACATATTATTCATCAAACACATTTTAAAAGTATGTCTCACCTGGACGAGGAATATGACCTTGACCTCGATCTGGATGACCTCGACCGTGACCTGGACCGAGACGACTTGCCCCGCGACTGAGATTTCGACCGTGACGATTTGCCCCTTGACTGAGATTTCGACCGCGAAGATTTGCCCCTCGACTGAGATTTCGACCGCGACGATTTACCCCTCGACTGAGATTTCGACCGCGAACGACGCGAAGAAGACCGCGACCAACTTCGCCTAGAAACACTTCGCTTCTCAGACCTTTCTCTTCTTGGACTTTGCTCTACGCTTGTTTTCTCTGGACTTTTCACCTTTTTCTCTATCTCTTTTTCCTTCTCTTTCTCTTTTGGTTTATCTTCATCATTTTTGGTCGTTTCTGAGCTAGGTCCAGGCTGTGAAATCACTGGACTTGGCTCATCTCTCATTCGCTCCACGGAAGCTTTCGCCATTTGGGCCAAACGCTCCTTCAGTCGAGTCAATTCTCTAATATCGAGCTCGTCTTGGCGCGCCCTCTCGTCTGGTCTCATGAAATCTTCGCCCGAATCATCGTTCTCACTACTTGAACTCCGCATGCATGACACTTTAGGCTTGTAATCCTCTTTCTTCTTCTTTTTAGGAAGCAGATCCGATGGAGATTTGATGTATTTCCTTTTGTCTTTCTCCGGTAATGTTTCTATAATATCTCGGTATCGTTCAGGGCTGCGTCGCGCCGGCGAATAGCTAAGACTCGAAGTACTTCGACTCCTACTGCGACGCGAATGAGATTTAGATCGATCTTTGTGCGTTTTTCCTTTCCTCTGTTTCGGCGACACGGATTGCTTTTCCTTCTTCTTTCTATCTGGCGTTTCGCTCTTTTGTCTGTCCTTTTTTATCTTTCTCGGTGGTGATTTAGACTTAGACCTGCTGGGGGACTGGTGCTTTCGTTTTTCTTCTGGTGTTGGGGATTTCCTCCTTGGTCGTTTATCTTCCCGTCTACTCTCGCTGTCTTCACGACGATCGTCTGTTCTTTTATCTGACTTCTTATCGGATTTGCTTTTAGATTGTGATGAATCTTTTCGTTTGTATTCCAGAGACGGACTCCGCCTTTTTGGTGACACAGCTGTATCTTTGTAATAGCGAGATTTCTCCAATTTTGATGACTTTGAATCCTTTTCAGCTCTTTGCTTTGGCTCTTCAGGCTCTGATTCTGATGTTGACTCGCGTCTGTTGCTCTTGGATTTTTTGTAGGTTTCTTTTCGTGACTGTTTCTCCTTAGACTTGACGGGAGATTTATCTATCACTTCAATAGAAGAGTCTCTGGATACACTTCTATTCTTGCGACGTTTCGAATCATCCTTGGTTTCTTTCCGTTTAGGCACATCTTCGTACCGATCATGATTATTGGTTTTATTTTTTTCGTACTTCTCATCAACTTCCTTCTTATCACGGTCACCTTTTTCTTTCCTGTGAGATTCTCTGTCGTGTCTTTCCTTTTTATAAGTTTCCCGTTCGTCTTTTTCGCTTTTATTTGATTCCCTATCATTCTTATCTTTTCTAGACGATTCTCTGTCATCTTTTTCTTTGCGATAGTAAGTATCTTCATCTCTTTCTTTCCGTACGTACGAATCTCGATCATCTCTTCCTCTCCTGTAAGATTCTTGACTATCTCTTTCTTTCCTGCCATGGTGTTCTCGATCATCTCTTTCTCTCCTACTGTATTCACGATCGTCTCTATCATTTCGTTTATAATACTCTCTATCATCATTTTCCTTCCTTTTGTAATCCCTGTCGTCTTCCCTTCTCTTTCTGTAATCAGGTGACTCGCTACGTCTTATAGATCTTTTATCTCTTTCATCGGGGCTTTCATTTCTGTTCTTACTTCTTTCATCTCTTCTATAACTGTCGTCTCGCTTTCTGTATTCAAGAGAGGGACTCCTACGTCGTCTTTTTTCTGGTGGTGGCGACGAGCTACTTTCTCGCGCCTTTTTACGTCCTTTATCTAATGTTTTGGTAGGTTCTGAGTCTGATTCTGGGGAAGATTCCCGCTCGCGTTTGGAACGTTTCTCATTTCTCGGCGGTTCGTCTTCTGCGGAGGGTTCGCGCCTTTTATTTTGTATTTTAGTAATCGTGGATCTTTGTTTGTATTCTGGGGATGAGTCACGATTGTTCTTAGAAGAACTGCTGTCGCGTCTCCTATAGTCGTTGTGTCGGGAGTTTCTATATTGGTCGTTGCGATCATCATATTTATCGTATTTCTTATTGCGTTCCTCGCGGTCGCGGTCGTACTTCCTGTGGTCCACCTCGTTACTGCGAACTTCGACAGACCTCTGCCTTTCTTTCCCTTGTTTCACCGGCGAACTGTAATTTATAAATTGTAGCATGAATTCCTAAAAAGTATACGAAAATGATAAATCAATTGATATTTTCAGTATTTGTTATTATTACTCACGGTTCTCTGCTCGAGGGTTCACTGCTGGCGCGACGTCTTGCACTCGACTTTTTCTGTTCAAAACAACAAAAACATAAATATCCCACCCTAAAGAGAACGCCATAAAACACCAGTGCCAATACAATAAGACTAGAGTGGTAATGGCAACTAAAACATATCTTACTAAAAATGTACCTGAAATTCTTCAAAACCCTCCGCGAATGCGATCAAAATAATGAAGAATTCCATTAAAAAAAGACAAATTAAATCACTTTACTCATGCATACTAGTAAACAATGAATCATAGACAAATTATAAAGGCGTCAAACTTAAGGCTTTATCACAAAAAATAAAAAAAACATACTTAAAGCTATCGATGGAAGCGAGAAGAGAAATCTTGAATGTTATATATTCATCCATAACATTCTCGAATCGAGTATGAAATAATAAAAATAAATAAATCAAATTGGTTGGCACGAGTGTTTATTTTAATTTTAAAAACTATGTTAGTAACACATTACGATTGGAACATAAATACATGTAATACACAAAAAAAATGAAATATAACAACACCTGGGGAACGTACCTTATTTAACAAACGGTGGTGGTATTGTATACCATTTATATTGGAGCATCCTTAATAAGTTTTGAGTAAACCAGAAGAGGGAGAATGTTATGGATTAGTTACATTTCAATATTGTTATAGGCTGGATATTAGCAGTGAGCGTGTTTAAGAAAAACGTACGCTGGATATTCGAAAAATTCAGCCAGTGTCAATTTAAACACATTTCAAAAGAAAAAATATATATTCATAATGCACTTTTTTCGAATAACGCGTACGTTTTTACAAAACACGTGAAGTAATATCGCGATACAAACAATATAAAACCACCATCTGTTTAAAGGACTACAAACACCATGCACTTGTAAAATTTGCGATAAAATAAAGCTCCCAAACTTGTCCGGTTGTTCCCACATCCCATTAGTAACTGTTGTTATTGCATACCGTCATACTTAGTTCACCTAACATAAGTGTTTAACAGTGTTATTGCTTTGTGATATACTTACAGTATACGTTATTTCTTCAGATAAAGATGGCTATCCTATGAAATGATGCACAGTTAAACAGATAATTTTTTACTCGCTATTTTTTGTATTTACAGAAATAAATTAAAATAAATAAATGTGGTAAGAACAATAAACATTTAAGTAAAATAAACATCTTAAACGCCCCCATGGATAAAAATGGATACAATAGTATGGTAGTGTCCTTATGCTAGAGAGAAGGAAAAGCACAAGAATCTATGAAGGAAACAGGCAAATTGATACTACGTCGCTTCTTGACACCTAGGAAAAAGGAAACTTAGGGGCTTCAAAAAAATTATAGTCAAACGAAAATTCTAAGCCAAGAAATTTTGCATAGGTGCGGGTAGTTCAAGACTTTTGAGAATGTGACGTCATAGTATGATCGATAGTAATGAAAGCGTCGTGCGCTAGTTTTAAATTGTCTACTGTCCAACCGGGGACCTTAAATGTGTGTATTGAATAGATCCCACAGGAATAAAGTATTCACGAAATGTGTTGATACTCGACGCTGTACCCCATAACCCAAAACACAAAGTTAACGTTAGACCTTCAAATTATGCAAAGATTGTGTTACAGACAATAAAATCAACTTTGAAGCCTGAGACAATAGCTACAAAGTTTAAATTCCAATAAAACTTGAAATATAACAAGGAATTCGAATCGAAACCATTCCCCTCACTTAAAATTTTACACTTTTAAACGGTTTTATTTTGCCTGACCTGTTTGTTGGGTATTTTAGTTTGGGTCAAAGGAAACGGGCTTAGAATCGAAGGAAGCGGGGCCCAGGAAAACCCTACACTGTCTATCCTATATTGCCGGGTAGAGAATGTTATTCGTAATAACATTCTCAAACGTAGTAACTATCTAATTATCGCCGTTAAATTATTTATTTCATTTGAATAAAGTAAGGTTAAGTACTAAGTATTTATTAAATCGCGACGCCGTTCTAAATTCAGTAGAACATTTGCCATTGCATTATAATTAATGGAGATACTAATAGATATTATTTATGCAAATTTGAATATTTTGATTACTAGGCCTATCAAATAAAATCAATATTATAATGTAAGGTCAACGGGGCCCAAAAACCAACAACTCCTTTAGTAACTGGAATTCCCTTTTCCTGTTGACAGATTAATCTGATAGAAAATTAAAACCGTTTAAAAAATATTTGTACTTGTTTCAAATTCTCGTTTTTGTAATATTTTCGGAACATTACAAAATGATCCTAACACATTCTTTGCACGACTAAAACTCTATGTAATGGGCAACAGACAAGTCATATAAAACACAAGTAAATACCTTCTTTCGTTTCTTGGTCCTGTCTTCGTCGGAGCTGGCCGAGTCGGAGTCCTGATCTGAGCTGCTCGAACTATCGCTGTCCGGCGACTTGGACCGCTTCTTTTTCTTCTTTGACTCTTGTCTATGGAATGGAATGATTTTTAGGGCTATTTCTCGTTCACATTATCGTTTATCTCGTAATTGATTTTTCAATTGGAACAATTTCTTTTTTAAACCTCACGTTTAAATTGTACAAAATCGGGAATTTTGTGAATCTGGCATTTTGCAAGTAGACCTTCCTACTTTCTATATATATATTTCTATAATATATATATCAATGTTTTGTGATTTTCTTGACAGGTCTAAAAGAGATTTTTTGTCGACAAAAATAATTTCCGAAATCACAATGAAAAACTATGTGAAAATTCTCTAAACTCCACGGGAAAAGTCTGCTTTCCAGATTCAAGAATTAAGGCTGGGCCGTAATGAGTGAGTGCATCAGTCAGTCAGTCCTGAGCTTGATCTATATTCATACATACACACACAAAGATAAATATGATGAACATCAACAAGTTCTTAAATAAGGCTTTAGTCCCAATTTTTGGGACATTTTAGTGAAGACTGACCTGCCCCGGTAGCACAGTGAGCAGGGAAAACGTAGTCCCAGGGGGTTAGAACGAGACAGCATATATGAATTGTTCGGGCGCGAAAGAGAGGAAAAATGGGGAAAACTATTGTTATCCCCGTGCCATGCTAGGCGGGCAGGTATTAAGTATTTGTTTTTGTATTATGTCAGATACATATTCATATCATAGATATATGTAGTACTTATAAGTATGCGACCACATAAAAAAAAACACATTTTCAAATGTTATTAATGTTTTAAATACAAACCTTTATGATTTTTTTTTTTATGATAGTAAGTGAAAAGACGAGCAAATCAGGTGCCTGATGGTAAGCATCATGATTGCCCATATCAGACACAGTGCCACCCAGTGTTTTAAATTTAAAACTGCGATGAGACCTGAGATATGAGTTGTTGAATCTCATCATGCCCAGTAACTTCGCCGGTAACATTGCCCTTCATACCGGAACACAGTAATGTTTGCACATTACCGCTTGGCGGATGAATAACTGGCAAAGGTGTGCTACTTCCCCAGGCGGCCCCCGTGCTTAAGAGGCCTACCACTACTAATTTGTCATGGTAAAATTAACAAAGTATCAGAACTACGTATTACATGGGACCAATAACATACTGGCGAAATGTGGGTGTATCTACAATGGGACTGAGTCCTGGGTACACCTCTGCCTACCCCTTCGGGAAAAAGGCGTGAATGTATGTTATGTTATGTTATGTCTTCAGGGACATCTCCGAGACTACCGTAAATATCAAAAATTGCTGTTAGGAGTCATGTGACCGATTTTGATAAAAACTAAAAGTGCATCATTACAGATGGTGCAATAATACAGGGTGTGATATATTTTCTTTTTTTTCAAAATGAACTCGTTCGATTCCCAGCTAGGGTAATTATTTTTCAATAATCTAAGGATCTATGGACTCCTTTCAGCAGTTTTAGAAATTCACCGTAGTCTCGGAGATAGTCCTGAAGACCCTTATATAAATATTCAACCTATATAATATTATACCTCACTAAGAAATCATGTTTTCTCGCTTGCACACTAGTTAGAGCATATTGTGCAAGCGAGAGGACATGATTAGCGCCGCCATTTTGAATCCGTTTCTTTATTGAACCGGCTTATACCCAATTATTTATGCGATCTTTCACTAACAAAGTATCTATGCCCATAGTGGGCTACAGAAAGCTAAGTGTGTGTTAGTATATAAAGGTATTATATAAAACAGCGTACCTATTTACAAGTTGCCACAACAACCTTTTTTCGCTGAAATATAATACGTGAAATTAAATTTAATTCAAATTATTTAAATTGTATTTTATATTACAACTTTAATTACTTGCCTCTTTGATAATCTTAGTGTCACCTGTCTGTTAAACGTAATGTAAATGAAATATTAAAAAAATTAAGTCATTAAACAAAAAAAAAAAGGATGGCGACACTTACTTCTCCTTTTTATTCTTTTTCGACTTTTTCTTCTTCAACTTCTTTGCGTCCGGTGAATCACTGAAAAAGGACATACAGTTAAATTATTATTACAATTGTTTTCTTATTAATGAATAGTGCGATTTCAGTTTTCAGTTTCACTTAATCCTACTGATTAAGTGAGCAGCATAGCATAACTATTAAAAAAATATATATTAAAAATGTATTTATTTCTCAAGTGATTAATTACATTAATTGGACTTAACCCTATTAACCATTTTTAATCATTAATTAGATGATTAGCTATTATGACTACAGTAAGTTTTTTGTATATCGAAAATTCTTAAAATTTTATTAAACGAAAGAAATAGTGCATAATTTATCTGGTCTTATAATAGAATAATGTTACCAGTTTAAATATAGTTTCTTTCATTAATTTAGTTATCATATTTTTATCATTTTTATCTTCATAGCTTGACTTGTTAAAGTGACATAATAAGGTCTATTCTGTTCTATTTCAGACTAGAAGTCCGGAATAAACTTCACATTATGACATCTACGCGTAGATAATTGAATATAAACGCTATTTACGTAGTAGTTTTAAAGCTTAATTTAGAGTGGCACAGTCTGTTTTCTATGGTTAACATGCGCGGGCATAATATGGCGATATCATTTTTTTGCACGTTTGTATCTTGGGATCTAATCTCATTGGGTCTATTACATTTTTTTTTTTTTTTTTTTATTATAGTAAGTGACAAGACGAGCTCATCAGATGCCTGATGGTAAGCATCATGATTGCCCATATCAGACACAGTGCCACCCAGTATTTTAAAATTCAAAATTCTGCGCGGCACTGTACTGCGCCTATCACCCTGAGATATGAGTTGTTGAATCTCATCATGCCCAGTAATTTCGCTGGTAACATTGCCCTTCATACCGGAACACAGTAATGTTTGGACATTACTGCTTGGCGGATGAATAACTGGCAAAGGTGTGGTACTTCCCCAGGCGGCCTCCTGCAAAAGAGGCCTACCACTACAAACATGATTTTGTCTTTAATTTTATAGTCACCTGCGTTTCTTCTTCTTTTTAGAAGCATGTTCGCGTTCATGGCTCGGCGTGCGGACTAGCGGGTACCGTGCCGCGAGCTCGCGCGCTCTCCGCTCCGGCTCCAAACTGGTCCCTTCTACGAACTGCGGTGAAATGCCAAACGCATCGCGTAGACGCGCGTTCTTCTCTTGTTGAGCTTCCGCCACCGCGTGGGTCTCGCGAACGCTGTAATAGATTGCACGCGTTCATGGCACTACTTGTCACTAGTTGAAAGTACTCTTGTGTCATTGTCAAAATTCTTTCATTGGGCTTTATTTACCTACGACTGTTGTAACCGACATGTGTGCGTAAAACATTAGTTACTGCGAAACGATCACTCTGCCATTATCAGAAAAGCTATTTTGTCATCTGCTTTCGTTGAATAGCTAATCAAACTGTGAAATACTAACAATTTCAGTTCTGCACGGAAATTGCGGACTGCTTAGTTTCCAAACCTTCAATTGTTCCCTTACCTCTAATCAAATATTGTTAAATGGCAATGTGGTCGTTAATAAAGCTGCACTGTGTTTTCATGACCTCAGAAACTGAATTTTAGGTTTTGTAAGCGAATCATAGAATTGTTCTTTGTAAGGAGTGGAAAACCTATCGCAAGGACAGAGCAGAATTTGCCAAATACCTAATAGAAGGAGTGGCTTTTATTTATTGATTTGGCATTGAAGAAGCAGTAGATTTCAGAGAAGACATTTATTGTAAGAATAGTTCATAAAATTATCTGTCGAATGATGTATTTGATATAACTCTAACGAATATTTACCTGAGTAGCAACTAAGTGCGCTAAAACGGGGAAACAGTAAAACGATTTAGCAATTGTCTCAAACTGAGGCATATTAAAACATAACGTGTTAATTGACGTCGATTTCAACATGCCAAGATTCAATAGAGTACGGCGTTAACTGCAATTAGCTAGGATTCCTTTCGTAGCTTTAATTGAATTGAGCGACGCGGCGCGGCAGCCGACCCATTTATCAAACTAATAAATGGCGATAAATCGATAAAATGCACACCTTATAACGGATCGTACCGCCTTCCTCTCCTCATCGCTGGGGAGACAGACCTGCAAATTGTCGTTAATGTTTCGCGCCGGAGCCGAACAGTTACAGCGGCAGCAACAAGAGTTCCTGAGACCCTCGAGAATGGTTCTCAACGCGGGCTCGAGAGGATCCTGCGGAGGAGGCATTATGGCCGGTAGAGGCATCTCGGGTTTAGGGTCTTGCGAAGAGGCGCGTGTTCTGCCTTGAGGCCCCGCTAACACCGCTTGGAAAGTACCCCGCCACAGCCTCTCAAATACGACCCTATTGTTTAGATCGCGACGCGGCGCCCGGCCCCTTTGCATCTTAATCTAACTTATGTATAATGGAAGACTTGGTTACTTATGCTAAGGCGGTGAGACCGCTGGAAGACTAGTGATTAGTTAAGGGCGTGCGACTACATGTTGGGAGCGGCCGGCGGCGGGCCGGCGGCGCTACTGACGACGGCGGCAGGAAATCGACGCGCGCAGCCTGCGCAAACAACGGATATTCGAATCAACGCTACACAAAGGGCTCGATTTTTCCCCTTGTACAGGAGAACTGAGGGGTAAAGTGGCTATTCCACCACCCCCTTCTTTTGTGGTGTAATTAAAATCAAACTGCTGTTACGGTAATATTTATTGCGGTCCTTTTTCTTGACGATGCCTTCGCCTTCTCGAATTTAATAATATAAACGTTTTAATTTTGATTAAAAGATTTTCGTTTACCTACATCAATAGAAAATATATTCGTATCAGTCATGGAAAACGATAGAGAATTTTATGCAGCGGTAGCAGAACACTTCAGGCTTAACGTTCTTGAAAGGTTTCGCGTGTTAAGTATGTCAGCTAGAAGAATCTATATGCCTCTCTTTAAAAATATATACTAAACCTACTAACAGCATACTTTCAGACTTGAATTAATATTTGTGAGTGTTTGTTAGGCCGGCCTACACGGACAGCTTGAAGCAGTCACTATCAAATGCTTCAAGCCGCGACTGCCATAGCAAACAAACCACAGTAATCTCACACACGGAACCACTCGTGTTTGGTTTGGTCGGCAGCGCGGTTGAATTTGACTGCAAGGGCAGTGGGCAATCCGTGTTTGTTGATCACTATGGCTGACTGCTTGAGCAGTCCGTGTATGACAAGGCTTTACGCCAAAACTAACTGAAGGACCGAAACTTTAATATGCAGGATTCACACATAGCTTTGATCCTCGAGACACAACCTGAATAATAATGAGTGCATTCAATTTAGGACAACTCCAATCAGAATCAGTGAATCAGGCCTTATACTTTACAATACAAAATTTTCAATTGAAAGTTTCGCAATTTTATTTTCGATCTCATACAAATAATATGAGTTATTGTTGGCAATATGCTAGCTACAAATATTATCGCAAAAATTTATATGACGGTAGATCTAGAAAGATTTACTGCATTATTTTGTTGTACTAACATAAGCAAAACGAAGAATCGAGATCAAAAACGGTTGCCAAGTATAAATATTTGCACCGTGCTATTTCGTTTCAAATATAGACGAGATTGATTGAATAAAATTACAAGTACAGTCGACGCAATAATTGGAGGCGGTTACCTGAAGCGCAATATTGGCCCCGTATGGGTTGGATTTTCAGCGTGATACATTTAGATACAGCCAATCATTAATTGAAATATAAACATGTATAAGGTATACACTGTCGTTTAAATATAATCACCTATGAACGAGGTTCAGTGCTGATATTTAACCCAAAGTTACACAAGAACAGTTGAGAAGAGAAGTCTCGAACGCGAGCGGCAAGAATTTGCAAGCGATTATGCTATCCTTGCAATTCTCTTCTGTCGCAGCGATCATGCGAGCGATACAAGAGACAAAACTGACTTACGGCGGACAAATTGTATAGCATAAAACTGCCGTGGAACTTTGGCTTAAGGCATCCAAAACACTTTTAAACAATCGATATTTTTTAAACTGCCTCCAATGTTACACTTGACTGTACTTCTGCATTTGAAGAGCTCGAAATGTTTATTGCCTGATATTGAACTATGGTCCATTCGCGTGTTTCGTTACTTCAGATTGATCGAAAAGAAAAAAGCAAATTATAATTTGTATTAGAAACGATATTGACATGATTAATGGTCAGATAAGGTCTAATGTTTAAAAATAAAGTTATAGTTGTAATAACTATTAATTTTGCTTCTTTTTCACTCAGACGCAATCTGCATCATACTGTACGTTACTTCAGTTTCTTGAGACATTACCTAAGGTGAACGCAAACGCGACACGACGCGAAAATATCAAGTAAGTAGTCGTTATTGATTTTGTGGTAGGTCCTTTGCCAGTTATTCATCCGCCAAACAGTAATGTAAACTTCTGTGTTCCGGTATGAAGGGTAATGTTACCAGCGAAATAACTGATGATATTCAACTCATATCTCAGGGTGACAGGTGCTGTGCAATGTCGCGCAGAATTTTGAATTTTAAAACACTGGGTAGCACTGTGTCTGATATAGGCAATCATGATGCTTACCTTCAGGCACCTGATTTGCTCGCCTTGTCACTCACTATCATAAAAAAAACACACTTATTGATAAAAAAAAATCCCAACGAATCACAGTATGACTCGTTTAATGGGACCCGTTATGAACCCACCAATCTAGGTGTATCTTTCTACCTGTTAATATTTCATCACATCGCATCGCGTATCACATCGCGTAGCCCGCCGTTTTGGCATTTGGTAAAATTAATAAAGAGTATAAAAAACTTGATTATTGTTTGCCTTTATTCGCTTTTTATTATCACTATGATTTTTAGCCGTTCAATTAGACATATTATCGATAAAATCGCTCATAGATCACCGTCGGTGGAACCCATTCCTTAAAACCTATAAATACCACTGCTAATTCCCTCCGCTAAATACATCACAGTGGGTTGAAAGTCAAAGCAGGTGAGTAATTAAACGAAGCGTGTCGGTGTTGATCATGGCGTGAACTCAGACACTTGTGCCAAGTGCTCGTTGGCGAAAAATTTTTAAAGCTCGTACAAATAGAATGCGACTAAGCGATCATCACAGGAACTGACCAGATACTTTTACTATTTTAAGCCCCTACCGAAAAGGAAGGGGTGTTATTAGTTTGGCGTATATTTGTATCTATATGTGGTATCGTCGCTTCTAAACATGTAGACCGATGTAATGCGGCTTTTTTGGTTGTAAGCTGACGTGAGCTCATGAAAATCGATTTATGGGTTTGAAGATCGGATATGAGCCACTTCCAGTGGTCTGATCGATTAGAAATTTGATATCCTGTCACTTCATCAATATTTCAATTTCAATTTCTTTATTGCATAATTCATGATATAATAATAGATAGTAGTACATAATCATGATACCCGTTTGGGCCTAGCAAATTGTTAACGAATATTTTATGAAGAATACATGTATTTAATAAATAATAATAATAATAACAATTTCTTTGGCTTTTGATTTAAGAACGTGAAGCAGGTCACTTACTAGTTCTCTTTTTTATCAACTGAATTTGGCTTACTTAAAGCAGTTCAATATAATTTATTCAGGATACAATAATGTCATAACTGTATAAATAATTGTTTTATGTCAGAAGATTTAAATAAAAATATATGAGATGTCAGTCAATAATTTAAAATTGTTAGTAGATAATAAATATAATATAAATAGACATTGAAATTTAATTTAAAATAATTATATGTTCATAGGTAAGTAAAATATCAATAATTTTTAAGTATCATTGAAAAATTCATTAAAATATAATATATTTCAACGACATGGAAGCTTTGACCTGATGTTGCAGCATCATTTCACTACTGACCCAACAGTTCAGATGGACCAGTAGTCAAATTATATACCTATCGTGTTGGGCTCATTAGAATCCTCTTAATGAATATGTAACAAATAAGTAGATGGTGACCAGGGTTCAGACCCTGTGACCCATCTTCTGTGGTGGAAGATGCAGAAAGAAGTGGAGGAGAGAGATTTTAACTTCTTAACACTTGCTACTTATCAAGTTCGTTAATTCCGTTCGTCGCGTCGCACTTGGGATAGGTCTAGAAAGATTGCAGCAATAAAAGAAACATATTGCCTTCTAATAGCCACAACACTGAATACTTTTTCTGTCTCGGCATTTTAATGTCGTGATGTTTGGGTTTAGCGATGTTTTGACGAAGGCTAAAGTGGATAACTTATGTATCTGTTTTTCCGTAGATCTTTAGTCGTCTAAAGTTAAATAATATACATATTTACTCGTAATGTGGCAGGATTCCAGCCACGATAGAATTTACATTGCCCCACGTTAATCCACTTGAGCCCTCGATTTGACCACTCAAAGGGAGTCACATATCTTTTGTTGATCACATCTAAATTTCGTATTTAATACTTTTATTTTATGGCCTAGGTGGCAAACTAGCAGACGGGCTGCCTGATGGTAAGGGTTATTATATCCCCTGTACCGTATTGTATGTGTATATTTTACATACAAATTTCAGCCAAATCGGTTCAGTAGCTTTAACGCAAAGAGTTAACAAGCAAACTCGTATTTTAATATTAGCTGGAAATGAAACAAAACATTCCAGCAACCCGAGAATTTAAATAATATTATGTTGTTTTCCACTCTAGTGAACAAGCCACACCTGGCAATCTGGCAATATTATGTCCTCATTCTGTGGGTTGGTTTCATCGTGATTAAACATATTATACGTAGAGAATGTTTCCAAAACACGGCAACCTTCCACTAATTGGACATAGTTGAGCGAAAAGTATCCAACGCAGTTTTTTATCGAAAATTAGGTTTGTTTAATGAGTGTCGTGTTAGGTTTGTTGTGTAAGGGAGGGAAACTGGGAGGGAATGTTTTCGCCAAGGTTTTACATAAAATCACGACTTTTTCCCGGAGGGGTAGGCAGAGGTTGTACCTAGGACTCAGTTCTATAGTAAGTACACCCACATTTCATCAGTATGTTATTGGTCCCATGTAATAGGGGGCGAGTGCCTCTGACATCTGACTATCAACAGTGGCGTATTAATAAATACCCCTTACGCCATTGGCACACAAGCTCATTATCTTGTAGTAACAAACTTTGATAATGCACTATACAACTACAAAACGGTATGATTGGACCTATGTTAACGTTTTACGTACCAGACCATAGGACATAAAATACACTAACCTAACCTCAACACAAAAAAAAAAAAACTAAAAAGCAGCTCGATCACGTCAGTTAAAACTCACATGATCGAATCATAAAAAATCAAAATCGGTCCATTCATTTAAGAGCCACAATGCCACGGAAAGACACAGACAAATACACGGACAGAAATGTCAAACATATAACACGTAACACGACCTTTTTCAGGTCAGTGGTTAAAAACAAAAGCGAAAAGTTTCCATTCAAACTAGCTCGTAAACTTAATTTCGGTTATTCAATCCACCTCATCACATGTGAACCTGTGAGCTAATTGGCGTCTCCCTTACCAAGGGGGTGAGTCGGCTACGCCACTGGCACTACGTCACCCACCCCGATCGATACCACATAAAATGTCACTAGACCGCGTCTGTTTCAATAAAGTTAAAACAGCAGGGTTCGCAGGCATGACATGGGATAAATCCGTGTTACTTCTTTTGTTCGCCGGCTTTTTTTTGGTCTGCGTCGATGGCGTAGTAGGCGCTCGACTGTCGATCATGAGATCAAGGGTTCGATACAGGCAGTCTTTATTTGGATTTTTATATTAAGGTGAAGTGAGTCCCAAAACAACATCCAGAGAAATTGCGCGCGGGCCGGGCATTACTGACTATCAGTCACGCAACCACGATCCCACTTCGCTGGAAGATGGTATGCCCGGCAGATGGGAATAGGCTCGCACCCTATTGGGCCCTAGAGGGGTCAGCCAATCGAAGGTCGTGATTTCTCGTGGACATTATAGATTTAATTCCAAAAAAACAAGGTCTATTCGGGAATGTTTTCGATGAATACATAACAATGTTAACTTTCAACTTCAAAAGGCGCTTTCTGCCTAAAAGGGTCAATAGACATTTGACATTACTTATATATCAAAGGACCAGAATTCCGAATCTACTCTTGGCTATGAGAGAAACGAAACTTTAAATTATTTTCGAGTAAGTACAGTCGAATTTGAAATAAGAGCCACAGTTTGCAAAAATGTCTTTTGCTCCAATTTCTTTTACGGTGCGTTAAATCATTTCTATTAGCACGTTAATCTTCCAGTGTTTATTTATTCTTATTCTATGAGATAAAGGTGAGATAAACTCAAAAGGTTACCTATTCAAATAGGTCACAATCTGTCACTTTTGCACGTCAATGAAGATAAACAGTAATGAGTCTACCGTGCGTTCGGAAAGATACCTCTACAAGAAGAACGCACAAGAAACCTATAGGGCTTAATTTTTATTTCATGTGATAATTTTTATTTGATTTGGTTACATTCGTTTGTTTGGAAGGTGCCGCGTGGTGGCTATGCAGAAGTGTCCAGGCGTCTTTGTCCTCTATGTACTGATTGACTTTATAATAAACCTTGTTAAATAAGTAGATTTTTTTCGGATGTTGAAAACGAAAAGATGTGCAAAATGTAACATAGATTCCAATTACAAACTCGAGTGTACATTTATAGTCACAGAAATAGAATTTGTAGAGCACATAAATAACAATGTTTACAACCGGTTGGTATAATCTAATGCAATGATATGTATAACCTATTACTCGCTTTCGCTCTAGTAAAGATAAAGATAAAACGAAATTTTCTGAATATACAGATGAAAAGTGGCATGGCACGCGTCCAATTTTTCTAATAGATAATGTTTTTACTTCCTTATTATTACATTTTCGCAGTTGCGCCTCGTCCGATTTTGATCAGGGAGGTGTCTATCGATTCGTTATTTTAGCGCGAATGATGTCTTAGATAGGATTTAATATTCAAGTTAACAAGTGACATTATATTTAGTATTAATAGAAGTTACCAGCATCCTTATATTCGTAATATTGTAATTAGAATAGTGTGTGTGTGTTTGTTTGTTTGTTACATCATCCTACGAAAACTTTTGGGCGGAAAGGAGAGTGACCAAAATATTTCGAGTTTTCGGCCCCGAATGTTAAATAGTATTCTGACGTATTTGATTAAAATGATAATTTTTAACCGATGTTATATCACAAAAGTAATAAAATATAATAGTAGATTTTTTTTAATCCTACCAATTCCTACTAATATTTTAAATTCCAAGTTTGTGATCATGGAAGGATAGTTGGATGTTTGTTACTCTTTCACGCAAAAACTACTTATCCGATTGGACTGTATTCAGTATGTAGATAGTTTAGACCCTGGAATAACACATAGGGTACTTTTTATGCCCATATTCCTATGGGAACGAAGACTACGCAAGTGAAACCGCGGGGCACAGCTAGTATAGTATATAACGACATTACTAGTCTCTCTCACTTGTTATAATTTATGTTTTCTATTTAAAAAAATATCTTTTAGTGAGAATTCTGCTCATAAGTGACCTGTGGGGCTATTGGCGTTCTCGGTGACTATCACTTTATTGACTATTATCTTGATTTGACATTAACAACAAATTTCAAAGTCCGATTACTAACCAAAGACATTATGATAAACTTCCTTAGTAGACTGTGCACTGTGTCGGTCCCGAGTGAGAACCACTCGCAGTGTCTATCGTTTTCCTTTTCTCTCCTCCAAATTTGACAGTGCACAGTCTTATTAGAAAGGTAAAACGTCTTTGTAACTAATTCAAACAACAGAACACAAAGACTTAAGCCTGATAACGACTAGTGATTGATTATGAAGAACGCCCATAGCCCCACTGGAATGGACATTCACATTTGGTACATAAATATAGACTTAGACAATGGAACACACATAGGATATGTGTTCATTTAAGTGCCTAACACATGGTACAGCTAATTTCTAACCCATCAGGTATATAGGTCTTGTCACTCAATATCATAAAAAAATTCATGAGCCAAGCCGTATTTACATACATAGTTCAATACAACGCCTGATTAATTAATTTTACGGGACAAATTGGTATATAATTAAGTAGGTTTTTCTACTGATAGGATTTAAGGTGAAAACGCACTAGAGCGGCGCAGTGGCGGAGAGGTGCGTTGCGGCGGCGGAGCGGCGCGGCCAGAAAAATATTCTTTACACTGTTTCCTAAGAAATAAGACGCACTACAGCGCCGCGCCGCTCCGCTGCAGTGCTACTGTAGTGCGTCTTATTTCTTAGGAAACAGTGTAAAGAATATTTTTCTGACCGCGCCGCTGCGCCGCCGCGACGCACCTCTCCGCCGCTGCGCCGCTCTAGTGCGTTTTCACCTTATTACTGATTTTAATTAAAAATGTCTGTGAACATTCTCTACGGTCCTTCGAGAAGTAGGTGGTTACAGTCGTAAATCTCGGTTTACGTATCGATAAGAGACCGTTTCAATTATTTCAATTAGCACACATGAATGAACGAAGCTTGGGATTATTGCTCTCTTATTTATTACAAGCTGTGGCCCGCGGTTTCACCCGCGTAGACATCGTTCCCGTGGGAATATTAGGGGAAAATGTACCCTAATGCTATTCCAGGGTCTCAGCTGCCTACATACCAAAATTCAACCGAATTCATTCGGAAGTTTTTGCATGAAAGAGTAACTAACATCTATCCTCACAAACTTTCGCATTTATAATATTACTAGTTCGGGGTTCGATCCCCAGGTCAGGCAAGGTGTTATTTGATTTTATCCAATAGAAATTATCTTAGTGACAGCCTGGAACTGACCCCGGTTGATGGCAATAGGCTCGCCCTCTATTACATGAGATAATAACATACTGGCGAAATGTGGGTGTTCCTACTATGGGACTGAGTCCTGGGTACACCTCTCCCTACTATACCTACCCCTTCGAGAAAAAGGTGTGATTGTATAAATTTTTACATTCAACGAAAAAACGGAAGCCACATACTACATGCTAGTATCACTCCTTGAAAGGCAGGATAGAAAAACCCTGGAGAGCAAAACATGATTATGTTTTTCAACAAACAATACACATCGATGTCACCAACGGCACGATTATTCTAAGTCGGATCGTGAAAGAGGACTTTTGTGAACTCAATTTGTACCTTCTGACTCTGCATGTAGGTATTAAATACTTAATGAAGTGAGTATTAGCTTCATTGTACAAAGCCGAGTATTTGCTAAGCGATACAGCTGTTAAAATAATATATAATTGATAAACCTCTTACCAAGGATGCTTCGACTCTGACCAAACTATGTTTGTATCACTATTATATTATCCTAAACGACTCACTGACTGACATGCAACGCCGAGCCCAAACGACTGATCCTAGAGAATTGAAACTTGGAATGTAGGTTCTTTTCGTTGTCTACGGGGAACATTCTACGGGGTCCAAAAAGAGCATCAACGTTTTGTTATAAAACTCCCATATTTCGAATTTGCGAGCGGGCGAAGCCGCTGGGCATACACTAGTTTATTATAAGTTGGCTACGAAATTTATTATATATCCTACTCAAACTCAAACTCAAACAGATTTATTCAAATAGGTCATAATCTGACACTTTTGTACGTCAATGAAGATAAACAGTACTGAGTCTACCGTGCGTTCGGAAAGATACCTCTACAAGAAGAACGCACAAGAAACTTGTAGGGCTTAATTTTTTCAACAGATAGTTTTACAATATTTGGTTTGCTTACATTCGTTTTCTTTGAAGGTGCCGCGAGGCGGCTATGCAGAAGTTTCCAGGCATCTTTGTCCTCTATGTACTGGTTGACTTTATAATAAGCCTTCTTTAGTAAAGTAGATTTTATATAGGTTTTGAATTTACCCTCTGAGAGCCCTACTGAGAACTCTACTGGACGAAAGATACCTCGTCACACATTAGGTAATATAAAAACCCAAGTGTAAATAATATAATAGTTTTTTTGAGTACAAGATATATTACTGAGATCCTACTGTACCCAAAAGACCTTCACATATTAAGGCGCTGTCCAAAACAAATTCGCCCTCTCGCTCACACGTACCCACATTTTTGAAGATATAAAAAATAATAAATGTAATTACGTAAAATAAAGTCAACTAGCTTCTAGAAAATAACAATACAAAGATTCAGTAAAAATCTAATTTAATCCAAACGAGTTTTCATGTATAAAAACCTGCACAATCAAAAAAACTATTTTTGTAAAATAAAATTGGATTAAATTGGATTTTTTACTGAATGTTTGTATTGTTATTTTCTAGAACCTACTTGACTTTATTTTATATAATTACATGTAGTATTTTTTTGATCTTTCAAAATGTAGGTACGTGTGAGCGAGAGGGCGAATTTGTTATGGACAGAGCCTTAATCGTAATTTTCGGGGAAAACCAGATTGAAGTTTAAATAAGTAATGTAACACTCACGCTATTCTCCCGAATTCATCCCTAGGTACATCTTTATCGGCTATCTCGGATATCTTCGCTCTGAAGGCGGCCACTCGCGCCGCTATCTCATCCTTGGGCAACCTGCGTAACCAGACCAAAGATACACTCATTAGAAAAATACGGAAAATTAAATGATTACAAGTGGTACCACGTCGTTCGCGGCATCGCTGAAACGCGAAACTGAAACTTATAAATCGACTGTGACAACACAAAATGGATTGGTACAGAAGACAGATTCAATAAAACATGCGAAAACATGAATACAACTTTACAGATGACACAATTTTTTTTCGAAATGACGAGCGCACGCTCCAAATAATAATTTTCCATATGATAAATTCGTAAATAGCCTTGTACTTGTTTAATTTAATTTTTAAATTAATTTAAAGATAAGGAATTATTTACGGCCTGTGCATACAATCATGTAACTATAACATACAAGCAATCACGTACAGAAAAACAAATTACAAAAAACAGATAAAAAAAACATTAGCAATTAGGATATGCTCAGCTTTGTGCTTGCAATTTGCACGCCTCAATTAGGTAGAATGTAATGGAGCAATAAAATTTATTGAAGATCTACATTTTGCAAATAAACGATTATGATTTTGATTACTGACCGAATATAGCAGGCATTCGCCTTGTTCGGGTAGATTCACATTTACTTAAGTCGAGCGTCACTCTAGCGACTTATTATAATTTGTTACTGAAAATGTAACCTCACCGGTCTTCTACACGTATTTATTTTGCCACCTATGTAGTTACTTACCAATGCATGATACGCGAAACGAGAAATTACATTTAAAACAATAAAACCGATAAGAACTGTGTGGCGTGTGGCCGTAAACTGAACGGAGGGAAAGAAATGCTTATTATTTTATATATAGGGTGTTATTGATCGACTCAGGCGCAGGGCGGCGACCCCACTAGGGTAACGTAGGGTAGCTTAATCAATAATAGACAGAGGGGTGACGGAGGAATTGTGTTAGAACCAACAAGGGGTAGTTTATGTTATCGACAATATAACATGTGCAAATGACAGGTTGAGAATTTTTTGCAAAGGATTTTATTGAAGTTAGTACTTTCATACTGATATTGGATATCCAGAGATTGGAATATACTTAAAGCTCTTTTATACAACTGACACATTTCAACCACTCACTCATAAACATCTAGCCCAAACCCTTGGACCAGTAGAGCCGTTTGAACATAATTTTTCATCTTAAAATGGTGTAATAATACTTAAGTGAGGTTTCAGAGGAGCAGCCGACGTGTGTATTCTACTGTTCTTTTTCATAGAAGAAGAATTAATTGGCACGTAACAGCTAGTTTTATACATAAACCTTCACTCTGTCTATTGATAAAAACCTCATTAAAATCCGTTGCGTAGTTTAAAAGGTCTAAGCGTATAGACGGCGGAAAGCAACTTTGTTTTATACTATCTACATCTAGATGGATACTCTTACATAAAATAGAATCTGAGCATTGATTTGTAGTATTTAATAACATCTAATTTCCAAAGGGGTAGGCAGAGATGTACCCAGGACCTGGTCCCATAGTAGGTACACCACAATTGCTTGAACTGGGGATCGAACCCGGGACTCATCGGCAGTAGCTTGCGAAGCACTTCGCTATCGGGGCAATCAGCTTGTAGTATGTAAGTGTTGCAAAATAAATAAATCGAAAACGAAGGGGTGTTATGAGTGTTAAATTTTGGATTTTTCTATTAGGAATTATCTCAATAACTGTCTGGAGTCTGGAACTGTGCCTGGTAAATGGCAATAGGCTAGCCCCCTATTACATGGGTCATAGGACCAATAACATACTGGCAAAATGTGGGTGTGCCTCCTATGGGACTGAGTCCTGGGTACACCTTTGCCTACCCATTCGGAAAAAATACGTGAATGTATATCTGTGTATAAAAATAATAGAATAGATACACAAATCTGACAGATGCTATTATTTATTTTCCTTTTTATATAAATGTATATTAGATGAAGGTCATTTATAAATAAGTACCTGGATGACCGAGCTTTGCTCGGTATTTTTTTTTTTTTTAAATTGTGTTTTTTGGAAATTATATTTAAGTACGAATTACTAATTGCTCACAAAAAATTGTATTATTATTCGCCAATAGATGTCAGGAAGAGTCATATTTTTCAGTTGAGACTACTCAAACGCCTCCTTTTTGTAATTTTTCTTCCAAGTTTAAGTTGATTATCGATAAAACACGAATAAAATGACATTTTCTAAAAATGATTCCTAGCTAGATCGATTTATCGCCCCCGAAACCCCCTATATACTAAATTTTATGAAAATCGTTGGAGCCGATTCCGAGATTCCAATTATATATATACAAGAATTGCTCATTTAAAGATATAAGATAAGATGATTTTATTGGTTTTTATATACATATTATTTCATAAATAAAAAATGCACATCTAGCAACCCAAGCTATAGCAATATAATAATACACCTTTATAATTGCCTGAATCTTTAATCAAACCGTGAGAAATTGTGTATTGCTCACATACAAACATAACATTGCCTGTTCATAATTGAATCAAGAATTCTATTATGAGGCAATATTTTTATTGATTTATATAGGTGCACATTTAAAAACTACTACAAAGGTACTTAGCACTGATTTGACTGATTGCAGAAATGGATAGTGCGAGATCTTATATTGCTACCTCTTATATTGCTGCTATTGCTTGACTGCCTGGTGGCGTAGAGGGTGAATGCTCGACTGCCAATCAAGAGGTCCCGGGTTCAATCCCCAGGTCAGGCAAAGTGTTAAATATTAGTTTTTTCCATTAGGAATTATCTCAATAACTGCCTGGAGTCTGGAACTGTGCCCGGTAGATGGCAACAGGCTCACCCCCTATTACATGGGACCAATAACATACTGGCGAAATGTGGGTGTATCTACTATGGGACTGAGTCCTGGGTACACCTCTGCCTACCCCTAAACCCCCGGGAAAAGGGGTGAATGTATGTTTTGTCTTATATTGCTAAGACCTTTCTTTCCATTTATTATCTACCTCGTACCTGGGCCACTTTGAACAGAAAATCTCCTTATTTTGAAAAAATTTGTTGATGTTCTCAATGGAGAACTCATTCTACAAAAAGAGATACACAGAACAGAGATAAGAAAAGTGAAAATGAAACAACATAAATAAAACTTTTAACACCCTGATGTAAGAAGAAGAAGAAGAATAGTGCTAGGCTGAGATGATGATTATTTATTGTTAATAAACACAGTATATAAACATAGCTGTCTATAAGTTTTATTAACATGCATAAGTTTTTAATGCCTATTTGATATGAGTTAGAACTTTAAAATTTAAGACAAGCTGTGCCCTGCAGTTTCACCTGCATAGTCTTTGTTTCCCTTGGAATATAGGGATAAAAAGTATTTACATACCGAATGTAAGCCATCAGTTAAGTAGTTTTGGTGTTAATGAGTAACAAACATACATCCATCCATCCTCACAAACTCACATTAATAATATTAGTAGGAAATGGGATAGAATCAAATTATTCTAATGTTGTTTTTCTCAGTAACAGATTCTTCCAGTTTTTTTGTGTCCTATAATTTGAACATGATAAAATAATATTGTAAAATAATCGAACTACATGCCTAAACTAAATTCCTATAGACTTGTTACGTGTGTCTTGATTAGTTAACACATAGCATACTTTACATAAGGAAAAGGACAAAATCGCGGCGCATAGCCAGATCGATAATATAAGCAAATAACTACAATTTTTTTTAGGTTACGTTAGTTAAAGACTTATGGAGAAGATGAAGTGGTAATTTGACAGATGTAGAAGTAGGTACTTAATCACAATAAAATCTCACCCCTGTTCTTCCAAGCTATCTTCCAGTTCAGCGCACTTCACCTCGATCTTCCTTTTCCTCTCGTGGTCGAGGATCTCCCGGTTGGGCTGCTTGTTTGAGGCGGAATCCAACTTGGCGATCTCATCTTCAGTCCGATAATTTACTGAATCTTTGGTTTTACGCACGGTAGCCCAGTTTCTCTGCACGTATCCGTTTGTGCCTGACCCTCGGGGCGTCGTCAATCCAATACCATTGTACATTTTGCTCAATATTTACCTAAAATTTAAAATAATCTTCACCACGCACTTGGTAAGATGCAATCTGATACCGTTTCACATTAAGCTTGTTGGTTTTTTTTTATCACCATAACTTCGAATTTATGATTTAATGTAAGTCGGCGATTATAGGTAAAAATCTTTCCCACCTTTCAACACCACATACAATTATTTTATTTTTACAAAATACACGACGCGTCCATCTTGGACTTTTTCTTTTTATTTTTTTAATTTATTCCATAAATCCTTCCTTCATTCAATATATATTTTCATTCATTCATTCATTTCTTGGCACACAGATTATGCAACGATATGAAGTTAGCTGAAAGTGATACAGAGTATAAAATGTACATATCTATTATCTATGGTTTTATGGTATAATATTCTGTGGTAAGTGGTAAATGGTAGAGTGAGGTCTGTGGACTGTGATAGTTGATCTTTTGTGTTCTGTGGTAGTTGAACTTTAACTTGTGTGTTGTGAGGTTATGTTTATTGTTTGTTTTCGTGTTGGTGTTGAGTGCTGAGTTTTGGAAACTTCTATTTAGAAACTTTAAAATTGATAATTCTTAACACTTACACATTTAACAAAGTTTTTATTACCTAAACTAGTTAATTTTTTAAGAATGTTAGATAAAACATTATACAATACTGTTCTCTGCCAAACTTTCTCTCCGTGCGGGAACTACTTGGCTGCCGGCAATATTTACGGACAAATCGCAATATTTGAGTAAGTTGGTATAATTTAATAATATGGTAGTCGTAAGATCAATATCAAGTTTCATCCTACAGCTAAGTAAAACATAATTGAAACTGAATAACAGGTATTATATGAATAAAATTAGTCGAAGAATAAAATAATGGATTTAAGAAAATAATCTGAAAATGTTGACTTGGTATATTTTTAGTTATCATTATCACTGTTATAATCTTAGTTAGCATACTTAGTCGCCAAAAAAATATACCTTAACCAGGTTTTTTTTTTTGGCGAGTAAAAGTAAAGTATTATAAGTTTATTACCAGAAGTTTTCGTTAACATTTCAGCTTGGACAGCATCCTAAACCCAGTAGTAGAACTGCTAACAGAAGACTACAACAAGCCAAAAACCATTCACAACCTCAAATCAGGTTTGCAAGTATGCAGCTTGGCTAGCACTGACAAATTCCTCATTGTAGGCTCAGTAAATAACATCACAGGATGGGATTGGAAGGAAGTCACCTCTAAAATAGCTAAACCTTCTTGGGAAGTGAAAATACCAACAAATTCAGATATAGAACAGTGTGATGTGAACTCCTTGTGGTTATCTAAAGATGAGGAGAGACTGTATGCAGGTTGCGGTGATAATAATGTTTATGTTTATCATTTGGAGGATGGAAAGCTGCTATCGACGCTAAAAGGACACGAGGATTTTATACATTGTGTACATGGCAAGTAAGTACCTACCATAGTCATCATCCTCCTAATGCCAAAATTTTTTAAGTTAGTAAGTATAAATGAAAACTTAGGTATGTTTAATGGTATTAATAACTAATTTAATGCCAACCAGTCATAAATTATTATATAACCGCCAATTAATACTTTAGAAATCTGTTTGATATTGATTCCATTTACATACCCTTCATCATCATCATCACCTCAGCTGTTGGTAATCCACTACTGAACATAGGTGTCCCCATATAAGGGGTTTTGCCAATACTCAACACGCTTGGCAGGAGGGTTGTACAGAGCAGTATGATGGTTCTTTGCAGAAGATGCTGCTGTCTGTCCTCTGGATCTGTTAACCCTTAGCTGGCTCTTACGGCAACTACGGTTGCGTTGACTTGTTGAATAGTATCACTATTAAACCTCAACTAATATTTAAAAATTATAAATTGACTTTTTTGGAGTAAAATTTGCACAGCATTGTATTAAATGGTATGAAAACTTTACGCAATCGAGGTTTTGTATTTCTTTGTATATATGGGATGCATAGCCAAGAAGAGAGAGAGAAACTATGCCTCTAACATTTAATTTTTTTTACGTTTTTCTTCATTTTTCTAGTGAATTCTTATCACGAAAGTAAAACTGTGATAAGATTTTAGATGTTCGCTAGAAAATATTAAAAGTTTATAAAAGAAAATAAAGCAATGCAGACATGGTTTACTTCTCCATTAAAAATGTCAGAATATAAATTTATTGAATTTGTTTATATTCTGAAGAAATGTGAAAATGATCCATCTATTTGGTCAATTTATTATTGGATTGTGTATAATTTCTGAACTCTAATTTGTCCTGGTAATTCTTTGTAGAAATGATCACCTAGTATCAGCAAGTGAGGACGGTAGAGTGATGCTCTGGGATTTGAGGACAGGCAAGTCTCACAACAAGCTGGTGCCATACAAGAACAGTAAGGTGGCACGGCCCGATGTGGGCAAGTGGGTAGGATCGGCGGCCGTTACTGATGATTGGATTGTAAGTTTTTTTTTTATGATAGTGAGTAACAAGATGAGCAAATCATCTGATGGTAAGCGTCATGATTGCCCATATCAGACACAGTGCCACCCAGTGTTTTAAAATTCAAAATACTGCGTGGAACTGCACTGCGCCTGTCACCCTGAGATATTAGTTGTTGAAACTCGACATGCCCAGTAATTTCGCTGGTAACAGTAATGTTTGCCAATTACTGCTTGATGGATAAATAATCCATTGAAACACTGCAGGTGTGTGGTGGAGGCCCGCGACTGTCGTTATGGCACCTGCGCTCGTTGGACGCGGTCACAGTATTTGATCTCCCCGACCACGGGATCCATGTGTCATTCTTCCATGACGACAGGTATGTACTTCTATGCCATGCCATTTGCATGTGAGCTCTTGTTTCTTACACCAACACTACCTCTTAACCCAAAGTTTGGTATAGACAGACCTGGCTTTAGTGCAGCAAGTGTTAGCCATTTATTGTTGAACACATGAACCTAGAAATAAGACGGACGGAGTCTTATACAACAATAGGTTTTAAAAAATTTAGTTTTAGTTTAAGAAACTCTGGCACTACTTAAAAGCGTATCCAAGCGTATCCTAGCCACGAGTAATTCGACACAATCCTATGGAAAATTTACGAAATCGTTGTTTTGTAGTCCCCTGTTTCCTCTGAATATCTGTAAATGTAATTAATGTAAATGATGTAATGTAAGTAAATGAAATTTATGTCTTGATATTTTTATAGTGAAGTAAACTATGTCCCTGTCATTTAGTTTTACTTATAAACCCTCGGTTATTTCAAAGTGAACATCTAAAAATCCCAGTTTTACTCGTGTGATTAGACGTCCACTACAAAAAAATTTAGATTTTACAAACAAAAATAAAATTATAGGGACATAGTTTACCTCATCTTCAAAATATCAGGGTATAAATATATCAAATAGGTTTACTATATTCTCAGGAAACGGAAATACAAAACATCGATTTGGTAATCCCCTAATTGGTAAAAAGGTGGAACTGAGTCTGCGTACCCCTTCGGATTGCATCAAAATGCTTAAAGTTCTTTATACATAAGAATAGACTATTACAGCTCAGCGTTAGGAAACTAACTATAACTACCCGCGTAGTCTTCGTTCCCGCGGGAATATCGGAAAAAGTACCCTATGTGTTATTCCAGGATCTAAGCTACCGGCATGCCAAATTTCAGCCCAATCTGTTTAGTAGTTTTGGCGTGAAAGAGTAACAAACATCCATCCATCCATCAATCTAACCAAAACCGTGCTAGATGGCGCTGGAGGTGAGTTAGAACTCGCAAGCGTTTCGTTCACCTGTTAAAAACGTTAATTTTTTACATTGTACTGAAATTTGAGATTTATAATATTAGTAGGGTAGGAATAAAACCTTTATAAAACTGTTGGATTGTTGGAATTAATAAATATATTTACTTTAATTTATAGAATAATGTATGTCTCTTGTGTATGTCTTAATGTATGTCAATTTTGGGATATATTCATAATTTGAAAAACTGTACCCATGTAATAGGTTATGATAATTTTTATTTTATTGTTAGTCATTACTGCCTCGGTGGCGTAGAGGGCGCATGCTCGACTGCCAATCAAGAGGTCCCGGGTTTGATCCCCAGGTCAGGCAAAGTGTTAAATATTGGATTTTTCCATTAGGAATTATCTCAATAACTGCCTGGAGTCTGGAACTGTGCCCAGTAGATGGCAATAGGCTCGCCCCATATTACATGGGACCAATAACATACTGGCGAAATGTGGGTGTATCTACTATGGGACTGAGTCCTGGGTACACCTCTACCTACCCCTTCGGGAAAAAGGCGTGAATGTATGTTATGTTGTTATGTTAGTCATTAATATACTTAATTAACTTTTAGTAGCACTAAGTTTGGCGGTTTGGTTGTACGCTGTAATGTCAACTTTTTTATTTTTTAATATCAAATAGGCTTACGTTTTTAACTCAATCTCGCTTGATGGAAGGCGAAGATGAACTTAGTTGTAATAAATAAATATCTGTTTACCAGCATCTTCGCAGGCGGCGCCTCAAAGCATCTCTACCAACTCAGCTACTCCGCTGAAGTTAAAGTAGAACTTCCTGTCTCGGCCACAACGGTCTACTCCGCAGTACTCATGACTAACCCTAAAGTGCTCACTATAGCCGGCTCGAGCCCAGAGATTGATCTGTGTACCACGTTTAACTATAGAGACCAGGTGTTGCATTTTCGGTAAGTTTTTGTTGTAGCATTTTAGGGTTAGAAATAAGTTTTGTAATAAAATGATTGAATTTGAGCTTGTTTGATGTTATTTAATAATAATAATAATATGGGACAACTTCCACACACGGTCATCTGGTCCCAAACTAGGCTAGAAGCCTGTATTATGGTGGCCAGATGACTGATATACATACTTATATAAACTTGATCTGTGTCTGGGTTTTATAAACCCAGACACAGATCAAACAGACATGTTCATGCATTCGTTTCATTCATTTCACAAATGTTTGACCTAGATCGAACCGACCGGGGCCTGCGGCACAGAAAGCAGAGTTACTACCATCTGAGCCAACGAGGCTGTCAATTTATTGATTCATGGTGTGAAACTGAAAATATTTGGAAATATTTTAGATTTAGATAAACACACGCCCACAAGCGAAGGTAGAAGGAATAAAAACATTTCGCCGACGACTAGTACCTCCACGGTAGCTCAAATGGTAGAGTTCTCATCACGCGGAATGGTGCGGAGGGTGCGTGGTTCGAATCCCGCCCGTGGGTGAAATTTTTCTTTCCACATTCGTGATGTATTTCATAAATATGAAAAATCCGTAAGGTTTTCTTTATCCAAAAATGTTTTGTCGTAAATAGAGACCAGATCCAGAGCCAACCACAAATTAAGTGAAAAAATTATTCCGTATTTCTTCATGAAATTCACGAAAGCGGTGTCTTTTAAGTTGAAGAGTCTTATAGTCCTGGCTGAAAGACTGACAGACAAAGAAGAAACTTGAATAGGCAGTATGAAGAATGGTCTGTAACTTTTTCTAGACACATACGATTTCCCGAAATTCTTACAGGAACCAGATGCCACAGGAACGAATCGCACTTTCTTTATTTAATTTTTAACTAACATACAATCTCGCCTTTTTCCTGAAGGTGTAGGCAGATGGCAATAGGCTCGCCCCCTATTACATGGGACCAATAACATACTGGCGAAATGTGGGTGTACCTACTATGGGACTGAGTCCTGGGTACACCTTTGCCTACTACTTTCAACTCGCACTATCATCATCATCATCTGCAGCCGTTGGTAATCCACTACTGAACATAGGCCTCCCCTATAAAGGGGGCCAATACTCGACACGCTTGGCTGGCGGGTTGTCGAGCGCAGTTCGATGGTTTTTTTTGCAGAGGACGCTGCTGCTCGTCCTGTAGATCTGTTAACCCTTAGCGGGCTCTTATTGCAACCACGGGGAGAGAGGGTGGAGCACTATTCTAAAGCCGGCAACTCGCACTATAGCAGAATAATAATATATGGACGCATGAAACTCGTTTAAGAGAAACAACCGATTAATGAGTCAACAATCATAACAAACCAATAAATTTCATGGAAGTCGTAAATTAAAACTACTATAAATCTTAACTAATTTATTGACTGCACATTAAATATAGCCGTGTCCGGCGATCTCTGCCGGGATGAACCCTTGACTTCCGTCTCTTTTTCTCACAAAAAACCATTCAGCATCCACATCAGCTTCACCAACCCCCTGTACTAACACTACCACGTCACCTTTCATCACTGACAACGTTCTATTCACTTCCTGACCTTTATAATCTGTGTTCACTACAAGCAAAGTATGTCGTTTCACTTCGTTCGTTAAGTTTGAAGCGGATTTGGTCTTTAAGTATAAGGAGTCAAAGTCTCTCTCTGCGCACGAGTTGTTTTTCCGTTTGGTGCGTGGGTAGCGACATTCCGAGCGCGTTCGCCCTCGAAGTTGTTCCTTTTCTGTGTCGGTGAGGTTCCCGCAGGGGCGCGGGTAGATGTCTGTGCTGCTTTCCCAGCATGGTGTCTTCTTTTGGGGTGATGACCTGAAGGAATGAATAGCCCATTGTATAAAAATATGGGACAACGGTATTCTGATCCCAAAGGCTAGAAGCCTGTACTGTGGTAATCGGGAGACTAATACACATACTTATAACACCAAATCGCAGACTTGCTCATGCGCAAAAATGTTTGTCTTGGCCGGGAATCGTGCACGGGATCTGCAGCTCAGAAGGCCGGGTCAATCGGCCCATCAATATAATCCATTGTTATGCAAAAGTATGGATATTTGTTCCATCGAAACACCAAGACTAAACCGATATGGCGGCTGGCGTGACATAGTGTATTTTTCAGTGAGAGAACCCGCGAGGCACAACTTGTTGGTATATTTATAAGAAATGTGAACTCTGATCACAGAACAGATGAACACTTTCTTCTTTCCTTCCTCAACCCGCGAGCGAGACTGAGCTCTCGACGAGCCCCTCTTCTACGGGAAATCACCTCACGCATACTCTAGCGTGTACAAAACTCCATGTGTGTGTCTGTGTAGTAGGTAGTTATAGCGCGGCTTTTGTATGAATTGAGTCGAGTGTCCGGGGTGCTCGGGTTGTATCTGTTTAATTTGTAGTTAGTGTTCACTTTTGAACACTTATTTCACTATAACATTAATTCAATGAGACTACATACCGAGCTGGTAGTATTCCGAGCGGTAGACACGCAGCATACAGCACATATCCTTCGTCGCCGTGCGGTGTTTGTGCGTACAACCAATGTTCACTTTTGAACACTGCGTTTACAACCGTACCCAATGGTAATGTTAGTTGTCGCTCGGTCTCTTTATGTGTTTGGTAAAGAGTGCTGGGGTACGCTATCACCACGGGGATGTTGCCTGGACGATCCAATGTAGCCTGTAAAATAATATATAGAACAATAATTAGTCTAGTTTGTTTTTTATGGGCCAAGTTCCTGGCTTTAAAGTAACTGAGTACTTTATGGTACAAGTAGTCTATGGTAACCAGAAAACTAAATACATGACATGCTCATGCGCACTTTTAATGTATTACCTGCCTGATCGAACTGAGCAAAGCGAGTAGCTAAGCACAGAACAGATAATAATACTACGTATAGAATGGACATTCATCCGCCTACCAATCGGGGCTTCCTCACCCCGCGAGCGAGCTCTCCACGAGCCCCCGTGAGCTCGGAACGCGCCTCACGCACACTTGCGCGTGTACACAACTCATGTGTGCAGTGTCCGTGTGGTAGGCGACTTTTGTATGGGAATTCATAGTTTCCGACATTATTATTCGTAGGTTTCCGTGGTGTAACCTAAGTTAAAAGGTAGGTGTCGATACTATTAAATAATTTTACGATATCATTTGAAAATAAATCTAATAAATAAAATGAGTTGTAAATTATCCTGCTGGGTTTCCAAACAAATAGCTATATATTAGGTGGCTTAATGGTTATTTTATTGCATTATAAATATTACAATTAACATTAAACAATTGCAATAAACGTCGTCCTACACAAAGCCTACATAACTAAGGAATTTTTTATACACACTTAATATTATTCATAAAAATAACGGTAACGATCATTAGTATAATACAAGTTATTTTTTGTATATTCCTAAATATTAGTTATTATATTTAACGGTCCACGAGAGGATATTGTTAATTAAATATAAAACGTTTATCCCAGGAATTTATTTCATATATAGTGAGATAGATAGTGAGTGAGAAAACGAGCAAATCAGGTGCCTGATGGTAAGCATAATGATCGCCCATATCAGACACAGTGCCACCCAGTGTTTTAAAATTCAAAATTCTGCGCGGCACTGCACTGCGCTTGTCACCCTGAGATATTAGTTGTTGAAACTCGTCATGCCCAGTAATTACGCTGGTAACATTGCCCTTCTGACCGGAACACAGTAATTGCACATTACTGCTTGGCGGATGAATAACTGGCTAAGGTGTGATACTTCCCCAGGCGGCCCCCTGCAAAAGAGGCCCTCCACTACAATTAGTTTGTCCTGATGCTGTGACGTTTCATATGCATAGAACCTCCATGATAGTATTAAAAGGTAAAAAATAGGTACCCTATGTGTTATTCCAAGGTCTAAGCTATCTACATACCAAATTTCAGCTCAATCGATACAGTAGTTTTAGCGTGATAACGGAACAAACATACAAAAAAACAGCGCTTGATGGCGGTGGGATCGAGCTAGTACTCGCTAGCGTTATTTGACTGAGCTCTCAAACCTTTAATCATCATAATATATCATCCAATTTACACAAAACCGTAATGAATTACACAAATAAACCTTCTTCTTGAATCAAAACCGTCCGTTGGTGTAATCCAAAAACCGAATAAAATCCGTTTAAGAGTTTAAAAATACCATATAATAAAATTGTGTTGTGTACCTACTTATATTTCACAATGCTCGCAATCACAGGTCAAAAGTCAAAGACAAATGAGGCGGTACTCTTAAGTTAATTTTTAACAGTCTCCCATGAAATATCGTATTACCATCGAGAATGCGGCAATTAACACCGTGGTCGGTGGCTTTACCTTGCCTCCGGGCAAGTTATATTGTTCTTATATCAGGTTGAATTTTAAAAGGGTCTTTAGAATCTCCGAAACTATGGCGAATTTTGAAATATTTGAAAAATGCTCAACGGACTTATGTGACTGATTTTGATTAACATTAAGGGGCCGTATACGAAATTTTGCTGATTATGTTATTTTACAGTTAAAATACTGTATTTATATAGTAAATGTAGTAATGAATGAGCTACTATTTTATTTTTATAATCGAACTCAAAACACCGACTGTTTTATATATTTTGCTGTGAGGTTTAGAATGTCACATATTTTTTTATCGTTTTGACGTCTTACCGGCATGAAAAAATTACAATGCTTTGTTTTAAAAGTCGTCTTTATAAAGTATAGATCACTTTTTACCAGTTTTATATAAAACTAGTGGCCCGCCCCGGCTTCGCACGGGTAGCAGAAGTAGGTATAGTGAACGTTTTAACAGGAGTAAATTTGTGATACATTGTATTTATAAAGGTATAACTCTAATGGTTTACGCAGCGCACGCAAATTAATGACTATTTCTGTTACAGTGACCTAACCTTAACAGATGGAAACATTTACCGAGGCCTATTTTGATAATATATAAGTACTACAAACCCCTAGTACATTATTTCTACCACCATTAATTTTCATACCGCATAAAAATAATGACTTCTTTGATTATTGTGACTAAACCAAAACAGACGGATATAATGTCCGTGGACTATTTTTTGTAGATAGTGATAATTACTACAAACCCCTAGCCCTAGAACATTACTTTATTCTACCATGAATAATTTTCATCGCATGCATATAATGATTGTTCGATAATTGTGACTAAACCAAAATAGATGAATATAATATCCGTTCACTATTTTGTAGATATTGGTAAATACTACAAACCCCTAGTACATTACTTTATTCTACCACCAATAGATTATTTCCCAGCGCATGAAAGTTAATGACTGCTTCGATTATTGTGACTAAACCAAATTTATGGATATAAATTCCGTAGACTATTTTGTAGATATTGATAAGTCCTACAAACCCCTAGTACATTATTTTAATCTACCATCAATACTTTTCACACCGCATGCATATAATGACTGTTCGATAATTGTGATGTATGTTTATGTATGTTTTATGTCACTCACACTGAATTAAGCTCTCCATAAGTAAAAGATTTTTTAAATCTGTCCAGTAGTTTCGGAGCCTATTCGTTGCAAATAAAAAACAAAGTTTCTCACTTTATACTTTATGATATTGGTTATAGGTTGAATAATCTGGAGACATATACGGATTACGGAAACAGTGAAAACAGTAAGAAGAGCATTCATAATTCGATGTTGTTGCAACCCAGATAAAGAGAAGCGAAGTCATAAGCGCGTTTTAATTATTTACAGAACGCCATCTTAATAGATGGCTTTGCAATGTTGGAACTAAATTACCTAAAAATGTTGCTTTAGGGTAGTTTTGTCTTGCAAGAAAATATTGAATTTTTTTCTGTAGCGCCATCTAGCAAGCATTGTTGGAACTGAAAATATTCATAACAAACTTTAAAACTGTATTTTTCCACAAAATGGCTGAAATTTTTAAAAACGCTGAAACACGTGTTTAATTATTTTCATTTTAGAATGTTTCTACAAAATTTGAAATTAATCGGCTGAAAAATGAAGTCTACTCCATACAAACTTACAACCCCTATTTAATACACTTAGGGGTAAAATTTTGAAAAATCCTTTCTTATTACTTGTCTAGACTGTAAAAATAATCTATTGTCAACATTTCATAATCATCGGTCCAGTAGTTTTGGCTCTGGGTTGATGAGTCAGTCAGTCAGTCAGTCAGTGAATCACTTTCTCTCTTTATATAATAGTATAGATTTCTAAGTAAAAAAACATTTGATTGACTCAAATATTAGTGAAAATAGTTAAAGAATTGCTTTTGATTTCGGCTATTCAGAATTAAAATCAAAATAAAACCACAGAAATAAACTTTAGTTAAAATCAATCAATTTCTTGAAAATAAATATTAAAAAAAAATTGGCAGATAAAAATCTTTTAAATAACCCTTACCTACGCAAAATAAAGACTAGGTTCTAGAAAATAACTACAAAGATTCAGTAAAAATCCAATTTATTCCAAACGAGTTTTCAGTGCCTTTTTATTTTTTTTAATTTTCTTTGGAGAGCGCCTTAAATCAATGTTAGTAATCCTGTATTATTACAGGGTTATTTTTCTGCGTTGTGCGTTAGAAATATAATAGTTAGGCATTATTTGAACTCGATATTTTGACTGCCTCGGTGGCGTAGTGGGCGCATATGCTCGACTGCCAATCAAGAGGTCCCGCGTTCGATTCCCAGGTCAGGCATAGTGTTAAATATAGGATTTTTCCATTAGGATTTATCTCAATAACTGCCTGGAGTCTGGAACTGTGGATGGCCATAGGCTCGCCCCCTATTACATGGGACCAATAACATACTAGCGAAATGTGGGTGTATCTACTATGGAACTGAGTCCTGGGTACACCTCTGCCTACCCCTTCGGGAAAAAGGCGTGAATGTATGTTTGATATTTTGTCGTGGTTTTGGGGCCTGATGCGAGTAACTAAAACTAAAAATCTTATATTACTTAAGCACATCATTAAGGTATGTAAATTAGTAGTAGATATATTTCTTCTAGTTGCCTGGAAGAGATCGCACAAAGATAAGGCCTCCCAGTGTCTACCAATAACGATTTCTTTAATTCTTTTAATTTGTAATTTTGTATTATTTTTACCTTGGTCTCAATAATGAGTCTCAATATAATATGTATATTTCTGATAGGTGACACATCCAAATAAAGATTTTATTTTATTTTTATATATTTTTACCGTAATTAAACATTATATACTTTAATATCCGCTATAACTTAATAGTACCTGGATGACCGAGCTATGCTCGGTATTTTTTTTTTTTTTTATTAATAAAATGACATTTCCTAAAAATGATTCCTAGCTAGATCGATTTATCGCTCCCAAAACCCCCTATATACTAAATTTTATGAAAATCGTTGGAGCCGATTCCGAGATTCCAATTATATGTATGTAAGAATTGCTCATTTAAAGATATAAGATAAGATAATATACGTAACGGACTAACATCCCACGCCATTGATGATTTCCGCAAAATAACACAAAACTATTTCATAAGCTTTCTAAACATTTTGAGAGAATTTTGAATGAATAATAAATCAAGATTATGTATTGGGCTTAAGAAATAAATTCCGCATGATTTTCGGATAAGCCGAGCTTAAAACGAGGTCTCATTATTCTCGAGGTTTTTTTTTATTTCGCAAACCGTAAATAACGTGTAATTTAAAATTTAAGATCGGTCCAATTTTGCGCCAATTTTGTGGCTTGGTCTGAGTATGGCACAAAAACCGGACACAACTGCAGCCTGTAGCCTGCTCCATACTTCATTGTAATGTCAAAATAATACTAAACACTTACTCGTATATCTTCTTAAGTAATTCCTTCATTCCTTCTATTTTATATTATCACACTACAATACAATATAAATCTCAAATTTCCGTCAATGTAAAAACTTGCGTTATTAACAGGTGAACAAAACGCTTGCGAGTTCTTACTCACCTCCAGCGTCATCTTACACGGTTTTGGTTAGTTTGATGGATTTGTTATTCTTTCACGCCAAAATTACTGAACAGATTGGGCTGAAATTCGGTATATAGATAGTTTAGTTTTAGTCATGCCCAGTAATTTCGCTGGTAACATTGCCCATCAGACCGGAACACAGTAATGTTTGCACATTACTGCTTGGCGGATGAATAAACCTGCAAAAGAAGCCTACTACTACAAAAAAACAATACATATTGACAAAAATATACATGTACATATTGACGAAAAATATACATATTGACGAGGGACAAACACTTAAAATTGCTGCCAATTTGTAAAAACAAATGACATATGAGTTTACACATTCCAGATTCTTGATCAGATGAGTTCATGAGTTCCTAATTCGGAATCTACATACTGGCTCATACTGGCCTTTTCTAAAAACTTTCAGTGTTACCCGCTTAATACCTTTCTTTTTCTTCACCGTTATTGTGTACCTATAAACTCGGACAATAAATACGTAGGTGTTTTTATATTATACTAGTAATCTTTGTTTCATTCATAATATGCCAAATGTTACGTAAGATAACCTATTATGTAAGGATATTAAAAGTTTCTATTCAATCTGCTTAGAAAGTAAGGCTATATAAATAAACCCTATCACAAATGGACGGCGCGAGTGATACTTTGCAAAGAAACTATTGTATAATATTATGTAGGGGGCAGTAGTTAGTAGTAGTGTCATGTTGAAGGCATTATAGGAATCTCGGAGACCTGAAACTCTGACAATATATTATATGGGTTGTCATCAAAACCCATATGAATTGACTCGAGCAGTGTAATTGGGGTAACCCGTTCTGTTAGAGTATAAATTAAATTAATTTGTTTTCGTAGATCTGTAATAGTCAATAGTATAGCTGCTAGCCTTTTACTGTGAGTTTAAAATAATACCGAGGGATAAAAGTACATCTTAAAATTATACTGCTAAGTTTATTGATCAACAATAGGTGACCTTAACGCTTTAAGCGATCATTTCCAGGCAGCTATTGGACAGTTAGGTCTTTATGATACATAGAAATCACAGATCATAAAAACATAGAAATATAAACTGTAATAAATTGTGTAAGCTTTGCAAAATAAACAAATCGGATAACTCCTAATATCAAGCTTTTAACGCGACCACTTCAAAACCGAAAAATGTTCTATTGAAAAACGCATCCTATTAATGGGGTCAATCGATTCACGTACAAGTGACATAAGTCTTTGAATGTATTAAAAATGCCCTTGGTTCTATCCTACTCGTAATAATAACATAACATACATTCACGCCTTTTTCCCGAAGGGGTAGGCAGAGGTGTACCCAGGACTCAGTCCCATAGTAGATACACACACATTTCGCCAGTATGTTATTGGTCACATGTAATAGGGGGCGAGTCTATTGCCATATACCGGGCACAGTTCCAGACTCCAGGCAGCTATTGAGATAATTCCTAATGGAAAACTCCAATATTTAACACTATGCCTGATCTGGGGATCGAACCCGGGACCTCTTGATTGGCAGTGGAGCATGCGCCCACTACGCCACCGAGGCAGCCAATCCGTAATAATCCTCTCAAAAATATTGACAAAATTACCTAGGTACCTGGGAAAATGGCAAAAACATTCAGTGCATCACTTACCTCGCTCAAAAAGCTATCCAAATCTCTTATGTCATATCCAAACTTCCCGTGTTGTGTTTTCTTCTTTCTCCTATGTCGATGTCTATGCCTCCTTCTGGCATACTCCTCCGTAACACTTGTATCATCAGAACACGTCTCCTGACCGAACTCTTCACACGCACTCTTAAACCTTAGGTTATGATAATATTCATTCCTACCTACCACTCTTGACTTGCACTTTCTACGTTCGATTTCGTTAAATTTATTGTACTGTTTTTGTTTATCCACTTCGGTGATTTTGCTTTTCAGCACGTCATTTCTATCTTCTATCGTCTTTCTATGGTCTATCTTCTTTATCGGTAGTTTCGCGTTCTCCAAATTGTCTTTCAGGACCCATGTGAGGGATATTTTGGATTTGTTCCGGTGCGGCAGCGGCGTCGAATGCCACAAGCCCATGTCTTTGATCTGCGCGTATTCAATAGAATCTCTGTTTTCATCCGCGTCCGTAACCTTGCAGTTCGCTAGCAAGTCCAACGCCTCGCATACCGTAGGATTGATCTGTAAATATGTTTTTGCTATAAAATAACGCTAGCTTCTAGATAGATTAATATCGCATTACCTGCTCATGTTGATCTCGATCACTGGCGGCGCTGTCATTAACGCTGTACGGTGGCGGGGACTCCTTAAACGCAATCTCTGCAATAACAAATTAAAACTACAATCGGTCGTAAATCATGTTCGGATCCGTACAATAACAAGATTAACCATAGTCAGTTGAGCGGATTATTGGGCATAAATAATGAGTACCTAACGTAACAATGAAGGTTGATTTCGCGGACCTTACATTGCCGGGGGGATGTGCGCTTCCGAAGTGCTTTACTCGGGTAAAGCGCGGCTCTGAGTTCCGTTCTCAATAGTCACGTGTGATCGGGCCGCCTACCGACAGGCACTGCCGGCTTCCATCCTCTCACATCGCCCTCCTCCGAAACACTGATCTCAACGCTCGCACGATCAGCAGACTCTAATCTACCGCGAACTGGTTCCTTATGATTACGTCTACGCGTAAGGGCATAACATTGTTATGCTTACACCGGAATATGGGAATCGAATAGTCTTGTAAAATACATTCGAGGCTTTAAACCCAATATTAACTCCATTCATGAAAAAACGAATGCCTAAGGATCAGTTTCTTTTGTTAATTATTATTTCTTGTACTTTATTTATAAACCTAGTGTGGCATACTGACCTAGTGTGGTATAATGTTTTAATAGGTCTTATGAGAATCTCCTTCGACCGCCGTATAGGATCTAATTTCCGTATAAGACACAATTCTATCTATAGGTATTTGATATAGGTCAAGTGGATCAATAGATAATATTTTTACTGTGATTATCAGATTTGTGTTCACATATTCAGAAGAAAGTCCTATCTGTTTATCTATTCCAGTTTGACTACCAAGAACTAACCAAATGTACCTAGAGAGGATGAAAATTCGTCAGTCACGAGTGTCTAATTGCATCAACAATGTCTATAATGTTTAACACTTCTGTTCCACGTTTAACACATCTCACGCCTACCTATTGTTTCAAACGGCGGCACCTAACAATGTTTATATTTTGTTATCTTGTATCTTCGTGAAATGAGCTTTTTGTCTAACAAAATGGAACCCATTGTGTTGTTCCTTCCTCGTTATATCGCTAAAGCAAACATTAATCAAGTCGTTTCGCTGTGTTTCTGCAATTAGCATTAGTAATGAGTTATATCTCCTTCTATCGGTCTATTTAGCATATACTAACAGATCAGCAGAGATAATAATATAGAATGTAGGAAAATGGGTGCCTAGACCATATCATACTGACTCTGGCTTCGCGAGGGACGAAGTGACGAGAACCTACTTCTGTGATTGGCTGAAATATTTCGAGGAAAACTCTGTCATAAGAAATAAAAGTATGTAGGAGTTGAGAGGTTTATGGCAAAAGCAAAACTATTGCAAGTTGATTGTAAGTCTGCCTTCTGAGCCGCGCAGGACCCGGTTTCGATCCCCGGGCAGGTCAAACATTTGTGTGCATGAGCATGTCTGTTTGATCTGTCTAGGTGTTATATGCGTATATAAGTATCGATCAGTCTTGAAGTCAAGAAGTGGGAAAAACCTGCGCTTGTACCAGCTTAAGGGTTGACCTCTGGTATGTCAGTTTGATCGACGATAAATTAAGAACTGTTGATAAAATCTTGATGAAACTTTGCAGATGTAGAGTGATAGTTAGAAAAATTCCGTAAGACATTGTTTTCTTATACCCAAGTATAACTCGTTCTGCAGACTAAGCAACTTTGTCATTATACGACACTATAAGACGGCGATCACATCATCCATTGTTTAGTTTCAAGAATAATCTATATCATAAAGTGGACATTTTACAGCCTTTCCATAAAAGTCCAATAAAATAAACTACCACCCACGTGCATTCTCTTCTCTCGCAATTTTTGGCGACAACTTTTATAACTTTCATTATTTATACGCACGATAAAACAAATGCGACGCGACTGGACGGTGAAATAACTGAAACCATTTAGGCCGTTTACATAATACACGATAACATAAAATTATGGATGATAAAGTACTTACTATAATGTCAGATTCAAGTCAATTTTGTTTGTAAACATGCTTTTGCAAAAAGGTGTAGAAATTCCATAACATAAAAATAATAGATACATTTATATTATGTATTTTTCACTTTTTAGGGTCCCGTACCTCAAAAGGAAAAAGGAACCTTTATAGTATCACTTCGCTGTCCGTCTGTCTGTCAAGACCACAGAATAAAGAATACAAGTTATTCTGTAATCAAGATCTTTTCTCGAGAACGCATGAAGATATAAAGTTGAAATTGATATCAACAACTCAGGTCCACGGTCCTTTGACAAAAAGAAAACTATTTGTAAGTCAACGCAATTAAAAGATACGGCCATTTTACTGCGTATTTCCCTACATTGCGCAACGAACTAAAAATCTCTATGGCTAGGATACTTCTCGTTGGCCTAGCATCATGAAGTTGATTAAATTGAAGCAAGATCCGCGTGCTTATTACGTCCAACGGCATACAAAAAAATGACGTTTGACAGCAAATTTTACTGCTGTTGTTACGATTGCAAGTTCGTAATAGCACCCTTTTATATCACAAGTAGAGGAAGGAATCCTAAAACCGTACAATTTGATTTAATAAAATGCTATCAATTACAAATACAAATACAAATTTATTTATCAAAATACTTATGCTAGTTACACAAACATTATTAAACAGTAATAGTAGGTACGTACTAATGCATAAATATTACATTATTATTATAATCTGTTATATTTTGCAGTGTAGTAATTACATAATATTTGTAGAATGCGGTAGCGTTTTTTACGTATGAAACCCTTTTGTTTGTTGAAAAAACTGATAAATGGCCAAAAATGGCCTGGATGATCGCCCAGTTCACCTTTGACGATCATTTATAATAATTTATCCATTTTGTATGGGGAGTCGAATAATTTTTTAGCGAATCTTGCAATCGTTTTAAAAGTTGATCAGTTTGGGCCCTAGATGCACATTCTTAAGTATTACTATATCTTTTTGGAGCACCTACGTGTTGCTTGACAATAATTGAAAATTGTACCTAACTAACCTCCAAAATTCTCCAAAATAAGTCACCCTGCTGAAATGATCTCCCTGCTGCAGTCTCTCCGTTGAGCTACAACATGAGGCTCTTCAAAAGGAGAGTGAATAGTCTTGAAGGGTCGGCAACATACTGGCGCTTGGTGTTGCAGGTATCCATAGGCGGCCCGTCAGATTGTTTGCCACCTATGGCATAAAAAAAAATCCACTCATATCGAGGATGAGCAACATAACGAAATAAGCGCAACGCGGAGTATAATCTCATTTTTAAACACCCTACGGTCCTATTAACTTAAAAGTCCATGTTTTAAAGTCTTGACCCAGGTTATAAAGATGCATTAAATTCATTAACATTATGGGTGTTTTGAAACCTCTGTCAAAGACAATGTGATAAAATCCTTAGCTGACTTTAAATTGCTTTCGCCAAAATTTTATTGCCCGTGTGTCGCGCGCCTACTGAGACCAATTTCACGGACTTATCGCATCGAGTACTGTGCACTCACATTCGTAATGAAAGTAATTATTATTACACAAATGCATAATTTGTAATTGTGTGTAATATTATGTGATTGTGTAAATCGCTGGAATGCGAGAAGTTCTGACAGAATGCTCACGAAAAGTAATTTTAGTCTAATATGGCTGGATTATTACCTTTGCCAGTTATTCGTCCGCCAAGCAGTAACGTACAAACATTACTCGCGAGACAGCCTCGTTGGCTCAGATGGTAGTAACTCTGCTTTCTGTGCCGCAGGCCCCGGGTTCCATCCCCGGGCAGGTCAAACATTTGTGTGCATGAACATGTCTGTTTGATCTGTGTCTGGGATTTATATATGCGTACCTATGCGTATATAGGTGTGTATATCAGTCTTCTGGTTTCTGGCTATTTTGGGATGATTGCAATTTAATTATGCAACTTTCTGCATATTCGTTAAAATTACAGGACAGTTAATTGTGTGACATATACATCCTTAATAAATTCGAAGGTTATAAAATATCAAAGCTTTTTATAAGCCATGTAACATATCAAGAAACTTTAATGCAGCAGAGGTCATAAAAGCGCGAATTTTATCGGCACTTAATAAATCTGCATTTTAACCTTCCTTACCCAGGAAGCTGCCATCTGCGTTGGGTATTTTATTTATCCTAAAGACGCGTGAAAACTGAAGACAATGCTTGCGCCCGCGCATGTCGCTATGGCACGGGAATGCAGAGGGTATCTACCGTACTATAGTCAGTAGACACGACATGCCGGCATGTCGGATGCCCAATGCCCAGACATCTGTCGGACGAATCACGACTGCCGAAATCGTGCGCACACGCGTCACGCTTCCATTGTCCACACGAAAAAAATGCTATTCATATACGCATTCCGGTATTCGGAATTTGGAAGCCTGAAATTCCTTTGCACGATCCGATCAACCGATGATGGCTTGCGTGAGGAACGACTCAATCCTACCAGCATGAGATATTAGGCATGTGAAGTAGGTTACTCGTACTATAAATTTTGAAATCGTGGTCTCTCACTAGTTTTATTTTTATTTATTGAGGAAACGAGATTGCTAATGTACCGTAACGTTAAACGGCGATAAAATCGATCGTAAAAAAAATATGTTGCTCTCGAGTTTCTCGAATCCCGAAAACGTAAATTCTACAAATATTTCCGAACTATGAGCTATGTTATTACGGCGATCATTATCGATAACTCATTACGATGGATGGAATATTTGAGGAACGCCTCTCGCCTATCCTACATCTATGATATTAAATGTTATAATTATTTATCTCGCAGTTATCATAAAAACTCTATTCTTGGTACTATAATTATTTGATCCGATATGGTCAAGCGTAGCTTCAACAAGGTGTGAAATGAGAAAATGTTGTTTCTTGATTTCTTGTGACCAGTTGGCATTGCCGTAGGGATACCACGGGCCAATTGTATGTTAATAGTTAGAAGTCTTGATAACAGACAGGTGAGTCGTAAAGATGTCCTGATAAGTGCACTAGTGACGTCGATGACATGGATCTCATTATGCAACACTTAACATTCTAGCACGCCCTCCCGATCCTGTCGATCTGTGAATTATGCCTCATGAACTTTCGAGATAGATTGTACTATTAAATTGCTAATTGGAAGAGTTTTGTTAGAGGTATTATTTATCAGGGTTTATGTGCTATTGCATGAACTACAATCGGTAGAGTTTAATTATCTAACTTACCGCTTCTTTGGGCACTCAATCGAAGTGAAGTGGTAACCATCTACCTCTGAATGAACTTGGCCAAAATGAAACTAGATAACTTATGTTCTGTCGTATTGATTCACAGTCAAAATGCTTTAGCACGTAGATACTAGCGACTTGGTTAACTTAAAAGAGTTCGTGGTCGGTCGTGCACCTATCCCGTTTAAGTAGGTAACCGATAACGTTTACACTATTCAGGTTTTATCGCCTCTAAAATCACTGATAGTTCATAATATATATCACGGTGTCTGTTCTATGGACAAAAAGACTTTATCCAAAACTTTGTTAAGAGCTTTCACAATTCACTTTAATGCGCAATAATAAATGTTTACGTGCTATTTATCTATATAATGTGTAATTTATATTGTTATAACCTACCTATTTTTTAACCATTGACACAAACAGAATAGCCCAAAAAGATATAGATATCTATGGGAAAAATATGAGTTTCTTAATTTTGCATATTGCAATTCGTGTCGGATAATATGTCCGTGACTTGAATGTGTTCTTGGTAAGAATCACTGTCGGAACTGGTAGGAGGGCAGCGAACAGCGAAATTAAGGGTATAAGTGTAGGCAGCCGATAATTGCATCGTGAGAACGAAAGATGCGCCATTCTGCCGCTCCGCATGCTAGCGGACGACAGCAAAAACCTTAACCACTCGTAATTTTGTTTCCTAGGTGAAAGTTAAGTTTAGAAAATATTCAAATTAAGGCTTTAATGAAGTTGACTATAGTCATGTTGCATTCGATTTTGTATGTTTACGGCAAAATTAATATTAATGAGGTTTATTTAAATTAAGCTAGGGCCGATTTATGCACGCTGCACGCTATTTTAACAATAGCTTGATGCAAATCCTAGTTGAACAATGAACTGGGTATTTGTTTGCGAGCGGTCCTCGTATGGTCATAATGCCCAAGAGATCAGTGCAATGTACGCGGTACAATCGGCGAAAACGGTGGAGTTGCGCGGGCGCATTGCTGCAGGACTACGATATAACTGCTGCGCATTCTGAAGCTAGACTAGATTGACCGTACGTTCCTACACACCCTGGCTGCATACTACTACATGCTAGATAATGTAAGGAGTAGGTACATGTCAGTTTCCAGGTATTTGGAACTGGCTCTTCGCACGATTAAAAAGTTCTAGTTCTCGTTTTGGAGAGACCCTTTTCTAGCAGAGATTATGCTTGTTAGGTACTTAGTTATTACAATGAAAAACAAAAGCATCAGTCTTATAATTATTATTCATTTGTCGAGATGGTAATTGTATGAGAATGTACAGCTACTTGTAAAGTTTAGATAAGCAACCAATAAAACCAAACGCATACGCAATCTCACGGTGCATGTTCGTCCTAAATCCAAAATTGGTGTGATATTGACCAAATAGCTCACAATAGAAAGCGAAATCGCATGCAGTTAGCATACTGCTTGCTGGAAAATAGCAAAATCCGTAACGAAATTCAACGTCTCTGTAACTAATAGGTAATGACGAATATCTCGCGAGATTTGCTGCGGTCTTGCTACTGAAGATGCGATATTTTTGCAGATGGATAATGGAATTATAATGCGAATAGAATATACATGTGAATGTGAATTGTACGAACCGTAAAGTAGCTTTGCAGAATGCGTAATGACTGATGTCAAGAAATGGACGGGAAGTGGGAAGAGGAACTAGGTAGTTTTGGAGTTTATATGTTTCTCATGAGAGTCTTGTTTTTTTGTTTTGTCATCGTGTTGTGTGTAGTTTTTACTAAGACACGAGTAGGTAAACATAAGATCGGCATAACAACCTTCGATTCTCGGTGTAAGAGCCAAGGGTAGACCCAAGACTAGTGTTGAAATAGAGTCTGAGGATGATGTCAACGATAGAGATATAGCGAAGTGGAGGAGAACGATAAGAAAAAGCTGACTCCCACCATCATGAAAAATTCAGAGACAGGAAGAATTAGAGATATACATAGATAAGTTGCATTATGTATAAATGAAAGACATTGTGGAAAATCTCGCTCTTCCTTTACTGTTCACGCCAAAATACGGTCTCCGAGTACCGTTAACCTCTCACCCCGCGAATCTAAAGTTAACCAGGACATGATTACAAAACTGGTGAGACCTTTAATTATTACATCTGTGCCGAGGTTACAGCCGAACGTATCATTAACAATTCGCCATTCGCCCGTAGAGATAGTATCGCGATCATCGGCATCCACAACAAATTCCTCTCGAGTCCGCGGCCCTCGCGGGAAACAGATTATTACAAAAAATACCTTTACGTGGAATAATTTAAGGTCAAGAAGAAGCGTGATCTCGGCTCTGTGGATAAAAATTATTTATTTGCGTGGGGCGCGGCAATTAGGAGGGCGGAGCGCGTCTGCGCGCGCGACCTCTCGACCCGCACCGCGAGAACGCTGCGCCTCCGCCTGTGGTCACTCGTACCTCGTACTGACACGGTGACGTCCCTACGAGAATCTCGAAATTGCATTCATTTTTAATGTCTTCGGCACGATCTTGAAATTCCATCTTGATCGCTTTTTAACTGCGGTCGTCGTTTTCGCAACCATTTATAAGGAACTTCAATAAATCGTTTAACCTAGATAACACCGCGATTTTTTACCAAACTGAGTCCAATTAAAAAGGCTTTATTCTTTGTCGAGTTGAAGAACATTATAAATCAACCTGATTACCAGAGTTCACATGGCTCATTTTATTACATAGTTGTCCAGATGCAATTACCGATACACGGAACGATATGGTAGTCCGCACGCGCACGTACGCTCCCTCGCGCGAAGGATTGCGCTCGACGAAATGTGGGCGGAGGAATTAACCTGAAACCTGGCCGGTATCTGATGCGGGGTTGCTTTGACTTGCTCCTTTTACTGACATGATGGAAACGATGGGAACTAGCCGTGACCAACCCTATGTTTCTTGCATCACTAATCTCAAATGCCTTCATGTACCTACTTAGTACTTAATGTAAAGGTATCGTTTATGCAGCAAAATAAAATGTTGCTTTAGACATTTTATTTCAAAAACATTACAGTTTAGATATTTATTATGAAAACGGCCTACTTACACAAAAATGCTATACAAATCCGAATAAAATGTTCAAACTACACGCGTAATACGAATAACTGTAACCAACAACACATTAAATAAAATATAACTCACTGCTCTTGATTCGCCTGAAGATGCTCTTCATGATGCAGCTTGCAGTAGGTAAGTAGATAAAGTGAAGTGGCAGGTGTTCGGTGGCACGTGCGCGAGTATAATGCAGCCAACGCTCGCCCCCAGCCGCGACAGTCCAGTCACGGATGGCTGGCCACGCCACGGTATCACGGTATGAGGTGGATAAACTCCGTTTACTATGGTGATGAGCCGTTTGGATTGTGAAAGTGCTTGTTCAAGTGCTAATCCGACGGGAAAACATTCCATATTTAATACTGCAAATTATGCGCAACAGGATTCTTCCGGACTGGATGGAAATCTAGGAAATCTAGCCTATGTTCAGCAGTGGAAGTCCTATGGCTGAGATGATGATGATGAACAGCGTTCTTGGCTGATCCTTATTATTAGCTTTAGGTATGCTTGTTTTTAAGACACCTGCTACCGCTCGCACCTCTTTCGCCCCCCGTTCACGTTTAGCTCCGCGCCCCCCGCCGCCCTTGTAACCCGCAGACGAGAACTCAAGCGGTCTAGCTATAGTACTTAATACTTAAGGGGGTGTACTTGTCAAACTGATCGTCCATACCAAGTCGCCACCACCCTCTCTGGCACCAGTGGTGGCGATATCACCGTTCAAAAGAAAGAATTGCGAAATTAGCAAAATAATTTTCGACTTCCCATACAAAATGGATCAGCTGATCGGCAAATTTGCATAGGAAATGGGGAAGTTGATTTTTTTGCGAATTTCACAAGTCCTTTCACCTTATACTACTGTATTAATACCTTACTTACTTGTTTAGTATTACTGTAATACCTTTTTGGAACATCTTGTATAATATATGAATATACCTAGGTACTATATGTGCATCGGACAATAATTTGTGCACGATGCGAGTGCCGTAGGATAATGTTCAATTCCCGGTAAGAGTATCGATATCGAACGATATAAGTACACCCACAGATCAGGATGAACATCTCTGTGAGTACACCAGTCTCGTTTATTTTCGGTAATACGAAATCAGTCAATGTTCAATTACGTTGCTGTAATAAAGTAACGATGGTGAAGAAGTTAGAAGTTATCTTTAGGTGAACGCATATCTATCCGAGCCGAACTCGACGAAGGAACTTGATCACTTGATACGCACTGCATTGTAGTTTAGATGATTGCCCTACCACTGTCCAGTTACTGGATAAACGTGAATTAACTGTAACGTAATGATGTCTCAAGTTCGCAAAGGATGACCAATTTTCTTTAATATTTTGATAAAAGAACAAGTCACTGATACCTTCTAATCATGGGCCATAAACAATTCGTAATGAAAATGTATAACACGATATATCTCTTATATCTTAGAATAAAAATATTATTCGGTTTGACCGTCACTGATATAATATTTCAAATTATGGTTGAGAGCTTTCTGACAAGTGCTGAATCGATCTAAGGTACGCCTCTCATATAAAATTGTAGATATGCCGTGATACCAGTGATATAAAGAACCACGGTGTAACTACTTAGTTAGGTACATATATAATTAATGCGAAGCCCACATGCGGAAGTGCGCTCTACAAAGCGCAACCGCAGCCGTGCGCTATGCTCTGCAGAACCCATATTAAGTAGGTATACACCCTTTGCACGGTTTCACCCGCATAGTCTTCGTTCCCGTGGGTATATCGGAATAAAAAGTACCTTATGTGTTATTCGAGGGTCTAAACTGTCTACATACTTTCCGAATTTCAGGCCAATCGCTGCTGGATATAGCCGGTGTATATTATTAGCCAGAAGACAGGTAATAAATAGTACCCATTACCCACCTTCTTATAATCTATACTACGTATATGTACCATACGGACGAGTTAGATCGCTGTTGGGAGAATTAGCAATCAGCTCAATGGATCGTGAGGAATGATCTAAGGGTAGATAGATTTTTGCCTAACAGTGGGACCAAACTGGCTGAGAATAAATAAATCTTTTTTTTTCTTAGTGTTATGCTTTACTTGTTTGTTAATGGAGGCAATAAAACATTTTTTAGAGTATATATTTGGAGTATATTAGGTCAGCATTCAGCATAGGTACCTCTACAGTGAGCCAGTGGATGTTCAGCCGTAATAATTTCACATGGCCATTACAGTTATAAGACGTAAGGAAAATATTAATATTCTAGAGATTAACCATTCTAAAAATTTACTTCTATAGATATACCAATAACCAACGAAACCAATAACTTTATAAATTTTTTGTACAACTGCCTAATTAAATCTCTGCACTGAAAATCATGAAAACTTTTTGCGCCTAGGACATCTTTTGACATTGAAATATTTGAGACATTTCTAATTTTATTTGTTGTTGTCGAGTTGTCGCGGAATTTTATTGTTATTATTCATTACAATATTAGGAATTTAGAGTAAACACCTATAAAAATATCCGTAAAAATGGCAGAACCAGAAGAAGAAAAGAGTAAAAACGGCGCCTACTTGGCGGTTTCAATGTTTGAAGTCTCACGAGGTAGCATGTTAGGGTCTCAATCTCGTATCAGTAAGCCCGCGTTTAACTTTATGGACAAACGGATGACCTACCGCGTGATCGAGGGAGGAGTGGACGTTACACCGGATAGTATCGTGGAGCCAGAATTTGTCACCATGGAGGATGTATTCACGCACGCTGCCTTCGATAGCAAGTCCCGCAGCAAGAGCGACGCAACCGTACTCAAAATATCTAAAACCAAATCGCCCACAGAAGGAGGAGTTTCCAAATCGGCCGTCGACATAGGAATGAAGGTTTACGCGACGACTATCAACCTTGACGACATACATATCGATCACACGCTGAACACGGAGGAGGGGTTCATTCCCGACGAGGCGGCATTAGACATCGCGCCATCCGCCTTTTACCTTCCTAAAACTTATCCAATGATGACGTACCCGCCGGAACTCTTTGTGGTACTCAAGGAGACCGAGACGACGTTCACTTTCGAGCTCCCCAGTATCTCTTACGATAAAAGCACGCAGGAAGGGAACGAAATCGAAGAAGAAAATGAGTATTATACGTACATGACCGTCGGCAAAGGTAGAAATCGCAAAACAATAGCGGAAGAAACTCAAACGAAAGAATGCGTTGTGCAGAGTCGCCACACACTGGCGGTGAGACCGCAGAAAAGAAATGCCATATGTTTCGCTTCCATGTGGGATATGCACGACACGTACGCTCGACTGGCTAACGTAAAACTGGTGGAAGAACCCGATGAAATGGTCCTGTATCAAACGGCTCCACCCACTTTAATGCGGAAGAAAAAAAAGAATGTGGAACATTCTGAAAATAGAGGCAAAACGTTCGAAGAGATACGTGATACGCCACAATTCTCTGACGCTGTATTGCTGACGGAACGTGTTCTAGCCGCGTTAGAATATAGCGATGCTCAGAAAAAGTTCCGCGGACTGATTCCTATGGATCCATTATCTTTGGATTTAGTTTATATTTATTCCATGAGACCTCTGTGGACGTTCCAATCTGACGATACGATCAATAGACCTATCACAAGTATAGCGTTTAATCCGAGAAATGAGGACATTTTGGCGGTGGGTCACGGAAGGTTCTGTTACGCTGAGACCTTCAGCGGCCTCATCTGCGTGTGGTGCACTAAGAACCCCTGCGTTCCGGAGAGATTGTACCGGTTCGACGATCCAGTCACTTCGTTAGCGTTCTCCGACAAGAACCCCAACTGGCTGGCGTGCGGATTCGGTAATGGCGATGTGTTGATTTTAGATATAACTTCATATTGCATCAAAACTATAGCACAAAGCAAACGCGAAACGAATCCGTGTTTCGAGCCTATCTGGGTGACAAGCTGGCGCGCCATCGACACAGAGAACGAGTACGTAATGACGGCGTGCCAGGACGGCAGAATCAACAGGTTTACGAGCACCAAAACGCATGATTTCATCTGCTCACCGATGATGAGGGTGTCTACTGTCGAGGGAAAGATGAAGGGCTTGGAGACGGCGAAAACTTGCTTGAAAGTAGACGTTCCGATCACTCGGTACCCGGCCGCACTCTGTACCAGGTGGCATCCTTCAGTTGACCACATCTACTTGGTAGGAACCGATGAAGGTTGTATCCATAAATGTTCCACGCATTATTTGAACCAGCACATCGATGTGTTCCGAGCTCATGCGGGGCCCGTGTACAGCATGCAGTTCTCTCCTTTTATGAGGACTTTGTTAGTCTCGTGCGGCGCGGACGGGACCATAAGATTATGGATAGAAGGTATCGATGACGTCATAATGACGCTCACGTGCGCAGCCGCTGTTTACGGCATCGCTTTTTGTCCTATTAACGCAACTATTCTGCTCTCAGTGAGCGGTAACGTACTTTCCATCTGGGATTTGAGACGGAAGACTCACATACCTTGCGCGGAATATGCGTTCCCCCAAAATGTAGTGTTAACGTATATTAAGTTCTCGAATTCTGGGGATAATGTGTTCGTGGGTGATTCGTCAGGAAGGATTCATACGTTTCATTTGGAGGATACTCCTATACCGCCTTTTTATCAGAAGAAGATGCTCGATGACGCCATCAAGAAGGCATTATGTACTCGCCCGCAGTTGCTCAGACAGTTGGACAAATTGGAAAAATTTAGGGAGAAACGTTCGAAGTGAACGTAAAGTTTAGCTTAATATAATCTGTGGAAAATTGTTCCTATGTATTATCAATCTGTGTCATGCAGACAGTCAAGTTCGTGTTCGAAGACGTTTAGCTTGATTCGGCTAAACTGACATGGCTTTACAGCTTTGAAAATAGAGGCGAGATTACTGTTTCAAATGAAAATGGAAAATCGTGAAAACGGCCATTGCATTTCGTTTAGGGTAGAGCTAGAGCTTGACACGCTTCTAGCTCCCCTAGGGGTCAATGACCGTTTTTCTCCCTGCATTTCAAACAGAGTATAGTTGTCTGTGATAGTTTTATTTAAGTATTTTTTAATTAGGTACCTAATCTTAGGTTGTTTTAATCTTAGGTAATCATTTATTTATATTAATTATTGTTACATAAAAAAGTCAGTTCTTTGCTAAACTGTTTATTATTCTTATCATAATTTATTTTAATGTAAACTTAACAATAATGGTGATTTTACAAAATAAATAGCTATACACAAGTAATAAGCCAAATACTAAATAATATCGGTAGGTAGGTACATAGAGTTTAAATAGAACTATAACAATAAAATTTGGTATGACTAGGGTTTTGAGAGTTTTTGAAACTGGTATTCTTTCTTCAGCTCCTTTAGATTGGCTTCTAAAATAGCTACCTGTCGACAATAGTAGTGTAATCAGTTAAGAACGAGAAATCCATTGGTTTAGGGCTTAGGCTATGCACGCACTACGAATCTTCGCAGTGCGCATACTTAGCGGTTTAAGCTTTAAAAGTAAAGGGTAGTAGAAGGTAGTCTTAGTAGTGCTTAGTAAAAAACCTAATACGAATTCAATTGTTCTCAGGTAAATTAAGGCGTATAAAACTTAGTAAATCTTTTTGAGTTTGAGTTTGAATAAATCGAAACATAGCAATAATCCTTGGATTATCACAAAAATCATGATAATGAATATGTACCTCTTCAAACTTGAGTTCGTCCCGAGCAGTCTTGATGTATCCCCTGATGATGTTCATCTGTTCCAGCAGTGGGTTATCATCATCATCATCCTGGGTGTGGGCTTCATATCCTGCAAGGAATGTTAAACTTTATTCATTCAGTAATAAAGGAATTTGTGGCGTATTAGATGTAGTGCGAATATAGGGATAGGAATTCTCAGGTGGATGCGACATCTGGACATGATGGATGATAAGATTTTTTTTTTTATGATAGTGACAAGACGAGCAAATCAGGTGCCTGATGGTAAGCATCATGATTGCCCATATCATACACAGTGCCACCCAGTGTTTTAAAATACGAAATTCTGCGCGGCACTGCACTGCGCCTGTCACCCTGAGTTATTAGTTGTCGCAACTCGTCATGCCCAGTAATTTCGCTGGTAACATTGCCCTTCAGACCGGAACACAGTAATGTTTGCACATTACTGCTTGGCGGATGAATAACTGGCAAAGGTGTGGTACTTCCCCAGGCGGTCCCCTGCTAAAGAGACTAACCACTACAAGAGATGACAAATCAGATTTATAAGGCGAGTGTGAATGGTGAAGTCGGTAGGTAAGCAGAGGTATACCCAGGACCCAGTCCCAGAGTAGGTACACCCACAGTTCACACCAGTTAGGTTTTTGGTCCCATGTTATAGGGGGCGAGCCTATTGCCATATGCCGGGAACAGTTCCAGGCTCCAGGCCATCATTGAGATCATTCCAAATGGAAAATCCAATATTTAACGCTTTGCCTGACTTAGGGATAACGTTTATGATCGGCAGTCTATAATTGGATAATATAATCCCGGGATTCCGGCCGTTTTCTGGCCTCGTAAATCCCGGGACTGTACTTGGCTAATCTCGGGATTTTCGGGATTGCCACAAACAGCTCTAGTTTGCATTCCGTATTCCGTTGCGCCTTGACACAACTTGTATATCAGTGGCTTAGTTACGATCTCGGCGGGCGGACGTGTGTCGCGTGCTATCTACATTCTCTTATCAGTTCCAAGAAAAGCTTGTTTACGGCCTGGCCACTAGGGCCGGGCCGTGCTAGATAATCTAAACTCTAATCGCTATGGCGGAACATTTACTTTTGAATGAAGGTGTTTCGTATAAAGTAGTGAATATTGAAGACGGTATAATCTATGAAGGAGTAAGCGAACTACTCGAAATGGAAGCGGAAGTTATTGAAGAACAAAGTATAAGCTGCGAGACCAATCACACTAGGTTGAAAAGACCGAGAGAAGAAGACCCTGACGAGACGTGGACGGAAGTCGCAAGCCGCAAAGAAAGGTTGAAAGAAAGTAGAAAAACCACTGAAATAACAATAACAGCCGTTGAGAAGTTCCCTAAACAATTCGCACTGGCGAAATTGTTTAAGTCTCAAAATATTACGAATATTACAAGGGTAAGATATGTAAACCCCTATAAACTTATTGTTGAATTCACATCTGAAAATAGCGCTGAAGAGCTAATTCAGTGTAAACATTTATTGGAATTAGGGTGGCGGTTCCAGCGACCGTGGGAAGTAGGTTTATCATATGGAGTTATCGGAAACATTGAACTAAATATAACCGAACAAGACTTGCTCAAATCAATAACATCTCCCGAAGCAGAAGTTGTCGCGGTCAAAAGACTTAAACGACGTGAGAAATCTGAAACTGGTTGGACTGAGAGCGAGTCTGTACGGATTGGATTTAAGGGACCAACACTACCTACCTTTATATCCTTATTTGATATGAAAATCAGAGTCGCAACCTACCTATTTCCAGTCACGCAGTGCTCACGGTGTTGGAGATTTGGGCACAAAATCAAAATGTGTCCTACTACTAGAGTGTATTGTCCCAAATGTGGCGGAAAGCACGATAATTGTGAGACGAACACATACAAGTGTATCAACTGCGCCGGTCCCCATATATCGCTCAACCGAACTTGCCCGGTATACATTAGGGAAAAAAAGATACGTGAGCTAATGGCAGAACACAATATATCGTACAGGAAAGCGATGAGTGTGTACGTATCACCACCGGCCCCTACATATGAGCCCCCACCTACTCCAATATCTCGTCGCGCCTCAACACCTATTGTGACAGCCAGTAGATATTTTAATTCGTCGTTGCCCGTTGATGAAGACACGTCGAGGATTACCTACGCTCAGATCACTAAGACTGCGGGTACCAGCAAAAACCCTCCCCCATCTGCTGACACCTTTCCACAAAAACCACCGAAGAAAAAAGAAAATACCTCAAATAAAGTCCACAAGTCGACACTAGAGGAAGGCATTTTCACAAGACAAGATCAATCGACGGAATCTGAACATTTTAATGAAGGAGGAGAAGACACAGGCGAAAGAAGCAGAAGAAGAAAGAAAAGAGTCCGGGATGATAATAATATGACGTTTAGTAAATTACTGAGTAAGATTAAAGAGATCGTTTTTAAAAGTGGTGAATCGATAAAGAGTAAAATAGAGAATATTATACATATATGTGTTGAATGGGCTATCACTTGGTTCTTTAAAAATATGCCAAGTATGCCTTTCCCTCAAAACTTATTTGGTTAATTATGGGTAGATACAACCTTAATGTGTTACAGTGGAATTCACAAAGTATAAAACCTAAGTTATTAGCATTTGAGCATATCTTATGTCAGCAAAAAGTTCATTTAGTAGCATTGAGTGAAACATGGCTAAATTCAGATCTGTCACTTAACTTAAAAGATTATTCTGTATTCCGGCGAGATAGAGATGATAGCTACGGTGGTGTGGCTATTTTAGCACATAAATCATTACGGGCTCAAGTGTGTACGATACCTAATGTTAATAATTCGTCTATTGAGGTGTTGGCCGTCAAAGTGTTTAATTGTATATATGTAGAATATGTAGTTGCTGTTTATTGTCCCCCTCAGATACACACCAGTGCATCTGATTGGGACACCATATTTTCAATCTCGAATAGCAGAACGTTAATAATCGGGGACTTTAATGGTCACCACTCCAATTGGTCGAATAGGACAGATAGTAGGGGTACGCAAATATTCGATTCCATAATTGATCATAATTTTACTACATTAAATGACGGGCGGCCGACCCGCGTTAAATTAGTCAACGGAACGCTACAACAATCAACGCCTGACATTACCATGGTTTCATCGGACATTTCTCTGAGATTCACCTGGAATATTCTAAACGAAAATCTAGGCAGCGATCACTTAATGATAAAGTTTTCTGTTACTGATAACTTTCATATCCCGACTTTTATAACTAAACGTAACTACAAGAAAGCTAACTGGGTCAAATATAAAGAGGTAGTTGAAGAAAAAGGCTCTAATTATTCTATATCGGACAATCCCCAACAAGATTATGATTATTTTATTCAAATGATTAATGAAGCAGCAGATATTTCCATTCCGATAGTTAAAATTTGTCAAAATCCCACTAATAAGTTTGTTCCTAAGTCATATTGGACCCCTACGCTGTCCAAAGCAGTAGCCGAAAGAAGATTAGCCCTGGCTGATTTCAGACGAAACCCCACTCCAGATAATTTAAATAAATTAAAACGAAAAACGGGTGAATCTCAGAGAATTACCAGAAACGCTCGCAATAAAAATTGGTGGAACTTTTGCTCGTCATTAGACGAAACCTCGTCAGCGTGTGAGATATGGCGCCGTATGCGCTGGTTGAAAGGATACCGACAGAATAGATCATATGTTGATAAGGGCATGGCTGACGCATTATTGTGTAATCTTACACCTGATTTTGTACTACCAACTAAACCTAACTTCATGTCCAGCAATTCTAAATTAGAAATGTGTATTTCGCGTTCCGAATTAGATAAATGTTTAAAAACAAAAGACACATCACCGGGATGTGATGACATCACTTATTCTATGCTATATAATCTCCCTGATATCGGCAAAACAATCTTACTAAATACCTACAACAGATTTTTATCGCTAAGTTTTGTTCCAACTCAATGGCGTAATATACGTGTAGTACCTATACCTAAACCCGGGCGAGAAACGAACTCTGTCTCGTCATTGAGACCGATCTCACTTATGTCTTGCATTTGTAAAATTTTTCATACCATAATAAATAACAGATTAGATTGGTACTTGGAGAGTAATAAATTATTAGCAGACGAAACAAAAGGATTTAGAAAGGGACGATCGTGCTTAGATAATTTAACTGATTTAATTACCAAGATTCAAATAGGTTTTTCGAATAGCCAGTTTACGATAGGTTGTTTTTTAGATATAGATAATGCCTATAATAACATAGACGTCACATGTCTTTTGTCTACATTAGATACTTTAGGCGTAGGATCGAAACTATGCAATTATTTATGGAATTTTTTAACAAGGAGACAACTTAAAATTGAACAACAAGATTATCAATTATCTAGAAGTACATGTTGTGGAATAGCGCAAGGTGATCCAATGTCACCCTTACTGTTTAATGCTGCGACTAAACAGATTTGTGAATATGTAACCTCTCATAGCAATGTTAACATTTCACAGTACGCCGATGATTATGTCTTGTATGTGACGTCTAATGACTGGTTAGAAGCCGAAGAAGAGATTCAACTTTGTTTAGATAATCTTTATCAAATGTTCCGTAACATCAACCTAGAAATTTCGCCTACAAAAAGTAAAGTCTGTGTTTTTACAAAGGGTTTTCAGAGACGTAATATTATGGTCGATCTCAATATTAATGGAATAAATATAGAAAACGTTGATACTGTAAAATACCTGGGTATGTGGTTGGATCGGTCTCTTAAATGGAAAAAACACATAAGTACAGCATCCGAAAAAGTCTTAAAATATATAAATATTTTTAAAGTGTTGGCCGGGTCGGGGTGGGGGGTACACCCTAAACACCTGCGTAGGTTATACATCGCTTTAATAAGAAGCAGGTTGGACTATGCTAGCTTTTTATTCGACAACTGTTGTAAAACTACTCTTAGTAAATTAGATAGGACCCAGAACCAAGCCATGAGAACTATAGGGGGCTTTATTAAAACCACTCCAATACATGTAATGGAGAGTGAGTTATGTTTGGTACCATTACATTTAAGAAGGCGATATTTAGGCGGTAAATTTTGGCTTAAGAACAAATCTATAAATAACAACTCTTCAATAAAATTAATAGCTGAATTACATAATCTCACAAACAGTAGATATTGGATCAATAAGAAAAAACCCCTTCTAACATTAATTCATCAAGTCTATTCCTCCTTACCACTAAAGACAAGTAATCAGTTAGGTATGTTTAGTTTGGACACTTGGGTGACGAATATTGACATCTCACGAAATTTAAATTTGCACATAGAAGGAATAGATAAGCCTAAGCGCAATCTTCATCCGGTTTCTATGAAAAATATGGTTGTAGAATGTCTAAATAAAAAGTATTTATCATTTCAATATATATTTACTGATGGGTCTAAAGACAAGAATGGGTCAGGGGCAGCTTTTCTAGATCTAGCCACAAATGATTTTTTAAAATTCAAAATTGACGCAAATATCTGTATAATGGAGACTGAACTCGTGGCAATCTCGGAAGCCTTATCGTACATACAATCAACAAACTATAATGATGTTGTCGTTTTAACAGACTCTAAAAGTTCTATTCAACACCTGGCACACTGCACCTCGACTTTTCGAGGACTACCTGTAGCCTATAATATAATTAAGATGCTTATGAATTTTCAGTCTGAACACAAGAACATCATTATACAGTGGATGCCATCACACATAGAGTTCGACGGTAACGACCGAGTAGATAGGCTGGCGAAGGAAGCTATCACGGACGGGATCCATACAGATATAATACCTTCCTTCTCAGACATCGTAACAATCCTTAAAAGGGATTGTTACGATCTCTGGAAGGAATATTTCGATGAGAGGGCACGCGAAAAGGGCATATGGTATAGAACGATTCAACCACACCCATTAAGATCACCATGGATCGACAACATGTTTAACAGAAATGAATTAGTGACAGCATTAAGGTTTAGATCCGGACACATCCCATGCAATAAGTTTGCATATTTAATGCGCAAAACAAGCTCACCTAACTGCGAGACTTGTGGAGTTGTGGACGATATACATCATGTGCTCATGGAATGTGTCCGGAACGATAATATAAGAAATTTGTGTAATTTATCCAGCATGGACGTGGGGACATGCAATGTTATTTTGGCGGAACCTCTTTCTGAGGCCGCAAGAAAGCTGTACAGATTAATTATTAGAATTTAGATAAGTGTTTATGTGTAGAGTTTAAGTACATTTAAAATCTGTGTCAACCAGGGCGGCATGTTCGCAATCAGCGACAAAGCCCTTTTTTACATGATTAAAAAAAAAAAAAAAAAAAAAAAAACTTGTATATAACCTTATCTAGATTATATTAATAGCATTTATTACATACGAGGGGAGGTCAAAAAGTTCGCGGAATGAAAGGGAAGGGGGGTGAATTTAAACATGAAATTATTATTCCTTTTCAATATATTCTCCATTAACCCTAATACACTTCTCAGACATTTCAAATAATTTGTTTATATCTTCGAAAAAAAATGATTTGTCAAGGCCTTCAAAATAAGCAGATATTGCCGACTTCACTTCATCGTCATCCGTAAATTTCTTTCCACGAAGCTCTTTTTTCATGTTTGGGAACAAATAATAATCACAAGGGGCCAAATCTGGACTATAGGGAGGGTGGTTTAAAGTTTCGACGCCACACTTGTGTAAGGCAGCCATCGCAACATGACTCTTGTGAACGGGTGTGTTGTCGTGCAAAAGGAGCACACCTCGAGAACATTTTCCCCTTCTCTTTTCTTTAATTGCTACTTTTAATTTTTCCAGTAGTGTAGCGTAGTACTTCCCCGTGATATTGACACCTTATCTTTATAATCGATCAATAAAATCCCCTTGGAATCCCAAAAAACTGTAGCCATAATCTTTCCGGCCAATTGTGACACCTTAAACTTCTTCTGACTGCCTCGGTGGCGTAGTGGGCGCATGCTCGACTGCCAATCAAGAGGTCCCGGGTTCGATCCCCAGGTCAGGCATAGTGTTAAATATTGGATTTTTCCATTAGGAATTATCTCAATAGCTGCCTGGAGTCTGGAACTGTGCCCGGTATATGGCAATAGGCTCGCCCCCTATTACATGGGACCAATAACATACTGGCGAAATGTGGGTGTATATACTATGGGACTGAGTCCTGGTTACACCTCTGCCTACCCCTTCGGGAAGAAGGCGTGAATGTATGTTATGTTATGTTAAACTTCTTGGGCGGTGCTGCACCTTTTTTGTGCCACTGCATTGACTCCTGCTTCGACTCAGGTTCATAGTGATGAACCCAAGTTTCATCTCCAGTCACAATTCGGTTCAGAAATTCATCCCTGTTTTCACTACACAGCTCCAAAAACTCGCGCGAACACTCGACGCGCTGCTGTTTTTGAAGCGCTGTGAGCATTCTCGGTACCCATCTTGCACTGACCTTAGACATGCCAAGATGGTCATGGAGAATATTCAAAATGGTCGTAGATGATACTCCAGTCATCTCTGCGATTTGTTTCGTCTTTAGGCGTGCATCTTCTAGAACAAGTTTTTCAACTTTTTCAACAATGTCTGAGGACGTTGCTTCAATTGGCCGACCTGAGCGCTGATCGTCTTCAATTGAGTCTCTGCCTTGCTTGAAAAAACTATGCCACTTGTAAATCATTGTTTTTCCAGGGCAGGAGTCCCCGTAAACTGATGACATTTCTTCCATAATGTTCTGAGGTGTTTTTCCTTGCTTAGTGAGTAATTTAATCACTTCACGATACGCAATTTTCTCCATAGTTGATAATTTCTACCCGATTGACTTGTTTATCCAGCGTTATCTCAAAGGTTTATGAACCGATTGGGCTGAAACTTAGTATTTATAATTGTATTGAGTCAACAAGTAGCGACAGGTAAAAATAACTACCCCCTTCCCTCTCTAAACCCTCCATTCCGCGAACTTTTTGACCTCCCCTCGTAACGACCAAAAACAACCCCTAGATACGCCGTACGATACGTACTACACCGTTACAGCCCTAATATGTTTGAGAACTTAGAAAGGACTTCTCTGTTCGGAATACTATTCGTGCAACCAGCGTAGAACCTGAGCGAGCGTTTTCAGCTGCTGCTTATGTTGGCAATAAACTACGAGGCAGGCTTGGGAGTCAAACATTAGATGCTTTGATGTTTCAGCGATTGTATTTTCAAAATTCTAAATAGTTTTTAGTGTTGTCATTTTGATTTCTTGCAAAAGTATAGTTATTTTGTTTTGTCTATTTTCTTTTCACTAAATTGTGATATGTTTTGTTTTGTTTTGTGATATTAAAATAGATTTTTGAGAAAAGACACATTTCTTTTCGAGAAATCATATAGTCTAATCCCGGGACATCTCCGGGATCCCGGGAATATGCATCAAAGATCCCCCAATCCCGGCATTGAAAAACATGCTCGGATTGTATTCTCTAACTATAAATACTAACCGCTAGAGCCAGGTATGTCCGCAGCGTCAAGTCGTAGTCGGTCCCGTTCCATGCGCTCTCTCTCCATTTGTATTTGTCTCTCGGCTCGTAGATACCTCTGTTGCCGGACCTCTTCTATCTGGGCTTCTGTGGGCAGCTTGCGGAGGGATAGCAACTCGTCCTATGACAAATGTTAGGTGCTTGGTAACTCACTCAAGGTAACTCAAGGATAATTACAATGTGATAAAAAAGGTGTACATCCCAGCAAATTTAACAGATACGGTTCTGTGTCTGGGTGTTATAAGCTTATATATCAGTCAGTATGTATATGTCAGTAAGTATGTATATGTCAGTAAGTATGTATATCAGTCATCTGGTTACATAGTACCATATTACAGCCTAGTTTGGGACCAGATGACCGTGTGTGGAAGTCGTCCTATATTATTAAACTTATTATATTTTCCTCGGTGGCGTAGAGGGCGCATGCTCGACTGCCAATCAAGAGGTCCCGGGTTCGATATCCAGGTCAGGCATTGTAAATATTGGATTATTCCATTAGGAATTATCTCAATAACTGCCTGGAGTCTGGAACTGTGCCCGGTAGATGGCAATAGGCTCGCCCCCTATTACATGGGACCAATAACATACTGGCGAAATGTGGGTGTATCTACTGTGGGACTGAGTCCTGGGTACACCTCTGCCTACCCCTTTGGGAAAAAGGCGTGAATGTATGTATGTTATGTATTTTACCCGTATATAGAGCGAGCTGGCTTGTCTAATGCCCGCATGCAGCTTGGCGTGCCTGGTATTAGGCTCAACTGGTAGCGATGCGATCTGCTTGCTGAGTAGATCTATTCCTTCAGCCAACTTGCCTATACGGCCACGCATTGCGTTCACATCCGACAGGTTGTAGGTGGTCTCGCCGTCGAATAGACTTTGACACATCTGTGGAGATAAGATGTAAAGATTAACATAGAGAATACTAGGGTAACACTGAAAGTTCTTAGATTATGCCAGTAAGAAAAGCAGCCGATGAAAAATGTATTTAAATTTCGAATTCTCCAACTCAATGTTACGGCATTAATTTTAAAAGTGTCTGTCGAGCCTAAAATAGATCATTTTCTCTAAAGACTTTCAGTGCTACCCGCGTAGAATAGAATGATACTTTATTGCTTACTAAAAAATAGTAATAGATATGTATTTTAACAAGGAACCAGTCCACTTCACATTTTTTTAATAAATACAAGAAAACAACATGTTACAAAAAGATGTTTGTGTTCCGGTCTGAAGGGCAATGTTACCCGCGAAATTGGCTGACTGGGCATGACGAGTTTCAACAACTAATATACCAGGGTGACAGGTGCAGTGCAGTGCCGTGCAGTATTTTGAATTTTAAAACACTGGGTGGCACTGTGTCTGATATGGGCAATCATGATGCTTACCATCAGGCACCTGATTTGCTCGTCTTGTCACTCACTATCATTAAAAAAATTCTTCCAAATAAAGATTATTTGATTTGATACAAACCTTCTCATACATAGCAACGGCCGGCCTGGCTTGGTCCATCAAACTCCTCGTCTGTTCATAAGCAGCCACCACAACAGTCTTAGCGTTCCGACTGTCTTGCACCTGCTTCCTTAACTCTATGAGATTGTAGCAGTGTTCACACAGACGTAGGCCGTCCTTCTCTGTGCCTTGTTCTGACTGGGAGACTTGCGGCGCTGACGGGTCTACTATTGATCCTGGAAGTTTATTTGAGATTGCAGCACTTTACCAGTAAGTTAAAGGACCGTGAGCGGCAAAAATCATTCGGCATCAAACATGCTTTGTAAAGAAATGTATGAGTATGCACAAGACCACACCCCGGACACTCGACTCAATCCCATGCAAAAGCCGCGCTTCAACTACCTACTACACAGTCACTGCACACATGGAGTTTTGTACACATGCAAGTGTGCGTGAGGTGATTTCCCAGCAAAGCGGGGCTCGTCGAGAGCTTAGTGTCGTTCGCTGGGTGAGGAAGGCCCGATTGTTGGGCGGATGACAGTGTCCATTCTATATGTAGTTTTATTATCTGTTCTGTGATAAGACAACTTCTTGTTTTTAATGGCTTGTGCAGGCACAAATTTGGATAGAGAGACCAACAAACGCTGGAGATTAATTTGTGAAAAAATTACTTGCAATTTTATTATTGCAGACACATCAATTTCATTTATTTATATAGATGAAATTGAGTGCAACATCGTTTTTAAAAACTATCTAAAAAATCTTTAGTGCATAAATAACATTCAACAATCAAAGTCTAACTTTCAATTGAATATCTTGTGACAAGAAAAATAGTTAAGATAAATTAACTTGTATATTATCTGTAATGTGCGATGGTTTGTTTTTAAAACGTCGTGGTAGGCCTCTATTGCAAGGGGCCGCCTGGGAAAGCACCACACCTTTGCCAGTTATTCACCCGCCAAGCAGTTATGTGCAAACATTACTGTGTTCCAGTCTGATGGGCAATGTACAAATTAACTACACAAATTAAGTTAAAGTTACTACAAAAATTTGCCAATCAGCTGATACATTTTGTATGGGAAGGTGACATATTTTTTTTGCGACTTTCGCAATACTTTCTTTTGAAAGTTGTTCATTTTGATGGGAAGATCCATTCTCTACTTACACCTGTTTGAAACACATTGTATATTCAAATATTACTATCATCATCTTCATGCAGCCGTTAGAAGTCCACTGCTAAACATAAGCCTCCCCCATAAGGGGGGTTGTTGCCAATACTCGCCACGCCTGGCAGGCGGGTTGGCGAGCGCAGTTTGATGGTTTTACGCAGAGGACGCTGCTGCCCGTCCTCTGGATCCTCTAGCCCTTAGCTGGCTATTATGGCAACCACAGGGAGAGAGGGTGAGGTACTATTGGTAACCCCACGGCAAACTACTATACTCACTAGCTATATTTAAGTCCAGAAACACAGAGCAGTCTTTGCAGAGTATGGAGCCGCATAGTCTGCAGTGATGCTTCCTGCGTGTCAGGTTGAAGGCTTTAGCACAGTTTGGACATAACTTCACTGATGATCCATCCAGCCAGGGTACTACCTGAAATTATACAATTCATTTATTTATAAATACCCCTACAGTATTAAACCATCTTGGATAGATTTTGTAGTGGTAGGCCTCTTTTGCAGGGGGCCGTCTGGGGAAGTACCACACCTTTGCCAGTTATTCATCCGCCAAGCGGTAATGTGCAAACATTACTGTGTTCCGGTCTGAAGGGCAATGTTACCAGCGAAATTACTGGGCATCACAAGATTCAAAAACTAATATCTCAGGGTGATCGGTGCAGTGCAGTGCCGCGCAGAATTTTGAATTTTAAAACACTGGGTGGCACTGTGTCTGATATGGGCAATCATGATGCCTACCATCAGGCACCTGATTTACTCATTTTGTCGTTCACTATCATAAAAAAAAGAAAAGATAGATAAACGCTTTATTGGCACACTACAACAAGAAGTTCTTAAAACTAATAACAATTAATAATAACTAGCATAACAATGGGCGATCTTATCGCTAAGAGCGATCTCTTCCAGACAACCGTGCAGGGAGAGGAGAGAACCGTAATAAACATTACTTAAAAGTTTACTTAATATTTTATCTAGATACCTACTATGAATTATACATTTAATATACTAGCTATATCTTGCGATTTGACCTGCATAGTCATCGTTCCCGTGGGAATATCGGAACTTAAAGTACCCTAAGTGTGTTTTCAGGGTCTAAGCTATCTACATACCAAATTTCAGCCCAATTGTTTCATTAGTTTTGGTGTGAAAGAGTAAACATTATCCATCCATCCCATACTTTTGAACTTACAACATTAGTAGGATTATCATGTAAATTATTATCTTTGTAATTATTGATATGGAAGGATTAAAAGTAGATAATTAATTATTAATTAATGTTTCTGTTGTGGTAAGCTTCTTTTGCAGGGGGCCACCTGGGGCAGCACCACACCTTTGCCAGTTATTCATCCGCCAAGCAGTAATGTGCAAACATCACTGTGTTCCGGTCTGAAGGGCAATGTTTTCTTTTTATTATAGCGAGTAACAAGACGAGCTAATAAGGTTCCTGATGGTAAGCATTGCCCATATCAGACACAGTGCCACACCTGTGTTTTAAAGTAAAAAATTCTGTGCAGCACTGCACTGCACCTGTCACCCTGAGATATGAGTTGTTGAATCTCGTCATGCCCAGTAATTACGCTGGTAACATTGCCCTCATGTGTCTCTCATGGATCAGAGTTCCGGAATACAATAGGTTATAATAGCTCAATGTTAGGTCTCAACCTAGTCATTTCACTGGGCTCTGCCATTCCATAACTGGAGAGAATCGCTGTAGATTATTAGGATGTGGTACCGGTGCCTAATTCGCAACCACCTATGATTATTTTATCAAGTTATATGTACATAGATCAAAAGACAGGAGTGACGTCTTTTTGTGTAGGAGACGAAGACTTATTTTGGGTCGCTGCGCCAGTACTAGTTAAAGGTCAAAAGACTCACCTCTTGTTCATGTTGCTTTCTCAGATTTTGGTCAGCAGGCATGTTACACACCAGTTTATCCAGTCTTATTAGTAATTTATTAGTCTCAGTAGCGTATCGTTCGAGCCGCGCCGATCGCACTGCTTTGAAATAATCACTGGAAGTTCGTGACACTCCTACCGACTGTTCCTCACTATCATAGCTCTGCTCATTGTAATTAAACTTCAACGCCTGATCAAACGTCTCCAGAAGGTCGGAATCATTATTATTTAAAATTATCTTCTTCGCCTTACCGAATATATCCTTGAGAGACTTCAGAACATCTTGTTCTTCCTGGTGCAAACTTTCGAAGTGGCTCGTCAATTGATTCGCGGATTTTAGGTCCGCTTTGCATATCGGGCAAAGAAACCCTTCCAATATCTCGTCGTCGTTAGCAGCGGCCATCGTTTCGAAAACTTTTGCTACGCAGACATGGCTAATTCCTCATAAAATAAGGAAAAATCAAAAATAGGCAAAGAAACCACCCTTTCTTCAATATTCAATTAATGCGTTCCATTTTTGCCTGTGTTATGTATGTGACTTCTGTGGTTTTGAAATATAGTAATAAAAACGCACATCGCCACTATAAAATCTCAATATTAGAAACTGTGGCAACAAAAACCTTTATTTTAAAAAATAATTTCTTTTTTAATACATATAATCACAGAACACATAAACAAGCATATAATATAGATATTTAGAATGAAATGGTCATAGAATTATTAAAGCTTGAACAACATTAGAATAACAAAACGCATAACAGGAATGTCATGATGTAAATAAAGGTCAATGTCATAACTTTTTTTTTATTTTACGTTATTGAAAGACGCTGCACGATTTTTACATTTGGATAAGAGGGTTAGAATGATTTATGCTTCAATATCATCATCAGCCGTAATACGTCCACTGCTGAACATATCCCCCAATAGAACGCCATAAACTATTCATATGGGGGATTTCGCCGTAATCACCACGCTTGGGAGGCGGTTTTTGATGCTCAGTTTTCGTCAAATATTTAGCAATTTCGGCCGGTGACTGGCCACGCGGCAATGAAGCCATGGCTACCTTTGCACTGGGTGCAGTTCGGGGTAGGTTATTTAGTTTATTTGTAACATATCATTAAATAAACATTTCTAATCAGGCTATTACTATTGTGTCAGGATTAAACAATAAAACACATCATTACATGATTGATTTCATATATTCGCTAATATTTTGGAAGAGGTCATTTAGTTTTTGCATGTCTTCCTTAGTTTCCGGCCAGTCTTGTCGTTCTGCAGCCCTCAAGACGGCTTGTCCCGTTAATCGAGCTGACGAGAGTTGGGAGTTGGCTTGGAGGATGTCTTTCTCTTCACATTCTTGACGAGCTTTAAGACTTGATTCGAGGAGTAACTGCGCGAGTTCGATGACTTTCTTACACGAGTCGGGACTGTTTGGCCAGTTGCCACTCTGAAAGTGTGAAATAATATTATATTATTCGCGCCCGAACAATTCATATCTGTTATCTCGTACTAACCAGGGACTTCGTTTTCCCTGCTCACTGTGCTAGCGGGGCTGCAAGATTGTTTGGAAAAGGCCGTTATGTTGATTGACGCTCTATTTTCTACATTTCTACATTGACTCGGTGGCGTAGTGGGCGCATGCTCGACTGCCAATCAAGAGGTCCCGGGTTCGATCCCCAGGTCAGGCAGTGTTAAATATTGGATTTTTCCATTAGGAATTATCTCAATAACTGCCTGGAGTCTGGAACTGTGCCCGGTAGATGGCAATAGGCTCGCCCCCTATTACATGGGACCAATAACATACTGGCGAAATATGGGTGTATCTACTATGGGACTCAGTCCTGGGTACACCTCTGCCTACCCCTTCGGGAAAAAGGCGTGAATGTATGTATGTTGTTATGTTTTTTCTACATTACAGATCGTCTATCTAAGAAGTACAGTTCGACGTTTCATCTTTTTAAGGCGAAATAACTTTTCTTTTTTCTACACATTTTCAAAAACCTCCGCCTTAAAACCATGAAATTATGAATTTTATCTTCAAACAAGGCAAAAAAGGAACTGTCAAACGGTACTTTTTAGATTTGTTATACGCGTGATTTTAGTGTTGTTCACTCAGCCCTGCGAAAACTGGGAGAAATAAAAGTAAGTACTGGCCGCCTAGCATGGCACGGGGATAACTAGTTTTCCCCATTTTTTCTCTCTTTCGCGCCCGAACAATTCATATCTGCTGTCTCGTTCTGACCCCCTGGGACTTCGTTTTCCCTGCCCACTGTGCTACCGGGGCATGAAGTAGTTCACCTGTGTATATCCCCTATAAGCTTTCAACAGTCGTTGCGCTCTGAGCAAGTGTGTAGGGCTGATGTCTGCATAGAGCTGCCATATTTCCGGCTTGTTTTGTTGCACTGATGTTATTCTGCCGAATAATTCTAACACGCGCCTTTGTAATCTGTAACAACGATAATACTTAAATACCTGATTTAATTTTTCTTTTTATGGACCCACACGAATGTATCATGACTTATCATCATGCTTGACACTGGCAAATTAGAAACTCGTCCAGACTACAAAAAAAAAAGCACCTCTAGTAAATCGCTGAAAATTAACTGTGCATGTCAAAATATAGCTTGATATAGCTTGACCGAAAATTGATTCTTGTTCAACTTTCACATCTCAAGCTACATATAATTTATATAGCTATATTTATATATATATAGATTTAAAGAAAAGGGGAGATGAAGTACCGGCTTCTCGAATATGACAAGCTCAAATTATGTCCCATTAGGTCCACAAACGTCAGTACAGTAAGGTCGCACGAGCGAATAATATTGTCTCGGTCACACAAAGTCTGGTACGTCTTTCTATCATTGTTGTTCATTATATGTCATAGTGCAAACTTCATCATCTCAGCCATAGGACGTCCACTGCTGAACATAGGCCTCCCCCTTAGATTTCCATCCAGTCCGGTTGTAAGCGGCCTGCATCCAGCGTGCTCCTGCCGTACTTATCAGATCGTCTGTCCACCTTGTGGGAGGAAGTGCAAACTTCACACTGAGCAAATTGCACGTGCCAGTTGTTAAGTAAGCGCTGGGAGAACATAACCTATCTCCCATATTCATATCAATTTATATAGCTAATTTATAAGGTATTAGCTATGCCCCGCGGTTTCACCCGCGAAGTCATCGTTTCCGTGGGAATTCCAGGGTCTAATACCAAATTTCAGGCTAATCGTTTCAGTAGTTTTGGCGTGAAAGAGTAACAAACATCCATCCATCCATCCTCACAAACATTCGCATTTATAATATTAGTAAGAAGTAGGATAATATTCTTTGCTAGAGTCATATGAGTAAAGTCATATGTATTTGTAGTTTTAGATGATAATTACCGAGCAGCAGTATTTCCGTCAGCATCAGGCCTATCTTCAACAACGGCTCGCACGAGCAAGGCCAGCAGCGCGACATCTTCATACTTGTGCAGCAACTCTAACAATCGATGCACGCCACGGATCACGTCCTCATAGTGACAAGTGTCCATGCTTACTAGGATCACGTTCTCCCACAACTGTTGGGAAATAAAAATTATTCGAGTTTATAGACAAATGTCATGGTCTTGAATCTAGAAAATAAATTGGTAAGCTTAGTGTAGTGCATATATCGCAAACAAGTTATATAGTAATAAATAGGTGAAATGGCCGTATCTTTTGATTGCATTGACTAAGTCTAGGTTTTTTGATCACTGGTTAAGTCCTCTCCTAATGGAAAAATCCAATATTTAACACTGCCTGACCTGGGGATCAAACCCGGGACCTCAGGTTTGCCGAGCTTACGCCCACTACGCCACCGAGGCAGTTTATGTACTAACATTAAAGTAATTTTGGTATGCTCAGCAAGGATGAAGATTGTGATAGATAGGAATAGGACGAATGTTTTTTTTTTTTTTTCTAATTTTAATTAGAGAATTTTATAATAAATATGTTATAGCGCTAGATGATGAATGAATACCAAATGTATTGAAAGATTTCCTTAGCGCCACCTATCGAGCTGATGCCAACAAAACGACAAACCAATTACTTAGGTTTAAGTTGAGTGGAAGGTTCGCAACTCCACCACTAGATGGCGTGAAAAAAAATATTATGTTACGTTTAACCCAAATTTACGTGTAACAGAGTGTGTGTGAAAGAATGAATGAGAATACGATGCCTCAGTCAGTTGGGGGACAGGAGCCCACTTTAATAAAAAAATATATTATATATATATATAAAATCCCACCTTCCAATTATCATAATTATATCTGAGCGCCTCCATAAGAGCTCTATAAGCTCGATCGGTCTCGCCCGTGTTCAGGTACACTTTGGCGAGATTGTTCCAAGCTTCGAACGAAGCCGGCTGCAGGCATGTGTACCGACGGTACGCGACCGCAGACGTTTGCCATTGCTTGCTCACTAACGCTGCGTAACTGGAAACAATTGGCAAATGTGTTCAGGGCGCTCGATTTTTTTTTTAATTATAGTCTGTGACAAGACTAGCAAATCAGGTGCCTGATGGTAAGCATCATGGTTGCCCATATCAGACACAGTGCAACCCACTGTTTTAAAATTAAAAAATCTATGCGGCACTGCACTGCGCCTATCACTCTGAGATATTAGTTGTTGAATCTCATCACGCCCAGTAATTTCGCTGGTAACATTGCCCCCCTTCAGACCGGAACACAGTAATGTTTGCACATTACTGCTTGGCGGATGAATAACTGGCAAAGGTGTAGTACTTCCCCAGGCGGCCCCCTGCAAAAGAGGCATACCACTACAAGCTTCTATATAATATAAGATTTCCATATAACATGAAATCCTACAAGCATGAAGAGAGAACAATTTACCACTCATTTGTTAGTGGTGGCATAAGTGCTTTTCATAGATCGAGCGTTTATTTCTTCATATTTGTGTAATTTCATTTTGTATGGATATCGAACGCCCTTAAGCGAGCGACTATTATTGCACGCTTACTAATGCTGCGTAACTAAAACATTTAGAAAATATATAAAACGTGCGACGGTGAGCAGGTAAAAAAGAAATATTTTGAGGGTATATATTTTTTTACGCTGACCCCCGTGGTCAGCATATAATATTTTTTCAGCCATATTAAGTTATTTTTTTCAACTAGTAACTATTGGTTAGGAATTTAATTATGGTCAATTCAACAAATGGTTAGTTTAACTATAACTAGCGAACAAAAACATGTATAACAATTTCCTTACCACTTTCATCACATTTTTCATACATGCTTGTCAGTTGTGGGTACTTATGAACCGGCCTTTCCTTATGCTGAAAATTGTCTCTGCTTATACCCCAACGTCCACTGCTGAACATAGACCTCCCCCATAGATTTCCATTCAGTCCGGTTGTAAGCGGCCCGCCTCCATCGTGTTCCTGCCGTCTTTATCAGATCGTCTGTCCACCTTGTGGGTCGTCCTACGCTGCGCTTGCCAGTCCGTGGTCTCCATTCGAGAACTTTGCAGCCCCATCGGCCATCAGTTCTACGTGCTATGTGCGCTGCCCATTGCCTCAACTTACTAATCCGCTGGGCTATGTCGATAACTTTCGTTCGTCTACGGACCTCCTCATTTCTGACTCAATCTCGCAGAGAAATCCCGAGCATAGCCCTCTCCATAGCTCGTTGCGCTATTTTGAGCTTACTGATAAAGCCCACAGTCAGAGACCTTGTTTCAGATCCGTAAGTCATCACTGGTAACCCACACTGGTCGAAGACCTTTGACTTGAGGCACTGAGGAATTTTGGACGAGAAGACATTGCGTAGGTTTCCGAACGCTGCCCAGCCTAGTTGTATAGTCCACTTACCCAAGTCTCGACCAAACGCCCTCCTGTATGGAGTTGATCTCGAGGGACTTCTCAAAGTGCGGTATACACTCCTCATATTTCTTGTGTTCGAACAAGTAGTTGCCCCAATGTCTCTGTGCGCGGCTACTCTTGTACTGTGAGAACTCCCACGCTTCCTCGTACCACTTCACATCGTCTGGAAACGGCACCATACATACACATATAATTATAACAATAAAAATAAAGTAAAAAGCTGGCTTATCGCGCAAGCGTTTTAGAGGTTCCAGGAATTAACAAATTATAAACCACAAGTTTAGAGATAAATAAATAATACACACCGTATTTAAGTTTATATTTGTTACACAAACCTAACTATATTTATTTTTATTTATTTAAATACTATGTGTACTTGTATCTACTTAAAAGTTTTCTGATTATTATTTTGTATAACGAAAAAACGTCGAAATGACAGGTTTATCTTAATAATAACAAATTGTATATATTGTATAAAATATAATATTGTGACGTACCTGTGGCGTCTCCCAATAAGCAGTAAAGTTTCACTGTGGGCTTGATATTAATCTGTTGTTGAATTATTTCTGCTGCCTGAAATACATAATATAATAAAGCTTTTTAAATATTCTTTTCAATAACAATATTTCGATTTGATTAAGTTTGTTTAGCACTTGTGTGTGTGGGGTTGTGGGGGTGTATGTGTGTGTGTGACTGCCTCGGTGGCGTAGTGGTCGCAAGCGCTACTGCCATGACGTCCGGGTTTGATCCCCAGGTCACGTTGTAGTGGTAGGCCTCTTTTGCAGGGAGCCGCCTGGGGAAGTACCACACCTTTGCCAGTTATTCATCCGCCAAGCAGTAATGTGCAAACATTACTGTGTTCCGGTCTGAAGGGCAATGTTACCAGCGAAATTACTGGGCACGACGAGATTCAACAACTCATATCTCAGGGTGACAGGCGCAGCGCAATGCAGCGCAGAATTTTGAATATTAAAACACTGGGTGGCACTGCGTCTGATATGGGCAATCATAATGCTTACCATCAGGCACCTGATTTGCTCGTCTTCTTACTATCATAAAAAAAAAGTTACATGATCGATAGTGTATACTAAAAAAACAACACTAATGAAGTACACTTTATTACCTTATGCCTCAACTGCAGTACAGTATAACAAACAATAACGTCCTCCCATAGTTCCAGTTTCAAGTACTGTTCGAGTGCAGCCTTCACAAGACCTAGACTCAGGTAGAAGTCTGCGAGCTGTTGTCTCCACATCCACGCTGCTTGTAATCCCGATGCCCAGATGTATGATAGTCTGGAAGAATATTTTTTTTTACTTTGTTTAAGACACATACGTACATCAGTCACGCCTTGTTCCCGGTGTGGTAGGCAGAGACTATTTCCCTCCACTTGCTACGATCCTGAAATACAACTTTCGCTTCGTTCACTTTCATGACATTCTTCATACATGCTCAGTTGTAGGTACATTTGACTTGGCCTTTCCTAAGAACAACGTCAATTTGTTCATGAAAAGTACGCCCGCGGTCGACCGCTACCGACTTGACCATACACACTAGCCTTATAAATATCTTTTGTCAATCTCCTTTCATCCATCCTCTCCACATGTCCCAACCACCTCAGCATTTCTTTCTCTATCATTGTCACTACATCTTCTAACACTTTGTTTATGACAAATGTCATCTAATCGTCGAGACTTCCTGTGACTGCGAATACTGCAAAGCGTTTGAAATGATAGATAGATAGATAAATTCTTTATTATTACACCACATCTTAAAAACTTAAAACTAAAATGGAACATAGGAATATGTCATGATTTAGTCCTACTAACATTACCATTACCTTTGTAACAAGCAACAGGTAAACAGAACGTGTTCTAACTCAACCCCAGCGCCATCTAGCGCTGTTTTTTTGTATGTATGTTTGTTCCGTTTCTACGCTAAAACTACTGAACCGATTGAGCTGAAATTTGGTATGTAGATAGTTTAGGCCCTGGAATAACACATGTGATACTTTTTATTCCGATATTCCCACGGGAACGATGTCTACGCGGGTGAAACCGCGGGCCATGGCTAGTCTAAAATAATAATAGGTAGTAATATTATGATTTGTACCCATTCCCACCCCCTACTCATCCTATCATTCCCCTATTCATCCAAAGGCTGGTTGCCTGGAAATGAAATGAAATTTTATTTGTCAAAAACATGGGTATACAGATAAAGATGTTAGATATAATATGTTGGATCCATCATGTTCTGCCTTTCGGCGTATATATATTACGAATATGCAATAAAAAATAATGTCACAATTTTTAAGAAGAGATCGCTTAGAGCGATAAGGCCGCCCATTGTCGACCAATTATAATTAAGTTCTGTTATTTTATTATAAGTTAAATCTGTATAAATTTTGGTCTCAATAACGAGTATTGTATTGCATTGTATATAGTGTTCAAACAGCATATTATCCTCACCTAGTGGTTCCACTGGAAGTGCAATTAGCCTTGTCGTTGACGATAGACTCGCACTGCATCATAGCTCGTTCAACCGTTCGTTTATGGTTGGATTCCATCTTGCATCTTAAGAGCAGTGTAGTGACGCGGGTGGACCAGGCCCCACGTGGTTGGGTTAATATTAACTCTAGGTACGGCTGGATCTCTTCTTTCATTAACTCGTCACGCGCTTGGGACTTTTGAAGGTGTTGGCTGGAATAATATTTGAATCAATTTTTTTTTTCAAAAATAGTATTATCATATAGTATATGTACATAGAGGATAAAGATGCTTAGAAACTTCCGCATAGCCACCACGCGGCACCTTCCAAACAAACGAATGTAACCAAACCAAATATTGTAAAACAATCAGTTGAAAAAATTAAGCCCTACAAGTTTCTTGTGTGTTCTTCTTGTAGAGATCTTTCCAAATGCACGGTAGACTTATTACGGTTTATCTTCATTGACGTGCAAAAGTGTCAGATTGTGACCTATTTAAATAAATATTTTTGACTTTGACTATATATATATATATATAAGTTGCCTTACAAAACTATTTTTAGTCTTTTATTATTCGCTATAATTACAAAGTTATAACCACAATACCATAAGAACCACATTAAATATTTTGCATTGTTCAAGTAATGAATATTTTGCATAGCCACCACCCGGCCTTATACACAAACCAATAATAATTAATGTAATCAAACCAAATATTGTCAAACTATCTATTGAAAAAATTAAGCTCTTATTAAGATATGTGTTATATCAGGGTCTACCTGCATATCAAATTTCAACCCAATCCATCAGTAGTATTTCCAAGAAAGAGTAACAAACATTCATCCCCACAATATTTCGCATCTATAATATTACTGTGCCCGGTAGATGGCAATAGGCTCGCCCCCTATTACATGGGACCAATAACATACTGGCGAAATGTGGGTGTATCTAATATGGGATTGAGTCCTGCCTACCCCTTCGGGAAAAAGGCGTGAATGTATGTTATGTTTTATACTATTAGTAGGAAGGATACATACACAGTGATCAAGCACAGTATTTGCTCCAAGCTCGGCAGCTCAGCTTGACTAATCTTCTCAGTATAGTTTATCTTGTTGAGCCTGACATCGTCGTCGAGTTCAATGTCTGGAGGGAGCTCAGACGCGCCGTGACTATCTTCAGCGGACGGCCGCTCGATACTGCTCTCTAACTCACTGGATAGCGCTAGCTGGGGTATCAGGGTCTGTTGGAACTTTGTTCTTTTCCCCAGTATACCTAAGAATATGACGAAAGAAGTGTAAAATAAGGGCAATCCTACTTGGTCGGCTTAAAGTTAGTAACGAAAGACTATTTAGGTCATTCCCGCTGGTCCCCACGCCTTCGTCCCCAGTGGGGAAGGACTTGAGGATGATTCAGTTATGGGTTTATCAGTAGGTATAATATATTTGGTTTTCCTAGACTTTTTGTTGCCGAGCAGAACTTGTTTGCCCAGCTGCTTTTCATGAGACATAGCCAAAAACAGTTTAGATTACATCAGCTCTCTAACAAAAATTAAAATTGCTCCTTTCCTATAAGAGCTACATTATTAAAGACACAGACAGACAACACACAGAAAAGCCAATCTTATAACCCCTTCTTTTTACTTCTTTCAAATATGCACAGTTTTATTTTTTAATTGACTGCCTCGGTGGCGTAGAAATGCATGCTCGACTGCTAATCAAGAGGTCCCGGGTTCGATCCCCAGGTCAGGCAAAGTGTTAATATTGGATTTTTCCATTAGGAATTATCTCAATAACTGCCTGGAGTCTGGAACTGTGCCCGTTAGATGGCAATAGGCTCGCCCCCTATTACATGGGACCAATAACATACTGGCGAAATGTGGGTGTATCTACTATGGGACTGAGTCCTGGGTACACCTCTGCCTACCCCTTCGGGTAAAAGGCGTGAATGTATGTTATGTTATTTTTTAATATGCCATAGGTTGCAAACAAGCAGGCCGGCCGCCTGATGGAGAGAGGTTACCGTCGCCTATGGATACCTGCAATAACAGGGGTATTGCTAGTATGTTGCCAACCCTTCAAGACTATTCACTCTCCGTTTAAAGAGCCCCATTGTGACTCAGAAGAACCGCAAGACATCATGCAAGACAGCAGGGAGATGATTTCAGTTTGCACTGTGGTCATAAAAAAATACTTCAACATACCTGTCAGCTCCAACTTCAATCCAGAGATTTCTTTAGCCCTTTTCAAGTACTCCTCTGCCCCCTGCACCCTGCCATAGATGAGGTAAGCCTGAGAGATCTCTAAGCTCAACAATATCTGCAACCTCGGGTGGTCTTTCATACCAATCAGCTCATTAGACAGCTTAGCTATAAGCAGCTCAAGCTCTGAGTACAGTGACGCACTTGTGTCTTCTAGTATTCGTTGGTGGACGACCTTACATCGAAAGTGCCACCATAGGTGTAGCTGGAAAATGACAAATGTATTTAATTATAACAAGATACTTCCAACATAAAATAAAATATGTTCGTAAATAAGTACATCCTACTTATAATATAAATGTGAAAGTTTGTGAGGATGGATGGATGTTTGTTTCAACGCCAAAACTACTGACAAGCTTTTATGATCATATAAATATATAAATAAGCTTTTATGAGACTATGAGGTCTATTCACTTGATATACAATAATACATTTCTCGCCATTTTCATATTGTATTACACAAACTACAAAGTAGACTGCTTGGTCTACAAAAATATAAAAATAATTATTAAGTTTTGCAAATTTTGTTGATTTAAACACAAAAATATATTATGCAAATCTTTGTGGGGCTGACTGTTACATTATATGTACACCATATTGCACCATCACAACAAACTGTGGACAAACTGTTCCATTTTGGAAAAAAATTAAAGAGAAACTTGATCTGACACCACTAAACTCAGGTAGTAGAAAATATGAATGTAATTCTTACCAAGCTTTGTTCAATAACACACAAAGCACCAAATATCTGACTAGACATATACAGCAGCTCTGGAAACAGGATGTTCACATAAACAGGCTCAGAATCTTGCTGCAGTTTCACACTGACATCTACCTCTGTAGGCCATTCTGTACCTAAATACTCCGGCAAGTTTAACTTGTCAGGGTGAGTATTCCAGTTTTGGTCACAAAACGTTAAAAATGCACTGATTGATAAGTGTAAGATTTTCTCATCTGAAACACCCTCGTTTCTCAACCTTTTCAACTCTGACACAAGTAATTCTGTTTCAAGCCCTGTAGACAACAGCCTCTTGCACATTTCACTGTCTTCAATTAGCCATACATTTTTCCATAACTTTTGTATGATTTCATTATCTGGAAAGGAATAACTACTTTATTATAAGAGTTTTTCGTATTTGAGCAAGTAGAGGTTAGATTGTTAGATTATTTGTTATTACTTTTGATCTTTATAACTGTTAGGTTCATACTATTAATAGGTAATGAAAACAAAGATACTGTGTCTAGTAATATTTAACTTCATAAAATATCCTGCAAAATATCAGACAGTAAAGTTAAAGTAATCGAAGTGACTATTTGTACGGGTACTGGACGAATAAATTATATTTATTCGTACATTTATTGGATGATTAGCATAATAATAAATAGAAAATAAAATCACATTAAAATTTAGATTGGAATATACAATTAAACTATATTTAAATTTTAAAATATTAGTAGTGTGTACAAAAACATAACCTTACCTGAATCGATTTCTTTCTCGTCAAAATTACATAAATAATAGATCATATCTGGTGTCATTCTTGCAGTAGTCGTATGGAAGTTTCAAACTTTTTATTCATGAAAATTCAATCACGTCCCTTTTAAAAGTACATAAGTGTGAAATAAATTAAATCAGTAAATCCCAAAAACCTTTCATAAATCCATGGATCCCACTTTCAGTTCTGTGCCAGTTTATATGTATTATCTATGGTTCTGTGGATCCCACCACAGAATACAAAGAACCACAGACGTCCAATCTATTGAATAATAATTTTTTTTTAAGTGACAGTGGCACAGAGTACTATTTGACATTCACATATTTGTACAGGGCTGCCACTTTTTTTTATAATACTACCATTACGCCGCACAACTGAATTTATTAAAAATGAGGTTTTCTAACGGCCGACGTAACTTGGCAAGTCTGAACGAACATAGGCGACTTTAGTGCATGTTGTGTAGATAGCAAAAAAATAGATTCAATCTTTTTTCTGCATGTTTGCTACTTACTACTCAAGGAATTTACTAAACCACCATTGATGTCACCACAGGTATAAGTTATATCTATGACTTCAATGGTGCTTTTAATTAACTTACTATACCACCATTGATGTCACCACAGGTATAAGTTATATCTATGACTTCAATGGTGCTTATAATTAATTAGGATAGAAAGATCCTTATGCAACTGGGTAAACCTTTTGAAAATTATAAATACATTTTGACACACTACACTATAGATTATATTTATAAATATTTACTTTTTAGTAATATTTTTTTGGTATGGCAAACTACAAACGGCAAATGGCAATACCAAATGACTCTAAAATGGGTGACATGAGTGTATTTTTAGGTTAAAAATTAAATTAAGCTTTTTTGTAGTAAATTATCCATAAATGTGTCTAAAATGAAGTTAAATTTTAAAATGGAAGTGGCATTAATTGTTATAAGTGCAACTTTATGTATAATACTACTTCTTAAAATACTAAATAGATTAAGGTAAGTGTGAGGTTATATGCTTCGATTTCCCGCCCGACAGTAAATAATAAATAAAGTATTGTTTTATGATTTATGTATAAATGCAGGTCGGCGTTGCCTTGGCGCGTGAATTGTTGGTTTTGCAACAGTAATTGTTGGGTCAAATATCCAGAACACAACAGCTGGACTTGCCCTAAATGTGAACAATACAATGGATTCACTAAGGTAAAAATGCTATTTGGTTTTCACTCAACTATTAACTCGACTAATTTATTCTTATTAAATGATCCTTAAGCATCTATGTAAGTTGTACTTTTAATAAATGTAATTCTTAGATAACTAATCATGCCTCTTACCCCAAAAATGTGTGGGCAATAACTTGGCTGTTGCCATGTCAAATTGGCAAAGATTCAGCATTATATGTTCTGATATCATGACATAACTTTTTAATTTGACTGACAAAGCTAAAGAAAGAAAGAGTCGAGAGAGAGCTGTCTTTTATGTATCTACTTTTATGCTACTGTAGTGCTTAAAATATTATATATACAAGCTGTGGCCCGCGGTTTCACCCGCGTAGCTTTTGTTCCCGCGAGAATATCGGGATTAAGAGAACCCTATATGCCTAACCCAGGGTCTAAACTATCTACATACCGAATTTCAGCCCAATCTGCTCAATAGTTTTTGCATGAAAGAGTAACAAACATCCATCCTTAAAAACATAATATTAGCAGGATAGGATACTTTTTTTGATGAAAGATAATAAATATTGATCAGTGGTTTTGTGTAGTGTGGACTTACCCACTTACTTCATTAATATATGGACCAACAACAGATTAAATAATATTTATCGTTGGCTCAGCAGGTAGTATCCCTGCTTTCTGAGCTGCAGGTCCTGGTTCCATCCCCAGCCAGGTCAAACATTTTGCATTGTAGTGGTAGGCCTCTTTAGCAGGGGCCGCCTGGGGAAGTACCACACCTTTGCCAGTTATTCATCCGCCAAGCAGTAATGTGCAAACATTACTGTGTTCCGGTATGAAGGGCAATGTTACCAGCGAAATTACTGGGCATGATGAGATTCAACAACTCATATCTCAGGGTGACAGGCGCAGTGCAGTGCCGCGCAGAATTTTGAAACACTGGGTGGCACTGTGTCTGATATGGGCAATCATGATGCTTACCATCAGGCACCTGATTAGCTCGTCTTGTCACTCACTGTCATAAAAATAAAAAAAAAATAAAAAAAATTAGCATGTTTGTTTGATCTGTGTCTGGTTGTTATAAGTGTATTTAAGTAGTTTGGGACCAGATGACTGTGTGTGGAAATTGTCCCATATATATATTATTATATGTAGGAATCTCAAGAATGATAGGTAATATTGAGATAAACAAAGAAAAAATAACATTATATAGATACAAAATTTCATACAAATCAAAAAAGCAAGAGATACATTCAAGTATGTATTGTTTAAATACCTATATTTTTATTTCAGGATGGTGATTACAATAAGACCATTACCACTGCCAGCGATCAAGTAAACACACCAAAGGTATTCCAAAAAAGTCCTCCCAAGAACGGCCTGTGCAAGATGTGCAACATAAATCAACAACTGAAGATCACACAACTGGCCAACTTTGTTCCTATGAATGATAAAAACTTTGAGGAAGAAATTGAGGGCTACAAGTAAGTAAACCAGGCCCCATCACTACATACAATCGCTTGCATTTGATAGCCTACTACTACTACATAGAACACATAACGTGTGTACATGTGACAAATGTGTGCGTGAACTATGTAGGGCCGTCGCGTCGCCATCCGTTAGTGGTACGGATTGTATCGACTAGATGGCGTGCGTATATTGATATAAAAAGGAAACTTACTTTTTTATGTAAAACAAGAATATACGATACTAAACTATACTATACATATGATACTATATATATGATTAATGAACTTAGTATTCTAACAAAGTACCTACAGACAAAGCGATATATTTTACTCGCGCGAAGCGAGTACTGACAACCGTGTGACGTAAGCAGGATGATACTCCTCATGTACTTCTCGATAGCAGGCGATGATAAATTTTTCTTTTTTTTATGATACTGAGTGACAAGAACGAGCAAATCAGGTGCCTGATGGTAAGCATCATGATTGCCCATATCAGACACAGTGCCACCCAGTGTTTTAAAATTCAAAATTCTGCACTGGACTGTGCCTGTCACTCTTAGTTATTAGTTGTTGAAAGTCATCATGCCCAGTAATTTCCCGGGTTATATTGCTCTTCAGTCCGGAACACAGTAATGTTTGCAAAAGAGGTTGTTGAGAGGAGAGTTGTAGTGGTAGGCCCCACTACAAAATTTACACAAAAAAACTTGTATTGTGTTTTGTTTTGTACACGCGCAAGAGTATGCGTGAGGTGATTTCCCATAGAAGCGGGGCTCGTGGAGAGCTCAGTCTCGCTCGCGGGGGTGAGGAAGGCCCGATTGGTGGGCAGATGACAATGTCCATTCTTTATGTAGTATTATTATCTGTTTTGTGTCCATACCTATATTATTAATACGAATGTGTGTCTGTCTGTCTGTTACCTCTTCACTCTTAAACTGCTGAACCGATTTAGATGTTTGGTATACATACAGTTTGAGTTCCGACAAAGGCCATAGGATAGTTTTCCTGATATTCCCACAGGAACGAAGAACGCGGGTAATCACGCTTTTGTCTCGATAGGGTTGGCAGGGGTGTGTACCCAGGATTTCCCAGGAGGCACACCTACATTAAGCCAGCATGTTATTGGTCCAATGTAAAAGGCGGCAAGCCTATTGGCATCTACCGGGCACGGCTCCAGACTCCAGACAGTTATTAAGATAATTCCTAATGGAAAATTGCAATAATATAAAACTTTGCCTGACCTAGGGATTGAACCTGGGACCTACTGATCGGCTGTTACCTTGCCCCCACTACACAACTAGTGTTAAATAAGTACTCTTATCTTCATTACACATACCTTGTTGGAATATTATCAGTTGGTAATTATGTAGACCTTGTCCTGATAAGGAATGTTTAGTGAAAAATATCAAGACTAATTGTCTTACAACTCTATTTTAAAGTTTAAATAAAATCCTATTGTTTTAAGTCTTCTGACATGCATTCATAAAGCCAAACCCTGTTCCTGTTGGCAAATAAATACCTTTTACTGTGTATAGATGCTACTATGCTACTTCGCAAATTCCAATGACCTCTAGCTCGCAAATGAAAATTATCCCTCAACAACAAACTTTTGTTGTAGAAATTTCTTTTAAAACCCATATACCCATATGGTTGTATGGCATTGAGCTTTTAGGTATTGCGGCAAACTCAAATCTGGAAATAATACAATGGTTTCAATAAAAAACGGGGGACAGGAGCCTTTATAAAAAAAAAAAAAAAAAAAAAAAAATACGCATGATCGTAAACGCACCATGGTATGTCACCAACGACTAGAAGTAGTATTAGTTGGATGGGCCACTGGGCTCACGACATGCTCCGCAGTAACCCAAACTCTCGCTCAATGCCTATTAGGCAGATTGCAAGAAGCAAGCAGTATATAAAAATTTTCAACTATTTGTAACACAGAGTGCAACAGGATTGCCACACCACTCTGAGAAAATGTTATAAAAAAAAAACATACATTCACGCTTTTTTCCCTAGGCAGAGGTGTACCCAGGACTCAGTCCCATAGTAGATACACCCACATTTCGCCAGTATGTAATTGGTCCCATGTAATAGGAGGCGAGCCTATTGCCATATACCGGGCACAGTTCCAGACTCCAGGCAGTTGAGATGATTCCTAATGTAAAAATCCAATATAAGGTTATTATTAATTATATTTAATTTATTTATTTTATAAGATTATTATTATTTAATAGAAAATTTTATAATAGATAATATACTATGTAAATAAAATGACACATAATAAATACATATTATTCCATAATTTTATATGAAGAAGCAGTTCCTCCGCCTGCGACCAGGCAGTAGACAGTTACGCCCGTTCGCCCGCACACATTGAATGCGTGTACACACGTTATGTTTCCTACGTAGTAGTATGCTACTGCGCGCGGGCGATTGTATGGAGTGACAGGGTCTGCCTTTGGGATTGGCAGAGAGTATTTCGCTCCACTTGCTACGATACTGACATACGACTTCCTGTCCTATGTAATATGGCGAGCCTATTGCCGTCATCATCATCATCTCAGCCGTTGGTAATCCACTACTGAACATAGGCCTCACCTATAAAAGGGGGTTTTGCCCATACTCGACACGATTGGAAGCAGGGTTGTCGAGCACAGTTCGATGGTGTTTTGCAGAGGACGCTGCTGCCCGTCCTCTGGATCTGTTTTCCTTTAGCCGGCTTTTATGGCAACCACAGATAGAGAGGATGGAGCACTATTCTAAAGCCGGTAACTCCACGGCAACGGTCGTATTGCCGTCAACTGGGCACAAAACCAGACTCCGGCTGTCATTTTCGAAGATTCCTAATGGAGAACCCAATATCAAACAGGTCTGATATATTTTTATTTATCTATTTTCAGGTTGCAACTAGAAAAAGCCTACAGACTCTGCAGCCCGTGCAGAAAAGTACTTCAAATGAAGCTACACAAAGAAAAGGAAACACTCCTCGGCACCAAGTTGCTAGACACAAGAACACCAGACAAAAAGCAAAGCAAGGCTAAACGGAACAAAGCTTTAAGAGACATCATCAATAATACCTCTACAATAATTGCTGCTATACTTTTTATACTAGCTTTATATGAGTTTTATAAGAATATGACTAAATATGAGAATTTACCCAAAACATTAACGAATATTAAAGAAATAATAGAAGGTTTACTAGAAAGAGTGTATTCCATTATAAAAATGAAGTTATTAACGACATTCCCATCTTTACAGACATTTAATATAAATTGTGTGAAGTATATTGACATGTTGCCAAACATATATAATTTTAGACTGACTTTTGATCATGTTAATGTAATGCAGGAAGGTCTCGGTGTGATCGTGTGTTTGATACAAATCATAGCTAATTTAAAGAATGTGAACACACTAAGATATACAATAGTCATTGACTTGCTGTGGACAGTATTTGTATTGAGTATAGCTGAAATTATTGTGGTATTAAATCCGCTACTGATTAGTCTAGTTAAGGTATGTACTCATTTAAAAGTTTTTTTTTAATGATAGTGACAAGACGAGCAAATCAGGTGCCTGATGGTAAGCATCATGATTGCCCACATCAGACACAGTGCCACCCAGTGTTTTAAAATTCAAAATTCTGCGCGGCACTGCACTGCGCCTGTCACCCTGAGATATGAGTTGTTGAATCTCATCATGCCCAGTAATTACGCTGGTAACATTGCCCTTCATACCGGAAAACAGTAATGTTTGCACATTACTGCTTGGCGGATGAATACTGGCAAAGGTGTGGTACTTCCCTACTACCACTGGCCTACCACTATAAAATTAAAAGACTGCCTTAGTGGTGTAGTAATTCGCAAGAGCTACTGCCGATCATGAGGTCCCAGGTTCGAGCCCTAGGTCAGACAAATTTAACACATCTGAATATTTGTTATGATATAATATACTTGACACTGCCAAAAACTAAAACGAGTGTTCCATATTTCACCTACGGAAATAAAAAAAAGCGATATAATATGGCGGAGTTCTGGTTATCGTGTTTATTCAAAAAATATTTTTAGCTTCAAAATTTAGTCAAATTATGTATCATGACACTTCACACTTAATGTTATAAAGGCGAAGGTTGTATGGATTGATGGATGTATGAATGTTTGTTACTCTTTCACGCCAAAACTACCAAATCGATTGGACTGAAATTCGGTATTAATATAGTTTTGGCCCTGGAATAACACATAGGGCACTTTTTATCCCAATATTCCCACGGGAACGAAGACTACGCGGGTGAAACCGCGGGGCGCAGCTTGTTGGTCTATAAAATCGTTCCTCTATGTTTCAGATAACAAGTGTTCTTACTCTTCTGCTGGTATACAACAACATGAAGAGACCCGGCAGGAACATTACAAACGGTCATTCACCTAAATATATGAAGAAATTTCCCAATTTATCAATGAGCTTAGAAAATGAAGATTCAACGCCTATGGACTCGGACGATGACGTATCATTGAGCAAATTCGGTCTAAACAATCTATCGGAATCTTCAAATGAAACCATAAGTCCTTTAAATACCAGTTTATTAAACGGGAGAAGTTTCACACCCAGAAATGATAGTTTATGGACCAAGCCTACAAAACTCAAGCACAATTCAACATTTTGTGTTAACCCTGTGCTATGTAAAAGTCCGAGCTCGGTCTCCGAAGTGGTATTCGCTAAGCCTTCCTTTAACAAATATCAGCAGTTGGCTAAAGACGATTCCGATTCGGAATTGGACGAGAGTATAAGTTCCTTATCTATAGGCAGTCCACCGAAAACTAAAAAGAAAACTCATTCGATTTTCTCGTTGCGAAAGTTCACGGCTTCCCCGAATTTCGTCGCACCTACGGTGGTAAACCGCGCGAGACCTCTTATATCGCCCAGTAAATTAGGACACAGTACTTCATGGGTTGCAGGCGGGTATTGGGGTTCAGATACTGAGCGCCAGAATATTTTTAATGTAGACGGCAGCCGTTCGTCGAGTCAGAGCTCTGGGTTTGAATCTCAAACGTCTAGTATGAATCAGCGCAATGTGTTTTCCCAACCTCCTTCGAGGGAAGAGTCAGTATGCGGTGAGCCGATGGTTCTCGATCGTTTCCCCAACATGACCAGTTACCCTCAAAACTTCAATCGCATGAGCTCTCCTGTATTTCCTCAAATGCAGTACAACGGTCATGTCCACATACCTCAAGCTCGATTTGCTCATAACCCGACCCCTCAAAACATATTCGTACAACAATCTCAATACGTACAAAACGGTATGTTCAAGACACCAGGCGCATCCGGCCTCATCAAATTGCCACAAGTAAACGCCTTTTCATCTCATTAATCCTATTTATTACCGCTAGACATATCTTGGCTCACGAGTATGTATTTTTCATTATATGTTTATCATTTTTATTCTTGGATGCATTTTTTTTTTTTGAAGTTCTATGAACTGCCACTAAGATAAGTTTTCGTTAAGTCATGTGCACTAGTTAATAAGCGGTTGTTAGATTTAGATGTAATGTTTGAGACTAAATGTAGCTGTAAGTATTGTATATTTGCTGATCTCGTGTTGGTGCCAGCTAATGGCTATATGAAAGCATTAAGAATTATTGTATTGTTACAATTTTTATACGGACGTCACTGTCCTCATCTTGAAATGTGATATTGTAAAGACTAGTAATTTTGCAGAGTGAAAAAAATGATTCTTGATGTTATCATTTTTTTTCGGTTTTTGGTTTCGTCATCTTAAATCGGAAAGTTCTTGTGAAGCTCCTGCAAATAAAAAGAGTAAAACTTTAAAGACTGGTTTTATTTTTATAGAGGCCAAATACATCATTTATAAGATAGAGAAGAATGGTACAAGATGCAAGATTGCGGCGGCCTTTGCCGAGCGGTGCGGGTCTGGTTATCATTGTACAGGCTTTTAGCCTAGTTAGAACCCGAAGACGGTTAAAAGTTTTTCCATCGATAAAGTAAAAAAATCGATAGTATTGATCTCTAGTAATGCCTGGATATAATAAGGCTGAAATTGTCTACTAACGAGTTCCTAGCCTTCCTTTCGTCTTTTGGTAGATACTGATGTGGCAGCGGAGCCATGTACGTGTCGTCGTATTCAGACGATATGTAGTCCGACACATTGGTACACTTCCACTCATATTCCAAGTATTTCCTCAGTCCCCACTTGGTCACATTGCCCTAAGTACATATTATTAAACATTTAGACTCGAAATCCACGGGACGATTTTCTTTTGTACCCACTGCTGTTGCAGGCCCGCTTCCATTGTCGAAACACAAAATATATGGAAATGTAGATAGATAGGTAGCAAATATCTCGACGCGATTTTGCCCACGGCGGTCGATTTCTTATAATATGTAGATATATACGTAAATAAACGTCGCAGTTGCGATCATCGCCCGCCAAGTTTCATCATCATCATCTCAGCCACAGGACGTCCACTGCTGAACATAGGCCTCCCCCATAGATTTCCATTCAGTCCGGTTGTAAGCGGCCCGCCTCCATCGTGTTCCTGCCGTCTTTATCAAATCGTCTGTCCACCTTGTGGGTGGACGCCCTACGCTGCGCTTGCCGGTCCGTGGTCGCCAAGTTTTCAGGCTGCATAACCGCAAAAACAAGCGTCTCATGAGAAGTGAAACAAATCCTTAACCGCGGCGGGCGCAGGAGAAAGCCGTACCGTGAGTCCTAATTTTTCTGGTAATCAATCAGCATTTTATTGTACTCTGCTGACTCAACATATAGAACTGTCACTACGGAGCCAACTCTGACATCGTGTAGCACTATTCGGTACCAAAAACAAGGACATCTGAATCGGGCCTAATAATACCTAAGCTTAATAATATACATATATATACCTGGTATAAATTGAGCTCAAGTGAGTAGGGAAGTCAAATAGACAACACACTTCATGTGAAATTCTTACATATAACTGTTCGATCGAGCGTGAACTTAGCGTCTCCGGTCCAACTTGGGCGAAAATGCTTTCCCATGTCCATCTGGCTGCTCTACAGATCGGATTTCTCAACCGATTCTCATGAAATTTTGTGAGTAGATTCTATATTTATACTACTTAAGTACTTATATATTTTTTTGCCGATTCAGTTTTTGGATTTATTATTTCAAAATGGCGCGTCAGAGAAATGGTAGTACCCGGTACCCTACTCCAATTTGGTTGAATGTACCTAAATGAAGCAATAAAGTTAAGTAGGTTCAGATGTACAAAGCACTTCATAAGGTCCGGTTGTGGGTAGTACTGATGCTTGCACCGCTTGTAGTACCGCTGGTCGGGACCGCACAGCGGCTTGGGGAGATGGTTGTACACGACGTCGTTCACTGTTGCGTAGTTGCCGCATGCAGCGTGGCTGTCGTGCCTTATTATATTCACTACGTTGCCCTGTAAAGTATCATCATCATCTCTGCCGTTGGAAGTAAGCTACTGGGTTTAGGCCTCCCCCATACCCATAGGGGGTCTTACCAAGACTTGCCATGCTTGGTAGACAGATTGGCGAGCGCAGTTTGATGGTTTATCCAAATTAAGTACCTACGTTGCTGCCCGTCCTCTGGATCTGATAACCCATAGCCGGTTTTTAGGCAACCACGTTTGGAGAGGAGAGTTTAAGAATATTATTAACATGGTCTTGCTAGAATAAATTTAATAATAATAGGCAAATATCAAATAATCAATGGCACCTACCTAGGTAGTACGTAACTAAGTCATGAATTTTCAATCTGTCATGTGCATATAAATGAGGACATCACATATTAACTTATTAAGCAGTTAATCTTAGGCTAGTAAGACCATTTTCTTCTATGGGACTTAGTCCTGGGTATACCTCTGCCACCCCTTCAGGAAAAAGGCGTGAATGTATGTTTGTAGTAAGATTTCTTCCAAATGGAAAGCCTACTCCTTTCCATTTGGTTGACTGGAAGAAATCGCGATAATACCACCATTTGTACCTACAAGCCTAAGATTAACTGTACTGTCTTGATAAGTTCTATACGTGTTACAAAAAGGGGCTGCATCTACTTTTCAAACTAAACAACTTGGTTTCAATAGAAAGAATTGCGAAATTTCCGAAAAAAATTCGACTTTCCATACCAAATGGATCAGCTGATCGGTATGGAAAGAAGAATGTTTGTTTTGCAAAATTTCGCAATTCTTTGTTTTTCAAGTCTTTTAGGTTAATGGGTAGATTGCAGTGCAGTGCCGCGCAGAATTTTAAAACACTGGGTGGCACTGTGAACTGTCTGATATGGGCAATCATGATGCTTAACACCAAGCTTAGAATATAATATATAGGCACCTAATTTGCTCGTCTTGTCACTATTTTAAAATTGTAACACGTTATTAAACAAGGTGTACAATTAATTGTTTATCTCTATCTAAATACCTGTAAACCATACAATTTATTCAATCTGAAATCAGGTTGCCTTGATTCTGGTTTCAATGCCTCATAATCAATTTCTTCTTTGGGTGGTAAGTAAAGAGTTCCCGTTTTGGGGCATTCGGCCCTGTCTTCAACCCAGTTTCCTGGCGGAAATGTATAAAAATATCCAAATGATAGGGTGTATAAGTTTGACGTGTCAATGGCATCGTACCTAGTACCTAGCTCCTAAATGAATGGACTGAATTTGATGCGGTTTATTTGTTTGAAAGCTGAGATGATAGTGTAGATATTAAAATAGTGTTCTTAGCTAAGTATATCTCATGACAATTGGATCAGCCGTTTGAAGATAAGGTAGGAATCTGCTTCTTTCTAGCTGCTAAGGGAATATGCGCAACTTACAGTGGTCAGGATCTATGCAAAATCTTCCATACTCTGTTACCAGAGGGATATTCTGCGAAAGAGCATTTTGCGACCAGGGACATTATGCGACGTTACGTATTCGAAATTTGGTATCCTATCACTCAACATTGCAACGATTTGGTAACTCTACTGATGGTACAGCATCAAGTTCAGATGGGCAAGTACCTAATGAAATGTAAATATCGTGGTGGGGCTCATTGGACCAATCTCAATGAATATGTTATAGATGGTTGGTGACCATGGTCTAATGATGGAACAGGAAAAAGGTTATCAGGGTGGGGTTTTTCTAAATTTACAATTGTTGGTTGTTTGCTACTTGCCTAGAAGTACTCCTGTGTTATAGACAGGGGCATTAACTAATGCTTTTGCCATAGAATCAAGCCGAGATGGCGACTTCGGCCTCGAGCTGATGCCTTCTGCCATGCTACTTTATATTTACTTATACAAGAAGAAAACTGCAAAAATTTTAGAATTGCTTCTTTTTAAACAAATAAAACATTACAGGTATTTTAGTTGAGGCATGACAGGTGACTGATATTGTTTTAAATCAAACTCTCAAGGAGGTAAGCCAAGGAGATCCTTTTTTGGTAAGGAGTTTTCATATTTCCAAAATATAAGATATATTGATGTCTCCACATTCACTCCGACTAGATACGGCACTACCTAAAACAGCAGCTTCAAAATGTGGAATCTTTCAAATTGTAGTAGGCATGAAAGACAGTTTGCAGTGCTAGTGTGTGTGCTAGACAGGCTCTGTTACGCAGACTTCATTGTAGTATTTGTTGACATATTTGACAAATACGAAGGCGCAGAGGTAACTAGTTGGAGCGTGCTTGGAGACCTATCAATTATTTAAGAATAAAGTACATTTTTATGGATATAAGGGAGATGCCACATTAGTGCGTTGCGTCACGTCGTCGCAACGTATCAACGCATTGTATGCCACATCTGCGTTGCGTCGACAACGAACAGCTCAACGCATCACTCTCCCTCCCGCTTCGTCTCTTGTCCGTCGATCCGTTGAAACATCGCAAGCGACGACGCAACGCATTAATGTGGCATGGCACAAAAAATCTATGAAAAACGACGCAGCGTTGACGCTGCGACGACGCAACGCAACGCACTAGTGAGGCCTCGCTCTTACTTGTAAAACTATAATAAAATAATTATGTACTGGTAAAATTAATTATTTAAAAGTAGACGTACCTACATAATATTTACAAGCAAAAAGTACTCAGATTAGTAATATATACTTTTAAATTATCACAACATCAATAATTATTATAATTTACCTATAAAAAAATATAGCACTAACACATTCCTTGCAATATCCAGCGAGCTTTAATCTAAAATAATTAATTTTATAGCTTAAATTAAAAGTAAATAGCAACCTTATAATTAATATTATTTTCACAATGATAACACCTACATACCTTACTAAATAATATGTAAAAATATGTTTAAATAGTGATACATGTAAAGCCGGGACTACAGCTACGTGTTAGCATGTTATTTAACAATATTTTGTTAAATAACACCCAAAGCCACACCCACTTTTCATGTTATTGTGTTAGATAACATAAAAACATGCCGCTGCGAACCCGGCTTAACATGAAAAGTGGGTGTGGCTTTGGTGTTATTTAACAGAATGTTGTTATATAACACGCTAACACGTAGCTGTAGTCCCGGCTTTAGTGTTAATATTATTTTAAAATGTGATACTAATTATTTGATTTGGGTTTGGTACATTATCGAGTAATACAAATTGGAGTACTGGTAATCTGGGAAAGTTATTGGATCTCGAGCTAAGTACCATGAATGCAATTTTACTGCTGGAGAGTAACCAACAATTTTAAGTCACATGAAATCTCACAGAAAAACTCACGAATGCATGAAATGGAACATAATTTTGATTAATTTTAAATAATCGTAATTTATTTTCCTTAATAAACCCTGGATATAGATGTTATGTTGGTCCTCTTTCCCCCCGCCCCCCTCTAAATTCGTACCTACTCAATATCAAACTTTAACCACTCAGTAATTATTAATCTGTCTCCATTGGTATCTCAATTTTAGGCTTGGGCAAAGCTTGCATCAAAACTGATAACTGGCCTTCCATTGGGCCAGCCTGTCTTACTATGTTCGTAAGATTCATCTCAATTTGCAGGATGTCTTGGTGGATCAACTCCATATTCTGTAATTAAATAAGAGCACTCATGGATCACAATAATAATATTACCTTTAATAAATATCCAAGAATCATTAGGTATAGCTACGTACCTCTATCATGGAACTGTACAAATACTTGAAGTTTTTGTCACTATACCGGATAAAACCACTCACGTTTGATTCGGAATCTGATGGAGCTGCAGACGTCATCGTAAAAATAATATTTACCCCAATTCAATAATTAGAAATCTCGGAAATAACCAAAATTGAAAAATAAATAAAGATCAATAATCAGATTTCCGTGACAGTTCACCGGTGGTCTTTCTGTGCCGGTGGTTCAGGGGGTGTCAGCTTAGTTCCCGGCCAATGCCAACACGGCGAAGGAAATGTTAAAAAGAAACGGTGATCTACAAACGACAGAGAAAGCACTATTTACTGACCCTACTAAGGAAAATATAACATTTTAGTAGAATTCAAAGTTATGGGAATTATTTAATTAATTCGGAAGATAGAAATAAACACTACAATAAATTCATTACTTATTTCAAAAAATAAGTAATGAAATTTATTAATAATTTTATCACATATATTGTTCAAATTAGTTAAATCTAGACCTCAGATTCTTATGATTACTTGAATCAGCGTTAGAAGAATTTCTTTTTTGCCATCTGGCAACCGGATAATAGAAATGGCTGCTTTTTGCTGTGGCTTTTTGTTTACGATTTTCACTTTTTCATTAATTTGCACTTTGCACATCTTTAGTGGAAATAAGTTTTGTAAAGTTTCTCGTATTTGTTAAATTGTGCTATAGAAAGTTTTGTTTTTGTGCTAACGAGATCATAGACTCTATTATTGCGATTGTGCGAAAAAGACGCCTAGGTTAGGCAAAGTGTTAAACTGTGGTGTTAAATATCGGATTTTTCCGTGAGGGATTATCTCAATAACAACCTGGAGTCTAGAACTGTGCCCGGTAAATGGCAATAGTCTCGCCTTCTATTACATAGGACCAATAACATACTGGCGAAATGTGGGAGTATACTTAGTATGAGACTGAGTTCTGGGTACACCTCGGCCAACCCCTTCTAGAAAGATGTGTAATATAAGATTTACCTTATTTTCATCTGAATAAAGACTACTTCTAATAGCTGGCCTTATTTTTTTACCCTTTGCGTATGGCATATAGAATAGGCATATATAGAAGTAAATATAGAAATATAATATTGGTAGGTACCTATAGCTAATGTTTAGAAATATTAAATCTCCCGCGCTACTGAATAGTTCCAGTGCGAAGCGTTGGTAACGCTAGCATCGCTTCGTGTACGCAAATCTGAAGTACGTAGTGGGACTTCTTCTCGTATATGTGTTCTGTGTTCACCGGTTTTTCAGTTTATATTAAAGTACTCTGTGCACCGGTTCACCGTCGCTCTTTGTTCTGTGGTTCACCGTTTACCGACTTTGGTTTTGAATTTTGACAGATTTCAGTTTTTTTTTTGGACCCACACGAATAAATAGCCTATATCAAGTTGTATAAATAATAAATAATTAAAAATAAAATTGCTTTATATCAGGCATAATAAAAACCCATAAAAAAAACTTAAAGCCAATAACTGGGTCCTGGGTACACCACTTTCTATCGCTTCGGGTAAAAGTCGCTTTGTTATGTTTGTTATAAAATGTTGCCTTGGAAAATATTGCTGGTCACGTAGGTACAAGCAATATTTTACAAGGTTTATAAGGATTTCCTAGAGTTCCTGGAATAAAGGTGAACGCATATCTATCAGAGCCGAACGCGCCCAACGAAACAAATTTTAGAACTCTTTATTATTATAAAATTCTGTAAAACCTCGCACACCTGTCCGATTCGGAAGAATCGATAATCAAACGTTTTATGTATTTGCAAATATTATAATTTTCGCCAGACAGTACGCCACACGACCGTAGCAACGCGGTCTTCCGTTTAAAGTACTCCAACTAAATTGAACATTTATATCGCTGATTTATATTGTGAGACTGGCAATTAGGTAATGTGGTGATCTGTTTGAAGAAAAAAATTTATGTCACGCGTTCTTTGACATTTTACGCTTCGTCCATAATGACTGTTTCAATTATATAAATAAATTTTGAACGATTAGATAAACGTCAAATTCGCTGCGGAATCTTGAAGATTGCGGATCTGCATTTGGAAAAAAGCCAAAATTTTTTTAAAATCATTAAATTCTCAAAGCAAAGTGTTTTTTTATGTGTTAAACCTGTGATATTTTACAGAAGTGCGTACCTTTGTTCTCAAGTTTTCTTGTAGAGAATAAAAACCTACGTTATTCAGTCATTGCGTCGCGTACAAAAGTTGATGTTATTTAAAATGCAATGTTTTCGGGAATAATATTATTATATATATTCATTATGCTCTGTGCATCAAAAAATCAGAATTTCAATCGAGGTAAAATATTCAATAAGCCAGGCATCTAAAGTAAACAAGCACCTACCCACAATCTGGTCACTTACTACATAAATCTCTTTTTGCGTAGTCGTGAGTCCTGGTTGTTGACCAAAATTAAACAAGTTTTATTAGTACCTACTTAACAAGAATTTTTCTATTGGTATATATTATTACCTTAGTATTTAAATAAAATTCTTAATAAATGGAGTTTTAAAACATATTTTTACTTACTTAATTTGTGCATACTTGATGGTGGAAAGGTTCAGTCAGGGAGCCTAGAGTCTATGGAACTGTGCCTCGTAGATAGCAATTTGCTCACCCCCTAGTGTAAAGTGTAAAATGGACTCCTTTTCCGCACTTAGACTCTTATCTGGTCTGTTGTGCGTGAAGTCCTGGCTAATCTAGGCAACCTAACTCTACCCAGAAACTTCCCGAGAACTTCGCAGGCTTCCCGGAGTGACCTCACTGTTCCGAGGATTTGTTCACATTGAAGGGTTAGGTACTGCCTCTCATTCCAGGACTATGTGGGCAACCGTTTCTTCCTCACGTATAATGCACCAGATATAGAGTCTAAGTGCGGAAAAGGAGTCCACTTTACATTACCGTTTCTTCCGCCTTGAAACTGCCTCTCCCACTATAACATAGTACCTAAAATCATAACTGGAGAAATGTGGCTGTACTATGGGATCGGCTCCTGAATACACATCTGTATGCCCCTTCGGGAAAACGATGTGATGTTATAAAAATAAATAATAAAAATAAAAATATATTTATTTGTGAATTAATATTTGACAAAAAGTTTTTAGTTTAATAGCAATCTAGGATCAAGAGTACTTGTAAAGAATAATAAAACAAGCTTGAATTAGATGGGATTACTGGTTCCCATTGTCATTGACATTATTTCGATCAGAACACTCCGTGACATTGCTTTCCTGTTGCCATCATATTTCATACATTTTATATTACAATGATAATTTCAACTCAAATATTCACCAGCCCCTATATAAATATAAATTTATATTATATAGATATTCTTCCCAATTTTGGCAATGGTGACTGTCTATCACTGCTTCACAATGAGCTGGTTAGCACAGTGCAGTTTCGAAGACTTTTTTTTGTTCTGGTGCGAACATGTTGAAAAACATGCTAAACCCCATGTCATTCTAGACTAGGCCTGCAGGAAGCAGTCAAAGATTTATAAGGTTCAAACAGCAGCACCTAGCAACTAAATAATGTATAACCAAATGGTGAAAGTAAAGTAAAAAGAAATAGTGATTCCCAGTTACCATAATAAGTTGTCCACAAAAGGGAAAAATATTCTTATGATATTTTGCCGATGGTGACAATTGAGTATTTGAAAAAAAAAAAGAAATGTCGTATTTATCAAGTTATTTTGTAAGTTTAATGAAAATTATGTATTATCCGATTCAAAAATAACTTAAAATATATATTTTTAATTAGTTGTAAGCAATTCAAAATTGATAAAATTCCAATAAGAGTCACTTGATCACGAACGCGGTACGAGTAGTCGCCATGATTGTGACGTCATTATGTTATAGTTATGTATGGTACTTTATAACATTATGACGTCACTACAGGTCACGAGCTCGTTCGGGTACTATCGGCGTGTTTTCGGTACTGGATTAAAAATGTTTTTTTAATTTGATACTACTTTGTAATTATAGCGAATAAAACAAAACTAAAAATAATTTTGGTACGAATCTTATACCTATATGATCTTTCCATTTATGCCAAAAGAAAATAAAATTCAAATACTCAATTAGGAAGAAATAAAACCGTGTAAAAAGACAAGGTGACAATTTCCCTAATTTATTTATGGCGAATTAGCGAGAGATGAATAAGATTGAGGCTTTTGCCCAGCAGTGAGGCAGTACAGGCAAAAAAAGTTATAAAGTAATTTTATAATACACTAGCTTAAACCCCGCTACTTCGTTCTCGTGAGGAATCCAGGTATTTCTTTCTTATTCCTTCTCTCCGTTACAATGAGAATCTATGTAAGAAAATTCGGGTCTCTAGGACCAAAGTTTGGGCTGGACGCTGATGAGTGGGTGAGTCAGTCAGTCAGCCAGAGCTGAATTTTATATAGAGACTAGCTGTGCTCTGCGGTCTTACCCGCGTAGTTGCCGTTCCCGGGAGAATCTCGGGAATTCCGTGTTCCTTGGCTACATCACAAAATCAGAATGAAAACCTATGTGCAAAATTTCAGCTCTCTAGCAAGTAACAGAATACGAGACTACGTATAGAATGGACAATGTCATCTGCCCACCAATCGGACCTTGCCCACCCCGCGAGCGAGATTGAGCTCTCGACGAGCACTCCCTTGCGCGTGTACAAAACTCCATTGGTGCAGTGTCTGTGTTGTCGAATTTGAGTCGAGTGCCCGGGATGTGTCTCTAGGTCCATGGGTTGGGTCTGGGCGTTGAGGGTGTCAGTCAGGAAATTGATTTTTAAACTAGAAAGAAAATATATGTGCACCTAGTTCTAGATATATTTCTTACACTTCATAATGTGTTGAATTTTTATTTTTTATGAGTACCATAGTACTGCAAGTGGGAAAGAATCTTTTCATCATCAGCAGTGATTACCTATGAATCCTTATAATTTAACAAGTAGGTAGCAATCGTAGAAGCGTATGTCGCTAGTTAGTCGGCGCCGGCCTGACTGGCGTCGCGACGTCGCCGATTGCCCTCCTCCCTCATCCCTCCACTTTCCCAGACACTGCGCGTCAGTTCGCAGTTCTAACATCCCTACGATACAAGTACAACCCTTATGGGAGAAAGTTTATTACTTTACACCTTACTGAAGTTTGAATTGCTAGTGGTCAAAAATTGTAGGTACATATTTTTAGGTAGCCCTGGTTTCTAGTCACTGGTTGTGCCTTTACGTATTTTGAATGATTATAATTGGAAACGTGCTCTATGTCTACGAGACTTATGCAGGTAGATTAGTTCGTATAGTGGAGTGATAAAATAAATTAATAAGCCAGACCGAAATGCATTGAATCTTTACTAATTAACTGCTCGCGTGACCGTAGGTTCCTCTATGTAGCACAGAAATTTTGTTTGTGTATCACGTTAGTTCCACCATTTGCCGCAAGACTGGTGGTACGGTGGTAAAATTAATATATTATTTCAGCCCAAATAAAAATGTGTGACTAAAATAAAACCTGCCTGAAAAGTCATGACAGAAGAGAATGACGCGGACTGTGCTATAAGTGTTAAAACTGGTGAAAATGATGATGAGGATGAACATTCAGAGGTCGTAGATTCAGATCAAATTGATCGAGGAAGCAGTGCCAACACCAAAGACAATAGTGCCATAAAAAAAGAAGTAAATAGTGATGTAAGCGAGAAGGATGTAGAATTTGCCGATGCTGACGATAAAGCAACACTCAGATGGACGATTGAGGAAAACAGAATAAAAGTATCATGGAATCTCCCAGAGGGAGTCGCTACGTCGAAGGATTATATCGGAATATGTTACGCAGGTGAGTAGAGTTTCAGATAATTTGATAATTGATGTTAAAACTTTAAAACCCCCTGCATACTTTGCCAAATATTCTGCATTCTGCTTTAATTCGTGGTTGAAATAGTAAATTTGCACGAGGAAATCACTGAACATGCGAGTCTTTAACAACTCGTGTCACAGACCTGTATGTGAGTTAGTTTTCCAATGGAAATTCTAGGTAACACTATGATTATAATATGCCGGCGTATCGTTTAAAATTAAAATTTGACATGAGACACTAATTTGGTGCGCCTACATGTCAAATTAGTGTCATTTTAATGCACTTTTTTGCATAAAAAATTAGATAAGTTTTTTCATCTTGGGTACTACAAACTAATTGTTGTCAACTGAATGTTTTCCCATTATACACATCCAGTCGTCAATGGTTAATGTCTTATAGAATATAGAGATATATATATGCATAAGTTTGGCAAAAGGCTCGCACCCTATTACATGGGACCAATAACATACTGGCGAAATGTGGGTGTATCTACTATGGGACTGAGTCCTGGGTACACCTATGCCTAACCCTTCGGGAAAAAGGCGTGAATGTATGTTATGTTTATGTTATAAGTTTTGTTTATTTTTAATCAATGAGAATTTAAGTGTCACTTATGTCTATATTTCTTAGCTCGATTGTAAATGTATAGCAAATAGCAACTGACGTTGTTACTGGTCCGAGGCACACTGCATTAATTGACAGCAGGAAACGAGCTCACTGCTGGCTACCCACCGGACGGAGATACTATCTCCATTTACGGGCCCAATCACCAATCTCGCAGCCGTACAACAAAACTACGCAAACCCAAGTACTGCTTGCTATCTTCTTTCTAAAAAAAACATGTTGAGAGAATTTCCTTCGCAGTCGCAACAATCAAAAATATCTTCCAGTTATCTAGGAATGAATATATTCAATCCAAAATTCAACCAATAAACATCCACTCAAACAATTCGCTGGGAAATGCAATACACGCCTACGAGGCCATTTAATTATGCGCGCCATAACCTGTTCTTAGAGTCCAATTACAAATGGATTCCACTTTTATATTTCCTTAAATTGGCAATGAGCTAACGAGTTCAATATTGAGATTGGTGGTGAATGGTGACGTAATAATACCAATCGAATTAAGTGTTGTTCGCTGTGAATAGTTTAAGATCTATTTACGCTTGGTGTTGTTGGATCATCTTATCCTATTCAAATTACTGGTATCATAACACCGCGCAGCACGTGCTGCAATAATGCCAGCGGTGTGCTGGATAGCTATTACATAAACCGCCGCTGTTACTTATGAGTGCCTTTCACCTACCGGTGTCTGCAATTTTCTGATGCTGCGAAGCGATTATTGCTGTAAAACCGCCGCCGCAACGGGATTTGCGGTGACAGACTCCGCTAATGTCTAGTCATGTCTAGCGCGCCGCGGGCCTAGCTTGCTTCTTGTTCCTGATTGCATGCTAATGGAGATTATAAAAACAATCAAGCCAATATTTTTAAATACTTTGCCCTACCTACCAATATCTTCATTTCGCTTAATTTCGAAGTCGTCCTCGTTCTTACAATTCTGAATTCTGTCTCGAATTTCTCCGGACTTTCCCTTCAGCATTTAAATATTGTGTCGTGTGTATTACCGGTTGCATTGCAAAAGGGTTTATTTTACCGTACTGTTTGCTGTCGTTATATTTGCGGCAATAAACTTTACCGCTCGCGGTTAGTTAGCACCAATCTATTGTGCCATCTGTATGGTCGTTAAGATGTTGCAATTAGCCGTTCTGTTAAGTGGTCGTATGTTCTAGTATTGATTACTTGGAATTTGGCGTATGATCGTGTAGTACAGGTTCTGATAGGTCACGCGGGTCAGGCAGCACGGTGCGTGCGGCACATGAATGGCCCGCGGCCTAGCCGTTCAGCAGTCAGCAGCGCTGGGTCTGCCCCGCACACCTCTGCCCCGCCACTCGGTTTGTGAATGAAGCCCCCACCGGCGCGTGCCGCGGTCTCGTTCAGTCGCGATCTACCGTCGCGCCAACACGCGAGCGCATGTTCCTACGTACAGTTTTGACGTTTTAAAATCTCTAATCACAAGTTGTGGTATTGTATCACTACGGACTTTACGGACAGTTGAAATTGTGATTTTTTTCTCTACTGTTGACTTTATTGGATCAGTTTTCGTGGGAAACCCGGTGGCTGTACTCGCTAAAAGAAAACCAGCTTTCGGGAAAGCCGCCAGCTGTAGACACCGTTTGACGTATAAGGTGAGTAAGCAAAGCTTAATATTTCATTTAGAAAATTAGGCTTCGTGCCTAGATTCTGTGACACGTAGGCTACATGGTCCTCGAAGTAAAAATACGGCAGTGGGTTGTGTTGTAGGTGGTGCCCACGTTAATCCGATATGGTAGGTGTAGTACACCGTCGTGTCATCTCTGTATCTAGCACATTATTACTCGTTATGTTAGACGTAACATTGTAAAACGATATGTGGATATTTAGGTACACCTACGGCCGAGGTTTGTTGGCTATTTGCTCCATTATAACTATCATTCTAGTCCTCGCCCTGACCGCAGGAAACATAAATAGTAGTCCTCTATGATATTTTTTGTTATCATATTACTTAATAACTGATACCATATTCTTAATCTAAATAATTTATTCCATAAACAAGTATTGAAGCTGCTTATCCAAGGTTATCATCACATTCAACAAGACTAGACAGATGCGTTCCGTTGTTATTTAAATTTTTCGTTGTTTGAAAAAAATGGTCAGATTTTAGGCGCCATTGCAACAATGGTTCTCTTCGAGAGGCGTTAAACGGGTTCTACCTGAGACCAATTCTCGCCAATTTTTTCTCGATGGTCACAAAACGTTCACGTCGTGTTCAAATTGATGAGCCCCTATTGTTTGGTCGGCGATATCGATCGTTCCCTATAGAACGTTTTAAAAATTTATTTCTATTGGTGCCAAGTGTCAACTAACCACTAAAGATGGTGTGAGGGCATCGTGCCATCTGACATTCTAATAAAAAACAACGTTTCTACTTTCGAATCCATTGAAGGTGCGCGTTTAAACTTTCTTGGTAACCGACGTTAGATCGTAAACTCCACCGAAGTCCGGTGGGGCTAATAAAACAGCCATCCATCATGAGAGGCCACCAGCGGATATTAAATTGACACGCCTCACTCCGGCCACTCCATATCATTCCATTACTGTGTTATTATTTGCTGTATGAGCTCTAACAGCTTACTCCTTGCTCGCATCGTCAGTAATGAGTGCAAAAAGTTAAATGACTTCAGTAATAAACTTCGACTCGAATACAGACTGATATTCTCTAATAGCAATTTTATACAAGTATAAGTTCTTCCATTGGCTAGTATCGTAATTGCATTCAATGCAGGAATAATTGAGGAAGTCTAGGTATAGGAATGCGATGTAATCTTATAGAATGCTGTAACTTAGATATCTACGTAGGTTTATTAACAAACTGATTGCGGAAACTCCGGTGTAGTCTAGAGTCTAGTGTGTAAATACTTAATTTTTTATTAAAATTAATGGTTCCTAATCTTGTAAAAAAATTCAAATATTATGTTTTCGATTCACTCTATATTGATTTATTATATTTTTTGATCTTATTATATTTTTCTTTTATCAGAAGTCAGAATTACATCCAAATAAAAAAATAATTATTGATCTATAGGTAGTAAATTTCGCTTTTTATATACATTTAGTTAAGTTTTTACTTCAGTTACCTAATTGAATACCTAAACACCTGGTCTTAAATAAATCTTAATGTCCCAGCCTTTCCCACAATTATTGTATCAAATATGTATATGAAACAACAAATTTTATGAAAAAAAACTTTGATCACGCTGTGATGAGAGGCAGCCTCGTAAATAATATTTATAAGTCAGAACATTTTGCCGGCGGATTCTTTACAGTAAATAAGTTCTTATTGCAAACATTTCATTGAACTTTCCGCTGGTATGATTGTACATACATTGTATTGTATTTCTCACGGAGTTTTTGACTCACATCACCATTACTCAAATGCTGTGTTGAGAAATAAGCCGTCGAGACGATTTCTCACGAGGTCACTCAATTAAAAACGGGCAGGACGCAGGGTGTTCGCTAAATCTTAACGCGAGGATTGTCTTTGGCAAATTTCGATCATTGACCTGCTTTATGCTTTTCAGTATTTGCCTGCAGTAACGATAGTATAGCATGAGAACTGATGACTGAAGACAACTTTTATTTTAAATTTTTAATACGAGGTTCTTGTGAGGAAGGAGAATGCATCCACATCTGCTGTTGTTTTGTTACTTATTTTTGTTCTGTGGATAACGCCCGCCATGCTATCCCAGCTGGCACCTATCTGACCGTACAGCAACGCAGTGTAAAGCTTTCTTCCGCTTCAGCTACAGCTACACGCTCGTTAAAGCAAATTACTCCTCGACACGTCGTAAAGACATTAACTTCACACTCCAAGAGGTAGTGTATTGTTGCCGAGTGAAAAACATACAGAGGAAACTATAAATTATGTTCGAAGTTTATACGATCGCCGGTAATGGGCTCTGCGCTCGCGATCGCGACGTCATCTCCCACTCTAGACTCAGGAGGTACGAGTATTTCAATCATAATTCACCATGTTACTGTCAGCCTTGAATTGAATATGCATTTAACATGTTTGGTTTTGAAGAAGCATTTCTATAGAATTGACAATATCTTTGTTCCCTTTTATCCCGTTCTTAAGTATAGTATGCCTACCTAATACCAACAAGGTTACCTACAAACGAGCTATATGAATTACCACGTTTCTGATCTCCCTAAAACATTGCACAGTTATTCACGTATTCAAATACGCAATCCCATTTGTTGTCAACTACCATAAATACAGCACACAAAAAATCGGAAGTGCTTACAATCGGAACAAAGACTCGGTTGACTTTAGAGCGGTTATTAATAATTGTCCCTTCCGGAGCAACCCTGCAGTAAGGGTAGAATGCGTTCAAGCGAAAACGGAAGTAGCATACGTCCGCCATACCCTAGTTCTGTAATTGGCGGCACGGGCTGCGCTTCCGGTTTTTTAAGGATGCTAAAAATAAACACTCTTAAAAGAATATATTTATTATTCCTATATTATATTAATCAAGAGTATACTTATAGAAAACTACTAATGAAGTAGCTACGTAGATTTTTTTTCAGCCAAACAAATATGTTAAGTGTTAATTTATATCAGTGATCAGTAAAGTATTTGAATGTACCCAGTACCCGGAAGGTCTATCATTATAATGAGCTTCGAAATCAATAAACTCTTTCTAAACCGGCAGCGAGTTACTTTGTTTACCAGTCCGATTGCGTCATTGTTTTCAATACTTTCGTCGGAATTTTGGAAACGTGCTGTTGGATTATTTTTGGTTCAATACAATGTCATAATCTGACACGTGGATTCCTTCATCTGTGAACTGCGAAAGTTACTTTGGGGGCTGATTCTAAGCGAATTTGGCTCCTCTACAACTTCATCAATCATAAGTGATATTGCGTCTCTGTTTAGGTACTAAGCAAATAGTTGTGTGCATGAGATGTCATAGACATTCATTATTCTATTATAGCCTGCGCCATTAACAAGTGAGGCTGTTCCTAACAGAGGACGCCAAGGACGCCGTAAGCCGGTCAATGGAGTCACGTTTCTAGCTACCGTGTTTCTCCTTAGAAAAACGTGACCAACCATAAACTTGACCGAATTTTGCGTAGTCGTATTCTGTGATGTTTTTTATCTGTCGTAAAGAGATTAGTGAAGGGTGGAGGTGCTAATGGATGTGTATATGCACATCCGGTCGAATAGGGTCCGTTAATTGGTCCGCGTAAAAGGGATATCATGTATCTGCCCCCGCGCCTGGCCTCGGCTTCCTGTCTACGACATCGGGTGACAGGTCGAGATCGTGGGCTCCATTCACTCTAAAGAAAATATTTTATAAATACCACTTTTCCAATTAAACGTGGATACTTTATCGTCTTGTCAAATTTTGTCTTCCTTCGATCAACAGTCACGACTCGGTAATTTTATGACTCCGTGATCCCATATCGTTTAAGAAGGGTCCATAATGGCCTTTTAAATCTTAAGTGTATTTCATAAATTGCATGTAAAGGCTTAATGACCAAAATAATTAAAAACTCAGCCGTGCCTCAGAACCAGTTCTGAGAAGGTTTTTGTTTATGATCTTGAGAGTCATTGTTTTTTGTGCAGATATTAATGTGAATATCCGTTTTCATTACCTATCCTTTATAATATTATTTTTTATCCGTTGAGATTTAACTTATAATATAATAAATAATAACGTATAATAGTGACTTGTTGTTGTTTTATATAAATAAAAAAACGAAAGATAATTTAAGGACCAATTAAAATACATCCTATGTAACAATGAATGTTCATTGTTTCAATAATAATTATATTATACGATATATTATGCGATAAACATTATGTGAACAGTTAAGACATACTGCTGGCTGGTTCTCATAGAGTTTCTGGACTGTGACCACTGACCATGCATGCACACTTCTATTGCATGCGCATGCAATATATGGTCGGTTATTCGCGAAGCGGTGCCTTTGCCTTTCTATAATCTATAGCTTGGAATATATCTACACGAAGTTGTTTCATGAAATCTCTTGGTTGTTAAGAGTAATTCGTGGGAAGTCTCATAATATGTGAATTTATGGTATGTAACGGGTGGTTAGTGGTTAGAAGTTACATGGTAGAATGCGCATTCTACCATGTAACTTCTAACCACTAACCACCCGTTACATACCATAAATTCACATATTATGAGACTTCCCACGAATTACTCTTAACAACCAAGAGATTTCATGAAACAACTTCGTGTAGATATATTCCAAGCTATAGATTATAGAAAGGCAAAGGCACCGCTTCGCGAATAACCGAACAATAGCGTTTGTTCCTAGAAACAAAGAATGGGGACGTTAGGCATGGTGAATGGGAAAGATAGTACTCATCGGCGGAAACAATAGGTGTTAACTTGCAGTTAGCGACTGCGACAGAGGATGTGAACTGATTACTGATAGCGAGAATGGTTTACGCTACATTTAATAATATGACTGCCTCGGTGGCGTAGAGGGCGCATGTTCGACTGCCAATCAAGAGGTCCTGGGTTCGATCCCCAGGTCAGGCAGTGTTAAATATTATAAATTCAAAATATTGGATTTTTCCATTAGGAGTTATCTCAATAACTGCCTGAACTCTGGAACTGTGCCCGGTAGATGGCAATAGGCTCGCCCCCTATTACATGGGACCAATAACATACTGGCGAAATGTGGGTGTATCTATGGGACTAAGTCCTGGGTGCACCTCTGCCTACCCCTTCGGGAAAAAGGCGTGAATGTATGTTATGTTATGTTTTTAATAATATGTGGGTACATACATGCCTTTGGTAAACGGAAAGCTTCTAACACCTAATAATTAGGTGGAAAGATATGAGCCAGTGCAGTTCCGCACGTTGTTGAAATATGATAGACTAGCTGTGACCCGCGGTTTCACCCGCGTAGTCTTCGTTCCCGTGGGAATATCGGGATAAAAAGTACCCTATGTGTTATTCCAGGGTCTAAGCTACTTACGTACCAAATTTCAGCCCAATCGGTTCAGTAGTTTTGGCGTGAAAGAGTAACAAACATCCATACATACATCCATATATAGTATTAGGATTAGGATGAGCTTTTTGCTATATAACAATTCTCCTTCAGTTGTTGGATAATCGTTACTGTTTATATTCCGTCGAGTATGTAAATAGTGGCCGTTGTGCTGATACTGATAGGAACCAGTTTGTTTTCGTTACTATATCATTTACTCATGCATAGACAATAACCGTCGATAGCTTGTTTACATTCAGCTCTTCATTGTCTTATTACCTATACCTACTAAGCATTCATTCACAACAATAATAATTTATTATGTATTCAATTATATTTTTTATCCGCTTCATAGAATTAAAATTTCTCGATCGTTCTATGACTTGCGGCATAGATTGCCTTTAATTAATATCAATTAACTACCGGTTTACGTGTTTTTTGTATCAGTCTGCGTGTTATTGCTCATGTCGGTTGGGAAGCAACATTTTATTTGACTAGACTTTTATACTACAGTTTTTATAAGTCAAGATCGTATCTGCTTGATTTACTTCGCTATAATTTTGATTGTGCAAAAGATGAGTGATGTGAAGAAACAGATATAAAGCAACGTCTTTAGTATTCAGCGGAACTGTTGCGGATCACATCAACTATGACAGCACCATTGAAAAACAGTAGGAATTGAAAGTGTATTTGAATCACGTGGATTTTCTGATGTCTTCATATAGTCGACGCTGTTGGCTTTCCAGAAGCCTAGGATAAAATAAAATAAATCCAAAAGCTCACACACAAATGTTTGCTTTTGGATATTTAATAGAATGATATATCTATACTAGCACCACTGCTTCGGTGGCGTAGTGGCCGCGAGCTGGACTGCCGACCATGAGGTCCCGGGTTCAATCCGGTAAGGCAGTGTTATTATTGGATTTTTCCATTAGGAATTATCTCAATGACAGCTCGGAGTTTGGAACTGAGCCCGGTTGATGGTAATAGGCCCGCTCCTTATTACATGGGCCAAAAACATACTGGCGAAATGTGGGTTTACCTACTATGGGTTATGGGACTGAGTCCCCTGAGTCCTGGGTACACCTCTGCCTACCAAAAAAACCTACGAAAAAGGCGTGATGTGCATGCTTTGTTTTGTAATAAATTACGAACAAAATTATATACACTTCATACAAGAACAAGTATTAAGTATATATTAATATACTAGTATATTAAGTATTATACAAGTAGTTGTAAGTTATAACCGGTATGGTTAATTTATTAGGGAGAGTGGTTAGGTTCCGGTTGCGGTTATAGCAGGAAGCCCGCAGGATATATCGGAATTAGAATCGCGAGCCTGTCGTAGCGACTTGGACTATTTCATCTCATTTCCCTTGTCTGGCACTTTACAATGCACGGTGTAAATAGTAGCCCTGTGTAAATTACATCTGGGATGTAGGTACATTACATAAATATTACAACCGAGTTACTTACATCATTTAATCGTCTGTATGTTGTATACCGCCTTATTTTAGTTAGGCATACGTGTATCTATTATCGTGTTTCGAGTAGTACACTCACAATTTAGCAGTTGTTTGAAGTCTTTCTGACTTCAAACACCTAGGGTACTACTAGGGGGCGAGCCTATTGTCATCAACCGCGATTAAGTCCTGAATGCTATTGAGAATTTGCCGCATACGTGCGAACTGTGAATGATCTCCCTGCTGCGGTCTTCCCGTTGAGCTCTTCAAAAGGAGAGTTATTAGAGTCTTGAGGGGTTGGCAACATACTGGAAATATCCCTGGTGTTACAGGATGCATTGGTGGCGGTAACCGCTCATCATCAGACGGCCCGTCTACTTGTTTGCCACCTATGGCATAGAAAATTCAAATGGATAATCAAATACCAGTTTGCCCGAGCTGTGAATCGAACACAGAATCTCATGCTCGACAGTCACTTGCGATCACTAGACCACAGAGGCAGTCGTCACAAGAACAAAATAAATATTGTCACGAAGAAGTGATAAAACTCTACGTCTACCTAATATCTAAGTATCCATTGCAACAATCAAACATGATAGGTTTTCAACGTAAATTAATCGATATACATCATTAAATTTATCTATCTCGACGACTCAGTCATTTTAAAATCAGCATGTCGTTTTATTTTCGATGTTTCTTGTTGTCCGGCCAACGGAAGTCATTATGCGTTTTCCGCTGCGCGATGTACTGGTGCCCTGTAAAAATATATTCATTTAATCAGCGATCAACAGAACACTTGTGGGTTTTTCCGCGGGATCAACGTTTGACATCAATTTCACGATTCAACGATTCAGGGTTCTCTCGGAATAACTTAAATATGCACATGCTAAGAAGTTCTAGAAAAATTTACAGGAATATTTTTATTTGTTGAAGTATCTATTGGGTTTACCTGCAACGCGATTAGCTAGATAGCAAGGATTTAGGAAGGGCTTTTGAGCTCGAGCTCTTGCAACACTCGCGGGGGCATGTGACAAATATTGACTCTGTAAATGTTTGAGAAGTAGAAAAAGCACGTTCGTCTGTTGTGCCTACTACGTGCATCACTGCACCATTGGTGGTGCGGCGGCGGCCATAGATGATAAACCTCGGCTGTAAAACGCCGAGATAACACGCAGTGTTTGCACACAACAAATCATGTTTGCTTACTTTATGTCCTGAGGATAGCTGCTGGTGTACTCTGGTACGGATCACTAATACTTGGCTGCATGCAACCTCACGTTCTATTTGCATTGGTTTATGGTTATGCAGTTACAGTTGTTTGCACATGGGCTTACTGATTTTTATCTGTCATTTTTATTCGAATTTAATTTATATTGATTTTCAAATTTTAATTCATTTCACTTTAACTTCCTCTAAACATAAATAGGTCCTCAAACGTGTGAGAGTCATCATTTAACAAAATTAACTAGATGGTATTTGAGTTTGGCAACACATTTAGCATCCGTAAACAACAACCGTCAAGGCCGACAATGTTTACGCTCTCGCTTCTCCTAGAACTAATACTATTTGATGAACACATCGACAGAACAAACTGAAAGTAAATTGCGTTGCTGCATATATTTTTATTGTTTTGTTTATGATAACGCTCAGGCGCAGTTGAGATAAAAGTGTGTGTCCTTGAATTAATGAGTGGTTCTGATTAGAATTGTGTTCTGTCTGTATAAATTCCCAGAATTCCGCAGTATTATTCTCTTTTCCGTGTTTATATAGTTATATGTATTGAAGTTTAAAAGGAGAAGATTAGAATATTAATAAAAGCTTTATTTAGAATTTGAGGTCTCTGCAATCAGAAGCCAGAAGTTAACCTAGTAGGCATCTAAATTACAAAAGAACCAATCAAGAAACTCAACGCTTAGCTGCTTACTAAAGTATCATCGTCGCGTCGTGGCCTCGGTACGTAATAAGCGTACTGATACTGCAATAAGTCGCGATTTAGTCCCAAGCTGCGAATTGCCAACGGAAATCAAAGGCAGTAATGAGCTTCGGATGTCGCTCACCTATTGTGCTCAGCTAATAGATATTGACTTCCTTAGTTTTGCTACTGTTGGCCACAACGCAACACCGTCTATAATGAGGCATTGTTCACGTCTCAAGAGTCTCAGCGTTCGATTTAGTTTTAAGACGCAGATAAAATCTGTAGATAATTTGCTTTAATCCATGATAACTGTGCCCTCCAATGAATGAGATCAACACTAACGGCAAATTTTCGGTTGCGTATTCAGGTAGACGTTACTCGACGGATTTAATGAAACTAAAACACTGTTTCGCCAATGCTTTGAGGCATTTGATCATTGGTTGATAAACAGGACAGCTACTCGTATGCCAGGAATCGATTCTTCCGAATGAGGGGCAGAAATGTTAAGTCGTGGAATCCGCCCCACCGAGTCAATTTAGTGAGGCATATTCCACGACATAATTTATAGCAATCCACTATGCCCCACCAGTGGAGCGGCTTGGTGGGGCAAAGTGGAACAATCCAAAATAAGAGCATCGCACCGTGGTAAATCACAAATCACGACGATCTGTGATTTTCAAGCATTACAAATAAATGTACACTACCGCTGACTTCTCGGTGGACAGTGCTGTGGAGAAAATTTTAACCCTTTATTTTATTTAACAAGAATCACGACCAGGAGTTTTCGTTGAGAAATGGTTGACCGGTTACATCCGCACATTTCTGGCTCATCGTTCCGTAGCTTGCCTGAGAACGGATGTTTCTCTACTGATACCGAGCTACCTTTGACTTGTTCTCCAGTATGGCAATTATCATGGGAAAACGACGGCCAGGGCTAGCTACCAGCGATACTTTTGGTTCCATTATACACAAGAAGGTTTGTAGAGTACACAAATACTTAGATACAAAGCAAATAAAACACAAGTAGATGTGGTACATGTGAAGGGCCGCATAATTAGTTCGAACTGTAATCCCTAGTCCGCACGCGCGAGCACGCAACACTTAAGTGGGTTAACATGTCGACCCCAACTGTCCAAAGCAGACCTTACCCTGGATAAAAATAATAAATAACAAACATAGAGATAGATACAAGTAATAAAATTCCAAATAGTTGTTTTAATGAATGGTGGAGCAAATCCAGTTTCAATATTATTATCGTCCTTGATATGGGTGGACTCGTTTCATTTCCTGTTACGAGCCGAATTGTAAAGGCAAAGCACGTCATTCATTCAAACGCAATCGAAGGATTGTGAATGAGATGTTTACCGCGTACAAACTACGTACCTATACAAGACTAGATTACCTCTTGTAATTAAATACATAGGAATCCTAAACATCGAATTTATATTTTAAGTATTATCGGACGTCAATTACCTTCTGATTTTCCGGTTTCTTGCGAGCACAGGAAGATTTTAACGGATTTATGCTAAATCACTTTTTTCTGATGGTCTAGTTATATTACTCGTATTTCATTCTTGGATAATTAGTCGTGAATATGGATGACGGTAACTGAGTGGACAGGCTAGTCGCGGACAGTGTGGACGAGGGCCGAGGGTCGTCCTCGCCTCGCCAAGGCCAGCGGGTTCGTTAAGGCTATTCATGGATGCCTGCGTCCTCCCACTCCCGCGGCGCAGGATATTCTCTTTCGCCATGAGCTATGCTGTGCGATTGATCAATTTGCTTTTTTAAATCGAAGCAAAAAGTCACCACGCATTTGTAATTCACCGGATGCACTAACGAGTGTAATTTTTTAAACCCCACTGTGCGGCATTAGTTTGTTTTTGTTCTGTACGTTTCCGCCAATATTTTATACATAACAACATTTTGTCGCTACTTCACTATCCATTAGAGCTTATTAGATTCCATTAAGAGGATCCGCAACAAATTAAACTGCCTTCCCGCTCCCCATTGAACATTCCATAAGAGAGAAGTCACCATAAAATATTCGTATCTAACGCCTGCTTTCAACATCTTGTTTGCAGTTTCCTTCTTGTTAGCCGGCTGAATAGACGTTTATAAACAGGAGATGAGGCTTTTGATCTCAAAAGAAACTTGTACTGGACATGTTCTATGTATGATCTATGGGTGTATGTGGCTGACATTTAGATTTCTAATACTGGGTACGGGGTACTTCGGGGACTTGTTTACTTGACAGATTCTAGACTCTTAAGTCTTTCACTACTTATTTTAATAACATGTTTTTACTTTAGGTTTTTATTTTTATAGGTACTTAACTCTGTAGGTATACCTAATACGTAATATTATGTCTTTATCTATACTAATATAATAAAGAGATATACTTTGTTTTTTTGTTTTTAACGAATAGGCTCCGAAACTACTGGACCGATTTTAAAAATTCTTTCACTTATGGATAGCTTAATTCAGTGTGAGTTACATAGGCTATATGAGATTTTGAAAAAAAATAGGGATCCGTAAGAAAACTGCAATATTGTGAACCATGGTGTCACATATTATAATTACCATATTCATAAATTTGCGTGCGCTGTGAAATCCATTGATGGTAGAATAATATAATGTACTAGGGGTTTGTAGTACTTATCAATATCTACAAAATAGTCCACGGAAATTTTATCCATCTATTTTGGTTAAGTCACAATAATCGAAACAGACATTATAATATGCATGCGCTGTGAAAAGTATTGGTGGTAGAATAAGGTAATATACTAGAGGTTTGTAGTAATTATCAAAACCTACAAAACAGTATATATAGATTATATCCATTTTTTTTGGTTTAGTCACAATAATCGAAGCAGTGATGATTTTTGATGCGGTGTAAATACTATTGGTGGTAGATTAAAGTAATGTACTAGGGGTTTGTAGTAATTATCAATACCTACAAAACAGTATACATAGATTATATCCATCTTTTCTTGTTTAGTCACAATAATCGAAGCAGTGATTATTTCTCATGCGGTGTAAATACTATTGGTGGTAGATTAAAGTAATGTACTAGGGGTTTGTAGTATTTACCAATATCTACAAAATAGTCTACGGACATTATATCCATCTATTTTGGTTTAGTCACAATAATCGAAAGTCATTATATGCATGCGCTGTGGAAAAGTATTGGTGGTAGAATAAAGTAATGTACTAGGGGTTTGTAGTACTTATCAATATCTTCAAAATAGCCCACGATTAATATATACGTACATGTGTTAAGGTTTGGTCATTGTAACAGAAATAGTCATTTATTTGCGTGCGCTGCGTAAACCATTAGGGTTATATCTATTAAAATACAATGTATCACGAATTTACTCCTGTTAAACGTTCACTATACCGGGTGTGAAACCGGGGCGGGCCGCTAGTATTGTTATAAAATTACATAATCAGTTCAATAGTTTGAAACGAAAATGTGCTTCAATGAATAAAAATATCCTTGGATATTATGCAACTTGTCAACCTTTGTAGGCCAAATTCCGAAACGGTCTAAGGATAATATCTTTATTCTTACAACTATGGGACTGAAGTGGGAGGAAATGAATGATGAATCACCTTGCGATATAAACCGATATCAGAGGAACTGGTGCGTATTTCGGACGTGCAGTGAGCAATTCGTCATGATTTGCGTATGTAAATCGATGAAGTTCGGTTGTGCGGGTGTAACGGTATTTTCGTCGGCTCACGACAGGAAAGCGGATGCTATAAACACACTTTCAGGCATGTAACCACCGTGGAATACCTATATTCCCTTTAGATCAGGCTTCAGGTACAATAGAAATAGACGATGTCAACGGGAAGCGGCGGTCGGTTGATGGAGTAATATTTGCAATAACATAATAATTAGAAGTAGGGTATAATATTTTAGGTGCGGATTTTATTACGAACGCATGCATGTTGTATACTCTATTCTCTGCCTCTTCGCTTGATATTGGATGTGTGTGCTTATCCAATTTATCCAATATCAACGTACTGACAGCCGTTTTAGAGAGACATTCCTATTTCCTAAAGGCTTTCGCCCCCGTAGCGTTTGCCGCCTACGCTCGCCCCCGTCGCGTCGCCTCTATGTTCGAACCACCCTACGCATCGACCCGATTATAAAAAAGCCTCCAGCGTTATTATTGTCAACTGCATAATACACTTTGCATCACAATATTTTACATATAAAGCCAGAAATTCTGAAACTTGTTTGATATGTGCTGTCACTCCCACATCGAGATTTATCAATCAAGAAGGATCGATTGAATGGGATCAATAATATGGATAATATGGTGTATGTGGTGGGCGATCGGTCGTCGAACTGCGCGGGCGCAAGTTGCGGTGGTGCGCTCTAATTCGATAAATACGTTTTGACGACAATCCACTGCGCACCGGCGGACGACAACATAATCTATGATGCTATTACGGCGGCTTACTCGATGAATATGCAAGTAATATGTATGAACAGATTTCTCCTTCCCCTCGAGATTTTAATTTCAAGATGGTTTATTATGGTCCTGTATTATCTAGCCAAACATCAATATTATTTGGTATAAGTAGTACCTAAGGCCTCCGGCCACCGGCCATAAGTCTGACATAAACTCTAACATTGATGTCAGAAGTTTCACATATCTCAGAGTTAATAATAATGTTTGGAGACGAAACTTTGAATCATCGCTTGTGGCTCGTGAGACTTGGAAGGTTGTGGAAGGTTCAAAAAGTATATTATATAGGAAATTGATATACATTTTATGGAGAGTGTTTGGTTAACATTGTCTTTTAACCGATACCGGATCAGCAAGGATGGTGCGAGTCACCTTGAATGCCGGATGCCGTCGGCTCGAGCGCTCCGTCGAAGGAGCTATCGGCCGTCAATCGTGTGAGCGTCTCGCTATAATATATTACATACGTCTGTCTGTTTGTCTCTGCGGCTGCTAGGGTCGTTTTTATTTTACGACCATCTACGTCCGTTGCGAGACTCCCTGCTCAAGGTTGACGGTACTTGCACTTCATAGGCCAGTGCGACCGGTCGGTGCATTCCATTAGAATTGTATAAATATACTGAGAGCAGACATAAAACAAATCTTGATGGCGTTGTTTCGAGTAAAAATCATCTCTTGCCTTTTGAGTCCACAGCGGAAACGGATATACCCATGTAGCGTATTCGTGGGCGACACGACACCTACTCTTCAAGTGACCGCTCTCAGCACGAGCAACAGCAAATCCATTATCAATTTCTATCAAGTACGTCTGTCTCATCACTCCACTCGGCTTGTTTAATTTTTATTTATTTTCGTTCATTGTAATTTAACGCTTATGATATGTAATAAATATAATTACTATCGTCACAATCTGACTCAGGTCTATGAAGTTAATTATAGGTACCTGTAGAAGTCAGGTATACTAAGATCATGTTTATTACAAAGTTTAAAACGTGTTCTAAACCTATCAATTCGAATATCCTACTGTCATTGATAACTAAAGTACAGTCATAAGAAAATCAATGTTATAACGTTAATCGTCACACATACAAAATGAAAATACACAGATACGAAGAAATAGGGATTAATTTTCCACTCAATTGTTTGTGCTTGGCTCTGGATCTGGCCTTTATTAGCGCGTAAACATATTTGGTTAAAAAAAACCTTTACAGTTTCTTCGTATTTATGAAAATTGTAATAAAGTAGTTTTTAGGTTATGTTAATATATTTTTATAGGTTATGTTAATATATTTTTAAATAGCAAAAAAAACCATACGGTTTTCTTTAACAAAATATGTTTTCACGCAAGTAAAGGCCAGATTCAGAGCCAACCACAAATAATTGAGTGGATAATTATTACCTATTTCTTCATATCTGTTTATTTTCATTTTGTATGGGTGACGTTTTAGCCTTAAGCCTGCCTTAGATGTGGCTATAGTTTTACCAGTTCTTCTATGATAAATGTAGGGGACTTAGTTAATTTAACGGTTGGTGTTATCTCGATAGGTTAATTGGGGGTACCTTGTAACATTAAATATAAGGCCTAATTTTGTTTGATATGTCAAATTTAGAGAATCCCTTTGATGTACAACAGGAATATCGACAAAGACGGATGTCCGGTGCCGGTCAGGATTTATTTCACACAAGTTCCACGGCTGCATGCGTTTGTAAGAGAAGATTATTACTTAATTTTTTCTGAAATATAAGCCGTATTGTGAGCGTTGCATAAATATATCTACTTCTTATACTCATCTATAGCCTGTCTTTTTAAACCATTTAGACACGCCTGTTGAAGGGAGGTATAAAAGTGTTTACTTTGAGAATTAACAACTTTGCATCGCATCAATCATAGAACAGAGTAGGAAACGAGGGTAGAGTTTGAGCAGTAACAAAAATCCTTCCGGTCCTTTTGATATTATGGCAGATAAGCGGTGTACGCGCATTTCAAAGGGCTAGTGTGTTTGTTTGTCCGTGCTCGGAAAATATTATTTGTTGCGCGAGTGTGTGATTTCAACCTTTTGTATTTGTTTGTGCTGACGTAGGGCTTTGAATAATCGTATTATTCATGTGCATCCTGACTCCGGAAATACATTTCGTTCAATTTTATTGCCATTTTCGGGTCATTTCAATTTATTAATATAAGCTGTGGTTTTATGTAATTTGGTGTATATTTATTCACTAAGCTCTTGTAAGCTATTTGCAACGGTCATTTTGCTATGTCTTGTGCATTAGAATAGTAGCTATGTATGGATACCGTTATCGCATTTATTAACTAGGCATTTGGCGAAGGCGCGGGTCTAAGTTTTGCATACAATGCCCATGTCGGCCGCGCTTGCGCAACCAGCGGTCAGCGGGCCGGATGTGACGACGCCGCCGCGGCTGCGCCCGCGCCGCTTCGTGAGTCGAAAAATGCGCCCTCATAACTCGTATCTTCTGTTCGTATAATATGTTACTTAGGGCTCAATGTGGTAGCGACCGCTGTCGGCCTGGTTGGCTTAATTAAAAATATTTTTAGACTCCTTCGAATTCTGCACCAGAAAGCTCTTCATAGAGGCGAGAGTATAGGATAATAACATCACATCCCAGTAGGTACTTGCAAGTAATAATCAAATCAGTTGACTATTTAATAATTAAAAATAAATACTTTAATTACTAACAACGATCCTAAACTTTCGTAAAATGATATTTTAGCTTTTTAAGTACCTGATTAATTATAAAATTGCCGCGTAGGCACTCAAAATATTAGTTTCTCAATATAAAATATTGAGTTAGAATAGAATAGAAGGAAGGAAGGACGATCAGCGGATTCCCCTTCCGGGTATAGGCCTATAGTACTGCTGGACGACACGGGGAAGCTTCTTGAAAGAGTTATAGCGTCCCGTGTCGTCCAGCACCTGAACGGAACTGGACCCGCGCTATCCGAGGCCCAGTATGGATTCAGAGCCGGGCGGTCTACAATAGACGCTCTGCTCTGGCTAAAAGGTTGGACGCAAGAAGCGGTCAGCGAGAGGCAAAAGGTGTTGGCCATTTCTCTCGACATAGCCAACGCCTTCAACAGCCTCCCACATAGGACCATACAAGAGGCGCTCCGGTACCATGGGGTGCCCTTGTACCTACGGAGGTTGTTAGCCGACTACCTTCAAGACCGTGAGGTATTGGTGGAAGGACGCGACGGTTTGCAGCACCGTCGTGTTTCATGTGGAGTTCCACAGGGGTCGGTGCTGGAGCCACTTCTGTGGAACGTGGGCTATGACTGGGTGCTCCGAGGGACGCTTCCCGCAACTGTGCGAGTTGCGTGCTACGCGGACGACACCCTAGTCGTAGCCAAGGGGAGGGACCTCCGAGAGACAATGCGTCTGGCTGAGGTTGGCGCGGCCTTTGTTGTCGACCGCATCCGCGCCCTGGGCTTAGAGGTCGCTCTCTCCAAGACAGAGGCTCTGCTTTTATTGGGCCTAGGGGTGGACCACCTCCAGGATTACAGGTGGTTCTAGATCGAGTTCCCATCCGGATCGGGACCCAAATGAAATATTTGGGTCTCGTTCTTGATGGCAAGTGGGCATTTGGGGCTCATTTTTCTCTGTTAGCCCCAAAAGTGGTCAGGGCGACCGCCGCTTTGGGCAGATTATTGCCTAATGTAGGTGGCCCAAACGCTACGTGCCGCCGGCTATACTCTGGGGTAATCCGGAGTATGGTCCTCTACGGGGCACCAGTTTGGGTGGACGCCCTCAATCGCGGTAACAAGACCCTGCTGCGGCGTCCTCAGCGGGTTATCGCGACGAGGGCAATCCGCGGTTATCGGACTGTTTCATGGGCGGCGGCGTGCGTATTGGCTGGGGATCCACCCTGGGAGCTCCAGGCGGAAATCCTTGCCGAAGTTTACAACTTTGTTGCGGCGAGGAGATCCCGAGGGGTTCCCCCAGATTGGGAGGAGGTGACGCGCTTGCGTAGGCAGGCTCGGACCGCCCTACTAAGGCGATGGACGGAGGACCTGGCCTCACCGATCCCTGGACAATGGACGGTGGAGGCCATTCGTCCCGTTATAAAAGGATGGTTGGGGCGGCGGTTCGGCTCCTTGACATTTCGCCTGGTGCAGGTACTATCTGGACACGGATGTTTCGGAAAGTATCTGTACCAGATCGCAAGAAGGGAGCCAACCCCGACCTGTCACGAATGTGGGGCGCTGGAAGACACGGCGCTCCATACTTTGGAGGTGTGTGCCGCATTTGAACTGCAGCGGCACAGACTGACAGCGCAGATAGGGAGCGATCTCTCCCTGTCAAGCGTGGTTAGCGCCATGCTCGATAAATCAATGATCGATGATCATCTAATATCACTTCCGATAAATTAGTCAAACTCAAACTATTTTTTGTAAAATGTTTGTTTTGCAAAACACAAAAAGAGTATTCGAAATGATTTCCTTCCTTCGGGGAATATGATGTTCATGACATTAGCATTCTTCAAGAGCCCTACCAATTTTTTCTTTGTTTACCATTCTCAGAACACAAAACTCAACCTCGACGTCTTTCATTGGCACTCGGCACTGATTATTAAATTTATATTTCCGCGCCTGTTTTAGTAGGAACGATACTCAGAACCTTAGTCAATTACACATTCCGTTCAGGTATTCTATATTTTTAGTATACTGACCACTTCACTCTACTGAATGTATTCTCTCACGTCACCACTTCATCACGCTCTATTTAGTATCTACTCCATAATAGAAAATTGTCAATCTACATCAACATGAGCAATTTATCGAATTAATTATTCATCATCAAAGTCAAATGAATGAACATCGAACTATGTTTATGTTAAATATATTCAAGAATAAACTACGTTATTATTGCTTCTAAAACTGAAGTGTTTACTCTTTTTGTGTCATTGGACGTTTAATCTTATAAACGTCTTGTCTATTTGTTTCCTCTGGGTGGTCTCCCACAAGGTCAGCTCTGACTACTCTGCCGATGATAGCTGGAGTACGTCCAACATGCGGTGCACGTTGGCCAAACGATGTCAGTCCTCGACATCCGGTCACAAGCGATATGCAAATCAGCCACACTTGGACGCACGATCGTACAACCGTCCTTGGGAATGTTCTTTGATATTTTTTTGTTCTCGATATGGCATGTTGATCTATTGTTCCACTTGATTGTTCTTCTGTACTTGTATTAATTCTCCGCTGTATGCGGGATGAACTCTGTTATTTATTGACCTATAATAAATATCAGCATTTTATCAGGTGCGAACTTCGAGCTTACTCGTATGTATGAAAGGCCGTTTATGTTTCTTGCCTCTTGGTTATAAATAGTAATAGAATATTTTTCTGTCACATCGCTAATCTCGCTAATGAATGTTAAACTGTATATTTCCATTACAAATTTAGACGCCCACGTGAAGCCAGCCAATGAATACTCTTTATCTGAGCATGGAAATGATACAAGTCTATGTGAAGGCGCCAAGGAATCCGCAATACTTATTGGAGATCGATGTTGTAGTTCGCATAACGCCGCCATTCAGTATATTGCTATCGTTAGTTCATCGGCCCATATTCGCATTGTGCAATACCACAAATGCAACAAGCAACGCTGTAATGAAACATTCATTAAATTCCGTGTCGTCATAACGTGGACCTTCGAACACGTTACAAAAAATTACTTGCATTGTTGCATCAGTGTTGCTGTGATTCTCTTAAGAGACATACAATGGTGTTCTTGTCGACGCGATGTTTCAATTTGGATCACCGAATCGCAAGCAGCAGTGTTATGATAAATATTTATAATGCAGCATTGAGATATTCTATTGACCCCATAACTTTATTACGAGTAACTTCCCGACTTCAAAATCAGACAAATGTGAAATGATGCTTTTTAATCTTATTGTAATCCTAAGAGGTCGAGGTCCCGGGTTCGATCCCCAGGTCAGGCAATGTTAAATATTGGATTTTTCCATTAAGAATTATCTCAATAACTGCCTGGAGTCTGGAACTGTGCCCGGTAGATGGCAATAGGCTCGCCCCCCTATTACATGGGACCAATAACATACTGGCGAAATGTGGGTGTATCTACTATGGGACTGAGTTCTGGGTACACATCTGCCTACCTCTTCGGGAAAAAGGCGTGAATGTATGTTTTTTTTATGCAATCCTAATAGACACAAAATAAACTGCTTATAATCTCTATCAAGCAAGTGTAACTTTCTTTAGAGTATAATATGTGCTTTAATACGAGTATGCTACGAGATTGCGGTGGCGTCGCGTGGTGGGCCATTCTTCCTTCCTTTGATATGGTTGAAGAGGATGGCTATGGCGCTGGTACCTGCGTCAACTCGTGAACGGTGCTGCAAGCGGGGGATAGGCTGTGCCAGACTATCTCTGCTAAAATATAATATCTAAGTAAAAATTGTCAAAAAAATATCTTTACCTATTTAATTGCTATGGACTCCACTAATATCTAAATTTAGTTCAAAGTACACAAGGTCAACAATATGAAATAAGTTCAAAAAAAAGTCCAAGCGAGCTCTTAAATGTACTGATGAAGACATGTCTACGGCTATGTTCATATAATAATGTGGAACCCAAGTCTCTCTGATAAAAGATAATAGTGAGGATATTGCGTCTGAAACTTGAGTCTTCGTGTTGCACGAAGGCTTAGAAATGGCAGTTTTATGTGGTGTTTTTAACGAAATAGACACGCTGAATCTGAGAGCTTGTACTTAATACCGTTTTATATAGTATATTTATATACTATATACAGGTATATACAGGTGTGTTTTATATATATATTTATGTCGTAAAAGTGTAAATTGGAGATATCATTAACAGCGCCTTCATGATACGTTTCAAGTCTCCTGCAGAGTTTTATGGCGCTAAGATGATATAATTTATTTTACGTCAAAAGCTATCTTCCTACCGATCAAAATGTAATGCAAAAAAATATCGGGAGGGTTTAGTTCTGTGTTTTCCTGTTACCTCAAACAAACATTCCTCTAAAACGGCTGCCAATTACGGTCATTTATTATATTTTAATTTAGTTTTGACTGCTATGTACTTAGCTTCTTTTATATAGTTTTCTATTAATAATAAAAAAATATATATATTTTAGATCTCTATTACTTATATGTATACATACTTACATACTTATATTTATACTTTTATTTTGACAAATATTTTGTTGGTATTACATCTTTATCCTACCAGCTAGCTTCTCCTTTCTTCTCGCGTGAAATTCTTAATCATCATCATCATCATCTCAGCCGTTAGTAATCCACTACTCAACATAGGCCTCCCCCATAGAGGGGGGTTTTGTTAATATTCGACACTTGACAGGCGGGTTGTCGAGCGTAGTTCGATGGTTTTTTGCAGAGGACGCTGCTGCCCGTCCTCTGGATCTGTTTACCCTTAGCCGGCTCTTACGACAACCACGGGTAGAGAGGGTGGAGCACAATTCTAAAGCCGTTAACACCACGGCGGGAAACTCTTAATGCTGCCACTAAGTTCCATTAAATTTCATAAAGCCATACCTAACGTCGACATTATAACTACTGCATTTATTATTGTCTACCTCTTCAAATTGCGTGCTACTTAGCATATTTCGCATGAAAACAATGCGAAGGAAGTGAATTGCAGAGAGATAAATCCTCGGTGCGTAGACAAGCGCACAAGCGGTACCATGTGGGAACGAAATGCTCTACTTGCGACTGCACTCTGGCCCGTTACTTGAGCCGGTTGAGAGTTGATATTTAAAAGTAACCTTTGCATTGCGTGAAAGGGCTATTTCACAATCAAAGTTATTGCTAACCTGTAGGGTTATTTCACAATATGAGCTGCAAAAGAAATAACATTTTTTGTGTGGCCGGTTGGAAGTGGCTCTACCTACCTTTGAGGTTCGATCTCAGCAGCTTTAAACACTTAATGTATGTCACAGCGTAAAATAATGCGCATTACTTATGTATGTATGTGTATCAGTCTTCTGCTCACGGTTGTACAGCGTACAGGCCTCAGTTTAGGACCTGAAGACCGTCTGTAGAAGTTTTCACGTATTACTTTTAACTGTATCTCGAATGGCCTATAGATTTAGAACCGGCGTCGTAATAAAGATAAAGATTTGTACAGGAATGTGGCCGGGCAACCTGTCGTTTGTAGTCATTCCTGAGTCACCGGCACACCTCACCTGGCTACTTCCCCTTTGACAAAAACAGGCATCTACGCATCTGTTCGGACGCCACTTGCGCAGGATGTATCGATACGTTTCAGCAAAAAATTGTAAAATATTTAATTAGCCGTGGAAAAAAACCTATGTGAATTACTGCTTTATTGCGCTCTGTACTAATAAAAATTACATAATTATTTATATTTTAGTATCTTCAAGAATACTGTTTCAAAAGCCTTTGTTTCCAAGTTCTCATGCTCATTAAATATTAAAATGTAAGATAGCTAATGAGTGATTCCAAAAATTTTTATCTGTTTTTTACACAACTGTTTGCAAATTTTGTTTTATTAAGTGATTCTCACGTTCTTGCTTATTTTATTATTTCAAAATCGTTACAAATTATATGTTGTTAGTTGTTGAAAATAATCACCATTCTGCAGCTTCCAATGGATTATTGTTAGTTACGAGAATGTCATAGTTGGAGTTGCTTGCGACCTTTGACATTTCGACACTGATCATGGTCAATGGCAAACGTGCCTATTAGAGGTAATTCGAAACAATATGTGACATCTTACTGTGGTATCCGCAATAGTTATTATGTATATCGTAATAATATTACCGATTATTTTATATTAGGTGTTTTAGTACCTGTAAGTAGGTAAGTATAATCGGAATTGTTTTCGTCATTCTATTTGACGACAGGAAGTGCGTGTAAGCATTCGCCGTTGAAAGGCCTCCACAATGCCGCCTCGATTCGGTGAAGGCACAAGGAACTTTCAACGTAGCCAAATTAAAACAGTTAGACCATCGCCCTTGGCGTACTGATGAATATGTAAATTGTGGACCTCGCTTTCCGAGCATTGAGTATGCCCAGTCTCAGTGATGAAATTGAAGTTTTCCTTCTTACATCATTCACAAGACTGTAATTTTATTGCAGCTCCGCGACGAATGTTAAATTATTGTCATCATGTTGGTTTCCCATGATTTATACATTTGTGTTGTGACGGTGGTCGGGTCACATGGGTGGACTGCTCTAATAGGACATTTGTATTCGTTTTGTGACGGTGGAGGTCGTTCGTCCCGGTTCTAGTCTGAGATTACTTATTCTTTTGCACGCCGCTCCTGGAATCCCGATTCCGAATGCGTATCAGTATTAACACATTGGAAGCATTGCGTACTATGAATATTTTATTACATTGCAGATATTTTAAGACCATAAGATTGTCCCGTGTCACACCGTCAAACAGTACCTAGATGATTAAAATATAATGAAAGCTCCAGTTTTAAGATGCCTCTCGACTCTCGCCTCTTCGAGTGCAGCACGTGCGGAATCGGCTCGAGTGATCAAAAGTCGATAACCTATCGACGCGGGCCGAAGCCACTGGCAGCATTCCCATAAATTCCGCAGAGTCGCAAGAGATTTGTAATACCAATGCGACGGTGGGCGCGACTAGCATAATTTAATAGAGAGTACTGCCTACGTGATGTAACTCTTTAGCTCTCGTTGTCGCGCTACACCCATGATTCCGCCCTCACTATCGTGAAATGATTGACACTCGATTGATACCCATCAAAGTATACAGAAATAATGTTACAAAAAATTCCGGACCTCTCAATGGCCAGACAAAGATAGCATCTTGTGTCTACGAAATAGTATCGTAGCAATATAAGAGAGTGGGTTTCTATCGAGTTCTAGTGCAGTGTTAGCCAAGATGTGGGAGTTTATTGACTTGTCCAGCATCGATGCCAAGTTCCAAGTCGCACCGACAGGTTGGCGGATGTAGGTGTTCGCAAATATTGCCACTTGCCTAACTTTTGCCTGCGACAAGTTTACACTATTACCTAATCGGCACGTTATTTCTGTATATTTGGTCTTGTCACCAGTCACCTACACTCACCTTTGGATTGGCATTCCGTGGCTTAATTGCACCGTAGGCGTAGGCATGAGACGTTTGAATGACATCCGGCGGTTATTGTATGCGACTGTCAACAATGTGTGAGATTGGTGTTGATCGATGATTAAAGTTATGATTTATCCCAGAGATTTATGACAACAATAATGCTGTTGTAACGGTTCAACGACACCATTTTAAATGAAAAGACGTCTGAATAATTTATGATGATAATACGAGTATTGGAAACATGCGTTTTGTGGCGAGGGCGGCGGCGAAGCGGCTGGCATACGGCAAAAGGCATGCGTCGGAGCCGCGCGGCCTCGCGACCTCGCGCGTTGTATGCGCGTGCGCAATATGAATGAATGGATCCCCCACTCCGCGATCTCGCCGATCAATGAGCCGCACGTGGCGATTGATACTACGTTAATTCAGATTCTGATACCTGTTGTATTCTCTATGCCAAATTTGAGTGAATCGATTAGCTAGTCTAGCCGCCCAAAATAGGCGCTAAAAATCATCCCCCAAAATACACTGTATTTAAATTGTGAGTGAAAGTTCTTGACTCTCTTTAACTGGAGCAATACTTTTAAATAGAAGCTGAGACCGATCCATTAAACCTTGTTGACAATGGAATCAACGGCCGGTTGTTATCTGTGAACCGAATCGTCAATGATCCTCTTAATTGGCAGCTAAATGCCCTATTAGAGTCCAGTATAATTGAATGCCGGTTGATCGCCATGATATAGGTCCCACTCGTTATTACGTCTTCCACACCCACGCACGACCAGATCTCGAACACGCGGGCACGCGCTGCTTATCGACTTTATAGACATCAGGACTTGTTTATGATAATGGCTATAAAATTATACCATTAAATGGCGAGTTGTTTCATTCATAACTGTGTGAGTTATCGGCATCGCTAGACCAGAAACTGTAACGGTCAACGGAAAACACCTTGGCTTTCCTTTTGCAGAAATTAGAGCGGCCTTTAACGGTTATATTGATAAAGCTAATGTTTTAGTCATACTCTTTGCTGAACTCGAAGCTGGCCCTTTTGAGGTGACAATGCAATAATCAAATTCCTTATATGAAAATACTGTGATAATCAGATGTTTAGGGCTAGAATCTTAAAGGTTGTTTACACTTAACGCGGGTGAGAAACGGTTTGAGTGTCTGATACAAGGAAACGCGCCCGGCCACGCACGCTATCAGTGTGTTGTCTTTCATACAAATATCAGGAATACATGGCCCGTCCCACACTTGCGTTGATGTGTGCATCAACTTAAATAAAAGTCTACCTATATTTACCCCTATGGAATTGTAATCACAACTAAGAACTAAGACACGTTGTTGAATCACTACTAGATTTATTGTGAATCACTAACTTCCTTACCGGTATCAATTGGTTAGGTACTCCGTTGGCGTCGTACGCGCAATCTACGATTAAGATTAGCCGTTAATGAGTCACGCTAGATTTGCATATAGTTGATATAGTAGAAAAACAACTGAGGCCAAAACCTAATGCTTTGCCTTTTTCGAGAAATCACGGTAAACAAATTATAATAATATTAATATGTAAATATATTTCGAAGATTTCGTTAATTTGCCGTTGGCCACTTGCTTGGAGACTGCTTATCAGGTTTTCCACGATCTTCGTGATTTTGAGTCCAAATTATATTCAAATCATGCTCGTGGCCATCAAAATATTACAATTTCATAATAATTCATATGGGATTAGTTGGAGTGACAGCTTGACAATTTGAATGCCTGATTACCCTCATGTCGTTAAGCATTTATCATCATGGCCATTAGACGCGATAAGTGTCAACCGTAGCTTTATCTGGAACCACTAATGCATAGTGCTTTACCGTCGCGTCATTGTATAACTCTATATCCGCCATGATCGAGCCCACCCTTAAGAATTTTAAGTGGTCTCCACTCATAAAATTAACCGGTCCTTAATGGTTTCGAATGAATGGAAATGAATTTTAAAATACGTTTTAAACATCGGCCAATTTTATGAACTGGGCCGTCAATCTCTAGTTCTTTTATTGTCAAGTTGGAGGTAAAAATAACTTACGGATGTAAAAGTTTAAATCCCTTCTGTCTGTCGTCACGAGCACTTAAATATGTTGAAAGGCAATCGTGTGAAACTAGGAAACAAAGGGACATTATCACGTCAATATCTCTAATGCGCTCGTGAAACAGTCACATCGTCACGTCCATAATGAGGATCTGTCATCTGTTTAATCCGTGGCAAGTGTGACCCCTCTCATGCGGGCTTAAGTAGGGGGTTAAGAATTTAGTGATAAAGCCATATGTTGCTCTGATGTCATGCATTGATTCAAGTAACATATGCACTTTACGAGTTTGATATGAAACATATCGGTGTAGGGCTGTGCTGTCAATGTTTTCTTTATGAAATGTGTAAAGGATACAAAGTGTCAGCCAAGCTGGGGAGACATCAACTGACAAGTCTCAGTGTGAAACCGAAGGTCTAATTTAAAGGTTATCATCAACATTGTAAAAAATCTTAAAACACAGAGGCGTGGGCGTCGAAAGGCAGATGCTGGAGCTGAGGTTAAAATGACCGTAGTTTAGTTAACTACCGGCTTCCGGCAAGAGAATGGTTAGAACGCTCTCGGGTGACAAATAACACGCTGACTGTCCTAACAAATGGAGTAATTGCACAAATTGCTACACTTTTTTCCTTTACATACTACTTTTTATTTTATACGAATCATAGAGGTCAGGGATTACATTCCTTGGTATTGAAGGTTAGCCCGATATAGATGAAGCTAGAATAAGAATACGTGGGCTTGAGTTTGAGTATGCGTGTAATGTAAATTTTTGCTATTAATCTTTTAAACGAGTGTGTATATTTCCATCATAATCCGAGGAAACGGAGTGTATAACATATGTTTCCTGTGTCTATCGGAGATATATTATTTTTTGTAGTGACTGTATATTCCTGAAAATGAGGCGGAAGTTAATAGGGTGCTTGAAATTTTTGATCTTTGTTGTCATGTTATAATTTCAGGAATTGCGACTAGGTTGTGTAGGAGATAAGTTAAACAAAGTGTGCTTTAGAGATAAAGAACTGTGGAGTTAGCTAGTGTTGATAGTGTTAGGTTTGCAAATCCTGCGGAAGAGCGGCTCATCTCATGATGTCGCGACGGTGTATCTCCTCCCATATCCTGCGGACGGAAGCGTGCGGATGTTGCGTCATCGGCCGGAAATAAACGCCCTCTGTGTCACCACGTCGCGTCGCGGGTCGCGTGTCGTCACTGCGCTTCGTCATTAACAACTACACCATGTGTGTTGAACTCCTAGTCAGTCAATTATCAATTATTGTAAACGATTTTGTTCCCAAAGTAACAAATCACCACGAACGAAATGTAGAGATCCACCAGTCTCATTTCACTGTCTGGTTTAGACAAGTAATTATGGCCGAGCGGAAACGGCGTCGAGATAATATTGCGATTTATCCTACCCTACGTGTATCCGCTTGTTTATTTGGCCGACAACGCGCCCTTTCCTCTGCAGATACGAAGATTTGTTCCTGGTCGTGGCGAGGGGCAGCAGCCGGCCGTCAGCCGTTCTAAAATAAAATGAAGTTGTGACGTCCGATGTAAATATTTCGTTTAAGTTCAGATATTTACGGCCGCTTCGAACACTTCATCAGCGACAGGAAGATATTAACCGTCCGCTCGTATATTAGTGCAATCAAAATATGGTAATGTAGGGCTTGGCTCCTGGGTTATTCGCTCGCGGAATCAATTTGCCACCGTGTAATTTATGGTCGTGTTTTCCCAATTAACTGGCAATTCGGTGGCTTCGATTATTTCGCATAAAACGTGCGGGCGACTCCCGCATCCGGTGATTACGACGCGCATAATTTGTGATGCGCCTGCGCCGAACCGAACCTTGATTTTAGGTAGATAAAAAGACTCAAAGCCTTCCCTCCGTAGCAGTTCGCTTATTGTTTGTTTTTAGCAATTCTTTTGCACCTGCGCACGTTTTGTATTTCATGCTGGTACCCGCTGTGCTCGCCTCCGGTCGTTCCTTAGTGACATTCGTTTCATCCAGTCAGTCAATCGTTTCATCCAAGAAGAGCTTTGTTTTTCGTATATAACAAATCGGATTCTCAAAGGATGTATAAAAAGCCCATTTAAAATACTGTTATGTATAACATATCACGAAAAATCATTATAATGGTGATGTTGTTGTTTCAGAGTCGGGAAGCACCGACGGCGTGGTCGCGCGCGTGCCGGCGACCGGATGCGCCAACGGCGACATAATGTGGCTTCTTGATGAGCCTAATCAACCTTATGAAGGTAATCACCTTATACACCACTCAGCTAATTATTACTGTCTGTGTTTATACTCCGAGAAAGCTTCATGGGCTAATCTAATAAAGTATACATAATTGGTGCTGTCATAGGGCGGAACTCTCGTCACTGTTATTAATACGACGAAAATAACAATTTATGTTGATCGTTCAATTCCATGAAAGAAGGACTTTAATCAATATTTACATTAGCTTCTTTATACATTTCAGATTGCGAGCAACTCCTTTGCTTTCGCTATTACAATGGCGAGGACGAGGAGTGCGCTGGCGAATCGACTCCCGTTCCCCAGAAGTTCAAGGTAGACCTCAAGAAGCTGCCTCATAGACTGAAAGAAGGCATGTCGAGGAAGAGAAGCGGCGACCAAGTCTCCCCTTTCTCTTACAACAACGAGAGTTTCGACGCGACGTCTGAAAACCCTCGCGTCGAGTTCGTCCCATCCCAGGACATCAACCACCTCAGCGATAACGTCGACAAATGCTCAATTAGTGCCCTAGAATCTAACGGGAACAATCTCGAAACAAAATGTGATCGTAGTAAATCTCTAGCTAGTGATAAGGAATCTCCAGTTTTAAGTGAATCTCTGAGCTTAACGGGGCCAAGTTCCTCGGGGGTGAAGAAGAAATGTCCACCGCCAGTGGATACGGGAGGAGGATGTTTAGATAGTAAAAAGAAACCTAAGGCTCACAGCGGTGTGGACTCGCCGACTTCTCCCGGGACAGAATACTACAAAATATGGTCACCACAGAATCCTTGTAAGATAATGAAGTTTGTATACGATGTGGAGAGCGCAAATGTACCGAGTGCCACTAGTACAGACTCGACCGCTCCACCTTTACCACCGCGTCGAGGTCACCGCCCTCTAGAGCGAACGCGAGCACTTTCCCCTCCACAAGTACCACGACACAGGAAACCGAAGAAGCTCACCAAACCCGAGGATTCGTTTACCTTCGAACTGATAGACACGGATGAGCAGTTCTTCACAGATAATAACATAACGGACTCGGCCGCTCTACAGACTGATATTGATGATTTCAAACCTGGGGAGTTCTATTCGGGAAAGCAGGTGGCCGTGTCGTCCACTGCGGGGTTCTGGCGAGGTGGACAAAACGTGGCACCACTCGCCACGCCTGAAACCGACGGCAGCCTTTGTGAATCCACTATTTCTAGACTATCCAAGTTGAACGAAGATAGGAGGCCCAAAATGGTACCTGAAGAATCGCCCAAAGCTCGAGGCAAGATGTTATTCATAAAGGACATCGGCCCCGATAACTATATTACGACGACGTTTGCCAGGAAAGACAAACCGAGCCCGCCCAAAGACGTAGTCGACGGTATTCTCACTCCGAACCGCTCCAAATCAGAAGAGAAAGCTCAGAACACGTTCTTGAACGATATCAGTAACCACTCCGAATTTGAAGACGATAATAGAAATCAGATAGAGGAGAAGGAGATCACGGTTAAAGGTCACAAACCCCTGACGAGGCAGAGTTCGGGTCGGGCCAACACGCCCACGATGATGACCGCCTTTCTGAACTCCTCACATATCGATGGACCGGCGCGAGAGATGGAAGACGGGCCCAGCTCCTGCAACTCTTCGCATTCCACTTCACCCGTAGAAGAGAAAGCTATGCCGAGCGTCGGAACGCTCCTAATGAACCGGAAATATTCCGCTGAATCTTCCACGCCGAAGCACTCGAGCTTACCGCGGCATTTGCTGAAGAACCTTGGTTGCGATGGCACGCCGAAGCACTCACCTCACAAGAACAAAAACGTTGAAAGCCCAGCGCGGCCGCACCCGCGAGTATTGACCCGAGTGGCGGCCTTAGCAGGCGGAGCTGTTCCCCAATGTCCTCCAACACCCACACATCACGCGAGAAGACCTCGCCCTATCCCACCTTCAGACCTCCATCCACCTCCCGTACAAAACCCAGACACCAGACTGCAAGAGAACTTTGAAATGGTGGAATTCACTAACGAATTGAGGACATCGGAGATACGATCTCCTAACCTTGAGTTTATGAATAGCAACCACTTTACGATAGTGCACGCCGGGCCTCCAGAAGACGTGGTGTTGCGAAGGCCTAGGCAGGTGGATAATAACGATGACAATGACAATGCTATCGCGTCGCCGACTCCTTTAAGACATATGGCTGGTATAAGGCTGCCTTCTATTCCGGAGAGAGCATCGAGGCAGATGGCGCTCACTGGTGATTTCCCCACGAATATGATCGGTGGGATTATTGAGTGTGAAGAACCTTTACCTGCAGGTAATTTAGTTGACAGATATAACTCCTTATTTTGATGGCTCAAGATTATTATTGAAATATTTTCTTATCTATTATTTGTCAACCTGCTTAGATGCTGGGTCGAAAGATATGGTGTGACAGGAACTCTGTAGCAAAAACTTTATCTACTTTGAGCTTGTTTGCTTCGTCATTGCATTACTCTTTTGCAAGTATTATCATAAAATAGTAAAGTTTTTTTTAACTATTAGGAAACCACAATTTTTTCAGGTTGGGAAGCGCGCATGGACAGCCACGGTCGCGTGTTCTACATCGACCATATAAACAGAACGACCACGTGGCAGCGGCCCGGAGTCAATGGAACCGCACCACGCTCGCCCGCGCCTGAGGTCACCAGGAGACAACTGGATAGAAGGTAACACACATTACACCGACCATATAACAGAACGACCACGTGGCAGCGACCCGGAGTCAATGGAACCGCACCACGCTCGCCCGCGCCTGAGGTCACCAGGAGACAACTGGATAGAAGGTAACACACATTACACCGACCATATAACAGAACGACCACGTGGCAGCGACCCGGAGTCAATGGAACCGCACCACGCTCGCCCGCGCCTGAGGTCACCAGGAGACAACTGGATAGAAGGTAACACACATTACACCGACCATATAACAGAACGACCACGTGGCAGCGACCTGGAGTCAATGGAACCGCACCACGCCATAAAATAATAATAAATAGTCTAATATAACTTTGTGGGTGGGTCATACGTCATGGGTCATACATGCTGGATGCAAGCTAATTAAAACTGGTCTTGATGGAAATCTATGTGGGATGCCTATCGTCCACTGCTGCACTAAGCACATAAGGACTTGCCAGGTCGTCCTATTAAAAAAAATTAAATGTCCTGCCCGCCCTCGGTAGGCCCCGATACTACCCTGGCCCGGTTTAAACACGGGGAGCTTAGTTATTTTCACGAATTACGACTGACGACTCTTTTAAAATTTAATTTTTCAAAATTCCAGATACCAATCTATCCGTCGGACAATGACCCGCACTCAGCTATCAGAAGTGGAGGGCACGTCGTGTTCCCCCCCGCCGCCGCTAGCCCCCGCGCCTGCCCCCGCCCCCGCCCCCGCCCCCACCCCCGCCCCCGGGGGGAGCTCACGGGAGGAGCACGCCCCGCACCCCGCCGCTGAGTTCCTAGCCAGGCCTGACTTCTATTCCATACTGCATATGAATCAGGTAACATAATTTTCGTCCTGGTTTTTTTTTTTATGATAGTGAGTGACAAGTCGAGCAAATCAGGTTCCTGATGGTAAGGCATCATGATTGCCCATATCAGACACAGTGCCACCCAACGTTTTAATATTCAAAATTCTGCGTGGCACTGCACTGCGCCTGTCACCCCGAGATATCAGTTGATAAAACTCGTCATGCCCAGTAATTTCGCTGGTAACATTGCCCTTCAGACCGGAACACAATAATGTTTGCACATTACTGCTTGGCGGATGAATAACTGGCACAGGTGTGGTACTTTACCCAAACTAATCAGTTCTAAAACCAATTCCAGGAAGCGTCATCTCTATACAACTGCAACTCTACCCTAAAGCACATGATATCCAAAATAAGAAGAGACACCTCATCGTTCGACCGTTACCAACATAACAGGGATCTAGTTGCGCTGGTCAATATGTTCAGTGATTCTGAACGAGACTTGCCTTTGGGATGGGACACCAAACTCGATCGGAACGGGAAGGTGAGTGATTATAATTTTTTTTTAATGCTTTATTATCAGCAAGAAGCTTATACTACAACACTGGAGATTGCATTGCGAACAACGCGTTGAAGCAAGGAAATTTGAACTTGATCATAGTATACTAAAACACACACGTCTCGCAATATACGCCCTGCGTGTTTTCAGACAGGTGAAAGACCCGGCGCGTTATTCATAACTAGAGAGAGACCTTTCTTGATTTTTTTTTTTTTAGATATATACCTGATTCTTAGTGGTTATTACAGTTATTAAATTATGCATCTAAATATAGCAGCTAATAAAGCTAAGTTCACATTGTTTTAACTGAGTTTCAGTAAGTTGGTAACCTACAGACCCACACTAAGATTACTCTTGTGCTGTAGGTCTGTAGTCCCTTCAGTTTCAGTTTAGTTTCGTCAAAGAATACTAACTAATTACTACGTAAAGAAGCGACACCTCCCCCCGACATTTTATCGTCGCCTGCGCCCAACGAGTAAACGAAAGGGTGACGCCGTGCTTACGTCACAGGGTTGTCAGTGCTCGATTTTAATAAGTACGCCAATAACAACTAATTCGAGCTTTCGTACTAATATCATTAATCTGAATGTTGGTTTGTATGTTTGTCAGTTTGTACTAATATCACGCAAAAACGGCTGAACGGTTTTGAATGAAATGTGGTATGTAGGTAGGTGATAAGGTGGGTTGAACATATGGTTTATACATACTTTTTTAATCATGTAAAGCGGGGAAAAGTCTAATATCAATATTATTAATTAAGTTTCCTTTTTATATTAATATACTTGAAGATGAATTTGAACGCCCTTGCAAATTACTTTGCGACGTGTACGCCATCTACTCGATACAATCCGTACCACTAGCGGACGGCGACGCGACGGCCCTACATAGTTCACGCACACATTTGACGCGTGTCCACACATGTGTTCTATGTAGTAGTAGTAGGCTATTAAGCGCGAGCGATTGTATGGAGATACGGAGGCAGGATTTCGTAGTCAAAATTGTAAAAACGATGAAGTTGGTATAACTTTATAGCGTTTCTTCGTGGACCATGTGATGCGTCGAACCACGTTCATCGATCCTCGTCTACCGCGCGCGCCTCAAGCCGGGCCATTCTCGCCTCTATTGCCGCAGAGAAGAAGGCCTATATTGATCGAGCAGGTCTTTGATGATGTTAGTGCATGATCGTTTGTGTCACCTACATATAAGTTTCGAATATACGTTTTTCTTTCTTTATAAAATTTATTCAGTCTTTGGTGTCGGAGACTTCAAGGGCCGAATCAGACGTGGACCGACGAAGCTGACGGAGGCGGCCGCGGCAGACGCACAAAAAATTTAAATATTACATAAATAAAATACCAGTTTCTTAAATTTCTTAAAAAGCTCAAGCAGCCACTCAACGAAGCGACGAAGTCACGCGCGGCGCTTTTCAAGCGATACTGGTCTTTTAATTATGTAGATAAAGTTTAAAATGTATTTGTCACTGGAAGTGCTGGCCGCGCCGCAGCAGTCCCGTGGTGGTATTACGAACATGCAATCGCGTAACAACAGCAGTAAATTTTGCTCTCAAACGTCATTTTTTGTATGCCGTTTGACAGCAGACATTTAGCAATATAAACGCTTTCCACACTTCTGTTGCGTCCGTAATATAGGGGCCGGTCTGAATCGGCCCTAAGGAGTCATTGTACTCATAATTTGGAAGTACTTTCAATTTAAAGCCAACTCTGAACTCGCATAAACAATCAGCTGTTTCAATGCTTAAAACAAAATGAATGAAACCGTTGATATTCTTCTGTAATTTTACAAATTAGGAAAAATATTTATTGTGTCTTTACTTTGAAAATTGTGCTTAACGTTCAATGTCCTCTTAAAGTGTCCGGCACCAAAGACAGGACTCATTGTGTATCTACCAGCACAAATAGACAGTGTTAGCATATTTCGTAAAGGCGTCTGCCCACTACACCAGACATGGATACGAAACAATCTGCTTTGCCCAGTAGAATGAATCAAGTCTTTCAATATCGTTCTCATAGGTTGTTAGTTCTTGTCAAAGTGTTGTCGGTTACGGGACGGTCTCATACTTATTACAAAGCATATTATTGTTGCTAACGAATGTAACCTAGCTAATATTGTAAACAATCAGTTGAAAAAATTAAGCCCTACAAGTTTCTATTGCGTTCGACTTATAGAGGTATCATTCCGAACGCGCGGTAGATTTTCATTACAGTTTATCTTCATTGACTTGCAAAAGTGTCAGATTGTGAATTGTGACCTAATTGAATAATAATTTTTGAGTTTGAGTTTGTTTTGTAGTTCGTCGTATTCGACTCAATCATGTAATATAATATAGGTATGCTATAACTTTGATGTATTGGGCAAAAACCTTTAAGGGAAGTGGTACGACTCCAGAGCACATTTGTAAAAGTTGTGAAGACACGAAGCTCCTAGTAAAGGCTAATAAAAATAGATTTTGAAATAGAAATAATTCTGAACCGTTTGAAATAAATACTGATATGTTCTGAAAAATATACTGATCATTGGGTCAACTTTTGCTTTCCTGTAAAATACCCCTTAACAATTGAAATTAATTAAGTACAAGAAAATATTCCGATGCAATATAAAAATCTAAAGCTAAAGAAATAATGTAGGTAAGCATTATGAAATATAAACACAAGAAGGACAAGAACCACAGAATACTATTACTGAACGAAACTCCTTCTACAGAACACAAAGAATGTTGCATTTTTTTATTCACGAAGAAAAAATATGGACCATACGTTTGTGTATTTGCCAGTGTCAAGTATTTTGTATTGTATTGTCAAGTATTTATTATTGCTCAATTTCCGTCATTATATGATAAAATTGAATGTTGATTGAGGTATTCCTTAGTACTTTGACAAGCCCAAAATATATAAATTAAATATTTTCTTGTTTTTAATTAATATCAATTGTTAAGGGGTATTTTACAGGAAAGCAAAAGTTTACCCAATGATCAGTATATTTTTCTGAACATATCAGTATGTATTTATTTCAAACGGTTCAGAATTATTTCTATTTCAGATCGATTTTTCCCGCAATCTGATGCCACTATACATCCATCTCAGATGTCGCGATTTCAAAAGTGTGCTCATTATACGACGCGGTACAAAAAGTGTAGTAATACTTAGCGGGGCGTATCTACCAGTCAAACTGAACAACTTCTCAAAAAAAGAATTGCTTTACAAAGGCGCTGTCCAAAGCAAATTCGCCCTCTCGCTCACACGTACCCACATTTTGCATGATCTAAAAATACTACATGTAATTACGTAACATAAAGACAACTAGGTTCTAGAAAATAACAATACAAATATTTTTTTTATGATAATGAGTGACTAGACGAGCAAATCATCGCATCATGATTGCCACATGATATCAGACACAGTGCCACCCAGTGTTTTAATATTCAAAATTCTGCGCGGCACTGCACTGCGCCTGTCACCCCGAAATTTTAGTTGTTGAAACTCGTCATGCCCAGTAATTTCGCTGGTAACATTGCCCTTCAGACCGGAACACAGTAATGTTTGCACGTTACTGCTTGGCAGATGAATAACTGGCAAAAGTGTGGTACTTTCCCAGGCGGCCCTCTGCAAAAGGGGCCTACCACTACAAAACTCCCTGTAGTATTACTACATCTTCTTGTAACAACTTGTATATTCGTATCTGTGTACTTACTGTTTTGATTTTTTTTCCTCTATTTTTCGCTATATCTGTGCTGTGGCTTGGTCTTTTAGCTCATTTGGAAATGCTGTAATTTTGGAAGCTCTTACGAATTTTTAGCTTTCGATGTGTAGTTTTTGTTTTGTCGTTCAAAATGTAATGGGTTTTTAGTTCTTGGTAAGTATATATAGGTAGTTACTTGTTGATTAGAATATTTTAGTCGCATGCGCATGTTTTAGTATCTTTAACCTATGGTGTCCCGTTGCTAGAAAAAGAAAATTTTATAAATTATAAAAAAAGCTGTTCCTTATGATTTCATCTGATGACGGTCCCCCATGTGCTAAACCAGGATTAAAGGACACAACGCACCTGATCCACTCGGAAACCGACCGCTTTGCTTGTATTTGATGGAGTGAGGTGTGGAGTGAGTGTGGTCAAAATCCTACTTATACTTTTTTATTATATAAATGCGAAAGTTTGTGAGAATGCTTGAATGTTTGTTACTCTGTCACGCCAAAACTACAGAACAGTTTAGACCTTGGAATAACACATAGGGTCCTTTTTATTCCGAAATTCCCACGGGAACGAAGACTACGCGGGTGAAGCCGCGGCACACAGCCAGCTTCATATAAAAAATACTAACCGCGGGAGGCGAGGCGGTGCTTGTCGGGTCCCGGTTGGCTCAGTTGAGCGATGTCCTTAAAACACACACATACATCAGTAGTGTATTTAGTTAAGGTCACAGACAATTCAACATAAGAGGCTTTCTGGTCCATACAAAATGAAATTTCCCAAATATGGAGAAATAGGGACTAATTTTCCACTCAGTTGTTTGTTGATTGACTCTTAATCTGGCTATTATTTGCTCCAAAATTCATGCGCTTTATTAAAACCGTAAGGTTTATTCATATTTACAAAAAAAAACATAAAAATAATATTTTAACTCAATTTATAAATTCAATTTATGTGAAAAAACCATACAGTTTTCATAGACCAAATATATTTTTGTACAAATAACGAGAAATCCCCTTAAGAAGCCGCTGTAGTAATTTTTGCTATGAAAACAAAATTACCAATGTGGAGGTCTGCTAGTTTTAATTGGATTGTCTGACTTCAAACATTAAGTGCATTCAAAAACGTCTTAGTTGATGTCATGCGCAAACTTTGAGTCTAATGATAAAGTATAGTACCACAGCATAAACTCGTCGAAAGCATGGAGTTGAGTTGTTTGTGGTTAAAGTACACAGTAAGTAGGTAGCTGTAGTATTTCATATTTTACAAGTTTTCATTATTTAACTTGCATTGTATGTACATATTACGTATGCCCGAAACAAATTTTGCAACTGAATTTTGATCCTCAACCGACTTAGCTGAAATTTAGCATAAGTACTTCATTAATATATTTTGTAAATTAAAATTTATTTAATTATTTTAATTTAAATTAAAATATATTTAAGTATGTTCTATTATTGGTGATCCTTCATATTCCCCAAAAGGACATCAAAAACACCAAAGTAAACGAGCCCAAACTTGACTATATTAGCACTTTTCGTAAGGCAGTTCCAATGGTAATTTTTCGACTCCATCATCAGACCCTCGTCATTATGTGGTTTGAAAGGTCCTCAAAACAATTAAACAAATGAGGTTATACTCGACTATCTTAGCACTACTTGTAAGGCAGTTCCAACGGTAATCTCTCAGCTTCATCATCAGACCCTTCTATCATGTGGAATGAAAAGTATTTATTAAAACCTAGCAAACTATACATACGTACATACATTGCAAGTTAAATAAAATATTGTAATAATAATACAAGCTTGAAGTACCTTGGCTTGGCAAACGAGATTACCGCCATTTGGGACGTCGATTCGACGATTATTGTACTGACAGTCGTTTCCGTGAATGGGTTGATAGCGCAGAGTCTCGACCAACATCTCGAGAGGCTCTCGCTAGGCGGTTGGGTCAAGGGTCAAAGTCAGAAGGCAGTTCTCCTTGACACGGTACGCATCACCCGACGATTCCTCCCCTTGCGGCCCTAACCACCGGTAGCTCAAATCTGCGTTAAGCTTAAACGTCACCCATACAAAATGAAAATACACAGATAAGAAGAAAATATGTTTTCGCGCAAATAAAGGCCAGACCAAGAGCCAATCACAAACAATAGAGTGGAAAATTATTGCCTATTTCTTTATATCTGTGTATTTTAATTTTGTATGGGTGACGTTTAAGCTGAAAGCTTGTAAAAATATTAGAAGGGGTATCTATATGTATATATGTAAATTATAATGATGTTATAATGTATTGTGTACAGGCGCCGACGCCTCCGCCGCGGCCACCCATCACAGCGGCCGATGTCTACATACACAACACACATCAAGAGATACCTGTCGCGTATAATGATAAGGTACTGTACCATAGGTCTGACCATAGAGTAAAAAAGGGACAGAAGGGACACTCCTCAAAATCAATTAGCGTCTCTAGCTCCGACGCAATAAAGTGAAATTCGCACACAGCGCCCAACTAATGATAGTTCACCCAGCGACCTTGCGTAGACCTATCCTACTTCCTATTAATATTATAAATACGAAAGTTTGTGAGGATGTTTGTTACTTTTTCACGCAAAAACTACTGAATGGATTGAGTTCAAATTATTTTTAAATTATGTTATGTAGGTAGCTTAGACCACATCACGGGAACGAAGACTACGCAGATGAAGCCGCGGCGCGCGGCTAGTATTATAAATACGAATGGAGGATGGATGTTATAGTTATATTTTCACCCTAAAACTAGTGAACCTATTGAACCGAACCGAAGCTGAAATTCGGCGTGTGTTATTCCAAAGTCTAAACTTTTATCTACATACCGATTTTCAGCCCAATCGGTTCAGTAGTTTTGGCGTGTAAGAGTAACAAACATCCATCCATCCATCCTCACAAACTTTTGCATTTAATAATAATAATAAATATAAACCTGCCTCGGTGGCGTAGAGGGCGCATGCTCGACTGCCAATCAAGAGGTCCCGGTTTCGATCCCCAGGTCAGGCAGTGTTAAATATTGAATTTTTCCATTAGGAATTATCTAAATAAATGCCTGGAGTCTGGAACTGTGCCCGGTAGATGGCAATAGGCTCGCCCCCTATTACATGGGACCAATAACATACTGGCGAAATGTGGGTGTATCTACTATGGGACTGAGTCCTGGGTACACCTCTGCCTATGTTCTTATGTTCTGTTCAGTAGTTTTGGCGTGAAAGAGTCTCCATCCATATCAATCCATCCTCAAAAACTTTCGCATTTATAATATTAGTAGTGAGTCCTGGGTACACCTCTGCCTACCCCTTCGTAAAAAAAGGCGTGAATGTATGTTATGTTATGTTTTATGAATATAAATAATAATAATAATAAGATTAATAAAAATAAATAAATTTCTCAAAAGATATTGCAGTTAAATACCTCATGCTTAGTGGTTATTACAGTGTTATTTAATTATGCATATTACAAAATATAACAGCTAATGAAACTAATTGCACATTTATAATATTAGTAGGATAGTACGAAGTACGATGGGTCATTTGGTAATATTACAAATTTGACCCATTACTTAACTTAGACCTATATTTGCCCAGCTAGGATTCCCATCCATTCGCCTTGAATGGGACAATCCAGCCGAGCTGCAAACATCTTCAGAATACTGCTGCAACCGCCATTATTAATATTTTCTTTGTTTGTCGTAGGTGGTAGCATTCCTAAAACAACCCAACATAATGTCAATACTCCGCGAACGAGCTGGGTCAGCGAACTCTTCATCAGGATATGGAGCCCTGTGGGACAAGGTCAATGCTGTGAGGGTCGAAGGAATCGCTGCCTTGGCCCGGTACCAGAACGATGTCCAACTGACTTGTATGCTCAGGTAAATATGAAACTTATTTGTAATGGTTTAGGGTTTTCTTTAGCTTGTAGATAGATCATGATATATGTGCAACTGACTTGTATGCTTAGGAACAAAACTCAACCTTATTTTTACTTTGCTAGGGTTTACTTTAGCTTGTAGTGTTTGGGTTCAATACAGTGAGTTGAAGGAGTCGTTGCCTTGGCCAGGAACCAGAACGATGTCCAACTGACTTGTATGCTCAGGAACGAAACTCAACCTTATGTTTACTGTGCTGGGGTTTACTTTAGCTTGTAGTGTTAGGCACAAGTTCAATGCAGTGAGTTGAAGGAGTCGCTGTCTTGGCCCGGTACCAGAACGATGTCCAACTGACTTGTATGCTCAGGAACGAAACTCAACCTAATTTTCACTGTGCTAGGGTTTACTTTAGCTTGCAGTGTTAGTTAGGGACAAGTTCAATACAGTGAGTTGAAGGAGTCGGTGCTTAGCGCGATACCAGAACGATGTCCAACTTACGTGCGTGCTCTGATTCGAGTTTAAGCCTTATTCATATTATGCAAAAAGATAGTAAATTTGGATTTTATTCCGATATTATATTTCACATGTGTAGTTCGCCATAATAACAGGCCACGCGCAAAGTTGACCCAATTTACTACTTTTCAAGCAAATTACGTACAATCCATACAATATTTAATGACATACAATTTGTCGACACGGTTTTACGCAGATTGCTAAATAAATATCACTTGTAAATAGGTTAATTGAATGGTACGTGTAGTATTTGTTCATTATGAATCATACAGTTTGGTTTGTGGTGAATTGTAGCTCTGAATAAAATTTATACGATCTGATTCACGTATATTGAACTCCAATTACAAAAAACATATAATGACGCCTTTTTCCCAAAGGGGTAGACAGTTTTTTTTTATGACAGTAACAAGACGAGCAAATCAGGTGCCTGATGGTAAGCATCATGATTGCCCATATCAGACACAGTGTCACCCAGTGTTTTAATATTCAAAATTCTGCGCGGCACTGCACTGCGCCTGTCACCCTGAGATATTAGTTGTTGAAACTCGTAATGCCCAGTAATTTCGCTGGTAACATTGACCTTCAGACCGGAACACAGTAACGTTTGCATATTACTGCTTGGCGGATGAATAACTGGCAAAGGTGTGCTACTTACCCAGGCGACCACAAACGACGGCGACGGCAAAAGAGGCCTACCACTACACCAACATTTCGCCAGTATGATATTGGTCCCATGCATCCCATCTGCCGGGTACAGTTCCAAACTCCAGGCAGTTATTGTGATAATTCCTAATGGAAAAACCATTATTAATCCAAAATAAGTGGTAACACTTTGATTAACCTGAGGATCGAACCCGGGTCCTCAAGATCGGCAGTCGAGCAGTATTTTGAAATGCTAACATATTATATTATTTGATTTGGTACTAACTTTGTAGGACAAAACTTAATTTTTTGTAGACTACCGTAAAGAACCGTAAAACGGTGTGGATAGGGTCTGCAAGGTGATCAGTGTCAAACTGTTCATGTAAAACCAAGTCTTATTTTACATTGTGAACAAAAACCTTCCTAACTAACTGCTCCATCAACATTGTCGTTGGAGACATATCGCACTTCCCCTTAAGAGAGTACATGGCCTTCTAGGAATTTGACACAATCCTATGAAAAATTTCCCAAATCGATGTTTTGTATTCCCCTGTTTCCTCCGAATATAATGAACCCATTCTATAAATTTATATCCTGATGTTTTTATAGTGAAGTAACCTATGTCACTGTCATTAATTTTTCTTATAAACCCTTGGTTTTTTCATAGTGAACTTCCAAAAATCCCAGTTTACTCACGTGATTGGACGTTCACTGCAAAAAAATGTAGTTTATAAACAAAAAAAATGATAAGGACATACTTTACTTCAATTTTAAAATATCAGGATATAAATATATCAAATAGGTTTACTGTATTCGGAGGAAACAGGGGAATACAAAACATCGATTTAGTAAATTTTCCGTAGGATTGTGTCAAGGTCCTGTATCCTGTTAAATAAAAAATTGTTAAGAGGCCGTATACGGGATCTCTGGTGAGTCATCCGTACGCGAAATTCTGCTGATCATGTGATTTTACAAGACGTATTTTTACAAGTTTTAATGCATATCATGAAAGATCATTTCAATTATGATCTAATAAGTGAGCTACTTTTTAATATTTGTTTCTTAATTTTGATTAATCGAACTGTAACCATCGCCTGATTTGTAAATTTTGCTGTGAGAGGATTAGAATATCACATATTTTTAAATCGTTTTGACGTCTTACCCATAAGAAAAACGGGACCCTAAAAACAAGTGTTGAGTTAATGAACCACAAAGATTTTTTCTAAAATGTAAAAATCAACACAAATTTTGAGAAAAAGAAATACTACGTAAAACAGGATGCGAAACCTTAATCACACAATTTTTCAACAGGAATAAAATTAAGTCGATACAAATTGTAAATAGCGAGGTAAATTATCAATATACAATTAGTCGTGTAGACGTGCGGTAATGACACGTAATTGTTGCAATGTCATTGGTAGTTGGTAGTAAAATTATAGGTTTTCACACGCGAGCCGTGAACGGCTTGCAAATAAATGAACCACTTAGCTTGTTTACGTTTACAATAAAATGTTCGCACCATCTTATAACAACAGATTGGAAAATGCGGCAAGTTAAAAATTGTTGTGAGCCGTGTGCATAGAACACATTGCTAAGTGTGCGAGAAAAACAGAAGTGAAAAATTGTGTTTGACGGTTTCGGGTACGCCGACATCAGCGTAGTATTAGTTGCCGCATTTGACAAATACGACGGCGGTATCATGTCAGACAGCGCGCAGAGACCTGTCAATAGCTTTTCTAGTGTTGGCATCTTGCAGAGTATGTTGGTCCAAATTGCAAGGCAGGCAGCAGTAAAAAAAAAGTAGAAATAATGGCCACTGAATTGATCATCCAAATCCTGTATATTATTTGGGTACTTTTCTACCACTCTGATAAAGAAAAAATATCGGAAAATAAGATAGAAAGAGAAAACTATTGTACGAGTAAATTACAGCACACACAGCACAAGCGGCGGCCTTATCATTCATTTATGGTCATTTAGACCATCCATCGACTGGATACTGGATACATTTTAATATATTTTTTTTTTACCCGGTAACAGGTTTTCACCTGCTTGGGGATTAAAAATCGATATACATACTTATATACGTTTAGTATAACACAAATAATATGAAGTATTATTTTATACGCCTAATGTCACTGTGAACAAACCGCTTGCGAGTTCTAATTCCGTTCAGCGCCATCTAGTTACGATACTTGACATGCTCAGAGCGACAAGGATCTTTTGGCGTGTGGGCAAAGACCGAAATTGTTTTGTAAAAGTAGGTACTCTGTCGAAAAAAGTTGTTTTGTAAATATAGTAAGCGAGCGTACGCAATAGCGACTAGCCGTAGTGCGGCGTGCCGGATGCGACTGGCCGCACTTCGAATATTTTATATAAAACTGCATGACATACGGCTAGCCGTCAACACTATACCTGTAACTTTACTAAGGTAGGCTTAAATTAATAACTAATTAACAATAGAGGCATCATATTACATGATAAATCGACTGCCAATAAAAATAATTCTAAACAGTTTAAAATATTATAGGTAAATTAAATACTAATATTATGTTAAGAACAATATTCTGAAAAATGTGTCTAATAAAGGGTTTGCTTTTATTATCATCATCATGATCTCAGCCATAGGACGTCCACTGATGAACATAGGCCTCCCCTATAGATATCCATCCTGTCCGGTTGTAAGCGGCCCGGATATTGCTTTTTATAATGCCCCTAAAAAATTTAATTCATTAAAAACAATAAAAATATCCGAGGCTCCTAACATAAACTCACCTTTTCGAAGAACCTGAACTCATTGAAAAACAAAAATATACAAATTATTGTACTGGAAAAGATTTTGTTTCAATCCCATGCAAGAGTTATATGTAAAAGCTTTTCGTCTTCTAATATAATAATCTATATATTCATTATTATAATATAGTCTCTATAAAAAAAGACCTTTATATCTATTGCGATTTTGGTCACACGCTAAGAGATCCTTGTCACACACATGTCAAATATCGTAGCTAGATGGCGCTAGTAAAAAGCTAGAACTCGCAAGCGGTTTATTCTCAGTGTAATGGAGATAAAATAATGTGTTTTCACATGTGTTATATTGACGCGCTAAGCGTGATTATGTAAATGTATATTGTTTTGCATCTTTGTGCAGGTAATAACTTGTTAACGGGATTTAAAAGTTATAAATAGTATTAATTTAATATTAGTAAAAAACAACTTCCCTCTAAAAACTCATTATTTATACTGCGTATAACGATGGGTCGTCGACGCATTTCTCGTAGACGAAACTAGACTTCAAACAACTTAATGGTTAAGGATTAAGTATAAACGTCAGCCATACAAAATGAAAATACACAGATATAAAGAAATAGGGAATAATTTTCCACTCTATTGTTTGTGATTTTTGGCTTCTGGATCTGGCCTTTATGTACGCGAATACATATTTTGGTAAAGAAAAACCTTATAGTTTCTTCGTATTTATGAAAATTGTAAAAAGTAGTTTTTAGGGTTTGAGTGATTTTTTAAATAGCAATAAAACCGTACGGTTTTCTTTATTGGAAAATTATTTCCTCTTTTTCTTGATATCTTGAGATCTGTGTATTTTCATTTTGTATCGGTGAGGTTTAACCTTGAGTACTGCCTGGTGGAAAATCACCCCAATAAGTGACACGAATAGAAGAGGTTGGTGGCATTACGTATTTATACGGTCGGATATTTTACATTGGATAAACTATGCCCTACGGCATATAGTACCTGTGACAATACAAGATCATAAAACCTGGTTGATGTATCTATCTATACAACTAGCAAAACATATTTGTGTTATTTACAATTTACTGTATATTATCAATTTTGTCTTAGTTAGCTATTTCGAATTTCGACACCAAGAGAGCTTTCACACGTACGCTACGGCGAAGCACCGGAAAAAACACCCGTCGCGCCCTCTGTGTACTTATACTGTATGCGTATTGCCTGACGCTAATTTTAAACTCAAACTCAATTCAAAAAGATTTATTCTACTAATTGAATGTTAAATGTTGTTGTAGTTGTTTACAACCTCGTTAATTTACATAAATTCAAATTAAATAGTGACCTTCATAATTTTAATACTAAGAATAAAGACAAAATAGCTGCACCTAGCTTTAGATTATCTAAAACAAATAAAAAGACATTCTTAGGAAATTGTGTACGTTTCTATAATAAAATCCCAAAAGAGATAACTGGGCTCTCAGAGGGTAAATTCAAAACCTATATTAAATCTACTTTACTTAAGAAGACTTATTATAAAGTCAACCAGTACATAGAGGACAAAGATGCCTGGAAACTTCTGCATAGCCGCCTCGTGGCACCTTCAAAGAAAACGAATGTAACCATACCAAATATTGTAAAACTATCTGTTGAAAAAATTAAGCCCTACAAGTTTCTTGTGCGTTCTTCTTGTAGAGGTATCTTTCCGAACGCACGGTAGACTCAGTACTGTTTATCTTTATTGACGTGCAAAAGTGTCAGATTATGACCTATTTGAATAAATCTGTTTGAGTTTGAGTTGGCTCAGATGGTAGTAACTCTGCTTTCTGAGCTGCAGGCGCCGGGTTCGATCTTCGGCCAATTCAAACATTTATGTGCATCAACATTTCTGTTTGATCTGTGTCTGGGTGTTATAAGCGTATACGAGTATATACCTGATATCAGTCCTCTGGTTACCATAGTACAGGCTTCTAGCCTAGTTTGGGACCAGATGAACGTGTGTGGAAGTTGTCACGTATTATTATTATTTATAATCTGACACTTTCACACGTCAATGAAGATAAAACAGTAATGATTCTACCGTACCGTTTTCGGTGGTAGATAGAGGTATCACAAATCTGTATTAGTTTCCTCATGCAGTTTATGCCGACTGTATGCATACATGTTCATTTTAATTACATAAATTTATTTATGGAAATCTCTAAACACACTCGTTTGGATCTTTTTAAAATGTATTTTTAATATTTATGATTTAGGCGTTCTTAGTAGACTATCCTAGACCATAATTCCACAGGGTTATTTAGTGTATCTATTCTCCATTCTCCGGCGTATTTATTTCGGTAACCAGTTTCGGGCAAACTTTGTATACAAGACCTAGATTTGCCTGACGCGTAGTATTAGTGCATGTGTGAAAGCACTCTAACAACCTTTGCAGTTAACAATATTTACGGAGTCCGAAGTCAAACAAAACGAGATTTACTGACAAATTGTTCAAACAGTAAATAGACCACTGTTATAATGGAAACAAATACTTTAACAATAGGTGTCAGTTTGTGGTCCTTGGTTTTGGCGGCTTGTTGTTTTACGCCAAGGCAATCATGTACCGGTCAATTTAGAAGTTCTCAAACACGACAGCACTCGCGACTAGTACATATTGAAAACTATGGATAATATCATCATATGGGTATTGTTGTATCACGCCCCTGTAATTAGTATTGGTAGTCAGAGCGGTCTGTTGTTCCAATTAGATATTTGTAATGAAAGCATTAGTTATTAAGTTTACCGTTGACATTAACGGGCTAGAAAGATGGCAAATGAAATTTATATACCTACCATATTTTTGTAGTGGTAGGCCTCTTTAGCAGGAGGCCGCCTGGGGAAGCACCACACCTTTGCCGTCAAGCAGTTATGTGCAAACATTACCGTGTTCCAGTCTGAAGCGCAATGTTACCAGCGAAATGACTGGGCATGATGAGTTTCAACAACTAATATCACAGGGTGACAGGCGCAGTGCAGTGCCGCGCAGAATTTTGATTATCTATACACTGAGTGGCACTGTTTTGATATGGGCAATCATGATGCTTACCATCAGGCACCTGATTTGCTCGTATTGTTACTCACTATCATTAAAAAAATCTTAATCCCACAATCGCTGTCGCATTATCGTAACAAATAACACACGAATCAAGGTTAAAGTAGGTACTAAAAAAACTGTTTATGTTGACTGTTACTTTAACAATTTGGATCGGCTGAATAGATATCCCCGATCTTCTGCTCAGTCGCTCTCGTGGCCGTCTCCATAACCGCCACTGATAGAGACGACCAGTTTTGTAGACCATTTAATTAACACTTAGCCTCAGGCTTATTCCGTCAGAAATGTAAATAAATCACTTATTTTTAAACATTAGTTATGCTGATTAGATGATTCGATTATTTCTTTGCGTTGGTGGTGTTTGCGACACAGTCTGTTGTTTCTTTTTTTTTTATGATAGTGAGTGACAAGACGAGTAAATCAGGTGCCTGATGGTAAGCATCATGATTGCCCATATCAGACACAGTGCCACCCAGTGTTTTAAAATTCAAAATTCTGCGCGGCACTGCACCGCGCCAGTCACCCTGAGATATGAGTTGTCGTAACTCGTCATGCCCAGTAATTTCGTTGGTAACATTGCCCTTCAGACCGGAACACAGTAATGTTTGCACATTACTGCTTGGCGGATGAATAACTGGCAAGGGTGTGGTACTTCCCCAGGCGGCCCCCTGATATAGAGGACTACCACTACAAACACGACACAGTATGACTACTGCAGGCCTCATCGTTCCTTTGCCGTTACGTGTGTAGGTTATTTACTATTCCGAATAAATGATTTATATGACTCACTGACTGACATGCAACGCAGAGCTTGAGCTCTGCGTTCCAACTACATTCTACATTCCAAGTTTCCAGTCTCTAGGTTCAGTGGTTCAAACCACTGAACCTAGAGACTGGAAACTGGTGGGTTCTTTTCGTTGTCTGGACGTGTGCTAAGAGAGGCTATTTTAAAATTCACATTATAAGGGGTCCAAAAAGCGCGTCAATGATTTGGTATAAAACTCCCATATTTCATAATTGCGAGCGGCCAAAGCCACAGTTCTTACACTAGTCCTATATAATATATTACATTTTTATATTTATTTATTTGCTGTATTAGCCTACTTATTCCTGTCATGTAGGTAACGGTTTATTACAATATATATTATACATAATACCTATACAATTTTTTCCGTGTATATGTACCATTTATTCAAGGTCATTGTTAAATAACTTAGCGTTTGAAGATTTAGTAATCATGGTCAGTTCACGGCTACTTAAGGTGGTTGCTTTTCCATACAAAATTTGGAGCAAGATAGAATAAATTTCCACTCAAAGATAGATAGATAGATAACCACTTTATTGTACACCTTTCAGCGAACATAATATTATGAAAATTAAATAGGTACAGTTAGTCTTGGGCTAGTACAAGTGGCGGTCTTGTTCCAGACAACCGAACGGAAAGGAGTAGAATGCAATGGTTTGTAATTGGCTCCTAATTGGTCTTTATTTGCGCCAAAACATATTTGCTTTAAGAAAAGCGTGTTTTTTTTTTCTTAAAAAATGCCTTTAAATGACCTAAAAATATTTATTTTATATTTTATCATAAATAGGAAAAACCGTACTATTTTCTTTAACCAAATATGTTTTTGTGAAAATAAAATTCAGATTAACAGCTAACCTCAAAACCATGAGTGGAAAATTATTCTCTCTTTCTCCATATTACCTATAATGATGTGATTGACTGTACTCTCCTCTTCCTGCACGGTTGTCTGGAAGAGATCGCTCTTAGCGATAAGACCGCCAATCGTTACATTATTTGTTATAATTGTATTTTAAATTTAAGGTTTCTTGTTTGTAGTGTAATAATAAAGAGTTTATCCATCGATCTATCTATAATATTTGAGTAATTTAATTTTTTTTTGGAAGAGCAACCCCCTTAACAATAACATACTCCTTTTTGTTAAGTCTAGAAGTGTTTCATGATTTATTTTATGCCCTCCTCATAATTTGGTCCTTATGTTCTCATTGGCCTCCTTAACCATATAAGGCTGCATATAATTTTGATATTCCTCAAAAAGCCTACAAAAACACTAGTAGTTTTCATTCTGTACATACTCAAAGATTATTTGGACACGTACATAATATTACCTATTTGTTATCCCTATTTAGTCGTGGGAAATAGTCATCCTTCCAAGCTAAAACATTTTTTACCAAATACGGTGCAAATACCATTGAAATTCTAGTTCTTTATTTCGCATTATGGTAATTTGAGTAAATAGTAATAATTGTAGTAATTGTAGTGGTAGGCCTCTATAGCAGGGGGCCGCCTGGGGAAGTACCACACCTTTGCCAGTTATTTATCCGCCAAGCAGTAATGTGCAAACATTACTGTGTTCCGGTCTGAAGGGCAATGTTACCAGGGAAATTACTGGGCATGATGAGATTCAACAACTCATATCTCAGGGTGACAGGCGCAGTGCAGTGCCGCGCAGAATTTTGTACTTTAAAACACTGGGTGGCACTGTGTCTGATATGGCATCTGATTTGCTCTTCTTGTCACTCACTATCATAAAAAAAGTACTTACCTATTTCCCGTGAACTTGAGCTGTTATAATTGAGCTCAATATAGCTCAATATAGTACATTAATCAAAAGTTATTTATTGGTCTCGAATGGTCATATATTTTTGCTAAATTAATTGTCATCGGCTTGTGGTCATTCGGGTTGCGTTACCGACATTTTCACAGTTATGTTCATTAAAATGTTTCGAGGAATTCTATTCTGATTGCGATACTACGAACATCTGGCGTGTTGGTATAAAATACAAAGACATGTTGTAGAATTTAATTTAACTATTTATTCAGAAATTTAGGAAGTATTTATGCGAAAAGAATCCTACTCATAATATGTCCGAAAATAAGTTGTCTATACCAAAATAATAACTCTTTGTAGGTAGTCTATTAATTATTTTTTAGTATATATTTTTTTTTTTATTATAGTGAGTGACAAGACGAGCTAATCAGGTGCCTGATGGTAAGCATCATGATTGCCCATATCAGACGCAGTGCCACCCAGTGTTTTAAAATTCAAAATTCTGCGCGGCACTGCACTGCGCCTGTCACCCTGAGATATGAGTTGTTGAATCTCATCATGCCCAGTAATTTCGCTGGTAACATTGCCCTTCATACCGGAACACAGTAATGTTTGCACATTTCTGCTTGGCGGATGAATAACTGGCAAAGGTGTGGTACTTCCCCAGGCGGGCCCCCTGCAAAAGAGGCCTACCACTACAATATAATATGTAGTGCTTTTGTGTTTAGTGCGTTTGAGATATGTAATGCCAAGAACAGTCTCAAGGACAGACATTGGATTTTTCCATTAGGAATTATCTCAATAACTGGAGTCTAGAATTGTGCCCGGTAGATGGCAATATGGGCGTCCCCTATTACGTGGTACCAATAACATACTGGCGAAATGTGGGTGTGCCTACTATGGGACCGTGTCCTGGGTACACCTCTGCCTACCCCTTCGGGAAAAAGGCGTGATTGTATGTTATGTTAAAACTATGAAGTTTTATTGCTCTGCCTATTCTACTTGGAATATTACCTGGGTAACCTAAGACAATAGTTATTATACTGTCCTTATCCCGGGCATTATGAATAATAGACACATAATCACTTGGCCCACAACGTATTCGTGTGTTCGTAGCTCATTTTCTGTCATAGATTGATTACTTTTCACTTAATTAAGCTTCGTAAACTATAGGCTAATGATTACAGTTACTCTTTTGGTCTAAGTAAAATGAGCGGTCATAATGAAAACTTTCGAAATAAAGTCCTTTATAAAATTTTTAGCACAATTGTTATTGCTTATGTACTATGAAAATGCAAATTCTTACCCCAAAACCTGGTTTCCTTTCTCTGCCATTGTTAATTTTTGCACTAATTAAACATTTTAAATTCATAATAAGTGAAAAGTGTTACTTACATTATTCAGTACTCTCGCTTGCAACCATCAGACCGTGTCCATACATCTTGGATCTTGGATGTGTTTATTGTTTAAATCTTAAGGATTTATGTGTGCTGTATTTTTACACTCGCGTATTATTAATACTTGCGATGTGCCATTGACTCGTGACTCATATTAATATATGATCTGACCCTTTACTACTTCATTTACCACAATTTTAATATACATACAATGTGTCATAGGATTGGTTATAGTTTGTGACTGTAATATGAGGTCAATATGAGTAAAACTCACGGAAAACGAATTTCATACTGTTGTTTTCGATTCTATCAATTTCTGCTCAAATTATAGCAATATTGTTATTATACAAATTATAGCTATTATAGTTCGTCACAAAAGAGTAGAAAATAATGGGGGCGCCACTGTCTTTTACAAGAGTAAAAACAATTTCATCAACACATACACTTTAATTTAGTTCCGTTTCTACTCTTTTGTGTCGAACTATATCTCTATTTATTTTATTCCTTGTGCAACGCTCGAAAGAATATCTTTAAGGTAGGTTAGTATTTTATTCCCGTTATTATGGGATTCGACAGTATGGTACTTACTAAAAATTGGGTCATGGGTGGCTTGCCACGTGCTTTGTTAATGTTGCATTTGAACGAGTAGTATTAAATAAACATTTACAACCATTTCGTAAATAGATTTATCTGCTGAATTCTCTTACATTAATAATAACGCAATAATTATATAGATAGGATTCAATTAATGAGTACTTATTACTAATGATTTCAAAACTTTTTCTTGGTTTGTTTGATTTCGTTGCTTTTTTTTTGTACTTTCTGAATAGATATTTCATGTACTTAGTTTATCAGTCCTTGGTGCTACAATCAGTCGCGCCTTTCTTTGAAGGAGAGGTTTTGTGTGCGAATTTTATGGTCTCTCCGACAGCTTTGTTTAAAATGTGTGATAAGTAGGTGCATAAATGTTACACATTTTTACTTTTTATATTTCTTTTGTATTGGGTTTATTATGTTAGAAATATTTAATTTTGACTTGTCTCTTTTTATTATAAGTTTTCTTTGAATTCGATCTTGATTCGTTAGATCTCTGAGATCGATATGTGTATAGCAGGATAATCGGAAAACACCGCAACTTTGCGAAAAATCTAGGAGTATTCCAAAAACTTGTAACCGATAATTGAAAACTAAGTAAGATTTTCTTTTTTTATCTTCAAGCTATTTTTAGGATCTTTGCAAAAATCCAATCAACCCTAAGATAAATTGCCACCACCCGGCACCTTACAAGCCAAAAAAGTAACCAAACCAAATATTGTACTCGCAGTTGAAAAAATTAAACCTTACAAGTTTCTTGTGCGTTCTTCTTGTAGAGGTATATTTCTGAACGCGCGGTTGATTCTTAACTAGTTTGATATTACTGATATTATTGATTGACGTTTCAAAATGTCTTTTTAAAGACTTATTTAAATAAAAGTTTCTTTGAGTTTAAGTTTGAAAATGGAAATTAATGCTGATTGGCTAGATTATAAACTAGGAATATTGAAATAACCCTGTTAAGTTTTCAATTAGGTAACCGATTATATACAATTTTCCTAGGTTATTCACAATGATGAAAGATTAGACAAAGAACTTATTTTTCCACACCATGTTGAGTTGGAGCCGTGTTGTGACACGCTTTGTTTCTCTCTACTTCATTATGTGTTCATTAGTTTATTACATACGTATATTATATTTTTAAAATATAGTATGTGAAGTCTAGAAATGGTGTGTGTCTCAATAAATGTATTTTATATCTTTTTCTTTTAATGTAAAGTATATGTATTGATTACTTAAATAGTTTTATTGTTTACAAATTTAATTTCGTTAGTTAATTTCGTTTTAGTTAATTTCTTCTCATTTCTGTAAAGCTATGCAAGAGAATGGAACAAAACAACTATTTTAACTAGTTTAGCTCATTAATACCGCGATTGATTGCCTTACTAATTGCTAGATCTTAATCAAGTATGCAAGTCATTTCTTGTGTAGGCATATCTATTAGTTTTTCTTACTTAGAATTGAACGTTTATGAATGCCTCGAAGTCATGGAATTGTATGGTATTTCATCCATTTGCATATTTGACCATAGGCAGGTGTAAATTTTCCAGTTTGTATTCTGATTACTATATTAACTTGACATTAAAATAATGCGTGGTTTGATTCATAGTCTTTACTAATATGGTATAGTTACTTTACCACCAAATCGATTAGATCCTTTTCTTCTTTGCGAGTGGGTGTGTAGTCATTATCATCATCATCTCAGCCACAGGACGTCCACTGCTGAACATAGGTCTTCCCCATAGATTTCCATCCAGTCCGGTTGTAAGTGGCCTGCGTCCAGCGTGTTCCCGCTGTCCTTATCAGATCGTCTGTCCACCTTGTGGGTGGACGGGTGTGTATAGCCTTAATTCCCAAAGCTTTTTTAGATATTTCCAATCGTATCGTATTTCAACGTCATCTACCATTTCAGCGTTTGTCATATCGATACAGGTTCGAAAATGAAGTCCCTGGGGGTTAGAACGAGATAGCAGATATGAATTTGTTTGGGCGCGAAAGAGAGAAAAAACTGGGAACAGTTTTCCCCGTGCCATGCCAGGCGGGCTGGTCACCCGAACGTCTTTAACATAATTCCCTTATTACTTACGACCCACAGCAGTGTTACTTTTTACTGAAATAACGCCATCGGTGTGATCACGAAAGTTATTTTTGGCATCTTCATCAATTTGGGTCATAAATCTAATGCTAATTGAATCACGAGTCTGTTATCTACATTTGGAAACAATAACACTTTCACGTCTCCAAAACAAATATAGTTTTGGTAATTTCCATATTATCATTGGCCCTAAAACATCTATGAAAGATGATTCAAGCAGCGTTACCGTGGGCCACAGCATTTGCACTCGTGGCTAAAGAGCTTATAAAGCGAGCTATGGAGTCCAGTTTGGATTTATATTAAATACCTAGCTGTGCCGAGTGTTTTCAACCGCGTTACTCTTCGTTCCCGTGGGAATATCGGGATAGAAGTCATTCCAGGTGTAAGCTGTCTACACACCAAATTTCAGCTCTATCGGCTCGACGGTTATTGATTCCCCATACAAACTTCCACCCCCTTCTCACCCCCTTAAAGGTTGATTTCTGGGATAAAAACTATCCTATGTCGTTATAGGGACTTACTATCTCTATAAAAAATTTTATCTCCGCCACCGTCACCACCGCCAAGCAGTAATGTGCAAACATACTGTGTTCCGGTATGAAGGGCAACAACTCATATCAGGCGCAGTGCAGTGCCGCATAGAATTCTGAATTTTAAAACACTGGTTGGCACTGTGTCTGATATGGGCAATCATGATGCTTAACATCAGGCACCTGATTTGCTCGTCTTGTCACTCAATAATCTAAATCAATCTATATAAATAATAATCTATATAATATATAATAATCTAAATCAGTTCAGCGGTTTAAGCGTGAAGAGGTAACAGACAGACACACACTTTCGCATTTATAACATTATTGAAGTACGGATATATCTTCCGGTACATTCTTCCAAGCTATTCCAGTTTCAATTATTATGGTTCTTACAATCTTATTTGTACTGAGTCATTGAGTGACATCATGTAGGCAAGTTAATATCGTTACATGAAGTACCATAATTATCTAAACGCATAAGAGTTAAGAATGACCTCATGCATAATTGCTGGATGCAAGCGGATGAAACGTTACCAGTGATATTATAGAATATGACATAAAATTATAAAATGTAAAACCAAAGTGAAAACAGGTATTGCAACAGCTTGTACAGAATCTGTGCAAAAAGAGAAGTCTATTTGGCGAAAATCAGTACTAATCGTATTATCGCTTTAATCCAAACAAGTTTTTATAAATACATTAAAAAAAAAACATATAATGAAAACTCGTTTGGATTAAATTAGATTTTTACTGAATCTTTGTATTGTTATTTTCTATAATCCGTCCCAGATGTAGAGAGAAAAACGACCATTGAACCTAAGTATAATGGCACAAGAAAGAATGAGAGGCGCGTCTAGCTCTCTCCCTCTAGCCTGTACGAAAAACAATGGCTATTTTCTCTGTGCATGTGGAACAGCGTATAGAACCTAGATGTCTTTATTTTACGAAATAACTTATAGTATTTTTTATAACTTATAGTATTTATTATATTATATAGTATTTTATATTTTTTATATGGGTACGTGTGAGCGAGAGGGCGAATTCGCTTTGGACAGCGCCTTAAGTATGATTTTTACAGCCACAAGGGACTGCAGATCTGAGTAGTTGATATAAATTTCAATTTGATACCTCCACGCGTTCCCGTTAAAACGTGTCTTGAAGACAGAAGGACAACAAAGTGATCCTATAAGGGTTTCTTTTTTCCTTTTGGGGTACGGAACCCTAAAAATAAGAAAGTAGTGAGTTCAATTTGATAATCTCTGAAAAAATTCTTCTCAAATTGGGCAGTGAAAAGTATAATGTCCCATATCTCAGATTCTATAATAGTGTCATCCGGTGTCACGACCTAAGTATGTATTTTTGAAAAAATTTCACCATTGTATAACCATGATAAGTAAAAAATGTAAGAAAGAGCCGACCCGACATCATTATCATCTTCATACCCTTATCCAACTCTAGGCAGTGGGGGAACAGCTCGTCTTCTTCCGCCATTCCAGTCGTATCATCCGTCACCTCTGCAGTCACCTACACAGGGAAGCAGTGGAATGAGGAGCTCAGAGCACTAATTCTATCTCCTATGGTGAAGCAATGAAAGCTATACGGATAAATATTCTATATTGCGGATAATTTGGCGGCGGAAAGCTGCACCATGTGTACGGTCGTAGTGCCGGAATTGCGAACAGGCTGAAAGTATGCCCTTTTTTTTCACTCATATCTTGAGTCACACAGTTCATCTAGATCTTTTAGGACATTACTCACGTAACTACTTACATTCATCCTTACTCTCATAGTCCTCGGTCTCATGGCTTTTATCCCTCCGCATAAGGTGTCCATACCAGACAAGTTTTTCACTCAAAGTAAACGATAATAATAGGATTGTAAAGGTGAAAGCACACTTATCCGAGCCGAACGCGACGAACGAAACGCATTTTAGAATTCTTTATATGAAACCTTATGAAACGTCGCACACCTGTCCGCGTCGGATCATCCGAATCCGAACAGGTGCGCGAGGTTTCATAGGACTTCATATAATGAATTCCAAAATTATTTTCGCTCGGCGCGTTCGGCTCGGATACGTGTGCGTTTAGCCTTAAAAAAGAAATAAGTGACTAGATAACAGTCATAATTTCATTTTCCATACACGACTTTGTGTTGTCTGTTCTTTTGTATGTTGACCTCAATTTTGTAGCAGGACTAATAATAGCCTTAGTTGTAACATAATTTGGGTCGAAAGGCAGTGTTATGACCTTCCCACATTGATAAATAGCTAGTAACGATTTTTTGTTACGTTCATTATGTTATGAACACGAAGATTTAAAATCACGTGTGTTATATTTATTGTTTTTATACTAAACAACTACTAATTTTGTAGTTCTTACACATCAACTGACCACGCATCTAGATCCGTGGTATGAGTTGATCTACTTACATAACATCATAAAAGGAGGCAGAGTTTATCCAGTACACATAGTAGGCACATCCGCACTTCGCCACATGTATCAGGTTCCATGTCATCAGCATCATCATCTCAGCCGTTAGTAGTCCACTACTGAACATAGGCCTCCACCATAAAGGGGGTTTTGCTAATACTCGACACGCTTGGCAGGCGGGTTGTCGAGCGCAGTTCGATGGTTTTTTGCAGAGGACGCTGCTGCCCGTCATCTGGATCTGTTAACCCTTAGCCGGCTCTTACGGCAACCACGGGTAGAGAGGTTGGAGCACTAAAGCCGGTAACTCCACGGCACAAGGTTCCATGTAATTTCATGTAATAGGGGACAAGCCTATATTGGGCACAGTTCCAGAGTCCAGGCTGTTATTGAGTAAATTCCTAATGGAATAATATAATAACACTTTTTGCCTGACTGGGAATCTAACTCTGGTCCTCATAATCGGTAGCAGCACTTGTGAACCACTACGCCGCCGAGGCAGTCATTATTTGGCTGCTTATTTATTGTCTTGCTAGCTGACCTTTCTGCCATTCAAATCACTAAAATTACAATTACATTTATTACGTCGCTTGAAAACACGGTCTGATAGGCGCACACGAAGACCATTTTTATTCCAACATGCAGAGGCCCCTTTGAGCTTTTAATCCCAAGGTAATGGCTAGCACTTATCGAGGTCCATCGCTGAAACCATCTACGGAAGATGAGCTCAAAGACAGCCCCCGCTAAGTGCGAGGACGGATGTCGTATTATTAGTTAATTGTATTGTGAGTATTCTAAGACACACTTTAACGATCAATCACTAAGGGTATCATACTCTTATATCTTAATTATCTTAATCAAACAGAAATTATTATATCGCGTGAAAACTGTTCATAATCATCAAAAGGTAGATAAACTTAGTAAATCTAGCTCAAATTAAAATTCATCTCGTGTCAAGGCAATAATTAACTAATGCTGCAATGCTAAACAGTCATTAAAATGTTCATTGCGCTTGAAAAAATAATCGTTTGTTCTGAACAGGTTTGCATCCGTTCGCGTGTCTAATGTACCCACTAGCTAAAGTATCTACGGTGTATACTTTGCTCTCCACTAAACGATTTTATGTATCATCACCATAACCTCAGCCATAGAAAGTTTACTGCAGGATTTAGGCCTCCCCCTTAGGCTTTAGGGGGATTTCGCTCATACTCGCCACGCTTGGCAGGCGGATCGCCGAGCGCAGTTTAATGGTTTCTATGCAGAGAACGCTGCTGCCCGTCCTCTAGATTTGATAACCCTTAGCTTCCTAAATGTACTGTTTTTGCACTCAAATAGTTACCCAGAAAGCGTCTAAAAAGACACGACTGGCTGTCCATAGAGGATTGCTGATCTTTACACTTATGTATGGTGGTGAATGTTGGGTCTGGCAGAAGAAGCACTGAGATAAGATTTATGCGGTGGAGATGAGAAGCCTGAGAAGTATCACTGGAGTGGCCTTGATGGACATACTGACGTATAGTGTGATAAGGAATGCGATGACGTTTTAAAAAATTTACTGACAAAGATAGAGAAAGGAATGCTCAGATGGTTCGGACATGTGGAGGGGGTGAATGAAAGGAGATAAATAAAATACTATATAACATTTCGAGTATGTGATCAAGTCGGCAGTGGTCGACGTAGCCGATGGGAGTTATTGGGAACTAGCCCTTTCCATGAACACATTGATGATGTCCTTATTAAAAGCCAGGATAAAACTACCCACAACCAACGAATATGTATGACGAAAGTGGAAGAAGCGAAAGTCATATGTCAGCATCGGAGCAAGTGGAGAGAAATACTATCAGAATCTCTTTGATTAGTTATTTTCCTAAAAAATAAAGTTAAGTAATAATTTTCCTAAATAAGAATATTATCATTATTATAATCATATCAATATTTAATCTTTAGATTTGTATCAGTATTTACTTGTATGTATTTTTAGTCACTAGCAATAAAAATTTCGATTGAATTTGGTGATAATAATTATTATGTCGCAAATTTTATATTTTACTTATTATTTATGATATAAATTCCATTGCAAATATAAAATTGATTTATTTTAGGTGTTGAATTAATTATGATCTTTATCATTTAATGGATAGGTTAGGTACCTCCAGATATTTTTTAGGTTTAATGTATATTAGATATCGAAATATAATCCTGTCAATTATTTATTTATTAAGCATTCCACATCATATTTCGTAGGTATTATCAGAAAGTTCATTATAATTATTGCTTTCGTAGAAAACTAACAGATATATATGACAAAGGAATACATAACTTATGATGGCGATACATACTTTTTTTTTTTACTAGCCTATACTTTCCGACTGCTGGGCAAAGGCCTCCCCCAATTCCTTCCAAACGTCACGTTCCTGCGCCACCTTTGGCCAGCCCGAGTGGTATGCGTCTAAGTCATCACGCCATCTCTTTCTGGGCCGGCCTCGGCGACGATGTCCGTCTTCAGGTGCCTGTGGTGATCTTTGCCCAGCGGTCAGGATGCATGCGACTAACATGACCTGCCCAATCCTACTTTAGCCTGGCAGCCTTTATGCCCACGTCAGTTATGCCTCTCTTAGAGTGCAGTGTGACGTTTCGCATTCGATCCGACCTTTTAACTGCTAAGATGCTACGCTCTATTGCTCTATTTACATATATAATATATCCTACTATAATAATTCTCAAATCTCAGTACAATGTATAAAAGTTACGTTTGTAACAGGTAAACAAAACGCTAGCGAGTTCTATCTCGACTCCAGCGCCATCTAGCTCGGTTTTTTTCTGTGTATGTTTGTCTCCGTTTTCACACTAAAACTACTGAACCGATTGATCTGGTTGGTAAGTAGATAGCTTAGACCCTGGAATAACATACAAGGTTACTTTTTATCCCGATTTTTCCACGGGAACGAAGACTACATGGGTGAAACCGCGGGGCACAGCTATACCATAACATAATTAAAGCCAAACATAAATAAAATAATTGAAATATCGTATTTATCTCAAATTATCTTCAGTCAGATTTTAATTTCTTATTCAATTAATTTCTTTTTATAGCAATTGATGAGATTCTTCATTACTTATGCGTGTTTATATAAATTCTGTTTCTATTTTGGTGTAAATGGACATTTGCTTAATCATCTATTTAGTTTAAGATTATCACTTGAAGCATTAAATTATTTTTGTAACTTTGCTATTTTAATTTAAGTAGATTCCGTCTCATATTAATTAGCATCTAGACCAGACGGTTTGGTGTTTGTTTCTATGCATAAAAAACATACATTCACGCCTTTTTCCCGAAGGGGTAGGCAGAGGTGTACCCAGGACTCAGTCCCATAGTAGATACACCCACATTTCGCCAGTATGTTATTGATCCCATGTAATCGGGAGCGAGCCTATTGCCATCTACCGGGCACAGGTCCAGACTACAGGCAGTTATTGAGATAATTCCTAATGGAAAAATCCAATATTTAACACTTTGCCTGACCCGGGGATCGAACCCGGGACCTCTTGATTGGCAGTCGAGCATGCGCCCTCTACGCCACGGAGGCAGTCAAACAAAGACTTCAAAAACAAAACTAAACTATTTCACATCTAAGAATGTAAATTTTATCTGTTCAGTGATGTCAACTACTAAAGTTGTACTTCTAAGTAGTTTTATCTGTAGCCACCAGATTACCTTACAGAGAACATAACATGAAGAAAATACAGATACTCTTAAAATTAGACCAGTACAAGTGGCAAGTCCCATGTAATAGGGGGCGAGCCTATTGCCATCTACCGGGCACAGTTCCAGACTCCAGGCAGTTTCTATGCAAACTTATCCAAATTTCATACCTACGAATTATACTATTATGCTTTTAGATCAAATTTTGGCGAAACGCCAAGTTATATAATATGATAGATTTAACTTTGTATTGAATCAACTCGAGATCTTACTACCTAATTAGGTAATTAGGATGGGAGAATTCTCCCATCAATTTGTAACCACATTGTAGACCTCTATCAATTCTGCCAATACACTAGTAGATAGCAAATTCAATAGGGCTTAATCGAATCTAATAAAACTGAAGTTTATAGTAACCTATGGGGTTTCGTTATGAACCAGCTACGGGGCCTGAGTTGCGCGGGCGCACGCCATGCGGGCATTTGCATACAATCGCTTACGAATGAGATTAATTCAACATTTAACCCACTTGCTGGGAATGGACTTGATTGTAAACTGTCTAATTAGTTGACTCTTGAAGTCCTAAAATTGTTATTGGCCTATTGTTGGGAGCTACCTAAAATATTATAATATGTTTTGTCATTAAACATTATATAGGTAAGTATATTTTATTCAGAGTAGCTCTTTTATATATATGTATATAATAGATCTACTATAACCATAATCTACTTGCGTGATTTCAGCGACGTTGCCGTGGTAATTTAGGAAATTCCCTTCCTTCCTTATCTAAATGATAATGGAAGCCTATGTGCAAAATTTAATCCTCAAGCTCTCTGGGTCCAGGAGTTGGGATGAGCGTTGATGAGTTAGTGTGTCAGCCATTCACTCAGTCAATCAGGACTTGGATTTTTGTATAAAGAAGAAGATTATATCTATTTTTACCAAGTTAATTTCTAATTTGAATGAGACCTTGAGCTTTATTTTACCGTTGCTTTACCTAAAATTACATTTTTGCATGAAATTGTGTCCTGCCCAGTTCTCCACGAATCTGGCTGTTACCTGCCATCATTTATTTCAAACAAGAGTTTACGATTTTGCAAATCCTTCAACAATCCTTACTGTTCCGTCACTCAATTCATTTCCATACATTTACGACTTGTCAAAGGTGACGAGGGTTTTATGGTTCAACGTGGACATGACATGGTTTGCCATAAAATATGTGTCATCTTTTTAAGAGTTTGGTGTACCGTTTAATTTATTATTGTGATTTTGTTTTTTGTTATGTGTCACGATCTCAATCATCTTAATCTTTGTCTCGTTAATGACTAACCACACATATTTTACTTGTATTTAATTTATTGCAATTTCTACTTTAAACTCTGTTTACGTTTCTCTCTCTGTTGTAATACCAAACATTAATATATCGTTACAAGACCTTAATAAATAAATATAAATTATGTAATGTGCATGATGATTTATGTAAATGTAATTAATAATTATATTCAATACATTTTAATATAATTATTCATTTCGTTTTCATAAATCACTTACATGAATATTGAATGGAATAAAATAAAGCTTTATAATTACAAGAACTAGTTAATAGCCGTCATTAAACCCTGCGTTGACGGCTCATCCAAATTACAAAATCATCGTAAAATAATTCGAATATGTCGTCGTGAAACAAAAAACAAATCTGACCACACCAAATATTGTAAAGCTGGCAGTAACAGTAGGAAACATTAAGCACTACAAGTTTTTGTGCGTTCTTCTTGAAGATGTATCTTTTCAAACGCACTATAGACTCAACTCATACTCAAATTTTATTTAAATAAGTCTTAAAAAGACATTTTAAACGTCAATAAATAATATAACTAGTACTGAATCTACCGTGCGTTCGGAAATATATCTACAAGAAGAACGCACAAGAAACTTGTAGGGCTTAATTATTTCAACTGCAAGCGGTTAGGTTACATTTGTTTGCTTGTAAAGTGAAGGGTGGTGTGGCTATGCAGAAGTTTTCAGGCATCTCTTTGTACTGATTAACTTTATAAAAAGCCTTTCCTAAAAGAGTCGATTTTATACAGATTTTGAATTTACCCTCTGAGAGCCCAGTTATCTATTTTGGGAGTTTATTTTAGAAATGTACACTGTTTCCTAAGAAAGATTTTATTTGTTTTAGATAATCAAATAAAGGTATAGCTAGATTCATTAAGTTGTCAGCTTCATTGACTTGCAATAGTGTCTTTCAGGACCGAATAAATATTGCACCAATAAGTTCTGCAACAATGTTTTATTGTTATCGTTTTAAGTTCATAGAAGACCATTCTTTGTTAGTTTTATCGTTTAGTTTCCAACAATCGTTATGATCAATTGGTTCACACGTCAGGTTTTGTTTATTGATTACCGAGAACTATATTGTTCTGTTTATTGATTGGGCTCATCCATTATTTAACACAGATCCTCGTCTTATAACTTTAGTGATATTTATATTGTATATGTGAAGCTCTGTAGGAGCAATAATATTCACTTTTATAAACCTATCCTACTACTATGTTTCTAAACAGTAAACTAAACAGTAAAAATAAGCACAGAACAGATAATAAAAATACTACGCTATAAGCTAAGGCGCAATAATATCCTTCGTCTTTTTTTTTCAATAACGCTTTGTTGTGTTAGTTATGAGTTATGTGGTTTTGATGCGAACAAAGAACACTTCGTTACTAAAAATTCGTATTTATTTTACATTTTAAATTACTTATATTATGTACAAATGTGCACTATGATATTATATTTTATGACTTATGTCGACAATTAATGTGAAGAAAAATTAACCGTAGATTTTTTTTGTTAGTCTGTATAGACTAACAAACCACTGCTTTGTCCTACTGCTGGGCAAGGCATCATCCAAATCTTCGTAAATATATCTTTCTTTTGCCACCTCCGCCGTTGATATCATCGAAGAAGAAAAAAGTCGTAGATATGTAGGCTTGTTCAATTCATTACTGTTTTTTATCTTTATAGACGTGCAAAAGTTCAGATTGTGACCTAATTGAATAAAATATTTTGACTCTGACTTATTATTAGCTTGTCTTATGTTACAATTTATTTGAATCTCTTCCTGTCAGTATTTTTTGTATGTTGTAAGCACGTGGTGGTCTCCAGTTCATGTATTAATACATTTCTTATGTTGTTGCAGGTAAGGATAATAATATCTTTCAGGATGCATCTGCAATCTGCGATCTCTCTGATCTGTTGAAAGGTGAATGGTGTGTTTATATTCGAGACGATTGCTCGAAGTCTCGCAGGTACTAAAAAGCTTGAATTGACTGCGTCAAAGAGGGTATTAGATACGTGTACAGACAGTGAGTGCAGAGATGACGGTTGATAGACTGGAATGGAGGAAGAAGCTGTGCCGAGCCCATTTAGTGGGGATAAGGGTAGAAAGATAATGGTTATCCATCAAAAGGCTAGGTCAGAAGTATCCATAAACAACGAGCATGTATGATGGATAGATAGAGAGATAAACTCTTTATTTATTACACCACATAATAGAAGAACTTACAACTATATGTGTATGGAAAATGTAATGAAAGTGGAAGAAGCAAAGGTATTAATGACAGGATCTTAACATGTGGTAATAGTATCTGTCTACTTACCCCAACGGGAACAAAGCGTAACTATAGTATCATGTATGCAAGTTTGTATCGATCAAAGATTCAATGAGCTGTTGCAAAAGAATTTATAGAAAAGTCTGCTACATCGCACGCTTAATAATTCTAAATAATAGCTAAATAATTCTGCAGTCAAATGTCAATCTGCGAATACAAAATTGTCCTTTCTAGAGTGGGTTCATATTTTCACGAACTGAATTGATGGCCTTTTCTGCTGTCTAAATTAAGGTTAGAAAAATGAAGCATTGTTTGTCATCGCAGTGAAACAATATGACTTTAAACGCTGTAATAGTAACCCTCAACCCCCAGGGGATTCACGAGGGACGAGGACACGCCCACGGCACGCTCACGTAAAATGTTAAACTTTCATAAGCCAAGCAGAATTACAAGTGAAATTATTGCTTTTCAACTGGTGCTCGTGGTTAGTATTCTTGTAGCTTCTGTGGCTTAGTAGGAATGGGTCCTACTTTGAATCCAGTGTCCCAGAGTTCAAATCTCAAAATATTGTCCTTCGGAAGGCACGTGTCGCGTTGGTCATGGCTGTCGTCTTAGACGATAGTCTTTAGGTCATGTCAGAGGTCTTCGGGTAACCTGAATTCTGACATTACGGTTGACTTCAGACCGACAGTGACCGACTGTACCTACATAAAGAAGATTAAAATTATTTTATAGAAAAGCAAAGATATAGCTCCGAAGACAAAGTCACTGCCAACTGAGACAAATAGTGTCCAAACCTACTCTGATAAAGTTGTTTAGTTGAATTTGATAAACCCTAATTTTTGATCCTAGATGCTATTTAAAGATTCCCCAATTACCATGATGTATAAAGATAATATATACTAGAGCCCACGTCTTAATTCTACATATTTAACTAACAAAACAAACATATTTGGGACTGGGACGTCAATCACACCACCTCCGCTTAAATTCTCTTGAATTATGTATTTCTTACGTGATACGAGTACCTATTTATATTAATATTTCGCCTAAAGATATAATACGACACCAACGCAAAGGGTTTGAAACTTCAAAGGTCACTTCAAAGGTCACTCCAAAGGTTGCAAAGCTTATCTAATCATTTACGAATCCCTTGACTTTTTCCCACCAACATTTTCCAATATTGGAAAAGCTGTACAATACGCATAAGTCCATAATCTAAAGCGCGAACTGTGACATTTACTTAAATGCCAAAGGTCTTCCAATATATGCGTGGCGTCGCCTGAAACAACGTGACGTTAAATAAGAAGGAATAGAAGGCAGACTGTATCAGATTGTCGGTTATATACCCATAAATACCTATATATACTAGTATAAGCGTCACATCGTGCCGACTTGGCCCGCGGCTCGAAAAATTAGATAATAATGGATTAGGTTCACTTCGCTTCACATTAGCAAAAGGCCTTATTGGTTTATCGCAACAGTTAGGTATTTTTTACAAAATGTCACATTCGCATAACGTCACAGGTCACATTTTATGCAATTCTTCACATACATTTCAAAAATAATTGTGGGATTACAATTCTTTGTTAAAAGCCGGTTTATTTCTAGTGTTTTTCTGTGAATGTTAAGTATAAAGTTATCTATGTTTTTATGTGTGCGTATGACGTACCTATGTGTTTTTTGCTGGGTGTTCAAGAGTCTGTCTTCTGTACTAATGTATTTCGTATCAGACTGGCTACATATATTTCCCCACCATCTCATCTAAATCGGATTCACTGAATTCTATTCATAAGTCTTTAGATCGCCTGCATGAAATATGGAAATGAATCTCGTAAAAATACAGGAATGTGTCAGAGTTTTTATTTTCTAAAATTATGCGGCCAATTGTTTTAATAGGAGATAAAGTTACAGATATAGGCACTTGATAAATGTCATGGGATATTATGGGCGACTGATGAATTCTATGAAAATGGGTGAAGTCATTTTAAATTCTTCATACTTCATGCTTTATTCAGTTTCCGAATGTCGTTTCCGTGAAGATGGTTCTACTGGAAATTCAGGGGATGACACCTTTTCGAACATATGCAGTCAATGACTAATTGAGTCCTTTTGGTGTTAAACAATATCACAGCTATCTTATCTGTTTCGCGTGATTTTAATACCTGGTCTTCATACCTTCATATGGCTGTAGAAAGAAAATGCATAGAATCGATTTTAGAATCTTGATGTTAAGTCAATTTCGGTACCGTTTCAAGGTTAGGTATTGGTAATCTAGTAATCAGTTGGCATCGTCTTAAAAGAAAGAAAAGCTGTAAAAGGATTATTGTTTTCATAAACAACTTTTGCTATGGAGCCAAATATGAAATCGCGAAACAATCAGATTCTGCTGATCGATGTTCATCTTGATAGAGTTGTGCAATAAGCAATTCAATATCAATTTTCAATCAATGACTGTCCGGTTAACTTAGCCGGTAGTGCCCCTGCCTTCTGTGCCACAGGTCCCGGATTCGATCCCCGGGCAGGTCAAACATTTGTGCGCATAGGCATGTCTGTTTGATCTGTGTCTGGGTGTTATAAGCGTATATAAGTAAGTTTATCAATCATCTGGTTACAATAATAGCTTTGTCTTGTTTGGGACCAGATGACAATGTGTGGAAGTTGTCCCATATATAATTATTACTATTAATTAAACAGTAGATTTTATATTTGGCTATTTCAGAGTTGATTTTATATTGTAAGTGGTTCCAGTTGTAGTCAATGTGTGAATTAGATCAGATTAAGAGGACTGTGTTCATGCCAGCAAAATCCTTAATAACTCAGCTTGGTGAAGTTCAATAAATTCAAGTAGGCACTTGAAAGCTTACTCTAAATCAAATCGACGAAAACATAACCATAAAATAAAATTTCAACACTTTCAGCTTTTACTTAAAATCACGAGAACACTTCACAAGCTTATGGTATTCTCTCCGAAACCACTCGACATCTTTACAAACCCAATTATGAAGTGTCGAAGGAATGCTAAGAGGCTTGAAATGAATTATATTCTCATAAATAGACCTCGTTTTATCGGATTCAGGTTGTTACTTACAGGCAGTAGGGATGGATGCATTTTGAATATTATAGCCAGACGAAGCCAAGGTATACCATCTAATACGGAACTATTGAGGTGGGCGTGTGGTTCCCGACGGGACGGGTTTAGAATCGGAGACCCTATCATCTATATGATCACCCATTTCTAAGCCCGTGGGATCCGTGAGACCCGACAGAAGGATATATTCGGAGAGTGGGCAGCAGCGCTCTCCGGCACCAAGTATTCTACTTCCAACGTCTTCTGGCTGATGGTGTTTGATGTGAGGTAGGCTCGGGTTGAGACACCGGCTATGTCTGAATCTGGCTCAAGTAGATAATATGATAACATAACATCACGCCCTTTTCCCGAAGGAGTGGGCAGAGTTGTACCAAGGACCTAGTCTTATAGTAGGTACACCAGTTCGCCAGTTTTTTTTTTTAAGAATCCCTACTGCATTACATATTTTCCAAGTGCCACTGATCTATTTTTGGCGTCAGTCCGCGAACAAAAGAATAGGGAACACGACCAACCTTGGCCCAGATACACCCGGTGCGGTGACTCGGGTCCAAGTAACTCTAAGTTAATTACTATCAGACAATGTGGCTGCGATTACATCAGTGATTAGGGTAATGACACGTCTAAGTACCGAGATAAGATTTATCCTTATGTGATTATAGGCCTGATATGTTGGTGTGTGGTGGGACTAGTTAGACTTATTCGACGTATATAGGTAGAATACTTAACGCTGCACTCTTTCCCATTAACGCTCAGTCGTATAATGTACCTTTCTCAAAAAACTAAAAATGCACCTTTCGCAAATTTACCTTTCTCAAAGATTATTTTTGTTACGTATATGTATTATGCTTCTAGTGTTACTATGGTCTCAGCCAAAGGTGTTCGTTATTTATGCGATTATTTTATTTCAAACTTGCTATGGGTATTAGTGGCAATATCTTGATAAAATGGAGAAACTGGTTCCTCATAACACAGGGAATCCTAGTATGAGGGCCAGTGTTTCTAAATCAATTGAATACTTACGAACATACCATGTAATTATTTAGATATATACTGTACTCTTTTTTGAAATAAATATAATAATAATAAAAATGTGCCCTATGCCATTCTCTAAAGTCTCAAATAGATCCAACTGTTTAGGCAGTGTAACAGACAGATAGATACTTAAATAACATTAGTTAGCCTGAAATTAGTGTACTGTGAAATCTATTTGGGTACATTGTCGAATTAGGTGATAGGATGTAGGGAGTTAAACGATGTTTTGTATACGGTCATTAGTAAGAAATTTAAAGTTCAAACTATCGAGGTTTATCAACAAAATATGTTTCTAACGAACAGCTTAAGGTTATCTAAACGAGACAATTTTTATGAGGTGACATTGGAATTTAAAGAAAGGTAAACCTGATAAAACTTTAAACCAAATTTTCTTTAAGGTAGTCCATATAAATAAATGACATGTCAGTCATTTGAAGACAAATTATACTGTTTGAAAAGTAGCGAGAGCGAGATGCGCGTCAAGTATCCTTGCCGTAATACCTAGGGTCGATGGCCGTTTTTCGCTTTGTAATTGGAACGGACTATAAGGAGTGTTCTAAGTTTCTAAGATTACTTGGTCTCTTTTAAACCTTGTCTTTACACCTATTTTCGTTCGATAGAATCGCTGTTAAACAAAACAAAATCTCAGGTCTATTTGTAGGTGCAGTTAGGTGCCGATGGAATTTGAAGAAACGCAACGAGGCCTATAATAGCTTAGTAAAAGGAGTATTTCAATACCAAATAGTGAATACAACCCGTTACAAAATACAAAGCACATTCTGCGCACATTTCCCACGCGGCACAAGAAAAGAACTGCCAAAACGTCTAAACCTGAGACGCTGCGCGGGTGCAGGTGTGTTCCACGACAATGCAATTGTCAAGATGTACGTATGGTGTAATTACACAGGATCCTCGCATTGTTGATCGCGTTTCGTACCGATCCTATAACGGAACACGTTATTTTACACTGATAATAACACGGGTATATATTTTATTCTCTGTATTTTTCTCTTTCACGCCCGAAATGAATGCATCTACTCTCTTATTCTCGCTTATATCTCTCCATTGCTTCATGCTGCATCAGTTTGAATCTCTCGAGAAAGTTTTGAAGAAGTTCAAACTAATGTGTAAGGTCTAAGAGCCTCTACACACGGCGTATTTTATTAGCGCTGGCGACTCGCGTTTACAGCGCCATAGATTGCCGAAAAACAGTACTGTAAGACTGAATGGCTGAATTGCGTTATTGAGCTGCAACTGCGCGTGGCGGATAATACATGCCATGAGCAGAGGCTTTTACAAACTAACTGAAAGTTTCGGACGTACTGCGTTCTAAGCACATTAGTTTTACCAAGTAAATCTTGTTACTAGAGCCAAGTCCTTAACTATCTATGTCCAACGTTGCAAAGGTTAACCTACCTTTGCCTGGCAGAGAGCCAAGTCGATTTTAGACTTCCTGTATGAAGAAGAATCGCTTGTATATGATATTTTCGAAGCATAACTGGTTCAAACCACAACATCCTCTCGCAACCCCTTTTTTAGTATGTTTTCTCCAATTATCTGCTTTCTTTTCTCCAAAACTTGGTAGGTAATCGCATCTGTTGTAACTTCACGCGTTATAGAGTTATAGCCTATGATCAATGATATTATACCCAAAGACACGACATAAGCAAACGCAGCACAAAAAAAAGGGTTACGCTATCATTGGAGCGTTCCCTATAGTATTTTTGTTTGAGCGCATACTAGGTATGTTGAAGATATGTTGAACATTACAGTGAATGGAAATGGCACGCCCCTAAAATAATGACTGTCAGAGTCAGATTGCGATTAGAGCAAATTACCTCAAAATTGTCTTGCCAGAATAGATACAAAACGTCTCTTAACATAATATAATCTCGTTGTATATCTTATAACAATGAGGTGTAGGTCAGTCGGCTGCTAATCGATCCACCCTTGCTTGGCAATAGATGTTTTTTCGTCAAAGTAACGGTACGCCATCAGTGCGGTCGGCTCGACTCAGGTATAAGCATCCCTGTGGTTCCAGGGAACGTTCTCTTTGATATACTCTTTCTTTGAACTCAAGTGGCTTTTGATATATTTATTTTCATCTTTCTACAGTACCGCTTTACTTGTAAAATAGGTATATGATAACTTTTTTGAAAACTACCGTGAGTGTTAGTCATATTTATTAGACTATGCAACGACTTAACTCACGTTTGAAGTCGAAAACGCTCGACCTAGGTTTCGGACAATTCCGGTGTCCTGCATCAGGAGCTCACGCGTATGCGGGATAGCAACTCGCGACGGACTGCGTTGTGACCTAGGTCGAGCGTTTTCGACTTCAAACGTGAATGAAGTCGTTGTATCGTACTAATATTATAAATGTCAAATTTCAGTACAATGTAAAAAACTTTGTTATTAACAGGTGAACAAAACTCTTGCGAATTCTAACTCACCTCCAGTGCCATCTAGCGCGGGTTTGGTTAGATTGATGGATGGATGGATATTCCCACGAGAACGATGTCTACTCGGGTGAAACCGTAGTAGGTGAAACAGCTAGTAACATAATAAATATAACTTGCCGTACCCCGTCGTTTAACCTGCAGCAAAAATATTATGTAATTTTTCAGGGTTTAAAGCTCTACATACCAAATTTAAGTATCAATCGGTTGAGTAATTTTAGTGTGAAGATTTATCTAACAACAATTTTCGCATTTATATTATGTATTAGGAGCTTAAGTTATACGTAGTTTTGGATTCTTCATTCGTAGTACAGACGTGGGTGCAGTGTTTAGCCTTATTTGGTTATGTTTGCATTCGCTTTTTAGTAAGGACGCTATCGTCATCTGTAGAAAGGTTAAATCTATATTATAGCCCTTAACTGCTGTCTTGGAGTCAACGTCCCTTGTGGGCGGCGTTTGAAGAAAGAAGGACGCGTGGCGTACACAAAGAGTCGCCTCGGTGCCTCAGTGCCAAATAGCCCTTTCATTTACGACTAATTGCCCAGTAATTAGATGACAAACGAAATAACGTTACATCGGCTGAATAGACTACAACGTCCACCGCCCCTGCCATTGTCTGGTGAAAGTAAAAGTCCAAACAGAACGGCGCGGATGCCGTTTATGGCTGAAAACTGTTACATTTATTGGCCATAGAACAAAACGGTCCGACTTCCTAGACCACCATAATTGTTTACCTCTTTTATTTTGTTTATGGGACTGCGACTTGTTATTATTAGTGGGTGTAATGATTTTGTTTTAATCACCATCATTATATTATGAGATGGAACAATGCTACGTCGATTAGAGATAAGAGTTAGGCTTTGCACGAATTCTCGACAGTTGCAATCGCATTTTACAGTATCGATTTCGTATCGTCGTTTCGTCAAATTCTATAATTTTTTTAAAGATACTAATTAAATAATATTGCGATTTATTAAAACAAATTCATACTGGGCCTACAGCTAATATTTTGTTTTCTCTGCTTATGCCTCTACACTTGACAAACAAGTCTTTTAAATACATATATGTAGATAATATTCGTTCAGACTCCAACATAATTAAAACATCCCAAGTTACTGGGATCATAGCTTAAATAAATCTGACGTTACAAATAAATACATGCACCACACCAGTTTACTGTTCCATAGCGCACGTGCACAGAAGCATACTCGTTCCATTCCTGTCTGACCCATTTGTCGGATCCATCGCGACAGCCGCTAGGGCTGGCCCACTGTCCTACTTTACATTTATTACCCCTCGCGTTTTATTCTGGTTTCTATACTAAATTTAGCTATGTTTGTGTTTTCGACTGCAGTGCATGTTGCAAGAGCATGATGATAATACGGTTTAATGTGCGTTTCTTCCTTCGAAATGAACACAATTTTATGTACAAGCTTTCTATACAATGGCGCTTAATGTCTTTGTGTTAGGGAGTTTGATAGCAGCAAATTAGTATGTATGTAATAATTGAACAACTTGCAAAATGAAAATTTACAAGATTCGCGGAAAAATTACCTTCCATTAAAATTTCCGATTTTGCCGATACATTTTTGTAATTCTTTCTTTTGCAAGTTGTTCCATTTTTAAATGCACCTCCTTAAGTACTACTACACCTTTTAGCAACACCTGGCTTGTGGATACATATTTGTGGGTTCATTATATCAAATCTTCATACTATTAAATAAAATTTTAAATATAAATGGCAACCCTAAATCCATATAATATAAGATGAAAGATAACCGCCTGTAGCGTGCTGCGGCCGCGATTCCTTGGAGGAACAGGGCTGTGATGTGTGATCAGATTGATTTAAATCATATTACAGACAGGAATTGCTATATAGATTGGATTATATAGTTCCTTATAAAACCTTTACTTGATGATCTGATGAATTGATGTCTAGAAAGTAGATGATCTGCTATCACCTTTGTTAAACCGTTTGAGTTGACGAATTCCTCAGATATTTTTTTAAGGTCTCGTAAATTAATTGAATACCCCTTTCCTGTTGGCATCTGATCTCATATTTGGTGTACACATTTTCCTATAGTTCTGAAGGCAGTAAAGTAAAACCGTTTTTTTTTCATTACCTATTACTAATTTCTGATGCCATTACAGAATGAATACAGAAAGAATACTAAATACATAAGCAACCAAAATTTGGATGAGCCCAGATTAACAACAATACTATTAAATAAACAATGACTTTAGAAAACAATATAGTAGGTACCTCTTTTTCTTTCCGTAAACTATTATGGGTATATAAAATCATACATGTATGTACAAAGAATTTTATACTCAGAATTTTTTTTTTTTTTTTTTTTTATGATAGTGAGTAACAAGACGAGCAAATCAGGTGCCTGATGGTAAGCATCATGATTGCCCATATCAGACACAGTGCCCCCCACTGCTTTAAAATTTAAAATTCTGCGTGGCACTGCATTGCGCCTGTCACCCTGAGATATGAGTTGGTGAATCTCATCATGCCCAGTAATTTCGCTGGAAACATTGCCCTTCATACCGGAACACAGTAATGTTTGCACATTACTGCTTGGCGGATGAATAACTGGCAAAGGTGTGGTACTTCCCCAGGCGGCCCCCTGCAAAAGAGGCCTACCACTACAAAAAATTTAGACGAATACCATATAAAATTTTCCTCCGCCTGCCTCTGATTCAGCGGATAATCCATTACACTAGTTTTATACTTATTACGAATTAATTGCAAGAATAATGGACGTCTTATTAATATGCATGTAGTTTAATGCATTTGTTATAAGATCGATTACGACTACGTTAGTTATGATTCATGTTTGAACTTACGTTCAAGGTAAATGCTGTTATTGTTTTGTACTTGTATTGAGATTTGTATTATTATCCATGAGGTTTAATTTAATGTTGAGAAAGGTCATATTATTACTATTATTTGAATCGTTTATATGCTGCTGCGGTGTTCCCGCAGAGACGTGGGGCTCTTCAAAAGGAGAGTGAATAGTCTTGAAGGTACGGCAACATACTAGCATTCTCCTGGTATTGCAGGGGTAACAGCTTATCATTAGGCGACCCGTCTGCTTGTTTGACACCTATGCCATAAAAAAGAACTGAATTATTTATTACGCAACAGTCAAATGTAATATACCGATTTTTTTTTAAACTAAAAAAAAAAAACATACATTCACGCCTTTTTCCCGAAGGGGTAGGCAGAGGTGTACCCAGGACTCAGTCCCATAGAAGATACACCCACATTTCGCCAGTATGTTATTGGTCCTATGTAATAGGGGGCGAGCCTATTGCCATCTACCGGGCACAGTTCCAGACTCCAGGCAGTTATTGAGATAATTCCTAATGGAAAAATCCAATATTTAACACTATGCCTGACCTGGGGATCGAACCCGGGACCTCTTGATTGGCAGTCGAGCATGCGCCCTCTACGCCACCGAGGCAGTTTAAACTATTATGGCATTATAGACTTTAATGACCGACTGTAGCGTCCATCGCCTAGTAGGAATGTGCACGGCTTCGAATCCGGAGCCCAGTAGTAAGTTATTGGTAATTCTAGACCACACTAAGTTGCACTCCGCTTCGCTACCTTACTACTACTGAGCTCTTAGGTGAAAATCTCGTAACACGTCGCGGTTTTACATCTGGACGCGTTCATAGTAGTCGTTCAGTCATGTCAGAGTATTCCAGGTGACGGGTAAACTTTGACACTATGGTTGACCACAACCTCAATTTGACAAAAAGAAAGTGAACAAATATGGTATGAAAATAAAGAAACATATTCTTGTTATTGCTATGACTGCCTCGGTGGCGTAGTGGGCGCAAGCATTTGTAATGTGCAAACATTTGTAATGCCAAGCAGTAATGTGCAAACATTACTGTGTTCCGGTCTGAAGGGCAATGTTATCACCGAAATTACTGGGCATGACGAGTTTCACCAACTAATAACTCAGGGTAACGCAGAATTTTGAATTTTAAAACACTGGGTGGTACTGTGTCTGATATGGACAATCATGTTGCTTACCATCAGGCACCTGATTTGCTCGTCTTGTCACTCACTATCATAAAAAAAAAGCTCGACTGCCGATCATGAGGTCTCGGGGTCGATCCCCAGGTCAAGCAAAAGGCGTGATTGTATCTTATGTGTTCTTGCTATTTCATATTCAATCCGCTCCCATGCTATGTGCGTCTGTTGTCAAATTATTTGGACCTTTTTAATACACAACGTTTAATAAATATGTCTCTTCAACTGTAACAAATTAAACAACTCTGAGGCGTATCAAAAAGAAAACCCCATTGTTAATATAAACGTGTATATCACAAAGAGAACTTTTCAGTCACGCACCAAGATGATCATTGTAATCCTTTGACAAGCGTTCACTAACAATTATACATTTTAATATAGCACTAATTAGTTTCGTGCCACATTATAATGAAGGCCACTGAACACATGAAATAATATTGGAAATAATGGAATACTGAATTGGTGAACTATATTGTTTGTATATTGGTTTGGTCTGATGATGCCACTAGCTTTTAACACTGACATCGTAAATACTCTCCTGGTGTTTAATTAATTACACTTCTTTATAATTTATGATACCCTGGTACCTGGTTGAGAGATATTGTTTTCAAGTTGTAAATTAAAAATGTCGAAAATACCTAGTGGTAAGTATGTGACCATATTATGAGACATGATGTTTAGTTTTGTATTTTGGACCGCTGTGTCAGCGTTTAAATTACTACCGTCGGTGGCTTCTCTATAAGCCGTTTTACCCAAACAGATTTCACGCGATTCGCATCAGAGATCCTAAATCTAATGTTACAAGCAAATTGCAGCCGTCATCGTAGAAATAGAATCTAAATACACATTTCGCAATTTGAAATCCCAGTCGCATCCGCCGCTACGACCGCTGCCTCCGCAACGCCGCAGGTTATCTAATAAACTGTCCTACTTAATGTTAAAATTACCAAATACGTATTATTTATATGATCGAATCTCCATTTCCCTGCATGAGTCAGGTGCATGAGCTCACTCCTGACATCAACATTGCAGCGAAGCATTGCAATCTCGCCTTCAAGCGTGGGAGGTAACGAATGTGTACATCTTTGTAAACTTGCTATGCCACGCGGTTTACACCGCGGTTTTCAGGCTATGTTCCTGTTGGAATATAGAGATAAAAAGTACTCTTTGTCTCTATACCAAGTTTTCCTAGAGAAAGAGATAGATAACAATTCCAAAATTCTTCAAAATCTGTTGAGTGCTGAAGATGTTACAGTGTTACAGACAGAAAAAGTTACTTTCGCATTTATAATATTAGTATGGATAAACCATCGAAGTGAATGTTAAATAAACCATGTTACTGTGAGTCAAAGGAAATAAATGGTTTCGCGAAGAGGCTGAATAAGATAATGAAATCCCTTTAAAATTTAAGCTCTCATAGAACATTATCGAAATCGAATTTCGAAACCTTAGAAAATCGTCAATTTGTAAAATACATACATACAGTTTCGCCTGGTTTCCGTTGGAGCTAGAGACTTAAGACTTTTGCTTAGTCTACTTTTATCACATTCTTCTTAAATGCTCGGCTGTTGTTGGCCTGGCATTTCTAAAGACAAAATTTTAGTAGATTAATTTTGAAAAGTTACTGATACATGTACAATGGTGCGTTACTCGCCTGTAGGGACGTGGTAGTCTTCACGCAATCCTCCAACCTCCAGGCTTGTGGTACCTGGTGCCAGTTGGTTCGCGGTAATTGTCGCGTGCTGCAGATTGGACCACTATCGCCGTAGGCCCTCTTCCGCATTCTGTGAACATTGAAATGAAAATGACTCTTTGTTACCTGAAATTGGTTAAGTAAATCAGTTATTTTTCGATACGTGTTTTTGTCACTGATGTATAAAGTATGCCAAATAATCTTCTTGTAATGTCGAAATCGTTAGTACTATATTATTTATTTATACTTGGCTGTTTGTTCTGTACTATTACCGATATAGGCTGTTTCCTTTAAGATATGTAGTCGACTGACGACCTGAAACTCTGACAATATGGGTTGTCCACATAACCCATATGAATTGACTCGAGAAGTGTAATTGGGGTAACCCGTTTTGTTATGAGTATAAATTCTAATTATATCACTCAAAAACATGGGCTTTACCTGGTCCTTTGATAGGCGTACACGGAGACCATTTTTAGTCCAACGAGCAGAGGGCCTTTAGAGCTTTTAATCTAAAGTTCTAATGGTAATGATTTATAAAAACTAGGACAGTAAGCATTTTGCTTTCAGTAATGTGAGCTTTCTATTTATATATTGAATAAATAAATACCTAAGTGTATAAATGATAAATAGTTTTTGTCCAGTAATTTAGCAGATTTATACTTACTTGTGCGCCTAGTAGATAGTGCGAATTAAGATTTTTAAATTTTTAAATATTATCCATTAAACCAGGCGATCAGACTTTCAGCTTTCTTGTAGTCTAAACAATAGCTTTTCAATAAAACGTAAACGTAGCGCCGTAGTGGCACTAACGACTAGTGAACCGTGTGTCATGTAGAGCTTCGTAAGGCCGCTCTACAAGCTACACCCCGTAGCGGGCTACGACTGACGCTTCCAACTTCCACGCTTTTGTCAGTCGCTTGGTGCCTGCGCTAGAGGATACACGCGCTCGCCCACCTCCCGCCCTGAATGCCATGCTGACGTACCCCTCGCGACTGTACGCTCGATTTCATCACTGAAATAAGTCGACAGACTGCGAAGGCGTCTTTTAATGGAGATTCAGTTGGAACTATCCTGCCCTGTGAAGTGTCACCAGTGATTATTGAAGTAGTGTTAGCAAACGGCAAGATTAATTCCTATTCGGAGCTGGATGGGCGCGCGGCGCCTCCTCCTGGGGAGCGCCGCCGCCAGTTCATCAGGGGATGGAAGAAGACCATGGGGGTCATATCGAAGACCTTCGGCGTCGTTTTCAGTCTGTAAGTGGTTTGATTATAAACGGAGAGCTTTTGATAAATGTCTAGAAGCCTTAAGCAAAATCTTTGCTAACAGTCCTGCGTTCTGATAATATAATAAGCGTTCTAAGGTTCGTTTTAAAGTACTCTTAGCAGTTTCAGAAAGTCAATTAACTTTAATTTGTACTTCATTTAAAATTGTCTGGAGTCATTCTATTGTAAGTAAAAGTAGTGAAATTGTGCGTATCGCGTCAATTTATCTATGTTTGAGACCGAGAGCGGCTATCAAAGCCCGTCTGTACGGTTACGGCTGCGCTTGCGCAAGCGCTCCTATTCGCACGCACCGAGATGCGTGCGTGTGGGTCTCTGCGCTTTCAGATACATCAAATATAAACTTAATAGATTATGTGTGTTATATTAGGTGTGAAATATGGTTAAAATCATAAACAATCTGAGTTCTAAAACATCACACATGTTAAATACTTCACTACATAGTCATAAACTGGTCAAATGCGAATTGGATTCGCATATGAATGGTCCCTAGCCACATCTACCTACCTTTTTATGACAATTTATTAAACACTTTGGTTGTATGGAAATCACCTTTAATTATGAACTTTATTTTATTTTTATGTTTTGTTGGTATAGCGGCAATAGAAATACATATTGTATTGTGAAAATTACGAGTGTCTAGATATTACGAATTTTATGAGATAGAGCCCTGTGATATATATCTATAGACGGACTGACGGCGTGGCGCGGCTGAGGCATAGAAACCCTTCGGTACCCTTTGTGTACGGAACCCTAAAAAGTAAACCTCGCAACGGATTTTGATGGGGTTTTCTCCAATGGATTTAAGAAGAAGTTTTATATGTGTAGGGACTCGCCCCGGCTTCCGGCTTAATTTCTAAGTTTCTGATGCAGTCAAGATTCCCTATAGTGACAAATAACGTTAAACGTGACTATTGTCACTCGTCTACTGTTTACACGCATTATCTTGAACCTATTTGTTAATTATAAATTACCTACTATTATCTAATAGGAAACATAACACCCAGGACTTTAACCGTATCCTTCCTCATATAACACAATACACAAACATATAACTCAATTTATTTCCGTCAGTCTCACGGACTAATTTACCTCTTACGAGACATCTAGTTTAGATCTGTGCTCTGCATTGGTCCTCTATTACGCGGTTATATTTTATTCTCACAGTTATGAACCCATTATGTGACTGAATTTAACTTTCGCCTTATTATATTGTTGAGATCATTTCTAGGTGTTGCGTTGCGTAGTGCGTTGGTGTTACAGTTAATATGTATCTGCTTTGATTATAGTATATGTTTTAATCCACTTTTAAGGGTTCGATAAGTGTATACCTATGGCCTTTTACGTCGATTTGATTTCGATGAAATTATTTTGTCAAACAGTTAAAATGCGACAAAATTCCTTTTTCGATCCATAATTTAACACCAGCCCTTTTGAGCTAATTTTTAACACGATTTAACTGCCGGTTAGGGATTTATATTAAACTCCCCGCGGTTCCACCTGCGTAGACATCGTTCCCGTGGGAATATCGGGAAATCATTTCAGTCATTCCAATTTTCAGCCCAATCGGTTCAGTTTTGGCGTGAAACAGTAACAATCATCCATCCATTCTTCCATCCATCCTCACAAACTTTCACATTTCTTATATTGTTACTAAGATTAGTAGGATATAGGTACTTAACTAACGATTAAAAATCGGCCCATAGTTCACACCATTCAGCCCTTTTCTTTCATTAAATCCTTTCTAAATTATACTATATTATGTCGGTGTATTGTTTACATCGACATAATTAGCATGAGGAAATAAAGGGCTAATTAAATAGGTGTCAGACAGATTGACACAGAAAAAAATATAGACTAATGGATTATTAATAAAGCACCTTATCTAGATCAAATGCCCAGACTAGTCGCTCAGTCTGACCTGTTACGCTTTTTATAAAAAATATCTATGATACAATAGATATCTAATATCTACTCTATGTTATTATGACCTAATGTTTTGTTCGAGTTTTGTACAATTTTTTTTTTTAATTTATAGAGATCATTCTTCATCTTAAAATGTTGGAGGAAAATACCAGTGACAATTTTATAGGGAAGTAGACGCGTGACCTTCTGACATTGTAATTGAAAAGCTTGGGCCTTTAATGCAGATTCCATTGCATGTAGTTTAACATAATGTAAAAAAAAAAAAAAAAAAAAAAAAAATCTACGCGTAAACATTAATCCTGTGAGAGTTTTTTCCTGATTGATTTAAAGACATGAAATAGCAGGTACGATTATTATCTAGAGCACAATACGAATCACGCGGATTCATGCACTTACGCTATATTTTCAGACTGCACTGGCGTCAAGTAATGTGAATGTTGTCGAGGCAACAACATTTAATAGGCCCGACCAATGGTTGAATGGGGTATCTCTATTAATAGAACTCTGTTTAAATCCAATCTATTTGTTACACATTTTGCCGACACAATTAGAATATCGTGACCGTGACCGTGTTAATTAACATATTCATCATCATTAACATTAATTGATCAAAGGAAAAGAAAAACATTGAAAAGTTTACTCATGAAAAACATGAGTAACCTATTCACTCAAAAAATCTCTACCATTTATTACCAAATCAAAAATTAAAAAAGTGAATCCATTAAATTACCTACTCACTTTCTATTTAAAACCAAAATTAAAGTTGTACAGTCCATGAATAGAACACGAGTACAAAATAAACAAGTTGCTAAATTTAACAAAAATAGATATTCCACCCACCAGTATCAAATTATAACGCCATCCCAAAGGCATTATCATGAGTTTGCAGTTTGAAAACTATGCAAAGAGGCAAATCCGAAAACTGGGACACTGGGATTTAAGAGCTCTTTGGGAAATTTCGTAACAGTTGCCTACTGGTTTGGATTGAATAGAGGGTAGGGCACACAGATAATCTAGGCAACAGTAACCAATTTCAATTTATGACACAACGGTCACAATCTGTGCATTAATCGCATTATTTGTCGGACTCAAGACGGTTATCAGGCGCTCGGTTGCAATGGTCCTGCAACCCATAATTTGCAAGTTATAGTTACGTCTCTATGCTGACCAATTTCTTGGTACACGTAGTGCCACTTGTACTGGTCTAATTTTAAGAGTAACTGTATTTTCTTCATGTTATGTTCTCTGTAAGGTAATCACCAGATTACCTTACAGAGAACATAACATGAAGGCTACAGATAAAACTACTTAGAAGTACAACTTTAGTAGTTGACATCACAGAACAGATAAAATTTACATTCTTAGACGTGAAATAGTTTAGTTTTGTTTTTGAAGTCTTTGTTTGACTGCCTCCGTGGCGTAGAGGGCGCATGCTCGACTGCCAATCAAGAGGTCCCGGGTTCGATCCCCGGGTCAGGCAAAGTGTTAAATATTGGATTTTTCCATTAGGAATTATCTCAATAACTGCCTGTAGTCTGGACCTGTGCCCGGTAGATGGCAATAGGCTCGCTCCCGATTACATGGGATCAATAACATACTGGTGAAATGTGGGTATATCTACTATGGGACTGAGTCCTGAGTACACCTCTGCCTACCCCTTCGGGAAAAAGGCGTGAATGTATGTTATGTTGTTTTTGAAGTTAAGTCGTGCTGATTCTGGTGGCTTAAGATAAACAGCCATAGTCACACGAAGGTTCTGCATGTTATGAAACTATTTCAATTGACTTAAACTATTTTGTTAAGCAATTAGTAAAGTAATAAATAAGAACCAGAGCAAGGTAGCAAGTGCATTGATGAGAAATACGTATTTTGCAATGTATTATCTACGTCAAATGTCGAAAGACGTTTTGAAGAAGACTCCATGTAAATTCACTTACAAGGTTTAAAAGAAACAATAATAAGCAACAAGGAGAAAGCTAGAAACCACAATCTAAACATGCACTTTATGGACATACAAATGTAACCAAACCAAATATAGTAAAACTGGCAGTACAAATAATTAAACCCTACAATTTTCTTGTGCGTTGTTATTGTAGAGGCATCCTTTCCAAACGCATGGTAGATTCATTAATTTATGAACGTTTAAGTTTAAAATTTTTGTAGTGGTAGGCCTCTTTTGCAGGGGGCTGCTTGGAGAAGTACCACACCGCACACCTTTGCCAGTTATTCATCCGCCAAGCAGTAATGTGCAAACATTACTGTGTTCCGGTATGAAGGGCAATGTTACCAGCGAAATTACTGGGCATAATGAGATTCAACAACTCATATCTCAGGGTGACAGGCGCAGTGCAGAGCCGCGCAGAATTTTGAATTTTAAAACACTGGGTGTCACTGTGTCTGATATGGGCAATGGGCAATCATGATGCTTACCATCAGGCACCTGATTTGCTCGTCTTGTCACTCACTATCATAAAAAAAAATCACATATGGGTCTTATTTCATTTAACATTTTATGTTCCATTTGAGTAGACTTATATTTCGTTAAAGTCTCATCAAAGTTACGATACTATTACGGACTGGGTGTTGTGATATCGGTCAAAATCCGAAATTAATAGAGCAAGCTTCCTCAAATGTGAAAACTGCGCAATCTTGGGCGATCTTAAAACGAGCCTTAGTAGGCCTTGTTTATGTTTCGACACTTTTTAATTGGTGATGATTTATTTTTAACCTTGCTTGAACATTGTTACTAGTTAGAGAATATGGGTTAAGTAGTCTTAACTGTAAAGACTTCGTTCCTAAATTTTATTTAAATTAGGTACCTATATTTATTGACTAATCCTAATTTGTATTTAATTTTGGTTCGATAATCAGCTTTCTCAACCTACGCAGTATGTCTGTATTAGTGTGATTCTCGAAGATTTCTCTGAAGTAGATTAGTCCAGCTTCAATTGATTTTTGCCCTCGTTATTATGGTTACGTAGTCCACGCAAAACCTCAGATAGCCATGTTTCATAACAACGTACCCATATAATATATCATAAGGAAATCGGAACGTAACCAATCTTATACTTTGTTAAAAAGTTTCAAAGTGGTTTGAAGTTTATGTTTGCTTACAGAAAGGCAGTAATGCTAATCTGATAATGAAACAGAAAGAGTCAATAATTACAAAAATATAACTTGATAATAAAAAAATATCTCAATCATTATGAAAATCGGTGTTAAATAACAGGGCTCAAATTTTTATACTCCATTTTATACTCCATCTGTCAGATCGGAAAAATTCTCATATAATACTCGTACCTACTTATGTAGATAATAGGGTTTCTAGTCGTGTCTATAATTACGAAACTAATTTTAGATATAGTCCTTTGTGTCCCCACAAATCTGAAACCTTGCGGTATGACGTCAACACGGCTCTATATTTTACCTATAAATAGAGTGAATGTTATTATGTTCAAAGTTGCGTGTTACTTACCCATTTATATTGTCTTCCTGGACATATGAACATTTATGTTGATTGCAAATTAATTTGGCATTTTTTCTGTATTCTAAATATTAATATTCTACGAATTTCGTTCTAGTTTAGCTTCCGCAAAATAACGTCTTGTTGTCAATTGCTTTGAAGCCGACCTTACATTGATCATATTCGAATGATATATATTAGAAATGGAAAAATTTATAGCCTTGTAATGTGTAAAATATGTCTCATAACGTTACCAAAACATGGAGTAAAACTAAATGAGGTGCATACCTGTCAAACACAGCAAATTCCAAAAGAAATTATTGCAAAATTTGTGAAATAGATTCGACTTCCCATACAAATAAACTTTTCGATTTGTTGGTCTTTGTACGGTGATATGTATGATATTACACCTTTTCGTTGCACCTTGTATAATTCAAGCTATACAACGAGTTGTAAAAAGGTGTAGTAATAATCCAGGGGGGTGCATGGAACAGATACCAACGGAAGACCAGCGCAGGTTGTTCTTCAACCTGCTTATGCTGAGTTGGTACCGTTCCGCGGCACACGCAATGTTAGCATTATAAGGCTAATATTTTTGTTTGTGTTGTGAATAATTATTTATTTTTTCTATCTAAAATACTATACTTAATGTAAATGTGTATACATGTGTTACATTAAGTATAGTATTTTAAATAGACAACTAATTTTTTTTTGCGAATTACGTAATTGTACCTTTGAAAGATGTTTATTTTGACGGGTAAGTAAACCTTTTTTAAACACGTTGTTTAATTAATTGTTGTTATTTAATTCTGATACTGTCAATGTAAGGTCAGCCTTAAAAGTCTCTAAGATTACGAGCCACGAGGCAGCGGTGTTCACAAAGGGACACCCTTTATTATGAGCTAACCTATTGGTTGAAAAGATGGATAACAGTTTTTTTATTTAGTCTTCCGAGTTGTGATGTTCAATAGGATGGTGTTTTTGAACTTTTGATTGGTTGTCTCGATGCTTTGTGCCGCCGGTCCTTTTCTTTTATAACTAACAGCTTCTTCGGCAGGTACGTTACTTACTTTCTGTGAACAGTAAGTATTTCACAACTTGTTTTCTTTGTTAGTAGAGCATCATTTTTATGATTTTGGAAAAGGGAGTTTGAATTGAATTTCAAAAAACTTTCGCCCGTTTTGAAATATACATTTAGAGTAAATCTTGTCAAGTAAGACATTTCGAACGAATTTCCGTTACGTTTAAAATGGGCAATATAGGCACTAAAATCGAAATGGTTTGGAAAAAAAAGATTTTATTGTGCCTGTTAGTGATACAATCTAAGTATCTAAGCAAAGGTTCGGCGACTGAAGAAGCACTAAAACCGACAGAAAAGTTACGACCCTCGGATTCATTACACGCCGGCCGTAGATTAAAACAAACTTACTTAATGTGCGAGTTATCTACATCTATTGGTTTTAAATTAACAATGACACGATTTAAAGTTTACGATTGTCGTAAATCTGTTGAGTTTTTACGCGTTAGACGCTCGTGTTCCGTGATGGTGTGGCCGTTAGTCGCGGTTCAATCAAATTCTCGTAAATGTAATGGCCTGCTCGTAATCTGCTCGATATGGGAACTGTTTTGTATGAGATGTGCTGATACTGTGCTTAGAAACTATTCTCAAAGAATATTTTCAATATATGACACAACACTTTGGAAATGTCATCTCAAAAATTTTATCTCTGCTGTCCATATTGTGAGCAGTATCGCATATAGGTTATCAAAAACTATTCTACACGCAACCGCTGACATGGTTGTCTGGAAGATCGCTTTTTGCGATACGACCGCAAATTGTTACACTTGATATAAACCAATGGTTACTTTTTAGTTTTAAGATTTTCTTTTACGTGGTGTCATAATAAAGAGTTTATTTATATATTATCTATCTGATTTAAAGCTTATTGTATTTTGTGTGATTATGTAAATGTGTGTTGTACCTGTTTACCTCCCCTCCGCAAAAAATTGACAGAAAAAATGAGGAGTGGAAGTAGATCGTAGGGCCATTATTTAGTGCTATATTGTCAAATTCTCAAAGCAAAGGGATGGTCTTGGTAGACGGCGACAGCAGGTAGTTCTGTTATCTATCACTATCCTTTGTGTGCGCATTCTAAATGTGTACCAATGTCTCTACATTTTGACGCCTGATAACATTCTGTTGACCAACTACTAAAAGCCTTGACCATTTTTGCTACTTATATCTCCTAACATTATAACAACTAAAAGTAAGCTTCTTTAATCAGTTTTATTTAGCTTAACTTGTGTCAAATTTAATAATTGAATTTTTGCTTCTTTCCTGTTGACCGTTTGATCTAATATTTGGTAAAACTTGACAGAAAAAAGTAGAAAAGGAACTATGTTAAAGTTGATTCAATTGTTTATTGTTGAAAAATACAGTGGCGGTCCCATTATTTTCTACTCTTTCCTATCAAGTTGACAAGCTTCAGTTCTGATGACAATACAACAAGCCCGATTAATAATTTTTTGAATGATTACTTGTAAATCTAGGGAATTCAAAGAAACAAATTCACCATCTAATGAACTAAGATACCATACTAAAGATTACAGCACGCGTAGATAATTTATATCTCGTATGCTCGTTGTTATTTATGTATCTACAATTTGGCCAAACCAATCGTAATATCATCATTGCCGCTTATCACGAAACCAAAGCGGAGAAAAAAAAATGCAATTTTCTTAACATTAAAATTTATTATGGGAACCGACTTGATTTCCGCGTTTATTGTGTTTTTTGACTGTGACTAAATGTCAAGACTAAACAGCGGATAATTTTGTAGATGTCACCTTCATGCTTTTACAATACCGAAACTCACATTAACATAAAAATAAATAATAATATAAATAAAAAAATTAATAATAAACATAAACATAAAAATGTATAATCGCAAAACGTTACAATTTTAAATAGTCACCCAATATCAAATTGTCGTTTTCATAAGTCGCGTTCGGAATATCCTATTTCCTATCATGTATATCAGCACTCAGCACTGAAAATTTTCTGAATATAGCTCGGCTGAGCTCCCATAGGCTGACGTAACTTGACCTTTATCAAGGAATGGAAGTGAAATTCAATCAATAGATAGCATTAAAATGAGGGTACAGAAACAATATACAATTTTACACCAAACGATCCATGTACGTCATTCGTTACAAGGGCGGTTATAAACAAAAATCAGATATCATTCGCTCGTGTCAGTCGATATCGACTGTAGCGTGTAACAAGCCTTTATTTCCATTTTCCACTGTTATTATACCGATAGCCATGGAATAACCATTGAATAGATTATAATTATATATTATTAGTCATCGTCATGGCTCTTTTATTCGGTTTAATTATATCGAGCTTTCTTACAAAAAATATCATGTTCTATAAATCTAGAAAAAAGTAATTTTAGGAAGATGACATAATCATTTACCTCTATATCTACCTATTTAAATTCCAAACCGTTAACAGCATGACTTGTGATTAAGGTATATTATTGTATATTTGTTTTTTTAAATCAATTGCCTAAATTATTTGGTCTATTTTCCAACAAAAAAATTCAACGTGTGTTAATTCAAATGTAAGTTAATTCTGTCGATGTGAGTGATATGTAAGCTTCGTCTGCAGTTAATTAAAATCCTTAGGGAGTTTCCTCACCCTATTTGTCGGAGTCAATCCAATTTAGAGACAATAAAACTGACCAGACAACAAAGCATTTAATGAAAATGCTGGTTCCCTCTGCCCTTAATGTCACTGTAATTAATGTGTACGAGAAATGTTAGTTTATAGTTATAGCAACCTTATTGCGTTGACATAAAGTTGGTATTAGGAGAGCTTTTTTAATATGTTTTATGCAGTTGAGAGCCGGAAATGAGGACAATGGTGGAAGCGATGGAGGACGAAGGATATGGTGGGTAACCCATGACCCCCTTCATTTGCATCGCCGACCATTTCATTGCTAATGTTGCGGATATTTTTTTTATAAATAGGTACAGCTAGAAAAAATTAAGTATTGGTATTTACTAGCAAATTCTCTAATTTTAAGATGGGTAGGGTATATGGGATCATACGACAGGTAGTCGATGTAGATGAAATATGTACATATAGATAAAAAATATTTCGTATAAAGAAAAAATACAATACTTTCGCGGCGCGAATAATTGCAGCATATATGGTCCATATTTTGATATGACCGAAAATAATTAGCTGCGTATATAGCCTGACAGAAAAGAGTAAAACATAAATGTATTTTTCAACAATAAAACAGTCAAATCAACACATACACTTTAAATCAGTTCCGTTTCTACTCTTTTCTGTTGAGCTATACCAAAATAGACGTCAAAGATGTTTTGGTGAACACGACTTATTTAAAAAAAAATGTTGTTGGATTAAATACGTCCTTTAATAATAATAAAAGTATTGTACTTTACCATAAAAACAAACAAAATAAGAACATGATAGTGACATTTGAAAGGGAACAAATAGAATAATCTATGAGTGAAATGAGTAATATTAATGACAGGAAATGTAGGGACAACGACCGATTGGCTTATGGTGAGCTGTCGGACGCGCATCACTTCATTGTGCTGCGCCCGCGCCTTTGTTTCATTTATAAATAAACAATAAGTTAATGAGGTTTAGGTAGAAAAACAATATATTTGAATAATTTACTTATATTTAATTTATAATTAGACAGTAATCAGTAAATTAGTAAATACGTCAGTTTATAAAAAAGCTCATTTAAATTAATTAGCATTGTTTTGTACAAAAATATTATTATGTAACTACTCTACCGACGTCATTATCCAACGGCAATGTTCCTATTTGGCAGATTTTTCACAGAAAGCATCTCTGCATAATATCATAATATTCATTAGTCAATTACAGTAAATCTGATTGATGTAACATTATGGCATCAATGTATATCCATTGTTAACCAAAAACATTTCAGACTCTTTGACTTCAGGATTCATGTCTCTAGAAAATTATTTCTAAATTGGGTTTAAAAATGTTCTAGCAAATGAGATATTATTAGCCAGGAATCGGATCGGATATGAACGGTTGAAAATTGAAGACATTAGTATTAAAATTGTTAGTTCAGTGACAGGTGGCTCACCAAGCATATTTTTTTACCATTAAAACCAGTTTCGTGTTAACAATTTTACATCACTTATCCTTGGTAAAAACCGCAGCAGGCCATTTAACATGGCATATTAGCAGCTTCCCTCGGGTAAAAACAACGCAGTGCCATTGCACTTACAGCGGCTTCTGTAATTGGCTGATCGCATTATGACAGCCAATCACTGAAACTTGTCATTCTGTGATTGGATGAATAATTTTCTTATATTTTATTTTCCCGGGAAATGCTTTACACACACCACCCTACGCAGGGTGGTTACGTGGGACAGTGCAACTCCCTACAAGTTTTAGCGGGTATATACCCACTAAAACCCTCGGGTGTTTCTTCCACGTCACAACCAAGCAAATTCTCCCCCATTCATCTTAAATGGATATTTTCTATGTTCTTTTATCTTTTGCTCTATCATAAAAACTCATCTCAATATATAGAGTTACAAATAACACGTTATTGTACAGCAATTATACAGGAATTGTAATTCCTACCGTCGAGTGTCGAGTCCTTGAGCGTGGTTGTTGGACCAGTTGGACCAGACGCGTCCCCTGTCCCGTTGGCCATCTCTGGACAATGCCATTCCGCCCGGGTGCGCTTGCTTTGGACATTGTTCACATAATATGTCCCTCGAGTGTTCATTACAATGTCACGTGGTAATAAATCTACCTGAAAATGGCTCTATTTCGGAAGAATTCATAGAGTATAGGTAGCTCCGTCCTACTGAAAAGTACCCTCTGTGCTATTTTAGGGTATTTGGTGTCAACATACTTCTTGCTACTTCAGTACAACATACAAATTACATAGTTTAATAGTTTTGGCGTGGAGAGGTAACAAATTAATCAGTTAATAAGGACTTTGATTGAGATGCAATATATTATAAAAAGGTGTAGGTGTTATTAGGATACAATTTTCTGTGATACTGTATACAAAAAAACGAACAAAAGAAAGAATTTCAAAATTGCCAATAATTAACCACAAGTAACATTTAAACAATGAAAATATCAGAAAATATTGAAACATTCTGAAACTTAAGCCTATTGAAACGTTACAAAAGCTAAATAGACTTTCAGTTAAATATTATGACTAGTACATACGGTAGACAATATAGATAGAAACGACAGATTTTGAACCTGACCTTCTGCCCGACGAAGATTTATCATATGCCACAAAAGAATATAATGTTCGCTTTTGTTAATAGCTAAATAGAGCTACGTTCATGTGCAAATGAATCGCATACATAATACCATAGACTATAGACAATATAATGAAATAGAACTGTTATGTTGGTTTTACATCCGAAGTTCTTTTAATATTGTGAGAAATCACACGCTCCAGGATGAGGCCAAAGCTCAGTGACAAGTACAAAGGTAAAGATAGAATTAGGAAATACCAAGTGGGAAAGAGTAATGATTATAATCAATGTCCTGATTGATTGATACACACTATCGGTTGCGCATTCCTAGTCCTAACACTTGCTAGAACGCTGAAATGGACGTAGCTTTCCATTATGGTATCTATCTTCGAGTAAAACTGAGAGGTCTACCTGTCAGGCGTGTACCTATTACCAGCGTAATACATAATATCCATGCTTCTACATAATGTGTTTCGTGCCGGTTGGCGGAAGTCCTGAAGTCCTAATAGGTGGAATACTTCACAATCACACACTAATTCTTTCATTTTTTACTAGCTCGATAATTTGCTTCAGCCTTGTTCGTCGTTGTTTATCAGTTTGCTGTCTATTTCTAGGTCTTCGTCATTTTCAAATGAATGTGTAGTATGGTTAGAATTTTATTTTCTATTTTATCTGCTGTAATAGTCGAATATACTTTTCAGCTTAATTAATTCAATATCTAGTTAAGTCTTTAGAATAGTCATACACGTAGAATATAATATACTCTTTATTATGACCAAGGTACACAGAATACAATCAACTTACAAATATTAAATTATTCTTATTGGTCGGCAATGGGTGGCTTTATCGCTTTAAGCAATCTCTTCCAGGCGACCAGTCTTTGGGCGGTTACGGCATGATAGAAGGACATATTTAATTTATATAAATAATGTTAGTGGGAATTGGTTGTGTTTTCTTTGATATTTCCCCTGACTTTCGTTTCAAAGTGTATTATTTAGTCCTACATCTCAATTTAACGCTTTAGGTTTTAGCCTGCACACCCAGTCATTACAGCGCGTTAACTCTCCAAGATTTTCAATTTACAAAGTTCCCAGAAACATAATTCTTTTTAGACGATAAAAAAAGGACCGTTGAATGATTAATAAAGTCGGAATATTAAAGGTAGAGCGGCTAAAAACTAACGAATTTAAAAACCTATTGCAAAAACTGCTGCAGGTATACCATATCATTTTGAAACATAGATACTAGTGCACCAAGAATTGACTGAATATACTAACAGAACACAATAATATCATACCATACTATATTTCGTAAGTATTTCCGTACGGAATTACGCACTGGTATTTAACTATTTGTTTTTACTTACTTCAGCAAAGCTGATAACGTATGTTAGTAAATGTATCCTCTTTTGCTACCTAAACTACTGATACGATTTAGATGAACTAAGTGTCAATCCATTCTTTATTATATTGTGTGTAATATAGGCTACAAATTTCGTACTGATGTTTTATAGTGTTAGTTTAAAATAGAGCTTAGTGTAGATGGTAGTACTTGCGATATAGATATTAGATATAGATATTGTTGCATAACAATCAAGGTTTTCCTGCACGTATTCAATATGATTTCTTGACCAACGATTTTCAAAGGCCTTGAAAGTAACGCAGAAAATGATACATTACTAACAATCATTACAGATATTAACGACACGTAACTGAAACGAGGTAACGGAAGTATTGAATTAAACAACATTGTTGTAGACACATTCTAATGACCCTAAACCGAAATTAATGCTGACCCGATCTCGCGTGCAACTAAAATTATTCTATAATTTAATCAACCTACAAAAACTACTTGATAAACTACTACTCTAGAGTCTAGGGGCTAATTTATCAGAGTGGACCTGTCAAAAACTTTATCAACGGTAAACAAATAATAGCAATATAGTATAATACACTTTGTTTACGAACATAAGTAATGTGAGCGAGGGCGCCACCATCCAAGCACTAGAACGTTTTATCAGCTACTCATTATGGCATTACGAAAGTGCAAATTTCGGCCACATTAAATATGGTTCTAGTCAGCGTATGAAGGTATTAGACACAGGAAGTAATTAAGTGCGAATATTGGACACGTACAAACTTTAATTCTAAAAAGGTCGCTTCAATGTCGGCTGATTTATTCGACTTCGCCTTCTAAAACTAAGTTATTCGTTTTAAAACAAGTCTCTATTGTTATGGAACAATTGGATCTGCGTCCTACGAAGGTTTTTTTTCTTGGATGATATTCGATACTTTTTGGGTTCCCAAATCCAGATCGTGTGTCAATTGTCAATATTATGAATTACTCGTATGTTGGAAAAAATGATCATTCTAACGGTTATTTTACTTCACTATAGCTATGCCTTCATTTTCTATCGTAAAAGTGGTTATGATTGTTTTGGAATTTATAGCCATTAAAAAATAAAAATATAGTTTTCCAAATGACAGGAACTCTAGAGCGCTATAACCAGAGGCTAGTAACATTACAACCATCTGTTGGAGGTTGTTTCTCCAAGCACGGATTCCATCGGTAGACCTGCCTTCTTTCGCTCGAGGCGAGGGATCATTGGTAGTCATTATACGGGGCCTTTGGGGCCCTAATTAGGGTTCTTTCAACGTGTAATGTTGTTTGGATTATGCTATCTATTGGAAATTTTTGTAATTTTTATCGCTAATGTTCGACTAAGAATTTTATTTTTGATCTAGCGTTGAGAATAGCGTTGATAATTCTATTCTGAACCATCAGAATACAGACCTAAAGGTTCGTAATTATTCGTAAATATTATCACCAAGTAGGAAATTCTTTCTAAGTAATGTATCAACATTGTTACGAAAGTGCGTTGTTTCAAACGGTCGAAGCTATCAACGACAGCTGTGCGATGGCTTGTGTCCGAGGGCTACGCATTTGTGGAGGTGAAAGTACGCCATTACACGCCCGTGTACCTGCTCATTAACGGTCTAGCCCCCGACGTTATCTCCTTCGGCTACCTCAGGAGAAATAGTACTTATGTTTGGAGATAACGCTCGAGTGGCTAATTAAATAAACTGCTCATGATCTGCTACGTCATCGAAAGTCATCCTCGATTTGTCCTGACAGAGAATGAAGACGTCAATCTCCTGTATCGGTGTTATCTGTAGTAGAGATGTGTGCGCGGGCGCGGCCACTCCTCGCACACCTGTCCCGAGGTGCGTGACCGGCGCACGCTCGCCACACGGCCCGCGGCGAGGCGAGCCGCGCGTGCGAGACCTCCGGGGAAATGCCTCCGATGCTCATTAACTTTCGGGGATTGCTGCCCTCTCAATGATACATGAGCGGGACGCGCCGGATGCTTGTATAATGATCGCAGATACCTGGCTCAGACGCGACCACGCCCTCCGATATTCCTGTATTTGCCTCCAATCTTCGTTTCTATTTCCTCTTGTTCGCGATGTCATGCTTTAACACGTAGATATCTAATCGATGATATCTCTCGTTACGAGTGTAATTTTAGGTCGTTCCCATCGATCGACGTCTAGAGGCCTTGTTTTGCGTGAACGCAGCAGAACCCTAATGTTTCCTCAATTACCTTAGCCTTCGTCATTTGTATTATAACGACAACTCGATCAGTTATAACAATGGCGGTGTAATCAACGCCGTAGTGTTATTAATTCGTATTGTCACAGATAAGTCGAAGGTTCCTCTGTAAAAGGGCTCGGTCGTTTCATACGAACGACGCGTACGTGATTTCAACTGGGCCTTCAAAGATTTAGCTGGACCCATTGTTTTAGTAACGAATTACGCCGAAAAATCTCAACTTTGTTATGACTAGGGCGGTTGCCATGGGCTTGGGCCATGTGGTTTAGTCGTAAAACTAAAACAAGTGATTGTTTAGAAAGTGATTTCTGAGCACAAACCTAAGGAATCTAGACGATGTAATGTTTGCGCACACGCATCACGTAGGTAATATTATACATTCCAAGCCCAAAATGAAATTATTATACTAATTACCGAATCTCGATCACGAGCGAGGGGCGTAGCGGTCCTAAATCTCTTCTCTTAAATCGATTACGGGTATTACTAGCCTAGAGGCTACGGCGTTTTGTCTCTGTCTAATGTGGGCCGGCCTTCACATCTTTTGGTCATAATCCGTCACGGTTCATTGCACCGGTCGTTTTGGCTGGCCTTAGGACTCGGGAAATGGGAAAGGTGGAGCTTTCGAGATTATTATAATACTTGGAATTAAAACTGTAACTGTGAACAGGTTTTCCGAATCATAAGTATTGCTAGAGTCATCCCCATATGGATTGAGTGGGCATAAGGGTTGTCGGAGATTTTAGTTTCCATAACGACAAGGCGTCTAACATAACCTGGAGACTTGCATATTGTAAGCGTGCCTTTTCCATTAAATAATACTCGAACACTTCAGCATATTTTACATGATTTATTCCAAGCCCACCATCTTCAATCTCGCTCTACAATCATCTGTCGCGATGGCATCCCCCTCCCTGTGTTGCCATCGCGCCCTCGCACATGCCATAGATCTCCGTGAAATCACACGTTGCCATTAATACTTTCCATAAAACCACCAAAACGTTCACAGAATCCGTAGCATGCGCGTCACAAAATAACATCAACCCTACAATCTATACTATTATATTATAAAGAGAGAAAGTGATTCACTGACTGACTCATCAACCCAAAGCCAAAACTACTGGATCGATTATGATGAAATTTTGACAATAGATTATTTTTACAGTCTAGACAAGTAATAAGAAAGGATTTTTCAAAATTTTACCTCTAAGTGTATTAAATAGGGGTTGAAAGTTTGTATGGAGTAGACTTCATTTTTCAGCCGATTAATTTCAAATTTTGTAGAAACATTCTAAAATGAAAATAATTAAACACGTGTTTCAGCGTTTTCAAAAATTTCAGCCCTTTTGTAGATAAATACAGTTTTAAAGTTTCTTATGAATATTTTAGTTCCAACAATGCTTACTAGATGGCGCTACAGCAAAATTTCAATATTTTCTTGCAAGACATGACTACCCTAAAGCTAAAGCAACATTTTTAGGTAATTTAGTTCCAACATTGCATTATAGATGGCATTCTGTAAATAATTAAAACGCGCTTATGACTTAAAAAAAACATACATTCACGACCTTTTTCCCGAAGGGATGCTCCCGCCAGTATGTTATTGGTCCCATGTAATAGGGGCCGAGCCTAATGCCATCTACCGGGCACAGTTCCAGACTCCAGGCAGTTATTGAGATAATTCCTAATGGAAAAATTCAATATTGTCACTTTGCCTGACCTGGGTTTCGAACCCGGGACCTCTTGATTGGCAATCGAGCTTGCGCCCTCTACGCCATAGAGGCAGTCGCTTATGATTTCGCTTCTCTTTATCATAGCTCTATTAAACTGGGTTGCAACAACATCGAATTATGAATGCTCTTCTTACTGTTTTCACTGTTTCCGTAATCCGTTTATGTCTCCAGATTATTCAATCTATTACCAATACCAATATCATAGCCAACGGAGGGGATAAAGTGAGAAACTTTGTTTTTTATTTGCAACGAATAGGTTCCGAAACTACTGGACTGATTTAAAAAATCTTTTACTTATGGAGAGCATAATTCAATGTGAGTGACATAGGCTATATTACGAGGTTTTGAAAAATATTAGGGATCCGCAAGAAATCTGCAATATTGTGAACTAAGGTGTCACATAATTACCAAATATATTCATTAATTTGCGTGCGCTGTGAAATCTATTAATGGTAGAATAATATAATGTACTAGGGGTTTGTTGTACTTACTAATATTTACATAATAATAGTCCACGGACATTATATCCATCTATTTTGGTTTAGTCACAATAATCGAAACAGTCGTTATATGCATGCGCTGTGAAAAGTATTGGTGGTAGAATAAAGTAATGTACTAGGGGTTTGCAGTACTTACCAATATGTACAAAATAGTGAACGGACATTATATCCATCTATTTTGGTTTAGTCACAATAATCGAAGCAGTCATTATTTTTCATGCAGTGTGAAAACTATTGGTGGTAGATTAAAGTAATGTACTAGGGGTTTGTAGGACTTATCAATATCTACAAAATAGTCTACGGAAATTATTTATATCCATCTATTTTGGTTTAGTCACAATAATCGAAGCAGTCATTAACTTTCATGCGCTGGGAAATCTATTTGTGGTAGAATAAAGTAATGTACTAGGGGTTTGTAGTATTTACCAATATCTACAAAATAGTGAACGGACATTATATTCATCTATTTTGGCTTAGTCATAATTATCGAACAGTCATTATATGCATGCGGTGAAAACTATTTATGGTAGAATAAAGTAATGTTCTAGGGCTAGGGGTTTGTAGTAACTATCTACATAGTCCACGGACATTATATCAGTCTGTTTTGGTTTAGTCACAATAATCGCAGAAGTCATTATTTTTATGCGGTATGAAAATTAATGGTGGTAGAAATAATGTACTAGGGGTTTGTAGTACTTATATATCATCAAAATAGGCCTCGAAAATTGTTTCCATCTGTTAAGGTTTGGTCACTGGTTACAGTGGTTTCTGTTAAGAAATAGTCATTAATTTGCGTGCGCTTCGTAAACCATTAGGGTTATACCTATAAAAATACAATGTATCACGAATTTACTCCTGTTAAAACGTTCACTTCTACTTCTCCCGTGCGGAGCCGGGGCGGGCCACTAGTATCTTATAATATGCAACTGGGACCTACAGTTTCTGTTATCTGTAGTAATCTGGGCTCTATAATTAACATTATAGAGCCCAGATTAAAATGTCATTTGATGAAATCCGAACCCAGCGCTCTGGATAAGATGGACAGAGGACATATTATATCCGATTTGCCACGAAAGTTTCATTACGTAACGTGGAACGTTTTTGTTTAGTTGATTCGAGGTTTCTTTGCAGTGTGAGTGTTCATTAATTACTCCAAATTCACACACTCGTTCACAATAATTGTTGAGCGTTTATCTCACGCTCTGGTACACATCATAGGAGCCCCAAACTTTCACACTTAATGGACATTTGAAAAATAACCAGGTTACCTAAACCACACTGATTTCACCAATTCTGCTAGGCTTTGTCCTTATTTGCACGAAAGTACGAGTCTTGGCTTCGCTCATGTATACCTGACGTTTGGCTTCTGCCATTTTTTTGCTGAGTCTTCATCATCATCTCAGCCTTAGGACGTCCACTGCTGGATGTATGCCTCTCCCATAGATTTCCATTCTAATGTCGCGAATTCTTAGTCAAGTCGATGTATGGCCAGTCTTGACACCCAACATGACTCGTCTATATTATGTCATCACCCGCGTCCAACGACTTCAAGTGTTTTCCGAAAGATGCTACAGTTTCTGCAAATTTATTTTTATTTAGTTTCTTCTGAAATAAACACAAAAGTACTTATCCTAAAGGAGGTAGGGTCAGTTTATCGAGTCGTGCGTCTAATATTAGTCAGTGGATAGAGTATCAGCGTTGCTCCACGAGTGTGATAACGCGCACGTTTCCTTGCCGATCCATAAACAACGCTATCTAACATTGCAAAGTGTGTTAAGAACGACCTACATTTACCTACTGCTAGAGGTACTTTCATATGAAGCATCCTACCACAGGCGGTAGGAATAACTTCACTAGGTACAATGAAAACTAATAAATACCTACAATGTCTCCGTCAAGGAAAACTTGCACGTTACGTTTTTACGAAGACGACGTTAGCTAACAGCAGTTGGCGTACCATGACGCGGGGAAGTAATATAACTTCTTTCTTCTACCTTTTTCTCATTTCGCCACAACAGATTGCATCTGCTGTCTCGTTCTCACAACCGGGAAAGAAATATATATTCCCAAGGGGCCGGGATAGCATGGACGGCTTTTCCTTGTGGACAATAAGCCAGCGAGATAGAGACAGATGCATTCTGTTCTGGCTAACGATTAGATACGATACAAATACAGTAGTGTACGATAGTCAGGCTGATATGAGTTAAATCTTATAAATGTGTAATTTCCCTGGTCAACTGCCGAGCATTGGTAGGTACTGCATTCGATTTCATTCGCAATTTTATTGGATTTTGTAGTGGTAGGCCTCTTTTGCTGGAGGCCGCCTGGGGAAGCACCACACCTTTGCCAGTTATTCATCCGCCATCCGTCAAGCAGTAATGTGCAAACATTACTGTGTTCCGGTATGAAGGGCAATGTTACCAGCGAAATTACTGGGCATGATGAGATTCAACAACTCATATCTCAGGGTGACAGGCGCAGTGCAGTGCCGCGCAGAATTTTGAATTTTAAAACACTGGGTGGCACTGCGTCTGATATGGGCAATCATGATGCTTACCATCAGGCACCTCATTTGCTCGTTTTGTCACTCAATATCATAAAAAAAAAAAAAAAGATTTTTACATTAGGAGCCTGGATTTGTCCATGGTTGATGGCAATAGGCTATTTTATGAGACATCAACCAACAAGCGAAATGTGGTTGACCTATTATGGGACTAAGTATGTACACTTAACACTTCGGGGAATCAAGGCGTGATGCTATATTTTTTTTTCTTTCGTTGCTTGATTTATTCCTCCAAATACGTCCCACATAATAATGCTATAAAGTGTCCCTGGATAACTCTATAATATACGTAATACCTGCTAAAACTTGTATTATAATTATTTCGCAAAATGTACCGGATGTCGGCGGTGTTTATTGTTGGCTTTTACCAAATAAATGTGTGACAAAATTGAATTTATTCTTACGTTTTTAATGCCTTCCTGTTATGTCTTTAGCTTAAAAGCATAAAAATGACCTTACCTATTTCCTATGATATGTGTAGTACTCAAACCATATATTTTTATTAATTACTTATTAATCTCTCATATATGGATATTTTAACATAACATAACATAACAACATTCATTCACGCCTTTTTCCCGAAGGGGTAGGCAGAGGTGTACCCAGGGCTCAGTCCCATAGTAGATACACCCACATTTCGCCAGTATGTTATTGGTCCCATGTAATAGGGGGCGAGCCTATTGCCATCTACCGGGCACAGTTCCTACACAGTTCCTGTTCAGATGGATATTTTATTGTTTTATTTTTACCATGTCTTGAATCTTGAGTCTATTTTGCCTTACTTTTAGTTAAAATTATGTGTATATATACTATTACCGTACTTACTTTACTATTACCGTTTATAAAGTAACAGCTCGTCTGTTATAGTTTTCATAACCCACGAATGCGTGTCTACCTACTTACGAATTCTTTTTAAAAGCTTCTATGGAAGAGACTAGCGCCCACGACACAGTTTCCTAGTGTGGGGGCTAGTGGATCTCATTATAGCCTAAGAATTAGTATACTATTAGTATTATTTAAACATAATGCTATGAATGTATAGTTTCTACTTATTACTGCGATTAATTCATAAGTTATAATGTATTAACATTTGTACCTACCCTTTTGAGAAATAAACTATTATTATTTATTTATTTAATTAAACTGATTAAATCGTGAAATTAAGCCGTTCGATTCTGCAAATAAAATAATGCGCTAGAACTTCGATGCGCAATTAGAAGTTCCATAAGCATTAAGCCAGTACGTCACCCTAAAGCATGTTAAGTCTCGTGTCCCTACTGATTTCCCTGGACAGTTAACACTTCCCTTCTTACCAGGGAAAATCATAACAAAATGCTTGATGAAGTTGTAGAATCTTATTCAGATTTCTTGCTATATTTAACTCATCTATTGAAGGAAACGTCAAAGTCTGGATTAAGAACGATAATGTTTTTTATTTGCTGTAAAAGTCTTACTTAACATCACATGTAATGCGATTCGAAACCAGGCCGCCTAGCATGGCACGGGGATAACTCATTTTCCTCGTTTTTTGTCTCTTTCGCGCCTGAACATTACATATCTGCCGTCACGTTCTAACCCCCGGGGACTTCGTTTTCCCTGGTCACTGTGCTACCGGGGTAGGCCGGGATCCCGGTTTCGAAGCAGGACATAATCCAACGAACGCTACCTAATATCATGGTAAATCAATAACTAGGCTATCATTTCTGATTTTTTTTTCTGGTAAACCTCTTTCATCATCATCTCAGCCGTTGGAAGTCCACTACTGGACATACGTCTCCCCCATAAGGGTGGGCAATGCTCGCCACGCTTCTACGCAGATGACGCTATTGCCCGTCCTCTGAATTTGATAACCCTTAGCCGGCTCTTGCGGCAACCATGGGTTAGGTAGGGTAACTATTCTTAATTCTGTAACCCCACGGCGTACACCTCTTTACTAACCTTAATGTTTCATTATTCCAGCCTGTTCGAGCAGGAGATAATGAGCTACGTGCCGTCATCGGGTGGTGTGTCGACTGTCGGCCACCCATCCCCCGCCGCCTCCCCAGCTGCGGCTCGCTCGACGCGCGCGCCCGCGCCGCAGCGGCGCGACTTCGAGGCTAAACTACGAGCCTTCTACAGGAAGCTCGAGAGCAAAGGATATGGACAGGGACCTGGGAAGTTAAAGTGAGTATTTTATTACTAGACAAATAGTCAGAGCGCTAGCAAAGACATAATTTATCTAAGCAAGTGGTCTTCATTTTTAGGGCAAAACACTTATTCATTGGTGCTCTAAAAATATAATAAGAATACAGGCAGACCATGCAAACGCTGGGTTGATGAGATCAAGACAGAAGCAGGTAGTTTATGGACGAGGACAGTTGGGTATAGTGTTATGGCGACAGTTGGGAGAGGCCTTTGAGGGCGAACAGAGAATAGTATTATTACAGAAGATTAAGTGATTTGTAAACAGTTTAAGAAAATCAGAATATAGGCTATTTATTATAATTAAATTAGTGGTCTTAATATTCTCTACTATCGATTCCAGACTACACATCCGCCGCGAGCACCTTCTAGAGGACGCATTCAGAAGAATAATGTCGTGCAGCAAAAAAGAGCTGCAGAAGGGCAAACTGTGCGTTCTATGGGACGGTGAAGAAGGGTTGGACTACGGCGGGCCGAGTCGGGAGTTCTTCTTCCTATTGTCGAGAGAATTGTTCAACCCATACTATGGGCTGTTTGAGTATTCTGCCAACGATACGTATACTGTGCACGTGTCGCCTATGTCGGCGTTTGTGGATAACCATCATGAATGGTGAGTGGTTCTATCAATTTAGATTAAGTTTAAATAGTGACCGTCACTTATGAAATAATAGGCATGGTGACAGATTTTGAAATCCCGTTTCTTAATGTAGGTACACGTCTAATATTACCGAAAAAAACATTATTTCAGAATAAAATTACAATTTACCGCAAATTAATGCATTTTTAACTTTCTAATTTAAAATGAGCGCGAAAACGCTCGTATGTGTCATGGCGTCGGGTCCTGACATCACGCATAAGTAAATATTTTATTTTTGCCTTATTAAAACCTTGATCCATCTTCGATGATTCCTGGATTACCACGAATATATTATAACAAATCAAGTGACTGATCACAACACAACAAAAGTTAATGCGATATGGTGAATATTTACTTCTAGTGTTTATTACTCTCAGTAACAGTTTACTTAGGCGTGACGTCATTCGCTCTGATTAGCGTTTCAGTTAAGATGGCCGATTGCAATTTTTTGTACTTTTATTTTAATAAAAATATTTTTAATCTTAATGTTTTCAATAATACTGGGTCGTTTTTTCGAATCCTTTCGATATATATTTTTCACTAAAACCATTTATTTTTTTATTCTGTTATAGTGTCATCATGCCTATTATGAATGAAAAATAATTACATTGCCAAGATTTTTTGATGTCCATAGGTAATAGGTACTATTGATACGATCTTTCATTATGCGTACATTGCAAGTTATTAGTCCGGACTTTCCCCTTTGCTTGGGAACCATTTTTTTATAAGTTGTTGTTATTATTATTATTACGAGCCATTATTGTCCCACTGCTGGGCAAAGGCCTCCTTTTCATCGCGCCATTCATGTCGGTCGAGAGCTTTGTTGTGCCAGTCTATATAGTGGGAATCAAAATCGTCCCGCCATCTCTTCCTGGGCCTGCCATGACGACTTTTCTTTCCGTTAGAAAAAAATAATACTGAAAGCTGACTGACACTTTCAGAGGTCCCTGATGTTCAAGAATATGCGCAAATTGCTATTCTATTATAATATTATGCAAATAAGGCGTCAAACGGACAAATTAAATTATTTATCAACAATGTATTCAATAACGCGTCTAAACTAATACAACAATATAATTTCATATAATTACATAATTATATTGTCAGAGAAGGTAATTCATTCTTACTATCGGCCAGTGACGGATTTAGCATAATATTACCTTACGTAAAGTGCTAAGATAGACGAGTTTGGGCTCGTTTGCTTTATTGTTTTGGGGACATTTTGGAGACTAGGAAGGATTACTAAAAATAAATGGTTTTGCCAATATAGTTTTATTTAAATTTATTTTATTGAAATAATGAGAATAAGGCGTAATTTTTATTATATGATGTGTGTATGTATTTTTTAAACCGTTCATTAAAAATATTGTAATCTGCATTAAAAATGAATGCAGATTAGCTGGTAATTAAATTGTAAAAAATACAGATTTATTTTGGAAAAGTTTATTGAGGATTTTGCCAATGCGCATAATATAATATAGTAAGAATTTTTAATCGTCTTCCTTGTTGTTCCTACTTGTAAAAATTGTACTTGTATGCTAAGTTCCACCCTGTGTACTGTTTACCTATATCTTACTTAACACTTCCTATATCTAACTATATATTAATATATGTAATAATAATAATATTTAATAATGTAATTACACCTATCAATTGTTGCTGTTATTATATATCATTATTTTATATTATTGACAAGTGCAATTATTATTAATCTGTAGGTATATTTGATATATAAACAAAGTTGCACCACTATATCTATAAATTATTATCTACTAGCTGTGCCTCGCGGTTTCACCCGCGTAGATATCGTTCCCGTGGGAATATGAGGAAAAAGTACCCTATGTATCCAGGGTCTAAGCTACTTTCATACCAAATTTCATCCCAATCTGTTCAGTAGTTTTGGCGTGAAAGAGAAACAAACATCTATCCATCTTTCAATCTAACCAAAACCACGCTAGATGGCGCTGGTGAATTAGAACTCGCAAGCGTTTCGTTCACTGAAATTTGAGATTTAAAATGTTAGTAGGATATAATTACGGCTCTATACCCTTCCTAGGTGATTAAAAATAGTTAATGTTATCCTTATAATTTAGTTACGGGTACTTAGTAGCATCGTCATGGACTCTGTATGTACAGCGTGTTACAAAAAGGTGTGTAGTAATAATGGATTAATGGAATGTATCTACCCGTGACTGCCTCGGTGGCGTAGAGGGCGTATGCTCGACTGCCAATCAAGAGGTCCCGGGTTCGATCCCCAGGTCAGGCAGTGTTAAATATTGGATTTTTCCATTAGGAATTATCTCAATAACTGCCTGGAGTCTGGATCTGTGCCCGGTAGATGGCAATAGGCTCGCCCCCTATTACATGGGACCAATAACATATTGGCGAAATGTGGGTGTATCTACTATGGGACTGAGTCCTGGGTACACCTCTGCCTACCCCTTCGGGAAAAAGGCGTGAATGTATGTTATGTTATGTTTATGTTAGATACATAAACAACCCGTCAAACAGAACAACTTAAAAAAATAAATTGTTAAGGCATACGTATACTAGTATATGCATAGTGTACGGTTCTATACCTAGATACCTGATCAAAACGCTTCCAATCCCGAAAAACAACTCGCCTACAGAACATACAGCGCCATCGTTTCTTGCGCAAAGTATGGAAATAAAAGTGCAGTAAAATGGCCATAACTTTTGATTGCGTTAACTTAGCGATGATTTTTTTACAGCCACAAGGGATCGTTCATCTGAGTAGTTGATATCAATTTCAACTTGATACCTTCACGCGTTCCCGTTAAAAATTGTCTTGACAAAGGGTTAGACAGACAGACGGACAACAAAGTGATCCTATAAGGGTTCCTCTTTTCTTTTTGAGGTACGACCTTAAAGAATTGCAAAATTTGCAAAAGAAGACTTTGGATCGGCTGATTGGCAAATATCTTTTTATATGATAGTGAGTGTCAAGACGAGCAAATCAGGTGCTTGATGGTAAGCATCATGGTTGCCCATATCAAACACAGGGCCATCCAGTGTTTTAAAATACAAAATTTTGCGCGGCACTGCACTGCGCCTGTCACCCTGAGATATTAGTTGTTGAAACTCGTCATGCCCAGTAATTTCGCTGGTAACATTGCCCTTCAGACCGGAACACAGTAATGTTGGCACATTACTGCTTGGCGGATGAATAACGGGCAAAGGTGTGGATACAATTATAGATAATTAAACATTAACATAGTATATTTTGACATTAAAGATTCAAAATACTCCTACTGCCAATATTGTTTTTACGAAGTTAAAAGCAGTGAGAGTCTATACTAATAAAAAAATCTATACTAATTAATATTATAATATATTTAAAAACAGGAAAAAAATAATAATGTTTCTCAGATTCTGAACAAAATACTGTTACCTATTTAACTCAAAAAAACCTTCATATTCGACCGTTCAACGCCGCGCAGCACGCAATCTACATATCATATTACGTCAAACTTTGTATTGTGTTACAAACAAACATACTCCCAACTTCCATTCAAATGTAGATGATTTTTTGTGCACGTTCCTTTAGGTGGGTTCTTTAAGATATAAGATGATCTCGTATTACTGAGGATTTGATGTGTAACGCTCCACGACACGACACGCTTGGTTAGAATGAATGAAGTCTCAAATCTCAACATGAAATAACATAATATGCACCTTTTAAACTACATACTTAATATATAGCTTATATATTAAGTATACATATTTCATAGGATTATAAGATATGTAGGAGGCAGTCGTTAGGTCATGTCGGAAGCCTTGGAATCTTGACGACAAAACTGACAATATGGGCTGTCCACATAACTCATATGAATTGACTCGAGCAGTGTAATTGGGGTAACTTGTTATGTTGTTCTATTAGAATATAAATTCAAATTATTATTAATATTATACTTGGCTCTTAACGTTTCATTAAAAATACATAAGCTTTAGATAATATCTTTCCAAATGAAAGCTATAGGTATACTAATCATTTTGTAACCACTTAATAAATTTTCGTAAATTTAACGGGAAGGCCGTAGCAGGAGATCGTTCCACAGTTAGCACTTATGCGGCAATAAAAAATGGGAAAATCGTACAGTGTGCGACGTCCTCGTATCGATTATGTGCGGATAAGCTCTCAGGCGATGCCTCAGAGATGGATTTGTTTGGATTATTTTATCTATCGCTCGTAATCAGTCATTTCTGCACTCCTTTTTCTTGCAATTGATCCAATTGTAATTATATTTTATTATTTGTCGGCAGGTTTCGTTTCTCAGGTCGTGTGCTAGGTCTAGCGTTAGTACACGGGTATCTCCTGGAAGCATGGTTCACACGAGCTCTGTATAGAGCGCTGCTTCGACTTCCCCCCGCGTTGGAAGATGTGGACGCTTTGGACGCGCAGTTCGCTGCATCGCTTAGGTGGCTACAGGTTAGTTTCTACATTTTATTTTATTTTTATAGGTAATGGAAATAGGAAGGCCTTTTCCCGGCAATTGAGCATGATAGGTGAAATAAAAAACAATATATTTATGTAATTGTGAGTGGTCACACAAAATAATTTATTACGAGAAAATCGAGTTTAAAGTTTGGTATCGTGTACAGACGTTAATGGTTCTACGAGTTATAAATATTTTTTTTCTAAAAACTTACCAAACTAAAGAGGTAAGTCTAAAATAATCAAATACACCAAAAATCGTTTCCAATCCCTACCTGTCCCTTTTCGTGTTACAGTCACAATTATATCCCGAATATTTGTTTTAAAGGTAAACTACCCAACCTAACGCTCTCCGCGTTTTATTAATATAAAATATAATTTTTAAAATCTGCTTTGTAATGTACCTATAATATCAATGTAATAAAATAAGATCAGAAATTAAAGGAGTTTTACTGGCACAAGGTTACAGAAAAAAATATTGTTTACCCAACAAAAACTACAATGATTATACGAAGTTAAATTATATTGAGGGTATTAATGACATTGTTTTTATTAATGCGCCTATATGTAAGTGCTAACAATTAATTCAGTGACCAACAAAAGCACTACATCTTGTAATAAACAGCTTGATACCTCACAGCTGAATAAAAATCAATTTTTTGACATATTTCCGTGATTTAAGTTCTAAGAGGGTATTTGATTAATAATTTTAGTTATAAATTACCTGATATCACCATTCAGATATCTAATTTAACGAAATATAACCAAAAAATTATTTTTATTTAGCTATCACGTATAAAGCTATATTTTACAAGGTATTAAACTCGCCCTGACTCGAGCAACTTAACCTACAATCGGCATAAAAAAATAACCAGTAACGCCATCTATATTCAACACAATGAACTAAACCTAATCAACACAAACGTCAATGTCATTGTCCAATAGCGTGTTTTGTTTATATACAAGTGGCTCCCTCTGGCCTGACTCACCGGTACTAAACAACACGTGGGGTGACTCTAAAAATAGTCATAATAAAATTATAATCCACGTGGTTTTTACGGCGCGGCGTGACTATCCGATTTCAATGTCTATGAATATATATATGATGTCTATGATCGGTAGATTTTCATTGCTGCCGTAACGGACGCGGTGAGAAATTCCTTACTTAGCACAGTACCTTACTTAAGTATTTTGAATACGGGTGTTAGTGTCTGTGTATCTTCTATGGGAATGGTACACATCTGCCTAACCCTTCAGGAAAACAAGGTGTGCTGTAATCACATACATTCACGCCTTTTTCCCGAAGGAGTAGGCAGAGGTTACCCAGGACTCAGTGTCCCATAGTAGGCACACCTACATTTCGCCAGTACGTTATTGGTGCTTTTATATGTGTGATGTAATGATGTCTCATTAAAATGTTTTTTTTTAACAATAATGAATGACAAGACGAGCAAATCAGGCAAGCATCATGATATCAGACACAGTGCCACCCAATGTTTTAATATTCTAAATTCTGCGCGGCACTGCTCTGCGCCTGTCACCCTGAGCTATTAGTTGTTGAAACTCGTCATGCCCAGTAATTTCGCCGGTAACATTGCCCTTATTTGTTAAAGTGAACGAAGCGAAAGTTGTATGTCAGGATCGTAGCAAGTGGAGGGAAATAGTATCTGCCTACCCCACCGGGAAAAAGGCGTGACTGTATGTATGTACATTGCCCTTCAGACCGGAACACAGTAATGTTTGCACATTACTGCTTAGTGGATGAATAAATGGCAAAGATGTGGTGCTTCCCCAGGCGGGCTCCTGCAAAAGAGGCCTACCACTACAAAAAAAATGTATTCTATATTTCAGTCGGCGCGATGCGTATCATCCCTGGAGCTAACATTCGCGGTGTCCGAGCGTCTGGCGGACGGACGCGTGCTAGAACGGGAACTGAAGGCGGGCGGACGGGACACGCCCGTCACCGAACGGAACAAGAAGGAATATCTGGAGAGGGTGGTGCGGTGGAGGGTGGAACGAGGCGTCGCCGATCAGACCGAGTGGCTCGTCAGGGGATTCCATGAGGTAAACACTTGTAACCATAGATATCGAATCATAGCGTTATATTATTTATATAGGAAAAAAAAAAACATACATTCACGCTTTTTTCCCGAGGGGTAGGCAGAGGTGTACCCAGGACTCAGTCCCATAGTAGATACACCCACATTTCGCCAGTATGTTATTGGTCCCATGTAATAGGGGGCGAGCCTATTGCCATCTACCGGGCACAGTTCCAGACTCCAGGCAGTTATTGAGATAGATAGATAGATAGATTAACTCTTTATTATTACACTACAAACATGAAACCTTAAATTTAAATATACAATTATAACAAATAATGTAACAATTGGCGGTCTTATCGCTAAGAGCGATCTCTTCCAGACAACCGTGCAGGGAGAGGAGACTACAGTAAATCACATTCCTACACAGATGATTCCTAATGGAAAAATCCAATATTGACACTTTGCCTGACCTGGGGATCGAACCCGGGACCTCTCGATTGGCAGTCGAGCATGCGCCTTCTACGCCACCGAGGCAGTCAATACAGTATTATTGTATTATATTGTAAAATGAGCAATATCTGTTAAGGTGGTCGATCCCCGGCTGGTGGGAGCGTTCGACGCCCGCGAGCTGGAGCTGGTGATCGCCGGCGCGCCCGAGCTCGACGTCACCGACTGGAGGCACAACACCGAGTACCGCGGCGGGTACCACGACCACCATCCCGTCATACTGTGGTTCTGGCTCGCCATAGACAGGTCCGTACCACACAACACTATGAACACTAGCTCGTCTTCATAGTAAGGGGTCGCTGCCGGTCTGAATGTGTGCGCGTCGTGTACGCACTATCACGCACTGTCACGCACACATTAGCATAATCTGAGGGTATCTCGGTTGTTGGTAGTGTGGGCCACAAAATTTAGAGTTTATAAACAAAAATAAAGTGATAGATACAACTTATAATAAAGTGATAGATACTCTACAAAATATCAGGATATAAATATATCAAATAGGTTTACTGTTTTCGGCGGAAACAGGGGAATACAAAACATAGATTTGGTTAATTTTCCATAGCATTGTGTCAAACTGCTAAGAAGTCCTCCTTCCTGTTAAGAACTGTGTGTTTGGGTACAAAGTCAATACAAATAAAATGAACTCCTAAAATATAATTTTGTTCTAAAATCATTAATTTACAAACATACATTCACGCCCTTTTCCCGAAGGGGTAGGCAGTGGTGTACCCAGGACTCAGTCCCATAGTAGGTACACCCACATTTCGCCAGTATATTTCGTTAGTTCCATTTTATTGGTCCATGTAATAGGGGGCGAGCCTATTGCCATCTACCGGGCACAGTTCTAGACTCCAGGCAGTTATTGGAAAAATCCAATATTTAACACTGCCTGACCTGGGTATCGAACCCAGGGGACGTCATGATCAGGCAGCTTGCGCCCACTTCGCCACCGAGGCAATCGTTAATGTTAGCCAAAGTTATCCAAAGAAATATTATATTTTTATGTGTTCAATCAATGTTAGTTCATGAAAATACAATGTTTTTTTTCTCTTCTCTTTATTTAAACTTGATTTAGTGACCATAAAAATGCAACCTGCTATTTGTAATATGTGTTTATACTTGTTACCCCCTCTTAATATGTATTACAGCTGTACTGTGCTCCCCGCGCAAAGCCAGGGCGAGTAACTGGTACAAAATATTTAAAACCAATACCTATTCACGTCAGAAGTCACGTTCGTGTTGAAACAACTGCGTTAGATAAATTAATTGACAATAACCTCACGTAATACTTTGATTAGGTATCTGTACGATGGTCACGCATACTTCGTGATATAATGTTGCGTTAATTCTTACACAATTACACTGACAACTCAACCCACAGACGACGGGCAAGCTTTAGTTAAGATTATGCAGTGTCACTGCATAACAGCTCCGCCCCGTTAAGTCTCATTCGATTCGATGTCTTACAAGCTAGCTTACTTACTTTCTGCCTTATCTAATTAGCCTTGAATCATCTACTAATATAAATTGGGAAAGTTTGTAAGGATGGATCGATGGATGTTTGTTACTCTTTCAGGGCACATTTTTTTCGCTATATGTCTTTAAATTAAGTTAACTAGTTAAGAGATATAATTGGAATTATAAATTACCATCCTACTAATATTATAAATGGGAAAGTTTGTGGGGATGGATGGATGGATGGATGTTTGTTACTCTTTCACACCAAAATTACTAAACCGATTGGGCTGAAATTCGGTATGTAGATAGTTTAGACCCTGGAATATCACATAGGGTACTTTTCATCTTGATATTCCCACGGGAACGAAGACTACGCGGGTGAAACCGAGGGACACAGCTAGTTTATGTACCTGATTTAGGGAAATATGACCAAAAAATTGATTTTTGTTCAGCCGTCACGTATCGAACTATTAAAATATTAGCTTTGATTGCGTTTGATCTTCATCATCTTAGCCGTTGGAAGTCCACTGCTGGCAACGCGGCAATGTTGTGTTTTTTTTTATGATAGTGAGTAACAAGACGAACAAATCAAGTGCCTGATGGTAAGCATCATGATTGCCCATATCTAACACAGTGCCGCCCAGTGTTTTAAAATTCAAAATTCTGCGCGGCACTGCACTGCGCCTGTCACCCTGACATATGAGTTGTTGAATCTCATCATGCCCAGTAATTTCGCTGGTAACATTGCCCTTAATCAGACCGGAACACAGTAATGTTTGCACATTACCGCTTGGCGGATGAATAACTGGCAAAGGTTCCCCAGGCGGCCCCCTGCTAAAGGGGCCTACCACTACAAAAAGCGCGTTCGATATATATTTTTAATGTGTGATATTGTATCATGTCAGGTTCACGAACGAGCAGCGCTTGAGACTGGTGCAGTTCGTGACGGGAACGTCGTCCATTCCTTACGAAGGTTTCTCAGCTCTGCGCGGCTCCACGGGCCCGCGGAGGTTCTGCATCGAGCGCTGGGGCCGCGTCGAGTCGCTGCCCAGGGCTCACACTTGCTTCAATAGGTATGTTGTACTACTCCACACTGTCAACTCCAACAGCCGGGAGACGTCCACTGCTGAACTCAGGCTTTCCCATAGGTAGCCATAAACTATTTCTATTTGGTATGTATTTTATTTATTAATTTAAGTGTAATGTGTTTGATGCCACCGTCCCTTCATATATGTATTTCCTTTCCCTGCATGGTTGCCTGGAAGAGATCGCTCTGAGCGATAAGGCCGCCAGTTGTTACTTCTTTCTAGTTTTAAGGTTTTCTTCTTTGTTTTATGCTGTTATATTGTGGTAGCAATAAAGAGTTTACATTCATTCATTCATTCATATGGACACATTTAGCTCAGATGCTGACGCTTGTTGTGCGGCTTGATGATCGCAGCAGTTGTAATACTTGGTGCCGGAGAGTTCTGCTGCCCACACTCCTGCAATATGTGTCTCTATAGACACACCCCGGACACTCGACTTAATCCCGTACAAAAGCCGCGCTATCACTACCTACTACACATCGGCATCCATCGGTTGTCTGGAAGAAATCGCTTATTAGCGCACAAACTTTCACATTATTAGTAGGATAGGATTTTTTCTATGAGTTTAAGGTTAGATATGCTGTAGGTACTTATAATTATAGTTCTTTACGTTTTTTTACAAATAAATTAATATTTTTTTCAGACTCGACTTGCCTCCGTACCCCACGCCCCAGTTACTGCACGAGAAGCTGTTGCTCGCCGTCGAAGAGACTAACACCTTCGGCATCGAATAATCAAATTAAAAGAAGGTTTCGGTTTCCTTGTGACAGCCCTAGCTCACTAGTCAGGGCTTTACAGTCCACGGTTAGGACACTGAGGGCCGGTTTTTTAATCGCTCGTTATAGTTTTTTAACTATTCGTTAAACGGCTATAGATAAATAGTTAATTTGTGACGAAAAAACTATAGCGATAGAGCTTATCTGAGTCAGTTCTCTGAGGTAAGGGAGCGGACGGGAGATCTCTATGATTAGGGATGAAGATCAAAAATTTCAACCCAAAATAAAAACGTACAGAAGTCCGGCTGTAGCACATTTTGCGTTAATACTCTTATGAAAATCTAGAGATTTTAAAATACAGGCAGGCGCTTCGCCAGCGCAGAGGATAGAAGCCTATACAGGCTTTCTAGCCTAGTTTGGGTACAGAACACAGAAATGTCCAGCCGTCCTTCTGTACCTATTAATTTGTGTTGGAGATGGATTACGTGCCGTCGATAATATAATCATTACGAATGTGTTATACTCGTAATAATATTATAAAAATAAAGACGGCCGGAAAATGTTATATTAGAGCTAGCGAAGAACAAAGATAGCTATAAATTATAGACTTATAAATATCTAGATTGTAGAATAGCCGCGCCCTAGATATTAGGTATTTATTGTGAAACTGCCGAATCTTCTGCGAGATTGGTTAAAAGGCCTATTACATAACATTAAATATAGGTCCCTAACCCCTTAAGAGCGTACATTGCCTTCTAGGAATTTGACGCAATCCTATGAAAAATTTTCCATAGGATTGTGTCAAACTGCTAAGAGGTCCTGTATCCTGTTATCACAATTACTGCTGAGAACGAGAACAACAAACATTGTTTTTTTTTTCGCGCAATGCAAGTGCGGATACACACACCAGGCGCGTTAATCCTACTGTCAATACAACTGCGTGTTTTTAACAGATTATAGAACAATATCTGGATGATTATCATTTTTATGTATTATTTTTTTTAATAACTTGACATTTTTTAAAAATGATTACTAGCTAGATCGATTTATTGCCCCCGAAACCCCCTATATACTAAATTTTATGAAAATCGTTGGAGCCGATTCCGAGATTCCAATTATATACAAGAATTGCTCATTTAAAGATATAAGATAAGATTAAAAAAAACCACAGCAGTAATTGTGTTAATAAGTATGATGTAATAACAATAAGGCGGAAAAAACGCATAGTCGTTAATTAGGGGCCCTAATTTAGTGTAGTGTAATATGCCTTTAAATTTAAGCTTTTTAGTAATATCTGGCGATATGTTGGTATGCCTCTGTCTAACCTTTCGGGGGAAAGGCGTGTTGTTTATTGTAAGTGAACGTATATTGTGGCTGTGAAACGGGATTGAATTCCTGTATTTTAGATTTATGCTTTTACGTCACTTATAATTTTTGTTAAATATCTCGTTCTGATGCGACTTAGCGTCGATGAGTTATCGATGAGTAGTTTTCAAGCGACAGTATTAAAACATGTCGTTTATTACCAATTTATTAGAGTCCAGTACACGATAGGCGAGGCGTCAGTCAGTGCCATCAGTCATGAGTGATGCTGAGTGACGCACGACTTCACACGGTTTGATTTTAGTTGACTATACCTTGTAAAATGTAGCTTGATATGTGACAGCTGAACAAAAATCAATCATATTTCCTATTAGGTACATAAATGGTCATCAATAATTCAAATTAGACATGTGCAGAAAATGTCACTAAAAAGAATTCAATTCAATTCTTATTTTGTGGCTTGTGAAAGTGTTTTTAACACCACAACTTTGCCAATATCACGTTGGGAGATTGGACATCAAACGATGGAAATTAACCAATAAGTGTTTTTGAATTTTGAACACAATCAACAATCATATATATTCTACAGCATGATACTAAACTATTATAATAAGCAAATAAATGTCGTATATATCTTTTCATCTCTGTGTATATCCTTCATTTGGTTCAGTAGTCCAATTATTTCAGTGACACAAAAGTTCGCTCGTTCATTTAGTCAGTCTCACACAAATCCTTCTCATTCTCTGAAGGAAAACTAGTAAATTATGATATTGCTGGATAATTTCAACTGTAAATTAAACATGAAGCGAGAATTTCTTTTAATTTATTTTATTCTTATTATTATGGAAACAGAAAATAATGTATCAGAACTACTGGACTACTGAAGTAGTTGAATCTTTACTGAAGTATTGAACGAAGGACGAAACACATCTGAAGTACCTCATTTCCTTCATTCATTCGTGATGATTCGTGAACTATATACAGCTAATTCAAATGATTAAACAAATAGCCTCTTAGAAAATTGATTTTTGTTCAGATGTCCCATATATTTTACAAGGTATAATTTATGTTGGTCAATAAAAACTTGTAAAGGAATTTGATTATTGTTCTTATGGAGTTGAAAAAAAAGTATTGAAAGTCTGAAGTTTAGATAGTTGGAATCGAAAGTGATTTAGCATTCTATCAACTAAAATTGAATGGTGTGAACTGTTACATTTTAAACCTATCATGTAATTGACGCCTATGAATGTTAATTGTATAATATGCACACATTTAGTTTAATACAATTCACAATACAGCACTAGTCAGTAGTCAGCTATTACAGATAGATAAGTTACTAAAAACTCTTACCCTCTTAATATAAATGTTGATTAAAATTACTCCCGTGGATTAAATTGGTCCTATTATTACCAATAAGAGTTACATCTCCAAAACTCTTGACTATTGTAACATACATTTTATTTTACTAACTACAAATTATGTTTAATATCTGTATTATAAAGAACAAATGCTTATTGTGATTAATTTTCTGTGAAATTAATGTTCCTTTCGTGTAATTATCAAAAAACTCGATTTAGGTGTATTTGTTGCTATTTATTAAATATATTCATAGATTCTCATATATTCTGGTGTAAATACAATTTATTTATTATCTGAACTGCGTACTCATTGTACTGATGTAGTTATGTGTTATCTCATAAGTAATATCTCTATTATGTTGAAATATTTAACTAATTGTCTGTATTGTTTTTTATATATCTGTAAATTTTAAGTGAATCGTTTTTGTGTGAATGTGATAAAATCAAAAATACAAAATTACTGACATAAATATTTGTTTCATTGCATAACAACTGGATGTGGCGAGCTGTGGGCGGCTAGTGTTGACCACAATGCCAGAAAACTGTTTCCTGTGCCATTACCTTTATAGCCAAATTGTACCTAATAATAATAATTACAAGTCGTATAGGTTTTCCCAATGAAGATATAAAATATCTGGATTTAAATTATATTATAGTACTTGAAAGAACCTGGCTAAATTTAGGTGCTCCAGGTATCTACTATGGGAAAGGTTCCATAGTAGATAATCTGCCTAAGGAAGTAACATGTGTTGTTATATTTATCTATTAGTTACTAACCTACCGACTGGATAAACAAATAGTACAAATCGTTTGTCAGTTGTGACACAACTTTCCCTATTTTTGGTTACTATCCTAATCAACTCAATTGTTAAAAATTTTAAGTCAGTACATAATCAATAGATTTAGATTCCTAAAGATTATCACAAGAACCAAATCAGAGGCAGTTGAAGCCACTGGAGTAACTCTACTGACTTTTAAGATATTCTAATTATACAATAGATCGGGGGAGGAAATCACAATAGGAATTATACCTACTCAGGATGAGATAAATTCCTTCAAGTAGTGTAAATAACCAAGAAAAATTTCACACATACAAAATGTTTATTTTTCAAGAAGTTTGTGTAACAACAAAATCAACCTTGTTATTTTAAGACCTTATCTTTTAAAACATATATAACTATTTACATTTCCCGAAGTCTGCATTTATCAACACAAACCCATCTAAAATGCAACGAGGGTTTTTCACTTTCTATACTAAGTTGTGACGGAGTTAATTCATGTAGCAAGTCACAGTCTAAGTTAAAACCTTAATCCGAGTAACTCAAGTTAATATCATAAGCTGTGATTACAATATTATGATAAAAGCTACGGTTATCATAGATTCATACGCAAACGTAGTTAAGTGTATTTTATAGAAACTTAGAACTTAAAATGATCCTCCCCCTGTACCAGGCGATGCACGAGTACGATAAAAGTGCAAGTATACTCGAAATAAACAAATATTATAAATAAGCGGCTAATATTCTCCAAAACTCCTCATATACTCTATTAATTCCGTCGTAATATAATACACACTCGTGTAAATATTTTGTATATTTACTTCAAAAATAACAGTACATACAATATTTAATTTACTATCGTACTTTCGAATAGGGGGAGAGGTTCGAGCTCAGTGCGTCTACCCGAGAGAGGGGAAATCCTTGCTGTCATCAACTTTGGGTGGGGCGGTGTGCCTCACAGGGTCTCTCGGCGCAACCTCTACGGGCGCCTCGTCCCGCGGTGGCGCCCGTGTGCCTCGGCCACGGCCGCGCCCGCGCCCGCGCGGTCCGCCGCCGCCTCCGCGACGCGACACGTCGTTGAACGTGAACTCTATGCCGAGCACGCGCTTCTGCCTGCCCACACGCTGCGGGTACTCTGCCAGGTCATACTCGTCATCACTCTCGTCGTCCTCGCCGCGCTCAGCCTCCTTCTTCTTCTCGAGCAGCACAAGGTTCTTCCATTGGCTGAGGTCCTCTCCCTCTCCGGCCTTGCGCAGGTTGTACTGCGGCGCGGTCCGCTGTGCGTTCCTCAGCGCCTTGTACTCGTCGAGTGTGAGCTCGCGGGGCTCCTCCTCGGGTGGCGGGCGCTCGCCCTCGGGCTGCGGCGCGTCACCCGCAGCCGCGACGTCACTCGCCACTGGCTTCTCCTCGGCCGCTTCACCCTCGGACCCGGTCTTGTTTAATTCGTCGATGTCATCCTTGATCGTGCCCCAGTTGTGGGGTCCGCCACCCTCGCGCTTGTCAACGGGCTTCACCCCGGTCTTGTCGGAACCGGACCTCCTGTCAAACTCTCGCTTGCCTCTGTTGTCGTAGGGGCGCGGGGCGCGCGGTCCGTCGCGATTGTCGCGAGTGTCGCGGTCGCGATTGTCGCGGTCGCGCGGCGGCCTAGGCCCGCGGCGCTCGCCTCCTTCGGGGTTGTCGCCATAGTTGCGTCGTTCGAAGTTCGGCCGACGATCAGAGAACTCCCGCCGGGGCGGCCGCGGCGCACCGTCCTTGTTCTCGACGGCGCCGTTCTGCGGCCTGTCCTCGCGGCGGCGCGGCGGCGGTCGCTCCGAATTGTTCCGCTCGTTGGTTCCGGTCCGCGCGGGTCCCTTGCTCTTTTGTTGTTCACCGCTCTTGATCTCCTGAGACTTGACATTTTGAGTCTCCTTAATTCCTTTTCTCGCGGGAGCAATGGCGCCCTTGGGCTTCGCTTCGGGCTTGCCTTTATTCTCTTTCTCGGCCTCTTTGGTCTTCTTTTTGAGCTCTTTCGCTTGCTCTCGCGCTTTTATCGCATCGAGAGGATCGGTCTCGTCGTCCAAGAAAAGAGCATATCGGTTTACGACCCCCACACCGTACGAATTCTCCATTGTGATCCTTTTGATGATTTAATCACACAAAAACTGGATGTTATTGGATTATTTTCACACACTCTAGTAAGGCGACATTTTGTCTTATTTTATTGATTTCATTTAATATGGCGGACAACAGAGAACGCACCTTACGCCATATGACGAAGAGGTATAGAGAACTAATATGGCGGCCCGGTCAGTGCTGCCAACTCGTCTGAGCAAAAACGCGCTGTCACTGTCAGGACTTCAAAAAAGCGCTAAATTTCATATTTTTGGCTAACACTTGTAACGTGCGCACAACAACCGACTGCCAGCTTATGAGCAATGACGACACCAGCCTTTGCCAAGTATACCAACCTCAATCCCTGCCTATATTTTAAATAGTACTCTGTGATAACTGCACAGTACACAGTACACCTTCGTCAAGCTCACCAGCCAGTCATAGGGTTGTCTATGAGTTATATCTACATTTCATCTACGCCGTGGAGATTCAAATAGAGCGTTAGAAGGAAATGACATATAAGCTTCGACAAGTCGGCAAAGGTAGCGGATCGTCAATAATCCCTCAGTGAAAAGCGCCAAGCATATGACGTAAAGTGCAAAGACCTATATCTCCTAAATGCAATGGTACAATATTAGCCACCTGTTTCACTTCTGCTAAGCTAAATATAGATATAAAAATGATTTAATACAATCCAGATTCTAGATGCTGATCATTAAATACTGACCCACAAGCGTCAAGCACCTCCCTGTCAATTCCTAGTAGGATTTTTATTAAGTACTACAGTGCCCGCGTTATGAACTGAGTCGTCAGGTCATACATAATCATAGTAATCATCTCGCTCGTCATTATGACGCATGGAGTGCGAGCGAAATAGACTGATTACAACGGAAAATACAGGGAATCCCCTACTTATAGACTATGACAACTTTTCAGTTTTACTGTGTTAATAAAGTGGATTGGTTCCTTTGTACGCTTTTTCAAACATTTTAAAAGCAATAAAAGGGCTAGATTTATTGTTTGGCGCTAAAAGGCGTTGGAAGTCAGAAAAAGCGCTAGATCTGGCGTATAAAGCGCTAAGTTGGCAGCACTGATAGCGGCAGTGGCAGTGTTTCCATTATAGATAATTAATTATAAGTACTGTCACATAATATTATGTATGTTAGAGCTTATGGTAGTTATACACCTTAAGTTTTAGCTGATATTTATTGGGTTGGCATATATTATAATTAATTATAAGACGCGCTGCCTAGCATAGCACGGAGATAACTTATTATGTCCGTTTTAGGCTTCCGTACCGTTCCTTTTTCCTTTTGATAAAGGAAAAAGGAACCCTTATAGGATCAGTTTGTTGTCCGTCTTTTTGTCTTCTGTCCGTCTGTCAAGACACTTTTTAACGGGAACGCGTGAAGGTAGAATTTCTTTTTCTATCATGTTGAAATTTATATCAACTACTGCGGTCCTTTGTGACTGTAAAAAATTATACTTCTAAGTTGACGCAATCAAAAAGTTATGGCCATATTACTGCATATTTCCATACTTTGTGCAAGGAACTAATAGGTGGCGCTGTATGTTCTGTAGGCGAATTGTTTTTCAGGATTGGAAGCATTTTGTTCAGGTATGGAACACTATATTAAGCGTACATAGGTACGTAAGCCTTTACAATTTATTTTTTCTCTGACAAGTCTTATTCAAGTCCTAAGTCAAATTGAAATTTTATCATTTTCAGTTACATCCGTAAGTATGTAGCAGCAGATGAATACAGCTGATGGACGCAGCTGATCAGTGAATTATTTTCAAATATTTTAAATTTGAATTTTTAATTTTCAAATTTTTAATTTCTCAGCAACAGCATGACACAGTTATGGTACTATTAAAGTGATCTGTGCAGTTATGCACCTTCTTAAGTAAATCCGGTTTCGTGTAAAGAAAAAAACGATTTTTTATGTAACTGGTATCGTACAAAGACAAAATATGTTTAGTTCGTAACTGGTTACGAAGCTCCGGTTACGTAGACGGCCGAAGCGGTATAAACAGCGTGCGGCAGATGGGCTAGGTCTGTGAGATGGGACATGGTCTGGCATGGAACCCCTCAGTCACATGATTGCTCTAGAGCTTCCTAAGCCAAACTAACACCTACACTACTTACCTGTTAAGTTATTATATAGTACCTCATATGTGTAAAAGAGAGTAGAGAGTAGGACCTACTTTGTTAAGGTCACTCTATGGTCTCTTAGCAAGTTTGATGTGTCCGTATGAAGGTGTCATCAATAAATGATCCAATGGCTTCCTACATGTGAAAATATTTATTTTATTAATAATTTGCCACCTTGGCATATCTAAGAGGTTATGGGCTAATAAAAAGTAAAAAGCTAAGCCAGATGGCATGAAATATATATGAAAAAGAAGAAAATATAAAAATATATACATATGGAAAGAAAATATGAAGCATTGCCATATCTGAAGGATGGAACAAATTTCCAAAATTGGATTTTCAGATTAAAAATGTTACTGGAAGAAAAGGGTATTTATGGAGTTTTAAATGAAAATGAACCTGGAAAAGAAAATGATGCAAAAGCACGATCTACAATAGTGCAATGTCTATCAGATAAATATTTATCCTATGTGAAGAAATGTACAACATCAAAAGAGATGATAAAGGCGCTAGAGGACATATTCCAGAAAAAATCGGTATTTAACAAACTACAACTAAAAAGGAAGCTACATAACATGAAATGTGCTACAAAATTACAAGATCATTATCTGAAATTTGACAATTTAATAAATGAGATAGAAATAATAGACGAAGAAATGAAAGAAACAGACAAGGTATGTCATTTACTTTTGACACTACCCGATGAATATGAAAATGTCATCACGTCGTTAGAAACAATGGCGAGTGAGAAAGACTTGACATTAGATTTCGTGAAAGCTAGGCTTTTAGATGCTGAATTGAAATTATTAAATACAAATCAAAACGAGAATGATAAGAAAGAAGAGACAAGTTTTAGTACAGAAAACATAACATGTTTCAAGTGTCACAGAAAGGGACATAAATCGTTTGAGTGTCACACAAACAGCAGAGGTCGATCAAATTTCAGAAGATCAAATCATAGAGGAAGAGGCCAAAATAGAGGGCATTCGGTGAACATGACACATGATAATGAGAATAGAACTTCATCTGGAATCGATGACAGAAATTTAATTGGATTTACAGCTTATACGATTGAGACTAATTTGGCGGATGAGAAAAATGAAATAAACTTTATAATTGGTTCTGGAGCAACTGAACATTTAATTCAAGAGAAATATGAAAATATGCTCACTAATGTCACAATGTTATCTGAGCCAATTCGAATTAAAGTGGCAAATGGAGAGTACCTGACATCTAAAAAGAGAGGAACAATAAGAACTAGTTATGGAAAAGGAAATATGAATATTGATGTAGAAGCTCTTGTGGTACCAGGATTATCACAGAATTTAATATCTGTGAGTAAACTTATGGAAAAGGGATATACAGTAATATTCAAAAATGAAATGATTAAGATATCATCCCATAAGATCAATGTATATGGAGAAAAAAATGGAAGACTGTAGGTACATATTGCGATTGATGCTGCGATCAAATAATAGTAATAATATGATGGTAACTGATAATAATGAAGAGGAGTCGAGTATGCTATGGCACAAAAGATTAGGACATCTAAACAGAAATGGCCTGAAGAAATTGAATTTACCGAGTTGCAATAGACGTTGTGGCACATGCATGGAAGCCAAATCAACACGTCTACCATTTAAGTCTGTAGAAAAACCCAGATCACGAAATGTTTGCGAACTTTTACACACAGACATTACAGGGCCAGTTACAGTGACAGGGCTGAATGGAGAAAAATATTTTCAAGTGATTGTTGATGATTTTACGCATTTTGGAGTAATTTATTTACTAAAGAATAAATATGAAGCGACTGACAACCTGATTGAGTATATTCAGTACATAGAAAAACAAACTGGGAATTATGTTAAACGAATAAGATGCGATAATGGAGGAGAATTTAAAAACAAGAAAATAAGCGAGTATGTCAGAAAAAGAGGAATAAATATGGAATATACACAACCGCACAGTCCACAAATGAATGGAGTATCTGAAAGGATGAATCGCACAATTTATAACAAGGCAAGAGCATTAATGATTGAATCAAATCTTCATTGAATCAAATCTTCCAAAGAGTCTATGGGGAGAAGCAGTGTATTGCGCGATGTACATGCTAAATAGGTGTCCATCAGCAGCTATAAATTTCAAGACACCGGCTCAGATGTATTATGGTGAAAACAATATATCCAAAATGAGAGTATTTGGTTGTAAGGCATGGGTAGTGACAATGCCTAAAAGAGCGAAATTTGAAAAACGTGCTCAAGAAATGAGATTTGTGGGATACACAGGAAATGGATACAGATTATGGAATCCAGAAACAAACCAAATAGTTACATCAAGAGATGTACATTTCGACGAAAAACACGTAATATATAAAGAAGACGAGAACAATGAAAGGCCAGACGTAATAATATATAAAGAAGTATATGAAAACAAAGAAAAGAAAGAATCTGTAGATAGCGATGATGATGATGACTTCAGTGATGCCCCGGAGGAAGCTATTGAAGAAATTAAATGCACAAGAAGTGGAAGAAGAGTGAATATACCAAAAGAGTTAAAGGAATATGATACTACATATTATGCATATAGTGCAAGTGCAGATGAAGTGCCGAAAAATCATAAAGAAGCTATAGAAAAAGGCTGGAGTGAAGCAATAGATAAAGAATTACAAGCTCTCGAGAAAATGAAAACATGGAATGTTACAGAATTGCCAAAAGGTAAACATGCTATTGATGCTAAATGGGTATTTGTTAAAAAAGATAATGATGTAAAAAAGGCAAGATTAGTGGCCAGAGGTTTTCTGCAAAAAGATGAAGATTTTAAAGTAAACTATTCACCTGTTGCAAGAATGAGTACTGTTCGTACATTCTTAGCACATGCTGTGAACAATGATTATGAAATTCATCAAATGGACGTTCCAACAGCGTTTTTAAATGGGACATTAGAGGCAGAAGTTTACCTAAAAGTTCCTAAAGGAGTGGAAAATGTAGGAAAAGACAAAGTTTTAAAACTGAATCGGAGTTTATATGGATTAAAAGAAAGCCCAAAGTGTTGGAATGATAGACTAAATAGATTTGTAATGAAAATTGGATTGAAGAGAACGATTTTTGTCTATATTATAGAAAAGATAAAGAAAAAGGAAATGATGTTTGGATGATTGTATTCGTCGATGATATTTTGATTACTGGATCTGAAAACCAAATAAATATTATCAAAAATGAATTAAAGAAAGAATTTAAAGCAAAAGATTTTGGTGAAGTAAGAAAATTTCTAGGAATGGAAATAAAAAGAGAAGGCAAAGTTCTAAAGATGACACAAGAAAGTCAGATAGAGAAAATGTTGGAGAAGTTTAACATGACAGAGGCAAATGGAACAAAGATTCCAATGACGAAGGGTTTCCAAGTAGATAATGATACTACAGTGGACGTACCATACAGAGAATTGGTTGGGGGACTAATGTTCCTAGCAACAGTGACTAGACCAGATATTGCTTTTAGCACAACATTCTTAAGTCAGTACTTAGATAAGCCTACGAAGAGTCTGTGGACTCAAGCAAAAAGAGTTTTACGTTATTTGAAGGAAACCAAAGCATATGGCTATGAGAAAAATGACATAGAAAATGTTATCGAAACCTATTCAGATGCAGATTGGGGAGGAAATCACACTGATAGAAAGAGTATAAGTGGCTCGGTCACATTTGTAAATGGTCACTTAGTGACATGGTTCGCCAGAAAACAAAGCTGTGTAGCGATGTCAACAGCGGAGGCAGAATATGTTGCTGCAGCTTTGAGTGCGTGTGATCTTGTGAATATCAAAGGATTATGCAGCGATTTTGGTAGCATTGGCGCTAAATGTATTCTGAATATAGATAACAGAGCTGCCATAGATATGACAAAGAGTTATGAGAACAGCAAAAGAGCTAAACATATCGATATAAAATATCATTTTATAAAGGATTTGATATGCAAGAAGGAGATTGAAGTTCAGTATGTAAATACTTCCGAAAATTTAGCTGATATATTAACAAAGGTGTTATGTGTTGAGAGATTTCAACAATTGTGTACTTCGTTAAATATGTTGTGATTTATATTGATTTATTTTGTTGTGTATTGATGTGATTTGTTTAATTTAGAATGAGGATGTTAAGTTAAATTTGTTTTTTGTTAATGTAATGTAATACGGAATAGTTGAAGTGTATTTCTATTTATGATTGTGACCGATTAAAAGTGTTTGATTAAAATAAAAACACTATTAATCGAGGTGGGGTGTTAAGTTATTATATAGTACCTCATATTATGTGTAAAAGAGAGTAGAGAGTAGGACCTACTTTGTTAAGGTCACTCTATGGTCTCTTAGCAAGTTTGATGTGTCCGTATGAAGGTGTCATCAATAAATGATCCAATGATCCAAATTTTCATTGACGTACAAAAGTGTCAGATTGTGACCTATTTGAATAAATCTTTTTGACTTTGACTTTGAATGGCTTCCTACATGTGAAAATATTTATTTTATTAATAATTCGCCACCTTGGCATATCTAGGACTTAGGACCTCTATGACGCCACAAAAAGCAAATGACGTGGCTACATTCTGGGCTAGCGCAGTCTACAAATATATTATGTTTACAAAATTGACACATTGACACGATAAGAAGAATACTGTGCAAAAACTGTCCGAAAAACCTATCGTGTAATGGACACCTAACTCGTAACTTCACATCACTGTCAATTGTCATGTGTGACATGGAGTGACTGTCACTCCAGCCTTGTTGTTACTATCACTTTGACAGTCGATAGTCCATGTTGAAGATGGCTTTTTTTTTCCTTCTTTTATGGACCCACACGAATGTTTTGCCAGTGTCAAGTTTTGTATTTATAGCTTGCTTACACGGGACATTCATGGACTCACGCGTTAATGTGCCAGTGTCAAGTTATATAAATTTTCCAGTTAATATATTCATTTAGTCAATTCAGAGTCAGTGCAAGCCCAGTCAAGGTCACAAATCTAGTAATGTGGTGGTATTTACTAGAAGCTGCCGGAATTTTGGTGGGAACACGAAAAAATACATTTCAAATTTCGCATCACTTGTCGAGAAACACACAAGTTTCTCTACGAAAACACTCAACACGTAATATTCACCATTATTACACGTTAAACACTCGAAAATGTACCGATAATTGATAAAGATATGGGAGCCAAACTGTACTCTTCGGCTTCCCGCCAAAACTCCCGACAGTTGACTTTTGGTCTATTGATGACACATTGCTAAACACTACTCTGTGTACTACTCCGACTCACTGCATTACATTTAATAAATGGATAATTTCCTTCGTTTATTGTTCAATCTCACAGAACAAGAGGAACTTCAATCTCCCTACGTGTTTTTGGCAAAGTTGTGGTCTATCTATCTATCTATCTATCTAAAAGCACTTTCACAAGCCACAATATGGGTACTGCTTAATATATTGTTCTGTTTGTGGTTCTGTTCTACACATAGAGAGCCCACGGGGTGTTTTTTTTGTCGGTCAGACGCCACCTGCCGCTCTGCCCTAGAACTAACTCTACGTCGTATGTGTGCGTATGTTTAGTATGTACGTATGTGTGCGTTTTGTATTATACCTACCTATATTGCATAGTATATTACGGCAATCCATTCCGACTAATCATTGCTTAATATTACTTTAAACGAAATAACTCTACAAATTTCTAACTAAAAACTATGGATATTCATTGCGAAAACACACAAACAAACCAGCCAATTAATGCTTAAAGAAATTTAAGAGTTATTTCGTTTGCAGTAAATAAAAATCAAGTACAAACGTTTGCACTTATGAATTTGAACCGAAATGAAAATAACCGTTGCGTCGCGTACTCGTATTTTGATGTAGACATTGACTTTGACATTTGTGCTGGAATGTTTTCTAGGGCAAAGGTCTAGATGGCGCTTAAACCTAAAAAAACAACCAAAATCTGTAATGTATGACAGTGTCCTCAGCCTGGTTCTACATTTCGATTACAAAATTACAAGAACCGACAAAAAAATATTCTGAAAAAAAAAAAATTGTAAATTATGTATTGTGAATGATTAAGTGCATTTATAAAATGTTAAATATAACGACATGGAAACGTAAGTACATACACTTACTTAAATTTATTCATCATCATCATCATCTCAGCCATAGGACGTCCACTGCTGAAAATAGGCCTCCCCCATAGACTTCCATCCAGTCCGGTGGTAAGCATCCTGCACCCATAGAGTTCCTGCCATCCTTATCAGATCGTCTATCCACTTTGTGGGTGGACGTCCTACGCTGCGCTTGCCGCTCCATGGCCTCCATTCGAGAACTTTTGAACCTGGGGTTGGCACAACATGGGAATTAGACATCAACTTCATCTTCTCCATGTTCATTTTAAGACTAACCTGTGGCAAGATCTTCCATCGACTCTGCCATGAATACAATGTCGTTGGCAAACCAAAGGTGAGTGATGTATTCTCCATTAATATTGATGCTATGTCCTTGTCATATTGATGTTATGGTATAGATTAACCTGAACTATCACAGAAAAAAATTACTCACTCAGTCCGACTCGGCTCCATTAGCTCAGTGAGACAAGGGAACTAACACTTGTATTCAAGAACAATACTTATTCATAATATTTCATAATCATTTATTTTCTGAATGCCTGGTACTTACAACATGGCTTAACATTCTAAATGCACATGGTATTTAAGATAACACTTACACATCAGACATGTTGAGCCAATTATTATAATAAAGCATGAAAAATTGTATAAGTTACATAATATACTTAACATAAAACTAATTAAAAATTCATACAAAATTACAATATAATACAATGTCCATAATAGGTTAAGAGATCTTTATTATTATCAAAGACATAAATTGTCACTGATGTGATAACAATAGTTAAACTTTTGAACATGTCGCTAACATTATAATATGTAGGTATGTAAATAATGAATTGATTGTACATTATGATACAAGTGTGCTATACACAAGAGGTGGTATTGTTCGTGCGAGCCGAAGGCGAGCGTGAATAAGAGATTTTGAGTAGCGGAACATTCATAGCACACATGTTCATATAAGATGTTTTTTAACACCCTTAGATTAAGATTATAAGATAAGATCGGTAAGATCTCGTAACTGCTCTTCTTCAATAGATGTTGAAATTTTTAAAAAGTAGGATTTATAAAAACCCTGCAATAAAAATAGCATAAATTCTTATCTAATGAAAATGCCGCCCATTTTTTTTCACGTGCCATGCTCATACCTGTTTTGCAAGTGCACTGGCAAATACATATTAAAATGTAATAAACACAAAATAATGTTTTCAAATTAAGGTTAATTTGTCGTTAAAAATATATATTTACCTTATAATAATTTACGAATCTAACACATTCAGTCCATCATATTATTGTACCTTTAACTTACACTTTTACTTATGTAGTGTTCTTGAGTATGGGCGTCAATACGCTACCTTTGGTTGTTGCCTAGAATGTCGTGCTTACCTAATTATGTTTCCATCATCTCAGAATAAATGCAAATTCAGCATTCCTATGCAACTATGAAGTGATGCAAATTCTCCAAGAACTGAAGCTCAGCACAAACAAGAAAAATAAAAGGGAAGGTTCGTTGGCTACAGTCACATATGAGGTAATAATTCCTACAAATATCACTTCTATTATAAATCTTAAATCTCAGTACAATGTTAATAAGTAACATTTGGAACAGGTAAACAAAACAAAACAAACAACGCTGGCGAGTTCTAACTCGACTCCAGCGCCATCTAGCGCGGTTGTCCAAAACTACTGAACCAATTGGGCTGAAATTCTGTATGTATAACACAGGGTAGGTTTCATCTCAATAGTTCCATGGAAACGAACACTACGAGGGTAGAACCACGGGGCACCGCTAGTAAGCCAATATATAAAATTTAATGTCAAGAAGACTTATTAAAAGTTAGCCAGTACCAAGAGGATATAGAGGTCAGGAAAATTCGGGATAGCCATTGCCCGGCTTTTGCGAAACAAACTAATGTAACTGCCAACTCCCTTGTAAGAGGTATCTTTCTGAAAGCATATTATTATTCGTTATTATTAGCTTTATTAAGATACTAGCTGTGTCCGGCGGTTTCACCCGCGTACTCTTCGTTCCCGTGGGATTCTAAAAAGTACCCTTTCCAACCACAAACAATTCAGTGAAGAATTATTATCTCCTTCAAATATTATGTGTATATTCATTGTAAAGAAACTTGAGCTCCCTTAATATGTATTTTTCCACATTTTCCAGACGGTACATTTTCTACAAGAAACGGGATGTAAGCAGCAAACTCCTGAGATCATACATAAATTTTTAGAAGCAATAAAGGAGTTTAAATTAACAAAAACTGAAAAGTTAATGATGGTCAATACTCCACCACGGACTGAGTTGGAGATACAATTGGTAACATATTGGGTGTTATATAATCATATTTAAGAGGTTACATGAGGGGTGATTTTTCCATACAAACGTATTCCCGTGTTTCCTCCCCAGATAACTGCGTTAGAGCAATGGTTTTTTTTATTATAAAATCTAGGTCTTCAGTGAGCATGTCCCTGTCATTTTCATTTTTCTACAAACTCATTGTTAAATGAAGTATGACCCTTTAAAAACATGAAAAACTGTTCCTAGTTTTACTCGCGTAATTAGACGTTCACTAGTAATAAATGTAGAGTTAAGGAACAAAAATAAAATAACAGGGACATAGCCTTTTTTTTTTGTTTTTGGTGCCCGGGGAAAAATGCGTGACGCATACCACCCGCACCCGGGGGAGCGCAGGGTGGTTATGAGGGACTCCCCGCCGGCACAGCACCGTACGTCGGTACGTTGCTGTGCCGGCGGGTATACCCACTAAAAAACCCCGGGGTGTTCCTTCGCGACGCCATGTGTCGGGGCTGCGGGCACGCCGAAGCACTCATCCGCGGCCCCGTCGGCGTTTGGTCCTCCGTGGAGGACCCCGCCACGGTGGGGTGAGGGTAATCCTTCACCCACATTCGGGCCCCACATCTTGGGCTTGGAAGGGTGTTCCGTGCCCTCTCGAACGCCTACCGAACGTGCGAGAGAACACGGAAGACCCATTCCCGCCCACCACCACCGCAGGGCTCAAGTGAGCCCCGCCTGCGCCATCCACTGTGCCCTATGCTGACTTCATAGGGACACGCGGAGGCGCAACCCACACCGCGGCAAGCCGTCGGCTTTCCGCCCCAATTCGGTCGCAGAGGATAGGGAGAGCGGCGCATCGTAATACCGACACTCCTCTTCCCCTGCGACCCCATCGCCTTCGCCATCTAACGGTGGCGACCCCGTTTGGGCCGCGGAAGGCAGGAAGAGCGGCGCACCGCAATACCGGCACTTCTCTCCCGCCGCGGCCCCACCATTCGGCCGCGATGCGTCCCATACCGCATCGCGGTCCGCCTCAGTTGCGGTTCGTCCCACACCGAACCGCAACCTACTCGGCTACTCACACTCAGCCTGGAGAACTAAGTGGAGCAGCCGACCACCTCGGGCTCCTCTTCGCTTCACCGTGGGCCCCTACCACGGTTACTGACCTCCACCGCCGCGAGAAGGCGGGAACCCATCGGGGGGGACAGGGACATAGCCTAATTCATCTTCTAATTTTCAAGATATAAATTTATGGATAAAATCAATTATTCTCGGAGGAAACACGGGAATACAAAACATCGATTTCGTAAATTTTCCATAGGATTGTATCAAACTGCTAAGAGGTCCTGTATCCTGTTAAGGTGGTTGGGTCGACATCATGTCAATATAATATACCATACAAACTTTAAGGAACCAATGGAGATGATAGAAAAGATATAATTTCTTCATAAGTGTTTTAAGTAATAAAGTGGCGTTTATCTAGTTTATCTACTATGGGACTGAGTCCTGGGTACACCTCTGCCTACCCCTTCGGGAAAAAGGCGTGAATGTATGTTATGTTTTTTATCTAGTTAGACTACAAAAAATACATTTTAAATCTGCAAATAAGTATTTGAAATCTTTCCTTAGGAAAACCAACATTCTGATAATGTTTGTATGGAAAATTATGTTGGCCCAACCATTATTAGTCTTTTAGTTACTATAGCTGGCTTTGCCTAGTTTGGGACCAGATGACGACCAGATCACACATTTTTCCCGAAGGGGTAGGGAGAGGTGAGCTCAGGACTCAGTCCCATAGTAGGTACACCGACATTTCGCCAGTATGTTATTGGTCCCATGTAATAAGGGGCGAGCCTATTGCCATCTACCGGGAATATTTCCAGACTCCAGGCAGTTATTGATATATCGTAATGGAAAAATCCACTTTACCTGACTTGGGGATCGGACCGTCCCGGGTTCGATCCGTCGATGTCGATCGGATTTCAATATTATATTAGTTTTTTTTTTTTTAGATAGTTCAGGAGAGTGAAGAGAGATTGTCAGAAGAACAAGTACAACAAATTATAAAAATTGTGAACGAATTCCTGCCATTGCCGGATTCTTGAGCTTATGTTTTAGTTTGTCTTTATAAATACAATATTTTACATTAATAAGTAATAATATTTTGATATGAAATTGCATTTCTTTATTGCCACTTCGTTGTGGTTGTATAGTAAGGTAGCCACGACAGCAATTTCGCACCATTACACAAGGGCGTCGCCAGCCGATGATCAAGGGCGGGCTAGTCGAGGAATTTCTATTCTACCCAAATTCTCCATTTGGGTAGACGGTAGATATACAACAGGTATTTGCCTGTATACAATTTACAACTACAAATTTCTATGAAGCAGAAAAACCCTACAATCCTACAATTTTGTAGATTATTTTATTTATGAAATAGGGCCCAGATGGTTCTGTATTTAAAAATACGTGCCTATCGTATGGCGGCACTTGAATGTCAACATTGACAATAAAGGCTGAATTTTTTCGATTCTCTAGGGGGGGCAGTAGCCCCCCCTGCCGCCCCTTGGCGACGCCCTTGCATTACATAGTAAGGCAACTTAGCCAGTTCACTAATACAAATAAACATGACGGCCACGGCACGCACACATCTCCAGGCCTTTTTACATGAACTAGTATTGTTTCTATGGTTTGAATATGTGCTTGCCATCATGTTTGTATTAACGAGTTGGCTTGCTAAGGTGCTTCACTTTTTGTTTTATAAAATACTGTCCGCCATTTTTCCTAGGTTCATGATCATGGGCGTTAATATAAAGCTAGAACTACATCTGGCACACGTGTGCTACGTACGCCGATCTGGGCGCGTCGGAGCCCATACATTTTGTATGGCGACTAGCTGTTTAAGAGCTACATTAGATCCACGCCATGTAGTTCTAGCTTGAGACTTATCTGTTTGACCATTATACTACAGTCTGACAGCTTCGTTAGCTCAGATGGTAGTAACTCTGCTTTCTGTGCCGCAGGCTCCGGGTTCGATCCCCGGCCAGGTCAAACATTTGTGTGCATGAACATGTCTGTTTGATCTGTGCCTGGGTGTTATAATCTTATATAAGTATGTATATCAGTCATCTGGTTACCATGGTACAGGCTTCTAGCCTAGTTTGGGACCAGATGACCGTGTGTGGAAGTTGTCCCATATTATTATATTATTATTAGTATACATAAAGTAACACTAAGACTGCCTCGGTGGCGTAGTGGGCGCATGCTCGACTGCCAATCAAGAGGTCCCGGGTTCGATCCCCAGGTCAGGCAAAGTGTTATATATTGGATTTTTCCATTAGGAATTATCTCAATAACTGCCTGGAGTCTGGAACTGTGCCCGGTAGATGGCAATAGGCTCGCCCCCTATTACATGGGACCAGTAACATACTGGCGAAACGTGGGTGTATCTACTATGGGACTGAGTCCTGGGTACACCTCTGCCTACCCTTCGGGAAAAAGGCGTGAATGTATGTTATGTTATGTGTTATGTAACACTAAGAACAGTAGTTCATCTTCGTAGAATGTGGCCGCTGCCGGTTTGAATGTGTGCGTGCGGCCCTGGTCATAGAAGCCTGTACCGGGCGCCGTGTACGCACGCAAACATTAGTATAATCTGTGGGGGACTCTGCGTCACAGAACAGATAATAAGAATACGTATAGAATGGACTTGAAACAATGAAATTGAAAGCAACATTGAACCGAAATTGATCTGTGTAATATCGCTTTTACTTCTCCAGGCTCAGAGTAAGGAAAACGATTCAAAACGTCATAGGCTTGATAATTGCTCCGAGCTCTGTTACCCTTTTGCCGATATATTTTCAGTTACCCGCCAATAACACGGGCGCCACAGAGTAGGTATAATGTGGCGCCTAGTCATAGACTTCATTCGACAAATCATTTGCTAAATCTGTCAAATAATAGAAAATGTAACCTAACCTAGGTACCTAGTACCTAGAAACTTGCCAACATATTTTTAATAATTAAATTTACATATTATGATACAATGATGTGCTGATTTTATCTTTAGGTAATTAATATAATTATAGAATAAATAATATTTAATATTATGAAACATGGTAGATGTATTATCTTCTGCGTTTGCCTTATTTGCGTTGGTGATATCATCATGCTTCTTATAATTTTGGTGCCTTTAAGCTTATATGGGAATATGGATACAACAACCCAAGAGACTACTACTAGAGTTATATACTACTGGGAGACAATGACAGAAGATACTAGAACATTTGCTCCGTGGACCGGAACGTGGAGGACCGCAGAAGAATCGACCGTGTATGATTCTGATTCTGAGTATGAGTCCGATGAAGAAGATGATGATACTCCTGAATCCACGGCGAATAAACCTAAGATAATAAACACACCATATACACACGAACGCGTTGGACGCCAACAACTACCACCACTTCCACTACTAGGAGGTGGAGATACAAAAGACCTCGTGGAAAAAATAAGAAAGTAGGATAAACTGTATGCTCAGATAAATTATAGGTCAACGCTCGCGCTCTGACAAGATACCGCACCACCCTAAAAACAACAGCTTCGAAAACGTGGATTTTGGCGTAGTTTTAGTGCAGTTTTACAGCGGTGTACCTATCTTCACTTCACACCTCTGCCCCGGTAGCACAGTGAAAAGGAAAACGAAGTCCCAGGAGGTTGGAACGAGACAGCAGATATGCAATGTTCGGGTGCGAAAGAGAAAATAAACGGGGAAAATAAGTTATCCCCGTACCATGCTAGGGCGGCTGTACAGGTCTGTCAATTGAGTGGAAACTATAATAACCTGGTGGAAGCTATATTGACAAAAGCCGCGCTATAATTACTACGCTACTACACAGACACTGCACACATGGAGTTTTGTACACGCGCAAGAATGTGCGTGAGGTGCGTTCCAAACGCACGGGGGCTCGTGGAGAGCTCAATCTCGCTCGCGGGGTGAGGAAGTCCCGATTGGTGGTGACAGTGTCCATTCTATACGTAGTATTATTTTCTGTTCTGTGTCATAGGTATGATAAGCTCAGCACCTTATAAATGAAATATATCATCAATGAATTATATTATGTTGACGACATACCTGTAATTAACTGCGTACCGCTTGTGCTTACGCTCGCTATCAATATAGCGACCCTATTTATTAGTATGTTACCTATAAAGTGTAAAGTGTAACAATATAGCTATATACTTGAGTACATATCGTTTGATTGGTTTATTTCGTTATAAGTAGGTAGGTAAAAAATGCAGTTGGTTAAAATTCTTAAGAGCGTACTCTCCTAGGAATTTCACACAATCCTATGAAAAATTTACCATATCGGTGTTTTGTATTCCCGTGTTTCCTCCGAATATAATTATTATAAACCGATTCTATAAATTTATATCCTGATATTTTTATAGTGAAGTAACCTATGTCCCTGACATTTTTCTAATAAACCCTTGGTTTTTTCATAGTGAACTTCCAAAAATCTCAGTTCACTCATGTGATTGGACGTTCACTACAAAAAAATTTAGAGTTTATAAACAAAAACAAAATGATAGGGACATACTTTACTTCTATTTTATAATATCAGGATATAAATACTGTATTCGGAGGAAACAGGGGGATACTAAAACCTCGATTTAGTAAATTTTCCACAGGATTGTGTCAAACTGCTAAGAGGTCCTGTATCCTGATATAAGGCAAGCGTAGTGGCTTTCGTCCTGGTGTGTTTACTTGGGCTGGCGAAGTCAAGCGGAGAGAGCCTTCTTCTGGGATCACTCTGGTCCATTATCATTAGCTCACCATAATATGACCAACATCTGGTGATATGATTGATTCAAAATTGGTATTCTGTCACAAAACGATTGTGGGATGTGGTAATCTTGATCTGATGCTGCAGCATACTCCACCATAATTTAAATTTATACTCTTAGGGCCTCCGCTGCCTTGAGCGTGAACACGACCACAGAACACGACGCGTAGTCACGCGGCGTGCAATTGATTTAGCAAAATACAAGAGCACCTAGCTTGAGCTGGCGCACGCCGCGTGCTCTTGTTTTTTGATCAAGGCGCGTGACTGCGCGGTAATATGGACAACCCGTTTTGTCTTCGAACTTTAGGTTGCCAAGAGTGTCGGAGTTGACCTTAGTGTACGACGCGACTACTTTAATAATTTTTTTTTTTTTTCAAATTAAACCTAGAAAATATGACATAAGGCTTAAATTTCAATATTTGGCATAGAATCGAGTCGCCGTTGAGTTGTTAAAATATGCGAAGACCATAAGAATACAAAGCAATTCAACGTCGGACAGGATCGGGGGTGGTATTACGAACAAGCAATTGCGTAACAACAGCAGTAAATTTTGCTGTCAAACGTCATTTTTTGTATGCCGTTTTACAGCAGACATTTAGCAATTTTTTTTTTTTTTTTTTTTTATTATATTATTTTTTATTATATTTTATTATATTTAAACGCTTTCCACACTTCTGTTGCGTCCGTAATAAGGTGGCGGTACGCTGATTCCGGCGAAGTTTTAGTTTCCACATAATATGACAATAAGTATGATAGTGTGGTATCTAGCCAGACGGAGCGCATGCGTAGTGCGTAGTCTATGGACTTGTATATACCTATGTGTTCTGTGATGGACAATGGACACCACAGAACAGATGGACACCTTCCTTCAACTGTGAAGGGCACTTGCTATTTTAATATTGCTTGCTATTTTTTTAGTTGAGCTGTGACTCGATGATTCAACATTGCTGGAGCAGTCCTCCTAGCGCTACTCCAGCACAGAGTGCGTGTATGTGGAATGTGGACGAAATGGTTGCAAACAACACATATAATAATAAAGATATTTATTATTAAATCGACTAAAAAATATAACACAGATTTTTTCTCTTTCTTTTTACTTGACACTCAATTTTGCGGAAACAAAAGATAGATTGACATCATCGAATTCAAATTACTTGTATAGAAAAAACTCTATGCCTAATAAACGTAGCAGTCTTATTTGACAAACCAAAGAGGTTTTCTAACACTCCTCCTTAATTTGAATTCCCTTGTATCCATCTGTCTAGCAAACCACTTCACTCACATGCATCTACCTAGTGCACCACATCTATCACTCCCATCTGTTTTGTACACCATACAAACTTGCCTTTTGCCAACGGTTTTGTCAGTCCATCCGCAATCATATGTGAGGTATCCTGATAACTCAAATTGATGGTACTGCTCTCAACCGCCTGTCTTATGAAATGATAGCGCACATCAATATGCTTTGTGCGCTGGTGATGGGCAGGGTTCTCAGCAATATGTATTGCTGATTGACTATCACTGCGTATAGTGATAGAGCTCTCTTCTTTCTGTTATTTCAGAAATAAATCTTCTCAGAAAGATAGCTTCCCTTGCAGCTTCAGATATTGATACGTATTCTGCCTCTGCTGTTGAGAGGGCAACAGTTTTCTGCTTCTTGCTCTCCCAGCTCACTGCTCCTCCTTGAGATAAGAACACATATCCCGTGTATGACTTTCTGTCATAAGTACTAGCATGACTTGCATCGGCATGACCTTGTATAAAAAGTTGTTGTGTGTCCCTGGAATACATAAGTCCATAACTCCTTGTACCCTTCAGGTATCTCAACACACGTTTTGCCATGCTCCAGTGCACCTCAGTGTAACAAGTGTTAAACTGGCTGAGATAGCTCACCGCATTTGCTATGTCCGGTCGTGTACACACAGCAAGGTACATCAACGATCCTATTAAATTCTGGTATGGTATCCTAGGATCAGGTTGATGCTCCGCATTAGGTCTCTCCAGTTTATGCCATTCACCAGGAACAGAGGGTGTTGCAGCTATTTTACAATCCTCCATTCCAAAGGTCTTGAGAATTTTCTCAACATATTTTTCTTGATCCACCTTGATTCCATCACTATTCTGTGTGATTCTCATTCCCAGAATGAGCTCTGCTTTACCAAGGTCTTTCATCTCAAACTTTGAAGTGAGTTCTTTCTTCACTCTTCTAAGTTCAGTGACATCGTTCCAAAAAATTAGCATGTCGTCTACGTATATGGCCAAGATAATAATCTTTCCATCTGTAATTCTCTTGTAGACACAAGGTTCGTTTTTGGACTGTGTAAAGTTCAGTTGCTTTAGAACTTGATCCAGTTTTTGGTTCCAGGCTCGAGCAGCTTGCTTAAGGCCGTAAAGAGACTTATTCATGAGACAGACATAGGTCTCTTTTCCGCGTTCTACAAATCCGTCTGGCTGTTTCATATAGACAGTCTCTGATATCTCTCCATTCAGAAACGCTGTCTTCACGTCCATTTGATCAACTTTAAGACCAGTTCGGGCAGCTAAAGCGAGTAACACTCGTAACGAACTGTGACGAACAACCGGTGAGAACGTCTCGTTATAGTCAATACCGCATCTTTGGCTAAAACCACGAGCGACCAACCGAGCTTTGTATCGTTTTCTATTTCCCGCCTCTTCTTTGATTTTAAATAACCATTTAGAATCAACGACGTTACACTTAGCTGGTGGTTTTACCAATGTCCAGGTATTGTTTTTCTTTAATGCATCCAGCTCCTCCTGAATTGCATTTTTCCATTTCACTCTATCATCCCTCGACAAAGCTTCGTTAACAGTTTTAGGATCCTGCTCTGATTCTGTTGTTTGATATAGAACATAGTCCTGAAAATTCTTTGGTTTACGGTTGCGTGATGGATACCTTCTCTCACTTTCTTGATCATCGTCTTCCTCTGCAGACATGTAGTCATCAGTCTCATGATTATTATCCACTGGCACCTCCAAACTATCATTTTCATTTTCTCCGTCAGTATCCAACCGAGGTTGTTGAGCTTGTATAGGGATATCAAGTGTTTCAGTACCCACACAAGGATGCTGAACTTCTTCGTTTTGAAGAATATTATTCTGAATATCTTCAGAATCTTGAATATGCTCCTCCAAGGGCATAATATCCTCAGATTGTCTTGAAACGGGTACCACCATGGTTTCATTTGAAGGTTTCGCCAAATTCGCGTTTAACTTTTGATTTTCAAAAAATACCACGTCTCTGGCTTTAAAACATTCTCCTGTTTTAGGATCTACAAGCCGATAAGCCTTAGAATTGTCGCAGTATCCAGTGTGCAGCAATTCTTTACTCTTGGCGTCCCATTTCGTTCTTTTCTGATCTGGTACGTGCATAAACGCTTTACATCCAAATGTTTTAATCATGCTTAGATCACTTTTTATGCTAGTCCAGGCTTCTTCTGGTGTCATGTTTTTGACAGCTACCGTTGGTGATCGATTTTTCAAGAAGACTGCATGTTGGACAGCCTCTGCCCAGAACTTCTTTTGAAGTCCCGCTTCTTGAAGCATGCATCTCGCCTTTTCGCAAATTGTTCGATTTGCACGTTCTGCAACTCCATTCTGTTCGGGTGTATACTCTACCGAAAGTTGGTGTTTAATTCCTTTTTGTTTCAAATATTCATCCATAGCGTTGTTGACGAACTCCCTACCATTATCCGTTCGAATGGCTTTTATTTGTTTCCCTGTTTGGGTTTCCGCTAACGCCTTAAACTCTTTAAATTTTCCTAAAACTTCACTCTTCTGTTTTAGAAAATATATAAAAGTTTTCCGCGTAAAATCGTCAATAAACGTCAAAAAATATTTCAAACCTCCAAAAGAATCTTCACTCATAGGACCGCATACGTCTGAGTGAATCAAGCCTAAAGGTTCTTTAGCTCTCGTACCACCTTTTTTCGTAAAAGGTTGTTTGGTTTGTTTTCCCATCAAACAAGCTACGCAGTTGAGTTTCGCAGAAGAGTTAGGAAAACTTACCCCAGTCGCAAGTTTATCTCTAAGGAGGAGGAGGTTGCGCATACCCAGATGTCCCATCCGCTGATGCCACAGAATCATCTCCTGACTGACAGTTGTGTTGAGAGCAGTATCCTGTAAACACTTTTTAAGTTTATATACGCCTCTCTCTTTTATTCCTTTCACAACAGCCTTACCTTTCACCTCACATTCTCCTTTCTTATAAACCTCGAATCCATTCTCTGTAAATACTGCAATGTGACCTTTCTTCACTACAGCACTCACACTCATTAAGTTCGCTTGTAATCCCGGAACATACATAACATCACTTACAGTCAACCCTAATGATTTACACTCTACCATACCTTTTCCCTCACCATACACCTTTTTTCCATCAGCACATGTTACAGTCACTCGAGCATCCACACTAAACTTCTGGAAGTCATTAAACCAATCTCTTTGCTTTGTCATGTGCGTAGAGGCGCCTGAGTCGAAGACCCATTCTTCGTCATATGCATCTCCCGCAGTACTAAGAGCATATGTATGTAAAGCTTCCTTTTTGTTTCTGGGATTCTCTGGACATGTATTGGCTTTGTGAGGTCCGTCACATATAAAGCATCTGTTTGTTCTTCCGTTCTTAGTCTTCGATTTCGTAGACTGCTTCTTGGATAATAACGCAGACGCTTTCTCACTAGAGCTCGATGTATAGGTGTCCTCCATTTGGAAAAGTTTTGTTTTTACGTAGTCGGTAGTCAGTGCTATATTACTGTTTTCTACAGCTAATCTCATAGGTTGGAATTCTTTAGTAAGTCCTTGGAGAATCAATGCAGCTAACAGTTCATCGTCGATCTCCTTTCCAAGGTCAGTTAATTCTTGAGTAACTGCCATCATAGTTGTTACATATTCTCGAACTGTTCCGAATTGTTCCAATTTCAAATTGACAAGTCTTGACAGCAGCCTGCATCTATTGTTTAATCCTTTATCTTCAAAAGCTGTTTTTAAAGATTCCCATGCATCCTTTGCTGTCTTAGTATGCCTTACATGCACCAAGCAATGCGGTTTTATCATCAAGCAAATCTTTGCTCTTGCCTTCTGATCTTTTCTTGTTCCGACTGCATCTGACGTTGGAGGGGTGACACTCGTGTACTCCCACAGGTCATCATGTATAAGGCACAGCTCCATAAGGAACTTCCAACTTGCATAGTTTGAATTTCCATCAAGCTTCTCGAAAGTAGGTAAATTCAAAGTCGAACCATTATGTGTGCTACTATTACCACCACCGTCCATGGTTGCAGCGGGCCATAACCTGCTGGAGCAGTCCTCCTAGCGCTACTCCAGCACAGAGTGCGTGTATGTGGAATGTGGACGAAATGGTTGCAAACAACACATATAATAATAAAGATATTTATTATTAAATCGACTAAAAAATATAACAGATTTTTTCTCTTTCTTTTTACTTGACACTCAATTTTGCGGAAACAAAAGATAGATTGACATCATCGAAATTCAAATTACTTGTATAGAAAAAACTCTATGCCTAATAAACCTAGCAGTCTTATTTGACAAACCAAAGAGGTTTTCTAACAAACATACGTGATCAGCCAACTATTTGAGTCGGTTCAGAGCTGAGTTACCACGCCTAGCCGTCATTTATTATGGGTATACTTCGTGATATATGTTCATTATGTTGTGGTTTAGCAATAATTATCATTATAGTGTATTGCATAAAACATTTATTTAAATATGGCTTATCATCTGACAGAGAAACTACAACAGAAAGTACCCCTTATAATAACGATGATATACATTATAAAACGCGAAGTACATACACTACATATTACCCACCATGGACGGGCACAACAACAACAAGAACAACAACAGAGGAACGGTCAGATGATTCAGATGATGATAACGCTACTACTTCTAGGTTTTTCTATAAACCTGTCCCACGCCCTCCTTATACTACTCCTTACACTACTAATCCGACCTACGGCCAAGACAGGAATAAACCGCAAAAGGTCATACCATTAACTACCCGTAGGACAACAACAATAAGAAAAACAACAAGGAGAACACACAGAGGCTAATCTGTAGGTACTAGGTACAATGTAAAGGAATCAACGCCTCAGACACTGGCCCACCGACACGAACAAGGCGGCCTTTTTTCGGCGACGGCTTACGATGTTTAGTAGTTGCAGGATAATCCGTGAAAGTAAATCATTGTGAAAACATCAGAAGTTTTGCAAAAAACCGGATAATTGGAATCAAAGAAAGATAAATTTCAATTAACAGCTTGGAGTCTGGAATTGCTGTGTTTGTGTCCGATTTTTTGTCTTAGGTTTTCCGCGATGATTCGGTTTTCCCGAATACCCACGACAAGAATAATGGGAATACCTGGTTATATAAAAGAAAGATCAATGCCGGCCAATCTTAACGGCAAGCAGACATGCGGGGGAGTGTATATCTCGTCAGTGGTCAATCCGGCCAGCAGAAGAAGCCTAGTCTAAGACAAGAAGCCTTCCCCCTGGAGCCCAAGGGTTAGAACAGGTTCACTACTCTCCAATAGCTTGCTTAATAAACTGCCCTGCATTTTGTTATAAAATTTATTGTAACGCATAAAATAAAAATATATGACCCATATGCAATATAAAGTGTTTAACCTTTTAACCGCTTACGTCTGATTAATTCGACATATTATGTGTTAGACTACATAACCGTCAAATATCTCAGGGTGACAGGCACAGTGCAGTGCCGCGCAGATTTTTGAATTTTAAAACACTGGGTGTCACTGTGTCTGATATGGGCAATCATGATGCTTACCATCAGGCACCTGATTTGCTCGTCTTATACTCACTACCATAAAAAAAAAAAATTTACGACTGTGCTTTTAATCTGCATTTTTAAATCATTACGCTGTATTTTATGAAACGATATTCAAAATTAGCTAAATAGTGAATCTAGTTATCATTTACAGTTGGTTACATACTTATCTCTTAAATAGAATACTTTAAAATAATCGCCAAAGTTTAGAGAATTACGATTATTTTTTGCAAGGGTTAATTTATGGGTCTTCTCTTCAGTTTAAGGGTCATCTTCGATCTTCGTCGCAAATTTGAAGCAGACGGGCCGCCTGATGGTGAGCAGTTACCGCCTCCTATGGATACCTGCAACACCAGGGGTATTTTTAAGGAGACTCTCCTGGCGCCAGAATTTTGGCCGGAAGGCATAGTGTTCCGGCGCTTTAGGGAGGCGAGACCGAAAAATATCATCCCTAAAGCATAGATATAGTTAATATAATATTATTATGTATGTTAGTCTGTAAGGTATTTATTAATATGGGCCTCTGGTGCGTATAATTTATTATACGCACTATTGCCTGAAATAAATGAATTTATATTATATTATATTATTGCCAATATGTTGCCGACCCAGGACAGGACTCATTCACTTCAATGTATTCTCCTTTTAAAGAGCCCCATGTTGACCGTCTATAGTCTATATTTGATGGTATGACCGTAAATAGAATTTACAAAGACGACGTTTTATAGTTCGACACAAAAGAGTAGAAAATAATGGGGTCGCCACTGTCTCTTACTAGAGTAAAAACAATTTAATCAACACATACACTTTAAATTAGTTCCGTTTCTACTCTTTTGTGTCGAGCTATACATACTTTGCGTTGCAGTGCCACTGGGCACAAATCGGCGTTCGTTGTATTCATTCTCTCTCTGCCCTCTACGTTGTAATAAGTGAAATCGAGACAATAGGTCAATGTCAACCACCAAATTGAGAATTCCACTGTCAAAAGTCTCGACTAGCGACACGACGCTGGCGGATTATAAAGATACTTGTCCCAGACACTAGCAAAATATACTCCATAATAATAACATCGCACTGTTTTCATAGATGGCGTTAGTGATAAGGAAATAAAACATTGCACGACATGTGTATACTGGGGGGCCTGTTGTATTTTTTTTTTATCTACTGTTTTGTGATAATTATATAGCGACCAAACGCCTTCGGGCCTCGGTAAAGGAGCATATCGGCTTGTCGATTTAATCTGATTTGAGATTAAATAATAATATTATTATATGATACCTACTGACGTATTGTGCTTGAAATATTAAATAATAGGTGATTAAGTTAGTAGTAGGAAGTGGTCAGTGGTCAAAGTACATTGTGTAGAAGTCTAAGTATTATTGTAAATTGTAATTACTTTTCTATACCTACTTAGTTTATATTTAGGCATTGAGTTGGTGGTATTAGCCGGTATTCCATATGAATAAACTAATTAATTTCAAAAGGTAGGTAAGTAACTAGGTAAGTACTTGGTATGTCTAAGTCGGTTAAGTTGGTACTCTTGTAATAGTACTTACATAATATCGAGTATTATAATACTCAAGTTAAATTTATTTATTCTTATCGGTTTTTGGAGATTATAGATAAGATAAACTCTATTAAGAAGCCGGCGACCGGAGAATTCCCCATACAAACGTAATAGTTAAATCATTTGAAATCAGAGCATATTTCTACCTAGGTTCCTAATTATATTTCAATCCAAAATAGACTGGACTAAAATATGATAAAAATCCAAAATATAGGAATTTTCAAATATAACTAAATTATAAGTAGGTATTTTGGACTGAAATATAATGAGGAACCTAGATAACTAATGTCTCACTCCGAATAACGTCATTAAATGTTGGAAATGTGCTCTAATTTTAAAAGATTTTATTATTACGTTTGTATGGGGAGTTCTCCGGTCGCCGCCCCGTTAATTAGTAATACGTAGGTAGTAGGTAGTAGGTAGGTATATACAACGTCCGACGTGAGACGTGTTACAATAAATGTATAAGATTTTTATTTCGTGTATTTCGTTCGCACACAGATCAGGATGAAAGAGATGAAAGAGAGAGAGAAATTCATCTCCTCTGTGATTTCGCATTATTTCTTTTGAAAGTTGTTCAGTTTGATTGGTAGATGGACCGCCTTAAGTAGGTATTACTACTTTACACCTTTATGTAAAACGTTGTATAACTATATATGTATATTTACTACATAGTTCATATATACCAACACACTGGCGAAATGTGAGTGTACCTGCTATTGGTCGGTTTCCTGGGTACACCTCTGCCTATAATACCCCTTTGGAAAAAAGGGTGATTTTATGTCGTAATGTCAGTAATGTTATGTTTATTTAACTTAATTAGAACAGCTACAATCGCCAATTACACTCATTAGTATAACATAAGAAAAAAACAGTAAATATACAAAAATCCAGAAAATAATAAGTAGGTATAAAAATAGAACAATAATAATGAAAAAATTAATTAGTCAAAATAACGAATAAAAATTAAAAATAATAAAATGTCAAAATAACAATAAAGATTATAATAATGACCATATGTTATCAATATTATGTTTCAGGCAACTGATCATGTCTAGGCTGGTGTTACACCGAGCGCTGGGTAGTCCGCCCGCACGGGCTGTCCTCATCTTAGCTGACATTATCAAGTTAGACTTGCAACCAAGAGACGTCAAACTTCTTGAGTTGGAACACAAGTCGCCGGACTTCTTGAAGGTAACAATAATACAGTAAAAGGTAACTAAATTAAACCCAAAGGTTAAACTGTTAACACATTGTAATAGATCGTGTTATAATTCTTAATAAATCGATGGTACAGTACAATCTTTTATTATTGGCGAGTCTTAACATAGGTTTGCGAACTTTAGCGCATGTACTTAAACTGGTGAAAAAAAATGTTATATTTAAGATTGAAGTGAACTCAACATTACATTTTTTCAATATTTATAGTACATTTATTTGTTCGTATATTTGTTTATTTATGAATACGATAATTAATTATACTTTATTGGGTTGCTAGTTGTTGACCAGATTTTCGTTTGAAATGTTAACTGAAATATTTTCTCGCTGGTCTAAGTTAAGGCGGTTGCTTTTCCATACAAAACGAAATTTCCTAAATGTGGAGGAAGAGGTACGTAATACGAGTAATTTCTACTCAAATGTTTTTTGTTGGTTTTTAATTAAAGGGTAAATAATTAAAGGGTATGGTACTTAATTAAACTAAGATAAAATTGGCTATACACTCAAAGTTACTAAATAACTTATTATTAAGGTTTCTAAATTTTAATGTCTCATGATTTTGTATACTCTGAATTTCATTTAATTAGTTAATTTGTTTGTGTTAAATAAAAAAAATAGAAAAAAATAAAAATTACTATAAATTGTTTAAATAAAGTTGTTATATTAAACTTATTCTAAGTTTTTTTGTAAAGGTGGAAAATTATGCTCTCTTTCTTCATATTTGGGAAATTTCGTTTTGTATGGAAGAGCAACCGCTTTTACTGAGTATTGTAGTAGAATCCGGAAAATCCGGATTATTACCGCTTATTCTGTCGAGTCGGCGCATCAATGACGTCAATCGTAGCATTCATCAGAGGAATATTTTTATTATTTAGTTATTTAGTCATCATCTTCATCGTCATACATTAACGCCTTTTTCCCGAAGGGGTAGGCAGAGGTGCCCAGGTACCAGGTACCCAGGACTCAGTCCCATAGTAGATACACCCACATTTCGCCAGTATGTTATTGGTCCCATGTAATAGGGGGCGAGCCTATTGCCATCTACCGGGCACAGTTCCAGACTCCAGGCAGTTATTGAGATAATTCCTAATGGAAAAATCCAATATTTAACACTGCCTGACCTGGGGATCGAACCCGGTACCTCTTGATTGGCAGTCGAGCATGCGCCCTCTACGCCACCGAGGCAGTAGTTATTCAGTATCGTATGGTAAAAGAATTTCCCGAAACACAGACAAATCAAAAGAATTCTCTGCATTTCAGCTTAATCCAATGGGAACTGTTCCAACGCTAGAAGATGGTGAATTCATACTTTCTGAAAGGTAAGATACAAAATCTAACATAAAATAATGTCTTATAAGTAATAATAGGCGCCGTGGAGTAACCGGCTTTAGAATAGTGCTCCTCCCTCCCATACCCGTGGTTACCGTAAGAGCCGGCTAAGGGTTAACAGATCCAGAGGACGGGCAGCAGCGTCCTCTGCAAAAAACCGTCGAACTGCGCTCGACAACCCACCTGCCAAGCGTGTCGAGTATTGGCAAAACCCCCCTGTATGGGGGAGGTCTATGTTCAGTAGTGGACTACCAACGGCTGAGATGAAGTAATAATGTTATGAAGTAGTTTGATAATAGATATTTTCTTTACTCCTCATAAGACATGTCCATACCAATGAGAATTATATTTTAGCAGGTTTATTATTATAGGTTATCTACTCGGTACTATCTAACTGGTATATAATTTTATCTATTGTTTTATTTTTCAAATAAAATTTACAGAATCCCACCTCTTTTGCAGGGGGGCCGCCTGGGGAAGTACCACACCTTTGCCAGTTATTCATCCGCCAAGCAGTAATGTTCAAACATTACTGTGTTCCGGTATGAAGGGCAATGTTACCAGCGAAATTACTGGGCATGATGAGATTCAACAACTCATATCTCAGGGTGACAGGCGCAGTGCAGTGCCGCGCAGAATTTTGAATTTTAAAACACTGGGTGGCACTGTGTCTGATATGGGCAATTATGATGCTTACCATTAGGCATCTGATTTGCTAGTCTTGTCACTCGCTATCATAAAAAAAAAAAAAAACACGGCCAATACAAAGGAGACCTTATACTTGTTCACTAATCAATAATGTTTTATTAAATTATATTTATTGATATTGTCAGCCACGCAATACTAAAGTACTTGCTGGACGCCTATGGTGATGCCGAAACCCAGGAGCGGCTCTACCCGACCGACGTGAAGACTCGTGCGTTAGTAGACCAATGCATGTTCTTCAATTCGGGTGTTTTCTTTAACGCTCTCAAGGGCGTTGGGGTAGGTAATCCTATAATATCATAAAACAAATAAACATTTAATTATCGATTACTATAAATGCGAAAGTTTTTGAGGATGGATAGATGGATGGGCGGTTCGATGTTTGTTACTCTTTCACTCCAAATCTACTGAACCGATTGGGCTGAAAGTCGGTATGTAAATAGTTTAGACTCGGAAATAAAACATAGGGTACAAAATATCCCGATATTTTCATGGGAAAGAGGACTATAGGCGAATGAAACCGCGGGGCCATGCTAGTGTTATAATCTTCAAAAAGCTTTCAGGAATTAAACCACTTTTAAAGGATTTTATCACGTAGGTTTAAGTATTTTTGCATATTATTTATTTTACCTGACGTTTTTTAGACACTGTAGTGTTCGTGATCACAGCAAAATTGGCTGAACTATTATGTGCATCAAATGTAAATATAAGCAGTAAATTCCGTTAAAAGTGGTTTAATTAAATGAGTAACAATAATAAAAACCTAAGAAATTACTAGTTTTTAAGAAATCATCCTCCAACTTTCACAATGGAACCGACTCTGAAATCTCATGTTCCATACATTTTTAAGCAAGCTGTTCGCGCCTTCATTAAATATTATAGCCACAAATTTTCGCCGCGCTCGCAGCTAGCTGTGCGCACTTTGTCGGTACTCTAAACTTTTAGTCGCGTTTATCACCACCTTATAAGGTATAAAAAAACCAATTTTGCCGACATAAAAAAAAAAACAGTCCCGTAGTAGATACACCCACAATTCGCCAGTATGTTATTGGTCCCATGTAATAGGGCGCGAGCCTATTGCCATCTACCGGGCACAGGTGCTGACATATTTACCATTTTCCAAATTTATAAATTATCAGTGACCCAACGTTGACGTTGACGTTGGAACGGGGTGATACTCTCTCTGGTCATATAATAGGAACTAATTGGTTTTCAGTTAGAGACTTTCCTATCGAACTCGGAAGGTCCGTCAGCGAAACAGAAAGCAGACATAGAGAACAGCTACAGAATAGTGGACGCATATCTTCAAAGCAGGCGCTATATTGCCTCTGACCATCTAACCTTGGCCGATCTGGCTGCAGGGACTACTGCTACCGCTGTCAAATATATACTGCCACTCGATAAGGACAGGTAATTTATACATCTTTTATACTTACGACCTTTTAGGAATTTGACGCAATCCAATGAATTTACCAAATCAATGTTTGTAAATTCCTTGTTTCCTCCGAATATTATAAACCAATTCTATAAATTGATATACTGATATTTTTATAGTGAAGTAAACTATGTTCCTGTCGTTTTAATTTCTCTTATAAACTCTCGGTTTTTTCCTAGTGAACTTCTGAAAATCCCAGTTTTATTCGCGTGTTTGGATGTTCACTCTGAGAAGTTTATAACAGAACAGAAAAGAAAATGCCATCAAAAACAAAACTTGTAAAAAAAACAACTGTCGCTCAGTTCTTCTACCGTATAAAGTTGTGCGATCCATGTAATACCAAGTCGGTTACTTTATTAAGTCCCTACCACTGAATAGGGAATTCCCTACTTAGTACTTACTAGGTCCCTACTTATAGGACCTTGTCTTAAGTTATAACGTAATTAGCTAACCTAACATCTTATAGTGACCATATCAATATTAAAAACTTTTATGTTTTAAATATGATTACTACCTTTTCGAAATTTGACACAATCCCATTTTACATTTTTCCCACGAATTATTTTGTAATCTCCTGTTTCAGATTTCCAAAGTGTGCTGATTGGGTATCGAGGCTGGAAGAAGAGCCGTCCTTCAAGAAACACGAAGACGGCGTCAAAACCTTTGGCAAACTGATACATTTGTTCTGGGGCAAAAATAAACAAAATAATAAACAGACTTCATAATTATATAAAACTTGTTTTATTTGCTTAGCAATCTTTTATATATAAAAATCTTGTGTCACGATGTATGTCACGAATAAACTCCAAAACTACTGAACCGATTTCAATCAAATTTCACATGTACCCGTATTTTGGTCTAACTTACTGGATAGGATAGTTATCATCTCAATTATTCGCTTATGTCGTGAATGTAAACGAATAAAATGTATCAATTAATTGTTTCATAAGCAAGTGTTTATTTACTGTTTAGTTTTATGAAGTTCTCATAGATGGCGGTGTACTTTGATTCATCAATAAAATTCTTCAATATTGTTTGACATCTAGGTTGCAAATACACCCAATAGATGGCGCTGTGTTCTGTTTCTAATATAAATTCTATTACTTTATTTCACGTTATATTTATTTATGCTCACGATATAACCGTATTATTTTAATGGTTTGTGACTGATATTTTTATAATTATACTGCGTATTATGTTACAATATTATTACCAAAAAAATTGTACTATTTTTGTTAGAGAATTATTAAAGTCTTGGCGCCAAATTTTAATCAAAGTTTCAAGATCTGGCCATCAAATTCTATCGAGTCGCCATCTCTGGCTTGAATGTCCAAAGTTTTGGTATCTCATTCGTTCTCGAGACCTCCTCTGAGCGTAAACAAAGCTCCCTCTCGAACCATCGAGACCCACTATTTCGAACAATCGATTCTTCTCGAAGCATGCGAACTAGAACGTTCAAGGTTCGGGAAATTCAAGGTTCAGGTATAAATACTGGCGCCGAGTGTCACCGCAGTTCAGTTCCTTTTTAAACGAGTGAATTAATACTATCTCCCGGAAAGTGATAGTCTCAGTAAAATCTTCACGCATTTTGAACAAGAATATGAATTTTTCAATTGAGTACTCCAGTTTTATTTTAAATTTAGGTAATTCGATTTTACCGGAAGGGTTTTATTTCCTCAGTTGGGATTAGAGAAATAAAATATGGCGGTACGAAGTTCGCCGGGTCAGCTAGTAATACAATACAAATTCAACATATGGCTCTGAAACGAGGTCTGTTATTGTGGGCTTAGGCTGGAACGTGGCTAGGCATGGTTAGCAGGGGTAGGTACGCGGCGCATTTTAACTGCGTGGGTTCATTTGTTTGACAACGTGGGTCTACGTTTCTACTGCAGGACTCGCTATTCGCTATACACGCATCCGTGTAGGTATAAGAAGATTAAAAAAAAGGAACGAATCTAAAATGGTCTCTAAAATCATTTCCTCTCACATTTTAGAGTACTGTGTGCAAGCGAGAGGATACGATTATCGCCGCTGCTTTAGATTCGTTTATTTATTAAATTTCCGGTTTCAATATTCGTACCTATTTGTCTCTTGACGCTAGCTTGTCTCTGTGTCATGTACTTTTTTGTATGTGCTGATGTATATATCTCTTCAGCATCTAATATAATAATAATAATTGCCAAGACTATCATCTATTAATCTATCTACTAATGCTATGGCAATTGCTTAGTAGAAACATGTTTTTTTTAACTCCATGTCTCCTTCAGAGGCATTTTGGGCTATCATAATTTCTTTGCTTTCTTTACTTTGACTCAAGCTATATTACTACAGTCATTTAGTATTTTTACCTGGAAAGTTTTCCGGGAGTTTTGAAAATTGGTAATTTTATAGATTTAGATATGCTCTTTCCAAATTTCAACTTTGCCACCTCGTATGTTTGCCGCTCGCGCCGCCATATTGAAAAAATGGCGCCCAAAAGCAGTTTTTTGATAATAACTCCTTTCCGACACATTTTACAGGAAAACATATCTACATAAAATAAAAGTAGAGAAAATTTCCTACAATTTATGTCTTAATCTTTTTTCCCTAAAATTAATAGTTTCGGCGTAGGAGCGCCGTAAAGTGTAATTCAATAGACGTTTCGGCAGAAATACTCATTTCCACACCACGCCTTATTGGCAGTGACAGCAATTAAAATATCATCACCATATTATTTAAGCAGTTGTGCTTTCACTGTTTTTATGTGTGGACGGTATTCACCTTCAATTTTTGTCATTAGTTCGTCCAGAGAAAACTGACATTCTTCGGAATTTTCTTCGAGATATTATGAATAAATGTATTGCATCGCGGTATCAATCTCGCTTGCATACGGACCTCTTTTTTTTCTTTCTTCGATCGAGGGCGTTTGATACAATTTCCTCATACACGAATTGTGATATTGTGCATCGGCTGCGACTAAGTCAGTAACCTGCTCCAGGCGTTCAACTATTGCTTTGTAGAAATACTATTTTTCATCGACAATTTATGCACACTATACACAATTATTACGTTCACATAAACACGTCTGTTTTTGTTTAGATATGAACTCTGCTGTTATCTCAGCAGCATATAAAAGGCAATGATTTTTGAATGAGAACGTTGGACGTGTAGATCGCAGTTGTACTTGAGAAGTTGTACCATCACTTCCCCTACGCAAAGCTGCAGCGATTAACTTCTCATTTTTATATCGTTTTAGACACGTATCGTGAACTACTATGGATTTCAATCCCACCAAAAGTTTGTATTTATTGTCTTTTCTTTTTATACTTGACTGACGAAAAGTTTCCAATCCTCTTTCCTTCACTTCAATAACTTCACTTTCTTGCAGTATATCACCACAAATAAAGCAGTTTACTTCATTAGAAGCCATGGCTCTATAAATGCAAACGACACTGTGAAATGATAAACGTATACTGATGACTCAGACTAAATATTTCTATTAAGCTCAGCTGGGTCCAGATGTTTCTTAGAAGGGAAAGAAGGGGTTTAACACAGAAGGGATGCATTTCTTTATACCTGCGGAGACATGACAGACTATAGTTAGCTGGGTTTTCATTCTATGGAACAATTTTAACCTTCGTATAATTTTTATAATTTACAAATCACAATATATCACAAACTGTTCAAGTTTAAAGTAAATAATACACGTTGGTGTGGATGTATAATGGTTTACGGCGCTCGTACGCAGAAACTATTGATTTTAGGAAAGAAAAGATCATGACATAAATTGTAGGAAATTTTTTCTACTTTTATTTTGTATAGATATGTTTTTCTTGTAAAATGCGCCGGAAAGGAGTTATTATCAAAAAACTGCTTTTGGGCGCCATTTTTTCAATATGGCGGTGCGAGCGGCAAACATACGAGGTGGCAAAGTTGAAATTTGGAAAGAGCATATCAAAATCTATAAAATTGCCAATTTTCAAAACTCCCGGAAAACTTTCCAGGTAACCTCTATTTTTTCGACCAAATGACTGTACTATATCTGACAAAGCGTAGTTTAGAACGTTAGTTTATAATGTCACTAAATTAATTATAAACTAACTTAGAGTAAGGATACCAGAAAGCAATTCAACGTCATTGTAAACTAACGGTTCTTTCAATTTCACGGCGACATATACAAAAACATAACATACATTCACGACTTTTTCCCGAAGGGTAGGCAGAGGTGTACCCAGGACTCAGTCCCATAGTAGATACACCCATATTTCGCCAGTATGTTATTGGTCCCATGTAATACGGGGCGAGCCTATTGCCATCTACCGGGCACAGTTCCAGACTCCAGGCAGCTATTGAGATAATTGCCTGACCTGGGGATCGAACCCGGGACCTCTTGATTGGCAGTCGAGCATGCGCCCACTACGCCACCGAGGCAGTCAAATACGACATATACAACTCATATAAAACTGTGTGATTGCAGGGAGAATTAGATGTAAGAGGTAGGTACCTTCTGGATTTTATATACCTAGTAATTTACTAGCAAGTCACTCAATTTACGAGCATGATATTCGAGACCTACTTATAGAGATATGACCCGATAATGATAAATTTAAAATTTAACAAGTCATTAAAGCAATGAGTTTTAAAAACAGTATCATAACAATATCTATATAATATAGGTACACCTGATATCACTATCGCTACAATGTATAAAACAAGGTCATTTTCGTATCTGTCTGTCTGTATATTCCCTATTTCCCTTATCGCTTATACAAACTTTCGACAAGCCATTTTTCGTTGGTTTTGATGACGTTTTTCAAATGACAATTTGATCAAAAACAAAATGACAAATAAATTTCATTGTAATTAGGTATTCATTTCATTCTAAAGTAAAGCAATTCAACGTCATTGATTCCATTGTATAATTTGTCTGTAAGAATTATATAATTCAATGGTATATGTATAGAAATATTCAAAATCGTCATAATTAAGTACCTATCATTTATACATTACATATCAAATTCAAATTCAAAATATCTTTATAAACAGTGTGAACTATGATGTCTGCGAGAGTTTGGAAAACTGTATTGCAGACACCAACGCCCTCCTCCATAAAGCTATACAATTTGTTCCAGTTAAGTTTGAAAAACTATATCTAAAAATAGTACAATTAATTTCTCTAATAAATAAGTTAATTATAGAATTAAAATTATGTTTACATGAACTGTGAAACAGTGAAAACGAACCCTTTACTACGAAACGAAATATAAAAGCATGTATGCGTGCGAGGCTGTTTTGTGTGGGGTGTGTCGGTGTGTGTAGTTGAATTAGATGTAAAATAGGTTAATTATGTACCTACTCAGTACCTACCCTTAAATTCTTAAGGTGTCCGTATACCGCACCGACACCACCCTTTTATGTGAAAATCACGCGAGGATTCATTTTCAGTGTGTATGACTATGCGTGTTTTCTATCATACACTGAGGTAGGTACTTTTACATTATGCGCCCCCGCACAACGCGGCGTCGTAGCACAGAACAGATAATAATACTACTTTATACTACGTATAAAATGGACATTATTCACTATCATCCGCCCACCAATGCGCTTTCTTCAACCCGCCACCGAGATTGAGCTCTCCACGACCCCCGCTTCGCTGGGAAATCACCTCACGCACACTCTTGCGCGTGTACAAAATTCCTTGTGTGCAGTGTCTCTGTTAGGTAGATATACCTATCACGATTTTTATGGAATTGAGTCCAGTGACGTCGCACGCGATTCGCGCGCGAGTGTGGAGAGGCCATAATAGTTACTAGACTAGAATTGAAATACATATGTAGTTTATTGCACAATCATTGAACCTTAAGTAGCTAGTTACATATTGTAAAGCTTAGTACCTATTACCTATTTAAAAAGGAAGCAAAAGGAATCTCTCTCATCTCCTCTGTGGAGCAGACTCAGCTTATAACTACGAAGACATTGTTGCTGGTTTTCAGGCTGCCTGTCTCCTTTAATAATTATTACTTATACACAGTTTATGTGCATGTGTTTTGGTAGCGTTATGTGGGCGCAGACATTATTAATAAGATGCGGGGTGGTGTGGGATTCGCCTTAGAAGAAAAGATGCGAAGCATCGATTTGCTAATTTAAAACGTAATAGGTAGTACACGCGAAGTCGCCGGCACGTCAGAGTCTAGCGAATGATAAAAAAGTGTCTTATAATCCGAGATAATGAGATATAATATACATATTTCGAAGTCGAAGATCCAGTATTTAACCGACGCTCGCTACAGCCGGTTCACTTCGCTCTTTCGAACATAACAATAAAATAATAGTTCCTTGTGGTTACTTTTATCTGGTAAGTGTACACTTGTGTGTAAGTACGTATATATAATTAGTATTACCTAACTATGTTTTTTGTACTATTTAAGCCGATAATAATGATTGTCGTTATCGTAACATTTTAAGTTATTAGTATATAGGTACTTTGTAACTTAATGATATACTTCGGATTTTTTATTAGCTGTGCCCCGCGGTGTCACCCGCGTAGTCTTCGTTCCCGCGGGAATATCGGGATAAAAAGTACCCTATGTGTTATACCATGGTCTAAACTATCTAGGAACATACCAAATTTCAGTTCAATCGGTTCAGTGGTTTTAGCTTGAAAATGGAACAAATATACATGCAAAAAATGCGCCAGCTGGGGACAAGTTAGACCACATTTTGTTTAACTGTTATAAGTGAAGTGAAGTGGGAAGTGGGAAGTATGTGGAAGTTGTCCCATATTATTATTATTATTATTATAATTTTAATCACTTTGATAATAATTCAGTAATAAATAATATTATGAAAAAATATAATGATAATGTTGTAATAATGAATGAATGTATGACTTGTCTATGTAACAACCATTGTGGCCAATAAATATTTGACTTTGACGTTCTTCATTCAATATACGACCCTAACCACAAGCAAATAAAGATAATAATTGCTTAACTGTGCCTACCAAATTGATAATAATATCACTTAAGCGATGAATTCGCTAAATTCGCATTCACAGAATTTCGCAACTTCATTTAATTTACGAAAAGCTACTTAAGAATTCGCATGCTAACAATGAATGCGAATGCTAATTAATCCATCACTAGCCATAACTTTCGATTGCGTCAATTTAGAAGTATGAATTTTTACAGTCACAAGGGACCGCAGATTCAGGTAGTTGATATCAATTTCAACGTGATACCTCCACGCGTTCCCGTTAAAAAGTAACTTCACAGACGGACAGACAGACTGACAGACAGACGGAAAACAAAGTGATCCTATAAAAGTTCCTTTTTTCCTAAAAATGGTGAAAGAAAAAAGATTTAAGTACAGTACTTTTTAACTGTGTCTAATTTACACATATTTTTTATGCATGTGACGAATTTACTTTCAATGTATGGTTTAACAAAAACGTGGTGAATTTGCTTTGTGTCGAATGTACAACATTTTATTTGTTCTAGTTCAGATCATCTAAGCCATGCCTTCATTATGGAAGATGGACCTCAGCCCCCCAGCGTCATCAGTGCGCATACTGGCCGACATATTGAACTTCAAATTAGACTTGATTGATGTGAACTTCTTAGGTAAAGAACACAAGAGCCCTGAATATTTGAAGGTAAACATTAAATATTTCAGAACGTAAATATATTAATTATTTTATTTTATTTATTTTGCATTTATATTCATATAAGTTCATAGTATAGAATATTATTAAATATTTTTTATTTTTGTACAATTATTTGCTGTTTGCTGTTTGAGTGTTATATATTGGATTTTTCCATTAGGAATTATCTCAATAACTGCCTGGAGTCTGAAACTGTGCCCGGTAGATGGCAATAGGCTCGCCCCCTATTACATGGGACCAATAACATACTGGCGAAATGTATCTACTATGGAACTGAGTCCTGGGTACACCTCTGCCTACCCCTTCGAGAAAAAAAGGCGTGAATGTATGTGTGTACTATTTTATATTTTTATAGACTAAGCGGTTTAAAAACTACATGCTTTTCAGTATTCTACGGTTCTCATTCATATGAACGAATTCATATAAATTAATTCCTTCAATTATATCTACATCTTTCGGTGTAGGTATATTAGAAGAAACTATTTTATCTAAGAGAAGAATTATATAATAGAAGAAGAGTTTACCTGTCCGTGAGTAAGAAATCTCCATCTTTCAAGACCGGTACGGTGCCAAGAGGATTTAGCTGAAAACCAAAGATAGGTAATAAGGATTATGGCACTACTAGCTGCGCTGGGCGGATTCACCCGGGCACAGTTCCAGACTCCAGGCAGTTATTGAGATAATTCCTAATGGAAAAATCCAATATTTAATACTTCCTGACCTGGGGATCGAACCCGGGACCTCTTGATTGGAAGTCGAGCATGCGCCCTCTACGCCACCGAGGCAGTATATAAAATAGTATGTATCAATATTTTATTCAAATACTTTATTGTATGTTTTGTAACCAGCCATGCTCAGCTGAAGTACCTCCTGGGTAAATACGGCACGACTGAACAGCAAGAATCCCTATACCCTGTCGATCTGAAGGCCAGAGCTATTGTGGACCAGGTCATGTTTTCCGATACTGGAGTCTTCTTTATTAAAGTCAAGCTTGCCGCTGTAAGTATTTATTCCTATTTTAACCCTCGACTTAGAAATGGAAGGGGTTAAAATATTTTAACGCCTTCCGATTCTCGTATTATATTACGTTTGACGTGTCTGTGCATGTGTGTGTATTGTTTGTGGCACCGTAGCTTCTCGATTTTGATGCGGTTTTTTTTGGTTTGATAGCTGAGGTGATCAAGATTGTTCATAGCGATGCTAATTGGATATGAGCAACTTCCGGTGGTCTGATCTCCTCGGATTTTTCCTAGTGAACTTCTAAAACTCCCAGTTTTACTCGAGTGCTTAGACGTGCACTACAAAATAAATTGTTAAGGCATACGTATGTATGCATAGGGTAGGGTTCCATACTTAGATACCTGAACAAAACGCTTTAAATCGCTTTAAATATACAGCGCCATCTATTAGTTCCTTACGCGGGGTAAGGAAATATTTATTTTAAAATTTATTTGCAATGATACCTACATTAAATAAGATAATTGGTTTATTCCATTTTGTTCACCTGGGTAACAAAGTGGAAAAAGAAGTCTCCTCAATTCACCTGGGTGACCTACTTAGGTGAATTGAGTTTCAGGTTTTTCAATCTAGATTTCCTTCTTTTTCTTAGCATGTATTACGATTTATTGTTTCAGCTTCCTACCTTATTTGAAGGGCTAAAAGAGCTGACACCGAGGCTCATCTCAGAGATAGAATCTACGTACACCGTGATAGAGACCTACCTGGGTAAAAATAAGTATATAGCGGCAGATCATCTTACGTTGGCTGACTTCTCGGTTGGCTGCACTGCTGTCTCCCTGGATTCTATTCATCCTGTGGATGGGGGGAAGTAAGTCTTTAGTTTTTCACTTCTCTTGCTTAAAACGTGTGCTTAAAACCATTATAACTAGGTTTCTATTTACTGCTTTGCCAAAACTCGTCAGTAAAACTACCTCGTATACAATGAGTCTCTTTAGCCCCTTATGTAACAATCTACTATTTTAAAACATAATATAGATTAATTGATTTTTGGGGCAAATTTCGAAAGTATTGCAGATAATATTACTAGCAATCAGCGTCGTGTTGGGAGTTGGGTCATTGATTGACTTCAAAGTTCAAATCATCAGTGTTCTAAATGATGACTTCATCATATAGAACACTGATTAGACTGTAGTGGTAACAAGCGCTACTGCCTATCATGAAGTCCCGGGTTCGGTCTCCTTGTCAGGAAAAGTGTTATTGGATCGTCAATTATTTTCATAAAGACAGCCTGCAGTCTGGAATTGTGCCCGGTAAATGGCAATAGGCGATAAAATGGAACCTTAAACTTAACTGGCGAAATGAGCATATGTATGTAGCTAGGACGATTTACGTTCAAGGTATGTAGGTATGTAAGTAGTAGGTCTGTGGTAGAAGGTACAGTAGAACAATGAACTTTGGATCGATGGGAACGAGCCCAGTGTACAGCCACATGTATATAGGTAGGCATAAGACTGGGCTTAGGATATACCCCCTCTGCCCCTTTGGGAAAAAGCTGTGATGATACAATGTTTATTTGAAACAATTTTTAGTATGGCTGGCTTGGCCGTGGTTTTATTTCTTGGAGCGCCGTTTTTATTACAACTGTCTTAGCTATTATATAGGTATACCAATAATTTTGTAACCACTTTGAAAAATTTATCAAAAGTAATTTTCATATTTTTATTAATTATGTAATTTAATAAAAAACAACCTTTTTGCTTTGCCACGGTCCACGGTAGGGTACAATGAACAAAGTATCATGTATGTATACTACTTTTCCGAGTGTAAAATTAATGAGAACATAAATGATAACGTGATCGATCTACACATAAAACTAGGTAAGGTACGGATATACTAAGATTATGATTTTTTCATTTTTTTACAGATATCCAAAGACGAAGGCCTGGCTCGGACGCTTAGATGAAATCGCCGCATTCAAGAAAAACACTGTAGGACCTAAAGGCCTGGGTGACATACTACGCAGTTATTGGAATAAACAGTAATTAACCCAGGTGGGGTAGATTGAGCTAGCATACCTAGTAACAACACCCTACCTGTATAATTGGAAAATTAGGTAAATACTCGTACCGCATAGGTACTTTGCATAAATTACTTTGAATAAAGTCAGTTTTACTATTATTTTTTGTTTTTTATTAAATAAGTAACTATGTTATTTATTTGTCAATGTCTTACAAAGAGGTGTAATAGTACTTAAGGGGTGTATCTACCCATCAATTTAAATAACTATTTAAAGAAAGAATTGCGAAAATCGTAGAATATTATATTCTCCGAATTACTACTAAGATTACTATTTTATTCTAAAAAAAAGTATTATCAATTCACTTAGCTGAGATAAGTCATATCACTTGGGTGAATTATATATTGTTATATTGGTAGTGTTCATCTGGGAATTTGTTCACTAAGGTGAACATGTGCCATTTTTTATTTGTAATATTTTTTTTTTAGTTTTGTTGGCATCTTGCACGGAGGAAAGTAAACCTTTATTTATTTATTTGTATCTAGGTTTGTTTGCAAAATATTTAAAATTGAATTAAGAGTTAATTGAAAAGTGTTGTCATGAATAGATTCAGATATATTCACAGCTGAATATATTGATATTCTGTCAATAGCAAGATTTAATTTGGCTTAATTCATATAATGTATGGATTGATTTATATAAGAGATAGCTGTTTGATATACGATGATACTTTTCTTTAATGAAGATTCATAAAGAAAAGATTAGTTTATATTGAAAACATTCATAATATGTTCAATATAATTTTTTTTCAATGCCGCGATAGTAAAGAAATAGATCATTCGGAATCAATGACGTTGAATCGCTTTCTTCTACAGACGAACAATCCCTGAACAAGCTTCACAAAAACGTGTCCATCCTTTGACATATACTGAATTCCTATTATTTGAATTTAAACTCTATTTACATGATTGGTTTAAAGCCTAATTTGGATTGAACGATTTTTCACCCTATGAAGTTCAATGTTAAATTTGACATTAAGCGACGCGGGCGAACATAGGAGCATTGGAGTAGACTTATATGCACTAAAATATTTAGTGATTTAAATATTTAATCTTTTAAAATAAATTAATCACACTTATACTTTTTAACTTTTATAAATATATATTACAAGAATTAAAATTTCAGAGTTTAAAATTAAAATGTATTTATGTTTGTAAAGATAATTAAGTTACATGATAGAATCTCGGTTTATTAGTGAATACAGGTTCATGGGCCTGATTCAAGCACGAAGAAAGGCCCTTTGAGGATATTATTCTAAATTGTTACGTAATATGAATTCTTTTATACTCTTAATAAATAGTCGAAAGTCACAAAAATATAAAAATGTTATCATAAATGTAAAATTAACGAGGACTATGCAATGTAAACCAATTAGAAACAAAATGTATAATATTATAATGCACAGTACGTAATTGAGATAAAATAAACAAATATTTAATTCAATGTTAAAAATGTTTTTATTTCACTAGGTAATTAATGCCAAACCTTAATTTATGTAAAAAAAATATATTTATGTTCGGATAATATTATGCAAAAATATTTAAAATATAATCGACTTCATAGTTTTTCATTCGAACAAAGCGCTGTTGTCCATTTTATTGTGTTAAAAAAATTAAAATAAAATAGAAACACGCAATGTGGATACATAAATACCTAAAATTATTGTAAATACATGCCTAAATTATGAAAAGCTATCGCTTTCACGCACGTATCTGTTGTTATTCAGTTAGCTTTTTACCTAACACTGACATCACGCGCACGGCCTACGGTTGCCATGCAACTAACCACATAGTACCAGACTATATTGCGGCGGTACCAGACTCGCGGCTTGGAACAGATTTTTGCGCGACTGGTTCTCTTTGGTATCCTTACTCTGAGTTCGGAATGCCTTAATATCATAACAGATAACAGATGTTATGACTTCATCATTATTCTGTAGAGTTTGAATCGCCTGACTATAGGATATAGCATCATTTTCATATGTTAAAATTCAACGCCTACACCGGCAAACCATGCAGATCGTTTGGAAACGTTGTTTTTTTTTTTATGATAATGAATGATTTGCATCGGGTGCGATTCGGGATGGTTTATAATTAGATTGAAGTTTGACATTATAATTATTAAAAGTATATGCATTAAAAGCTGAAAAAAAACTATTTTTGTAATACTAGGTATACAAAACGCTAGTGTGTTCTAACTCGACTCCAGCGCCATCTAGATGGCACAAAAAACACCGCTAGCGCTGTTTTTTGTGTGTATGTTTGTTCCGTTTTCACGCTAAAACTACTAAACCGATTTAGCTGAAATTTGGTATGTAGATAGTGTAAACGTGCCTTTTCCATTAAATAATACTCGAACACTTCAGCATATTTTACATGATTTATTTCAAGGCCACCATCTTCAATCTCGCTCTACAATCATCTGTCGCGCTGGCATCCACCTCCCTGTGTTGCCATCGCGCCCTCGCACATGCCATAGATCTCCGTGAAATCACACGTTGCCATTAATACTTTCCATAAAACCACCAAAACGATCACAGAATCCGTAGCATGCGCGTCACAAAATAACATCAACCCTACACTCGGCCAACCTGACAACGTGTATGCCCCCATACACGCATTATACTCGTATAATAACCCTACACTAAGGCCAGAGTTTATTGTAACTATTGTACAAAATATTACACAGACAAACCATTTAGAAAACATTATACAAAACAAATAAAAATATCTTAATCAGCACGGAATATCTCATCTTGAATTGCTGATTATTGAGTATGGCTGAATATTGTTACTCCTTGTTTACATCATAAACTTCGGCTTTTAGATGTACTCTGGGCTAGTTCTAGGTTTCTATTTAACTGACTTGCTCCCGGCTTCCCTTGCTAGACTGTCTTTTTGCCTCCATTATTATCTTTACAACGATTCCGACAAAAACAATGAATTTCCATTACGTCGAGTGTCTACACGCAGCTTCTTGCTCTACCTGCTACTCCTTCTCCAACTGCTGCTTCTTCTCCACCTGCTGCTCCTTCTCTACCTGCTGCTCCGTCTCCACCTGTTGCTCCTTCTCTTCCTGCTGCTCCGTCTTCACATGTTGCTCCTTCTCTACCTGCTGCTCCTTCTCTACCTGCTGTTCTTTCTTCACCTGCTACTCCATCTCCACCCGCTGCTCCTTCTCCACCTGCTGCTCCTTTTCCACCTGCTGCTCCTTCTCTACTTGCTGCTCCTTCTCCACCTGCTGCTCCTTCTTCACCTGCTAATCCTTCTTCACCAGCTATCCCTTCTCCATCTGCTGCTCCTCCTCCACCTGCTGCTCCTTTTCTACCTGCTGCTCCGTCTCTACCTGTTGCTCCTTCTCTACCCGCTGCTCCTTCTCCACCTGCTGCTCCTTCTCTACCTGCTGCTCTGTCTTCACCTGTTTTTCCTTCTCTACCTGCTGCTCCTTCTTCACCAGCTATCCCTTCTCCATCTGCTGCTCCTTATCCACCTGCTGCTCCTTCTCTACCTGCTGCTCCTTCTCTACCTGTTGCTCCTTCTCTACCTGCTGCTCCGTCTTCACCTGTTTCTCCTTCTCTACCTGCTGCTCCTTCTCCACCTGACCCATCACTTCGGTTCCGTTCCTTGAAATCGACCCTCCACCTAGGGTGTCATTCATTATGCTTAACCCTCAACCTAGGGTATCCTTTTCCAAGGTCAACCCACCACCTAGGGTATCCCTCCTCGAATCTAACCCTCCACCTAGGGTATCCTTTTTCGAGTTCAACCCACCACCTAGGGTATCTTCACTCGACGACCCTCCACCTAGGGTATCATTCATTATGCTTAACCCTCAACCTAGGGTATCCTTTTTCGAGGTCAACCCACCACCTAGGGTATCCCTCCTCGAGTCTAACCCTCCACCTAGGGTATCCTTTTTCGAGTTCAACCCACCACCTAGGGTATCTTCACTCGACGACCCTCCACCTCGGGTATCATTCATTATGCTTAACCCTCAACCTAGGGTATCCTTTTTCGAGGTCAACCCACCACCTAGGGTATCTTCACTCGACGACCCTCCACCTAGGGTATCGTCGTCATATCTTTCCATTGATCACCTGTTTCTTGCCGTTTTCCGCCCGCTCACGGAAAACCGATAACTGAAACAATAAAATTCTCTCTGTAGCAAAAAGATTCTTACTTATTGCTTACTACTCTAAGAGGTCCTTAATAATATTACTTCTTTCTCTTTTTATTATCTTTCGTAACTAGCATTTAATGCCCTCAGCTACTAACTACGTTCATTGAATTTCATAACATAAACATATAACATTCAACGCCTTTCACGCGTTTTTTTTTTTTACGCCTTTTACCTGAAGGGGTAGGCAGAGGTGTACCCAGGACTCAGTCCCATAGTAGATACACCCACATTTCGCCAGTATGTTATTGGTCCCATGTAATAGGGGGCGAGCCTATATTGCCTATTTCTTCGGGTGTTTATTAACCACCCGCTCTATATATATAGGTACTTAAAGGAAAAACAAACATATGGATCACAATTTCTTCATTGTGTCCTATAATAGATCTTATATTACTCTGATTATTTGTAATCAACTTTTAAACTTTGCTTATTTCACTTGATTCTGTACTTTCATTTATTCGTGTCAGTTTTTCCCACTGTCATGCTGAGATTACTAAGATCAGCCACTACCTGTTTCTCAAACTACTGAAACTCCTAGATCTAAACAAGTCTGCAGAATCAGACTCGATTTCCCAGATATAGTTCTTGACCACAACTGTAACTTGGAAAACCACGTGGAGTATGTATTATGTTCCAAACCAAATCGGTTTATTTTCGTATTATATCGGTTAAACGTATAGTCAATAAAAAGACTGCCTTTTATGTATACATAGCCTCAGTTCTCCGGTATGAACTTTTACTATAAAGAAATTCCACCGAAGTCAAAAAAGTATTTATTGTAGTACAACAAAAAAAAAATAATATGGGACAATTTCCACACACGGTCATCTGGTCGCAAACTAGGCTATAAGCCTGTACTATATGGTAACCAGATGACTGATATACATACTTATATAATCTTATAACACCCAGACACAAATCAAACAGACATGTTCATGCACACAATTGTTTGCCCTGGCCGGGGATCGAACCCGGGGCCTGCGGCACAGAAAGCAGAGTTACTACTATCTGTGCCATCGAGGCTGTCGATAATGCATTCGAGCTATTTTTCTGTGGACCCAAAGGTTTTTTTTTTTTTTTTTTTGGGCCCCTGTTTATAAGGCTGAATAACTTGACAGGTTTTGACAGGCTTATTTATACATAATGTAGGTTAGGCTGTTTGTTAAGAACTATTCTCAAATGTTCGCAACAATAGACAAGAACGAAAACCTTAGATTGTCGAGGAAAAATCCTACAAAAGTAAAGAAAACTATTTGCAAATAAATAATTTCAAACCAATCTCAATTCTTTTATCCTGGCGTAATAGTATTATTAGTATTATTTCTTATGAATTTTAGAGAAACTGGCAAAACATACTGTACCTATATATATATATATATATATATATATATATATATATTATATTGATGATTTATTCATAATTTATGCAATATATATATTTAATTTCCCCGCCTAAAGTTTCACAAACTATAGGTTGGTACCTACCAACTAACTAGTTGCTCTAGCCCGCCTAGCACGCCGTGGAGAAAACGTGTTTTCTCTCGCGCGTGAACATTGCATATCTACTGTCAAGTTCTAACCCCCTGGTTCGTTTCCCCTGGTCACTGTGCTACCGGGGCAGTTGTAACTCTCTAAGAGACGCCACGAAAAACTTGACAACTGAGTTTACCTTACCTACTTACAAAAAGGTCTTATAAATAGTACAAATCAATACTTGACAACTAATAATACAGGAAGTGCCTTTTGGAAAGAGTATTCGGATTCCTTGTATATATAGCCTGTATTTAGATGTAAGCTCCTCAAATAATATTATAGACAACCAGTTGTGATGTAACCATTATCTCTTTTCAAAACGAAAACCTGTAATACCGTTTACTTTGGGCAAAAAAAACACAGCTTTTGTCAATCTCATCAAGTACTAACGAATATGATATCATCGGCCTCCAACTCATTGATCTCTATTCTGGACACAAACTACCCAAAATCAGTATTACCTATTAAATTTGTTCTGAAAATTGTGGAATTTTAAAACTCATTTTCCCATCCAGGGTCCCCGAATTATATTATCAAACACAATTTACCTTAAAACTTGATGCTAAAACTATTAAGGAATTATATTATTAATATATAAGAAATTTGGTTTGAGTATTCAATACACGTATATATGCAGATACATAACATGCATTGTAAATATTGTACAAATATTTTCGTTACCTAATATTGAACGGAAACTCCTGTCACAAATAGTATACGCATATATACTGTCTTATGCTGTAAACTAGCTCTCGCCAACCCTCGGTTGCCTGGACTAGACCACTACATAGCAACAAAACTATTTGTGCATTTCGTGTAACCTTATTTTCTTGGTACCGTAGCATCCTAATCTGTGCAAGCGCGGTGAACAAACGTATAGTAGTTGATCAGTCTGTGACCTCGAGCAGTTGACCATTTTGCAATTTCTATAAATACGATCGATTATGGAATCACAAATCGATTTTTGACTATAGTATTACCTCATCTTTTATCATTGTTTTTGTTTACAAATAATCATCTAATCGTCTCGAGTCTCGATTTAGCGTTGTCAGGAAAAGGAACCGAAAATCTAAATTATTTACCCCCTTATATGCAATACTGTAATCGTACATAATTTTTCAAATTATTATTCCAATCGATTACAAAATTGACTAGATTAATCTCGTTTCTCGATGACGGGACTCACAAGCGATTTCATCCCTCAACGTGGGGTCATAGGTATTTTGATGTTCATTCGGAGTAATCTTGAAGAATAAAACCATAAGTTTCTAAGCTCGTGCGCTGTGCGAGGAAGGTCCGAAATCGCTCTTCCATGCGACGGAAGGCACCGATTTCCTACACAATTTTGGTTCCGAAAAGTAGCCTTTCACACGTGTCACGCCAAATACAAATTAGCATATTCTCACCAAAATCTTACAAACAAGCCATGTTCTCTCACCTTAAGAAGATAAAGGTTTTAAACCCCTCATGTTTTAAAGTGCGATTTCCTCCGAATTTTCCATCATTTACTTAGAAAATTCCATAAATAACTTTTCTTATAAACATCAACCTTTACCCCATACTTCTCTTATTACCTGGTGTTATACCCACTCATTAGTGTTCCCAGGGTTTTTTTTTTTCCTTACCACACACCCATCGACTGCGCTACAGACCGGCTGTAGAGCCCCGGCTAGGGATCTGATCCCAATTCCATCCATCGGTGTTTCGTCTACCGCCGTCCAGCGCCAAGAGGACCAATCCTCTGCTCGACCCAGCCGCCATCAAACCCCTCTTCAATAGAGCCAGTCTCCGCTCGACCAAGCGACTCACAGTTCCACCACATTATATTACATTATACCTGTTTTATTTGATCTTAATAAAACTTTTTCATTTATTCTTTAATTTGTTCCTCTGGCCATCCCCAGGGAAAACTGAAACTACAGCATCTATATTATTTATTTGTGTGAAATGCACCCACTACATACGTCTGTAGTCCCATTCGTACATCCATTCAACAATCTCCCGAAATATTCCGATTGTTGATACATACATCATTTAAATTGGGCTCATACTCTATTGTCTACATTAAAATTTAATAAAATTTTCTCTAGTAGGTTATTCATAACCATAAAATACCATAGTACTAGCGACCATAGTGCTGACGCAATACAGGTCACAGTGCCCAGCCACCTATCATAATATTTCATCAACCTACAAATTACATCTCTTTCTATACTTATTTATTATGCCAAAATCTTTATCGTTAATCCGACATTTTCGAACTTCTCCAGATAAATAGGTCAAAATAACATCGTACATTTTCTTCAAATGAGTAGGCAGGGGTGTACTCAAAACACAATCTAATAGTAGGCACTAATCTGAGCTAATTGTGTCTAAGAATCAAACCGTAGGGGCGAGTCAACTGCCATCTACCGGGCGGGTCCAGTGCCAGACTCATGACTGTCATTGAAAATATTCTAACATTTAATACTTAGACCGACCTAGGAATTGACTTAATGACCTCTATAGAAAAAACAAATAATAGGTGACCTTTGCTCGGTCCTTGCTGAAACTCGGGTGCGCTATGTCCATGCGCCGCGAAGACGGACACATAAAGCCCGGCGTAGATACCACTCCCATCTGACGCGCGTTGAGCGCAGAGCCTGACGTTCATCTCCATTAGTACCACTCGGCCGTTACCAGCTACGGCTTCGAGAAACTTGTCACAAAAAAAATCGGGCCGTAAACCCGAACTCCGCGCGCCGAACCCGGCGCTTTATTCTGTGATCCCGACGCTTGAAACACACCGTTTGACCGAAAACTTCTTCGGCTTTGAGTACATGAACGAAATTTACTCTCCTTCATCGTGTCTGAAACTTGGACAAACTTGGTCAGAAACACTGAACTTGCATTTCCTCCTAAATAACGCTATCAAACAAAGCCTATTCCACCAAATACGCGTGCCAACAATAATCACTCACTCACCACATTATTACTAGTCCTACATTTCATATACGAAGAAATTAATTATAATTCATTAGCAATTTTATCATTTTCCTTCAGATTTTTCACAGATTTTACGATTATGTAAAATTTATGACAATTAGATATTTGTCAAAATTTTCAACAAATAGACATCGCAAAAACAATACCTTTTATGTAGGTCACAACGAGGTGTGATTTTATTTCCTACGATCCATATAACTTTTATTTTATTTCCATATAAATTAAATACAATTACGTACGTACGTTTTCCAATATCCATAAGCGAAAATTCGCCGACATATTGTCAGAATCCTGACCGTCACGATATTTAAAAATCTCAGATCTGGTCACGAACCAGGTCACAGTACCACTTCATAGGTTTATTGTGGGTATTTGACCACTTCTGAGATGTAAACGTGCCTTTTCCATTAAATAATACTCGAACACTTCAGCATATTTTACATGATTTATTTCAAGGCCACCATCTTCAATCTCGCTCTACAATCATCTGTCGCGCTGGCATCCACCTCCCTGTGTTGCCATCGCGCCCTCGCACATGCCATAGATCTCCGTGAAATCACACGTTGCCATTAATACTTTCCATAAAACCACCAAAACGATCACAGAATCCGTAGCATGCGCGTCACAAAATAACATCAACCCTACAATAGCTTAGACCCTGAAATAACACAAAGGATACTTATTATCCCGACATTCCCACGGGAACGAAGAGACGCGTGTGAAACCACTGGGCACAGCTAGTATATTTATAGCAAGTCACATGGGCGAGCATGATACTTGAGAACTAAAGCACAGAAATGACCGATGATGATGATAAATTTATTTTAAATTAACGAGTCATGATAGCAATGAGTTTGAAAACAGTACGAGTAACTGTACTGTTTCATATCGACATATATATTTTATATTATAAGCACCTGATATCACTATCGCTACAATGTTTAAAACCAAGTCGTTTTCGTATCTGTCTGTCTGTATATTCCTAATTTTTCGGAAAGCGCGTGTTTCTCCGCACAATGAGACGGGATTTGCATCTTCGCGCGTAGGGATGCATTTCAGTGTGTGGGATTACGCTTGTTTTTTATCCAGTTCGCAGTTCACGCCACATTCGCGCCACGATTCAAGGCGTGACGTCGCACGCGAGTCACGGCGCGACGTCGCACGTGATTCGCGCGTGAGTATGGGGGCATACTCGTAAAATAGCAAAGCAAAAGCTGCAAAGTATACATAAAAAATAGTAACTATTGTGGCATCTCGGCCTTAATAGTTACTATTTTTCTTTCTTTGGCAGCGTTATGCGGGCACAAACATTAGTATTAAGATGCGGGGTGGTGTGGGATTCGCCTAAAAAGAAAAGATGCGTAGCATTGATTTGCTAACTATACACGCGAAGTCGCCGGCACATCAGAATCTAGCGAATGATAAAAAAGTGTCTTATAATCCGAGATATACATATTTCGAAGTCGAAGATCCAGTATTTAACCGACGCTCGGTACAGTTGGTTCACTTCGCTCTTTCGAACATACCTAACAATAAAATAATAATTCTTTATCATTAGCGGTACGGCGGTTTATCTGGTAAGTGTACACTTGTGTATACGTATTATAACACTATGTTTATTGTACTATTTTAGCTAATAATGATATTGTCGTTAGCGTAAAATTTAAGGTTATAAATAGGTACTTGCACTTAATGATATACCTAGTTCGGAGTTTATATATATGACTAGCTGTGCCCCACGGTTTCACTCGCGTAGTCTTCGACAGCAAAGTGATCCTATAATAGTTTCATTTTTCCATTTGAGTTACGGAAAAATGATGACAGAAAAAAGATTTAAAAACAGTAAAATTTTTAACTGTGTCGAATTTACACATATTTTTTTATGCGTGTGACGTTTTACTAAAACGTGGCGAATTTGCTTTGTGGCAAATGTACTACAACATTTTATTTATCCCAGTTCAGGTCATCTAAGTCATGCCTTCATTATGGAAGATGGACAACAGTCCCCCAGCGTCAGCAGTGCGCATACTGGCTGACATATTGAACCTCAAACTAGACCTGATTGATGTGAACTTCATGGGTCTGGAACACAAGAGCCCTGAATATTTAAAGGTAATCTTAAAAGATTTCAGTACATAGGTATATTTCTTTTATTTTATTTATGTAGTACTAACTTTGCCACGCGGTTTCACCCGCATAGTCTTCGTTTCCGTGGGAATATCGGGATAAAAAGGACTTTCGTGTTATTCCACGGTCTAAACTATCTATATACCGAATTTCAGTTCAAATCGGTTCAAACGGAACAAACATACATACAAAAAACCAGCGCTAGCGGTGTTTTTTCTGTGTTATCTAGATGGCGTTGGAGAACTCGTAAAAAACGTAACTTTTTTACATTGTACTGAGATTTGAGATTTATAATATTAGTAAGATTATGCCTAAATTATATTGTATTTAATGTTTATGTTTATAGTGTACACTTTATATATTTTTTGGCTTTTATATATAATTATTTGCTGTTTGTTTTATGTTTTACTTAATGAAGTACCTACCTAGTTTTTGTTTTTTTAACTTTTCATGTCTTGCACTCCAATTTCGTTACATTTTCTCTAGTATTGCCATAATCCTTACTACCGATCTTTGGTTTCAGCTAAATCCTCTTGGCACCGTACCGGTTTTGAAAGATGGAGATTTCTTACTTACGGACAGGTAACCTCTTCTTCTATTATATAATTTTAATATGTAATAGAAGAAGTTCGGAGAATATAATATTCTTCTATTATATAGATTAAATAGTTTCTTCTATTATACCTACATCTTTCGATGTAGGTATACCTACCTATTACACCGTTATTATACCTACATCGAAAGATGTAGGTATAACAGGTAGGTGTATAAGAAATTAATTTATATGAATTCGTTCTTATGAATGAGACCCGTGGAAAACTGAAAAGTGCGTAATTTTGAAGGTTCCGTATCTCAAAAAAGGAAAAAAGGAACGCTTATAGGATCACTTTGTTGTCCGTCTGTCTGTCTGTCTGTCTGTCTGTCTGTCTGTCAAGACACTTTTGAACGGGAACGCGTGGAGGTAGGTATCAAGTTGAAATTTATATCAACTATTCAGATCTGCGGTTCCGTGTGGCTATAAAAAACCCTACTTCTAAGTTAACGTAATAAAAAGTTATGGACACTTTACTGCATATTTCCATACTTTGCGCAAGGAACTTATAGATGGCGCTGTATGTTATGTACACGGATTGTTTTTCGGGATTTTTTTTTTTTTTTTTTGTTTGTGCTTTTCATCTACGATCAGTTATACTTTTAGTAGATCTGTTCTGTGCGTTTCTTTTTGTAGAGTGAGTTCTCCATTGAGAACATCTCCTCTTTTATTTTTTAAGGCTTTTCCTAATCATAGGTAAGCACATGTTTCCTTTTTAATCTTGGCGTGTAGCTCATATTCACGAGTTGCGTGGCTAGCTCGTTAGGATGGTTCTTCAGGCGTTGTTGATATGTTGTTTTAGTATCATTTATTTCTTCGGTCACAGTTTTTGCTCCGAGGTTGAAGTGGATTTCGGTGTTCCTAATATACCATGGTACATTACTTATTGTTCTTAGTATCATGTTTTGCATTCTTTGGAGCATTGATATGTTTGACTTACTAGCTGTACCCCACAACTGAATTCCGTACATCCATACTGGTTTAAGTATACTATTATAGATGAGCAGTTTATTATCAATTGACAATTTGCTGTTTCGTCCCAGTAGCCAGTATAGACCTTTATACCGTAGGTTCAGTTCATCTCTTTTGGTCTTAATATGGTCTTTCCACGTTAAACGTCGGTCCAGATGGAGTCCTAGATATTTGACTTTATCTTGGTGTGGGAGAGTTGAATTTTCTAATTGTACAGGTGGACAGTTTTCAGTGAACAGTGGACAGTTTTTCGGGATTGGAAGCGTTTTGTTCAGGTACCTATCTAGGTAGTACAGGTACATACATACGATGTATTATTCATTAGAAGCGCTGAAATAGGAGGAAAGTTGTAGTAATACTTAATAAGGTGCATCAAGAATAAAAGGTGAAGTTTTCCGATGACTATTACCACAGAACAGATAAATACTATTATAGCTCAACACAAAAGAGTAGAAACGGAACTAATTTAAAGTGTATGTGTTGATTAAATTGTTTTTACTCTAGTAAGAGACAGTGGCGCCCCCATTATTTTCTACTCTTTTGTTTCGATAGTTTAATCTTCTCCACGGTAGTTCAATTGGCAGAGTGCCGCCACGCGGATTGGTGCGTAGGGGGGTTCAAGTCTCGCTCGTTGGTTATATATTTCCTTCTATATTCATATTGTATTTTAAGCGACTAGACCTCTAGGTGCCGTGGAGTTACCGGCTTTAGAATATTGCTCCAATCTCTCTACCACAGATCAGGATGAAAGAGGTTAGATTGGAAATAGTTCCTGATTTGTATCAGAACGCTCGTCGCCGCTTGTCTCCCACTTCACAACTCCACTACAAGCAAGAGACCAATAAGCGCACGCATTACGCACACAAATTAACCTTACACACATCGATCGCGAGTTTGCTATTGATTATCATCTAGCGCAAACACTGCGTTTGACATGCACTCACACACGCGCAAAAGCTCATCTAGACACGCGGCAGCGTGTCAAGCCAAGTTAAGGAACTGGCTAGCCAGCGCCGAGTGCCACTTTTGTTTCTTCTATAACTCAAAATCTCTTTAACGTTCACACATAAAACTACGTGTGTTTAATTATATCCATAAGGACATCTAGTAGCCCAAATTTCATGAAGCTAGCTCAAACGGTTATAAAGATATTATGAAGGTCAAAAAGTCTTAAAATGTAGTACTGACTGACATATAGTACCTAAATCTAACCTACTTCCAGATGACCTAGAAGGATGAAATTTGGAATCCAGCTCGATAATTGTGTTCAAGTGTAGGAAAAAATCTAAAAATTAAAAAATAGGGGGGTCCCCATACAAAATTTTTTTTAAATGTAGCGTTGGAACCGTTACAACGTTACAAGCAAATATTTGAAATTATCCCAATATATTTGCTATATAACAGAAATATAAAAATAAAGTTAAGTCAAAAAATAAGTGGTGTCAAATCTAACCTACTTTAAATCTCAATTTTTTTTAAATAACAGCAATTTTTATAGGCAATAAAGCAAAGAAATAGAGTTTGATACTTGTTCATAATGTTATTTTGTTCCTATAAATACATATTTGGATTTTGCATAGAGCTTGGCACTCATTTAGATCTCCTATCTTTTTGCGGCGAAGCCCACAGCCAAACATTAAAAGTATTGAACTTGGCTCTCCTTTTTTACATGTATGTTTTTTGTGGGATACATGTTACGGTCACCTAAAGGTCGATTATCGATATCGATAAAATTACTGTATCATTATTACTTTAATATTTTGCTTTATTTATTTATTTGTTATGAACTAATACGGCTTCATAGCCAACTATACTAATTAATTAATTAACTACTATATGTCCTTACAATGTTATGTTGTTACTATATAATTTCTGTGTCTGGGGTAAGTAAGGTTATATAAGGAGGTATGTATATCAGTCATCTGGTTACCATAGTACCTGCTTCTAGCCTAGTTTGGAACCAAATGACCTTGCGTGGAAGTTGTCCCATATTATTATTATTTTGTGACTTATTATAATTAATTAATTCTATGGTTTTTTTTTTTGGTCTGTGAGTTACCGCGAAAAACGTCGTTCATGCATAGAAAGATATGGGTTAAACCTATAGTAAGTAAATAAATGACACAAGTTAAAAATACAAGCGTACCTATTTATTATTAAATTATCATTTCCCTTAACTCACACTAGGTGGGGACGCGGGGAAAGAACCGCGGGGCACAGCTAGTAGGATATAAATCATACACTACCTACTTACTGAAAAAGTCATAACGATATATTTGAGCGGCGTAGCTCCTGGTTTTAAGTATCTTTTTCCTAACTCTTTTGTTATGTCATAATCATTTTCTGCAAAGTGTTGAAAATTTTGCAAAAAGAACAAATTGTGCTACATTTAGTAGGAATCCATTTATTTCTACCGGTTGCCTCAATCCACAATTTTCTCATATCTGGATTTTTTGGAAACCTAAAAATAAAATTTTAATTTCATTATAAACGGAACAATCAAACAAAATTTTAGACGAAAACCCACACTCTACAACTAAATTGATAATCACAATTAACATGGTGACCACAGTAGATGCCACGTATTTACTTCGCGTGACAAAGAGGAGAACCACTTTTTTCTTTAGACGCTGTTTCACAGACAGACAGACAGAAAGAGACACACACTCACTTGATAATATCCTGACACACGGCTTTCGCTTCTTCCACTTTCATGAAATTCTTCATACTACATGCACGTCGGTTGTAGGTACTATTGATTTATTGATCTTTCCTTAGGACAACATCAACTTGTTCCTAAAAAGTACGCCTACAAAGAGGTATTTTAATTACAAAATATTACTCATAACAATAATTTGCATACGACACTTAATATCGACAATGTATACAACATGGTACAACACCATGGTACATCGATGCGCGAGGATTTCCCGGAATTCAAGCTTCGCCTTGGCGCACGCGACCCCTCGCAAAGAACGCAGTTCATTGCGCGATCACCTACGAGTACAAGGTGGAACCTATGTATTGTAGTAAGCAATGTATAATTTCCAATATGTTTCGCAAGTGTGTCGTTTTTGTCTAACAATTACATAATACTTTTGTAATAATTACAAATATCACTTGAATTTAAAGGTTTTAGGACTTACCGGTGAAAAGAAATCTCTTCTCGGGCTACACTACACACCTGGCTTATTTTTCGACAAGTTATAATAGCGCAGGACGGCATTATACACTATCTTCGCGGAGCTACGTACGTTGTGACCACATGAGCGCGACTATTAGCCGGTAAAGCTAATTTCGGCGGAATTACGAGCGTCTGCTCAATAGGGCAGCAAAGCGGGCCCCGCCCACAAGGCCCCTCTAATCTCTTTCATCTCCTCTGTGCTCTCTACCCGTGGTTGCCGTAAGAGGAGGACGGGTAGCAGCATGTAAAAAACCATCTTACTGCGTTCGACAACCCGCCTGCCAAGCGTGTCGAGTATTGGTAAAACCCCCTTTATAGGGGAGGCCTATGTTCAGTAGTGGATTACCAACGGCTGAGATGATGATGATAATGAGACCGCTTATAAAAATATAAAATAGTATGTATCAATATTTATAATCAAATACTTTATTGTATGTTTTGTAACCAGCCATGCCCAGCTGAAGTACCTCCTGGGTAAATACGGCACGACTGAACAGCAAGAATCCCTATACCCTGTCGATCTGAAGGCCAGAGCTATTGTGGACCAGGTCATGTTCTCCGATACTGGAGTCTTCTTTATTAAAGTCAAGCTTGCCGCTGTAAGTATATATTCCTATTTTAACCGACCGAGAAATGGAAGGGGTTAAAATATTTTTGTTCATGCACTTTCCTTCCCGCCGTTTACAGCACATGACAGCTGTCATGTGTCAACGACATGTTTATCGTGTGAAGTTTTTCCCGCGTCAAGCAGTTCCGAATAAAACCGATTTACTGGTAAACCGCACTAAATAGAAAATTATCAAAATTGTACATAAAACCTAATCCCCATAGCACAGTATTACAATATTTCTTACAGTAGCGCAACGCCTTTGATGTCGCGCGATGCCGCCGCCAGTGTAGGTACTTACGCTGTCAGTTGCAAATATGCTAGGGTTGTCACCAAATGAGAAATAAAATTGTAATTATTACTATTATGATGTAATCATTTATTTATATGTACATTCAAAATAATTGTGTATATTATATCTAAGGTAATTATTTATTCATAAATATAAATTTACATATGTTGCACTGCTAAATATTTACGTGACACTTTATTTTTGGATGTTCTTAATTGTCTATTATAAAATTTAACTACGTAATGTATTCGCATTCGGATGAACAACCTGATAAGAAAAGAATGAGGAAAACATGAACATGGCTGTGATTTAAATTCTACAGTACTTAGTATTTCAAATAATCTATCTAAAATATTGTTTCCAACAAACGAGTTGAAATTTTGTCTAAAACAGGCTTGCAGTTTAGTACAGTATTCAACGAAATCAGCTGGAGGTACCTGTAGTCCACCAGAGGTATCATGCATAGTATTGTATGCACGTTTACGTAAGTAAAAATTACTTGTTGTTGGTTCGTCAGAATAATTTGACGCGTAGTTAATCATTGATAAACATTTGTGTTCATCTACGCAACGCAGTTTGTGCACACCATTATAGAATATGTAAGTATAACAAAATTATTAAACAAAAAACACGCCCGCGTCTGCCCTTCGCGCTCGTTACCGCAAACTAAGCGTGTTTGCGGTACGCGGCCCGCGCCGCCCGACCCCCCGCGAGTTCCCCTCCGTTGCTCTGCGCAAGTACATTCGTCGCGCTACTGTAAGAAATATTGTAATACTGTGCCCATAGTCAATGTTGGTCCTTCGAGCCACCACCCGGGGGGTGGACCCATCAGAACTGATTAACCAAGTGCTGTGGTGGCGTTTGACGTGTCTGTGCATCTAAGTTCATTATCTGTGGCACCGTAGCTCCTAAACAAATGGTCCGATTTAGATGCTATTTTTTTGTTTGATAGCTGAAATGATCAAGATAATTGTCCCTAGGGATGCTTAATGAAAATCGATTCAGCCATTTGACATGCTGATAGGATATGAGCAATTTCCGGTGGTCTGATCCCATCGGATTCTTCCTAGTGAACTTCTAAAACCTGGGAGTTTTAAAAGTTCTACTTTTTTTGAAGTTTTACTCGAGTGCACAGTACGTGCACTGCAAAAAAATTGATAATTTAATTAAAAAGGAAAATATAATGGATACTATGCCCAGCAAAGAGTGCCCAGTATAAATGTCATTCTGTCAAAGTGCCACGAGTATAGGTTGGCATTGGCCGGTTTTATGAAACTAATTCCACCATCTTGAACCTGTGACCATTCGTTTTGCGCAGAGTGCCGCACTGGCATGCCACTACATCTGTTATGTGACCGCTGCTATTTTACAAAACGTTTATCTATATTATGACCAACAAAACAATTCAACGTCATTGAATATTAGAATTCGATACCTAAAACCAACAGAATAAACGCCTAATGCTTTAATGAAGACAATCATAATTTCTAAGTACTTAATTAACTTAATAGTATTTTATTAATATCCTGAAGGTGAATTGATATATTCAGAGTAATGTGTGGCCTTTTGTTGCAGTGGGTTTGTATCTATTTTTTAATCATTGTGATGGTGGCAAGTATAACGGGTATTATCTTCGTTTATTACATGACCTCATTATTCTAAACATAGAAGCCAGGTGATATTCAAATTAACAACTAACAACACTGATGTAAGAGGTAATATCATATTTTAAGATTTTATACAAGTTTCTGCAAGAATTGCACATACTCTGTAAGGATCACAGTCGCCGGCAGGCCTTCGGTCTTCCAGAAAGCCTTTCTTCTCCGTGGCTACGGTTCTCTGAAGTCTTACTGATGCTCCCCGATCCGCGACACCCCATCTACAGGAATCGAAGGATGCTGTTTCAAATTTACCGGTCAATCTTTTTTTGTTTTCTGTACCGTCTCCCAATCCATAATTTTTCATCAAACTTTCGTGTTGTTCGCATAAAATTTTGCATACTCTCTCAATTTCTGTTAGCCCGCCTTCGGAACGCATTTTCTCCACGCTGAAGTTATGATGGCATCCTATGCCCGGTTGATCCTTGCCCATGGGCTTGGGATGGTAGCTGATGATCGTCCCGAAATGTTCGGATAGCCGGCTGAGCAAATATCTCGCCATCCACAAATCGTCCGCCGCTTTGATGCCTTCCGATGTTCCGATTTGGAATTCCCAGGAGCCCTTTATGACTTCAGCATTAGATCCACCGTAGTCCATACCGGCGTAGATGCAAGCCCTGCCATGACTCTCGATCAGCTCTCTGCCAGCGACATGTTCACCCACGCCGCAGTAGGAGTACTTGGGCTTTGTATACGGATAGCCGCGACACTTGGGCCATCCCAACGGCCACAGGTCTGTGTCGAACACTGTGTACTCCTGCTCGATACCGAACCACGGCTTCTGATCTGATATTTGACTTAATATTTTTGCACATTTTGCTCTATGATTCGTAGGGGTCGGTGAACCATCTCCGTAATAAGTCTCGCAGAGTACGAGCACATGCGGACATTTGCGAAACGGATCGTTGTAAATAGCTGACGGAATTAGTAAAGTGTCCGAGTCGCTCGTCTTGGCTTGTCCCGTCGAGCTCCCGTCGAAAGCCCACTTTGGAACTTGATCTATAGCAGATGGAGCTTTTTCCAGTACCCTATCTTTAGATCGCATTGTGATACCGCTGCCGTCTATCCACACATAAGTTGCGAACACCTTGTTCTTCGGCAGTGGTAAATTTATGTAGTGATGGTAGTATGATTCTATTGGACATCTCACTTTAGATAATCCCGATGTGAAACTCTCTTGATAAATATTGCGTAGTTTCTGGTTAAATGGCTTCAACAAAGCTTTTTTTAACAATTTATTGCAAATAAATAATTTAGTAATAAACATTACTTCGTAAATAATTTGAAACTCAGCACTCGGCTTCCCAACACTACGCGAAAATAATATAAACAATGAAAATAATTTTGATAACCCGTTGGTCGAGATTTCAATTTATTGTACATAGAACCAGGCAGCTTCAAGCAAAACCATTTTTCACATAACAGTACCGACCGGTACTGTCAAAGTCACGTTAAAGATATCTAAATATCATTACCGTGCATTACCGTGGCACAGAACAAATAATATTACTAATAAAAATATAATAATAATGCTATGTATAGAATGGACACTGTCATCCGCCCACCAATCGGGCCTTCCTCACCCCGCCTCGTGAGCTCTTCACGAGCCCCGCTTCTATGCACGCACACCCCCTTGCACGAGTACAAAACGGGGATGGGATTGATTCGAGTGTCCGGGGTATGACCGTGGTATAGTGATCGGCCGAATAAAAAACTATAGTCAGGGAAAGGAAAATAGAACGGGAAAAAGACTTGGATGAACTGCGTGATAAAGATGTGTGCAGAGATGACGGTTGATAGACTAGATGGACTAGAATGGAAGAAAACGTGCTATGCCGACCATAACATAACTAAGTGTGATGAGGGCGCCGTGTGTTTCCCGGCTATATAATAGGGTCAACCCTTTCTCATCCCGTGGGAGCCGTGAGACCCGGTAGAGGGCCATATTCGAAGAGTGGGCAGCAGCGCTCTCCGTTTTCAAGTATTTCAACTACCTACTGCGTTCACCAACCCGCCTGCCAAGCGTGCTGATTACGGCATACCATATGAATAGTTGATGGCGTTCTATGGGGGAGGTCTATGTTCAGCAGTCGAAGTCTTCCGGCTGATGATGATGATAAGGACAGGAACCAGTTTATATAACACCAAGATTGTATATGTATAAACAAATTATGTATGTCAGCCTAAAACATCCATCCATCAATCCTCACAAACTTCCGCATTTATATTATTAGAAGGACATAAAATGGAGCAAAGGACAGTCCCAGGGGTTAGAACTATGCAATGTTTGGGCGTATAGTATAGGAAAAGATCGGAGCAAATAACATACTAATCTCGTTTCATGTAAGGTCTGCAGCAGAAACGGGATTGACCAGTCAAACCACCATTCTTATCAAATCAAATGGAAAAAATAAAAAAATTGGAGAATTGGTTTATTCTACTTTGTTCACCTGGTTGAACAAAGTAGAATAAAGCAATGGAAAAAAAGTCTCCTCAATGCACCTGGATGATATGACCTAGGTGAATATTGTAAATTATTGTTGGCTGAAAAAGTTCACTAGATGTATTGTTTCAGCTTCCCACCATATTTGAAGGGGTAAAAGGGCTGACACCGAGGCTCATCTCAGAAATAGAATCAACGTACACCGTGGTTGAGACCTACCTGGGTAACAATAAGTATATAGCGGCGGATCATCTTACGTTGGCTGACCTCTCGGTTGGCTGCACTGCTGTCTCCCTGGATTCTATTCATCCTGTGGATGGGGGGAAGTAAGTATTTAGTTTTTCACTTCTCTTGCTCAAAAAGTGTGCTTAAGCCCATTATAACTATGTTTCTATTTACTCCTTCGCCTCCTTTTATACAATGGGTCTCTTTAGTCCCTTGTGTTACAATCTACTATTTTAAAGCATAATACACGAGTACCTATTATAATAATGAACTTTTAGGGCAAATTTCAAAACTATTGCAGATAATGTTACTAGCAATCAGTTAGCGTCGTGTTGGGTCATTGAAGTAATCATTTAGGACACTAAGTAGACTGCCTCGGTGTTAGCAAGCGCTATACTGCGGATCAAGAGGTCCCGGGTTCGGCCTCCAGATCAGGAAAAGTGTTATTGGATTATCAATTATTTTCTTAATTATATCCTGGACTCTGGAATTGTGCCAGATAAATTACAATAGGCGTTAAACATGGAACAAAAAAAAATACTGCTATTAATATAGCATCACGCCTTTTTCTAATCATATTGATTATTTCTTCAAATAAATATTAAAAAAATTCAATATAATTGGCTTGACCGTGGTTTTGTACCTTGGAGTTTATATAACAATTTTATTATACGCGGTTTATATAACAACTGTCTGTGCTATTATAGGTATATTATGTACTAATAATTTTGTCACCACTTTGGAGAATATGATAAATGTTATTAATGTTATAGGTAAATAAAAACAACCCTTTTTGATTTGCCACGGTAGGGGACAATAAACAAAGTATCAAAACGTGTACTATTTTTCAGAGTGTAAAAATAATAAGAATATAAATTTTATGATAAAGTGATCAACATAAAAACTGACGTAAATCTAGGTAATGTAGGGAGATACTAGGAGTATGAAATATTTTTATTTATTTCCAGATATCCAAAGACGAAGGCCTGGCTCGGACGCTTAGACGAAATTGCGGCGTTCAAGAAATACGCTGTAGGACCGAAAGGCCTGGGTGACGTACTACGCAGATATTGGGCTAAACAATAATTAATAGCCCAGGTGGGATTTAGATTGAGCTAGCATACCTAGTACCAACACCAACCTACCTGTATAAGTGGAAAATTTGCTTAATACTCGTACCGCGTAGGTAATTTGCATAAGTTATATTCGTGGCTTTGAATAAAGTCAGTTTTTATTAATTATTTTTTGTTTTTTATTAAATAAGAAACTATGTTATTTATTTTACAATTTCTTACAAAAAGCTGTCCCCCCCTTGAGTCGTTTTCCTCATGTCTGAGGGTCGTGACCACCTCCATCCATGAGTCTCGTCCTCACGATGGTACGCCAACTCGTCCTATCTCCGGCCACTCGGAGAGCATCGTAGACGGTAGAGTCCAGTGTGGTGCGAATCTGATCGGACCAACTCATTGGGCTGCGTCCTCGGAGCCTTTTTCCTTCCACTTTGCCAGTGGCCACAAGCTTTTCGAGATTGTCTCCGTTCTTCCTGGCAATGTGACCGTAATATTCGAGGATTTGCTTAAGGCAGACGGTAGAATGCCTTGTTTAATTTTATGCTTTACTAGTATGGATGCGTTGGTCCGAAATGCTGTCCATGGTATCCGGAGCATCTTCCTCCAGCACCACATCTTAAACGCATCAATCAGTTTGCGGTCTACAGATCTTAGGGTCCAAGTCTCAGTCCCATAAAAGAAAATGGAGACAATGAGCGTGCGTATGAGTTTAGTTTTCGTTTTTAGCGAGATGTTCCTCTATCTTTCCAAGTTTTATGGAGCTGTGACATGGCACTCTTGGCCATTCCAATTCTCCTTCGCACCTCTGGTTCACAAGAGCCGTTATTTGTGATGGTGGATCAGAGTGGACAAAAAGTTCTATCTATACCCATCAAAATTGAACAACTTTCTAAAGAAAGAATTGCGAAATTCTACGAATATTATATTCTACGAATGTTATATTCTACGAATGTTATATTCTACGAATGTTATATTCTACGAATGACTACTACAATTACTATTCTATTCTAAAAAGTATCATCAGTTTACCTGGGTGATAAGTGATAGGTATCACCTGGGTGAATTATTCCACTTACTTGAATGATTCCTCAAGTATTTGAAATACTAATTACAAAATACCTCGGCGTCAGGTATTTGGAACACGAATTACAAATTACATTTAAAGGAAGTAATTGAAATACAAATACCAAATACGTATTTGTACCTAGTTCAGGCTATCTTCATATTAGATCTAAGTATTTACAATATAAGATTTAATTATAAAAAATGTATGGCACTTATGAAGAAACAAACGATATTTATTTATTTATTATTTCATATAGGTAGCTTTGACCTTGGAATAAATAACTCAGAATAATATTTTCTCGATCTTCCTACGGGAACGACGGACTGACGGTATATATCTACGCGGGTGAAACCGCGAGGCACAGCTTTTTTACTTATAATAAAGCTGTGCCTCGCGGTTTCACTAAATAAATAAATATCATTTATTTCTTCTATAAGTGCCATACATTTTTGATAATTAAATCATAAATTGTAAATACTTAGATCTAATATGAAGATAGCCTGAACTAGGTACAAATATGTATTTGGTATTTGTATTTCAATTACTTCCTTAAAATGTAATTTGTAATTCGTGCTTCAAATACCTGACGCCGAGGTATTTTGTAATTAGTATTTCAAAATACATTTGAGTAATAAGTTACTCAAATGTATTTTTTATTTATATCATAATAATAAAATTGTAAAATAATTATCAAATCAATACAAAATTTAAAAAATATGAAAAAAGGCGTGATTGCATGATATGGTTATAATACGTATTATGTTTACAAAATATAGGTTCCTTGTTATTATGAGGCACAATATTTTTCCATACATACACTTTTCGAGGCACAATAGGTATTTAGTTGGTAAACTAAATAACGAAAACACAGCTTGTACAAAAATATACCCGTAGGATCATTTTAATAATAAGAGCTTCGGTATATTATATGATAATAATACATGCGACTCGCTCTGGCTTCGCACGGGCGGGATATCAAAAGATATGTTATATTATGTGGAGGTAAATAGATCATGAATATCCTTAAGATTTTATACAAGTTTCTGCAAGAAGTGCACATACTCTGTAAGGATCACAGTCGCCGGCGGGCCTTCGATCTTCCAGAAAGCCTTTTTTCTCCACGGCAACGGATTTCTGAAGCCTTACTGATGCTCCACGATCCGCGACACCCCATCTACAGATATCATACGATGCTGTTTCAAATTTACCGGTCAGTCTTTTTTTGTTTTCAGTACCGTCTCCCAAACCATAATTTTTTATGAAATTTTCGTGTCGCTCGCATAAGATTTTGCATACTCTCTCAATTTCTGATATCCCGCCTTCGTTACGCATTTTCTCCACGCTGAAGTTATGATGGCATCCTATGCCCGGTTGATCCTTGCCCATGGGTTTGGGATGATAGCTGATGATCATACCGAAATTTTCAGATAGCCGGCCGAGCAAATATCTCCCCATCCACAAATCGTCCGCCGCTTTGATGCCTTTCGATGTACCGATTTGGAATTCCCAGGAGCCCTTCATGACTTCAGCATTAGATCCACCGTAGTCCATACCGGCGTAGACGCTAGCCCTGGCATGACACTCGATCAGATCTCTGCCGGCGACATGTTCTCCTACGCCGCAGTAGGAGTATTCAGCCTTTGTATACGGATAGCCACGACTCTTCGGCCATCCCAGCGGCCATAGGTCTCTGTCGAACACTGTGTACTCCTGCTCGATACCGAACCACGGTTTCTGATCTGATATTTGATTCAATACTTTAGCACATTTTGCTCGATGATTCGAAGCGGTGGGTGAACCGTCTCCGTAATAAGTCTCGCAGAGAACAAGCACATGCGGACATTGGCGAAATGGATCGTTATAGATAGCTGCGGGGATTAATAAAGTGTCCGAGTTGCTCGTCTTGGCTTGTCCCGTCGAGCTCCCGTCGAAAGACCACTTTGGAAGTTGATCTACGGTAGATGGAGCTTTTTCCAGTACTCTATCTTTAGATCGCATGGTGATACCGCTGCCGTCTATCCACACATAAGTAGCAAACACCTTGTTCATCGGCAGTGGTAAATTTATAAAATGATGATAGTATGATTCTATGGGACATTTGAAATCAGATAATCCTGAGGTGAAACTGTTTTGATAGACATTGCGTACGTTATGGTTGAAGAGCTTTACAAAAGATTCCTTTAACAATTTTTTGCAAGTAAATGATTTAGTAAAAACCATTAGGTACTATGTAATAATTATAAAATGTATGTAAAATTTCGGCTTCGCCAAAATCAATAAAATTAAAAAAAATAAAATTAAAACCATTAGTCAAAGATAATACTTACATGACTTATGTCATAGAACAGATAATTAATTACTCTTATGTTTTCTCTTTAGTTTTACCATAAAACCAAAGAGTAGCAGATATTACTTTATTACTTCTCTGATACCTACACCTACAATATAAAATTTATTTTTGACTGCCTCTGTGGCGTAGAGGGCGCATGCTCGACTGCCAATCAAGAGGTCCCGGGTTCGATCCCCAGGTCAGGCAGTGTTAAATATTGGATTTTTCCATTAGGAATTATCTCAATAACTGCCTGGAGTCTGGAACTGTGCCCGGTAGATGGCAATAGGCTCGCCCCCTATTATATGGGACCAATAACATACTGGCGAAATGTGGGTGTATCTATACTGTGGGACTGAGTCCTGGGTACACCTCTGCCTACCCCTTCGGGAAAAAGGCGTGAAGATTGCGAATTACGACGTCCAGCTACAGTAAAAAATATTAATTCATTGATTACAAACTTGACTACATTATTTACTATACTATACACACCACTACATAATATTTAGTACACCGGCATAATAAAAAATATATCTTAATGTTGCAGCGCCATCTGTGGTATAACTAGAATACTACTTTGAACAGGAGATACCTCACAATGTCTACGTGATTCACCTTTTCTTTGATGATTTCAGGTTTGTGATCTGCCTGCTGTATGATGCTATCAATAGATATCGCTAGCAGCTATGAATTCATTACCGTAAAACGGAGAGAATCTGGTGTTCTGTACTTTACTTACCTAGTTAAAGAATTCTATGATTAATAGGACTAACATTTGGTAGTAACTATAATATATACGTAGGTATATTCAATAATTATTGGCGTAGGGCGTAGATTATTATTTTGTTGTGGTAGGCCTCTTTAGCAGGGGGCCGCCTGGGGAAGTACCACACCTTTGCCAGTTATTCATCCGCCAAGCAGTAATGTGCAAACATTACTGTGTTCCGGTCTGAAGGGCAATGTTACCAGCGAAATTACTGGGCATGACGAGATTCAACAACTCATATCTCAGGGTGACAGGCGCAGTGCAGTGCCGCGCAGAATTTAGAACTTTAAAACACTGGGTGGCACTGTGTCTGATATGGGCAATCATGATGCTAAGGTACCATCAGGCACTTGATTTGCTCGTCTTGTCACTCTCACTTACTATCATAAAAAAAAAAGATCCTATGCCATGGTTATTATCTTTACATAATATTTAAAATGAAGTTGCTTCCGTTGTCTGTTCGCTTAGATCTTTTAACACTACTTAATAGATTTTAATGTGGATAGCACTGATTCAAGTTTATAATAAGTATGTAGTTACAATGGTACCTGGAGCAAAGCGAGTGCGGGTCGCTAATCTAGAATAAATGAATAAATTAAGAGATTCCTACTAAATATACTGCAACTTACCTAACTCATATTAATAGTACCTGGATGACCGAGCTTTGCTCGGTATTTTTTTAATAAAATGACATTTTCTAAAAATGATTCCTAGCTAGATCGATTTATCGCCCCCGAAATGTTAAGTTATTATAAAGTACCTCATATGTGTAAAAGAGAGTAGAGAGTAGGACCTACTTTGTTAAGGTCACTCTATGGTCTCTTAGCAAGTTTGATGTGTCCGTATGAAGGTGTCATCAATAAATGATCCAATGGCTTCCTACATGTGAAAATATTTATTTTATAATAATTTGCTACCTTGGCATATCTAAGAGGTTATGGGCTAATAAAAAAGTAAAAAGGTAAGCCAGATGGCATGAAATATATATGAAAAAGAAGAAAATATAAAAATATATAAATATGGAAAGAAAATATGAAGCATTGCCATATCTGAAGGATGGAACAAATTTCCAAAATTGGATTTTCAGATTAAAATTGTTACTGGAAGAAAAGGGTATTTATGGAGTTTTAAATGAAAATGAACCTGGAAAAGAAAATGATGCAAAAGCACGATCTACAATAGTGCAATGTCTATCAGATAAATATTTATCCTATGTGAAGAAATGTACAACATCAAAAGAGATGATAAAGGCGCTAGAGGACATATTCCAGAGAAAATCGGTATTTAACAAACTACAACTAAAAAGGAAGCTACTTAACATGAAATGTGCTACAAAATTACAAGATCATTATCTGAAATTTGACAATTTAATAAATGAGATAGAAATAATAGACGAAGAAATGAAAGAAACAGACAAGGTATGTCATTTACTTTTGACACTACCCGATGAATATGAAAATGTCATCACGTCGTTAGAAACAATGGCGAGTGAGAAAGACTTGACATTAGATTTTGTGAAAGCTAGGCTTTTAGATGCTGAATTGAAATTATTAAATACAAATCAAAACGAGAATGATAAGAAAGAAGAGACAAGTTTTAGTACAGGAAACATAACATGTTTCAAGTGTCACAGAAAGGGACATAAATCGTTTGAGTGTCACACAAACAGCAGAGGTCGATCAAATTTCAGAAGATCAAATCATAGAGGAAGAGGCCAAAATAGAGGGCATTCGGTGAACATGACACATGATAATGAGAATAGAACTTCATCTGGAATCGATGACAGAAATTTAATTGGATTTACAGCCTATACGATTGAGACTAATTTGGCGGATGAGAAAAATGAAATAAACTTTATAATTGATTCTGGAGCAACTGAACATTTAATTCAAGAGAAATATGAAAATATGCTCACTAATGTCACAATGTTATCTGAGCCAATTCGAATTAAGAGGAATAAATATGGAATATACACAACCGCACAGTCCACAAATGAATGGAGTATCTGAAAGGATGAATCGCACAATTTATAACAAGGCAAGAGCATTAATGATTGAATCAAATCTTCCAAAGTGTCTATGGGGAGAAGCAGTGTATTGCGCGATGTACATGCTAAATAGGTGTCCATCAGCAGCTATAAATTTCAAGACACCGGCTCAGATGTATTATGGTGAAAACAATATATCCAAAATGAGAGTATTTGGTTGTAAGGCATGGGTAGTGACAATGCCTAAAAGAGCTAAATTTGAAAAACGTGCTCAAGAAATGAGATTTGTGGGATACACAGGAAATGGATACAGATTATGGAATCCAGAAACAAACCAAATAGTTACATCAAGAGATGTACATTTCGACGAAAAACACATAATATATAAAAAAGACGAGAACAATGAAAGGCCAGACGTAATATATAAAGAAGTATATGAAAACAAAGAAAAGAAAGAATCTGTAGATAGCGATGATGATGATGACTTCAGTGATGCCCCGGAGGAAGCTATTGAAGAAATTAAATGCACAAGAAGTGGAAGAAGAGTGAATATACCAAAAGAGTTAAAGGAATATGATACTACATATTATGCATATAGTGCAAGTGCAGATGAAGTGCCGAAAAATTATAAAGAAGCTATAGAAAATGGCTGGAGTGAAGCAATAGATAAAGAATTACAAGCTCTCGAGAAAATGAAAACATGGAATGTTACAGAATTGCCAAAAGGTAAACATGCTATTGATGCTAAATGGGTATTTGTTAAAAAAGATAATGATGTAAAAAAGGCAAGATTAGTGGCCAGAGGTTTTCTGCAAAAAGATGAAGATTTTAAAGTAAACTATTCACCTGTTGCAAGAATGAGTACTGTTCGTACATTCTTAGCACATGCTGTGAACAATGATTATGAAATTCATCAAATGGACGTTCCAACAGCGTTTTTTAAATGGGATATTAGAGACAGAAGTATACCTAAAAGTTCCTAAAGGAGTGGAAAATGTAAGAAAAGACAAAGTTTTAAAACTGAATCGGAGTTTATATGGATTAAAAGAAAGCCCAAAGTGTTGGAATGATAGACTAAATAGATTTGTAATGAAAATTGGATTGAAGAGATCGAATTACGATTTTTGTCTATATTATAGAAAAGATAAAGAAAAAGGAAATGATGTTTGGATGATTGTATTCGTCGATGATATTTTGATTACTGGATCTGAAAACCAAATAAATATTATCAAAAATGAATTAAAGAAAGAATTTAAAGCAAAAGATTTTGGTGAAGTAAGAAAATTTCTAGGAATGGAAATAAAAAGAGAAGGCAAAGTTCTAAAGATAACACAAGAAAGTCAGATAGAGAAAATGTTGGAGAAGTTTAACATGACAGAGGCAAATGGAACAAAGATTCCAATGACGAAGGGTTTCCAAGTAGATAATGATACTACAGTGGACGTACCATACAGAGAATTGGTTGGGGGACTAATGTTCCTAGCAACAGTGACTAGACCAGATATTGCTTTTAGCACAACATTCTTAAGTCAGTACTTAGATAAGCCTACGAAGAGTCTGTGGACTCAAGCAAAAAGAGTTTTACGTTATTTGAAGGAAACCAAAGCATATGGTTTGACCTATGAGAAAAATGACATAGAAAATGTTATCGAAACCTATTCAGATGCAGATTGGGGAGGAAATCACACTGATAGAAAGAGTATAAGTGGCTCGGTCACATTTGTAAATGGTCACTTAGTGACATGGTTCGCCAGAAAACAAAGCTGTGTAGCGATGTCAACAGCGGAGGCAGAATATGTTGCTGCAGCTTTGAGTGCGTGTGATCTTGTGAATATCAAAGGATTATGCAGCGATTTTGGTAGCATTGGCGCTAAATGTATTCTGAACATAGATAACAGAGCTGCCATAGATATGACAAAGAGTTATGAGAACAGCAAAAGAGCTAAACATATCGATATAAAATATCATTTTATAAAGGATTTGATATGCAAGAAGGAGATTGAAGTTCAGTATGTAAATACTTCCGAAAATTTAGCTGATATATTAACAAAGGTGTTATGTGTTGAGAGATTTCAACAATTGTGTACTTCGTTAAATATGTTGTGATTTATATTGATTTATTTTGTTGTGTATTGATGTGATTTGTTTAATTTGTGATTTTTAATTTAGAATGAGGGTGTTAAGTTAAATTTGTTTTTTGTTAATGTAATGTAATACGGAATAGTTGAAGTGTATTTCTATTTATGATTGTGAGCGATTAAAAGTGTTTGATTAAAATAAAAACACTATTAATCGAGGTGGGGTGTTAAGTTATTATAAAGTACCTCATATGTGTAAAAGAGAGTAGAGAGTAGGACCTACTTTGTTAAGGTCACTCTATGGTCTCTTAGCAAGTTTGATGTGTCCGTATGAAGGTGTCATCAATAAATGATCCAATGGCTTCCTACATGTGAAAATATTTATTTTATAATAATTTGCTACCTTGGCATATCTAAGACGAAACCCCCTTATACTAAATTTTATGAAAATCGTTGGAGCCGATTCCGAGATTCCAATTATATATATATATATATATATACAAGAATTGCTCATTTAAAGATTTAAGATAAGATAAGATAATTTATATACACATTCATTAGAACATCGACCTGTCACTTTTTATTATTTAGTAGCGGCATCTATGACAAGGGCATAGAAGCTTAAGGTAAAATAATGCCATGGTAAGTATCACTAGAGCGCCATCTGTCTTTTCACTTAGAAATGTTTAAGTTATTTTACAGTTTGACCTTGCTGAGCAAATGTCGAACTTATTTCATTGCAACAACGACATTCGCCCGACTGGTTATTTGAATGGCACGATACAGCGCCGAGTCGCGACCAACGGGCCAACCATCAACCTACCAAAGCGAACGGCAGAAATTCGTGTTCAGAAACGTGTACGGCGAAGTGCGGTCGACTCGTCGATGCGCAGCTGTCTTGTCGCGCTTGACATTTAATAAGTTTTCTCGAAACGAGTGTCATCAAACAAAATATTGCTTTTCATTCCGTACAATGAAGAAGTAATAACTGTTTGTTTTACTATATTGTGAAGCTAGTGAAGCGTTTTGTGTGATTGCTGTCTCTTCTCGCAACAATATGGGAGAACACTCGGTCGCCTTTTGAAAAAAAAAAGCGGAGGCATTAAAATGTTTCATGTGGTCTAATCGATGCATTTTCGTACGTATAAGTGAAATTTGATCATAAGAACAACTGTGAATCGTTTAGTGCTTGACTGTTGAAGTAACAACCGTCGTACCTATCGACTCGGTCGTTAGTCGTTTCACTCGTTCAAAATGAGTGTGATGAGTGGTTTGAACAAGGCGGACATAAAGACGGCGAGCGACGGCCTGTTGGAGCTGCCGGAGGAGCGGCTCAGGACTATCATGCGGTCGGAGCCCATCACATCAGTCTACCACGTCGAGCAGACACCGTTTGCAAGGTCACTATCATCACATGTTCACTGTCAAAAGTCGATTGACCCTGATAACATTGTCAAAAGTTGATTGACCCTATTATTTTTTTAATTTTCCCTTGGGACTGTCATGCCTACTCATTCCAAAAAAATAGAGTAGCAATTAGTAATACCTACCGTCTACGATGCTCTCCGAGTGGCCGGAGATATGACGAGATGGCGTACCATCGTGAGGACGAGACTCATGGATGGAGGTGGTCACGACCCTCAGACATGAGGAACACGACTCAAGGAGGAGGAATTAGTAATAGGTCAACAACAAAAAAAGTATTTAATCTGGTACCTAGCTGGCCAGTTAGCTACCCTAAACAGGTAAAATCATCCAACAAAGTCATGAGTGTTATTAATAGAATTAAAAATAATACTAAATTACCTACCTGCTTCCATTAGTATTGTTCAAGTTTATTATAGCATTGACTCATCATGGTCACACTATGCTGGGTGATTTTATTATAACCTCAAAATAACTTTTTTTTCACACACAATATGGACATAAATGGACACAACCAAATACATTCTTTTATCTTAATATGGAAGGTTGCAAAATGGCGAACATAGATGTTGGCTAGCTATCAGTGGGTTTATTAGTGATAAGTTCTATGAGTGTGTGTAGGCTTGTGATAAGGGCTGATATCAGCTATTTTTGCAGCTTATAAGATGGCATGAGTTGTGCCGGTCTATAAACTTTGTTTTTATAGTCTCTAGGGAAAGTACAGTCCCGTAAACAGTTATGTAAATTTTCACATGTAAAAAAATCCTTAAAACACACCATGTTAGGTTTAACTTATAAGCAACATTACATAACATACAATCACCCCATTTCCCCGAAGGGGTAGACAGAGCTGTACCCAGGATTCAGGACCATACCTAGTATGTACACACCACATTTCGCCAGTATGTCATTGGTCCCATGTAATAGGGGGCAAACCTATTGCCATCTACTGGGCACAGTTCCAGACTCCAGGCTGTCACTGAGAAAATTCCTAATGGGAAATTCCAAATAAAACTATCTGGCCTGGGAATAGAACCCAGGACCTCATGATCTGCGGTCAAACTTGACCCATTGCTAATATTTATTACTGATTACTCACATTGACAAGAAATGAGACCTCGTAGCAGTTTGCCCCATCCCGATGGGTTTATAATCAATGTTTTGTATTCTCATTTCCTTTGAGTACCTCTTAAATCCATTGATTTAAAGAAAAGGGGAGATAGGGTACATTCTCCCAGCGCTTACTCAACAACTGTCACATGCTATTTGAAACAACACAGATAGAAAGACGTACCAAAGACCGAAGTGTGACTGAGACAACAATATTATTCGCTCGTACGACCCTACTTTACTGACATATGTGGACCTAATAGGCCCTAATGTGAGCTTGCCATTTTGGAGAAGCCAGTATCCACATCTCCCCTTTTCTTTATATCAATGATCGCAATACATTATTATAATACTAAATAAATGCGAAAGTTTGTGAGGTTCGATGGGTGGATAGAATGATGTTTATTACTCTTTCACGCCAAAACTACTGAACCGATTTGGCTGAAATTTGGTATGTAAATAGTTCAAAACCCTGGAATAACACAAAGCACAGGGTATTTTTTATTCTGATATTCCCACGGGAACAATGTCTACGCCTGTGAAACCGCGGGGAAAAGCTAGTATAAATATAAAACAAATTAAAAGCACAATAATCAAAATTAAACTTTAAAAAATAATATTAAATAATAATAATAATAGTCAGGATTGATGTCATATGCCGACTTTGATTTTTATATAATAGAGATTAGCTAGCATATATATACAGCTTAGCATTTCTCAGGTGAAAAGGTATAAATAATGCCTCGTGACGTAGTTGGTAGCAAGCTACTGCCGATCATGATGTCCCGGGTTTTATCCTCAGGTCAGGCATAACATTTTTCCATTAAGGGGTTGTCCAAAGCAAATTCGCCCTCTCGCTCATACGTACCAACATTTTGCAAGATCTAAAAAATACTACATGTAATTCTACGAATAATAATAAGTCTATTCGTAGATGTAATTACATAAAATAAAGACTAGGTATCAGAAAATAACAATACAAAGATTCAGTAAAAAATCCAATTTAATCCAAACAAGTTACAGTGCCTTTTTATTCTTCTATTATTTTCAATTGTGCAGGTTTTTTTTTATACATGAATTTTCTAGAACCTAGTTGTCTTTATTTTACGTAATTACATTTAGTATCTTTTTATATCTTAAAAAATGTGGGTACGTGTGAGCTAGAGGGCGAATTTATTTTTTTGGGCAGCGCAGCGCCTTAAAGGATTTTTTTTCAATGACAGCCTAAGTATGGAACTGTGTGTGCCCGGTAGATGGCAATAGGATCACCCTCTATTACATGGAACCTAAACTTAACTGGCAGTGTGGGTGTAGGTACCTACTATACTACTATGGGACTGGATCATGGGTACACCTCTGACTACCCCATTAGGAAAAAGCCTTAATGTGAAAAGGTACCTTAGGTGCTAGACTGCAGTTCCCACATAACATAACATACATTCACGCCTTTTTCCCGAAGGGGTAGGCAGAGGTGTACCCAGGACTCAGTCCCATAGAAGATACACCCACATTTCGCCAGTATGTTATTGGTCCCATGTAATAGGGGGCGAGCCTATTGCCATCTACCGGGCACAGTTCCAGACTCCAGGCAGTTATTGAGATAATTCCTAATGCAAAATCCAATATTTAACAATGCCTGACCTGGGGATCGAACCCGGGACCTCTTGATTGGCAGTCGAGCATGCGCCCTCTACGCCACCGAGGCAGTCCCAAAACTGCAGTTCCCATTGTGAATATTTAGCTTCGGGCCTGCTCCAAAGAATTGCATATTTTTGTTGCTATTCCTCAACGCCCCTGGCCCCTCGAGGCCGGCGAACCGGTTCCGAACGAGTCGCGTTTTTAAAACGACAGTTTCTCCTTGCTGTTTTAGCTTTGACAATTTTTAAGACTAATATTATATCCGTAAAATCAAGCTATAAGTTTTTTTTACCAATTCATAAAATGTTACTACAAATAGACGATCGAACGTAGGTCGGTCGGTATAACATCACTCGTTTTTCCTAAAGTTTTAGCCAGAGGTGTACTCACGCAGTCCCATAGTTGGTTGGTACACCCACACATGGCCAGTTAGTTTTCTTTAGCTGCCATGTGATAGGGGGCGATGGTTATTGTTATTATTATAAGGGCTATGACTTATTATTATTATATGCAACTGCGCTCCACGAAATCGTGGAAAGGCCTCCACGAGGCCGGACACAGTTCCAGACTCGACTGTCATTGAGAAAATTCCTAATGGAAAAATCCAATGACACTTTTTAACTAACCTGGGAATCGAATCTAGGGCGCAAAATACGTGCTTAAAAGCAACAAACATACTTACAAATACAAAATTACTTGCACCAACTGTGTTGACCAATTAATATAAAGTAGGTAAGTTATACTTATAATTATTATACCGATCTAAAGTCACCAAGGTGACTTTTATAATCAACAATCAGCACCAATATTTATTGTCCATTTTGTTTCCAACGGTAATCAAACCCCTAGAACAAGAATATTTAGTTTTTAATTCCGATTTTTAGTGTCAAAAACATTTTTTATTAGTGACACCATTCATATATCATATATATATGAATGGTGTCAATAACAAAAAAATAATACCTAATAGCATTTCCTCTTTGCATGCAATTTTGCGGGCGGGAGGGCGGTGCACTGTGCATGTTGTTTTTGACACTAAAAATCGAAACTAAAAACTAAATTATATTCTTGTTCTAGGAGTTTGCAATGGAGTTCCGAAAAGTAACGCCATATTCAATCAATTAACGGTAATCAAACTCAAAACTGAAGAAAATGTGTATATATAAGACTTAAAAAGAAATTTTTAAACGTAAATCAATAATATCAAACTAGTTAAGAATCTACCGTGCGTTCGGAAATATATCTTCTACAAGAAGATCACTCAAGAAACTTGTATGGTTTAATTTTTTCCAACTGCGAGTTTTGCAATATTTGGTTTCATTACATTTGTTTGCTTGTAAAGTGCCGGTTGGTGGGGCTATGCAGAAGTTCCAGGCATCTTTGTCCTATATGTATTGGTTAATACTATAATAAGACTAATGTCAGATGACTTGCTATAAAACGCTATTTTAGACGTAATAGTGGCCCGTAAGTAGTTAATTAAGCTTAATTATCTCACTCGAATCGCTTTGTAAGGTATCGTTGCGTTATCAACACGTCTTTACGGCTTTAAACATTAAGACTTAGGCTTATGAGTAATTAAAATGTGCCCTAATTAACTTGCTAATTTTCATGAAGGGTTTATAAAATCATTATTTGTAATACATAATGTTAACATATAACAGTTTCAGTTTAAATCATGATCATCATCTCAGCCATAGGACGTCCACTGCTGAACATAGGCCTCACCCATAGATTTCCATCCAGTTAGTTTAAATACCGTTAATTAAATCGATCTTTGAATAAATTTGCCTAGAAATGTATTAGTTTTTATCATACAAAACAGTTTATTAGCATTATGTTGCCATTAACACACACGGTATACTTCCGACAAAAGCATGAAGAATAAGATTTGTTATATTAATCTTAATTTGCATTTAGAAGTAGTAAAAGCTTTTGATCAAGTTTAGTTTTTGTGAACGGTTCAAATATCAACAGACAGTAAAGGCGTTAATGTTGCATATTATTGAGGTCATGGCTAATTGATTATGTTACAAAAACACTTTGAATTATGGAAATTATAACCAGTTGAAGTAGTTCAGTCACAGTAAAAAGGCATGGCGTACCTCAAGGTTCCTTTATTGGGCCATTACTCTTTTCTGTTTACATTCATGTTGGTAATTTACTACTGTACCAAACTGGTTATTAGTTTTTATTTTTAGGCTTTCATTGCTGCATCCATGAATTAAGATTTAATTTCAAGATTACACAATATTATAGTTTGAAAGAGGTTTCATTCAAACCAGTTAAAAGCCTTAGTCCATTCTGAACCGGACGTGCGGGTTCTCTCATATTTTATGCGAATGACGGCTCGTCAAATAAAAGTAACGTTAGGTAATTTCGGCGATTACACCGGAGAAGTGATTTATTTCGTGGTGCATAAAAGTTGAACATCGGAAATAGCCTCAGGTATTTCGTTTATGGCTAGTTTAAGTGAAATTGTGTTTAAACGAGGTACAGAGCCCCGCGATTGGCCTTTGAGTAAATGAAAGGAATCTTTTCGCAAGCGAGCGCCGGCGGTTGTAATTTCTCCGTCGTCGCGTCGCCCGGGGCAGGCGACACTCGCGGACCCGTTTCCCGGGATCTGCCACCACTGGAGAGATAGCAGTTTTTGCTCGTCCGGCGTCGGCCGACGCGCCGCTGCCGAGATGTAATCGTGGACTTTCTACAGCTGAGCGGCTGAGTGCTGAGCGGTCGACGATGCGTTTTCACTTTCGTGCGACGCGACGGCGGAATGCGGCCGGACCTCCGACCTGCACCACACGCCGCCCGTGTCACAGAACTGTCCCCCACGTGCCCTTATATCAATCATGCACGGCGACAATCTTGGACGTTTTAGCATAATAGAGGCAGTCCGCTAACGGTAGAACGGATTAAACGAATGGCTTTCTTGTGGCTTTAACGGTTCTCTTGTGTGTACGATGATCGGGAACGAGCCCAACGGTTCTACATTGATGAATTCCATCACTTGAGTGTTAATTCTGAACGTGTGGCGGAGTAGGTGAGTGGGCCGACCGCCGACAGCGACTCCGGCCGTGGACTATCCGTGGTAATATCTTATTCGTGTCATTAGTGCGAAATGCCAGCGGCTTGGCACCCGCGGCGCCGGCGTTCCTCCCGGCCGATGCACCGTGTCGCCTCCGCCTGGACCGCAGACCGCACCAGCTAAATTCGGGCCCGTTGCATCACGCATCACTTTCGGTTTCGTTTGTCACGCGGCTATTTTAGATTGAGTGTCGATTATTAGAACGCCGTTTTTAGCCACGACTGCCGGCCGACCGGTCTCACGGCGCGATGAGTAACTCGCAAGACGCTCAGGAAACTCGATTAATTACTTTACTACAGACGTAACCTCGCATTTCCTATTCAAATGGGTTGTCGATAGCTTAAATGGGATACAATAAGGCTAGAGCGGTGTTCAAAGTCGGCGGTAGGTATGCGAGCGGCGGTGGCGACGTGCTGCAGTTATCTCGAGTTTGCGGAACGAAACCCGATCCGTAGGCAGTGGCACGCGAGCGAGGTCGCGCCTCCGTCACCAAGGCATCGTCGCATGTCGCCACCATGCTTGTTACTTATCTACGGGAGGGTCTATGTGACCATTATTCCCATGCATAATGCTTAGGAATCGTGCACACTAGTCTAGTCTTTGGCCACAAGGCTCACAAGGTCATTGTGTTCGGAGAAATAAGGTGAATTACACTACCACCTACCACTGGTCCTGTCCTTCAAGGCCAAGGCCGCTGGTGGCTGGCTATCACCTGTCAACTCAACCAGCGAGCTGCCGAAGCCGCCCAGGCGAGGAGTTATGCAAGTTCTGCGACACCACGCGCACGTGGGCGACTCGCTCGAGAACAATCGAGCTTCTCATTGAACGAAACAAGCGCAGGAATGCGGGCTTTTGATATGGTTACAAAACCGATGTAACGGCGCGGCCAATGTCAACACGTCTCCTGTGTTGACTTTAGATCGGTGTATGGTAATGTGAAAAGTGCGATGGTTAGTGCGCGCATCGAGTAGGTATTCGTTGTGCATTCGTGGGCGAATAAGTTTTCCGACGGTCAGGTTAGGCTTACAGCTCGTATTATTTGCGCGGCAGCGAAAGTCTAGTCGACCTTCGCAGGCTCGATATGGGCGGCCACACGTACCTAACATCTAGTGACACCTAATAACGATTCGACAGCTGACTGAATTCAACGCGCTTGACAAATTCAGTGAATTGGATGACTAATGACTAATATTATTATGCTCATGAGCGTTGCTATTTGTGATGCGCTTCTTGCAGATCTATAGTTACAGAGCTGTCACTGCCAGCCGCAGTACCAATTAGGTTGTAGCACCGTAACATAGAGCCTTCAATCTTTTAAATATAAATGGGTACAAGTACTCTTGGAAGTTGCAGTTTTCACATGCCCGAGATTCTAATCGAAGCAACGACAGCGCTGTCCTGTGTGTGATCGACGAAAGGTATTTTAGTTGTAACTAACCGACATGCCCGTAAGATTCATCTTATCAATCGAACCTCCAGCTAATTTTAGAATATGATATGATATGGAATGTCGTCGTGTACACTGTACACGTAAGTTTTTGTATCTCGTCGATCAAGATCACAGAGCTGTTTGGAATGCGATTGATTATAGTTGCCTATGAAAAATATCTAACTAGTGAGTAAAAACATGACTGTTGCCACTGCCTAGAATATAGAATATATAGATAACCCTGAGCCTGATTACTAGTTAGTAGAAATTGTATTAAAGATTCAGTACGCAAACAGAGAATGAATCAAATAAAATAAGATACTTGACTGGAACCGTTTGGGGATTTTCCCATTAGCATGAAATTGTGACACAATATTTGCTTATTGCATATTCATAATATTTCGCCAACCGGAATGAATCATATTGTAACATGCATACATTTTATCTGGTTAATATTTTTCATATAGGCTGACCTTGTTCGGATTATCCTTACAAATCTACCTCTATAAGGTAATTGAGTTCCTATCGCGAACGTTGATATTATATTATTATCATTGTTTATCAGTGATTTTGCGCGTCATCTTTGCGTTGTGTTTGCGCATGTATGCCTTATCTGTTATGAAGAACGTGCTGGCGAGTTCTAGCACGTTATCTCGAGCACTTCGACCAGTGCTAGTTTCTCATTGGGCTGCGTACTCGCAGACCAATATTGACTATCTTCGTCTCTCAGCAACATTGTTTGCGCCGTTGATGGATGTGGCTCGATGTGCACTGTTTACATTCCCTCTCCCATAACCTTGGACCGAGTTCAGTGACTCGTCCAACTAACATACGCGTCTCGTCATTAATTGTATGTTTCCGGAGCATTTCCATCCGCGGCTTGCGGCCTGTGACACGTCCGCTTGCATCCTGGACGCCTAACGACGCTATACTTAGAACAACTAACGAAAATAGGCCGTAATTGATCTACCGTAGCAATGTCGAAACGAATTAGATTCTATCGCTCGTTCACTAATTTCGATCTAGTAATATGAGTGTCAGCGTTGACGGATCTCGCGAGGAGCTCGACGCGTCGCCCGTAAGCGGTGGATATTCTAGCATTCCTCGTCGAGAATTTATGGCGAGTCGGTCGGCGCTGCGTAAATATAATTAGAGAGGCTATTTATCAGCTCGGCGGAAGGGCGCTCGCTATCGCGGCAGTAAATCTAGCGCGGCCTCTGACGGCTCAATCCGCCGAAGAAGTGGAATGTCGCTGGAGCGCTGCGGCCGAGCGAATTTGTCCAAATCCATCCCTACGTCACAGTCAAGATTGCTCGGAGTGTAATATACTTGTTTATATTCTGATTATGGATTAGTCGAAGTAGCACTCGAACGGCGGCTGGAATTCCGTTTTAAGTCTGTACACGATCACTTTACGCTGTTTGTTTTGGTACATGTTATGTGAAGTAAGCAGCTAGTCCAAGGGCAGTGTGCGCGTGCGCAGCGGGCCGAGTAATTGGAGCCGTCGGTCGCTACAGCCGCTCCACACATCTAGCTCGCAACTGACATCAAATTAATTATGTTACTTGCGATAAGTTGGCTCTGCGACAATTAATTGCTGGCTAAAGCCGAACGACTGGTATTAAAGTTCACACTACACATTCTGACGTCTGATGCTTTAAAGTGCAGTGTGGAAGTGAAGTGAATTCATTACTCTCATCTGCTCGTGCCCGTCGAGACAGCTGTGACTGGGAAAGTTCGCATTGCGTTCTGAAGAAGTTTCACTTTGAGGTCATTCGTTAACTATCCAGGCACAATTTACGTGGAATATTTTCCTTGGGAGTGTCTGCAGTCCCATGACTAATGAATGCATGGTGAGCAGGCGGGCCGAGGCTGCAAGGGTGGCCAGGCATTTGCATAAACCGTGCCTTGGCTGTCCCGCCCCTGCTTTTACTCTGTAATCCTACCTAGGCATGACGCTACGTACCTATCTACTCAGAGAATAGACAAAGACAAGACTCGCTACAAAATATAAACCTTCATGTTTGGTATTTTAATCTGATAGAAAACGGAAAGTAACGTCCAGTGACAATAAACATACGATGTTGTGAAAGGGCTGTCGACCTTTGTTGCTCATATAAAACACATTAACATTCTGAAGTTTCGGATCCATAAAAAGGCTTTTAAAACACCTCTTTAAATGGAAATATAAGGAAATGTAAAAATTCTCCGCAGCGATCATAAAAATCTGTACCGGCAAATCACGTTTTCTCAATGTCGCTTTGTGTCGTTTCTGACTATGCCAGCTCGGCGAGTTGTGTTCTCTGTTATGCAGCAAGCGCATTAAAAATGTTTCCTTTGTCGTACACACAATATGCGAATACGCCCATGAATATTTAATGGAACCTGCCATAGCCGTGACCTTTATTTTAGCCTTTTCCCTGTGGCCATTGTTCTCGGCCCTTCGTTGTTCAATTTATCTAATGTACACTGCTTTTGTTTCTAGTAGCGTTCATCTCCTATTGTCTCGTCTGATGCTGAGCAAAACAACAATTTGCTCGGTACGGTCTGTCTTCAATTAATTTATTATCGATAGATAGACGAGCAAAAACCAATTTTCATGTTATGGGGATGATGTAACCGACTGATCTAACCGTTTGGTTCCTCGCAAATGACTCATCGACCTGCGTGCTGCTAACCTGAGGGGATCATTATACGTTCCGATTTAATTAACCTTTTTCTGCCTTGTGACTAATGTCGTGGGAATGTCATTATTAACGGTGGTCAGACTGGAGAGGAATAATGTTGATTAAAGAAACATCGGGATTCCAGAGGAAAAATGTGGGGAGTAGAGTGATAGATGGACAACATCCATAGGAACGTTGTTAACGTGCCTCAACGCTGCGGCGCCGTACGGCACCATCTGATGTGACAGGTGGTAGCTGTAACTTATCACTCTTCTACCATTTTTTGTCACCAAATCCAACTATCTTTTCCACGTAGACGACCTTTTTGATTAACAACTTTGTCTATTTTGGCTCTACGACTTTTTAACATCATTCTCCCACTCCTATCGTCGAATAAACCTAAATACGCCTACTATGTATGCTAGCACGGACATTTAAATATATTGAAAACTAATAATGATATCGAATTGATGTAAATCGATATTCAAAAGGGCTTAAATGTAGAAATGTTAATAATCATTAAACATAGCAATCATGAAACATGACTGCACACTTTAAAAATTAAAGAGCAGTAGTTTTATCTCGATGAGAGTAAATGAAAACGAAATGACAGCAAACGATGCTCCCGGTGCTTGAAGATTTATTTGATTTGTGACTTTGTGACTGATGCAACTGAATCGTAATGATCGAATCACCGGAAATTACGCTCGTTTGTGCGTGGTTCGGCGACGGGTTGCTATGGTAAACATTACGAATGCAGAACACTGCATCACTGCCTTGTTAATTGAGAAAATCTGAATAGGATCAAGATTGAAATAGCGTTGGAGCATCCGACCGATTTGCAAGATCAAACAACGCGTGAAGTCAAGATAGTACCTAGAATGGCATGGCACGCCAAATGGGCGAATTCGCCGCCCTCGTCTCACACTCGTATCGACGCCGTGGCAACCTCTCGCTTCACCGTGAACGGTTCTTGCAGAACGCGTCCCTTTCACGCGTCTGTTTGTTCGATTTGGGCGAGTGTGGCCGATGACAAAGCGTCACTTTCTACGGGCGCACGCGCAGCGGCAAATGAAGTGTGTCGCGCGGGAGACAGCTGCGCGATAGACTCTGCTCTAATGTGCACCGGAAACCATCAATTTAGATAGTGCGCCGGATTGCCCGCCACGAAGCTTCTGCCCGTAGGATGCAACAGTTATACGAAGGAAGCTGTGATTTATGACCTTCATTGTTTTGTGGCTCAGAACTCTTACTCCGCATCCTCATTGTATCGACCGGTAGCTCGTTATCCACTTTGCTGGATGAATAAAAATCCGTCACTCTGTCCAAAACATCTCGACGATGACGCGGTTCGTTTGCTAAATCGGCGCACACGTTAGTTGTAGTAACTGGTGATTTCGTTATTTAATTTGTGAAATCCGACACGACCAGAATGCCAGATGTCCCAAAACGCGTCGGTAAAAACATCTGCTGCGTCATTCCCCTAACGAAAATCCACTCACAAGCTCTGCGGGACCCTCGCCATTAATTTGTCTACATTAGATCACAACAGTCAAACGAAAGAAAATAATATTGCGGAATTATGTATTAGGAATATTATGGACTAGACTACGCTCTCAAAACTTTTCGTACCGGTTTTAGATTTGCTTTGAAAACTAGTTTGTGTTATTAATGCAATGTTTGATTTGCGGGAAACGGTTCATAAGTTCGCACGGTAAATGAAACTAGATTGCTATCGAATACAACTTTTCCGTGTCCAATCTCTAAGAATTCGAGCCGTAATAGTCGACGCGATGTACGGTTTTGACTATTGAATGTTATGGGTATCGGCGAAATGGATGTTCAATGTTCTCGTACGTTATCGGCTATCGGCTACTTTCTCGCGGCTATCGAGTGGACCGACAACGTTGCCGAAGTATTGTTTATGAAAAGCGGGTCAGAAGAAAGCGACGAGAGGCAGCACCGCCTGGTCGGTCATTCGCTGATATCTCCCGGTGAAGAGGTCACGGCCATCGCGCGAAATAAATCGAAGACAAGCACGACTCCGGCTGTTATGCCCACCGCAACTGTATCATCGGATTTTTTGTTTGTCGTCGATAATGGACCAGATTTCTCTTTTTGTTACTAATTCGCGTTTAAAATGCATCGATCCGTCTGGAAGACTGGTTCACGCTGCGTGTCTGATGTGGAATGCGTTCGGACGTGTCGTGACACTGCGGCTGTGACACATGTGCGCAGTAGACAATAGCCTTCTCTGTGATCACTCTTTGTTTAAGTGTTTTCTCATCTCAAGGTCGTGCCGTGCGGCTCGTTTTTTGTGTCTTCATAAATTATGGTTTTGCTCCTTACGGCCTTTGCGTTAATTGCTCCCCGGATATGACCTAGTTTGGATTTCCGTTCGTTAGTTTTTGTTCCAAAGTATCATATAAACCTGATTCTTTTGCGCCTGAATATTAATTAGCTTTTCCAATTATGTGTATAAAATTTCTTAGTCTCTTTCTTCTCTTTCTTATGTTTAAAGATAAAAACAACTATTGCCATCGAAGTCGTCTTTGAATTGGTTAAATGAAGGTTATTTGAATGCGAAAATTAATTAATTAGAATAATTGTTCCGCGGTACGTATAAAACTATAAACTGGAGGCTGTGGGCTGCGCCTACGCACATAGTGTCCAATAAATCAAGGAGACCGACGCTGCGGTCACCTCCAACTCCTATGTTTAAGAAACAAATTGAGAAAATATTTCAATTCACGCTAATTATCATCATAAAACAGCAGGAAATAAAGCGGTAATACAAAATATATACATTTTTATAATTAACCTAAACTCCATCAAGTATAAAATTAGAAATGCAAATTCTTCGCAAAACAAGAATTGACAGGAAACGATAATTTAATCAATGATGATGTGGTTCTTGATGGAACGAGCTTTTAATATTTGATATCTCCTTTAAATACGAATCGAGCACATCTTGCCAAATTAAACACAACGTCTAGAAAATTAGTCATCAAAATAGAGGCGTGAGACGAGGAATCGCTCGCCCCGATCGCCTGACTAAGTGTTAAGTGTGAGTAAGTCGTTGTAGGTAGAATATCATTAGTGCCTGGGAACGGAGCCAAGTTGGATCGATTGCAAAGGCATTCGGTACCGTATGCTCTTCCAACCTGAATAGAAATGTTATTTTGACATTCTTGTTTGGTATTCCCGTAGGCGACGCCACACCTTTTGTGCATGGGTTTGTATGAAAAAATAAGAATGAATCCTATAGATTTTTTTCGAAGAATGAGAGTTCAACGGTTTTATTGCTGCAGATTTTTAAAATTTGAAGGAATTATCGGGATGCTTCCTTCTTAGAAACCTTTTATTATTACGTTTAGCAGAATTTATAATTTGGGTATGCTTGTATCATATTCCAAGACCTTATGGGGAAGGCAAGCCGCAGCAGGAAGGCTTTGAAAACCGTCACTACTGGGTAAACTTGACCTCGCTACTAATCCTAACATGAAATTTAATATTCGTAAGCGGCTTACGCGAAACTAATCAATATAGTATAGGTGGCTACTTCTACATATTTAGGAAGGAATTAAAGGCAAAATAATATACAAGACATGAGTAGTCTGCTACAATCTCTACATGACTAAATCCTTTATGGCAAGACTAGCGTGTAGTTTTATTGACACATCTTAATCGTGACTTCATCTAGAGATGCGTACTAAAAACCGTTTGGTTTTTTGTCGTTTTGTGTTGTTTTTTGCATGTGGTCGGCGAAGGTGACCGAACTCGTAAGGAAGTCGTCATATTATGCGAAGTTAATACGCCGTGTCAACATCAAATTATTTCTGAGTGGCAACGGCTAACCGACGTTTTTATTCGAATCGGAATAGTACATCAATGGTCAACGTTTCCGCGTACAATGGTGAAGAGTGATGAGAAACACGTGTTTTAAGTACAATTTCGTAATTTGTGAGAGCCCAATTTGTACGCTGCGTGGGTGGTGATTCTTCAGCGCTTTTTTTGCTCATATATATTTTGATGATTCAGACCTCCTGCGTAGCGAGATCACTTACTTATTTAGACTTATTTTGATCGTTAGCCTTAAGAATTTGCGAACAGTCCAATAAAGATTTTGCTCTATAAAAATTTAGGTATAGTGTGACGGAAGTTATAAGATATAGGCTGTTTTTAGGTCCATAGGTGGATTAATTTTTGATTGGATTAGATTACGACTTGCGAAACTCTAGTGGGTATACAGGATCATAAATCATAATGCCTATGCTAGGCATTGACAACAAATGCAGCACACACAATGCTGAGAATATTCCCATTGTCTGATTGAAATGTTATAGATTTAGTTTGTCGTATAATACATTAAGGTAAATACATCTACATACAAATAATGTTGCTGTGGAGTCTAATGCATACCATAACCAAACTAAAGAACAAGTGAAGAGAACTTAGAAGATGTAATTCATTGACACGATTCTAATGAGCTTCATCACGATATATTTTTATTAATGGTCCATCTGCATGATGCAGCATCAGCAGGTCAAGATTACTATGATAAAATAGTGACAGGATGCCAAATTTCAAATCCATCAGACCACAGCCCCGGCAGCACAGTGACCAGGGAAAACGAAGGTTAAAACGTGACAGCAGATATGCAATGTTCGGTCGCGAATGAGACACAAGACGAGGAAAAAGAGTTATTCCCTTGCCATGCTAGGCGGGCTGGAAGTTCTCATATTCAGTCGCTAAAAAGGCTGAAAATCTTCAAACTGCTTAAACGATTTTCATGATATTCATAGCTCGATGATATGCTCTCAATCATTCAATTTCAGGCAATAAACAGGTCAAATGCGAATGGGATTCGCATATGAAGGGTTCAGTACCTAAATACTAACTCTAGTACCTAAAGGCTGCCTAATTAGTACTAGAATTTATTTTTATTGCAGTAATAGTTTTTTATGAATAAATATGTAGCTTCTAATGGAGATCATCTATATAATTATGATGATTATTGTCATAATATTTATTATTTTTGGATATACCGACAGTAATACATAGCATAACATACAATCACGCCTTTTACCCGATAGGATAGGTGTACCCAGAAATCAGACCCGTAGTAGGTACACCCACATTTCGCCAGTATGTTATTGATCCCTAGCCTAGCCTAGCCACAGAGATAATTCCTAAGGAAAAAAATCCAAGAACTATGAATACTTATAGGTATTTTGTGACAATTAGTCTAGCTATTCCGGTTTTTGAGATAGAGCCCTGTGACGACGGACGGACAGCGGAGGTTAGTAATAAGGTTCCTTCGGCACCCTTTGGTACGGAACACTAAAAATAAACGCATCAAAATAGGTCTTCTTTTAGGAGCTACGATGCCACAGATAGATACACAGATACTTCGACACATCAAACTTATAACAAGAAGGAAAAGGAAATTTGATGAATATAAAACATAACATAACATACATTCACGCCTTTTTCCCGAAGGGGTAAGCAGAGGTGTACCCAGGACTCAGTCACATAGTAGATACACCCACATTTCGCCAGTATGTTATTGGTCCCATGTAATAGGGGGCGAGCCTATTGCCACCTACCGGGCACAGTTCCAGACTCCAAGCAGTTATTGAGATAATTCCTAATGGAAAAATCCAATATTTAACACTGCCTGACCTGGGGATCGAACCCGGGACCTCTTGATTGGCAGTCGAGCAGCGCCCTCTACGCCACCGAGGCAGTCACACACCACCACATCCACAGACAGCACACATTCCACATTCTGTGGAGGCAGTCCACATTCTGTTTACCTAAAATGACCTTTCCACTCAGATCTAGAGATATTATAAATTTGACTCAGATTGAATAATTAACATTTCAGTCTTTAATGCTCGAATTACGGAAGTTTACTGATAATTAATATTATTCGATATATCCATTATACACTTAACTTATTGCCCGTTTATTGTCGTTAATGGATCTACATCTCTGACCCTTCGAGTCTTTGTTACTTAATTTTTATCTCAGTGTTTACGCTCTTTTCCATTTATAGCTTACATTATTTTATTGAAATGTGTTCTTAATTCTTGCCTTCCGTCATTTTATTCGAATGAATGCGTCAGTGTTTTCTACGATAAGATTATGAGGATTAAACCGAGTGCGACGCCCCGAGTCGAAAACATTATTTATATCGACGCCATATTTTGTCCACGTGATTGTAGAACACAGTTTAGTTAGAACGTGTGTCTAAGTCGATGCTACCTTTCAACAGCGACACGGTGGCTTTTCTGTAATTTACGGCTTGTGACTTAGTTGCATTGTTTTAAACAAATTGCTTGGCCGCGTTGTGTCTGCTTGCATTTAAAACCTATACGTTGGTGTTAAATAACCTACATCGATATAAACCACTACTAGCATCGTTGCAATATTCATATCGTTTCAACGGTTTTAATTGGTGCAATGAAGACTGTTTATGTTTGTAACTTTAATTGATTATCCAGTAAGTTGCAAATCGAAGGAAGTCTGTACCACAAACCTGTTATAAATATTCGTATCCTAGGCTACATTTATCATAATATTGTCTGCGTTCTATGTTATCTCCGTCTGCAACGAGCAGATGGGTGTCTGCCTCAGCAATATTAATTGATCCTGTTATGGTTGCAGAAATGCTTTGACCTTTTTTACAATTTCTGTTAATCTTTCTTCGTCAGATGTTCTTGTCCGGTTTGGCTATTTCCTGGATATAGTGTTGCAATATTAGCGTTATTCATATGCAAATATACAATTTGAAAATCAAGATAGGGCTGTTACGTAAATGTGAGGATTGTGTAAAGTTCATAATTATGGAAATTTTGTGAATGTGATTAAAGATTACATTAGAGTTGAATGATTTTCCCCATTTTTTTTTTATTTGTTGAGTGTTATTTGCGTTGCCTTTAACTGAAGTTTTGGTGAAAATGTTCTAAAATAGTCAAATATGCAGCTAAATGCATTGGAATCGTGAATCGTGATCCACGTACTAATTAAACAATAGCTACTTTTTTAACAACAGAACCTCACAACCTTGATTGTCCCGAGCCTGGGAAGACGCCGGGGTTATCTGTGACCATCAGGTCACGAGTCATGACTCACACGCGCCTCGTTAATTTGACGATACTTGCCAATGTTTGTTTGAACAGTTAACCGACACACATTTCCATCGCTCGTGTCGGAGACGTCGGCCAACCGTTGTACTGCTCTCGACCTATCGACCTTTATTTAAACCGCCGGGGTACAGACCAATTCACTAGACCTTAGAATCCTGCTGTCTACTTAGATCACAAAGGTCTCGATTAAACGGTCGATCGATTGAGGGATGCCCGTTAAACTAGAGGTCATCGGCAGGTGTCGATTTGCACTTGACGAGCGTGGTTATCCTATTTTGGTTATGCATTGTTAGAATAAATAACGTTTTCTTGCGGTGCCTTCCTGTAAGTTCTTAGTTCTCATCATTACCTAGCGTTATTGTGGTTTGTGGTAAACTAGCGTCAAACTTGCTTTGTGTTAGATCTGGGATGAAATTTTCCCGTCTTAAGAAGATAGATACTATGGAGATAGGTCTTTTTATCATTAATTTTCATGACTCGAGTCAAGAAATTACAGTCTTTAAACTTTTATTATTGTTTAAAAATGCTCATTTATTATTCAGGAAGAATGTTAATAGCATTCATTGTTAACGTAAACGATAATAATGTAAGGAACTCTGCAGCGTCATGAGAGAAAAATTGATTGTTAATAAACACATACATACTATCATAAAATAGCCAAAAAGGACCATACTAAAGAGGCCGAGGCACTTTGCATGCAATTTATTTTATTAATCCTCGATGCGTTAAATTTATGGGAGAACACAACCATTTTGTCGGTAATAATGTAATGTATTCATGAGATTGTAATATGGAATTATGATATTCGAAGCCGTAGGAGGTTCACTTATTTTATGAAACAATGTAGACAAGCAATTCTAGCATAATAACCTCATTAAATATTCATAATAATGAGGAAGAAGGAGAAATTATGGGCTCACACACATCATCAAGAGTGGCAAATATCTGCAATAACTTTCCAATAACTTTAAACATTTAGTTACGTCATTACTCCACTCATAAAATTATAGAGGAAGAATATGACAAGTCATAAAAATCATGCACGATTTATAAATAAATATCTTAAATGCAGTCGGAGGCACGCGACACGACAAATTAAACTGACTTTTACTGCGTTTACACAAGTTTTAACGTGCACTACTATGTTGGGATTAATAAATTGTTAACTTTACGACTTGAGAACGAGACTTATGACTTTTTCTATAAATTGTGACTTGGGACGGTTAAAATTAATAATAATAATAATAATAATAATAATAATAATAAAGTTCTTTATTCAGGTGCAAGTCCCACAATTATACAAAAAACAAAAATCAAAAATATAAAACAATAGAAAATAATACACATAAAATACAACCGTATGTACCCAGTCAAAGCTTGTACTTTACTTGTGGTTAGCGTCCCGATGTACTGTTAACCAGTAGTTTTGAAACCGGCACGTATAGTCGGCACTAATTGCTTGTAAAATTGAGTTGCGAGATGATCGCAATTTGTCCCAAAAAGAGGCAATGCGTGCTCTCATGATGGCGAAGAAGTCGGGCACTCGCGCCTCAGCGAACATAGTCGACGCGCTGCAATAGCGCGGATGCTTCATGAGGATGCGGAACGCATCATTGTACTGCACCCTCATGGTGCTCAAAGAGGCTCTGCGGAAATTCACCCAAAGCTGGCAGGTGTAGAAACACTGGCAATATGCCTTGAAGAGCGTTGTTTTCACACCCGGACTGCATTTGGCGAACCTACGCGCGAGCATGTTACAGCGAACCGCGAGCGCCCGCCTCTCCCTCTCGATATCATCGTCATCTTTAAGGTCACAAGTCAGAACATGCCCTAAGTATTTAAAGTGTTGCACAACTCTAACAGGATATCCTCCCAGACTTACATCAAATACTTTCTCCGGACCCTTTCCATATTTAAAAACCATCATTTCCGTTTTTGCCACATTATATTTCAGACCATGAGCCTTCGCATAACGCTCGCACACCTTAATTAACTTTCGCAGACCACCTATCGATGGACTGAGGAGCACCATGTCGTCGGCGTAGCTGAGGTTGTTCATACAAACACTTCCAAGATGACATCCTATTCTGGTGCTCCTCAGTTCACCGATCAGGTCGTTTACATATAAATTGAAAAGGTCCGGAGAAGTTAGTCCTCCTTGGCGAACTCCGCAGTCTAGTCTATAGTCACTAGAAGTCGCATCGCCCCATCTTACATTATTTATTTGGTTTCCATACCAGTATTTCAACAGACGTACGAGTTCACAGGGTACATTTGAGTCGCGCAATTTGCTCCAGAGAATTTCATAATTCACTAGATCAAATGCGCGGCTCAAGTCCAGAAAGCATGCATATACGGACGTCTCCCGTCGTGTATAATAGCTGACCGTATGCTTGAGGCTGACTATTGCAGAGTCTGTTGAAAGACCAGGACGGAAACCAAATTGTGCATCATCTATACGGATAGACTTTTGCAGCACCGGTTGTACAAGCCTTTCCAATATCTTACTTAATACTGTCCCGAGCGAGATAGGCCGATAGTTTCCAGAAGAGCTAAGGTCACCCGTTTTGTTTTTGACCACTGGCACCACTATTGATTTCATTATAGCATTTGGTAGATAGGAATATCGCATACACATATTATACAGTGTGCACAGCTTGAGTCGAAGTCCCTCTCCTGCACATAAGACATGTTCAATACTTAAGCCATCGTGACCAGGAGACTTCCCATGCTTCATCTGTTTGATAGCTTTATGGACATCCTCGGGTGTGAACTGTATGATAGGTGAATCAATCGTCAGATTAGATCCCACTATATATTCGTCCTTGTTTGACCCTATCACTGGCTCCGGCTCCGATTTAAACTTTTTGGCAAAAACATCTGCTATCTCGCTCGGGCTCTGCAGACCGTCGACAGATACAGGTAAACTTTGTTTGTAATTTAGACTTTTTGTGGAGTTCCAAAACTTAATAAAATTTTTATCTTTTTTGTGCGTGGTTAAAATATCCAATTTAATCATTTCTTCGTTGTTCTGACACCAACGTAGTTTGTTTTTAAATATCTTCCGACTAGTACACATATTTTCATATATTGTACCTGTGGACGGCCTGCCGGCAAGTGTCCAGCATTCAAAGTACCTGCGTGCCTCCTGATGGGTATCACGCACGTGCATGTTCCAACCTGTGACCCTTTTTAAATTCTTACGACCACCGGGACGCATACTCGCACTAGCTATTGCACCTTCTTGTAAAATGTTAACAATATCACAGTATAAATTGTCAATAAATTTAAAATGTTCAGACACATGATCACATCGTTCATTACCTTCGCAATTAGTACATTTTAAAACATCATTCAATATAAATAATTTAGAGTTACAATAATTATAATAAATTTCTATTTGACTAGCATCTCTATTACCCCATTTCACTTTATCAGCAGATTTAATGTCACAATTAAATTTAGAGCTAGTAGCAGAAACACCCTCAATATTACACACCACACGCAAAGGCAAATGGTCCGAGGCGAACGTATCACACATTACGCCAATAGATGACACCGTACTCCAAGCAGCTTCCGTGACCAGGCAGTGGTCTAACCACCGTTGTGTCCCATGCGCGTCGCTGATAAAGGTATAAGTATCTGAATCAATTCCTAGCATTTTAATGTCCGCGCATACAAAACTGTGTTCTTCACAGAAATTTGTGAGTTCTTTACCAAACCGCGCTGTCGGATGAGCGTTGAAATCTCCTAAAATATAAACAGCCGAGATGTTATTTTCTTCAACGATAGAATTTATTCTAGCCAAGCAATCCGTGAAGTCAGGTAAATTTTCTTCCTTATCTACGGGTAAATATACGCAGAACACCATAAAAGACCGTGACCCAATTTTAATACGAACAGCACCTAGTCTGTTGCTTCCGCATTCGATGACGGTCACGTGAGGTAATTTGGATTTTCTCCACATCAACGCTATCCCGCCGTAGGGTCTTCCTCGCAGAATGCCCGCTGACACGTCCACTGATGATTTCGCAAAACAGCTAAAATTGTCATCGATTTCATTCACGAAGCCGAGATCATGCGGTAGGAGCCAAGTTTCCTGCAGTGCGATTATGTCAGCGTCGACGCAGAGCTTTCGAACATGTTCCACTGATCTTTTTAAAGATTTGCAATTAAAAGTAGTCATAGTTATAGTTTCATTAGAGGACTTATTCATAATGATTTTGTAGAAGGCATTGTGCGGACGTGCCGCTCGCGATATCTACGATATACAAGTCCCGATGGCCAAAAACCTGTGTCCAGAAAAATATTTAATTTAGAGCTTAGAATAACCACTTTAAAAGAGTTAAAGGTCGTTTCATAATTCTGCTTAAGTAATTCCACACTAATGCATTGTTCGCCTCGTTCTTTGATGTGTTCTATTATATCATTTTCAGTAACGCATTTCTTCGTACGTGAAACATATATTGAGCATTGAGATTCTGCGACCTGTATTTTACCACTTGTTTCAAGTGTACCACGCATATTTACAATTTTCGTTTTACGCTTTTTCTGCACCGTTGTAAATAATCCACCCTCATCGTGCGAAGTAGTAAGTGAGCCGCTCTTAGCCGTAGCTCCACTATAAAGTTTATGTTCGGCCACTATACAGCTATCGTCCTTCTTATCAATGGCCCTTTGTAATAGGTGCTCAGGTACCTGCGTTGCATTCCCATTCACTACAATATCACGATATAACGGAGTATGCAGCGCATCAACTGATAACGGCTTATACCCGGGCGACCTTGACCGTGAATGGGAGCTAACCATCAATGGGCTTGCATTATGTTTCGATTTCTTTAAGATTTTTTTGTTATTATTGTCGCCAACCTCATTGCTCGAGCATAAATGACTTTGCACTGACTGATTCGACTCACTATTCTGTGATTTACTCGTAGTGAAATCATTTTTTGCCGTTCTAATATACTGATTGTTAGTAGTTGGTCGGAGCTGTAGTTCTTTTAAAATGCATTTCATTTCCTCCAGTTCTTTTTTAAGGCAAATAATTTCTGGTGATGGATTCGTTAATGCGTCGGGTGTCGAATTTCTAGCTTTGATAGAAGCCACGTCATTCCGTAATAATGCCATTTCCTTAAGAAACGAAGTCACATCAATGTGGTCAAATGATACTGGAGGTAGCTTATTTAGATTTTGTGCGACGAATACCGGCAGACAATCTGGTTCAAACTCCTTAATCAATTTTATGATTTCTTGAATTGATTTCTGTTCCACGCCTTCTTTTCGTCTAGTCACTTTTTTAGTCGGAGCTAGAAGTTTATATGCAATATTTCGGGCACAGTCGATTTCATCGTATGCGAAAGCACTTTGACAAATTTGCAATATTGCGGTTTCCGGCAACACATCCACCTTATTAGCAACAAACGCTAGTAGCTCATTGATAACTACTTTACATTCATTACATCGATGTTCACAACTATTCAAATTATCGGTGTTATCGCGATTTGTAGTATCTCGAGGGGGAGACCGAACAGTAGGCATCGTGCGTCGCGCGCGGTAGCAAGCGTCGGACTGACGCTTGCTTGAAAATTACTTAATTACGTGGATTTTCATTAAAGATATCATAAATCTGGAAACTTGAAAATTATTTTGTCAATAAAATGTTCCTTATCTGATATTCACTGAAGTATCTGTTTCTTGAACATTGTCTTGGTTGTAAAAAACTTGGGATGGTTTCCAAGCTTCGTATTTTGGATTCATAAATTCCTGATTCCCATCTTGTATAAAACCAGTTAATCAGGCCGCTTCTACGACGTGTAACTGTATATTATCTGATGCGACATGTCGTTGCAATTAGTCGTACTTTTATATCTTAATCATGGTTAATAGACTAGTTTATTACTCATATACACATGTAACACTTAATGCTACGGGCAAGTTGTTGGAACCTAAAGACCGTTAGATTTGACCGTTGATTATGGTCCGTCAAATTTAGTACCATACATACCTACCTACATATCATCTGAGGCAACCGTCTTTCAAATCGTTATTTCTGTAGATGTATCATTTAGTGAAGACTAAAGTCACCTGAAATATGTAATTAAAATATTCTCGCATTGTGTTTAACTCTCGCTGTTCGTACTTCCTCGAAGTTTTCACTTCCCACGTTCGCACAAAATCAAATTGAAAGCAAACAGTTCGAAAGTGACCGATATTCCATTTATCATGTCTAAGGCCCAATTTCACCGGCAGAACTGAACGCGATCAGGCCGACTTGAACTCGGCTTAAGCCCGTAACTGAGATCATAACTTCAGTTCGGATTTCATGGGCTCAATCTGAACGTAGTTAGGGCTTGAACGAGATTAAATATTGAACGGCCGATTTTGGCCGGTTAAGCTCTGTGATCTTGGTTCAGATGTGATTTGACGTCTATAGGTAGGTACTACATTTATATTTTACTGCACTGTTTACAAAAATAACGTGTACTTATCACATTTTATTTGGTATAATTTACATAATATTCAAGAAAAATGAAATGAGCATTGGATTTTAAGCCAAAATTATTAATATTATTTATTATTCTTTATCTTCATGAAGAATATTTTTGTCACTCTAGTGAGTTTATTTCTCGTGCTCATGAAATCAGATTTTTTAAATACTTCTTGTTTATTCTTTCATATATATTTTCTCGGAATTACTACCTACCTAGTGAATGTAGGACCTTATTTTCTTTCCACCTTTATGTTGAGTCAGAGTTCTTGATTTGCGAAGAAATGGTTAAATGCACTTTTTGATAAATGATTGACGAAACAGCACTCACAGAACTAACTCTTATGCGAAAAAACTTTTACACTTTGCAAGTCTTTTTATTGTTGGTTGCTCGAGAGCTAAACGTAAACTAACTTCAAAGAAATCAAATACAATATTTTTACGACATTATAAGGGATACAAAATGGTTCATACGGGTCGCCGGGGCGGAACAATAGAAAATATAATGGGTTTTAAGACAATAATGATTTTAAATGTGTACAGTAATAGATTATAGCAATATAAAGAGAATGGGGATGTTTTTACAATTAGTTTGGTAATAAACTATAACAATAGAAAATACGCGCTACGTTAAAATAAAAAGAAATAAAGATGAAAGGAAATATGAGAAACAATTTGTACAAGGAAAGTAATTTTAAACACTAGCTATCTATAAATTCGTCCATCTGGGGTCAGGTTAAGCTATGTTTCGGTATTAGCAGTTACCGTACTGAGTAACTATAGCTAAATTAAAACTAAAATAAAATACATAGTCACAACTTTCATTAATGTGCTAAATATTCAAAGGTCACAACGGACAACGAACTTCGAAAATAACCACAGAACAAACAAAACTTGACACATTTTGACAACTTTGACAACATTTTGACAGTGACAATGACATTTGTCTTTAGAATTTGTGATCTGGATCACGTGAACTTGGTTTACGTGAACGGGATCAAAAATGTACTGGTGAAATGAGTTTTTCTTAAGCCGAGATTAAATTCAATATTTGAACTCGTTCACCGTGAACTAAGATCAGCTGAACGCGTTTTCGGATCGTATCGGTGAAATTTGGCCTAAGTCTTGTACAAATAAAGCCGTTTGCATACTTAAAGAGACAAGAGGGCTATTTGAGAAGTAACATTTCGCTGGGCTCGCTTTTGTGTCCACAGACGCCTACTGACCAATAATGCGTTAGACGTGTTTGACCACCTTTATGTTTGTTGGTCTCTATTTGTGGTGTGATAAGGTTTGAAATGTGGATGTTTATGTAGATTAATAATGAGTTGAAGTCTTAGTGTTAGTGGTTAGTTGACAGTTCCCACGGATCGAGCCGTTTGTGATCATGAAATTATGGGCCGTTAGTTTGTGGTCGTAGAACCTCTGTGTTGCGAAGACTTGACACCACACTCTTTGTTAAAATCAAGTCTTTTAACGAATAATCTGTAATATATATTAAATATCATATTAATAAACATCAAACAAGTTGTGATTTACAATGCACATAAATTATACAAAGTGTGTCATCAAATGTTCGTTAGAATTTTACATAAAATGGTAAGCAGATAGCTAAAATCTGCACTTTGATGCGGTGCTAATAACACAAAGATCAGGTAACAGGTATTAACTCATTTATTAATAAACATAATTTATTCCAATTTGACGTTAACACATATTTGATTAGTAACCTGTTTAGTCAATGTTAATATTTTTACATTTTGTCTTTGCTGTTTATTTCTGTGTATTATAAGCTGTGTATAATTAGAAAAATATTTAATAACTTAACGTCACGCCTTTTTGACAACCCATAATGGTTTGAGTCGAGATTATTTTTATCAGATCCTCGTTGATATTTAATGAATTGATAAACCTCAAATTATAATGATACAACGAAAATTCCCGTTCGTTCATTATCGATCCAGGAAGTATAGGGTCGACATACATGTACCAATAAGCCCCGATCAACTTGATAGACGACCGAATTCGGCTCGTTACCGTTAATTCTCCGCGTGCTGCCGACTTACGATTTATACACGACATAATCAGGTCTTGCGGTACCAGATCGTCGTCCCCACATGTCTAGACATCTAGGTGCGACTGTGCGGCTGAAATGAGGTGTATGATACGGATTTTGTATAATATTATCTCTAAGTTTGTTGTAGTTATCGATGTTATCGTTTTCTCTGCTCGATAACCCAGTGAGAACTTGAGGATAAAATTCATTTGATCAAGGTTAAGTCGTAGTATGACTTTGACGTGTAAATTTGATAATATAGAAATAATATCAAAGAATACTAGTATAGGTCAAGTGTTAGTATTGTAAGGGTTGATGTTATTTTGTGACGCGCATGCTACGGATTCTGTGAACGTTTTGGTGGTTTTATATAAAGTATTAATGGCAACGTGTGGTTTAAGGAAGATCTATGGTATGAGCGATGGCGCAATGGCAAAACGGGGAGGTGGATGCCAGCGCGACAGATGTCTGTAGAGCGAGATTAAAGATGGTGGGCTTGGAAAAAATTATTTAAAATATGCTGAAGTGTTCGAGTATTATTTAATGGAATATGAACGTCTACTTACTTTATATTGATTGTTTGCAAAAAAGGAGTATGTGTGTTTGTTATCTTCTTGCGCAATTTTTTTAAATTTAATTTTTACTTTCGTCTTGCTAGATCGGATATTACATGCATAAGCCTAATAACATTGTTTAGATCTGGAGGAACATTATCCAGATGTCCCGGCGGCGTCAGATATTATAAATGCGGAAGTGCAGTATTAGTTTGCAGTTTCTGGTGTCTTCCTTGCAAACTTTAATGTCGAGCTACGAATCTTTTTAACGTATTTCTAAATTTTCTGCTCAACGAATAATTCAGTGTGATCGCATTTGACAGTACCCCATTTCCTACTTCCCATCAATGTTGGTGGTCATCGTCGAGTGACGAGTTATCTTTGATCAGCACGCCACCCACCGAAGTGTCAATTAATTATGCGTTCGAGCATCACGCTGCCACGTGACCATATCCTATAACCACATTATGCGGGGCTCGGTAAACTGCGCACGCGCACGTTACGCACTAGCCAGGAGTCTAGCTCGGCGCCGGCGCATGACCTAAATCTTTAGGGCTGCTATGATCGACAACTGATTTTCAGACCTTTTGCCAGACTTTGAGACATGTATTAGACCATTCTGTGAACCTACTCCCATAGTAGGTACACCTGCGCCAGTTATGTTTTCCTAACGTCCTATATTCCTATGATATAATAGGGGGCGAACCTTAACCATAGAATAAATAATAGTATGTCCCATTAACCGGGTAAAAATCAAGGGTCCACGCTGGTCTAACTGTAGACAAACTCCCAATGGAAAAATTCAGTACTACTTTCTCTTGGCTCTGCCTGGGGATCAAACTAGCTCAGCAGTAGCGCCTGCGACCAATACACCCAGTCCAGTAGTCGAGTTATTCTTTAACCTGAAACTTATTCATAATAGCGTATGATCCAGACTCAGACAGCCCTATTATAAAGTACAGTTGAGTGGATGCGCAGGCGTCGAGATGTCGGCGCGTTGCACTTATTGATACTATATCCTTTATGAGGAGCTATAACTAAACTACTGCACGTGACTGTATTCAACAATCAAAACCACTAATTTTATCAAAAATTAACTTCACCATTATTATTCATCATTGCTTTGTTTGAACGCACATAAAAGAACTGCAATTGTTGTAGTGGCTGGAGCGGACTGCTGAGCATGGGTTCGATTGCCAGGTCAAGCAAAGTGCGTTAATGGATTTTTCCTTTAGGTCATTAAATTTACTCAAGTACAGCGTCTGGGTTTGTGCCCGCATGGCAAAAGGGGACGACTCCTATTAATTGGGCCTCAAAAACATAACTGGTATGAAGTATGTAAGTATGGGTGTACCATGGGACTGTGTCCTGGGCACACCTCTGTCTAAGTCTTCATGGAAAATGCGTGATGTGTTCAAATAACTTTAAGGCATAGTTGTTGCATGACATCACCTTACGAATTGTTCGAAAACATTCAAAAAATATACGCAACGGTTTGGTTCTGGCTAAACTTCCGTGCGACTCCGTCCGAACTTCAATGATGATTGAGGACTTATCACATCGGAAATATCTCGAGAATGTAAACTATATTTATCAAACTCAAACTCAAACTCAAACAGATTTATTCAAATAGGTCATAATCTGACACTTTTGTACGTCAATGAAGATACAGTACTGAATCTACTGTGCGTTATAGCGACATCATTAATCATGCGGATTACTCTTAGAGTTCAACCAAGATCAAATCTTATCGAAATACACGAGACGGCTTGGTATGCGTCCCACGATAAACAGGATTTCCTAACTAATTAGTGGCATAGAAGTGGAAGTTTATAACGCCACTGATAGGTATTACAAAAGACTAATCAGCCCTTGATATTAATATATATTACACACATATCAAGGGCGTGAGGGGCACGTAGATATGTGACGCCTGACGTCTCGGTCACGAGAATTGGACTACTGCACGACTTAATATTACACAATCCTTACAGAACTTTACCACTCAAGGCTGCATTAAATTGAAACCAATCATCAACGAATCGACAGACATAATTAAAATCTATGTCCCAATTAATTTGATACTAGATACTATCGTAGTGTCGAAATGCTGCGGTTTCAAAGTTCCACCCGTCAGATAAATGGACTCGATAAGGGACATCGATCGCGTTAATACGAGTATATACCTACCTCTAGTTATAGTTGTCTCTATCGTTGAAGTTGTCCTTCATAATCGATATCTTATATATATCTGAGGTACATCGCGTGAGTGATGGGAAGCGATTGTGCGGAGACACCGGAATGTTGAGAATTAGAATCGAATTGATTTGCGGCAGAATATATCGTGTCGCAACTCGTGACTTGCCTTATTCATGACACCGCACTTTGATTGAAATGAAGAGCTATTCGTAAAACTCTTCACAGAAGCTGTCCTGAACTTAAATATTTCTTCTATTGTATCAAAATAATACAGACTTCTTAGTCAGCCTTTGTAAGTGTTGATTGATGTGGTACATACAACCTCGCGATTTCTTCAATATTTATAGTTTTATATTTCTTTATACCTCCGCATAATCGAAGCAGCGTTTTTACAATAAAACAGCATGCAATACATGGTCTATTTCCAATGGCGTGTCTAATCAATCACTCGAAGTCCGTTGAAAAGTAACGCCTGTCAACAATTATGATGAATATTCCTACACACGATCCAATTCACTCGCATTAGAATCGTTACGAAATCGTCCGTAGCGAGAGTCCGATTAACGTCCGTGAACTTAGGAGTAGCCGGTCGCCTAACAATCGATGCCATTAAATCATTTGTTATTAATCGAATACCGTGACAGCATTGAAGAATTGAAGTCCAATCGAATCGTCAATAACTCCTAGCGGAGTCCTTGAACGGTATTAACCTCGATAGTTGCGCAACGACTATCGATATTGTGCCGAATCAAATTTGTATCGATTCGGAGTACTTCGTTCCTCCGGTGACAATCGATTTGCTTGATTACTTGTTACGAAATGTTGAACTCTTCAATGATAAATTATAAATAATTGATGTATTGTCTATTTTAAACGATTCATTGCTTTTCTGATGTTAAGACATTGGGTAATAATGGAATTTTAAGGCCAAATGAAGTATGAAGAGCTAGAACATAGTTGAGGCCATGATATACAATGATACTTTTTAAAACGCATTACCTTTTTTTGTAGTGGTAGGCCTCTTTTGCAAGGGGCCTCCTGGGGAAGTACTCACATCCATTCTTATACTAGATAGGTAGTTGGTACACCTTTGCCAGTTATTCATCCGCCAAGCAGTAATGTGCAAACATTACTGTGTTCCGGTCTGAAGGGCAATGTTACCAGCGAAATTACTGGGCATGACGAGATTCAACAACTCATATCTCAGGGTGACAGGCGCAGTGCAGTGCCGCGCAGAATTTTGAATTTTAAAACACTGGGTGGCACTGTGTCTGATATGGGCGATCATGATGCTTACCATCAGGCACCTGATTTGCTCGTCTTGTCACGTGCACTATCATAAAAAAAAACCTACAAAATCGTTTTATTCGTATCATAACATAATATTCAATTTCCAAATGTCAATACATTCCTCATGATAACGTCAAGGTGAATAAAAATATTAATGACGAAACAACTTTGTTTAATGAAGAATATGCTTGTAATATGTGTAAATCAGTAAGTAATGAAGAATTGCAACGAAGGTTTCAACGTTTGACATGTAGCACTGATAGTTTCATTAAGCTGGCCATACACGCTAGAGCGTACCTGAAAGGTTTAACTGTACAGATGAACTAAAGCAAGTAATGTGGAAAACTGGCAGGTTTCTACACATTCTACACACACGTCGTTCAGGTACACCCTAGTGTGTATGGCCAGTTTCTAAAGGAACAGTTGCAAGTAGTGTCTGCCACAAATACGAGTATGAACTACCATCCGATGTTGCACACATCTTAACCAAATAAAAAACTCGTTCGACCATCAGAGATGTGTGGCCCACTTCCAAGCTCATTCCAGTAAGTTCACTTGCCCATCGTCCGGTTGATCAATAGTTAATTTGCGTTGATCAACCGTGATTGGTCCGCGGGTCAACCCTGCAATTGTGAAGATACAAATGCTACTGAGCTATTTTGCTTCTATAATTGGCTATGTACACATTGTTGTGAACATTAAGGTTCTCCGACATAAGTAGAAGATGTACGAGATACATTTTTTTGTACGATATAGGCTTGTCATTGGTTATTCAAATAAAAAACACCAACTCATTCGCTATAGGTGAAAATTATAGTATTCCTTGTTATTTGTTGTCATCTTGAATATTTTCTATGAAATCTTTCATAGCTATAAACAAATTAAGAGTTAGGTATTAGGTACCCATATCAGTTGTAAAACCAGTAATATAATCGTTGCACCACGTCCTTATAAAAGCTACGTGATCGCTGATATTTATTTACAATGATAAAATAAAATAATGTCGCGAAGCGTCCAGAGTTATTTAAATATCACTGCATCTTCCATGTCCAATTCGCTATCATGCTTATTTTCTCTATTACAACACCAGAAGCTAAATGCGACATTCGCGATGACGTGTTCAAATTCGTCACGACGATTATCGATTACGGATGCACGACACGTCTCGATGCATTGAATCAATTTATCGCATCGCTAACACAACATTCGGCGGTTCCCAGAAGAATATTTATTGGACAAACGACTGAATACGAAATGCGAAATTCGGCGAAGCCTCGCATGTTGATTAGAAAGGCCTCGATGTCTTTGTCTCGTGTTATTTGGAAATCTGTTCAGGAGTTTTTTGGTTGTAAAATTGCCATTACACTGACTACAAATTTAGCTGGAGCCTTATCAGCCGTGTACAATAATAAAAATAGTTTCGTGTATAAAATATATTTGCAAAGTCTGTTTTCTGTCTTGTCAGAAGCATGAATAATGAATATTGTCTCTTTTCATAGCAATACTGTAAGACCGTCCGACATTGGTAGCTCTAATTTCTTCTGACTGTCTATGCTCGTATTTATTTAAATTAATGAATGAATTATTTATCAACATATAATATATTATCTGGATCAAGATCACATGTTTATTTAAGTATATTGGACTACTTTTGACGATAATGTTTGTTAATAATAAATCCTGTTTATTATTGAATATAATTTTTAATTAAAATTATATATTATCTTGCCTATGGAATCAATAAATTAATTATATATTGTTAATGCTTTGTTACAGGTATGTTAAATCTGGTTTAAATGTGGAGTGGCAACATTGAAATCTGTAAGTTATGATTTATAATTATGACCTAAATATTTTTCTTCCAAATTAAATTTATCTGTTTCGCCACCTTTATCTCTTTACTTTGCTTGTCTTCCTCAATTTCTTTTTCGGTCTCACCATTTCTTTCTTTATCCATCTCCCATCATATCTAGCCAAGCGGTCGCTTAGTATGGGTCCGCCTCATATCTTCCCGTGGGTGTCGTACTTAAGGGAACTAAAGGCTACCTACCACCATATGCCAACAACAGCATTCCCAAGGAGGGTTGAGTTCAGGCAGGCGGCCGCTCGTAAAAATCCTAGCCAAAACTAAAACAGCAGTATGATAAGTGATATAATGAGTGGCGACATGAATCAACCGTGTAAATGAGGATATGAGTGAAAGAGGATTGAGTGCGGAGATGACGAATGATAGACTGGAGTGGCGGAAGAGGATATACTGTGCCGACCCCACCTAATGTGGGATAAGGGCAAGAAGAAGAAAACCTATCTCCTTCTCTCTAACTTATTTTAATTTACGGTTGTAGTGGTAGGCCCCTTTTGCAGGGGGCCGCCTGGGGAAGTACCACACCTTTGCCAGTTATTCATCCGCCAAGCAATAATGTGCAAACATTATTGTGTTCCTGTAAGAAGGGCAATGTTACCAGCGAAATTACTGGCCATGATGAGATTCAATAACTCATATCTCAGGGTGACATGCGCAGTGCAGTGCCGCGCAGAATTTTGAATTTTAAAACACTGTGGCACTGTGTCTGATATAGGCAATCATGATGCTTATGCACCTGATTAGCTCGTCTTGTACACTCAATATCATAAAAAAAAACAGCCGTTAATTAGGATCAATGTTAAGATATGCCATTGGTTAGTTATCAACGGATTTATTAATTAGTTTGGTCTCCGGTAGTTGATTCACAGCTTGCATTCTCATTAATTTTTTCTCTGTTAATTAATAATGCTGATTTAATTAGGATAACTGAGGTGGAAGGCGATCTAGGTTTATACCTATTAACCTCTTATGGACATTTAACACCGTGCTAATAAGGTATTTTGAAATTACAATAAAGGTCTTTTTATTTGTAGTACTTTAAAACTTGTTAGCAAGAAGTTGGTCCGCACATTTTGTTACTTATTCCCCTCACCAATATTTTAAAGCCCCGGTCAAGTCAGGATTTCGTAAAAGAACAATGGTTTTTCTTATTACTACTTCTATTGTTTAGAATGCAGACCTTTGAATGGATTAACAATAAATAACACGTTTCACGTTAAAAGCTTTCTGTTTCCTGGTATTGTTAACAATTTTAGCAAATTATCAATTTAACACTCGAATGCCGGAAGATTTTGAATCACCAACCTTGTTGCCAGAACCTTCGATAAACTTATTTGTTTTATGTGATGACTCTCAATTCTCAAATGATGTCACTGACTTGTCGCAAATATGCAAAAAATTACCAGTTATGTCTTCACTTATTTGGCAACGTTGTCACGTTCGACTAAAGAGGCTCCTCAAGGAATGAAAAATTCTGCGAACATCGTTATAATTAATTTAGTAAGACTATTTTATTTTCAAGTATTCGTTAGATTTTATATCCGAGCCTTATTAACATTGTAAAACATCGCTCAAACACTGTTATAGTACAAAACATCAAATTGCTCAAACTTTCGAACTACAGAAGTGGCTTCATCGCACATTAAGAAAACGTCGATAACATTTACGATAGAACAAAATAATCTTATCTAAGCAATTAGCAACCCTTGTACTGTTCATTTACTATCGATAATAAATTGCGCCATAAAAATCGATAAATATAATCGTTACTTAACCATTCGACAATAAATCGAACGATTTATCGACGCCCTCAATGGCACTGCCGATCAAATATTAATTTAATTTAAATCAGGTAAAGCAAACAACAATAACTTAGTTTTATCTGTCAGTTATTGGGAGCACGGAGATAAACTCGCTAGTTTCCTAGAATAAGGATCGAAATGCGACTAAATAATAGTGAACCAATGCTGTAACTGAGACATAAAAACCGTGCAAATTCCACGATGTTGTAACAAGAAATGGATTAGGTTAACACAATTTCGCGGTAATCGCCACCACATGGGATTTTTCCAAAGCGACCGACTTCCCAATATTTACGTTACGGTAGTTTGGAATCCGCCAATTTGGACTTCCATATGGACGGAATCGTTTATGCGGGAATTTATGCGTAATATTTCAAGAGAATGTAAACTATAGACAAGTGGGTGGATGTGGTTGCTGGCGCCGGTCGACCTACCAGCCCACTTGTACGAGAACCAAGATTTATAGGATCAGGAGCCATACTTCAACGGCAAATAGACAAGTCGAAAGTTGAAACTTTTACACGTGTCTGCCACATAAACAAGCTTTTCCCTTTGACTCTAAATATAGCTTCATATCGCCGTCATAAATTAGACCGTAAAAGTTTAATCTGTTTTATTAATTGATCTTACGAATCGAGTCTGCCAATAATTTTTATTTGTTTTTGTAATTATGAAATATCGCCAAAGTTTCGAAACACTAATCGGTCGATTAAAATTCACAAATCTGGTGACTTTCGACACTTCGTCGGTTACGTTGTAGTTTTATAACCGCGGGGTCAGGAGTATTCGATTACGAGTTACGACAGTCTATTGATTTCTTTATCGAAAGTGGTGATCTTGAACCTGCGCCTCCGAGCCTCCCGAATGTTGGCGAGTCACGAGTACAATCTGCGCGGCTGCTTTCGCGGTGTCAAACCGGAAACCGGGCCACAGAACAGATAATAATACTACAACCGGGCGTAACTGTACGTCCGATGAAAGGTGAATGTCAAGTTTTGTTGTGACTCTAATTGCGACACCGTGTAGATGTTTATTATACAGTGAAATGGTTTGATTGCCGAATTCCGGACAACATCACCCACCATAAAAGTGTAAAAAAACTTGGTGAAACCACATTTTATTTGGTTTTCGAATCGACTTCCAAAAACAAAATCTCGCCTTCGAAAGCTGAAATTTTTCCACGCCGCGGTCTCCTCTCAATAGCACATAAAGAACATGTTAACCATACGCCTCAATTGGTGTGATTGATCCTTCAGTATGCAAATACACTTTCTTAGTTATTCGTAATTGCATCAAATTATCCCTGAATAATGTTAAACGTTGTCCTTCGGTGCCATGTTATTCCGCATCTCATATGGCAATGTAATTGAATTCCACAGCTTGACACCACTGCTCTTTAGCATCTACTAAAGGGAATTTGCAACTTTGTATTATGCATAAATACCTACTGGAATCTTTAGTAGCTCTGCCGCCCTTATTATTACTGCTAAAATCAACAACGTCCGGTTGGTCCTGGAGTCCTCACTTAAGGACGACAATTTATTCGGTTTTGCATCATAAATAATTAGCTCTACCGTGCTTTAACACACGTAAGTCATTGCTTCTTGTTATCGACATAGACCCTGTGACATGAAGTTAGCATGGACCCATACTTATAATACTTTAGTCTTGTGTAACTTGCTATAATTATAATTATTTGTTAGCCTATTGTGTTCCACTGGTGGGCAATTATGTATTATCATGTATTTTACATTATCTTACATTGTAATTTTAATAAGAAGCCTATACTTACTAATAATTTTACCTACATGTGAAAATTATTGTAAATTTGGGAATAATGCTCCCGCAATACAGGTTTACCTAGTTTGGGGACCATTGTCTGTATGTTAATAATTGATTTTCTTTATCAATAAACGTTATCTTAACTTAAGTATATCTTCTTGATATATTATGGTATATTTTCTTGATATACTTAACTCTACAAAAAGAAGGACTATGACATCGTTAAGTGTTAGAAAAGTTAGAGACCTTGTCATAATATTCATCGGAAGTGGCTATCAGAAAATTGCGCCTGCGCAACGTCCCCAGACCTCGTACACTTTCACTGACATTGAAACCGTTAGATATACAAATGAATGTAGTGATTACTCTAGCGGCTGCTTCGTTCATCATAAGGCAAAATCAGTACTTTTATCTATCTGTGAAGCCATATTATATTTCCTTGCTTATCTTGCTTGTTTCGTCACAAAGGCAAAGTTGTAGGCGCCCTAAAAGACAGTTTCTTCCCTTTTTCTCATTTTCAACGTAGAAAATGATGTGTCTAAAAATCGAAATAAAACCAACTTTTCCACGAAATAATTATTGATAAAGCATGTTCCGAGTGCTGGACGAAAGACCAAAACAATTGTTCATTCGTAACCACATCACGTACAGAAGGGAACCAGAATGGCGTGAAAATGATTAACCAATGATTGATTCAGGGAAAAGCAATTTATGGGCGATGAACTTCGGGGTTCTAGAAGAAATAGACAACGTCTACTTGAATTTAGCTTTTACAGATAGATGGCTTTCAAGCGTTAAAACATGAAAGGACTTTCTTATTGTAGATTCGCTGTGGAGCCAACGTTGGTGTTGGTGCTTGAACGAATTAACCACTGCCTCTAATAGTTTCTGTGATGACTTAACAACTTCACAATACTTCGTTTATACAGCCGGAACCAACGCGTCCTGCCGAAGCATGTTTACACTCAAATGAAATTAATAATTAACTCTAGCAGCTGGACAGACTACGAACGCTATAAAAACTACTTTCAATCTGCAAGGTGCTTAGAAAGACATATTAAACAATAACTAAACCTAGAAACAAGACCTAGAAACACATTCCCAGATTGCCAAAGACATATTTCACGTAGCCCATTACAATACATGAATGCCAAGCATCGACTCTCGGAATACCAACCAGTCGTATTCCAAATGGCGCACGCTACTGATGTTTATTGCCGTCGATCTTGTCTATGCAAACCTGCAGGGTTATAGCCTTACATAAGCCTCACTTCTAACTGCTAACCATGGGAAGACCTATGTGATTATACCAAGAAAAAGTGTAGCTAATCTCTTCAAATGAGATTCGCAGAAAGTGGTGGTCGGTAGTTTTGTGGGCTTTTGTTTCGAATTTGGTTTTTCTATGTTCATTTATTACCCTCCATATTTTTATTAAGATTGCTACGAAATCGTTGTTCAAATAGGTCTTAGATGTATTTTTATGTCATCTTATTCCTGCTTTTTATCTTATAGAAATAGTGTCGGCATAGCACGTCTTTTTCCTCTATTCTGGTCTATGCACAAGCAGTTCATCAAATCTTTTAAGACTTATTTAGGTTGCTCCCCTCTCCGTATTATTGATCTTATGATAATTCATACCATTATGATATGCCGAAGTCGTTAAACCGTGACAAAGCTTAGCTCTGAACTCTGAATCGCGAGGAATCGGTTCTTAATTTTTTTTACATTACCAATCTTTGTCATGATTTATTTGCAAGTTTCTTTCAAAATGGACTTCACTGTCTTCACTGTCTATGAATAAAGAATTTTCAGTTTGGAAAACAAGGCCATAGGTCAATCAAGGTCTCGATGGATTTGTTATTATATGTTATGTAATACCAAGCTAGTCTACACGATGTCCGTGATATATCTGTCAAAGCGCGATGTTGCAATCATCAAAATGTGCCTTTTCCGTCAAAATACAAATTATTGCGCAACATGGAAAGTGTTTTAGAGCGACAAGTCGGTCTCAAGTGGTCTGACCTGAATTGTTAGTCTATTTACCGCTTTTCATTTAACTATAACTGTAGGAGTTTGCGACTCCTATATCTCTGCAATTGCTTTATTGATTTGACTCATTTTCGTACTAGTTTTATAATCCCAAATATATTCAACTGCCTTTTTCGTCCTGTCCTTATCTCTAAGTGGGGTCGTCTTCGTCTTTCTAATCACTCAGATCATCCAAGTCTTTTTGGACGCTCTTTTCCTACAATTCCTCGTACGTTCATCCCGTTACAAACATCAAGAGTACAGTTCGAATTTTTTCCCATATGACCCTATAAAATCTCATTTCGTTGTCATCTCATTTGACAACTTCACCTTAAAATAATGAAGTCTGAATTAATGTTATTTACCTAAAAAAAATCCAAGTTGTGTCACGTTTAAATGTAGCGATCAGTGTTTACAGTTTACACGTATCCGTTACTAAGCTAGGTATAATGAGGATTAGCCATGCTTCGCTTCCAAGTATTACCAATAACTAGAATTCCTTGGGCCCCTCACAGTTCACACCTTACCGGTCCAAAAGTCGCACTACCACTTCAGCTTTTGTTCTAACAATGCTTTAATTATTAATGTGCAGGGATTTTCAGTCCACTTTGTATATCATGTTGCGTACATCGTTAGTGACGTCGTAAGATGCATCATTTAGCACGACTTGAGGTAATAAGGCGAGATTGTTCTGAAATTCACGTTTTATGACGGATCGTTAAGTTTTGATAGTTTAAGATATTCTGATCTTTTATGTCTTTAATTTGTATGAAAACATTGTAACTAGAGTTTCGCGGACGGCGGAAACATTAAATGCTTAAATATCGCCATGTTTGCCGCGCAAGCCCCATTTGCTTCGTTTGCGAATAACATTATCACATACCAATGAAGGTGGAGTTTTATTTCTATACTCTAGCTATGCAGTAACTGCAATCAAAATTGCATATAAATTAATCTAAACCGCGGCACGCGAGCTACCAAACCCGTGCTAAAATGAAACAGGAATGTCCAGACTCCACGCCGCGTTGATTCAAAGGAATGCTCGCTTCGTTCGCCTCTTAACTCAATCGTTCACCGAATAAATCTGCCGAATGGATCGTTTGCGGCAATAACGTGCCGAAACGACTGTAAAGCTGGATATCCACTTGAGGCTATTCCAAGTTCCAAGTGGAGACCGCGGCGTGCCTCGAGTCGGCTCGACTAGTGTGCAGTGTGCATGCGATTTAAGAATCGGTTCCAGATACATTTGCACCTAGACGCGGCGTTTACTATATGTAAAGAACGCGAGATCCAATGATAAATAGGCAATTTAGTTCCTAATTTTGCAAAGTAATATGGGATGGACGATTTCACCGAAGCCGGCCTAGACGAGATTACGTGACTACTCAGTACCTACCGGGCCGGCGAGAGGTTGCGCAGGAGCGTGACGTATGCAAGGACTTGGGAGGCCTTTATACAGCCGTAGGATCTAGACAAATAAAAATGAAATGGACTTCAGTTTGTCTAACCGAAAGAGAACTGCGCTTGCGTGTTACTCCTCTATGAAACGCCACAAAGTTGCGTCTCGGTCGCACGGCGATGACAGTCATCGACGTCACCTTTCAACTACTGTAACATGTTACATAAGGAAGTACTGAGCGGTCAAAGCGCAGTTGTAGCACAATTAGCCAGTAATAAACCGCGAACAATATCGTAAATTACCAACATTCTTGTGTCAAACGTCGTAATGCATTACGACTGGGTGTGATGCATGACTTGTCTCATGAATAATTCTACATTAAGCATCGTAACGTGAGATTTATGGGCATTTCAATGGTCCAATTTTGTCCAAGATTTTATTCCGAGTTTCCGATATCTATCCGTCTGTTATTCAACAGGGGGACAGATAAGTGTAATTCAAGTCTATGGCTCATCAGACTTTTACGTGTTATTATAATCTCGCGAGCCAGCCTCGCAAGGTCGATACCCAGCGTCAAAATTTCGTATTTTTTAAATGCTATATATGTATGTGATTCACGATTGTTTACCGTAATATTATGTGTATTGTTTATTATTGTAGCATTTTATTTGTTGCAATAAAGTATTATTACATTCTATTCTTCGTACCTCTGTCTCTGTTTTGTCTCAGCCAGAAGAATAAAATCTAGAGAAATATAGAATTTTATCTAAGGGCCACTCCTGTCTCAAGCCGAGGGAGCCGTGAGACCCGGCTGAGGGACATTCGGAGAGTGGGCAGCAACGCTCTCCGGCACCAAGTATTCCACCAAGCCGCACAACAAGCGTGCTGATTACGGCAAATCCCCCCATATGAATTGTTTATGGCGTTCTATGGGGAAGGCCTATGTTCAGCAGTGGACGTCTTCCGGCGTCTGATGATGATGATGATCTATGTCAGATCTATTTGGGTAAATCGTCGTTGTACTGAGCTGACCATTATGATTCCACATAATCTGATGAAGCTTAATCGACTTTGTTCGCATACCTGCGTGAATTGAGGCTAGGTATGGTTTAACTGTTAAATCCACAGCGGCTAGCGAACTAAGTTGAATAGTGAATAGGCTTATTGGCCACATTGACGTGAGGTTTATTACTCCATAACTCATTCATAATCTGCTTAGTGATTGAAGAATGTTAATGTCATTGCACTCATGATTTGGAAGAACTTTCATTGTGGAGCCATCTCTGAAATCACGAAAAATATTGCTGTTTTATTGATTTAGCTAAGACCTTTTCCTATAGCATACACAATAAGTGAACTGAGTCTTCATTGCTATTCAAATCCTTTCCATTTTAAAGCAACAATATTATTAATAAACGTAGAACAAATTCACTTCGAAAGAGGAACATTCCTATGGTAACTCTTTAGTACTGATTTAATGCTCGGAGTAAATTTAGTCTTAAGTTTATTAGTAATTTATAAGGAACTAGCCGTGCCCCGCGGTTTCACCCGCATTGTCTGCGTTCCCGTGGGAATATCAGAATAAAGAGTACCCTATGTATTATACCGAGGTCTTCCAAGATCTACATACCATACCGCATTTCAGCCCAATCGGTTTAGTAGTTTTGTCGTGAAAAAGCAACAATCATCCATCTATCCATCCATCCTCACAAACTTTCCCATTTATAATATTAGTAGTCTGGTATTGTGCCCCTATTACATCTATTACATGGGCCTAACAAGATACTGGCGAAATGTGGGTGTACTTACTATGGGACTGACCCAAACCTTTGGGAAAAAGGCTTGATTGTATGTTTATGTTTATGTTATGTTATTAATAAGAGTATTATTAATTCTTGTAGGGGTTCTGGTAATTCTGGTAGGGGTTCTGGTAATTCTGGTAGGGGTTCAATGGGGTCTAACTCCGATATCAAACTGGATTTATACGTAACTTCCAACAATCGCTCGTAAATATCAATTCAACTTATTCTACATCATTATGTACATGTACGTATCAAGGCCATGGTGTGACTCTCATTGACTTATCTTTCACTGATGGAAAAATTCAGCCCTGTTTTTGCTTCTGGATTTGTTTACCTGCTATTGTTTGCCGTAGCAACACGCGTATTGTTTTAAAATACATTTATAAATACATACATATTATGTTGCATTACGTACTTATATATAGGTACTATGCATAGTGTAGGGTTCCATAGCTACCTGAACAAAACCCCAAGCCTTCTAAGAACGCACAGCCCCGTCTACAAATTACAGCAAACATGTTGGTAATCGCAATAATTTTTTTGGAAAATTTTACGTCATCTACAAACTACGGCAAACATGTTATGGATGGAATGGATGGATGTTTGTTACTCTTGCATACCAAAACTACTGAACAGATTGGGCTGAAATTTGGTATGTAGGTAGCTCAGACCCTGGAATAACACATGGGGTACTATTTTCCTGATATTCCCACGGGAATGGTGTCTACGCGGGTGAAACAGCGGGGCACAGGTCCGTATATTTCAGCCAATCACAGTTTCATCTCCCCACCGAGAGGATCATTCGTGCCTCCTTCCAAAACATTGAAAAAAGTTTAATCTATTCGATATCATTATTGCATTGGCTTTCATTGGCATAAAAGTACTAAAAATATTAGCTCATTTGAACACCCGAAAAGTGGATCTTTTTATCTTGTAAGATTTAATAGCAAAAAAAAATCGGTCTAAGTCGCTAAGTAGAGTCATGCTTCTCACAGTCATAATCATAAATATTTAAACGTGTTCTTCACAAAGATGACACATGCAGTTTTAAAATCTACACTCCTTTTTAGGTTTCCGTTTTTTTCATTTCACATCTACGAGAATATTCATATTCCAATAAAGCTTTCGTTTATGACTAACACTGGTGCCACACCTGCATATTAATGTTGTCAACGTCATCATGCAGTAGGTTCTGCATAATGTTTGTTACCAATACTATTCACCTTTCTATTAAGAGAGACTGAACATGAGGGGAGCTCGGCGCTGTTTTCTTTGGAGTCTGTGTTTGGCACATCGTGATAATAAACCGTACATCCACTTGAGGCAGTCCTGGATACGCACATCAAACACATTGGTATTTTCTCAAAAGAAGAGTAGAGCACTTATCTCTATTTTATTAAATCTTATTTATTACATAAAAAGAAGCATCATAACTATATATTATGACGAAAAATTTAAATTACACCAGTCACCAGGTTCTGTCACTTCAGTGTATCAGACCGTCTTCTTCTTTGTCGCATCACTCTTGACAGAGTGGTCGTAACCGTTACGATGGTTGTGATGTGTTCCGTTTCACAATCCGTCGCCATTCTTCTCTAACTGATGCCTTCTTTGAACATTCGTGCAACGGACCACCCACGACTGTTTTTACTTGGCCAGTCCATCGCATTGGTGATCTGCCGCGAGGTCGTGGTCCCTCCACTCGGCCTTGGACCACCAAACGTTCAATAGATGGGCCGTCTCAGACCGTGGTGTTATTAAAATTTTAAGGGTAGGTAGTACTCATTTGGTATATTCCAATCCAATCCAATCTAGGCAAAGTAATACGTCCTATAAAACACATAAGCATGGGTCTTCGTCAGAGAATCGCAGACCTCATAAACTGTACGACAGTGTATCTACGTTTTAATTGAACACTCCCGCGATTCGATCAATTCAATGAATAGTGAATAATGCAACACAATTTGCAGCTAGCTTGTACCAATTAAGCAAATCAATCCATCATAATAATATCTAACGCAAAGTGCAGAGAGCGGCGCTGGTAAATATGTCAGGGTGATCAGACTGGTCGATACTCTTGGTATAGCAATGAATGGTGACCTGACCGATTTCTTTAACATTAACGACCTTCGAATTGACAGCCCTGTCATTTAAATCTACGAAAGTTTGGTGATTGATGATTATGAACTGAGAATTGGTGGCGTTAATTGGCAGAAGCTTAATGGTTATGCATAAAAACTAATTGCATCACCGAATTAGCAATAGTTCCATGGCGCCAGCTGTGTTTTGATATGTAAGAGTGTTTTTAGTTTATACCCATAATTATTCACAGATTCTCAGGGTAGTTGGTACTAGGTACGATTGGTACACTTTCACGTAGCAAATACAAAGTGATCATAATTGAAGCAGCGAAGCCAGAAGGATTCACTCAGACTTCTCAAAATAACTCTTATTTGTCTATATGAATTATATTTGCATTTTATGCTACAAAAGAACATTTTTTTCTATTAGGTATTCAAGAAGTAGAAGAAGATCTAGACAATATGGCCAACCACATCATGGTATTGTTCAGGTCGCACGTGATTAAAAATTTCAGACACATTATTGTGTAAAGTTCTCCAACCTGGCGACTGCCCCCGGCATATCTAATAGGTGACAATTATTGAGCCCCATAATTTAGCGTACCTACCGAAACGCGGCAGGGCCTGGTTTCTTACATAAGTTAGGTGTAGGCGAGCCTGCAGGTCGGGAGGCGTGCGCTGGCGCCGCGCCGCGTCTATTATTAGCGCATTCCATTCCTGCCCCTGTCAGGGCCAGCGCACCTGCTGCACTTTCCTTTTTCATACGTGTGCTTTCGTAATCTCTTACTACTTGTGCTTATAGATCTAATGTAAAACTTGTAATCGGTTTTGTGTTCATATTGATTAAAAACTTTTCCAAATCTTTTATAGATATAGGTTTAGAAGGAATCACAACCTAAACGCGTTAAATCTTAAAAGAAGGATAATGTGCAATGGGACAATGTGAAGGATAACACAGCGAAGTGTTCCTTTTGCTGTGTCTATATGTAAAGGCTTTTCCAAAATAAGAATTCGAATAAATTCACTTATTTAACTAACAAATAAGGCCTCCAAGGTTTGACAAAAACATCCCAGAGTCTTCTCCATAGCACAGTATGAGAGAACTAACTACTACGGTCTACGACACGTTCATAGTAAAGCGATATTATTGCAGTTTTGTAAGTTAAACCTGACAATGCCATAAGTTAAGCAAGGGCAACGTTCCTAGATCTACATCTGTCGCTATTAGGGCGTTCAGGGACCGTGGAAAAGCACCCAAGTAGAACAGGCCGGGGGCTCCGTGAGAACATCGTTGCTTTAATATTTATGATCAAGAAGTTTATGATCCGACCGTTGTTAGACCACTTTCCCCTTTATAATACTTTCCTGCGTGTGTTTATTTTATATGCTTCTGAATATACAAAGTGAGATTAATTTAGGTTCAAAGTTGTACAAACAAATCAAGGAAGCCAAAACTTAATGTAGCTATGACCAATTTGTAACATCAGCTACACCAGGTAAGTAGATTTATAATTAACGTTTCTCAACTTATATATTATAATAATATTAAGACTACATTTTGACGTGACAACGTCTTATAATTCGATAGAGCCGGCTGCACGCACGAAAAAACATGACTCATGCGCCGTTACCTCGCTCTGAGGCGTTCCATGTAAGGCTTGAAGTGCAAGCGAGAGCGCGTAACGAGCGACAAAGAAGCACAATCGGCCTTTGCGTTCGGCAGCGTTCGACATCCGTCTCTCTCCTACTTGAGTGAGCGCGTTGTCACGTTCAACTATCGTCAGTAAACCGACTTTACAGACAACCAATTTTTTTAAAACCAATTACGTTTGACGCAAAAATGAGGATTCATCGATTCTTTTATTGTATACAGTGGATTTTGGACCAAAAGTGCCATTATATGTTGTTTGAAAGGTGTCAATTTGTAGTTTGTAATAATTATCGGTAATTTATTATACATATTTATTTTAACATAGATACCTTGTTTCAATCTCCTCCACGGACAAGATTAGCCAAGGTCAGGTCTTGGCTAATCTTGTCCGTGGCGGATATAATATTTCTTTGTTTCGTAAATTGAAATTATGCCTGTCTATATTGTCGTTCCATTTCCATGTTCCTGTAGCCACCTTCCGAATCCATAATCATATATGCTCTGAAACAGCATTACATTGTTTTATCGTTCGATTTACATAATACATATAACATCGGGATGTGCGTGAAAGCTTTTAAGATTCATTACCATCAGGCGCCGGACGAACCTAATAAAATCTTGTAGGCCTTGACTGTCTTTTTATGAAACTAGTCACAGAATCTAGTTATTAACATAGTTACTAACTTCTAGGTCTTGTATCGTGTCCCTATCGTCCGGTAATAAAACAATAATTTCCTACGGTTTTATCTCTATGAATTGCCCCAAATAAGATATTGAATATTAAACCTAATAACCCAATGAAGTTTATAGTGGATTTCATGTCCATTTACGACTTCAGTGCTCGTAAAATCACGAACATCGGTGTAAAGAGCTATTTCCACCGGTCATGAGTGCATTAATATAACAACTGAATAGATAGTAGACATTGCGTCATTAGCTACACTGTAACTTGTTTCTTATATCGCATAGTGCAATAGATAATATAATTCTACGATATTATGTATTCTTAGCTTAATAAAGTAACTCAGTATTCACATTGCCAACCGTGTTCATTTGTTTATTGCAGGTACAAGGTACGTTATTATACTTTACTAAACTTCCCTGTAAATTGCCGCGGCAGCGGCCGGCGAAGCGCCATTATCGACTTGTCCTCTTTATGGGTTAAAATTAAAATATCTGTTATTGATTAAGATTATTTTAGTCTGAAATTTAGAATTTAGTAGAATAGAATAGACGTCATTCGTGAAGGTGGAATAGAACCCTGCAGAAGAAATTGCCGGACAGGATAATACAGTTTTTGTTAAACTTAATAAATAGCGTACAAACAAGCGAAAAATAACGACTTTCCTATTGGACAACTTCAGATGAGTGCAAATCTGTAGAATTCTGTTTTGTCCTTCTCTTAAAGGGGTAATTCCAGTTAACTGTTTTTTTTAATTCGATACAAACGGTAACGTAATTAAAACCTAACTTCACCGATTAGTTTAAGTTTTAAACATAGATTAGACAGTAGAATAGACAGTAAGATAGTGCATCATTTCGCAGATGTGCTGAAAGCTATGACATCATCGCGCAGAAATGCGTTTTAAATTGAAAGCGGTGTTGTTACAGAAATATGCACTATGTAATCCGTTAATAATTGTTCTGTCTGAATTATCTGTATTGTCTGTAATGGTAGAATATTATTAGTATGTTTACTTAATGTGTTGTGGAATTTGCCTTTGTCAGAGGTTATGTAATTTATTTTTCATTTTATGTTTTCAATATATTAATTTTCTATCCAAAAATAAATTTAGCTGTCAGTATCTAATTTCATACTCATGCTCGACTGCCAATCAAGAGATCCCGGGCTCGATCCCCAGGTCAGGCAGTGTTAATAAGGCAGTGGCAGTGTGATTTATCTCAATAACTGCCTGGAGTCTGGAACTGTGCCCGATAGATGGCAATAGGCTCGCCCCCTATTACATGGGACCAATAACATACTGGCGAAATGTGGGTGTATCTACTATAGGACTGAGTCCTGGGTACACCTCTGCCTACCCCTTCAGAAAAAAGGCGTGAATGTATGTATGTATGTGTATGTAGTATCTAATTTAGATAATACGGTAATCAAGTTATCTTCTACTATTTTCAGTTGCTTTTCATTAATCATTAGATATTAAGTACACCGTCCCTTCAGTATCTGTATATCCTTTCTCTGCATGGTTGTCTGGAAGAGATCACTCTGAGCGATAAGGCCGCCAGTTGTTAATCTTTTTAAGTTTTCTTTTTGTCGTTTTCTGTATTATTGTGGTACCAATAAAGTGTTATCATTCATTCATTCATTACGATAAAAAGTACGATTTTATATTAACAAAGACACTTCCCAAAATAAGTTCTAAGAGTGTTCAATGCGGGAGCAACAAGCTTTGCCTCACTAATAAGTACTTGCTTACATTATTTTAACCAGGATAACAAATCCTGAGTACATTTTATAAGGCCAATGTTAAGCAAGTTCGTGTGTTAATTAGCGTAGAATATTCAATGCATACGGGAATCTGCCGGAAGGCCTCCTTCCGTCACTGAGGGTTTCCAACGGGACTCTACAAAAGCTTTAAGCTGATCTAGCTATTATATCCAAAATCTTAAGGTTCTTAATTGTAAAAGTCGTTGGTGGAAAAATGTATAATAAATAAGATGACCTTACGTTGAGGGAATAAGGCTGGAAGTTTCTTGTCTATTGGACCTTGAGTGTGGTTACTCGCGTTGCCATCACGAGACGTGGTGTCCAATTATAGAGGGATACTTTCGACGTCCGCCTTGCTGCGGTCCTGTGGTCCATTCGGCCGTCAGCGCGTGTTCTGATCGGAAAGTTACTACAGATCCGACGGCACGATAACGTTCTGTTTACATCGTAAACTCTAATACAGTGTTGCTAACATATAGTAGGGGTATTGCAACAATAGATACGTGATAAACTTCTGAACTTATTGATAACTGTAAACTGTCTGCAACGCGCTAAGAAATTTATCAAAATTCCTACTGTTTCCTACGGTCGATATCATGCGCTGCGTTTAATTCTCAAAGCAAGCAGAAAGTGAAATTGGATTATTCTAGTACTTTTTGCCTGCATGAGATTATTCTATTAGGAATTGTACCACCAAAACTGAACGATAGCATCGTTTCCGATTCTTTAACGCGGCGTTTTCTTTTCGTCTACTCGTCTACTGCATGTCGTGTGTACCATGCTTGTAGCATTACAGGATAGATTGACAGGCACGTCAAGTTCCCTTTCTTTATCCTAAGAAGCGGCCAAAAATTTAACTAAATATTCCGCCATACCAAACCATATAGACACAAGCGCCCCACCGCCCACATTCTCAAATATCGTGGACATTTTATTTTCGTATTGTAATCGTTTTTTATCGCAAGTTAAACGATGATGATACGCATTAAACGATGAAACGTTTGCAGATTAATCTTCCAGCCGTCATCTCGAAGGTCGGCTGTTTATGGCGAGTTAATTAAAGATTTAAAGCTAGTTCGGCACAAGCGACGACACAGACAGCTTACAAGAGACGACACAGACAGCTTCCTTGTTATGAAGTTTGATTTACTACGTATGGTCGAGCTATACCTTTGTAACATGACCTTCTCCAAAAGGCTTCGTGAATCATGCTATTTGTTGGTACAATAGATGTGCCCATGTTCGGACGCGTTTGGGCGATCAGTCAACGACCGTTCGCGGTTCCACGCATTCCACAGGAATTTATTCTGACTCATGTGTGATGGAGGCGATAAGAATCGGCCGTTAGGAGTGTGCCGTCGCAGATCCCAGCGTCCATTCGAGCATACGAGATAAACCCGTTCCCCATCCGCCAACGTCCATCTCTCCCAGAATTCACACGTGCAGATTATCATCGCGTTCCGCATAACGACCTCGACCCACGGTTCTGTGTAAACATTGCGCAATTATAAATTTCTACGGAAAATCGATAATATACCAGGCTGGCTGTGGATGGCCGACGGCCAGACACGTTAATTGGTGTACAATCAGCATTCTAGAGAAAATTATGAACGCCGGAGCACGGGATCAGTTTTCGTCTGCCGCCTTCACCTCACTTATTTAATTTTCGCTCAGTTAACTTAAGAGTCGACGGCCGTTTTTTTGTGTTTACAAATTAAGGTAATTACCGTAATACCCCTGTCACAACCTTTTAAGTTCAACGCACGCATTTATACTTCTCCACAACGTTGCACATCTCATACGACTCTAGTCCTTATGGTCTGCATTTTAAGGTGTTAGCTGAATTACTTGGAATTCCGCGTGATATATTATTGTAGTGCGCCCTTGAATGCTCGGTTCCGGGCTTCGGGCTATTTAAATGTCGTTTAAAATAAAAAGTACGCGAACTGACAACGTAATTGCACGGCTCTCGCCGCAACATCCGAATTTACGGTGTATTGCTTTTTTACTTTTTGTCATTAGGAAGTTAAATATTATACCCACACTGAGAAAGGATTGCGAAATGAAATTCTGATTTAAATCGAGCATGATATCTCGTTCCTGAGGCGATGCGTGTCACGAAACTATCTCGACATTTACTCGATATTTACAACTTCCTAAACCGTAGAAACCAATAAAATTACTGGTATTAGCGGTGAGATTATCTGAACGGATACACGCCTCATATCGCAGGAGACGTATTTTTTTTTTTTTTTTTTTTTTTTATTTATTTATTACACACCATGGACACTGCTCCATGCCATTTTTTAAGTTCACAAAATTATGACTATATTTTAGCTTATTGTAACAGTGGGTGCAACAGGATTGCCACACCGCTCTGAGAAAATATTATGATATATAATATACTATATAAATAAAATAACGCTTATACAATACTTTAAGTACATATTACATAATTTTATATGAGAAGAAATAATTAAATAAATTAATGATATGGGTCGGATAAAGCTATAGGTCTTTAATGATCCCCAGCAGTGATGACACCACGGCTTCGTCTCTGTTGGCTATAGCCATTTTTAAGTTATAGTCAACTATCGAGCAGTCCGAGACGCCCCGCGCGCGTGCAATTAAGCGTCCTATTGTGTCGTCTGCATCGTCCGTGTGATAGGTGCAGGTGTTCGTATGCCTTGATATTGCTACCACAGCATGTGCAACGCTTTCGTATAGCTTTATTTTCTTCCTATTTCTTTTTATGATTATGACGGACGTATACTTGAGCCCCTGTGCCTCGTGGATGGTAAGAACACTCGCCCCTTCACCCTGACCGAATCCTTCGTTGATTAAGGATTCCTTGTCCTCTTGCGTGTGTACTAGGAAGAGGGTATCTGCGAGGGTGGTCGGGATTTGTGCATCCGTAAAGTTCTTTACTTCCAGGGATCTTACTCTTACACTTGACGAGTAGATCCCCGAGTATACCTGACCAAGGGCATAAGCAATGTCCATTGGGTTCCGATGAGAGCATAGCAGCTCCTGGCTGATGTTTATTGCCATATCTGGGCGGCTGTACCTTATTTCGAATAGGCAGGAGACGTATTTATGAGCGGTTATTCTAGAGTTCACATCGGGCCTCGAAACTTTGTGCTTCGAGCAGCGTGCGGACGGCGAGAATCCGTGTAATCTCACATCTTATTCCCCCCTATCTGATACAACCACGCTTTTCCTATACACCGGCAATAATCTTTTATGCGACGCTGCTCGATGAAGTTATTTACTCATAGATTGGCCTATCGACGTTGCTTCTCGATTGCCCAGAGCTCTTAGCCACTTTGTAAACCGAGAATAGGACCGCTCTAGCTCTAATCCAATACGAAGGAATTCGAAACTGGTTTGGGTGTTCCTCAAATGAAAAAGCAATCAGATGGGGCCATTTCGCAAGTCCGACGTAATGCATGTCAGAGGCAGCCAAGTTCAGATAACAATGTCGCGTCGGTGACCCTGACGCCGATGCTGTCAGTTAGGCTGCGATCAGATCGCAATGCGATTACAATAATGGCTAATTCGCGAATCGACAGTGACCCACTTCGGTGGCAGTAGCGTGGGTGCGGAGGCCCACCGGCTCCAACCCGAAACGAGCCGCTTTACTTGCCAATTAGAACGTCTCCTACGCCATGATTACTATTGGATAACACGCATGTGACAAAACGCATGCTCTCGTTTCGCTCTGTGTGATTTAGCAATCCCGTTCTTTCTTGTGATCGAATGATCGAATACCTACGGTGCGTCCCGTTTTTCGATTATTTTGTCTCGATGCGTAATTTGAGGTTGCGCAACCGAATCGGTGTGTAATTGTGCTTGGGTCATTGTTTGTAACGGTCTCTGGTGCACACACCGACATGGTGTGAGATGAATTCCATTAGCCGAGGTTTCTTCGCTGCGACCGACGCCTGAGGTCGTTTACATCGGGGCACCAGTGCGAGACACTCCTTTGTCCGTAAAAATCCCCGAATATAACAGTTCCGTAATATAACAGTCGGCGGGTCTATTTCAACTTTCAACATTGCACATTTGGAGTCAAGTTGTTCTGGCGAGCTTTGAAAGTGTTCGCCTTGACACAATACTGCGCTTACTCCAGGCTACATTCGTTACGACGCAATTGCTGTTTATTCTTGTTTTATTATGAATGTGGGTTCTTTTATGACTGCCGTTTAAAGCTGTAACTTTTTATGTGACTGCCAAAATGGTGAAGTGAATTGAACCTTGTTGGTTTCAACGATGATTAATCGAGGATACAGCATTAAATACGGCTCATTGGGTAAGTTGTTTGTATTCCGTCGGTGCGCGGTTAGGTCATTTCCCCAGTGCTTCCTAGAAAGCAAGCTGTCCCTGGCCTGGAGCCCAATCAACTCACCGGATGTGCTTGAAGCTTGACACGTCATACTAACTGTAGATTTTCACTTTTATCACGTGCGGCATGGAAAATCCTTGATTGCATCATTTCTATTCACAAATGGCGGTTTGTTTCTATTGCCCTAACTGGAAGTTGCTAAGTGCTTGTAATAAAGCTCAGCGAGTTTCATTATCTTATCAATAGTCCATAGGTAGACAATATCTCAAGATGCGCAGGCGCATGGTGTTATCGCGACCACCCGCAGCAGCAGGCTTCCATTTCTACATTATTAAACAACCACTTCAACCATCTGTTGCAAGAAATCGAAGTCTATAATTTGAGTCGAATAAATGTACTTGCTTAATATGTATACGAAATAGCCAACAAGAATCTCGTATTTTCATAATCAGAGGTGTTCCGACTATCCCCGGTTCCGTGAAGTCGTTAGCGACGCCGGCGACACCTCGTCTAATGGCCATTTGCCTGTTAACTATGCAAATGATTGCGCAGGACGGCCGGCACAGCCACGAGACTCAAGAATATGGAAACCTATAGCCACCGCCCGGCCGCTTCCAAACAAATGTCACCTTTGGTTTGGTTACATTTGTTTGTTTACATTTATTGTAAATATGAGTAGAGCAGTAGAAAATTAAGTCCTACACGTTATTTGTGTGTTCTAGTTGTATAGACAATATTAGTATCTTTTCGAACGCATGGTAGATTAATTATTTAGTCATTCGACAGCCTCGTTGGCTCATCTGAGCCAACAAGGCTGTGAGCCAAGTAAGCAGAGTTACTACCATCTGGTAGTGACACTGCTTTCTGTGCCGCAGGGCCCGATTTCGATCCGCATCCAGGTCAAATATTTGTGTGCATGAACATGTCTGTTTGATCTGAGTCTAGGTGTTATAAGTTTATATAAGTATGCATATCAGTCATCTGGTTACCATAGTACACGCTTCTAGCCTAGTTTGGGACTAGATGACCGTGTGTAGAAGTTGTTCCATATTATTATTATTATGTCGCTCGAAAACACGGGATATACCCGGATGACCGTGTGTAGAAGTTGTTCCATATTATTATTATTAATTTACAACTATTTGAATAAATGAATTTTAATTTGAAACGGAACCGCGGTCTGATGCAACTTCCTTTCGAATGCCCTTTATACATAATCTTGGCTGATGCTTCTCATAGCTCCATTATAAATTGAAAACTTCGAGGCTAGGGTGCGCACTTTCAACTGTCAACTGAGAGCAGTAGGAGACATCTGATGCAATCTGTTTCAGCTCGAGAAATATTACCGATAGAAAAGTGCCATCTCTTACCGCGACCACGAGAAGTTGCGCATCCTTGCCAGACTACTCATCACTCAAACCTATAAAAGCTGGAGTGCCACAGGGAAGTGTCTTAGGTCCAGTTCTATACTTATTATACACATCTGATATCCCAGAGTTAGAACAAAATACAATTGCAACCTTTGCAGATGACACAGCAATTATGGCAACAGGATTAACTCATGAGGAAGCAGTTGAAAAGGTGCAAACAGCCGTAAATATTATTTTTGATTGGTCAAAGAAATGGAAAATCAAGCTCAATGAATCTAAGTCTGTCCACATAGATTTTACCAACAAGAGGACAAGCTATCATCCGGTTTTCATCAATAACTCGGCGATTCCATATGAAAATACTGCCAAATACTTGGGAATGACTCTAGATGCAAAGCTCCGCTGGAAGGCACACGTTAAGAAAAAACGCGATGAATTGGAGCTTCGCTATAGGTCAATGAACTGGCTGATTGGTAGACACTCCAAACTGTCAGTTCACAATAAACTGATAATTTATAAACAAGTCCTAGCACCTATTTGGACTTATGGCATCCAGTTATGGGGATGTGCCAAAAATAACAACGTGGAAATTATTCAACGGTTTCAGAATAAAGTACTAAGGAGTATAGTTAACGCTCCTTGGTACGTTAGAAACGAAGACCTCCACCGTGATCTCAAAGTGGACCTCGTCAGTAAAGTTATTAAAAAGTTCGCGGAAGCCCACGAGCGTCGGCTCCACCATCACGTGAACGTCGAGGCCATCCAGCTCCTCGACACCACGGGACTAGTGAGAAGACTAAAAAGGAAAAAACCTTTTGAGTTAGTTTAAGTGTTGTGAACAATTAGTGAAATGTAGTGTTAGTGCCGCGTATAAAGAACACATGAACAAAGTGTCTACCTCGTCTTAATAGAGACAATAAGAAAAAGTGTTAATGGACACATTCTTAGTTTTAGCGTTTATCTAGCAGTTTAAGTTAAATATAAATTACTTATTAGCCTTCAAAAGGCTAGATTGTAGTAAGATGACATTACATTCTAAGGATGTCATTTATATAAAAAAAAAAAAAAAAAATCCTTGCCAGACTTATGCTGAGATCGTCTAATGGTTTCTCTTTATGGAAACCTCGTGCCTGATCATGGAATATCAGTGTACAGATCGGCTTTTATCTGGGGCGTAATAAATCGGAGGTTTCGATCGCGATCGGCTCGGCGGCGTCTGATTAATGACTGTAATGTTTTTAATTAATGCACAACTCTCCAAATTATTGCTCTTGTGAACCGATTTATACTTAGAAGGCTTAGTTGTCGCTTTCGCTTAGTCGTATTTGTGCAGTTAGATTTAATGGGACGTTCAGTATTCGGAATTTGCTGCTTAGAGCGTCGGGGCGGTCGTGTCGTGATTCGCGATCCAATGTTTTCTCGTGGTTATGCAAGGGTGCTTGTTGCATCTCAATGCATTTATCTACTTTGTGATCTACCTATTTATTCTTATTCATTTTTTAACTCTATTTAATGATTACTATCCCACTTCCCTAGTCTTGTTAATTTTGATAGATGTTTGATTTTTTTTATCTATTAACATCAATGTTATGTTATCAAACCAAACAAAATATATACAATTTTGGGACATGTATTTGTTACAAACCTACCTCAATTGTACAAACTCATCATATCTCTCTTTTGGGTCTGTCTAGTCATGAGGCGGGGATATGAATAAATCGGTCAGGGGCTTGCAAATATGTGCAAAGGTGTCACAAAGTCTCAGAGTTCATTTTCAAATGAATCACAATCTCACAAGCGCATGTTGACAGAAGTTTTCCACGCACAAATAACACGTGTTTCGCATTCTGCGCATTAAGTATTGCAATTATTTATGGGTTTAATTAACATTAACATTTATAAGCGACCCCGGTGTCAGCCGCGCCTCTAGCTAATGGTACCGCGTCATCTTGCTCCTACTTTTGCATCCACTCGATTCGTGTACCCTTTAATCGGAACTCTTCAATAAGGCTGCTTCTCCACGACACCTTTGCTAACCTGTGAAGAAGAGAATTAATTTTGATTTCTACCAATCTTTTACTCTCATAGATCAATCAATCTGAGCTATGATTTGATCCGTCAAGTGTGTGGATATTCTAAGCCCAGTCCCCACTTGTAGGATGTCGGGCCCGATAAATAGTCGGATGCTCTAGTGGCTGGTCGTCTTTCTATATAATATTAATTATTAAAATAAAAGTCCTGACTGTCACATTCACTTCACGTTCAGACGTAACCCATATAATATATTGTAGCGTCCGTGGTCCAGCGGGAATATGCCCCGCTTTAAATCCGGAATCCCTGGATCGAATCTCACCATGTGCACTTTTCGTCTGGACGCTACCGTATTTCGGATGGCACGTTAAACTGTAGGTCCCGTCTGTTTCCTATAAGATATCTAGGGGTTCAGTCGTTAGGTCAAGTTTTGTAATTGTTTGTAGAATTTTAAAGTAAATTTGGAAGTAGAATTTCGACAGAGGTTTCTATAGATATTTTCTCGCCGTGTAACCCACCTAGGACTACGAGTAAATCTTCCTCTATTGTCAAGTGGCACGGAGTCATCATGGAGCGAAATTCCAGAGATTCGTTTAACACCCCATCAACGTTCGGAATCGACACCTCGAGGCTTCGTTAGCGCACCATTGAGAGTCTTCCAAGCACTGTGATGCTTTTACACTTATTGTCCACACTTCAATGAGTGCGCTAAATTGTCTTTTCAATACGTCCCGTCTATTCGAGGCGCTTGTTCACAAGACAGATGATAAAAACATTTGTAGGTGTTTTTGAATGAAAAATGTGTGGGAGTTATTTTCTGGGATTTTAAATGTGAATGGAAATATTTTTCTGTTGCATAATATATCTAACAATCAAAACTACGAGTATATAATGTATACACATACATACCTGCTTGTATTTTATTACGGTTTCATTCTCTAATTTTTGACAATATCTAGGCCTTGTTCAAATGATCGTGCGGTACAAAGAGCTTACATTGCGCCCGTGGCCTAGAGGCTGTATGTCCTTGGTTGGTGGTTTTGGATGGCCGGTTTTCTCCTGTAAGATAATTATGTAGGGGCAGTCGTTTGGGTCAGGAGCCAAGTCGGAGGCCTTGTAGGAAAGAATCTGGCGATCTAAAACTCCAACATTGAAGAACGTAACCTAGCTACGAGAAATCCTGTGAATATTCTACCAAATGGATGTTTTGTATTCCCCTGTTTCCTTCGTATTCAATTAAACCATTAAAATATTTTATATCCTGATATTTTTAGTCGTGGAGTGAAGCCGTGGAGTTACCGGGTGTAGAATAGTGCTCCACCGTCTCTACCCGTGGTTGCCGTAAGAGCCGGCTAAGGGTTAACATATCCAGAGGACGAGCAGCAGCGTCCTCTGCAAAGAAAAGACCATCGAACTGCGCTCGACAACCCGCCTGCCAAGCGTGTCGAGTATTGGCAAAACCCCCCTTTATGGGGGAGGCCTATGTTCAGTAGTGGATTACCAACGGCTGAGATGATGATGATGATGATGATATTTTATAGTGAGGTAAACAATGTTCGAGTCATTTTAGTTTGTCTTATGAACTCTCGCTCTTTTTTCCTAAGGAACTTAAAATCCCAGTTTCACTCGCGTGATTAGATGTTTACTGCAAAAAAATAAGATTTTATAAATGATACTTAATTAAATAGGTTTACTATATACGGAGAACAACGGAATACAAAACATCGATTTTGTAAATTTTCCATAGGATTGTAACAAATTGCTAAGATCACCTTTCCTGTTAAGGCAATGGGTTGATTAATCAACCCATGGTATTGCCATTTAGATAGATGACCACGTGGAGGTATTTAGTACTGCGTGTCATATGAATCAACGCTTTCAACGCACGCTCATGTTTATCATCATCAGGCCTTAAATTTATTGACCTTATTAAGCCGAGGTTGGTATTCACTATTCAATTAGTATGAACAAACACCCTTTCCGTATCTTATCTAGGAAACGTGACTCGAGTTTTGAAACTGCGGAGAGGTTGCAACAGACTTTTAGCAGTTAGATCAAAAGGTGGTTTATTAGATTACATCGTCAATATACACAATAGATCACAGACCAAGTTCCTCATTACTTACATTCGAAGACATATTACTACTTGAACTAGCTGTTCCCCGCGGTTTCGCCCGCGAATTCTTCGTTCCCGTGGAAATATACGGATAAAAACCCTATGTGTTATTCCAGGGTCTGTTTTTTTTCTGCCAACTAGATGGCGCTAGAGTCGAGTTAGAACTCGCTAGTGTTTTGTTTACCTGTTACAAACCTAACTTTTTTTACATTGTACTGAGATATAATAATCATTTATTATAATATTAGTAAGTAAGAAGTAAGATGAAAGAAGAGATGTGACAGGTACTATGACAAGGTTAGCATTGATTTCAAGTTAATCTCCACGCATTTCTTCGCCATTCAAACAGACAGACGCACAGACGGTACGGTTTGAGGTACGGAACCCTATAAATACGGATTGTTCCACTCTGCCCCACCAAGCCGCCCCACTGGTGGACCCCAAGGGGAAAATAGGGCTGTTCTACAACATGTTAAAGCCCAATGCATACTAGACCGCGGGCGCGGGTCGTGCGTTGGCCGGATGACGTTGAATAAGTTGCATGCCTTGTATTTGTATGATGGACAACACACTATAGCGTGTGTGGGACGGGCGGACCCGTCACGCGCCCGCCCAAGTGTGTATTGACCTTAAAGTCTAGGTTAAGCCTTAAGCCTCACCAGTTAGAGACTTTGTGAGCGACATATCATCACCGACATAATCTATTAAATTATACTATGCCAATTGTGCCCACCTTGAACCGTTTCGGGCGTTTCGCGACCGATTGCCCAACGTTTTTGTTGTACGAGCTACCGATTCGTTCATCTAATTCAATTATAGAAACACATGTAAATGTCAATGTGTAAGCGCCCGCGCAACGTTGCGGTTGCGACACAGATCGCCCAGCAATTGTCTTGAGCGATGACGATTTGTTCTGCGTATATTGAGCAATGTTTCTCTTGTTTGCAGCTTTATTAAGTAACTGGTTAAGATTTTGTAGAGTGCATTGATTAACGAAATATGTATATGAAAATCTACATTTTCATAATTTTTTTTATATGGGACAACTGCCACACGGTCATCTGGTCCCAAACTAGGCTAGAAGCCTTTAGTATGGTAACCAGATGACTGATATACATTCTTATATAAGCTTATAACACCCAGACACAGATCAAACAGACATGTTCATGCACACAAATGTTTGTACCGGCCGGGGATCGAACCCGGGGCCTGCGGCACAGAAAGCAGAGTTATTACCATCTGCGCTAACCAGGCTGTCAAAAAATAAATGTATAAAGTAGTTCTCTGTTGAGACAGTGATTTTTCCCTTACGAATTCAATAACAACTTGGTCTGGAGTCCGGTTTTATTGCTAATTGTTGGCAATTAGGCTTGCCCTCTATTGGTCCCTTAAAGCCTTTATGTGACTTAAAACATAGCTAGAGAAGTTTTTTTTTATGATAGTGAGTGACAAGAAATTATGATAGTGGTGATAAGACGAGCTAATCAGGTGCCTGATGGTAAGCATCATGATCGCCCATATCAGACACAGTGCCACCACCCAGTGTTTTAAAATTCAAAATTCTACGCGGCACTGCACTGCGCCTGTCACCCTGATATGAGTTGTTGCCCTTCATACCGGAACACAGTATGTTTGCACATTACTGCTTGGCGGTGGTGACGGTGGCGGAGATAAAATTTTGTATAGAGATAGTAAGTCCCTATAACGACATAGGATAGTTTTTATCCCAGAAATCAACCTTTAAGGGGGTGAGAAGGGGGTGGAAGTTTGTATGGGGAATCAATAACCGTCGAGCCGATAGAGCTGAAATTTGGTGTGTAGACAGCTTACACCTGGAATGACTTCTATCCCGATATTCCCACGGGAACGCACTGCACAGCGTTTGTCACCCTGAGATATTAGTTGTTGAAGCTCGTGATGCCCAGTAATTTCGCTGGTAACATTGCCCTTCAGACCGGAACACAGTAATGTTTGTGCATTACTGCTCGGCGGATAAATAACTGGCAAAGGTGTACCAACTACCTATCTACTATAAGAATGGATGAATGAGTACACCTCTGCCTGCTGCCTAACCCTAAAGATATAATAGAACAGGAACTACTTACGATTCGTCTCTTTGTCTAAGATCAAGAAATACAATTTTCAATACAAATTTTTAACAATTTAATGTTTCTTTTCAGGTAAGACCAGTTTTCAAGCGATAGAATCTACGGTACTATTCGATAAGCTGCCGTCTTCTGTAGGTATACCGTAAAAGTTATTATCAATAAAGGAAGGATGTTACAAGTTTAACATGTCTGTCTATCTGCGTGTCTGATGCTGCAGCATCAGGATCAGATTTTCAGGTGGGCCAGTAGTAAAGTTATCGTGTTTGGGCTTATTAGAATCGTCTCAAAGAATATGTTAAATAAAGATAGTGGCCAGGGTCTGATGATGGTGCAAAGAGATGAGGAGGATTTTTTTATGTTGAAAGTAACAAGACGAGCAAATCAGGTGCCTGATGGTAAGCATCATAATTGCCCACATCAGACACAGTGCCACCCAGTGTTTTAGAATTCAAAATTCTGTGCGGCACTGCACTACGCCTGTCACCCTGAGATATTAGTTGAAACTCGTTATACCCAGTAATTTCGCTGGTAACATTGCCCTTCAGACCGGAACACAATAATTTCTTAATTTGTTTAATATTATGCATGCTATATATAGATTTTAAAAGAAACAAAAATAATTTAAATCAATTAAGGGACTAACCACAGTTATTCAGCTCTGTTCAGATTTCAGACAAAAGCTGAATAGGTGGAAAACGTAATAGAGCTGAAAGAGTGTGTTTAGATCCTTTAAGCTAAAGAAGGTCTTCAAAATACCACGCTTATCTTGGAATATACTACGGGTGGTCTCCGAAGAGGGAGAGGGGGGTAAAACATCGGTCACGTGATATCGGTAATTTCCCTAATAGTGACGAGACCATAAACCGATCCAGTCAAAGTCGTGTCTTCAAAACTTCAAATAGGTAAAGGTCCCCACTCCCCACGGTCAATCGTGTCTGTAGAATAGCCGTTATATTATGTCAGTGAGGCATGAGACATGATCCTTGTTATACAGCACGTTGTCCATGCCACATGCCCCATCAGTATGCGTCCGCGCACTCCAAACACACGATTACGCATGAATCACGTCATTTTCCCCGTAACACGTCACGACTCCACTGTCGCACGCGCTCAAACAAAATTTATGCTAATTTCATTAACATTTCCGCTTGCATAATTATTATTACTAGTTGAAATTCGATAGTTTCTTGTTTGAGGACGCCCTGTTCTGAATACCATGCGTTGCGAGTTGCGACATCGAACATCGCACGCGAACTGCGAAACGAAATTATCTGTTACTGTTATGAATCTCTTATGGGGTATTTTTCCATTGAACTTCGTATTTATTAAACCTTAGTTCCTTAAAACATTTATTATTCTTGTCGATTCGTTCTATGGTGTTAGAGTTTATCAGGTTGTCTGCAGGCCTTTGTCATGACTCTATCGACTATCATCTATTACGGACCACGGCTTTACGTGATCACAGTACGGTAGCGTCCAGACTTCAGACGTAATGTGTCATGAAACGTTATGAAATTCAAACCTGGGGCTCCAGATTCAAAGTCGGATATATCCCACTGGGACACGGACCTTTGTAGTTAAGGATGTGTTTTGTTTGGAATCACGACAACGAAATCACGGGCGAGAATCGACTGTAATTACTTCGCTCCTACGTCCTTTCGTCCCACAACAGGTTCGTCCCATTGGGACGAATCGACGAAACTTAAAATTAAACAGCCCAGCAAATTTAAGAAGTACCGTTTGACAGTAGTTATTTTGCCTTGATTGAAGGATTTGAATTTATACTTAGTGATTAAGTATATCTTGTGATACAAATCATAATTCCATGGTTTTACGGCGAAGATTATTAAAATCATGTAAGTTACCTTTATGCAAAGTTATTACTTCTCTCTCAAAACTTGAAGAGATGAAACTTCAAACGGTACTTCTTGGATTTGCTGGGCTAATATTTATTAGTTATAGCATAATATTATTGATATATGAGAATCCTTGTGTTTTGTGCATACCAAGTTACGTGCTCTCACTGATCCATTCGTGGTCGTGTTTTCCTTACATCATTCCACATTCCGGCAACTATATTTAGAGCCTTACATACAATGTTGCTGGTCTTGTCGGGGTGGCTCGTTACTCTGGCTTCACAATGGCTCGTGCTACTTGTACTCGCTCACGTGTAATGTTCTGCGAATATTATGTACCTTGACATTGGACGGCTTCATGGCTAACTTGGTAGTAACTGTGTCTGCGAAGCACTGGGTTCTGAGTTGGAATCCCAGCCGGAGCAAGTATTTGTGCGACGTGCGATGAGTCCAAATGTTTGTTCTCGGGTGTTGTATGGTGTGTTATTGTATGTGTCCATGACACCTGCGACACAGGGAATCCTAGTGCATAGGTGTGAGTGTGTGAATGTATTATTTACATAGCCTTTAAAACCTTTGTGAGTATAGACGTTAGACGACCATTCCTCGATATATATAATAAGAACTGCGTACGTTTCTATAGTAAAATCCCAAAAACGGGGCATTTAGAGGGTAAATTCAAAACCTTACATATAATCTACTCTACTAAAGAAGGCTTATTATAAAGTCAAATATACTTGGTGAGGACAACGGTTACGATGCCTGGAAACTTCTTAGTCCATTGAAATGTTACATTTTTAGGCCTTACCTTGCGTTTTTTAGAGGACGCAATTTTATTTTTTTTGATGTGTAGGGGGGGTCAGTGTAAAGCTAAAACCAAGTTTGTGGGGTCGCCACCTTTGTCCCACGGCCGCCATCTTGAAAATAGGGGTTGAAATGGTTTTTACGGTATATCTCTTAAACTATTTATTTAATAAAAAAAATAATTTAACATTTTTTGTTGCAAATTAAATTCTCTACAACTTTGATCCAGTAACTTTTTGTCGTAGAACTATAAATAAAAAAGTTATAAGCGAAAAACAAAGTAAAAAAAAAAAAAAAAAAAACGACTGATCCATCGAAACGACTGAGGACGGAGTAGTTCTAATTTAGAAAATCACCGTGGATTATGCCTATTGGGGATACCACGTAAAAAAAAACGCGCCTATAGACTCTACAACGTGGGTGGTGGGGAAAAAGAGTCAATAATTAATTATTAATAATATTGCAAAATTTGTAATTAAAAAAGTTAAAAGTTGTAATAAAAAATAGTACTCGCTTCGGAGCGCTGTAAAACCTTAGCTATTGACTTAATGAAAAAATTATGCAAAAAAAGTTATTCCTCAAAAAACGATCTACAAAAATGGTCAGATATCATTTTTAAGTAAAATGATAAAAAAAAGTTACATCGAAAAATATAAATTTTTTTCTCGAATTTCTGAAGATTTTCGCTTATAACTTTTTTATTTATAGTTCTACGACAAAAAGTTACTGGACCAAAGTTGTAGAGAATTTAATTTGCAACAAAAAATGTTAAAACATTTTTTTTATCAAATAAATAGTTTAAGAGATATACCGTAAAAACCATTTCAACCCCTATTTTCAAGATGGCGGCCGTGGGACAAGGGTGGCGACCCCACAAACTTGGTTTTAGCTTTACACTGACCCCCCCTACACATCAAAAAAATAAAATTGCGTCCTCTAAAAAACGCAACCCAAAATGTAACTTTTCAATGGACTATCTGCATATCCACCATGCGGCACCTTCCAAACAAACGAATGTAACCAAATATTGTAAACTTATAAGTTGATAAAATGAAGCCGAAGGGTATATCTCCGAACGCACGGTGGAATCATTACTGTTTATTATCATTGACGTACAAAGGTATCAGAATGTGACCTAATTGAATAAATATTTTTGAGTTTGAGTTTGACGGCTGTTACAAGTACTGGTTGATAATGATTATAATGTTTTTTTTTATGATAGTGAGTGACAAGACGAGCAAATCAGGCGCCTGATGGTAAGCATCATGATTGCCCATAACAGACACAGTGCCACCCAGTGTTTTGAAATTCAAAATTCTGCGCGGCACTGCACTGCGCCTGTCACCCACAGATATGAGTTGTTGAATCTCATCATGTCCAGTAATCTCGCTGGTAACAATGCCCTTCAGACCGGAACACAGTAATATTTGCACATTACTGCTTGGCGGATGAATAACTGGCAAAGGTTTGGTACTTCCCCAGGCGGCCCCCTGCAAAAGAGGCCTACCACTACAAAATTAAGTAAGAGTAGTTTGGATCGCAAGAGAAATGTAGCGGTCCGACGAACTGCAGGCCTTGCCGTCACATCACCGGGTCGATGCAGCATTACCTCTTAAGCTGAACTTAGTACAGCCATTGCTGAAGCCGCAAGCTGCGGTTAACGCCGTTCCCGGCTAAATACGGTAGATTAATACTCCTCATTTTCATTGAGTTGCATAAGTGTCATATTGTGACCAAATTAACGAAGAAATGAATTGGAATTTTTGAATCAAGTCTTCACCCATCTAAAGTTACACATCCGCGGTTGTCGTTGTCACTCACTCGAAACCAACGAGAATATGCCCAAATAGACCTGACACTGAGCTATTACAATGACAAGTACTATATTATAATTATATTACTCTATACACCTAGGCCGTGAAATTCACAAGAATTATTTCGGTGACGTGGATTTGTATGCACGGGTCACGGGCTCATGTCGCCGAGATGATTCTACGTGAAAAAAGCCGCCGTGTTTTTTGGACGAGTCATAGGTGTGTAGTGTGTGTTCTTTACAAAACAACAATAGCATTAAAAAAATACTTACAAACAAACATAAAATCTCCTCCTTTTTTTGAAAGTTGTTAAAAACTAAGCGGAAAGGAGAGCCGCAACTTTCTTCTTTAACTTTATCAGTATGCCGGAACGATGCAAATTCTTTTGTGTCTGGAATCCCGGAATATAATACTTAATAGTCTGACTAGCCAGAGACGTAAACTGCCCGACATGTCGCCGTAGCTCGAAACAGACACCGGTAACTGGACACCGAGTTCCGAGGAGCTCTCTCTTCTTACCGCACGATGGAAACACACGGCGGAACGTTTCCTGAACTCCCGGCACATTCTCATTTCATTCGGGTATTGTTACCATTGTGTTTGGTTTCAGTCTAACAATAGAGAGAGAGCTCCCTTCCGCAGATCGCTATCAATCTCGGACCTCTGTTTGTAACGAACTTCCGACTTCATGCGTGCACTCTCACCTGTTAATGCCAAGTGCATTAACAGTAATGACTATTATTTCAAGCTAAGGCCTTGTCCTAACAGAACAAGAATCGCTAGTGCATCGCCCGAACTGAGTCAAGACTACTAATGGAGTAAAACTTTTTATTTTGGTATATCATATAAAATTCAGCATCCTCTGCATAAAATACAACTGCACTCGCCAACCTGGCTGCTAAGCGGCGAGTATTGGCAAAACCTCCCATCCACCAGGGAGAGTGCTATGTCCATCAATGAACTTCCTACTGTCGAAATGAAATAATATTATATCAAATTTCCATTCCTCGATATACCTCGAGGTATATAATAGGAAAGGGTTCATTTACACGGCTTTCTTTACAGCGTAGAAAACTCGCTTTTACATCGCTTTGAAAGAGATTCATTCTCTAATCACAGCCAGTACCAGAAAATCTAAGCATAGGCATTTACGGCGCCGCATACTAAACGCCTCGTCAGTGCGTATTTATTAAACGTCGTGTGAATGCGCCTAACTTGAGCAACATTTCACTTGGCAAAATTGCTCGGGTGCGATGACAAAATAATAAATGATTTAGTTCTGCAACTGTTGATTTTTCAACGCAATCACAGAAGTAATTGACTCGATCGTAATCGATTCGATTGTTCCGTACAATTCTAAATATCAAACGTCTTAAATATAAGAATTATAATGTCACACTATAAAAGGGTTGGCGTTGATTTAAGGCTCATGTCTCCTTCGTTTGTACGTAGGCAGCAAACACTTGACCCACATAAAGTTCACATTCCCGAATATGCGATTAAGTCATATTCGGTGACGCAACTTTCACACAGGTTTTGTCCAAAGGTAGAAATGGTCACATTTTTTGGATAATGTCGCTTCGAGCTGAAATAAAAAGGTATAGAAGGATGGCTACGTCAGTTTTTTGCATTAGAATACGGAATCGTTAGGGTTGGCGCCAAGTACACGAGCAAGAGTTACTAGAAACACAGAACATGCAAGTTTATTAGAAATTTATTAGCTGAAGATTGCACTCTCGGCCACATATACTGCCTTGGTGGCGTAGTGGGCGCAAGCTGAACTGCCGATCAGGAGGTCTCAGGTTCGTTCCTCAGGTCAGGCAAAGTGTTAAATATTGGATTTTTCCATTAGGAATTATCCTAATAACTGCCTAGAGTCTGGAACTGTGTCCGGTAGATAGCGATAGGCTCGTCGTAGTCGAAGTGTGGATGTGCCTACTATGGGACTGAGTTCTGGGTACACCTGTGCCTACCCCTTCGCGAAAAGACATGATTGTACGTAATGTTATAAAACTTGTTTTGCATGAGATTCCCTATATTATCAGGATTCCTCTTCTGTAATCTGTATGTGCGTACGTATTTTCACTCACATTCATTGTCATATCTTCTGTATCATTGTGTTCTGTGTAAGGCTTCAATTTGGCTTTGTGCGTAGTCTTTATATTGTTTACGCCAGTTATATTGTTATCGCCAGTCCCACCCCTTGTATGGACCCATCTGCGAGCAATAACCTAACGAGGCACGTTTCATCCGTGGGTGACCAATGACTACTTCGTGCAGTTTTGCGTCGAAAAAACTCCCGTCACGATGGAGGTCACGATTAAGATCTTCGCCATATCTAGTAAAGGTCGTCCGACGTTTGTTTTGCTAATTCAAATTACGCAGAAGATGATCGTGCCTTGAAGGATGAGCGTACTCGTAAACAAACCGGGCGGTTGCTTTACCATAATAACCATAATAATATATCAGAAAAGATTTAAGGCGAAGCTTGAAGCTTAGTTTGGATTCTGCAACTTTACCTCAAGGTGGTTGGGCTGACATCATTTCCCAAACAAATTTAGAGGAACCCATGACTATGATAGAAGAGATATGTTTTATTTTATACTATACTAATTATAAAGTGGCATTGCAGCAAAACTGCAGCTTCCTGTTTTCGGCAGTTATGCTTTTAGGTCCCATGTGGGTCCCATAAGAGGTGAGTCTATTGCCATCTACCGTGCACAGTTCCAGACTTAGGCTGTCATTGAAAAAATCCTAATGGGAAAATATAGTAATACTATACCTGACCTGGCGAACGAACCAGGCACCTCATGTTCGGCACTAGAGGTTACGACCACTACGCCACCGGATAGCCTTTAAAGCTATGAACCTGATGGAAATATATCGTTCACAGTAGAGAACGTAAGAGCGCGGGTGCATTATAAATAGCATGATTGGTGTATCTATCAAGGGCTGATTGCTTATAAATGGCCTATGTCAGTCACGCATATCGGGCCCTTTAAGCGAAGATCGCCGATAAATGGGCATGCAGTGGATGCAATATTCGTGCTATGGTAGTCACAGCCTGTCGTGGACGTCTAATGTAAACGGGCTCGAGGCACTCCCGACTTGAAATATCACGGAATATTGCACCAACCGATTTGTGATGTGAGTCAACCGCGGAATGAAATGTCAGTGGTTAATCGACTATCAGGGTTAAAACAGAAACGTCACGAGTATTTGTGAAATATGTTATCTGGCGTAATCACGAGATTTCGTTCTCGTGATAATATCGAGAATTACTTCTCTTGTCTACAAAACAACGTACACGACACTACATAACACGTAGGAAACTACGTGCGGAATTTAAACCATAAGGTTTCGCACATAGCTTTCCATAACGGTCATATAAATACCAAGGGTTTAAGGTGGAGCGTTGATAAGTATGTTGGCTGACATCAGTGATGATTTTGATTTTAATATGAGACTTAGATACCTATATATTCTAAGACGAGACTATACTCTATACCCTCTCTATGCTACCTCCCACAACCCGAAGCCCCAAAAAAGATACGTGGAGTATTCTTGAGATTTGTTGCATTGTTTTTAAAAGCTCTTATAAATTTTGAGTGTTATTTTTATTGATTTCTGTTTGCTGAAAGCGGGAGTGCTTCAAGGCTGTAAAATTTGCGAACCGTCATCGTGTTCCGTTGGCCGTTGGTCCACCATTTTGCAGCTAATATTTTCACCGAATACAATGGCCGTGGGCCTCGCGGGTATTCACTGATTACAACCATGGTTCTCTATGACCCTCTAAGCGATGCCATTGTTTCCACAATTTTAATGGCTAATAACGAAGTTTCTGAAGGCTTTCGCAAATGGCATAGAAACTATAGATATTTATGATTTTGAGTGGTGGCATCCGTTACAGTATCTTATGGTTTGAGGTTGAATAGTGAGAGTGTATTCGAATGATTTGTGTTGCGATCTGGGCTTTTTACTAAAGTGGAAACCAATCTTTATAGCTCAAATAGAATGTGGAACTTAGCAAACAGTAGAATCAAAATAGAATAACGCTTTATTGCATACCGAAACATAATAATTAACTCTGCCTATGTCTGTTTCTCTATCTATGTTTACTTACAGTCATAGCTATTAACTCTTGCTATAAATTCTGAATTTAGCATGTGGCATGCATATAAATCCTATTGCTGAATCAGGATATCTTTCGCGATTCCTTTCATTCGCTATCCTTTATGATCTCAACAAAAGCATTGACACAGCTGCGATGTGACTCGTGCAGTGAACTGTGTACATTGTTCTCTTACAGAGGGTTGCTGTCAGTGACCTCCGGCTCGGTCCAGCGCCCATTAATTATTCTATTACACCAATGGCGTCGTGATCGTTGCGCGCACGCACTCCTTTGATCCAACTGATCCATCAATACAAAATTGCTCGCGTCAACTCGTATTTTTAAGCCTAAAAGCATGATGGACTTTTAAATTCCAGTAGTCCATATCATTATCTTTAATGGCGTACTTAAAGTAAATTGTTTTAACTCCATGGGTAGATAGATACTATTAACACATTTGGTTGAAAGGTATACTCGAGGGACGAATATCGCCATTGAAGTTGTTTCAATAATGAAATATGTTATAAATAATGATCACAATGACTTTTAACCCACTTCAACAAAGAAGGAGATTCTCTATTCGATTTGACTCGATTGCACTCACTCCTATTTCACGCATATTCTCATTCATACAGTTCATCCATGTCTTTTCTGGAAACTAAACCATATAACACAATATTTATCCGCCTTCCGCAATCAATCCGCCCATCAGCAGGTGAAAGGCAATCCGTGCGCTCATCCGCCCTACTTACACTAAGTGGTTACCAAAGACGAATAGCAATCCATTCCTATTCTCAGATAGCACGATTTATTGCCCATAAACCCCTGGAGTAAAATTGCCAATTTGTTATTGATAACGAAATAGGCCACGCGGCCAAACGTGCAGCTGTTACGCCTCTAATGGTAAAGTAAACGCTTGCTATTAGTATTCCTTATTTGTTTTTCTGTAGAGGGTTATTTTTGAGGCATGCTTAGCCTAGTTACCTGGACAGGGTTATTTTTGAGGCATGCTTAGCCTAGTTACCTGGACTCATTCTACCTTCAACTGCAGTGCTTGCCACTTGGCCACTCCAAATTGCTGATTCCTTTATAATTTTAAACAGTACTGAGTAACCGAAGCTAGGTAAATTCCGATATGTTATATTTAGAAACCAATAATTCCATCCAGATTTTATCAGTTGTCGTTATACAAAACTTTCAACATTTGTAGCCTATTGGCATTTACCGGGTAATTATAGTATCCTATCATAATTATACTCATCATCATTTATTCCCAAGATTTAAGGTTCATATAGTTCACATTTATATAACAAGTTCAGCTCTTATCTGGCTTTTCAGGCTTATCATATATTATAGCCCTGTCTTCTAATTTCTTTAGTCGATTTTCTCTCGCTGAAATTCTAAGTATACAGTAGTTGTTTGCGATCTTGGCTAAGACACTGGTATGTCTAGATTCTACATTATCAATTTTAATAAGTTTTAACGCGATTTTGTTCAATGCACAAATGCGTTGGCACTTTGCGTCTAATATCACTAATGAGCCGCATCCTGCGCCGGCGCCGCACTACGAGCTCCAATATTAACATAATTGCAGTGATGTATCATATTGAACACCTAAACGACTGATTACTTATGGAAATTGTAGTCAACCGATCGTAAGAATTGAGCTAGAATTATTATTAAGCTGATCTCAATATTCATGAGGCTGAGTATAAACATATCGTCTTCCTTATAGATAATATTGTCTAAGCATAATAATATATTCTAATGTAGCACAGTCTGTTGCACTAAGAGTTTCTAATTTTCATATGGAAGGAACTTTCTTCTATGATATCAAATATTTGTTTCTTCGCCAGGATCTCTAAAAAACTTATGTAAGCCTTTTACTACTTCTTTGACCATATGAATTTCCTATTTTCCAATTTCTGTCATTTCCATTGACCGGCTATTTTATTGACATAACTACCGCGAAGCATCAGGCACTCAATTTGAAAACCATTCTTAAGTAAAGTAACAGAATGCCCCAGATTTTATCGATCCAATAAAAAGCTCGCTCCATGTTCGAAATTCGTTATTGCACAAATGTGTCGAGATTCGCGTCTTTAGTCGAGAGAAGGTGCTCAGCCACTCAGCTAACAATGGTATAGATATTAAAATATTTCGCCCGCATTAGAATACAATACCAAGGTCGGCTAGAGCAATTCGTTGTGCTCACAACGCTACCGAAACGAATCGCCATTCTAATCGCAACAGAACAAATATGTTTGTATCTCCAATCTCGACAAAAACTGGAATCGTTTCCGCAATGGTGCCTTTGAAATATTTGATCTTTATTTAAAATTAAGAAAAGGCAAAATAAATACCATTTTTGTCTAAATAGTTGATCTTATTATTGTTCTAGTTTAGTAGCTCCAAATGTATTCAAGCAAAGTTGTTTGATTCGGTTGCGTTGTTTATTTGAAATTTTGGCTACTGGTAAGTTTGTCAGAAAGGTATAAGAAATTGGAAATGCAGCAGGTCTGGCGGCTGCAAATTGGTTATACATTTATCGACGGAATACAATAAAGATACAAGAGTAATAACCACAAAGGCCTAACAAGGTACTAACTAATAGGTTCAATGTGGACGGTAGGCAGTTGCCTACAATCTATACAGCCTACAGTATAACCTATTAGTTCGATCTCCCGATTGACATTTGAATGAGTTCAGTCACTCTAGAGATTTGCGATAGTCAATAATTAAACTTAAGGAGAGCCAATGTCGATGGGTGTGTGGGCTGGACGACAGTTTAGCAAATCTAATGACTATGTTTTTGTCTTGTACCCGCATACTAATTGGTTGTGTACCAAATAATGTTTTGTTTTGATCGAGACGTATATGGATGTCGATTGTCTCTAATTTTAGATGCTGATTGACTTGGAGACTAACAATTGCAATTGATTCAATAAATTTTATCTAATTTGCTTTGTTTATTTAATGTTTTTTATTAATTATTAAATGAGGGTATGCCAAAATAATGCCGTGTGTTTCCCGGCTATATAGGGCCACTCTTTTCTCATCCCGTGGGAGCCGTGAGACCCGGTAGTGGGACATATTCACAGAGTTGACAGCAGCGCTCCCGTTTCCAAATATTCTAACTACTGCGATCACCAAGCCGCCTGCCAAGCGTGGTGATTACGGCAAATTCCCCCATCTGAATAGTTTATGACGTTCTATGGAGGAGACCTATGTTCAGCAGTGGACGACTTCCGGCTGATGATGTTTGATGATAATTTGATGCTAAAATTCAGGAAGAATAAGAATCAAAGCAAATTAATTTCGAAACCGAAAATGTAGTACGAAAGGCAATGTGTGAAACGTTGAGATCTGCATTAGTTTGGTACCTTTGTCAGAAGAATGAAAAGAGCAAATTACCTTGAGACTTTTGACTTTCTAAGGATATTAAAAACTATCGTTCTTCTCTACGCGGCCTTGCAGCGCTATTTTGCATAGTTTGCATATAAACGTCTGGTTTTGCACAACCGTGTCGCAAATATCTCTCGCATCGCCCATCGGCCCACTAACATGGATATGTACATCTGGTGATACTGTGTCAAGATCGCGTGCTCTTGCGCACCCCTGCTCGGATCTATTTGCACACCACGAGACTACGATGTTTGTTGACAATTGAAATTGTTTAAACAAAGACTCGTTGCTACCTGGACATTTTGGAGTCTTCAATCAACTTACGATTAAATCGATTTTTTATTGTTCTTTTACAATAGTTACCACTTTTAGAACAGTTACCAGGGACTTTGGTCGCATCTCTTCCAAATACCATGTTTGCCGTATTCCTTGTAATTACTAGCTTTTACTTTTATAATAATCACTGCAATTAACTTAACAATTATCAACTACAGAATAGTATATTACATAATAACATATTATTGATAGTAGTGTTATCAAATAATCGTGACATGACTAATAAAACACGACAAACGCAAGCCAGCTACGAACACAAACAAATCGTCGATTCAAATCAACAGATTCATCACACGTTCAGCTTCACAAACGCTAATAAATAACGTTTTATAGCTGTCAGTGGCAATAACTATTCCCATTTCTCAGATAGGGGTACACCTCTGATTGCATCTCGCAGGTAATGCGAAACGCTGCTGATTGTGAACCGTTTCCACCCAATAAGGAAATGCCTAATGTTGGCGCTATCAGATTTTACTGCCCCTGGAATATTGTTGAACTGAATCCATAGACTATATACCTGTATAGGTTGTATTCGAATTTATTGGAAATTATATGTATTTTCGAGAGATATACGAGTAATTCGCTTCGAATTTCGCTTTGATTGGCTAAGACTACAATGACAGTTCTGAACGCAAAATAACCTATATAGTGGGACAGATAACTGCGATATTTTATAAGACGTAAAGGTTTGACTGGTAATAGACTTAGGTGACCGAAACTTTATCCCTCCGAATCAGATTTGATTTGCCCCAGTTTAGATTGTGGCGCGAGAACGAGACCCAGCGGTACTCCTGCCTATTTAGATGGACCTGTTAACATTGTTTTACACGTTTATGTTATTGCTGATCAAAAGCTTAATTTATAATAGTATTGGAGCAGCGAGAGCCGGCTGGTATTGTGAAGTCTTGCCAATATTATATTTGTGTTATTTGTGATTGTATGTATTAGATTTAGAGTAAGTGGTCTAAAGCGTTTGCGTTATCTAAAAAAGAACTCCATGAAAATTGGGAACATGTTATACTACAAATTCTGGTTTACTAAAACCACTGTTCCGGTCTGAAGGGCAATGTTATCAGCGAAATTACTGGGCATGACTAGTTTCAACAACTAATATCTCTGGGTGACAGGCGCAGTGCAGTGCCGCGCAAAATTTTGTAATTTAAAACACTGGGTGGCACTGTGTCTGATATGGGCAATCATGATGCTTACTGTCAGGCACCTGATTTGCTCTTCCTGTCACTCACTATCTTAAAAAAAAAAAACGAAATCTCACGTTTAAGATTTATTGGGGCATCATAATTAATATGACCATTTAAGATTAATATAGCTCATTTGATATCGTTTACAAGTGATTAACTGTAATGTACAGTTAACGTAACGATTATGGGGATTCTGAAGAAATTGTGGCACAACCTTCAGAGACCTTGTATTTCAAGCGAGTAGACCGCTTAGTCTATAAAAATATAAAATACAACCTTAAGAGTTAAGCGTGTTTTGTACATCTGCTCTAGATTTAAAATTTGCATAGACCTTGAATATAAGCAAGCGCCGAAATCCTTATAATAATGGCTGTTACGTAGTGTCATCTTAAATTTTGAAAACGTCTTCGTCCTTTTTGTCCGTTATGTACACTCTGTTTGCGATCTTAGTTGTTTGTGGCCAATAATGGAACTAAATTTTCCGCCGTACTAAGCCCTGGCGTAAGCGGCCATTAAAATCTAGATACAGAGTGCAAACTCCAAGCGACATAAGTGTTTTCGCCTAAGTCGATTCGACGCGATGTTTTCAATATGAATACGATTGGAGGGCGTTTCGAGTCGTTTGAATTTGAATATGATACTTTTAAACGGTTTCGCCGATTTGGTTTCGTGTGACTCATCCGAGGTTAGTGTACGAGTGTTTCCTACATTTTAACAAGATTTTATTTGATATTTGAACTACGATTCATAATAAGCAATAATATATTAAAACTTTGGTTAAGTGCTTCGGCCTCCTTCTAGCTCGCTGTTGGTCACCCCCAACTTCCCAACTAACTCGGAACCCTCATCACTACAACACTACAACACAATTATGTTGATAGTGGCTGAAAATGGAGCTAAAGTTTTGCTAAAACAAGTCTCTATTTTATAGGGATGTGGAACTTCTACTTCTTCGGCCTCGGAAAGGTTGGCACTTCCGATTGATATTACACCTGCGACTTCGGTTCCTATAAAACTTTCACCCTTACATCCCTGCTATCAAATGTATCTAGTGCCAGAGAATACATACTAGTACATAGACGTAAGCGCCCTCTTCCACCGTAGACAGACTTTAATATTGTATTTACTCGAACGTACATGCAGGCCTGTGACACTCCACGTTTTTACTTTGAAGCTACAGGTACCCGGAACGCGTAGTCTAAAAGTACAAATTTAGGGGGTTGTCGCGCGCAGGCGCGCGCCGGCACAACGCACGTCAATTGTTTTGTGTTCCTCTCTGTGGCAATGTTGATATTATTTTGTCTCGGTACACATTTTTCGGTGTTTTAATTTCTTATTTAATATATTAGAATATTATTTATTTTAATGGATCAGCTAGTTCGTGAAAACTGACGTTTTTATTTCATCCGCAAATCAGGCAAAATCGGACCAATCATAATATTGTATTATATCTGTAATCGACGCTGTTTCGCATAGATTACTATGCGAACGGTGAATGAGATGGCCTGCTGTGACGAAAGCAGTAAGAAATTCCTTAATTTGTACAGTATTGCTTGCTACCTTACATAAGTTTTATTCTTGAATACGGGTGTATATGTATATAACCTATATCCATCGTTCTATCCTACTAATATTATAGATGCGAAAGTTTGTGAGGAAGGATGGATGAATGGATGGATGTTTATTACTACCCTATAGCTCAGTAATAGCTACCCAGGCACAGATCAAACAGATATGTTCATGCACAAAAATGTTTGACCTGGCCGGGGATCGAACCCGGGACCTGCGGCACAGAAACTAGAGCTACTACCATTAGAGCCAATGAGGCTTCATCGCATTCGGATGGTAAAATTATTACAAGAGTCTGAACATCAAGAATTTTCTTACTTCCAATGGCCATCGAAAGGTAATAATGCATGTCTATTAGTAAATAAGTAGATACCTACAACTCCCAAATGTTAAACTATTCTTAATTCTTACAAATATGTCACCTGGCACTCGTATTACCTTACACTGCTTACACCTAAAACCTAAGATAATTATATAGTTTCATAGACAAATTAAAAAGATAACATCCCTAACGTCGTAAGCAGGAATAAGAGATACGTGATAGAAAGAGATGCAGCTTGAACGATAATTAGTTGGGCGCCGTGCGACCTGAATTGCACTTTATTGCGTCGTGCTAGGGTCGCTATTTATTTGAATGATTTTGAGGAGTGTCCCTTCTGTCCCTTATTAGTATTCTGTGGCCTAAGTCGATTCGACGCGATGTTTTCAATATGAATACGATTGGAGGGCGTTTCGAGTCGTTTGAATTTGAATATGATACTTTTAAACGGTTTCGCCGATTTGGTTTCGTGTGACTCATCCGAGGTTAGTGTACGAGTGTGTTTCCTACATTTTAACAAGATTTTATTTGATATTTGAACTACGATTCATAATAAGCAATAATATATTAAAACTTTGGTTAAGTGCTTCGGCCTCCTTCTAGCTCGCTGTTGGTCACCCCCAACTTCCCAACTAATTCGGAACCCTCATCACTACAACACTACAACACAATTATGTTGATTGTGGCTGAAAATGGAGCTAAAGTTTTGCTAAAACAAAATTTTATAGGGATGATCTCTATTTTATAGGGATGTGGAACTTCTACTTCTTCGGCCTCGGAAAGGTTGGAACTTTCGATTGATATTACACCTCCGACTTCGGTTCCTATAAAACTTTCACCCTTACATCCCTGCTATCAAATGTATCTAGTGCCAGAGAATACATACTAGTACATAGACCTAAGCGCCCTTTTCCATCGTAGACAGACTTTAATATTGTATTTACTCGAACGTACATGTGTAGTCGTTCTATTTCACAAAAGCGGGTTTGGTCTCTGTGGTGTTCCTGTGTGCATAATAACCTCATTTCATTCGGTCCAGTATCGCCCGAGCAGTCGGTCGGAGCGGGTTGATAGTATGCTGCTAGAATTTTCGTGAACACATTTTCTATTTTGTACCGTTAGCATGGAAAAGAAACGAAGAAAAGTTATTCGCAGTGAGGTAGGCAAATAAAATTTTACAAATTATATATAAAAAATTTCGTTACGCCTTTATGTAATTCTAATTTAGTATCGTTTGTTTGTTTTAGGGTCGTAGAATAATCGCAAATATGTATCATTTTCTCAAGAATGAGTTTTAATTCACGTCGCCTTATCAAGAACCCAGCTGTGATTTATCACATTTGCGTAATATAATACAAAACGCACTGCAGAAGCAACAGGTGTAAGTCAGCGAACTGTACAAAAAATATTAAAAGAAGAAAAGGATAGCACATCTCCACAATTTCAAGATCCGATGAAAAACCGCAGAAAGAGAGCCAATAAAGTAGATGTTGATGGATTTACGGCTGGCGTTATTCGGAGTACCGTACAAGAATGTTATATTGGACAAAAACAAATTCCGACATTGACAATATTAAAATCAGCTCTACAAGAAAAAAAACGAATTTAATGGTTGCCTACAAACGCTACGATCGTTATAGCTAAAATTGGGTTGTCATTGGTGTAAAACTGACAACAATAAGAAAGTTTTAGTTGAAAGACACGATATCCGGATGTTGAGATTATTTAAAATATTTAAAAAAGTTAACAGAGTACCGGGTCCCAAAGTAGACCTATTGTTTATACTGATGAAAGTAACCTTTTAATAAAACATGATAAAAATTCACATCGAGATACGAGTAAGACGAGCACAAAAAAGACCAAAAAGACTAACAACCTCAAGTTAAAAAATCTAGCACAGCTACTCAAGTTATTGTGGCACACGCGGGAACCGATGACGGTTTTATTGAAAATGCGTGTTTAGTTTATAAAGCTAATTTATCAAGCGGGGACAACCACTGGACCATGAGCTTTGAAGATTATGTGAAATGGCTCAATGAAAAGTTGCTGCCAAATATGCCAGACCGTTCTGTGATAGTGATAGGCAATGCTTCATATCACAATATACGAGCAGAGAAATTCCAGACGGTTTCTAATAAATCTGAGATGCAGCAATGGCTTAAAGCTAAGGGATTACAATTTGACGCAAATTTGCATAAGGTTGAGCTATATGATATGATAAAAAAGCAGAAAAGCAGTTTTACAACATACAAAATCAATGAATACATCGTAAATAAAGGATTTGGAGTACTTCGTCTCCCTCCTAACCATCCTGAGCTAAATGCTATGGAGAATATATTCGGTGTTCTGAAAACCTATGTTTCTTAAAAAAACTTTGACAAAAATATGACAAACATAGAAGAATCTTATTCACGAAAGTATTGAATATAATATAACCAGTGACACGTGGCACAACACATGCAATAAAATAATCAAGACAGAAATTGAATATATGAAAAACTTTGATACTGAATTAGAATTTACCATAAATTTGCAAGATGACGAAACTGACACGGGAGATGAGACTGATAATATGAGTTATGATTCTGATTAATTTTTTATCGATAAAACATAATCACAAACACCAACAATTAAATTTTTAGTTAAGAGAAATTTTGAGTAGAGAGATTTAGTAATTATAGAAATACTAACTAAACTTAACATTTTTTTTATTTTGCACGACAATGTATTCTAGAATACGTATTTACTAACGAGGAACTTGCTAACGCTACCTTCAATTACCAGTTACGCACACAAGCGCGTGGTTTTACACATCACAAACTATACGAGTAGTTGTTGCATCTCACGAAGGCGCTTTTGTGTTAAATTATAGAGATGCGTGCATGCATCTGCGCATTATTTCTGTATGTAAGAGCTCCGGAGCGAGTGCCGAGTACGCACACAGAAACAATGCACGTGCGAATAGTCACAACCAAACACCCGACATGTGAGGTGCTACCAAAACAAATAGATACGTACTTACCTTCTGCTCTTGTATTATATCTATACAAGTGTTTTACACCCGTCTTTAAGCCAGAACTGTAAAGCCGTGTAACCACTTTACATTTAGTGCAGCCTTCTCGAGCGACTAAGTGGACATACGGCCTTAAATGTTTGACACCAGAAGTAAACTGGTGTGGAATGAGGAATGTATCACAATCCGCTCGCTCTGTTTATACAGCTGTGAGACGGTTGCATTGACTGCTCGGCTATCGACAACAAATTCCTTGACTAGCAACAATAGTCGAGTTGACAGTTATTGCTACGTTACTCATTAATTCGACTTCAACTTCTAGGAAAAAGCGTTATAGTTCGTACGTCTAGTAATCGATACCGTTTGACCTTCTCAGAAATGTGATAACTGTGTCTTTTCGCAAGTCACTTACATACAAACGATAATACAGCCACACACGCACACACACCTCAGACGGCCTCGTTGGCTCAGATGGTAGTAACTCTGCCTTCTGTGCCGCAGGCCCAGGGTTCGATCCCCGGCCAGGTCAAACATTTGTGTGCATGAACATGTCTGTTTGATCTGTGTCTGGGTGTTATAAGCTTATATAAATAGTACCTGGATGACCGAGCTTTGCTCGGTATTATTTTTTTTTTTTTAATAAAATGACATTTTCTAAAAATTATTCCTAGCTAGATCGATTTATCGCCTCCGAAACCCCCTATATACTAAAAATTATGAAAATCGTTGCAGCCGATTCCGAGATTCCAATTATATATATATATATATACAAGAATTGCTCATTTAAAGATATAATATGTATAACAGTCATCTGGTTACCATAGTACAGGCTTCTAGCCTAGTTTGGGACCAGATGACCGTGTATGGAAGTTGTCCCATATTATATTATTATTATTATAATGTGAAGCCTTGTTATGAATGTTAAAAAGATGAATATATTTATTATTGATAGATTTGGAGGCTTGCCACGAGCTGAGTCGCGGCATACTCGTAGTAGGTATATTTGCGTTGAACTGACTCCTTACATAGGAGATTATCGGAGAATTTGGATCCTTCCTTCGCTTTCTTCAAACCCCACCCCTCTGGATTTTGTATAATCTAGTAAATGTTCCCCAAACATGTCAATAGTTATCTGCTCTGTCGTGCCCACTATTATCTTCGTTTATAAGAGACTTCATTTTGGTATGTCCCCAACCACGATTGTTAAGAAGTCCATGTGGTAGTTTTCCGCAGTCACGCACGTCCCAACAAAGGGGTATTGTACACATATTTGTCGCCGATCGTTCCCACGGTGGTCAAGTTGCGATCGGGTCTCGGTCACACTTCCGAGACTATTGTTACATGAGCGTTGTGACTTGTGACCAGAACGAGTTCTGACAGCTCATCAAACAAACAATGTCACTTCTCTACTCTTCGCCCATCAGATATCCTTTGCGAAGGCGTGAAACTTGTCGAGACCCGAATACGATATACGCAATAGTCTCGCAGTTTTGCTGTTGCTACAAACAGCTACCGAGTCTGTGTGCGTTTTCGTAATTGCCACGCAATATCACAATATCGTATTAATTTGTAGCGCGCCGACGCGCCGCTAGTCGTGAGAACAATTGAGTGGGCGAATGACCAATCGGAGTCTCGATGGCCATTCTTCGTAAGTACAAAGTATATGCAAGAGGCTTGTAATAACCGAGTATCCGCCGATTTTGGTAGTTCCAGATCCAATAGAGGTCGTTTTACTTTATTAGCCATCTCACAATTTGCGACTCTAGATAAACTAGAGGCGGTTTCACCGTGGCCTGGCGGCTTAATTAACACACCCTTCACTTCGTCATCCGTAAATTGAAAGACTCAGTTCACTAGGTTCCCGAGGCAGCCTCTTCTTGCGCAAGCCGCTGTGTCGTGCGGAGTCGCTGGCGCAAGCGTATTGTCTCCGCACATTCAGAACGACTCGACGACACACGCCTACCGCCGGCTCTTACGCAAAACCTTTAACTAATCGCATAAGGACATCGGAATCCCGATCGATTAAACGACGGCGCCTTCTCAGTTACTGTAATCGTTAGATAAAGGACACGGATTACGGATGTGTGCTCGGAATGGCAGTGTCACCGCAACGCGTGCTCCAGTTAGCCGTGGCGCAATATTTGCGCGGCTCGTGGGAGAAGAGAGCTCTTATCACTGTGATAACGGCCGTTGAGCAAACGCTTGCGACAAGGAACCCGGCGCCGGGATTAGGCACGGCTAATTGAAACGTCCACGGCTAGGCTTCACCGTAGGCGGCTGCAAGCCGACAGATTAATTACCTTCGTAAACAGCTCGTGAACTGAGCCTTAGGTTGTGCAATGAAACAGTAACCGAGGGAAACCGATGCGCAATTTGCTCGCAATTCCAGGACCACCTGCCAAATACAATAATTTATTAAAACGCATTCAGCCGCAGCAATTGGAGCGCATCTCGTTAGTCCCGGGTAATGACCCTCGGGCAGGAAGCCGTGGATGCATTCGCCGCGCTCGCGCTGTTTGTTTACATGAGTGCGATTGTTCGGCGCCGGAGTGGCGCGCGCCTCTCGTTCCGATGTGCTTTTTAAACTGAGATCGGTACGTGAAATAAACGTCGCGTGTCGAATGTCGCTCCCTGGAGCCTCGGAAGGCGACGACGTGGCGTGTGCGCAACGCCAATTATCTGACACCAGCGCGCCGCCCTGCCTGACCCTTGAATGTCAACGCGCGAGGCTGAATGTAAATAAGCTGTTAGCCAAGAGATCTTCGAACTTCGGGGTTTCCGGGAAATAGCACCTAGCCAACCCTGTTAATGATGTTTTAACATATTCTCGCCGATGTTGCAGAGGTGTTATCGAGCAGGCGTGAGACGTCGGATCCCGGGGAGCATCAAAGTATATAATTAGCACTTGCGCTGCTATTAATTGATATTTAAATACAGAATTATGAGGCTACCTACGCAGGAGTTTACTCGACGCCGGCGCAAGGCTGTGGTGCGTAGGCTGACACTAAAGACTAAAGTTGTGTTTCCACTAAATGCAGGTCTAACAATAACATCAAATTGCTTATACCTTACATTGTAAGGCTTTCATTCTTCACTTCTTCTCTTTTTAAAGCGACCTATTCCTTATTTCCCGCCGTTAGCACTCGCCATAATGGAAACGTACCTTAAACGTCTAGTGCTACCGCTACATTCCTCAAGTTACCATAACCGACAGGTCAAGGCTCCAACTAAACAGGCGAACAAAGAGACAATAAACATTCAATATTCACTAATTATAAATGTCAAAGTCAACTGCGACAAATAGATAATGTTGTTCAGACAGACATAGATTGCTATCGTTTGACATTATCTTATTAAACTGACTATAGTTTTAGGAGTAAGTGTTAGTAGCCCGAAGCGGTGCTTTATTGACTGTCGTTTAATGGAGTCTGACCTTACGTTCACTTTAACTTTATAAACAAATCGGGTTATAAATTATAGGAATTAATTAATTTCCATGTCTTTATTGTAACTGGCTGGCTTTTGAAAGGAATTGTTAATGATTATCAAATAAAGAAGTTCGATGAAAATTGGAGGTGACGTGAAGATTCCAAAAATTATATTATGCCTGACTTTGGAGTTTTTATCACCTCTTTTCTAGTTAATAAAGTTATGTTAGGCAACTGGTTTCATCCATTTTTCTTCTAAGTCGACCACTCTTGACAGAGTGGTCGTGGTTGCTATGCGTGTTCTTCACTTTCGATCCCTCGGATGGCCTTTGCGATATTACGCCATTTCTGGCGATTTATAGCGTTGCGGGAGCACTGAACCATATCCGTAGCTTTCTTAATCAGATCAGTTCAGCGCGTCGGTGAGCGGCCTCTAGCTCTCTTTCCTTCTACAGGTCCCTGGACAACAAGTCTTTCCATGGAATGCTCTTTTCTGGAGATGAGGCCAAAGATCCATTTTTAATGTGGTGAAAATGAGGCAGAAATTGGCTATTTTAATTTACTCTTACTAGTTCTTCATCTTTTGGTTCGTGTATGTTAATAACTAAATGTCAAATGCCGCACATGCCAAGGCTATTATTTTTAACACTGTTTTACCGGACGTCTAGATTTTTTACATGACATTGTCAGATACCGATTGCCGGGTGTGCCTACGTGTCCATTTGGCACAACAATGCTTCCAGTGATTGAGATCGACAACCTTCAGTTGATCTTCGACAATAGGTGACTACACCGCTGGTCTCCTTTGTGACGGGTCCATTGTTGGAGATGATTTTTTGGCCGCTATTATGGCTTTATTATTTGATATTTGGTTACACCTTTACCTCGTGATCTGTCCGTCATAAGTCATAACGGATTGCTTTGTTGTGGTTTCTAAGAACTTTGATTAGATTTGCTATGTTTACTGTTTCTTGTGTTCAAGGAATGAAACAAGATTCTGAAGAGACTAGGATCTTGGCAATGTTAGCTTCTAGTACGAGTATCTATCGTTGAAGGTTTTTGGTGTTGAGGTATCTGGAAAATTGACCAAGTTTAAAAAGTTGAAGTAGTCACCTTTAATGAAAAATCAGTTTCTTTAAACTTAAATTTTACTTTTGTTTTCTACCCTTTTTTAAACTTTACTGTTCTGACTCTTCACAGTTATTATTTTGTCACTTCCATTCCATTTTATCACCAAAAACGCTGCACTAGGCCTGAAAATCCTTCGTTACTGAGAGCAATTTTCAGTCTCTTGATACTACAGTTAAATTAAGTAATAGATTGTCCATGCAGGCACTACAAATATAGTAGTGTATAATCTACAAGTACAAACACGATTCCCATAGTACGTATGTAGTATCAAACATTTGAAAAGTGCGAGAAATCGATACTGATTCAACAGCCTTGGCATAACCAGCCTCGTATGGACTCTTGGCATCACTGGAAGTGTCTGACCGAGGTTCCGGGATCTGACCAGGTCGCGATAACCGACATACTTCTAGATAAGTTTAGGGTTCCTTAACACTTGATGATTGACACGAGAATGATTTCTCAAAGTTCATTTTGTAAATATAGTCTGTAATCTGTGTTTTGAGTACCAAAGAGACGCAGATTTTGATTATTTATTATAATAGTTGCAGATTTTACCTACTTCAACAGTACGGGTTATCTCAATAACACTGATAAACTCAAGACAGTTTGCTACTAGATATAAGAGGCTATATTATAAGATGCCTAAAATTCACTTCGAATCGTTTATCAGCGAGTCCTCTACATACAAAAACTTCCTTATACTTGACTAAAGTTTGACCAGAGTAGACACAGTAGACCTGAGTACACTTAGCAAAATCAACACAAGCTACAGAACCACTGCACTAGTTATAACTCTCGTACTTGGCGATGTTTTTTTCACTTTCCGAGATGCAAGGGCTCTCGGAACTGTGAGGCGCTAATTGTTTGGCATCTAGCGGCATGTTTGATGTTTTTGTTGCATTTCTGACACGGTGAGAGCTTCACTCCTTGGCTCCTCACTAAGAAGACTGGAATCTAAGGTGATATTTAGGTGAAACTACTGATTTAGAGAGATATTTGAAACGTTTGCTTGGATACCAGGTATTTGGTGCAGCTCATTATCTTATTGTATGCGGAACCAAATTGACCCAACGCGTTGGAATTTTCTATGTTACATAGCATGTTAAATCAGCAGCTTTTTTTCGTGATCGGTACTAACCGATATGACACTTAGTTTTCCTAAATAAACACCTCGAAACGACTCAATGCCAATTTCGACTAATGAAATGAACTCCTCTATTTAGGTCAAACACCACTTTTAAACTGCCAATCAAGGTTCGTGTCAAGGTCTCGAAACTCTTTATAAGCAGGAATGTTTATCTGCTCTGGTATAGTCATGCAATAATAAGAATGCAGTAGTCAGTGAAACGTTTTCCGAGTATCGGTGCGCCACAGTTATGGTTAAAACTTGATCACATCGTTCGTCGCACTGATAGGTTACTCTATTAATTATCACAGAAATAAACGGCACAAGAGGGAGTAAACCAGCATTGGGTTAAAGTAGGCTGACGATGATTGTCAACTATTAAGGAATTGGGGCAAATCACTGTAGAATAATGGGCTCAGTCGTCGTCCTTAGATGGATTCAGAATTCAGACGGTTGGCTCGTATTATGAAAGCCTTCCTTCCGCTGTCAAAGAACACACACGACAGCCTCGTTGGCTCAGATGGTAGTAACTCTGCTTTCTGTACACAGGCCCCGGGTTCGATCCCCGGCCACGTCAAACATTTGTGTGTACGAACATGTCTATTTCATCTGTGTCTGGGTGTTTGTATATAAGTACGTATGTACATCAGTCATTTGGTTACCATAGTACAGGTTTCTAGCCTAGTTTGGAACCAGATGACTCTGTGTGGAAGTTGTCAAAAAATATGATTAATATTAAAGAAGTAACGAGTTGCCTATTTGGGTAAACTAGGCAACTAGGAGGGGTCTCCTCAATATAAAATAAACGCAGCTATTGAAGATGATGATTTAAATTAATATAAAAGACTATTGTACAAAGTCACTGAACTTACAACAGTAAAGTGATTAGGCGTAAAAATCAAACAGCGATAAATGTCCAGAGACAAAACCGTCGTCAGATGTTATCAGTGTCATACATTGTGTTATCTCTAATCAAACCTTCTTTGTCGGCCCTCGGTTCGCCTGGGAAAGCGCCTTTAAGGTGCTGTGTTATCTGTCTTTGAAGGATTACGTGTTGAACATTGTTAATCACTGTCTTCTTTTTTTATATGAATTTAGATTTAGAAATTTCTTTCTGTTGCTATAAAATGTGCACTGTGCCATTAGCGAAACGCTTATTTGATTTTGATTTGATATTAATTGTACATTAATTGCCTCGGTGGCGTAGCTGGCGCAAGCTCGACTGCCGATCATGAGATCCCGGGTTCGATCCCCAGGTCAGGCAAAGTGCTATTATGGAAAGGAATTATCTCTATGACAGCCTGGAGTCTGGAACTGTGCCCGATAAATAGCAATAGGCTCGCCCCCTATTACATGGGACCAATAACATACTGGCAAAATGTGGATGTCCTTACTATGGGACTGAGTCCTTGGTACACCTCTGCCTACCCCTTCGGAAAAAAGGCGTATTTGTATGTTATGTTATTTAAATGTAATTTATTATTTTTTTGTTTCCTTTGAAACTGTTGTTTGTGGCTGTCAACTTTAAGAATTTTTTCGCAGAATTGAAATAGTGATTATCTCAGTATTAGACTCAACTCTGGAATTTTCACTCGTAGCAGTTCATATTGTTTGTCTTTTGAAAGAATTTAGAGCATGAATTGTCCGATATCCGATATTTACTACAGATGATACTTCGATTATATATTACTAGCTGTGACCCGCGGTTTCACCCGCGTAGTCTTCGTTCCCGTGGGAATATCGGGATAAAAAGTACCCTATGTGATATTCCAGGGTCTAAGCTACTTACGTACCAAATTTCAGCCCAATCGGTTCAGTAGTTTTGGCGTGAAAGATAATAATAATAATAATAATAATAATAATAACTTTATTTACGAAAAAGGTTATACAAAATTTGGATAGGTACTCTATACACTCTTAATAGGATAATAGGAAATTACAACATCAAGAACGTGATATTAGTATTACCACAGAGTAATAGTTGCCACTCTACACCCTCCATAGCAACAACAGACGTCTATCTTCGAACTAAGTATATTAACTTGTATCTCGAGCGATAGACCCCTGCCTGCCACAAACAAGCTAGGTGACCACTCCCATAAACTGAACACAATACGGAGAAAACAAGGATCTATGCATAATACCAAATAACAGTACAGTATAGTCTAGTAATAGATATTGGCTGGTGTGTTGATGTTGTAATAGGTTAAAGTTATTATCCATTTTTAATTGATACCCATAAGGTCTACTTGAGACCTGAGAGCGGGCATCTAGAGTTTAATGTAAGAAATGCTGCGTTTCGGACGCGTGAATACTTAAAATTACTATGTTAATCATAAACTAAGTGATTTAGGATTAGGTTATTTCTATAATTAGCCAAAATTAATAGTAACTACAGTACTAAGGTAAGACCTATATATAATACCTATAATAATTATACATCATTACATGTTACCACAAATATAGCTAAATGCCTACACGTGTGTGTGTGGGTGTGTGTGTGTGTGTGTGAGGGTATGTGCGCGCGCACTTATGAACGTATGCGTTTGAGGGTGTGTAAGGGTGTGGGGGTGTGAGGGTGTAAGTGTGGGTGCTTATTTGTCCAAATAATTCCTTTTTTCTTTTATTTTAACTTTTAAGATATAATCGAAGCAAGGGATGTACCGATTTTATTTAATGTAGGTACTTAAGTTACAGTGTCAAAAATCAAATTTAATTAGGTTTTCAGTAGAGTTGTAGTCTAGTTGTAATAACCATTCTGTTACTTTATTTTTAACTTCGTATTTGGAGAGGGGATATATGTTTAGATCGTTATTTAACCGGTTATAAAGCTGTGGCGCTTTAATTGGAAAAAATCGACCGTAAAATTTTGTCCTGTGCTTATCTACTACACATATGCATTTCCTGTTTTTACGCCGGTTAGAACAGGTCTTTTCGATTTCAAAAGGAAGTGAGGAATGCAAGCGAAGGGTGGTTTGGAGCACATAGAGCCGTCTTACCGATAGTACTTTACAATAATTAAATAAATCAATGGTTGGATACCTAAAGGGTTTACGTGACATAACTTTTAATACAGCTCTTTGTGCTCTTTCTAACTGGAGCATTTTGGTTTTTGCTGCACCTCCCCATACTGTCACACAATATCGTAGGATTGATTCTCCAAGAGCGTAATATACTAATTTTAAGGTATCAAATGTAGTGGACGACCTTAATGTTTTAAAAACATGGATAAGTTTTCTGGTTCGTGAGGTCAGCGTTTCAATTTGTAAGTACCAGTTCAAAGTGTCATCAATATGCACTCCTAGATATTTGATGTTTTTGGTTCTAGTGAGAGCCATACAAGAGCAATTGCGATCATAAGGTGTACACTGGTGGCCTATAATATTGACTTGCTCGTTTGAGGGTAAAGTAGAGGAAGTTAATGAGAAGGTCATATAATGGGTTTTATCTAAGTTTAGGGTAAGGAGATTATGTGTTAACCAGGACATAACAATTCTCATCGCCTCCTCTGCATAGTTTTGGGTAGATGTCCAATTATGTCCATATATTAACAGAGCTGTGTCGTCAGCATAGCAGGAGATTTGACAATTTCGTATTGGTAGCTGGCAGAGGTCATTTAGGTATATCTGAAATAGAGTAGGGCCGAGGATACTACCCTGTGGCACACCAAACTCTAATTTTGCTTCATCACTCACCAAATTTCCAACCTTAACCGCTTGTCTGCGATCTGAAAGGTAGCTCGTGAAGATATCCAGTGCCACACCTCGTATGCCAATCCTTTCTATTTTCGAAATGAGACGTGGGACAGAGACAGTGTCGAACGCCTTAGATAAATCCAAGAAAATTGCCAAAACTTTTTCTTTTAGATCTAATTTTTTTGTTAATGTGTTTATTAAACTACTAATAGCATCTTCAGTAGATATACCTTTACGAAAACCAAATTGATTGTCTGCAATAATTTTATTCAATTCTAAATATTTAACTAATCTTTTATTGAGAATTTTCTCTAGGATTTTTGATATCGCGGGCAGAACAGATATAGGCCTATAATTGTTGACACTGTTTCTGTCACCACTCTTATGGATTGGATGGATGAGAGCTTTCTTAAGAACGTCAGGAAAAACTCCAGTAGAGAGTGAGAGGTTAAATATATATGATAATATGGGCACCAGAATATGACATGATTGTTTGAGGACTTTACTATGTATACCGTCCCACCCAACGGCACTGCTATCTCGTAGAGTTAATATAATGTTGGCCACCTCTCCATCATCAGTCGGTAGAAGACCAAAAGAGGATACAGGGTCGTGAAAAGTGTGATTTGATGGAGGGGCGACATCATTATGTGAAATAATTTTGCCGGCCAATGTAGAGCCAATGTTAGAGAAATACTGGTTGACATGGTTTAACGACTGAAAGGAATCTGATGAGGTTTTGAGGAGTTCTTTGGGTTCGTTCGGTGAGCTTTGTGAACTAGTAATGTTTTTTATAACTTTCCAAGTGTTTTTAGGGTTATTCTTAGCTTTTTGAAACTGTTTTAGTTCGTAGTCACGTTTTAATTTTTTCAAGAGATTGGTAAGGAAGTTGCGATATCTGGAGTAAGTTACTTTATTAGTAGCATTGTCAGGATTTGCTTTTGATTTTTTGTGTAGTCGATCACGATGACGAATGCACCGCAGAAGGCCATGGGTAATCCAGGGTTTTAATAGTCTTTTCTTTTTAGATATTGTCAATGTTTTAGTATTTTTATTGACAATTTCCATAAGGGTACTAATAAGGGAGAAGCAGGCTGAATTAGCACAAGTCATATTATAAATTATAGAGAAATCAGTATTATGGATTTCTTCTTGAATTGAGCTATAGTCCGTAATTTTAATAGTTTTTATCGGTTTATTTGTTTGATTAGGTTTATAAATACACAGCAAAACAGGACAGTGATCAGTGATATACGTTTGTAAGACAATTGTGGAAACTTTATATCTGCACTTTAACAGCATATGATCAAGGCAATTATTCATTCTGGTTGCCAAATTATGTGTGGGTAAAAGACCATGAGAAGCAGTTATATCAAGATATTCATTGGCGTGCCGATCACTATTTCCTATTTTAATATCAATATTGATATCTCCTGTGACGCAGATGTTTTGAGACGATGCTAGTTGATGAAGAATGTGATCTAGGCTGTTTAAGAAGTTTTCTATGTTACTATAACACGGCGGTCTATAAATAGCAATAATTGCAGTTGGGCCAATATGGCAAATAAGGCAATTTCCGTCTTTAAAATCAGGCTCTGTAACGGAGCATTCAATGCTGTCTTTTACATAAACAACAACGCCGTCGTTTTGATTAAGAGATTTAATGGAGCTAAAGGAAACAAATCCTGTTAAAATAGGAATGTTCACGACGTTCCTCAGCCAGCACTCAGATAGTACAATAACATCGCAACTGAAAGGTAAAGTCGTAAGTAAGACTTCTAGCTCCGAAAAATTACGATTTATACTTCGAATATTAAGATGTAGGATTTTCATTGATTTTTGATTTGCATCGATATACTGTAGACAGTCATCAGGAGCACATAGGTGAGAGGATGAGTAGCCAATCGCATCAATATCATTGCATATATTCACAATATCAGTCATTGTGATATTGCAATATTAAAAACCCCGAGGAAACGATAAGTTCCATAATGGGGTGAATTAATTGAAGAAAGTGATTGATTGTTATCGATTGAGCAATTGGCCAAACATACCCATATTGTTTGTTTTGAAATGTTGTGTGTTGATTGTATGAATGTGCGTACATATGCGTAAGGATATGAGTGTTTGTAGGTGTGTGTTGTTAGTGCGTTAAACGTCGCTGGTAGAGATGCTAGGACTGATTTTGTGGAATAGATAAGATATAGCAGTAATATAATAACTATTTTTAAGATTAATATTGACCATGTAAGAGTTAGCGGTCCATATAGTCAATCATCTGCAAGGAGTGTTTGCAGAGACTCTTCACTTGTTACATTGATTGCCTTGGATTGATCGTTCATTTGTATAAGAATGCGGCCGTCTTTTACCCAGCAGTATTTACAGTGGTGTGTCTTCCCAAACTCTCTTGTTACGTAAAACAGTTTTCTATTAGAGCCTGACAGATGCTCTACTAAATATATAGGTGTGGACTTAACTCCCTTAAAATTAAGGTGGTTTGTATTGATTTTTTCATGCGTCGATAGATCCTTGTTAAACATTTTAGATGCATAAAGTAGGGCTTTTTTCTTTTGTACCGAAGTAAATTCAACGATGACTGGACGATAAGAATCGCGCTTTCCTGGGAATCGGTAGACGTCACGGATTTCAGACGTTTGGATATCTACATTAAGCGTCTTTCCAAGATTAATAATTGTCATTTTGAGATCTTCCAGTGACTCGTCTTTTTCCTGAGGTAGATTTTTTATTTCCACAGAAGACGGGCGGAAAGAGCGTTTAAGATTTTCAATTTCATTTTCCAAATGCTCAATTTTATGCACATATTCGGTTTTTTCTTTCTGTAATTTTTCAATTTGGGAATTAATTTCTTCGACTCCACTATTCAATGCTGCCACCGAAATCCCGAGGTCCTCATTATTCTTGGTCATCAAGCTGTTTTGCTGTTTAACCACGGCTAATTCAGTCACAAGTTTATTTAGTATCTCGGATTGTTCCTTTTTAGAAGACTTGATTTCATTTAATTCATTAACGAGTGTTTTCAGCACTATAGACTGTTCGCTTTGGAACATGGTTATAAGGTTCTTGAGATCCTTAATTTGTTCATGAACGTTCATGAAAGAGTAACAAACATCCATACATACATCCATACTTACAAACTTTCGCCTTTATAATAGTATATATTAGGATTAGGATTAGGATAGTGGATAGGCTAAAACTTCATACAAGAAAATTAAATTATACAAAATATATGATGGCTGTCAAATTAACACTTGAGTTATGAAAGCCATTATCACCTAAGATTAGACCAACATCCACTTGTCATTAGATAAAGACAACAAACCGGAATAAGGAACAGTTAGTGAAAGGTGTTGACAGAAACACGAAACGATTTTACGTGAATTAAGATCTAATCTCAATTTTGGGAACAACGCAATACATTTGTCTAAAATGTAATTAAGATGACTACTGGTTTAGTTGTTTTTTGTTTTTTGCTTTTGGTGCTGTTGAAATTTGAAAACGGTATCTTAACGAATTGGTATCTATGTTGTTAAATTCCAAAATAACGGGTTCGCACCAAATACACTGCTCGAGTCAAACTTCGTATCTGTAGCGGTAGGCCTCTTTTGCAGGGGGCCGCCTGAGGAAGTACCACACCTTTGCCAGTTATTCATCCGCCAAGCAATAGTGTGCAAGCATTACTGTGTTCCGGTCTGAAGGGCAATGTTACCAACGAAATTACTGGGCATGACGAGTTTCGACAACTGGTATCTCAGGGTGACAGGCGCAGTGCAGTCCCGCGCAGAATTTTGAATTTTAAAACACTGGGTGGCACTGTGTCTGTTATGGGCAATCATGATGCTTACCATCAGGCAACTGATTTGCTCGTCTCGTTTCTCACTATCATAAAATAAATAAATACCATTACGCGATCAACCCACAGCCCAAATGCCAAAGTTTCAGGCCGTCATGATACTGATACTGGATATTCATGTCGATCCTGTTCTAATTATAACGCGACATCGCGCGAATTCCAATGAGGACATCTATTACATATCAGTTTGTTTCATCGCCTTCTGTAACTGCCTCGGTGGCGTAGTGGGCGCATGCTCGACTGCCAATCTTGACAGCCTCGATGGCTCAGATAGTAGTAACTCTGCTTTCTGTGCCGCAGGGCCCGGGTTCGATCCCCGGTCAGGTGAAACATTTGTGTGCATGAACATGTCTGTTTGATCTGTGTCTGGGTGTTATAAGCTTATATAAGTATGTATATCAGTCATCTGGTTACCATAGTACAGGCTTCTAGCCTAGTTTGGGACCAGATGACCGTGTGTGGAAGTTGTCCCATATTAATATTATTATTATTATTATTATTATTATTATTATAATCAAGAGGTCCCGGGTTCGATTCCCAGGTCAGGCAAAGTGTTAAATATTGAGTTTTTCCATTAGGAATTATCTCAATAACTGCCTGGAGTCTGGAACTGCGCCCGGTAGATGGCAATAGGCTCGCCCCCTATTACATGGGACCAATAACATACTGGCGAAATGTGGGTGGTATCTACTATGGGACTGAGTCCTGGGTACACACCTCTGCCTACCCCTTCGGGAAAAAGGCGTGAATGTATGTTGTTGTTGTTATGTTGTTTCATCGCCGAATCTTAGTCTAAAATTTGCGCGAATTTGCCGTGCACATTCACGTTGTATTAGGAGGGCGATGCCTAATTATTTCGACATGATCTTCGCGTGGGGCATCATTATGGCTAAAAACACATTAATTAGAGTAATGGAAATGCGAGGTTTTTGCGTACGCCCACTGTAGTTGCCTTTTCGCGATTATCAGCTGATCTGCGTGGTCCGTGGTTGTGCGCATAGTTTACTGTGCGTGGATTGACTCAGCTTGGGCCTTGGAGCTTTAGATCATTAATTAGGGAAACACGTTGCATATATAGATAGATAAATACTTTATTGTACACCATACATAGGACATAAACATAAAGTTAAATTAATCCTAAGCTACAAGTGGCGGTCTTATCGCTTAAAGCGATTTCTTCCAGACGACCGGGAGGAAAGGAATACTTTCTCATGAGTATTTCTGGTCGGCGGTGTACTTATAGGAGAACAAAAAATGTACTTACATATAATATACATAATATAGCTACTTATATATACACATACATAAATAGATCTATAGATTTTAAAAAATATTTATAATATAGTATAATCGAATATAACACAATGTATAATGATAAATAGAAATGATTAGAAATTTAAAATCATAATAATAAATCTATACTATATAATAAAGGTGGACAGACGATCTGATAAAGACGGCAGGAACACGATGGAGGCGGGCCGCTTACAATCGGACTGAATGGAAATCTATGGGGGAGGCCTATGTTTCAGCAGTGGACGTCCTGTGGCTGAAATGATGATGATGATGAATAAATCTATAAAATATAACATTATATCAATAAAATACATATTAACAATACTTAACACTAGATAATTTAATACTAGATATATATGTAACTCTTTATAGAACCTCAATATAGAAAAGAACAAACCAAAAACTTAGGAACTAGAAAGAGCGTAGCAATTGGCTAGTAGTATTGGTAGGTTAGTTGAAGTTTAAACGTCAATTTTATCGTATTGAACACCGATTAAGCTGAAACTTGATAGCGAGACCCTGGAATAACAAAGGGTTTCTCACTGGGTGAAACCGCAGGGTACAGCTAGTTATTATTGAAGCCAATATCAGGAACTGCGCAGAAGCGTTAGATAACCAGTTCAGCATGCCCATACAAAATGAACTAAAATGGCAAAATTTTATCACAGAAATGGTGCTCCTTCATTTGTGCCACACACGCTCGGCTGCCCATAACAGCAACCTGCGAGTTTACCCCAAAAGGAGAAACAAATTAGTTCAATTCAATATCTTCCTATTACGTTTTCGCAATAGATTTCTCCCATAAAACTATTATTACATGTTACCTTTCTAAACGAAAGTAATGTTTATGCCCTTGTTGGGGCAGTACCTTTGATCTTTTGACGTTTGTTGAGAATTGTTCCTATTTCTGCAGCAGTTATCTATGTTGCAAGGAGCTTAAGTAAGGTATTTTACTATTGGAATGATTTTGCTTGAGTGCCTGTGTTTTAAGTTCAGTTTGTGTTTATTCATTGACTATCCTTTCTGTTCATCTTCATCGGTATCAACGTCTATGTCAGAAGATTCAAGCAGTACCTAGTCGTGAACCGTTGATTGTGTGAAGCACTTTCTTTGATGGCTAAACAAACCAACTCTGTAGTGCCAAGGTCTTATTCACCTGGAGCAGATGATATATATAGGTTTCTGATAGACAACTGACATTCTAGACACCCTTGGACCATTCAGATCATTACAGAATCGGGAATCGATTTAATCCGTATCCGGTTAGGTCTCTCAGATCCCGCCATCCCCCTCGTGGTTTTTTTAACCACCCAGAAATAGGAGCCCCGCGAATACCACTAAAAACTGGCAAATATAAAACGTCCTTTCTTCTTTTCTGTCGACACGTCTCGCTTACTTAACCTTTATGACTAAGCAAAATGACAATCAATGTCGAAATTAAAGCAATTGAAGGAGTTGTCCATTTGTCTTCGGCATATTCCATAACTGCCAGCGTTTTTTAACGGACGACGCCGTTTATAAAAAGCGAAATCATACAAATTGCCTGCGACATATATATCACGTATTAATCCTGGTAATGTTTTTTTATAGCAGGACTTTGCTCAACCCACTCCATATTAAATACCAGTTCCGCCTGATATTCTACGTTTCCCATACAGTTTTCTCCACAACCAGTTCAAAATAAAAAAAAAATATCGACATAAAGAACAGCTCGTTCACATTTATTCGTACTTTAAATGTATACGGTTTCCGCAACTGCAGTGTTATCGTGTCCCAATCTGCGCAGGCGCAGCCCTTTGATCTCACCGCGGTTAGTGTGCCGCTGGACCCCATAAAGGCAATATGACCGTGCGCCCTCGCACGATTTGTCACAACTGTTCTGAGAAGCTGCGTGTTCTTCGTTTCATCTTTACTGGTTTCATAAGATACCGTATATCTAAGAAAATACAAGTAGCTAAAGAGTGCTAATAACATTGCTCACAAGTCGTCGCAAGAGAGGTTATTTTGAAAAGCACAGGTAGCAGCAATGGTGGGAAATTCTCTTTCCTTCCTTTCCCGATGCCTCACTTCCACTACCTATACAATAATATGTCCACTGAAAAGTAGATTGTAGATAATCATCGGGACAATATGTAGTACTGGCACTCCTAGAAAAAATATTTGTAACGTTTTTTTTGAGACCACTTAAATGTTCTTGCCCTCAAAATTCCTAACCAACATTTCCCTATTCTCTTACGTACATCCTCTAGCGACCAGTCCTTTACATAATCTCTCATGGCAAGCCAGGGGAGGCGGCAATTCTCAAACGCTCGTTTGGAAAGTGCATGCCGGACGTCGGGTATTAACTGTGCAATGCGCACGCATAAATCTCAACATCTGCTCGAGGCGCCCCCTTGTCGCTTCTTAAGGCGACTGTACACTGTAAGACAACCATAAGGGTTAATCCAAGTTTGGCGCTCGGTGGAAATTTGAATTAAATTTTAAGAACTGACGCGATGTTTGCATAGAAGCTAACAATGCGTCTAGATATATTCTGGAGAGGATGGCATAGACAAACCGTCCTCCGTACTGCACTTCTATATTGCACAAAACTAGTCACGAATTCTTTTGAAGTGCGTCCCACAACTTCAAGTGTAACAAGCATCTGCTTTGGACGTTCTATCTTAGGAACAGATGGTTTGCTAAGAAATGTGGGAACTATCTCTTCTTTGTTTTGACTTAATACCATAAGAACGAAATAGCAATTGTTTTTATGCCTGTTCCTGAACCCCGACACTCTAGAGAAAAGCTGGTGTTATTTTAGAACACGCTAGTATAACAGATATCCAAAAGATGATTTTCACAACCTTTACACTTCGCTATCGTTGCCATCAGCTTACTAATGTGTACAGCCTTTAGCTCGACTGTGTATCATTGTGGTCCCTTGATTCAGACGGAGGAAGTCATGATGCTAATGACCCAAGTCAATGATAATTATGAGCGCTAAACGCGTGTTTTGCTCCTTTGTTGTCTTACTATTAAGTTAATTGATTAATGGAGTATGTTGTCCTTGCATGGTCATTGTTTAGGATTTAACGATATACCGTGGGAGAAACTTTTTATGATGTGTTTTTTTTTTGTATCTTCGGGGTTCGGAAGCCAAGCTTCTTCGAAAACTATAGTTGGAACTCTATTTTAAAGTGCACATACTAAGACCGAATCGTTTTATGAATGGAATCTTTGTGACGTTTCTCGAGTAGAATATCTACCGTACAAAGCTCTCTAGCTTTGTATTTTGCACAATTATGGATCGATATGTATATTATGTTTTCGTGGGTCACTTACCGTCTTAGCTGTAAAGTAAGGAACCATTCATTATAAAGTTGGGTCAAAAAGTCACGCGATTTGTTCTCAGTTCTCATACAAATGAATAAGATAGATAGATTAGCTCTTTATTATTACACTACAATCAAGATTTATTTTTTATGGTAGTTAGTGACAAGACGAGCAAATCACGTGCCTGATGGTAAGCATCATGATTGCCCATATCAGACACAGTGCTACCCAGTGTTTTAAAATTCAAAATTCTGCGCGGCACTGCACTGCGCCTGTCACCCTGAGATATGAGTTGTTGAATCTCATCATGCCCAGTAATTTCGCTGGTAACATTGCCCTTCATACCGGAACACAGTTATGTTTGCACATTACTGCTTGGCGGATGAATAACTGGCAAAGGTGTGGTACTTCCCCAGGCGGCCCCCTGCAAAAGAGGCCTACCACTACAAAAAAAACCTTAAATTTAAAATACAATATATAATAAGCTTGAGGTCTGCAGTCTGCTTTGTGTGTCTATTTGCCAAACCTTATCTCAGGTAAATCGCAAATGAAGCACAGGATAATATGTCAAGTAATATGTCAAGCACAAAATCGAAGAGGCCTATCCCCAGCAATGGAATATTAGGCAATGGTTGGTGATAATACATCTTTGACATATATATAAGCCAGAATTTATCAACTTGGATCATCATAGCGCATGTTTTACATTTCCGCTCGCAATTTCTCGTTTTACGCTCCGAAGCGTGCATAACGATTATTATGTTTTATGCTGTAATAATTATCACTGTTACTGATGTTACTGTAATATTGTCGTAACTGGTGTTATTATAGTGACCTTATTGTTTGAAGGCTATTTCATGATCAATTATAATGTGATCCTTGCATGCGCTCGCGCATTGTTTAAATTTTGTTATTTGCAACTGGAGACAAAAGAGTGTTTTGTGTTCATTGTTAGCATTTTTTTCTATACACTATATGTAAAGTTGATTTAGCTTTATGTTTTGCATTAGAAAATGTTAGAAATACCATGAAATCATAAGGATCTGAGGTTGAAACTTTGGAAAGCACTTTGTCGAAATATTTGCATTATGGCTGTGTAGATCGTCTATGTCTGAAAATGTTCTATCCCATCTATGATCACAGGAAACCTCCTTATGTCTTCTTCCTGAGTTTAGTTTAAAGAAAGTTCATATTTGAGACATCTGCATCTGCCTACTTTTCGCTGGACTTGACACATTAAGAAGAACTTGTTATAATTGTATTTAAAAAAAAAATTAAGGTTTTTCTTGTTTGTACTGTAATCTATCTATCTTAAAAATTAGGTACAGAAATTAGTTTAGTGAAGAAAAATCAATCAGTGGGTTCAGATGTCAAATGATGAATGGTACAACCCGTCTTTGCTTGATTTGTACATATACTTATACAAGGTGTTACAAACATCGACTTATCATACAAAACCGCGATCAGCTGATTCAATTTGGTATGGGAAGTCTTCTCCTCAGGTATTACTCCAACTTTTTGGATCATGTACATAATAACTATAGTAGTATTACCACAAACATTCTATAAAAAATAATAACCTATAAATTATTTTTCGCATCAAATTCTCCCAAACAAGAATGCAGACATGTAATACGAAGGTGCTGGAATGTACAGAATCTTGATCAGCAAATTTCACCAGGCACAGTTTGTCAACCCTAAGATTCTACAACAGTCGTATAGGTACTGGTCTCAGGGCTCTAGAGAGTGGTCCTAAGTTTCCACCGGCAAATGCAAATTATGGAATGTGGATATCAGTTTTTATACCTGTTTATGATATTCTGCTGCTTACTAGAAATTCTTGGTTATATATAAAACTGTACTGGCTTTTAGGAATCTTTTGCAAAAATGGCACAATCATAAACGACCCAGATAATGTTGAAGTTATTTACTGAATAGGTTTAAATGGCAGACAATTATTTAGGGCTCTGAGGGTTACTTTGACGGACTGAGATATCTTTTGGGATTTTTGGCAATAATGGCATAAACATATCAGATTTTGTTAAATTTATAAGCCTTTTAAATTACTTTTGCTTGTCAACATTTTTACTATTTCATTCAGCGCCACCTCTTTATTTTAATATACCTTTATCCAGAAAGTAGAGATATTTTTTTTAATAGCTGGTTTTTACTTGTTTTTTTTTGGTAACTTGCTCAAAGAAACAGTTAACACCCGAAATGTATTACAAGTATTTAAAATACGAAATTCAATCACGTTTACTACTTTTTTTTGTGATAGCACTCACTATCACAAGACGAGCAAATCCGGTGCCTGATGGTAAGCATTATAATTGCCCATATCAGACACAGTGCCACCCAGTGTTTTAAAATTCAAAATTTTGTGCGGCACTGCACTGCGCCTGTCATCCTGAGATATTAGTTGTTGAAACTCATGCCCAGTAATTTCGCTAGCAACATTGCCCTTCAGACCGGAACACAGTAATGTTTGCACATTACTGCTTGGCGGATGAATAACTGGCAAATGTTTGGTACTTCCCCAAGCAAAAGAGGCCTACCACTACAACACGTATAATACATACTTCACACATGATAACCCACGTACCGTTGTCAAAAATCCGAGAAGTGCTGCCGAAATTTTGCAGCAGGAATTTGCTTATTTCGCATTCGTTTTTAGTTGAAATCAGCCGGAATTTCGGCAATATACGAGTACGTGTTAGAAACGATGGTGATGATGTTATGCAAGACTTCAGTTTGTTATTTTATAACAATTAGTAAGTAATAATTGATCAAGGAATGTAATAAGGTCAATGCAGTAAAATTAATAAGAGTTTGTGCCTTTTGCATACCCTGGAAATTTCCATTACATCCATTATCCTCAAATTGTTTTTCTTATTGTATAAATACAACACAAGTGGCCAGTATCGTTGGAATTTCTCATGAAACCTCCATATAATTCTTCATTTAATTTGGCTAGTGTTGTAGTCTGATGAAATGTCTCACTTCCAGTTGCCAGCATTCTCTGGCACGTCTGGCATTTTTATGCAACTTTGACCTACTGATGTTATCAATTGCTCTGATCAAAAATTTCAAACCACCATGGCTTATTCCTATACATCCAAAAATTAGTTCCCATCACATCCAAAGCTTTAATTGTGTATTGTTTTATTTATCAGGACATCATAATTTACTTCAAATTGTTGTATAGTTCGGAATTAACTTCATTTCTTCCATATCCCAAACTAGATGTTATGGTCTAAACGCCTCATCTTCTTATGTCCTGGTCTTTTATCTATCGTCTCTGTGCTCATCATCTATAAAGTGTTGCATCATTTCCATCAATATCTCCTTCGTAATATATTTATCTTATACGATGTTTCATCGAGGTATTACCGTTTTCCATCATCCTTATAATCCTTATAAGACTTGCATGTTCATGGTTAGAATCGAACTTTTCATTGGAAGCTGTTGGTTAAACTGTAATACTGCTCAAACGTCGATACGAATAGCGGATATCACATATTATATAAATTCTATTCTCCAATGTATTATGATTCTTTCGTATTCTTACAGAACAGATAATAATTACTACGTATAGAATGGACACTGTCATTCGCCCGCCGATCGGGCCTTCCTCACCCCGCGAGCGAGTTTGAGATCTAATCGATACCCCGTGAGCCTGGAACGCACCTCACGCACACTCTTGCGCGTGTAAAAAACTCCATGTGTGCAGTGTCTGTGTAGTAGGTAGTTGTATCGCGGCTTTTGTATGGGAATTGAATCGAGTGGTCCAGGGTGTGGTATTCTGTCATTGATGTCACTGGAAACTAAGGTACTAAGGATCAGCGCAGATTGTTCCACAACGTTCATTATGATATGAGTAAGCACCGTTTCGCAGCATATGCGATATTAGTATAAATTATACACATTTAGGATATTATTTTGTTGTGTGCGGCTTTCTTTCTTCTGTCATTATTTCCGTAACTTGTCTTGCATATATATTAAACAAAAGATGCTTATTGACGATAACCTATCGATGTCTCAATAAAAACTTTGTACATACTTGCTCTATTTTTGTCCTGAAGGTTGTTTTTATCTATTGTTACGATTCAAAAATTATATATCATAACAATGACCGAATCCGAACCTTCGCAAAAAATGTCGAGTCTAGGGATAAACATGTCATATTATGTCACACTGATAACTTTTATGACAATTCACATTATCTCTCAGAAGCGGCGAATATATTCTAGACTTTACCTTGTTTATAATTTATTTAACTTTTGATATTATCTTTGTGTCTGTCACTGGCCAAATATATTTGTCACTAATAATAATATCATTTCAAATTCTTTTTTTCAAAGACTTCATTGTAAATATCTAGTATTTATATATTATGTCGCCGAGAAATTGTTAGTTTATAATTTCACTTAGTTAGTTTATAATTTAGCTTAGTTAGTTTATAAACAAGATAACTTATCCTAAATGTTAGTTTATGATGTCACTAGATTAATATAATTATAAACTAACGGTTCTTACAAATTCACGCCTGCCTGTGAGATGGCTATAAGACATCCAATTGGAATGCTTAGCAGTTTAGTTTTTTTTGTATATTGTATCAATAAAGAGATGTCTATGTATTTGTGTCCTGGGAATGCTTATATACATTATTCCCCTTATCTTCTTTATCAGTTATCACTAACACAACTAAAAGCATGTTAACACACGCACATCCATGTAACAGACTAAATAAATCCCCTTGTACAACATGTAAGTTCTAGCAGAACATAAGCCTAGTACGTGCTATAAATCTAGCATGCGGTACTGTGGTATGTGCTTCATGTGTGGCTGGACATTAACCATATATGGATCTTAGAGTTTTAATTCATTTTCCTCGTCATTCATTGCTCGTACTTTATCAGTTATAGGTTTTGTTAGTTTAATTATGTTATCAACATTACTTCCATATTGTAAGTAGCTTTTTTTAAATTATTATTAACTGGTTATTTAAATTTATTTGTTAAGTAGGTTTATATTATTTTCTTGCTTCCCGGAAAATTTTGACTTCATAATCTGATTCAAAAGTGATATTTAAAGCTCATGCTAATGCCACCTGCTAACTACTCGTAGTTTGAATGATTAATAACACCCGTATTCATGAAAAATACTTATGTAAGGGAGCGTTCAAGTATTACGTAACGCAATTTTTGAAGATTTTTGACCCCCCCTCCCCCCACTGTAACGCACCGTAACGTTTTTCTGTACCTTTCCCCCCCCCTCTCTAAACGTTACGTAACACTCAAGTGATAATTTTTACCCTGGTCGCAAAAAGTTATGTTATAGTTTTTATTCTTGGTATAGTTTTAATTTATTATGTTATATAACGACTTAACTCACGTTTAAAGTCGAAATCGCTCGACCTAGGTTTCGGACAACTCCGGTGTCCTGCATCAGGAGCTCACGCGTGTGCGGGATCGCAACTCGCGACGGACTGCCGGCCCGCGGCCCGCGCGCGCGCCTCCGCCCGCATCGCTCGCTGCGATCGCGGTGGCGGGGCCTCGGTCGTGTCGTCACTCGAGTCACTACTATTGTTTGCTGTATAAGGCTGTAGGCACACCGCGCTTGTTGTATCCGATTCGCGGTCCCATGTTATGCACTGCTGGTTGCTGGATGTTTTCAGGACTGGTGCCCATGCCGACGATATGGCCCACCCTCGATCTCGGTTGAAATTGGGATTCCGGCTAATTTCGATAGCTTCCTTAAACTTCCGTGGCACAAAAAAACTTATCCTTTGCCAACACAGAAACCTTATCGAAACGTAGATAGTGCCTGGAATCTGAGATGTGCGCATGTTCCGCTACCGCCGACCGAATGGTATCTACGTTCTTCACTGACCTGATGTGTTCCGATATTCTTGTTGATATATTCCGCTGGGTCTCACCAATGTAGCTACTTCCACAGTCACATGGTATCTTATACACACCCGGTCCACTTAGCGGCTCCCTATCCTTTGGTTTTTGGTTTTTGGTCCTTTGGTCCTTTGGTCTGTAGTTTTAATTGTTATAATAAAACAATAGATTTTTAATTCGCAACACCTGCGTATTTTTAGTTTTAATTCCCTAATTTTTTATATAAAAAAAGAAATAATGTTACGTAACGTGTTGTAAGAAAGACCCCCTCCCGCCCCTGTAACGCATCGTAACGTTTTACGAGACCCCCACGCCCCCCCAAATTGCGTTACGTAATACTTGAACGCTCCCTAAGGTACTGTGCTAAGTGAGGAATTTCTCACCGCGTTTGTCATGGCAGGCAATTGTTTCCAATTGTATTTACCCCTATGCGTTCGGGCCATCATAGTATTGTTCTTGAATACGGGTGTTATTAAGTGTTATTATATAGGTAGTATTTAACGTAACATTGAATTGGATAAAAAATCCTACGAAAAAATATGAACACGACAATATGTCCTTAATTATAACATAATATTATAATATTTTTTTTTTTTTTTTTTAATTAATAATTTAAAATAATTAATCTTTGATTACCTTCCGGTATGATAGGTAATTTTAGGGTTCTGTACTTCAAAAGGTAAAAAGGAAACCTTTAAAGATCCTTTATTGTCTGTCTGTCTGTCTGTCCGTCTGTCAAGACACTTTTTAACGGGAACGCGTGGAGGTATCAAGTTGAAAATGATATCAACTACTCAGATGCGGTTCCTTGTGGTTGTAAAAAATTCGTACTTCTTAAGATAACAAAACAAATGTTATAGCCATTTTACTGCATATTTCCATACTTTGCGCAAGGAACTAATAAATGCTGTTTGTTCTTGGTATCTAGATATGGAACCCTACACTATGCATACATACGTATGCCTTAACAATTTATTTTAAGTTGCCATAGAAATTCATTTCTAAAAACACCGATAGAGCCCTGAGTTTTAAGAATTCCGCTTCAGGTCCTAAACGGTATACTACCCAAGTATGAATCTAGAATTCAATCTCTAGACGCAATAAATCTCCCAAGAAGCGGTGACACAACATCTATTTAAAATATAAATATGGCGTCTAACGGCATGCTCATATGCCAGGTGCATACTGGTCCTTCGAGCCGGATATTCGCGGGCCACTTGTTATTAAACTTATGGCATAGGTCAATTATGACGTGCCCATGCCTATTGGAATTGTTTATAATTTTTAAAACACTGGTCTGACTGTATTTATATGGCCGAGTTGACTGCCATAAAATAAAATATCATAGAAAGGTGGCGACTCTATTGCGTGATCGCGGGTATTGCGGTCGAGTTGACTACCAACTCTGTATAAGTAAATGGTAGGATATTTCCCGTTGTTTTTGGCAATTTATAGTGATCTTACAGTAAGTATATGTACCGGCTTTAACAGTCATGGTTTGATCAATAATTCAATATTCCTGTCAAGCAGTCATGTCAATCAGTTTGACAGGTTGACTGATCTGGAATTGTCTGTCTATATTTTTGAAATTCAGTACTGTAGTACAGCTACTTCATGTCTTTTCTATTAGTCTTACATTCTCGTGTTTTCAACCATCGTAGAGTCCCTGGCTCATTTCATATTACAATTCACTTAAGGGTGCGCATAATGCTAGCAAATTTGGGCTTAAGCGACATAGCACTCTGCCTTTCATATTGTTATCTAAGATGCTTTGTTTAAAGTCGAATATTGCATATCACAGTTGAAGATGAGTTGAGCGCTATGAGCTAGGATCTTCATTTTTAACAGTGTTTCATATTTACTCAAAATATAAACAATAAATAAGAAAAGTAGTCGGTTTCTCCATAATAATATTAGTATATAGTATACCTTAGTTTAAAAAAAACCTTACAGTTTCTTCGTATATATAAAAAATTGTGAATAAATGTTTTAGGTTATGTTTTTGTTTTTTTTAAAAGCAAAAAATTTTCTTTAACAATATGTTTTCGCGCAAATAAAGGCCAGATCCAGAGCCATTACCACAAACAATAGAGTGGAAAATTATTCCCTATTTCTTCATAATATCTGTGTATTTTAATTTAAGTGACGTTTAATATCATTTTAGTACTATTATTTATTCTATCTATGCTATTTAACCTAACACCTTGGATATTTCACGATTCATATTTGAAACGTAAAACGTATTGCAAAATCACAAAGATATTAGCAATATGAAAGGTACAACCATCCTTTGTTCTTAGATCTCGCTAGCTGTAATAGTTGTGGCCATGAAATAGACGATTAAATGTTATTAATTTATGAAATTCCATAATGACGTTAATTATTTTAAGGAAAAGTTAAGTTGTGATTCAATTATGTTATATGGAAGGCCAATTGCAATTTAATTTAATTTTTCATACAAAACATATTAAGTAATTATTGTGTTGTTTTTTTAATGGGACAAGTTTTAACACTTAATTTGGCAATGCCTGTTCTACAAAACATGATAATAAAAATTATTCTCATTATTTTACTTGAGTGTTACTTTCATACAAATTAACATTTCGTACTCCTCGAAAAATTAAGGGTTAAAAAGACTAACTAAATAAATTTAATTAAATCGCTTTATTTTTGGCATAATAATAGTACGTTACTTATAACTAAAACGTTGAAAATAAGTTAACATTAAAAGATTTAAGTAAAAATACTAAGTCAACAACACCACAACTAAACAACTTAAATAAATACACTGTGCTATAGACGACTTTGAAAATCCTAGAGAGAAATCCTAGAGAAAATAGAGCTGCCTAGCCTATATAAAATCCATCCATTATAGTGTTTAAATATGTGTCTATCTACATAGAATGAAATCATAAAGATACAATAAATCATAAAGATTTAGAGGTAAGGACATAATATGAACACTTCAAATACATTAACTGTTCTTATTTATACCCGTTGTTTTATATTATGATCATTATCATATAACCCACGGAAACATTACAATTGACATCAAAACGTAATCATATTTCTACAAGGAAATGGCTTGATAACTGTTCAATGACTATAAAACTAAATATGCCCGTAGTTAAATTGCTTAATAGAAGCTGAAATTAACGTCTTTATTAATAACAATAAAATACTTAAATGAACGTATGTGATAAAACAACAGTAAATTTAAGTTATACCCTTAAACATTTACCGTACTCGCTGTGCTTCGCGGTTTCGCGGTTCATGACATTGTTCTTCTGAAAATATCGGTATAAATTGTTATAAAAGTATACCATGTCGCTTACCAATGTCCCACTGAGTTTTGTCAAAATCGTTCAACGGTTTAGGCGTACACAGACTGACAACAGACTGGTACTTAGATAGATAGATAGATAGATAATACTTTATTGTACACCACACACAAAGAAAATAACATTACAGAATACAGAAACTAACTTAAATGTACAAGCGGCGGTCTTATCGCTAATAAGCGATTTCTTCCAGACAACCGATACATTTTACATTTTTATAATATATTTAGTGGTTTATTAATTTGGTTGGAAATAAAGAGATTACCTGGTAAGATTTCCGGGAGTTTAGAAAATGAGTAAGTAATTTTATAGTCTGAAAACTTTCCAGGCAAAATTACAGAGATTGAGTATATTACGTATGTATAGAGTCATAGAGGATTTATAGGAATTTTATTTTCTTAGTCCTTCATAATAATTAAGAATGGATTTTGATAGTCAATTACATTATCATTGGCATTAACACGTTTAAGCTCGTTTTACAGTTAAATATATTATTTACGGATGAAATTATATAAGCAGTAAATTGTTTGAGAATTGATTTTATGTTGCGGGGAAATAAATTACTGAGCTTACTTGGATATAATATATTGATTAGTATCTCTCTGTGAAATGTGTGGGACTTCCTTCTAGAAAATTATAAGATGTATTGAATTTTTATTGAGTAATTCATAATGCGTTCTGCTCAAGATGTATTGGTATATATAAATAACTAATACAATATATATAAAAGATGATGAATGAATCAAATAAAAACATTTTTTTTTTATAATTATTTATCAATTCTATCAATATGTGTTACGTCCTACTAATATTATAAATGTGGAATTTTGTGAGGATGGATGGATGTTTGTTACTCTTTCACGATGTCTACGCGAGTGAGACAGCGGAGCACAGATAGTTTAACTAGCTAGTTTAAAACTCGTCATATTTTAAGTGGTAAAGGGTCAAAGAATATATTAAATTGTGACCAAAACATTATCAAAGGATTTCCTGTTTTCCGTTTTGTCACAAAAAATAACCTTGACACACTTACTCGAGCTATCGCAGAAAGGAAACTGATGCACAAATTTTATGTTCTAATTCGTGAATAGAAGTAGTAACCGAACTTTTACACCACATACACGCTCTGCGGTGTTATTATGAACATGCAATCGCGTAACAACAGCAGTAAATTTTGCTGTCAAACGGCATACAAAAAATGACGTTTGACAGCAAAATTTACTAAGACATTAAGCAATTAAACGCTTTCCACACTTCTATTGCTGTTCGTAATAAGGGGGCCGGTTTGTGTTAAAAATTATGTCCTGTCAGGTTACCTAGCATATGGCGTATAATATAGCCAGCTTTAATAATATAGTCTGTCTTCGACCATAAAGGCAAAAAATGAAACTAACTTTCCGCCGCTGTCATATCTCCCTCGCGCATAGATGATAGCGCCCTCATTTCCATCCATCAAGATATTTAACTTGATAGAGGGGGTGCATCTGCCCGTCCAACATAACCAACCACTTTCAAAACAAAGAGTTGCAAAATTAGCAAAAAATTTACATTTCCCATAATAAATTGGTCAGCTCGGTAAATTTGTCTTGAATGTTGAAATTTTTGCTAATTTCTCAATTCCTTTTCTTGCCAGTTGTTTAAATAGGCGGGTAGATACATCCCCTTAAGTATTACTACACCCTTTTGTAACACGTTGTGTAGTGTAGTTTAGTTATACGCGTAAAGTTATATTTGGATAGAAAATCCTTGGTTTATTATATTGTATATTTAATATAAGTGCTTATACACAGTTTTGTTTAGTTTTGTCTATGTATTTTTATATAGCTATAAGCTGTTTATTTTTGTGTCAAATAATTTAAGTACATTATTGTTACATTTCATATTTGCACTCCACCCAATTACTGTAACATTTTCTCTAGTTTTAGGATAACTGGTTGAAAATGCTGCCCTAGCATTAAGTCCTAGCGTTCGCTAATTCTATGGCCCCACATGCACACGTGCACTCTCTGACGTGATATTCCTTTGTTGCAGGTAAATGTCACAGACAACGGATTTCTGCGAACACCACAGATCCCTATTTCACCATGTTCCACATGATGTGTGGGTTTTAGGATGATGGATAAGGGATTATGGTATGAACACGGAAAGGGCTTAGTTTCTAAAGGCTTTCTTCCTTATTCTGTACAAAGTATAACATAACATACAATACCGCCTTTTGCCGAAGGGGAAGGCCCGGGACTCACTCCCATAGTAGATACACCCACATTTCGCCAGTATGTTATTGGTCCCATGTAATGGTGGCGAGCCTATTGCCATCTACCGAGCACAATTCCAGACTCCTGTTACTGAGATAATTCCTAATCGAAAAATCCAAATAACACTGACCTGGGGATCGAAGCCGGGACGCGCCCACTACGCTACCAAGGTAGTCCTGACAAAGTATGAGTTTGCATTATGTAGAGTTACTAAGTTTTATAAATAAGGCCTATTGCGACTTATATTCACTACATCTATTCGTATAGAATATAGATATCTTTCATTTTAAATGCTGCCCCTCTATTTTACCGGTACATCATCACCATCTCAGCCGTTGGTTGTTTACTGCTGGACACAGGCCTGCCCCATTACGGGGGCATTTACCAATATTTAATTTTTACTATTCATCTAGTGCTGTATGTAAACCAAGTCGCGAGCGCCATAAAACGCAAAAGCTTAACAAGGCGCAGCCTCGATCGAAATAGAAAATGTATAATTATCGATAAACGTATGCAAGTAAGTCACCTGAATAGATAGGGCACCGCCGCGCCTGGGCATTATGATTGACCGCTTTACACCAAGCAATCATTTCCTAGTGGAAACACTGCTATCAGACCTTAATGGTGCATTCAAATTGGAACTGGCGCGGTGTGAAACTATTTATTATGATTAGGAACAGATTTCATGAACGCCGTCAAGATATGCGACTTAAAAGAGCAACTACATTATGGCTGAGTCGTAACAGCTAACTTTAACCACAGAACCCTACTACTACGTATAGAATGGACACTGTCATCCGCACACCAATGAAGCCTTCCCCTCACCGCGAGCGAGATTGAGCTCTCGACCAGCCTTCGTAAGCTCGGAACGCACCTCACACTCTTGCGCGTGTACAAAACTCCATGTCTGCAGTGTCTGTGTAGTAGTTAGTTATATCGCGGCTTTTGTATGGGAATTGAATCGAGTGTTCTGGATGCTTAAACATATCTAGCACAGTGACCAAGGAAGGGACTTTAAGGAGTTTACATATAGCGGATATAGATTGTTCGGAAGCGAAAGAGATACACGTTAACGATTTCTCTCCCTGTGTTATGTTCCTCTCATGTTGGGTCCGCAGGTGTACCTAAAAGAAATAATGACAAAATGTGGCTTCCCGTACAAAACGGATCAGCGAAATTGTATAGGATATCAAAATATTTTTTGCGATTGCATCTTTCTTTCGCAAGATGTTTAGTTTGACGATAGATGCCCTGGGCTATTAAGTATTACTACAACTTTTTGTGACCCTTTTATAATATCGACGCTCCATCTAAGCCCAAAGGCGTCCTACAATACGTTAACAGCACTGAAGTCTTCTCCATACCTTTTACTATCCATAGTTTTCCCCTCTCTACATCTTTCGATACCCCCTGTTTTCCCAGTTACTTTTTGACGTGTATCAACACCCAGCAATAAGAGCAGGCGAGCCTGTCCTGCTATTATAATTTTCGCCTGCGGCTTCCCTCGCCTTAACCAGTTCTTACAATTATTATTATGCTACTAAGCTTGCCTGTCAGTGCCGGATTGAAGTCACCTAGATACGGTACGGCTCGGGGCGTTAGATAACTGAACGGGTTGTGATGTTTTGTATAACTTGGACGTTATTATTTATTGAAGTTAACAACATGGGCTTCTCAAATTACGAGACTCACTCCTAGAATCTGCTAGAGTAGAGTAAGGTCAGCCTGACCTCGTACATACCACAAAACATATGGGTGACTATAGACCAAAAGAAGACTAGAAGTAGACCACTAAGGATCGTGTGACCAACTCATATAAGTTGACAGTTCTATGATATCTTCAACATGAGCAGACGACTGGTCTCTTGCATATTATAAAGTATCTAATAAGTGACAACCGCTACCCACACTCTTAACATGGTTTTCTATAAAAGGAACACACCGAATAATCAAATATTTTATTCCCAATTTACCGATTTTATGTAGAAAGCTATTTTAAATTCTTCAATCAACTAAAAAGGTTGATTGAAAAGAGCTGTGCGACAATTGATTGATTCTTTACGATTGTCGCTATAAAAAGACATCGAAAAATCTCTAATCTAGACGTTATCACTTAACACAACTTTTGCCCTGCTTATTGCTCCCCCAGTTTAGACCATATACGGACAGTTACTTATTTAAATACGCTCTGAATATTGATGAGATCCTTGGGAATGCGAAATGTTGAAACCGGGCTGAGGAAAATCTCCTTACCGGCGTAATGAGGAACTTGACAAAGGTCGTATGATCCGCAGTAATATTGAGTCCAAGAACGTTCTAGTGATAGATGTAATATCGAATTAACATACGGAATACGAACATAATTAGCTATACATTTATCATAGTGTGGACACCCCTGGGCGAGATAGAAACTTGAATACGTCAAAGTACAACAGCACAAGGTCGCTGGGAGTGGTTGAATAATTTCATTTCATTTCATTAGCTAAAAGGAGTGCTGTTAGAGATACATCCAAAAGTACACGATTATAGAATGATGATAAGGATAAAATGATACAATATAAAAGAAACAACAATCTAAACATCATTAGAAAAGATGCTATAAGAGAAAGGCCCTTAGCTACATACATAATCGTAATATTGTACATCGTAATTATTCGCTTATCAGATAATTCACAAGAAACACTTTAAATACTGGAAACTACGTTCGATTCAAAGTTGATAAAGAAATGTAGATTGCAGGTATTGCTATCAGTCACATTCACAGTAAAATTAATTCCTAATCAGAAAGTGACAAATCCACTCTATACAGACATAAAGAAAGTGAAAATTGTCTAATTACAATAATTTCAGTCGTCGGCCACAGTCGCAACGTCGTATTATGTACATCTACTGTATAACCAAATAGATCTGACCTTATGTTGGTTATAAGGCACTCTTTCTGGCTAAGTCGACAGTAGACAGTGACAGGTACACGATAAAGATAACATAAGAAGAGAGAATGAGAAGCTGTGGATGAGAGGCCGTGATTTTCTTTATGGCATAAAAGTCTGAATAAGTAATGCACTTATTCCCCTGATCTTACATACATACTCATCCATAATAATTGATGTTTACATTAATACTTGATAATATACTTTTATTTTCATTCTATCTTGAGTACTGGCACCGAATCATAAATAGTAGATAGATAGCTTCGATGTTTTATTGGGGTCGTTCGCGGTTTACGTTTTTTATGGGCCTCGAGGGAATTCCAAAGGAATTTAGATTGTATCTGATTGTAAACTTCCAGTGTTCTATTGCTCCTGTATAAGATTAATGTGATAGGTCAAGGACTTAATATAACTGATGCTAGCGCAGATTATTAGTAAATAGAACAGGAATATAAAATTAGGAGAAATAGGAATTATTAATAGAACGGGGCGTTCCAAAATTAAAGAATATACTCGTACTTGCAGAATGGAATCTTTACAAAAGGACGTTTTACCTTAATAATTTCAAGTACCTATACTTTATGGCTGGAGCTGTGGAAGAGTCCGGATATTGGCTTTAAAAATATGGCGTGGTCGATCTTTTCTCTTTACCAGCCGTGTCGTGGTTAGATCTGAACGGTATCTTTGTAGCGTGCGTGCAAGCGATTATGCAACTCCGGGCGACGTCCTTGGCGCCGGAGGAGCGCGGGCCCGCGGGGGGCGAAGGCCGAGCTCTGCCGCCAGTCCGACGACCCGCGTCCGGTAACCACCCTGGCATATACTGGAGACAGTGAGGAAACTTCGCACGAAGCTCTGAAATTAACCTGAAACATGAAACAAGTGATGAGATGAAGTCACAAAAGCAGCAAAGTTTGTAATGTCAAAGAAGATGATACATATTATTATGAATAAATATCGAATCCATATCAACTAAAGTCCGAGTATTCGATATCTTAGTGAGATGAACGTGATCAGGAATTTAGCGCAACACCAGCTGCTATATATTAAATACCAATTTAAACTGCCAGTAACCGACCGACCTCAAACTATATCAAGCTAATGTACTGTTTGCATTCCATGACCCCTGGTTTTTATTGCGAACCCGCCTACGGAACCTGTCCGGGCGAGTTATGTGCGCCGATAAAATAGGTGTACTTACGCCTGCCGAGGGAATTTTCTATTCGTGCTTTTAGGTGATGTATGTTGGTAGGTGGAAAGGAGAAACAACTCGGGAGATGCAATTTTTCACTTTGACTCTGGTGAATTTCTTGGCTGGGCTTTTGCTGGATGAATTGATGAATGGGCTCGTTGATATTGTGATATTTTTTATTCATGGTTAATTTAGAGGATAACGATAACGACGTCGCTCCTAAACCCCATGGCCGTACGATATTTTCAAGTCTGCAAACAATGAATGACACTCAACACAGAACCGGATAGTTGAAAGTTTGGCGTGACCAAGAGACGTATATCCAGTAACCAGTAGTGCAAATAGATTTTTCTCTCTGGTAACTGGAAATGTCCGCGACGAACATTCGCAAAACTTGCGCTCATATAAAATGCAATTTGGGTTGTGAAACCATTGGTATGTCGCGTCGTCGTGCTTTCGCAAACTAATTTCGAGAGAGCATTCTCAATTCATGCATGCATTTTGCGGCTCAATAAATAACCGGCTGACATGTTCACTGATACCAAGAGACTGAGACCAAAGGTTCAGGACTTGTAACGTGGACAATGAATACAGAGGACATCCAGAATCCAGACATAGATGCATGGTCCTTGGTCAAGCTTTCCTGATAACGCTTAGACATGTGCCTTTAGTGGTACGTATTAGAAGTCTTACAATTCTTCCTGTTGTCTTATCTTCAAGGAATGTTTACCCGTGAAAAAAATATAAACAAGAATTGGCACCTTCCAAAAACCTCAGGTCGCCAAGGACCATTCCACGTCAATATTGGTTTAAACTCACGTTTTAAGAGAGCAAACAGTTTCGCATTTTTACTGCGAAAATAAACACATTACGGTTTCAGACACATCACACGAATATGCGACTGTACACTGATTCCATATAACATGCGACCGTTCTAAAACTGGTTTGTCAGTAAGTTTTTTCGTCAATGGCAAATGCGGACTCATTCGAATTTTTCGGTCTGCGTGCTATCGTTATTGATTTATTAAGATTTTTATGTGTGGTATAATCTAGTGCATATTTACATGAGAACCAAGTCAAAGATGTTTTTAATGAGCGGTTGAGTGTTGATAAATTACCGAATTCCGCCAACAAAATACACATTTCATTATAAAATTAAATTATGCTTTACAAAATGATTCACCACAGTTAATTTAGAACAATGTCCCTAAATAAACCGTGCTAAATGCATTATCCTCTACATTATAGGTATTTTGACAGACAATAAACCCACATAATAACATCAGGGTGGCAAATTGTAGCTCGTATCGTTTACCATTAACACATAACTACGATCACCTAAATCTTTACACAAATGCATTTTTCTCCTTACCTTTTAAAAGAAGCGCCGCTTAATTCTGAAGATCTCAATTTAAAGTTTGTAATATCAGTTATTAGTGTTGTCATGTAACGTTCCTCCGTAGAACTTCCATCAGAAATAAAGTACGAAGATGATGGAGTAAATTGCGCCAAATCGCTTGCATACTTTTTGTTTGGCGAATTTATTTTTAAAAACAACAGAACATATTGTTTCCAGCCAGTATTATTCATCAGAATTCCATTAAGCTGTCAAGTTTCCTTGTAATATGGGTCAGGGAAAGTGGTTATTAGTCTGCTGTCCCGTATCAAGGCGGCCGTGTCAGCTGCCCTTCAGACGTCTTTCAGCGTCAATCTGACCAGACGATAGGGATCCTGGCGCCTGGTGACGTCATGGGACTCGTTTGAAATGAGAACGCCTGTTTCAATAGTATTAAATCGACTTGAAGAGCTGATACCAAGCTATGAAATCTAGAAAATTTTCGACTGTTTAATTTTGGTGTTGGAGATTATATGACCCTGAAAATTTCTAGAATGATGAGATCTATTGCAAAAGGTATTGTTTAAATATTATAATTTATAACTGGTCCAATTTCATTAGCATTTGCAGTTTGCGGTATTTCGACATTGACCTGAATAGTAACATTATTAAAGTTTTCCTTGTTACATCATATTGGAGATATCTGCCTAAGGAAAAATAAAACAATTGGATATTTAAGTTTATAGTTAACTAGCTGTGCCCTGCGGTTTCATCCACGTAGACTTCGTTCCCGTAGGAATATCGGGACTATCTACATACTCAATTTTAGCCCAATCGGTTCAGTAGTTTTTGCATCCATCTATACATCCTCACAAACTTTCGCATTTATAATATTAGTAAGATACATTATTTTACAAGCACATAATCATCATATAGCAATTATTCTAATATGATTTTTTTATATAAATTATGAAGGGAAAATTGTAGCAGAAACCTTCTCAATTTGACCTTTTAATTTGATTTTTTCACACTCTCGAAGGTTTAATGTCAAACCCGTATCTCATCTCGAATTAGTTTCGGTGCCGCGAAACATAATGCTACCTGGCCCACAATCCTTGTGTAATTCTGATTTTAACGTTCGTTGATATCACTACAAAGACTTCATCTCGTTCTCACATTTCGAGATCGAAAAAGACGGAATCAAAAGGTTCCCCAATCGTTTCTCAATACTCAATAGGCGGCTTCCTTTGGTCCGTTTCGAGGAAAGAGGCATTAAAATTCGTGGGACAGAGTGCGGTCGCGCGCTCGCCCGGACGCGGCGTCCTTCGAGCCTCGGCCTTCGCCGGGACTGCTATAAATAGCACCGCCCTTGGGACTCTGGACTCGACCGAACAGGATTTATCGACCTGCCTTTGGAGCGTTTTCTAACGTACCGAAACACAATAATATATTCTGGCTTGCGTCAGTTCCGCAAATATCATCCACATAAATCGTGCCTTTGAGGAGTCTCGCTTACTTATGAAAAATTGGTTACTTAGTCGTTGTACCTATATTATTTATTCACGAGATCGTTGCCTTTTTTGAATGTTGTATCTTTATTGATTTTTATGGTTTTCTCTTTATTAAAGATCGAACAAAAGGTTGCCAATTACTTCGACATGGATTGTATTGATCCTTGATTGCACTTCTGAATCGCTCGTATTGTAGCTTATAATTGGACAATAAGACATCTTCTTTATTTATTCCGTATCGTTAAATCGAACAGTATTTATAATTTAGAGCAAGATCGTGCAATTCTTCGGATAAAAGCATCACCATTTTAGGCTTTTACGGTCCACCGGTTTATTATTCTCATAATAACTACTTCTTCTATACTAGATTTTATCGCAGATTATCAAAGTTTAAAGTGACAGTTTAAAATACCACTGGGTAATAAAGCTACATTTATAAAGCTAGTAAAAGTACTTTTTTTTATTTATTTAGGGCTTTGTCGCAGAATGACCACATAGCCCTAAAAGTACTGGAAAATAGGTTGTGATTTGTGATCCTAAAAATTTTATTCAATGTCTCTTTGGTTGCCATATGCTCTGCCTAGTTTGGTTGTTTAGGATCTTCTCGAATCTTGTGACTGATTCGGAAATTACTTGAGGTTTTATCGAAGCAAACACAAGTTTTCAATTACTTTGGATTTAGTACGATACGTTCGCAGTATCTTTGCATTGTAGTTCTAAATCTTTGCGAATGTAAACTAACGGTCTGTTAAATTGGATGGTTAAAGTTAAATCCGGCACGGGTCTATAGGTACAGTCTGCACAGCGCGGTATACCCTCTATAGAATTCAGACAGATAAAGTAAGTGCCAGATGGAACATATGCAAATGTTAATGTTCTATTCTCTTGAAAGTGGGTTGAACTGGTATAACGGTGCATAGAGCTCGTGGGTGCGACATTACCACACATTTCACTATCTCCGGTTTCCTATTTCTGTCACTTTCCACATCTATATCAATTTTGACCCGATTTATAAAATTTCTGTCACAATTCCGGTCACAAATCACAATACAGTCTACGATCTTTATGAATTTGAATCTGAGGGTGTTTATGTCTATGTGCTAGGGCGTTTTGAAAGCTTACACATTATGGCGTAACGTTAGTTAAATTTTTGACCACACTCATTTTGATCATAGACAGTAATTGAATAGTTTGATTTAGTTTTATTACTCTATCCGCAACCGTTTCGTAATCTAAGATAAATTGTCACATTGGTATTTGGTATAGATTGGTCCGAACACTCATTACAATTCTCAATAGAGCAACCGAATTATCAGCGCAGAGGCCACGTGACTTTCACACTAACAAAGCGCGTTTCGAAATTAATTCTAATAGCCGTTGCAAATAACGAGGGTGACTGCGAGCATTAAGCGGTGTTGTGATTGGTGAGACGTAAAATATAAACATGGAAACGGTATGTATTGACTGTAAACAATGAATACTCAATACTGGGGTGACTACGGCACGCGACAATCGGTGATTAATCCTCAGCGTCCCGCTGGCGCCCAACTAGGGGCTCTTAAAACATTACTTAGCGTACTGCGTAATGCAGCTTTATTTGCGATACAAAAATAACCCCTTGTTAAGCCTTCAAAGCAAACACGCTTTGTTTCACCGCATCATGTGTTTATTTAGGACTCAGTTTATGCGAGCTCGATCCGTGTCATGCCATTGTTTACCGAATCCGCGGCTAACGGTCTCCACAGTTTCCATAATTCTAATATTATGCGTAACGGTCTTTGTCGTTTAACATAACGAGACCGCCCCGATATGGTGCAAACGAACCGTATAATTTACAAGAATCTCGGATACACCGCCTTTTCACCCACATGCTTCGTGAATGATAAAATCTATCGTATCGTGTCGCGATCTCGTGACGACAGAGCGCATAAATCATATTGCGCATTTATTATTTTGCATAGATACCGGCGCATGCGTTGTTTATCGCTTTGTTGTAATTGAACATTGCTGCACCGATATTGTTAATTGTAATGCAAATCGATACGCGTTTAATTTGGCGTGGGACGCTCAATGGTCGGCGGCTGTCGGAAGTGGCCGCCGCGAGGTGAACAATGCTCACTCCAATGCTTAATTAGACGTTTACAGATCCCATTTAGTGGAAGATATAATGTGCAAGTTATAGCCTCTGTATTTATATATTCTCAGCCAATAAAAAGTAGATGTATCTAGGCGTAGGCGACAGTCGTATCATAAGATTCCTAACTGTACCGCCACACACTTTACTGGCTCGACATAGATACTGGAGTAAAAGCTATAATAAAAATTCAATTCACCCAGTCTACGAGTCGTTTTTATGGTAAAACTGTGTCGGATTGCGTAAAGATCGAGTTAACGTTGGCGCCGCAACTTTTGATATTAACTAGTGCATTCGTATCGCGGTTTCCCATTTACATAATTTTGAAGTTCAAGATGTGGCCGGAATCACAAACGATTGTAACACAGAGATATCATACGCATACGCAATGGGTAAGCCTCTAACCCTGATCATAGACTTTAATGATTTCGTTTTAATGTATAAAGTAATACAACTCATAGATAACAATCTGTAAAGACCTCCACTGCTTATAGAGGCAAACGAGACAAATAGGGAACGTGCTCTATATCGGCTGAGGAAAGTTAATCCAAAGACAAGTCGTATTTTTAATGATCATTCGGTAAAGTCTCGCCCACATTTGACTCATGTGATGTCACTAATGACAGCAATGAAATTTAATCTCCGAGTCACGTTAGTAATTTTTCATTGGCGTAACCATTTATCTTGCGATTCAACGCGTGTTTTTACCTGTCTGTTGTATGGTTGTCCGTACTCCGTTGGACACGTGCCGTCATCGGCTTGCTTCAGATCAGCTTAATCAAAGTCAGATTTTTAGTGTTATACAAGCTATAATAGGTCCGGTCGCTGTTTTGACTTTTGACTCATATTGTTGCGAAGTATGTTCGTTGTGTAATTATTGTTCATTTTTGGGTCAGATATTAACTTTCTTGGATTTAACGATGTTGACATTATCTGCATCTTTCGACATGGTGTTATAATAATTTCTATAGCTTCTGCTGGCGATAATAAGTCACGTGCGGTTTTATAATTGTAGCTCATTACTTCATACGGTTTTCCAATTTGTGGGTGTCAGTGAGTGTAGCGTGTTCTTTTTCGATAGATTATACTTTGATTTATTTTTAAATGATTCATATAAATATCCAATTCCTACAGTGTTCATGAAGTTTGATCGGGTGCAGCTATAAATAAAGTTACAACTACATTACCGGTATGCAAGCCATCAGTGAGCACAAAACTAATATATTTGCCGGTTTGCCGACGCGAATAAATCTTCTTAAACAAGCATTCGCGGCTGGAATCAAGGAAGACATTAATTAAAAGGTTTCTAGTGTGTTTTTGTGTTTAACAGCTCTTAAGCGCGATGTGGTGACGGCTTGTCGTTTTGTTGCGGCGGCGCCTCATCTCAACTTGGTTTTTTGCTATCATAAATCTGCTAAGTTTTGCCTGTGCTACCTACCAATGATGTATGAACTAGGAAGAATTTTGCGATTTATGTGACTGCAGGCGACGAAATAATGATGTTTGTATTTTCATTCTTGTTTGGGAGCACCTTTACCAGCATTAGTCCCAATTTCATTGATTGTACTTCCGAATCCAAATCGTCATCTACTTTTTGTCTTCTGAGCTTTATGAGCTTTTGTATCTTATTCCATCTTCTACTTTTCTTTTTTCTTATTCACCTAATAACATTTGATCACTTTAAAACAAGCTTATGTTGCTTATTTTCCATGATTACATACTTAGGATGTTCGTGCCCCAACCCAGAATATTAACACATTAAACAAATCGTCGAACCAATATCAAAATGTCATCAGCCCCATGGGAAACATGTCCACCACGCGCGGAAATCTCATCAGTCGTCTGCGGGGTTGATTATCACAGGGGTGGAAGTGATAATCCTAGGGGATGGGAGTGCGCTTCGGATGCAGATTGCAATGTTTTAACAGGGGGCTTTTAGACGAAGCTCTCTTAAGCTTAAGCTTTTAGTGATTGTACTTTGAAAGTTCGGATTTCAGACAGATTAGTCTGCATACCTTGTGTAATGTGAGCGATGTATAAAATACACATCAGGAAATGGAAAATACTATGCGTACAAACAGTAGCATTTTATTACAAGAAAATATAATTATATAGTCAAATTCTTAAATAATGACTTCTCGAGTCCTGTACTTAGTTTATCGAATTATTCTTGGACGCATTGATTACACAGAAAGCACAGTTACCGTTGTAACCTAAGTTTCTTATTAAAAATATATTTTCACTCACGAACCAGGAATAATGACGAAGCAATTGACGTTTACCAGAACGTGTGCTATCTTCGACAGCTGCGCGTGCTTACAGACGTGTCTCTTGATTGTTATCAATCAGGAAGTTGACGATGACAAGACAGGTGACTTTTGTCGTTGTTTTCTTATACAATGTAAAAGTTTAAGGAGATTATTATCTTTAAGAGTGTTTACCTTAAAAGCCGGAAATTGTAAGAAATGTTCGGTTGTAAGGCGACAAAGTAACAGAAAATCTTTTTCATGTTCACGTTTTATCTGTGCGTTTTACGCATATATACTAGTAGTTAATGAACAAGATTCATAACATACACTCACGCCTTTTTCCCGAAGGGGTGGGCAGAGGTGTACCCAGGACTCAGTCCCATAGTAGGTACACCCATATTTCGCCAGTATGTTATTGGTCCCATGTAATAGGGGGCGAGCCTATTGCCATCTACCGGGCACAGTTCCAGACTCCAGGCAATTATTGAGATATTTCCTAATAATAGAAAAATCCAATATTTAACACTGCCTGACCTGGGGATCGGACCCGGGACCTCTTGATTGGCAGTCGAGCATGCGCCCTCTACGCCACCGAGGCAGTAATGAACATGATTCAGGAGCCTTATAATATAGTTAACTTTTATAATATATCAGTTCTGGATTCGAGGGACAACGATTACCAACGCGCCTGCAAGCCTATGGCTCTTAACAATATCAGACATTAAGGGAAACAGTAAATGTGAGCTAGTGCGGAAGAATATTGCAACCTCAAAAATATATAGGTAGAGATTCATTTCAAAAAATGTTGCAGGTTAATTGTTGACATCATTGATCACAATGGTGTGAAATGTGCGTACGCGCATGTAGGTAGCGTTATGACAAGGTCACGTAATTAGTCCACTAGTGAGATCTAGTTTTGGACTTGAAATTGTTTCGGTTCTATTATTATGATAATTTAGTTGTAAAGCTGCAATAATGTTAATAATTCGTCAAAAATAATTTTGATTTGAGGGGAAGGCCTTATTGCTTTCTTGATCAATAAAGATGTTGACATATAAGTTATAACTGGCTTATCTTCGGACAAATTACGGTAAAGCGAATTAGTTATAAAAACTTGATTTTATGCAGAAACAGCTGTTGAAATAAGATGTCATCACACACATATCGACCAAAGAACTGCGGCGAAACAATCACCCGATCAAAGCAATCTTGCTTAACCCAACCGACCTTTAAGATTATGACTAATTACTTCTCATTTCATTCACCAGCGTATTAGCTGAGCTTTTTGCCATCCGTGGGAATGCCTGATTTGTGCGTTTATACGCAATTAGTTGTTAATTACGTATGTTTTGCCTGTGTCGGGAATAGCAACGAATTCATTCTTTTTAGCGTCGTTCCCCTGTGTTTACTTCTTGAATGAGACTTTATTGGCCGGCTGCGAATGTAAACAATGTCCATTGAAGTTGTACACCACTTAATAGTCTCGTTCTATTCTATTTTTAGGATTCTTATCCCGTATTTAGAGTTGCATTAAAGTGCATACTTCTCGCATGGTTTATAGTTTTATAGCGGACTGAGTCACGCTCGAGACCCTCGGAACAACTCTCGCTCTACCATACACGGTCAAACATACATCAAATACATATTTGTGCCATATACGACGCGTACGTGGGAATAAATGGAGTCGATTGAACCGTGGCACATTGCCAACCGTTTACCGTCAATTGTGGAGTTATGCGAGAGGTATTGTTTCGCAAGTTAGCTTTATGATGTGTCACTGATCTGATCGAGGGTAGCCGCGTCGGTAACGGTGAGTGTCATAATATCCGGAGGTTGAACGGGACAATGGCGCCAAAGGTAGCGATAAATCGAGCTCCGATGCGCCGTCGACTATTGTTGCTAGCTTATTGTGAAACTACTGAGAGTCTGCTGGCCCTTTGTGGATCCGGCGGCTGAACAGTAGCCTATTGCTACATCTGCCGCATTCGCCCGGATGAATTTGTTAAGCCTTGACAGGTGGTGATGGAAACGTTCTGACGTGCGGTTTAATGATTTTGATCAACTCTCGACTCTCGATTTGAAAGACCACACAGATTACTACAGAATGCTACAGCGGCCACAGTGAACCAGAATAAAAATCAATGTGAAGATCAAGGTGTAAATATTACTTCTATACGAATGCCGTTCTCCGATTCTACGTCATTATTCCCATCCTCTAGTCTACAAGCATTTAATAATGGCGCCGGTGAGTGCCTTTAACGCACAATTAGCAACATATAAGTACGCTTCCCTTAACCGTTTCTCCGGAACTATAAAATTACGGCGGTTATGCCGCCGCCCTCATCTCTGGGCGCAGTAAAAAATACCACGATAGCGGTCGACCGAGGCTAAAAATAAGAGGCTTGATGTTAATGAAGACAGTGATCGGATCGGAGTTGACAGTCTGACAGATGGATTATGGACGACAACTGGAAACCTATAAGAAAGCAGCTTTTTCTTGGCAGCCATTGATATGCAGACCTCTCGATTCCGAAGGTTCTAATGCTCGGATTGCGCAAACGGCGTCGCAACGTGCGGCGCCCCAACGTACGACCCATTTTGATTAGATCGCCCGCCTGGAAACGACAATTGTTACCGATCACGATTCATTTCGCAAACACGAAAAATAAGCACTTTGAGAATGCCACGACTTGTCATTTCGCAGTCACGAGCCGAGTTCACCGTCCAAATGTCATCGGAACTCGGAGATATAAATGAAGTCCCGTGAATGGAATGGATTGCGCCATAAATATGTTAGACACGAGGATATTTAAGTAGGTGGCTGTGAAGTGGTTGTAAAACGCAAGAATGCAGCGCTATTCGGTGGGTATTAATATCTGGTCCGATGCGAGTGGTTATGAAAGTATTGAGAGCGTCTCCCGCTGTTCTTATAAGTCTGAGCTGTCCGTTTGTGTCAGTAATAGTTTAGCGAATGCACCAACCTTGGTACGCTCGTAAGAAATGCGGTAGCCAAGTGGGGAAGAAGGTAAATGTGTGAGGCCAAGCGTGTGGGACGCGTGAACTATTCAGAACGACAGAACCTTGGAGACGTTAGGGCGATTCTTGCGTTTAAACATCATTACTTTAATTGCCTCTCTCTGGTTTATTGTGGCACAGATTTAAGTGGAACGAGTAACATTCAAATCGTCTAAATTAATGATCATGTTAGTACGTTCCATGATCATTACGACTTTCTGTTAAAGTTGTGTTAGTATTTAGTGGTTTCTACTTGTGAAGATGTTGCTCGAAAAACGATGAAACACAATTGAAAAGACCTATGCCAATTAGACTATAATAACGAATCGATTGACAAAACATGCATTAAAATCGAACCATTTGTTCAGTCTTTATAGTGAAATGTTAAATGAACCTCTGATACATTTTTATTGGCCCTTCCGTTTCGGCGGATAAATAATGTATTAACAGTTCGTATAAAGGTTATTGATAATATTCATGTCTGATTCTTAATAAGTAGCGTAAATTAAATAAATATTTTGTCTCAGGCCGTTGATCCTGCGTTCTGGCATTTAAGTCGTTAATTGAGTTTAAACGTCTTGGATCAGTAGATGTTCTACAATTAAGCGAATTACAAATGTTTAAAAACATTAATGCTTCTTCTCATTTCCTGGTCTGATGATGTTTAATGGATACATGCCATACAGTTTATGGTTGGTATTCATGGGTGATTTCGTTATTATAAAGGCATTAAAGGGTACATTATGGGAATGTGGTGAAATTGCGCTGGTCTCATCATTGTCATCTCAATACGTAATGTCCAAAATATTATGAGAGTAACTTTGTAGATTTATACTTAAGCTCGTGAAATCAGTTTTGTTTTGCGTAAGAATATAATGAACGTGATTAGGATGTTCTCAAAGAGGATGTGTTTGATGGTGCCATTCGGAGGCCCAATGCAAATTGCGACTGGTTTCTATGAGACGTTTCGTAGTGGACTGCACATAGAAACCAACCACCACATGCAGCAACTACAAGAAAACTTCCCAATAGAAGCTTAAAATTAAAGTTTATATTTTGCGATGAGATTTTAAAACAGCTTTTTTTATTCTTTTGCAGCTGACTGCAAAACAAGTTGAACAAAAACTAAATGATACATACATCTGATTTGCATAAAAGAGACCATTATTTGAAGTTAATCTGCATGGAATGTAAAGACAGGCTATCCTATTAGTCTCCCGATTGAATTAATTCCACTAAGGATGCTAAGGTCTTAAGGGTGCTATGTAGCAATGGTAGTGATGTGAGCGTGTAATCTAAGGACATAGCAGATGTCTGTAAGGATCCTCAATGCAGAAGCTTATATTTTGAATATATTTGCTAACGTTAGTTAAGTTAGTACGGTGTCGGTGTCGGTGTGCGATATGAAAATAAAATATCCTCATTGATAGATGTCATACATTATTGTATTTAATAATTTTGCATGTTAATTTGGGTTATCATTAGTATATCATAAGTATGATAAATCTTATCTCCTAACTAAAATGTTATGTCGTTACATTGAGTAACGACATAACATTTTACTTATTTCTGTCACAACCGTTTCGAGTAACTTATAACATAAATTGTTAATCGCGTCTCTGGGCCCTAAGATACAGGCTCTCGCCTAGTTTAGGGTTCCACTGAAAATATAAGAGATTACAATAATAATGTAATATTTATGCATAGTACCTACTATTACTGTTTAATAATGTTTGTGTAACTAGCATAAGTATTTTGAAAAATTAATTTGTATTGTATTGTATTATATAAGATCCCTTATCTACTCAGAACTCAGCTACGTAGATAGACACCCTTGATTGCCATGAATATAACAACGTCAGACGTCCATTCCATAAGTATTGATGCCCATCATAAAAGTCGTCTTTATCCATACTAAAGTTTATAAAATAAAAATATTGGCTCATTTAGATTCAATGAAGATCATTCTGTTCAAAAATTGATCTAGATAATGAGTTCGAATAATCCTTAAGATTCGCCTGAAGCTACAGTAGGCAGGTGTTACTCACATAATGAACCTATATACCAAAACAACTAGGAGTAACTAACGAATTCTGTACTGCATAATTTGCAAATACATTGGAAGTTCAGAATTATTAAACAAACTGCATTTTGAGTTGTTCCGATAGTGATTTAGAATTTTTTTTTGCCATTTTGCGTAGGTACGGTCAGCATCAAAAATTATATCACTTCTATTACCTACTCGTCACTGGTTCTCATTCTCAGTATACTTTGTAAGCATCACATCAACTAAGCAAATCAGCATAACGTGTTCTCGTAAACGCTTTTTCCCGAAGGTCCTAACGAGTCTGGAATAGAAAGAGCTGTCGATCGTCCACCGACCTTGCCTTCCTCAGTAATTGCCCTCCAGCATCTTAATAGCCGCTAATGACATCTCGAAACCGCTTCCTCGACCGAACGTGACTATGCGAACCACAACACTATTTCGTACTTTATCGCTGGCATAAAAAAATTTACTGCCTTCGAGCTGATCGAATTGCTTCAGCTAATTTATAACGACATAGTCCGTGTTGGAGTTAATTTTTATGAGCCATGTAATGATGATAATTTGATGATTATCAGTTTGTAATCAGAAATTGGTGGTTCTCTTAACTCGAGTTTAACGTAATGAGGGTTCATTATCAGATCCTTTCATGGGTTTAAAGTGATTTAAATCCTCCAACAATACCTTGCCTCTTGTAAAATAAAAGAAAAGCAAAATATAATAATATTATATACAGTCGATGTAAGGGTCTTATTCATAAAACATTTAAATACGCACAAAAAACGCGACCATGGCCGTCATAAGCGAGGGTGAATCACCCTCTATTGTAATATATTGATCAGAGAAATTACAGTAACTAGCAGGGCTAGCTTTTCTGCTGACCATGAGGTTCCGGGTTCAATCTCCATGTCAAGCAAAAAGTACGGGCACAGTTCTGGATAGTTCTGGATATATGGCAATAGGCTCGCCTCCTATAAGACCCATGTAGGGTCTTATAAACATAACTGGCGAAGTGTGGGTGTGCCTACTATGGAATTGGGTCCTTAGTACAGCTCTGCCTACCCCTTGTGAAAAACGCGTGATCTTATCTCATGCAAGGCTAGGAAGGTTATAATTTGATAGTGGAAAGTAATCTGAGAGAAAATTGCATGAAATAAAAAAAAGGAGCCATGTTAGGCTGGTGACTCTAGCGGTGCGACCGGGAAAAATACCCGTTCTGACAGAGCATAAACCACGATTAATTTTACAGGCGGAAGTTAGCCTTTCATAATCCCAGTAATTTCACCATACGCAGTAAAAAGCGTGGTAATTAAACATGGGTTATCACAGGCTCATCAGAGGCTGCCATAAGCGGCGTTCGCACGCTCCAGTTCGACGCACGCGCATGCTAGTCCGCATTCGAGATAGATCCTACTCAGATAATGAAGAACAGCAAAAAAATTGGTACCGAGTGATTGAAAAAGTTTTTTTTGTGTTTGAATTTGGAATTCCATGTAAAATTATTATGAAATCTTTAAATCTTTAACTTACCCGCTTATTCTATGTATTTTACTTCCGCATTGTCACCATCATCTTCTTTATTAACATAGTCTATGGTAAATTTTTTTCGTTACAACATTCCTTTTTCTTGTATACTTCAAAAAACAATGAATCATTTGTTATCTCTTTTGTAATTATTATTTTATATAAGTAAAATGATCCTCAAGTTTGAAAACCATATCAAAGTATGCTCGCACTTAAAATTCTTTAAAGTGAAGACGGTACTAGAAATGATGTTTCTTGTCTGCCCATTCAATTAAAAAGCTCTTTATCTTTATGATGCTGATATCTGAAGGTGGAGTAGGTGCAGCAGTACAATAATAAACAGTAGGAAAACTTAATAATATTTATTTGGTAGACTTAGAGACAAACATGAAAAAACTTTAAATCAAACCCTAAGGTCAATCAAGTTCACCTCGATGAGAGCTCAATCTCGCTCGCGGGTCGGCGAATGCCCGATTGGTGGGCGGATGACAGTGTCCATTCTATGCGTAGTATTAGAACAGATATACATATAGTATAGATATACGAGTATATCTGTTCTGTGACACTCCGTCCTGTGACGTCCTGTTCGGTAACACTCCGTCGTTGAGGATAGAAACATAATTGTTCTGCACGGTTGGAGAAAAGTTCTATAAATAGGCCTGCTAAACCTGGATACTATCTGGATATTTGATATACATACCTAGTACCTAGTACAGGTTCGCAATGAACGGTAATTTGAAGTAATTTCCTTTCTGTCGTATTCTGTGAACCAGTAAGTGGTCAGCGGACAGTTATCGTCGCCCTACCGCAGTTGGCAGTTACTCTCATTGTCTCGCTACTCCAGAGTCCAATAAGATAACATCTATCGGCACGGGCCAACCGATAAATTTAATTAAACCCTGTCCGCGAGATTATGTTATCTTACGCGAAATACGACCGGGACAATGCAAAAAGGATAAGATGCTAAGGGAAAGAGTCCGATGCACAATCAAGTGTTAAAATCGTAATTAAAGTTCATCAGACTTGCCAAATGAGCATATTAATATGTTGCTATTTTTGTGAATGTTAATCTATATCTTTGTCAATTGTGAACAAATTTAGAAAATTATTTGTTTGTAATAATCCTCTTAGCTGTTTTTGGGGTATTTCTGAGATACATGTTCACCAAGTTAGGATCTCATGTAGAAATCTCTAGTAAATCTAAGAAAGTTCATATTATTTCGTTATGATCTGTTTAATATTTTAAAGAAATGTTCTGAAATATAATTCTTCTGCTTTGTATTGTAATGTACTTCTTAAGACTGAACTACGTACCCTTTAAGACTGACCGCCGCTGGAACCCGCATTAACATTATTTATTAGGCTCTGCGTCCGAAATTTACACGTTTGCTTCCTAGTTTACCTTCAGATTTAACTATAAGCTCTGTTATTTCTTTTACTCTCGTGGTTTTATACTACTCCTATTTCACATTAAATTATACAAATTCTAAATTTGAGTTTATTCGTTTTGTTCCCGCGGAATACTTCAATGGACAATACCTGTTTTATGTGTATACTTTTTTACCTGTGTTCGTCTTTATCGTTATTGTACATTATTTCTTCATTCATAGCGTTCACTCTCATTCACTCCAATATCTTAATTATTATATCTTCGATGCGTACATACAAAATTAGCTAGTAATAAATATTGTGGAAAGGAAGATTAAACTTATCAAGATTTTCAAACTGCCGTCTCATTCACCACAGCGCCTCCTCCTCTACAGGTGTTAATTACAGTATCAAGTAATAAAAGATAATTCTATCGGTATGTACTGTTACTTCATTATTTACTAGGCATATTCATGCATCCTTATAATTCACCACATAATTAACAAGTCCATCGTTTAACGTCCGTTAACATTCATTAAGAGCGTTGTAGGAATATATTTTCGCCTCTCAAACGTCATTTACTTCCGGGCCGCTAATGAGCCCAGCCGTGTACGCATTTGTTTGTTACACATTTCCTTGGCAGAGTTAAGGAACTTGTGGCGTGAGAAATGGGGGAGTGTGCATGTTTACTTATATTATTACTTATATGTGTTAAAAAAGGTGCAGTAATACTGAAGGGGTTGCATCTTCCCGTCAAACTAAACAACTTGTAAAAGAAAGAATTTCGAAATCGACTCAAAACATTTTCTACTTTCCGTACAAAATGGATCAGCTGATCGGCAAATTGTATAGTTTCAAGCAAAATTATTTTTATGAATATCGCAAAATTTTCTCTTGAAATTTAATCTGTTAGACGAGTAGTTGCAACCCCTTAAGTTTTATGTATTACATTTTTTAACACGTTGTACTAATCAACTAAACTAATCAACTAAGTTGTTTCAAAATCAACTTTGATTGTTTGGACACGCAATATTCCCAAGATTATAGAATCCAGAGAATACTAATCTCGGAAAGCTATGAAAGAAGATATAAATATAACACTAACCACTTCTCACACTAAAGATCATCTCCACGTGATTTGAGCCCTAGTCTCCTAGCGGATTGAAGCGGAGATAATCTGGCTTACACAAGAGCAACTGCATTTCCCCATTGTTGTACTACCTGCTTTAGTTCTTGAGAAAGTAGTCTATGAGGTAAAGTATGTATACATTGAAAATATTGATTTCGAAGGCCTTTTTTATTTAATGAATTTTACGTCACTGTGATCAATCAGTTCTTGGAAACTTTATTCTAAAGAACCTTCGAATGTGTTAATTCATTAGAGAGTAAAACTGAGGGCAAAAATAAAATCTTAAATCATTTAATCAAGTTCTATTGCGCATAATATTATTATAGTAAACGATTACTGAATACACTTGCGGTGGGTATTAAAATACAAAATATACAAATCATTAGTGTAAACAAGCCTTTAAAACGTTAGTTCAAAGGGCGCCAGAACATTATTGATTGCATAAACACTGTTTATACGCCCAAAACCAGCGATTAGCTATCGCAGCGGTGCGGTACCGGTGATGTAATCGATATTACATTTTAATCGATTGAAAATTCCCCAGCGATCCTAATCGATTCGATTCACAGCAGTGGTTTGGCGTTTTGTCCGTTTTTGAGCTTGACCGTGCGTTTGAAGAGTTCATTTGAGTTGGTTAGTACTTAATTCTGGTGGATTCAATTTTTTTTTAGAGTTGTACGTTATGAGCTCACGAAATATAGCTTCCCCTCTAATATACCTATTTAAAGTATCATCTGGAAAATTGGGTTGGAAGAAAAATGAGGGACGGACACGGTATCTGTAACAGTAACTTTCGGGACCCATAACCATTCCGAAGGCACTTTAGAACCGCTCCCGTCCCTTTCAATTTCAGTAACAGCCTTAAAAAGGAATCGTAATCTAGGTCAGCCCATTTGATAAGTGTAATCAAGCTTTCAGACATATCGGACCCTTTATCACGCGATTGCCAAATTCAAAGAAATGAGCTAATTTATCTCTAAAGCCTTGTCTCCCTCATTCGTCAGTGTCAAAACGTTCGATTTCATTTTGACTTTCGACCTTTGAGCTATATTACTATCTGATCAGGTCACGACGGACCTTGGATTCTGGCACTGGGATCTAGTTTTGTGCCCTATGGCGCTGTCTTTCTAATCGTGTCCACCGATTTAGCCTTGGGTCGCGCCGCTCCCTTTAGATTTGCGATTGTGATCTGGCGGTCTTATTTATGTTGCACTTTTGTGAGTACCGCAATTTAAAGTCGTATGCTTTGTGTGGGAATTTCTTAATTCGTGTTGTCTTCTACTACTACTATTTGCAGTAAGGATCTTCCATCATAAAGTACTCTCAAACATAGCGACCAGGTTCAAGGAGATTTCCTGTGGTTTCAACATTGGAGTGTATATTGGAGTATTTCAACTGGAGACTGAATGGTTTCAAAGTCTGATTTGGCTCAATTTTATGCATTGAATATTATTTTATATACCATGATTAATAGTTATCACAATAATATGTATTGTTTATGTTTATGCACTTCTACAATTGACTTGTCGACTGTTAACATAGCTATTTATCTTTAAGTCAGCTTTAATTGTACTATTTACATAATTTAATGGATATTACTTCCTGGAACATCTTTATTATTAAACAATAATGTACAGCTCTTTTTATTAACTTCGTCCACACTCGTAAAATTGATTGTTATAACATTATTATCGACGATTATTCAAATTTTTTTTTGTGTCAGTGAATTCACTATTCGCTTTAATTTAAGAGCCGAAATGAAAATCCCAATAATATTCCTTAATCTATGATTATGGTGCCTTATGGAGCCAACTCTGAAATTGTGATGCTAAAGCAATTGTTCGAAACATTCAATTATATGTTAAGTATAAGTCGCCTTTTCTATGACACAAGTTTTTTGATACAGTTTTATGTTATTTTTAGGTTATTTCTTTAGCTTATTACCGGTTACGGTATATTTCATAAAAAATAAAATTTTTTATTAAATAAAAAATACGATATGAGAATTTATTATTATTGGATAATATTATGTAGATATCAAACACAATAGTTAGATTAGATAACACTTTTATTGATACCACAATACAGAAAATTAACACAATGAAACCTAAAAAAACTAAAACGCGATTAACACCCGACTACCCGTGACTATTGGCACGTGGAATAATTGCTATGATTCAGTGACTCTACCTATCGGTACATTGAAGGATACCCACACACGGTCATCTGGTCCCAAACAAGGCTAGAAGCCTGTACTATGGTAACCAGATGACTGATATACATACTTATATAAGCTTATATAACACCCAGACACAGATCAAACAGACATGTTCATGCACACATACTCGTATGTTTGACCTGGCCGGGGATCGAACCCGGATCCTGCGGCACAGAAACACTGTGTGTGGAACATACATAGATTCACGCCTTTTTTTCCTGAAGGGATAGGCAGAGGTGTACCCAGGACTCAATCCCATAATAGTGTATGGAAGATGTCCCATATTATTACATTATTATAATGAACAGCAATAACTTGAAATAACCGCGATGGGTGTACATTCTCTTCGAAGTGTAAAGCAACGGATAAAGCCAAAGGACTGGAGTACAAGGTCATCTGTTTATTACCCTGAATGGTATGGTAATGTGACTTTTTGCTAAGAACCACTATAAAAGGCAATTTATAGGTGGCTTTTAAACTTGAGTGTGGTCGAAAGTCGAAATATCGATTTGAATTACGACGATATTTAATTTGTTATGATTACATTTTTCTTTTTAATTTTTTTTTATGATAGTGAGTCACAAGACGAGCAAACCAGGTGCCTGACACAGTGCCACCCAGTGTTTTAAAATTCAAAATTCTGCGCGGCACTGCACTGCGCCTTTCACCCTGAATTATTAGTTGTTGAATCTCTTGATGCCCAGTAATTTCGCTGGTAACATTGCCCTTCGAACCGGAACACAGTATTTGCACATTACCGCTTGGCGGATGAATAACTGGCAAAGGTGTGGTACTTCCCCAGGCGGCCCCCTACAAAAGAGGCCTACCACTACAAAAAGGTACCCACATTTCGCCAGTATTGTATTGGTTCTGTGTAATAGGGAACGAGCCTATTGCCATCTACCGGACACAGTTGCAAGCTCCAGCTTGTCATTGAGACTGTCAAAAATATTATGATAATTAACTATGTACGTAAATTCGTTGTAACTTCGTGTTAGTGTTTGATATGATTTCTCTGTATTTATGTAAGTACAATTATTTATATACTAGTTATTGTGCCCCGCGGTCCCGCGCAGTCTTCGTTCCCGTGGGAATATCGAGAAAGAGTACCCCATGTGTTATTCTAGGGTCTAAGCTACCTACATACCAAATTCCAGGCTAATAGATTCTGTAATTGTGGCGTGAAAGAGAAAACAAACATCCATCCATACTTACAAACTTTCGCCTATATATAATATTATAGTAGGACTCCTATAAGTGCACCGCCGACCGGGAATACTCATAAGAATTCCTTTCCTTCTGGTTGTCTGGAAGAAATCGCTTTAAGCGATAAGACCGCCACTTGTTCAAGCCTAAGATTATTTTAAATGTTATTCCTGTATGTTTGCCCTAGTTTTGGTGTACAATAAAGTGTTTATCTATCTTTGTATCTTTAATTTATCTATGTATCTTTTTTTTTCTGTACTTATCCTGATTAATTTATTATATTAACAATTTTATGGTCAATAGCCAGCTTTAAATTGATCGTAACCACTTTAATGAAACGTTTATTGTTGCCCGAAAATGGGGCGTCGCTGATTTGTGGTCCAGAACCGAAACCAATAAAAAGTGAATGGTTAATGACTAAAACGAGTCTTAAATAGACGCCACATGAGTTATGGCGCAGATAAATTTGCAAATATAGTATTGACATTGAACTTGGTAGATTTTGCTCGGTTATAAGAATTACAAGGCAAGGTAATCGTGGCGAATCGGAGACGTGGGAGTGAGGCAGAATTCTATAAACGGTGATCCGTAATTAGGAATTGCCATTTTGCGTACCCACCGTGTAATCTACGACTGGCGAAGGTCTTCCGGGTTGTATGGTACAATTTGTACATGTATAGAACACGGGGTTGAGTCCGCAGTCAAATATAGAAGTCAAGATAAAGAAACTTATCCATCACCACCAACAAACAAATGTAACTTAAATATTGATATTGTAAAAATGCCATGTGAAAAACGAGGTTTTACATGTTTGCTCTTTATTATTCAATTTATATATTTTAGATAATAAAATCTATAGGTAATATTAAAAATCATAAAAATATTAAAAACAGATCAGTTTCCAAAATTACGGCCAAAAAAGTCAAATAAAATTAATTGAAATTGTATAAATAGATAAATGTAAAACTTTAAAATATGAATTGTAATAATTAATAAACCCAAAAGCATAAAAATTTTGTCACAATATTAATAAAGAGAAAAAATATTATTCTTCTTAAAGAGGCACTTACTACTCAGAATTGAACGGTAAGATCAATAACTTTATATCTTGTCCTGCAAAAATAGTCTTGAAATAGATATAAATTTTACTTTTACCATGTGGAGATTATGATTTATACAAGTATATTCAGAGAATTGAATGACTTGAAGAATAGATTTAGGCATACTTCATAGCTTAACAGAGTTAAATGATACCTTCTCACGATGCGACGTGACGCAGGATATCCTGTTACCAAATTCGACAAAGCCGTTTATTCAGATTGCTGACTGTACGATTCGTTTCGGAACCAGGAACGCGGAATAATCTGGTAATTGCCGCAAATTGGTTCTGAGTTCTGACATTGCAATATATACTGGCAGAGCCTTGAACCGTCGTTGAGCTTGAACTTCTAATCATGGTAACCATTTGGTCTCGCTTTTTTGATTGGAAACAAGCTGTGAAACTAATTTAGCAACTGATGCTTGGTTATAATTTCCTCTTCCTAATTCCTTATAAACGAACAAAGCCAAAGAATTCAACGCCAAAGTATTGATAATATTCAGGTTCTGGGCTTTGATTCCAAAACTTCATCTTTATGTTCAAATGTCTCAATCGAGTGTCAGCAATGGTGCGTTTCAAAATTAGTTGTTTTGAGCTCTAGGACCAATTCCTGCCATACCCATCGACTGGCCAATCCATTGATATACCTCTCACTTATAAAATGTAACCGAAGCTAACGACAACATTGAACTTGATAAAAATAAAGAGTTGCCCCTAGGACCTTGTATCCAGGATACTTTTAACTTTTATAAGCTTCTCGTTAAATCGACGACTAGAATGTTATTCTACAATTAGCTTATAGTGTTTTTAAAGTAATTAGTTTCGGTTCGTGACCCCAACAAGTTGCTTGAGAATGCAAACCGTTTCCGCCATATGGCCGGCGGTTGATGTCCGTTTGGTAAATACGACAGGTCTGTGATCGTCCTCCAGGATTTGCGGAGATTTTGTAAGCTATATCGTATCGTACCTACATGCGATCCGAAATCCCAATTCTGAATAGTAGAATTATTTTTTTATTTGAGTTACAATGCTTCCAAAGGCAACCTAATCGGTTCGGCCCTGGTTGCATTTGACAGTAGTTAAAGGTCTTCGTGTTACCAGAAAAATCTGACAAAAGTTAAGTACATGCTAGGAATCCATAATGTGAACTGTCTGAAAAATATGTCTGGCAGCTACTAAGAATAAACAACTTTGTCAAAAATAGCAATTGAAAATAAATCCGTACTTCTGTGATGAAAGATGTGAAGGAAATCCGAATAAATGTTGCCATTCTTAATAATTGATTGAATTTGGCGTTACTTTTCGGAACTCCATTGTAGACTTCTGGAACATGAATTTTTAGTTTTTAGTTCCGAAGAATCTTTAGTTTTTAGTTCCGATTTATAATAGTGTCAAAACAACATGCACAGTGGAGGGCGGTGCACGGCGGCTTGTTTCAGAAGATTGCCATTCTTGTAGTATATTAGGCCATGTGCATTAATTAATTAATTTGTCAGATCTAAGAGTCCGTAATCTTATCTCTCCTCGATATCTGAAGCAACATCTTTCAATTATACTTCACCATCCTTACCTAACGACACCACCCCTTCCGAGACCACACATAAACTTCCCATGAAGTCCTTTGTATCCTCATCACCTGTTTATACACTGCTCCTTTGACTTCTCTGTGTGGTCTTTAACTGTGTGGGCGTTGTACCGTGTTTGAACTGGGCACTGGCCGTGTGTGTTATATGTCTAACCCTCATTATGTTAACTAGAACTATAAATAATTGAGAATAGTTTACACTTGAAGCTAAAATCTTTTGAACGAAAGACAAATTCAATAAATATTGTTTGATACAAAGCGATCTGGAGAGATTATTTTTTATTAGAAAAGCAAAATTAGGCAATGTTTCCACAATTAAGGCAAAATTTGGTCAGTCCAATCAAACAACAAAATTTTAGGCACACAAGTCAGAAAACTGCAAAAAAGCCTTCGTTTCAAGTCTAAACAATCTTGTATATAAAAATGTTAAATTAGTACTAAAATGTTTTTTACAAGTTTGTTTGTTTGTTTTTTTACTATTATTAGTTGTTTACCGAACATACATTGCAAATAAGTAAAAGCTTGTAAAAATTACTATCTACTCTCCTGTTTTATCATTATAACAAAGATAATGAAACACGATTTTAAAATTTTATAGCCACGTCCACCTGAAATTGTGGATCTTTACTCGTTTTAAAAACCGCCAATTTGTCCTTGAGTAATTGACCATAAAGCTAACGTTGTCTCTTTTTTTCCAGGTAAGGATACTGGCGCTGCACGACACCTGTCAAATGACCGAGAATTAAGCCGAGAGGTGTCCATAAAACCCTTCTTTTAATGCTGTTTGGTTATTACCACGCCCTGTAAGTTTTAAGGAGACTGTAGACTGTCACTGTGAGCCGACGGTCACGATAGGTTATTTACCATTGTCTATACGTAATTTTGTGAAGGAACGTCCACCGATGCCAGTCAATGCGGGAAATCAAGAAGCTAGTTTTCAAACGCACTTTCAAAAGAATTATGGCGTTATGGCTTACACGATGCAATAGCTTTACGTCGCCATCGGCTAACTATGATTTATAGTGTACATACGTCTATAAAATACGTTTACGATTGCATTGGCAAAGAAATTTCGGTACGCAGAATGAGTTCTAAGGAAGGAATTATAGAATTTCAAATAATGAGGTGAAGTAAATGGCTCGTAACCATAACCTTGCAGACATTAATGAGCCCAGTATTTTTAAAGATAAAACACAGAAATAATAGGTACATAATGACGTCAATCCTTGACCCCCGAAGCACCTGTTCATTGCTAAAAAGTAAAATTTTGAGACAATAGATGTTAATGCAGCCCAAACAATAGCCTTTAATTTTAATTCCAAGACCATCTGATCAAGCCCATTGTAACTTGCATTACGGTCACTTAGAACTATAGAGGCTTTAGTATAAGATGACCTCCTACAACGCTTGTCAAAATTAGTTCATATTTTGAAGATGCTGCAGATTTCAAGGTTATAGATGATTGGACGTGGGTGATAGAGCTTGGTTTTCGGAGAATTAGAGAATTGCGTCATTTAGAGGTTTTTAAGAATTATCTAGATCGGAGGCAGACAGAATTAGTGATGATCGACTAAGATAGACAAAAATTGCTCAAATGAAAGAAAATAAAGCTAAAATTAGAAGACATAATTTTTCAACCAGGCATTTTTGCGAGTAAAGTTATGATATAACTGATCTCATCCTTAATTCATAAAGGCGTAGAAGATAGCTACGGAAAGACTCGTGTTTGAACTAAGCAAGGCTTATCTACATTGAGCCATTTTTCAGACATTTGTCAGATTTCTTTGTAACCTTATTCAAGAGTTTTAGTACTGTGTAAACCAAACTTAGTTGTACATACAATCATACAATAATAGATAACTTCACCGACAGTTCCTTGAATTTACGAGCCTTTTTTAGGTCAACATTTTAACTGTGGGTCTTTACAACCGACCCGAACTGTTTTCGAGAATCGCTTAAAGTCTTAAAGTAACAATCCGTTTGGCCATATATCCTGAAACGTCAAGGTCCAAAGGGTAATTGGTGGCCAATCACGGTGAAAGCCATACTCGTCTGGCCCTTAATCATTTTGTGTCACATCTCGTCCCGATTTCTTGCGACCCAGTTTCTTCGACCCTTCCACCGTAAGGAAATATTGTCCTAGAAAGTAATGCTTTTAATTGGCGTTTTCAATTTTGATATACTTAATGTTTTGTATGTTTAGGAAGCAGATTATTCTACCTATATAAAAAATAATTTATAGATTATTCTACGAATAGACCTAATTTATTTGTAGGTAGTTTTATTTTCGATTTATTTCATCAGCGTCATTAATATTATTGTTTTGTCATTTGCCATATTATGTGTATTGTGTCTCGCATATGGAATTTTCCGTGTTTCTATTTTCCTATTTAATTTGTTATTCTTCCTGTTTACTTTACCCATTGTATTTGCAATAATCAAACTTAATATATGTTCATTAATATTTGAAATACCTTTTTGTACATCAGGATCTGACTACCCACGTTGTTATAATATCTTTTCCAGTTCCAGGATAGCTGGTTTAAAATGCTATTCTAGCATAAATTTAGTCATAGCTTTGTGCTGAATTATAAAAGACCCAATTTAAATTAAAAAATCCTTACTGTCAAGAAAGTTTTTGGACACTAAAGGCGTCCATTCACCATTGTGTGATTATATAGATGGAGTTTTGTAGAGTTACGCCTAAAAAGATGACAACCAGGAAGTTGTTTTGTTGTTTTTGCAGTTTCGGATGCATGTTATAGGAATTGTACCGGTGCCATAGTGACACACACAATGATGAATTTGATAACTAATGGCTGATCGTGGCCATCGATTCACGAACAACTATCGCTGTTAAACTGCGTATTCGCTTGAAACAGCCTCGGATCGAGACTTTAGCCCTCGACCCGAGGCACGGTAGTGTATATGCTCCCTGAGAGGAGACCGTAAGTGTGTTATTGCCAACGTGAAGCACGTACTTACTGTCGTGCCTAATTACCCCCTTCAAAATAATGGATGTCGCATATCTTGCACACTCAGAAGCACCGTTAAAGCTTTCCACCGTCACCCAGTCATAACTCTTGCCAACAACATTATCATCAAGTTCCAAAGGCAATTTCACCTTACTTGTAATCTGATGAGACCGGGGACTATTATGTCTGCAATCTGTAATACAAAATTTGGATAAAGGTTTTTTTTTTTATGATAGCAAGTGACAAGAAGAACATTGTGCCTGATGGTAAGCATCATGATTGCCACACAGTGCCATCCAGTCTTTTAAAATTCAATCTATCCTGCGCGGCATTGCACTGCGCCTGTTACCCTGAGATATAGTTATTGAACCTCGTCATGCGTAGTAATTTCGCTGGTAACATTGCCCTTCAGACCGGAACACCGTAATGTTTGCACATTACTGCTTGGCGGATGAATAACTGGCAAACTTTTATTTCAATGGTTTAATTATGGCTTCCAGGGGCGACCACTTAATATGATACCTTATTTAAACTAAAGGTACTCTACTCTTACTGTCTCTAAGGTCGTCTCTAAAGTCAGTAATTTCAATAAAGTGGCAAAGCAAAGCCGGAAGTTTTGGTACATTTTTGTTGCGCGGTCAAATACCCAGCAAGTGATTGACTAAACGATAGTTTAGCAAAAAACACAGCAGATTACAATATATTTATCGTTAAAAGGTGTCATAAAACATGTCTACCTACATAATTTTAAAATCATTGGTAGCTTTAAAAATCATCGTTATAATATCACAATTTCCTTTTTCTATGCAGTTCCGTTTTTTTAACGACTTTGTATTTGGGTTTGTAGGCCTTACGGCGAATATTTCTGTAATTATGGTGACTCACTGATTTTGAGCGCCGATTTGCATAGATTTACAAATAAATTACCGTGTCCAATATTTATTACTACTTTATTATTACTACGTGTATATATTACGTAAGTTTTTCTGTTTAGTTTTGAGTTTTTTTTTAGTTAGTACATACACACTCACATGCACATATATATACAATGTACATTACACATGGATCATTGTTATCTATAAATAAAGAATTTTGAAACTTGATTTTTTAAAATTAGTTTGGAAATCAGACGTGGACTAATTATTTAACTATTTCAACGAAAATTAAAGAAAATTTTGCTGGAAGGGTATTTCTACTCCATAGAGGAATTTATTAAACACAAAAAGTGATGATGTGGGTACTAATATCATTATTATGTAAGTATGTAAACAATATAAATAAAACTATACGGTTTTCTTTAATAGGTAAATTGTGTTTTGGCGCAAATAAAGGCCATATAGTGATAGTGTAGGGAGAGGAGAGTAAGTAGGTACCTACCGTTAATCACATTTGGTCGATGGTGTGACAAAATTATTTAAAATATAATATAAATAATGTCTAAGTAGTAGAGTATAAAAGTTATACTTAAAGAGTGCCATTTATCAAGTACTTGTCAAACGATCCAAATTGTTATAATATTTTCTAAATTCGACGATAGTAGTTAAGATAAAAGTTATAATTTGTTAAGAGAAAGAGAACTATTAAACTATAGAAACTTTCTTAATAGAACTAGATTAATCTAAATATCAACATCAAGTTCAGTTATGTAGCTATAAATCGATTTTGTATCGATTCAATCGCATTGCTACCGACAATCGATGTGGACCCCATTCCAATATTTCTGCTTGAGAATCTACATTTTATGCGTGAACAGACATTTGTGTCAAATAAAATATTTTTAATTTGAACAAACACCGCGACCAGTTTAAATTGAAATCCACTAACCTCATTAAAATCGATTTAAATGAAAATCGATTATAGTGACCAGTGGCTGCTCTATGGTTATTTAACATTTTACTATGCTTGCTGGTTTTGCCTTGTTTACGATTTTGAACTTAAATCGAACAAATTATATTATGATTTCTCTTGCTAAATTAATTTCGGTAATTTTTACATTTAAATCGTCACCACTGCGCGCAAACGTAGTAAGTGCATTTACATATTTTTCATGACTGAACGGAAACCATATTATACCTATAGATATCAGAGCTACAAAACTCGACATTAATTTACCATTTTTATTTCGTAACTCAACACATAAACTAGCCTGCAGCCATGCAAATTAATCAGAAATATCGTTTTCATAATGAGAACTACAAATTGCTTATCATACTGTGGTGTAATAAACAAAAACAAACTATTCATGTCTTTCAAAACTTTATATTCTGTGGACTATCTTTATGAATGTGGCTAAGAGGAAACTACGTGTTTTGCCATTGAGTGTCGCTGTGAAAAGTCTCGATCACACTGACACTAGCGACCTCTTCCACGTTCTTCCACGTATATATTAGACATAGTGTATCCACATTAATCGACTAAGATAAATATGCATATTGCAATGTTTCTGGTTATAATAGATGTTTTACAGTATCAAGTGTCAGATGTCTATCGTTAAAGTTGTCAGTTTACACACCGTACATCTCATCGTTTCACTAGTGGAGTCACGTTGGATAAACAAAGCTTGATCGATGGCTGACCGTATAACGGACCTTTTCCGGTGCTTGACATGCGGTCAGTACAGTTTGACAGCTTTTTATTCACTTTGTCCTAAACACAACATAGAAAAAATTAGTTGGTATTGGAATATGGGTGTGCTTTGGTTTTAAGTGTAGTTTTGTCGTTAGTAGTTTTGTTTACACAATTAATATGATAAAGAATTAATTATAGGCAACAGTAGGAACACGCTAGAAGCAAGCCGCTCACAACCGGACTAGATACAAATCTATGGGGGAGGCCTATGTCCAGCAGTGGACGTCTTACGGCTGAGATTATGATGATGATGATAACGAATTAGTTTGACGGTAACACATCCAAAAGCTGACTGCACTCTGCACCAGTCCCCTTACCAATAGCAAGTATAAAAATTATATGATTTATGATTGCGCTTAGTTATTGAAGCTTAACCAAGAAGGTTGCACTAAATTTCTACCCTTTTGGAACGTAAACAAAAGCTGAACCGAGAGGTCGTCTCGGTCGCGACCTCAAACGGCCTTTAATTAAGTTTTACTTACGAAAATAACTCGTGTTGTATAACAAGATTCGTTTTGTCTCATTACGAGTTAAATATGTGCATAATTGTGGATCTTGATCGATGACGGCTGTTTGCGATTCGATGAGCTTTCTTGCGGTAACAGATTTTGATTACGTATTATTATGCCAATTTCGAAAGCCCTAAGAGCATTTTTGAAAGTCATATATTTTATACTATTTTTGAAGAAACAGCATTTAGTAATATCGAGATATACTAATAATATAATAACTTTCATTCATTAATCACTTAGTAAACTGGTGTGTAATTCTGACGAAAGGAATAAAACGAAAGGAAGTAAATAATCATAAATATCAATGAGTAAATATGGTCATAGATCTAAATTAAATTAGATTATAGTGTGTTTTATTTGTGTTAAAAGACGAATTGTGAATGAGACAAGTGACGAGCTCTTGATCCCGGTACATTACAATCGCAGTGTTACTACGACTTTAGGTGGGAAAAACCTAAGCAGCAATGATGGACGTCTCCCTTAGTTAAACAAAAGTCGTAACATTAAAAAACAAACCAAAAGAATAAAACTATTGGAGGAAACCATGAGGAAATAATTTGGACTCAAATGGAACTAAGCATTTAATAACTTAATCATCATTATACTTAATCACATGCCGGATAAAGTCCTTCTATGATTACATAAAGCAATGCCAACTGTCAAGTTGATTACTCAATAAACATCAAACAACTACCACAATGTAAGAAGGTAGACGCATACATCACACAAAGCTCAACTAATCCAGACTAGAATGTACACTAAATGTCAGTTGTTCTTAGCATTGATTGCTTTTGTTTTGAGAATAAGGAATGAGGAATTTATACACCACCTCTGAGACTTGCAGAAATGACAACAGTTTATTTATGATAGCATTAATAAATCAAGTTACTTGGGAACCATAATTGCACCATTTGAAGAATAAACGTAAGCCTATTATATTAAAAAATAATAAAATAAAAGGGAAATCATTTGTGATTAATTTGTAATTGCTTTATCTTTTTGTTCTGCTTACTTAAGAAAACATCTGATGTCGATTATTTATTGTAGTTTGAAAGTAGGAAATGTCCGTGAAGTCACCTGAACAGGTACCAACGGAAGACCAGCGCAGGTTGTTTTGCAACCGGCTTATTGCTGAGTTGGTACAGTTTCGTATCATACACAATGTTAGTATAAGTTAGGCTAATATTTTTTTGACGTGTGCTGTGAATAAATAATATTTCTTTCTTCCTTATAATCACTAGCTGTGCCCCGCGGTTTCACCCGCGTAGATATGGTTCCCGTGGGAATATCGGGAAAAAAGTACCCTATCTGTTAGGGTCTAAGCCTTTTTTTTTTTTTTTTTTTTGTGACCCAGGGAAATCTGCAAACAGGTACCCGGCCCTGCCGGGGGGCAGGGCCGGGTTATGTCAGGATGGGAAGTCCCTGAAGGGGATCATCCCGACTGACTAAAACCCTGGGGGTTATCCTGCGGGACGCCATGTGTCGGGGCTGCGGGCACGCCGAAGCACTCATCCGCAGCCAGGACGGCGTTTGGTCCTCCCGGGAGGACTCCACCGCGGGGGGCGAAGAGGAGCCTTCGCCCCCACAAGGGTCTAAGCCTTAAGCTAACCTACATACAGCCCAATCGGTCCAGTAGATTTGGAGTGAAAGAGTAAGAAACATACATCCTCACAAAATTTATATAATATTATTAGTAGGAAGGATTATTGTTTTGATAATTTACGTTTACGTCATTTTCCCTCACACGTTCCGATATAGAAAACTTGTTGGTGCTCTTGATCTCAAATTGTATTTTACCAACAATAGTGTTACTTTCTGCCAACTTTCTGGTAAGGTTAAGTGCAGTAACACTGCATTATAAGTGTATTGTGCTGGAAGTAGTTTAGTAAATTGTGGGAAAATTCCTCTACGGCACCGATCCCGTTGGTCTCTGGGAAGCTTAACTCAGTTAAATTCGAGAGTCGTGCAATTCGCCGCTCGACCAAATTGGCCATTGTCATAGCGGAGCGATTGATTTGTTGGGTGCCGTGGGAGGAAGCGGGAAATGGAAGTTATCTTGGTTAAATATTGAGACATCTTGGGTAATGAGGCAAGTGAAACTTATGCTGCCAAGAGTACTGCTGTGTTTAGTATTGCTGTGTCGTGTTTCACGATTTTTCAACCATTAAAATTGTGTAATGTAATACTGCGTAATATCTAGCTCTCTGCCTTTCTGACATTCTCATCACGGAGTATGATAATGGAGTATGATGATAATCTTACTAACGTTACAATTCTCTAATCTCAGTACAATGTAAAACAGTTACGTTTTTAACAGGTGAACAAAACGCTTGCGAGTTCTAACTTACCTCCAGCGCCATCTAGCGCGGTTGAGGTTAGATGGATGTTTTTTATTCTTTCACGCCAAAACTACTGAACCGATTGAGCTGAAATTTAGTATGCAGGTAGCTTAGACCCTGGATGAACACATTGGGTACTTTTTTCCCTATATTTCCACGGGAACGATGTCTATCCGGGTGAAACCGCGAGCCACAGGTAGTATTTTATATAAGACAAAAAATAAAACTTAGATGAACACAAGACGTGTTCATTTATTGAGATTTTCAAAAACAGCAAGTATAACCTACTTTTTATTTTCGAGTCAACTTCTTTCGTCGATGAGTGTTTGAACCACGATAACTCAGTTGGTGAAAGCACCGCCACTCGCCTCGCAACGGCGGAGCTTCGCAGGTGTCCGGGGTGTAATTTTTCCTTCCTATTTAAAAGTGGTTAAAGTTAAAGTTATTTTGTAGTGGTAGGCCTCTATTGCGGGGGGCCGCCTGGGAAAGTACCCCACCTTTGCCAGTTATTCATCCGCCAAGCAGTAATGTGCAAACATCATGTGTTTCGGTCTGAAGGGCAATGTTACCAGCGAAATTACTGGGCATGATGAGTTTCATCAACTAATATCTCAGGGTGACAGGCGCAGTGCAGTGACGCGCAGAATTTAGAATTTTAAAACACTGGGTGGCACTGTGTCTGATATGGGCAATCATGATGCTTACCATCAGGCGCCTGATTTGCTCGTCTTGTCACTCACTATCAAAGTAAAATAACAACATACTTATCGTGTTATTACTTATTATAAATAATTATTGACGCCAAGCACTGGATATTACTTGGCAAACGGTTCGTTTAACATACCAGTTAAATTTATTAAACCACAACTTGCATATAAAGTTATTGTATAATAGCAATTTCTATGCAAAATAATAATTTTTCATGCCACTTATAAAGTAATTTTACATAAGCTGCGCGTGCGCTCTTTGTCTCGTTATATTTGTCCTTGCGGGTATCCGTGTGTGACTCGTGACTCTGTATAGGTACAAAACAGAACGGTATATAAGATAATCTCTATTGCAATTAGTGAAAACACGCACACATCAACACGTAACTTTAAATTGAATCTCACGGAAAGCCACTGGAGTCGTAGAGTAGCCGCGAGCTTACGCTACAGTCATTTTCTATTGCAACTGTAACTTTTTCATTTTTTCAAAGACAGAATTATTATTTTGTTTGTATCAAATATATTTACAAAACTACTGAACCGATTTGTAAATTCTTTTACCTATAAATAACTGAATACAGTGTGAGGAATTTTGTAATGCAATTCTTACATTTCTAATGATTCCCGAACTTCGAAGAACTCTAGTTAGTGGTTTTTATTTCTGAAATCTGATTGAACCGCCCTTCTGTTTCCCATCTTTTTATTTATGGCACGGGTATTTCAATGCAAGTCTTGAGTGTATTGTATGTCCATGTTTTGCTGACTGCTCAAAGTTTATAGCAAGAGCGTTATGCCGGTATTACCTCTTACATAATATTTGATATTGTTACTTATAAAATTCGAAATTAGATTGAAATCAGCTTGGCAGATAATTATTATAACCAGACATAAGTAGTTGGACATTGTCACTGTGTAATTAGTATTAAACAAACCTGAAAATCGTGGTCAAACGGGTTTGATTTACGTTCTATAGTGCCATGGATGTGTTTGATAATAAGGCAGGTGTACATTACGATTACGGGTACCGCATGAATTAAAATAATTCAGAATGAAGTATAACTACTTTGATGTAGGTACTGTCTACTACAAAAGTGTAACGACACTACATTAAAAAAATATATAAAGGTGAATAATCGAATCGATGTAAGATTTGGGAAAATATTTTGGTATGAAATAAGTCATAGTGACTGACTACAGTACATTTAAAAATATTATGTTCACTCAATTTTTTTACCTTCGACTTTGAACATTGTCTAGAGTTTTTCATGCCTAAAAGCTTTAAAGGTTCTTGAGCTAAATGGTTACAAATTGCCCAAAAGAAAGAACCCTTCCTCAAACGACTGTAGACAGACAAAAAACAAATCCGACTTTCAAATTACAAGCCATGGAAAAAAAGAATTAAACCCATAAAACAATAAGGCCCCTCGCCCTGTCACTGTCTGCTCCATTCTCCTTGGACATGACATATAAAATAACAGTAAGGGATCCTTGGCTATAAACGGCTTGGGAACGTCAAACAACCGTTTAATATGATATCAAACTCAAAGGATTTTGAGTTTGCTGGATAATGTGGACGTGGCCTCATTAAAAATATTATAACTACAATACGCTACCATTTCAATAAAATCTTAAAAGGCGGTATTTTATATATGGCCAGGCTGTGGTCGGGCAGGATAGTGTATATTTTACTACAAGATTTGTCAAACTAAATCCAGCCCCATACTGTTTAATCTGTAAGAACTATTAGAGACGAAATAAAAAGGACCACGCCTCCATGGTGCAGACAAAAGACGGGGTTGGCAAGACGGGTGCGCGTGCGCATACATCAAGTTTTTATAACTGAAATTATACAGCCTTTGACAAATGTTTTTATACAAAGTGACATGACAAGCTGGTGGTTTGATAAATGCCGAGTATAGTACAAAATGAGAATCAATAAGCAAGTGATTAGTTTTTTATTATCGGTTTTTAATCTCGATCGAATCATCTAGCATCCTAATCGGGAGTCATACTTTTCTTTTCCCCCAAAGACATTTTATATACATTTTTCTTCTAAACAGTTATCCAAGATATAGTTTTATTCCTCCTCTACTTTGCACTGTCGTCGTCATCCTTTCCTTGTAAAGGTCATTGACAAGACATGTTTTTTTAGCAAATTAACCTAATATTAATATTAAGAATATTAAGTCTTAACTCTAGAATATTTTGAGCGACTTGCGAATACGGATTGCGGATATTAAGTTCTTGTCAAACAAGTTTACAACAAAACTTTTGACAGTTGACAGTTACAATTTACAATGTAGTCAGTGTCCTTTAAATTAGTATGCACCGTTTTATGCAGCCTTTGTATTTTATCCGCATTTACCAGATAACTATCAGCTAGTTTTGTGGCAGCACCCTACTAGACTATCTTTGTTTTGCATCTGGCTTTTGAATAGTTTTTGGCTAAACTTAACATTTATGTGTAGATACCGGATCCGGATTTTTTATTCTTTTGGCCTTTTATATAACAAAAATTAACTTACTGTACATATTTTAGATTGTGTGGGTTTCATAAACCGTTTGCTGCCATTAATTGACTAAACATTGGGCGTGTCATAAATATAATTATCTATTCTAACTTAACCAATTTTGAGAGATGCCCTAATATTTTTAATATTCTAAAGCTCGACGGGAGGTCGATTTGATCCCATAATAATTCTCCGATTCATAAATTCCCAACGTTTACTTTGTGTCGGCTGAATTATGGCTTGCACTTAATTATTATGGTATAGAGATTGTATTAGAAATGGTGTTCCTATTCACATTTACATTTTTAATTAAACTTTCAAGCGTTTTTTTTGCAGATTTATTTTATAACTCAGCATAATGCAGTACAGATTGTGACATACTTATTCAGTTTTTATATGAATTATTTTCGTCCTATAGATACAATCTACGTATCATATTATATCACTCTAGTATAAATATCTTAGTAGCTTCCACTGTCTTTATTCTGTACTCGTATTCCTTAATAAGACTTATTTCATTCAGCAATTACGAGTAGATAGCAAGGTTTAAAGGTAACTGAATTACCTTAGCGTGCTTAGTAAAATTATATTAGTAAACTATTTAGTATTAAAGTTGTAATCAAATCGGAGGACAAAATAATCTAGGTCTTATACTACAACAGACATAAAACCGTATTGTGCGGTAGTAAAATGTTTATTATTTGTGCTAAGTACTGCGCAATGCTAGTTACTGATACTGTCTCAGATTAAATGAAACTGTATGGGAAATTATTACTAAAGCAGTTAATGAAGCGCCATCTCTTGGGGTTTAGGGTGAAACATTTATAAGCATTTTACATTATGGTACTAATCACACTTATTCAGCTTTTTTCCATAGAAAACCACGATATTTTCCGTTCAGCTTGAACGGAGCTGAACGCATCTCATTCAAATCTTGGTTTTCCATGGACAAAAGCAAACAGAGCTGAATAAGTGTGATTAATCCCCTAAGACTTTTGGCCGTAATAGTACTGACAATGAATATAGATTTAACAAAAATATCTATCTGTAATCACATTGTAAATAATAACTACTAAGGGAGGAGAAAATATGTGTTTAACTAACCTTATGGTATTTTTGCCCCTTATATATACCGGTACGTTCACGGCACGGTACGCAAGCGGCAATGTCACATATATATTTCTATACATAAATAATAGCGTTCTCGTAACGTACTGCTTTTTTTTTTTGTACTTGTACATTAGACATCTCCAAACAAGAGCGTTTGGACCTTTTTTTACATAATTAATTGCATTATTAGGCGTATTGGACTAACTAAGACTATCTTGTGGGAGTCCGTACGTACGTCCGAACGTACTGATATTAGGTATAGTGCTTTCATCTCAAAAGCTATTTCAAGGCACATAGGCTTTTTTACTTCTAGATCGACGACATGATACCTAAGGAGAGGAGAGTCTTATTGGAAAGTGATTCATAAATAAATTCTCTCAATTAAAAACAAGTTTTCCATTCACATCTACAAACGCTGTCGGCGTTCTATACTCCATCAATCGGCCTCACATGGACACTTCATCCGTAGCACAACAGTGCCTAATCCTCGTAACACACACATTGCATATCAAAATCTCAAAAGTATTAAATTTCATAGCGTTTTTGCGGCACAGAGGTGAATGACCTGCTGTGAACCCGCGGGGTTCACGACCGACGGATGCAAAAACTGAACCAGATCATAATGCGCGGGCCTCATGCGAAACCAACGCCGTAAAAGTAAAGATTTTTGCATTTGTGTAGTGGTAGGCCTCTTTAGCAGGGGGCCGCCTGGGGAAGTACCACACCTTTGCCAGTTATTCATCCGCCAAGCAGTAATGTGCAATTACTGTGTTCCGATATGAAGGGTAATGTTACCAGCGAAATTACTGGGCATGATGAGATTCTACAATTCATATCTCAGGGTGACTGGCGCAGTGCAGTGCCGCGCAGAATTATGAATTTTAATACACTGGGTGGCATTGTGTCTGATATGGGCAATCATGATGCTTACCATCAGGCACCTGATTTGCTCGTCTTGTCACTCACTATCATAAAAAAAAGTTAGAATTCATTTTTCGTACGAGTTGCAGATTTATTTAATTCTAATTATTCACAAAATGTTGATCTCTTTTTAATAAAACAAAATAATTTTAAAACCATAATAAGTAGAAAGTTTTTCACCTGATTCCCAATAACTGAATTTCCACCTAACCTCTGTATTTTTTCTCCAGGTATGTTGTTATGAAGGCGCTTAATATAATATAGCTTTGATCTTAATTATTTATAATATTTTGGCATTTATAATTACTCCCTATATTATAATATGTATAATTCTTCTTTTTCTTATAATTGGCATGAAACAGCAAAATAATTGTAGTCTTATTTTATAAGCTTACTGTTGACTTAGCTTACTGTTTTGTGCTCCTATTATTCATACGTATGTGTTAAAAGCTGTTTGTTTTCCGAATATAATAAAATAAAATAAAATAAACAGATAACAAATACCTACATCAAGATGTACAACTTCATAAACAGCAATAAATTACAGCTGTCTCTAAAAAAGTTAGAACTTACACGCTGTCTAGACTTCAGTCTCTAGATGTGTTTCTTTCAAGCTATATTTTTAATTCAACAGCAATAGAATGATTAATGCATGAGTGGCAGGCGCCGGTACGACGCTCGGATTGATAAGATTACTGGAATTAACACTTGGGGTTTTATATAAACAAGTTATACATACTACATGGTTACCTACTGCTAATCTGTTAGCATCCTAGCCTAGCGGGTTAGCACGTTTTTTTATGATAGTGAGTATAGTTCGACACAAAAGAGTAGAAAATAATGGGGGCGCTACTGTCTTTTACAGGAGTAAAAACAATTTAATCAACACTTTATATACACTTTAAATTAGTTCCGTTTCTACTCTTTTCTGTCGAGCTATAACAAGACGAGCAAATCAGGTGCCTGATGGTAAGCATCATGATTGCCCATATCAGACAGTCACACCCAGTGTTATAATATTCAAAATTCTGCGTGGCACTGCACTGCGCCTGTCACCCCAAGATATTAGTTGTTGAAACTTGTCATGCCCAGTCATTTCGCTGGTAATATTGCCCTTCAGACCGGAATACAGTAATGTTTGCATATTACTGCTTGGCGGATGAATAACTGGCAAAGGTGTGGAACTTCCCCAGGCGGCCCCCTGCAAAAGAGGCCTACCACTACAAATAATTGCACTACAGTTGACTACACTACACTATAGTCGATGTTAAGTTGAAGTGGCAAAGGGCAGGGCAATCCCCGAAGTCAGATAATTCACCACTCTGAATAGCGGAATGGTTTAATCCATCATAATGCGCTTTCAGTTCTCAGAAGGACTGCGGTTCTGAATACTGGTTTTAGGGTTTCAATATACGCGGTAGGGCACATAGCACATAGAATAACTGATGGCCGATGGGGATGTAAAGTTCTCGAATGGAGACCACGGACCGGCAAACGCAGCGTGCATCCACCCACAAGGTGGACAAACGATCTAAAAAAAACGGCAGGAATTGGCTGTATGCAAGCCGGTTACAACCGGACTGGATGGAGATCTATAGCGGAGCCCAATGTTCATGGACCTCCTACGGCTGAAATGATGATGATCCTCCATAACGTGCGGTAAAATCCCTTTAAAAATAAATCTCATCATCATCATAGCCCGTATCAACCTACTGCTAGGCCTTCAATATATTCTATAGGGATATGTATATACCTATATGCCTTCCTCCCTTCTGTGCTATTCTATATTTCTCCTTTAGTTTATTATGTTAATTTAACGTTACCATTGACAATTAACATTGATAGTAATATCATCAGCCGAGAGAAGTCCACTGCTGAACATAAACTTCGGATAATAAAAATTTCCAATTATAAATCTATTAATTGATTAAGCCCTAACCAGTATCGTATCAGAAGATTGACTAACTTAGTTAGTAACTTAGTTAGTATAATATTATGAAGAGTCACTTGAAATAGGTGAAATCAAAAGGGGAAGAACATCGAAGTACAGACAAGCTCAAAATCCACTTACAATGAAAGAGGTCAAGATAACAAAGGTTCCACGTTCCCGTGAGTGATGGTATTCAAACTTTGAATATAGGGTAACCGGTAGTATTGTTAGCACCCCCCCAATCATTGGCACTTTCAACTTTTAATCGTAATAATATAACACAACACGACTGTAGTCATTTCTAATATTTTTTCCTAAATTGTAATTTAAATTTAGCGTCTGGCATAATCAAATTGTAAGTGACATTGACAGTTAAATTGGCGAGATTTATTTTTTTCATAAATTTGCGCGCCAATGCTGCTGATGATTTGAAAAAAGTTAGAGAAGTAGAAAAGAAAACTGCGTTAAAATAATTATATTTATGTAAGTATTGTTTAATGTTTGTAATTTTTACGTAAGAGAAGGTGCATTATTTGGGATATTTATGTAAGATTTGCAATTCAATGATTACTTTGCCAGTTTTTGATATGCCAATAATTGCACTATGAACTCTATGACGGTGTAGTCATTGGCACCAATGCCAATCATTGTACTTTTTAAATGTTTTTTAAAATGCGACTTAGGGTAACCGGTAGTATTGTTAGCACCCCCCCAATCATTGGCACTTTCAACTTTTAATCGTAATATTATAACACAACACGACTGTAGCCATTTCTAATATTTTTTCCTAAATAGTATTTTAAATTTAGCGTCTGGCAAAATCAAATTGTAAGTGATATTGACAGTTAAATTGGCGGGATTTATTATTTTCATAAATTTGCGCGCCATTGCTGCTGATGATTTGAAAAAAGTTAGAGAAGTAGAAAAGAAAACTGCGTTATAATAATTATATTTATGTAAGTATTAGTTAATGTTTGTAATTTTCACGTAAGAGAAGGTGCATAATTTGCGATATTTGTGTAAGATTTGCAGTTCAATGATTACTTTGCCAGTTTTTGATATGCCAATAATTGCACTATGAACTCTATGACGGTGTAGTCATTGGCACCAATGCCAATCATTGTACTTTTTAAATGTTTTTTTAAAATGCGACTTCTTTTGTGTTGAAATTCATTTACATTGTAATGGGATTTATATCGCATGGATTTAACATATATTATCGATCAAATCCAATCATTGGCAGTGCCAATGATTATACCGTGGCATGTGCCAATGATTGTACCTTGGCATAATATTGGCCATTTTTGTGTATTTCTTTCGTTGGAATAGAATTTATTGATAACCAATGTAAAGTATTTTAGGTAAAAAAACCGCAAATGCATACGTAAATAATATATTAATAATTATCAGGGTGGCATGCCTACCTATTTCTGACTAATGTTGGGTTCAATACCGAGCTGAAATAATAAGTTATGTAACAGTACAAAATAAATATAATAAAATATAATACGTCGTTTGGTATGTGTACTTGTGTTAACCCCTTCAGGTGCCGACGACTCATTTTCTAAGCTAAAATCCTTTGTTAATCTTCAAGCTGTAAGACGATTTTTGGTAACGTTATACTTCGCTGCAGACCAGATGTTGTTCTATTGTTCTATTATCACGTAATACCCGGCACCCGATCAGTGGGCAGTCGCTCCGGTGCATCAATATAGGCAACATCTACCTAACCGAGACGCGCGCGTAACGTCGTATCACTTTAAGATTGTGATTTAGTATATTACTTAGATATTAGAAGTGATTACCGTGTAAGACGTTATGTAAAGTATATGTGTCAAGTGAAGGAATAAGTGTACTGTCGGTTTCTCGTAACCCATATAAATTTGTTGTTCTAAATAAACGTGTGGAGCTTGAGAAAACTAACGTTTAACTTAAGCTCTCCCCTTACAGTTATGATTAAATTTAGCTAAGGATCGAAGAACCCACATCCTACTTTTTATTTAATCGCCGTACCTTTGTTTGCGTACATATCAAAATTTTAATTTTGCTTAGCTCAACGGCAGACACGGCAGCAATTGCAGACAACCTAGGTATTAGATATTAATTAACACTTCATACCCTTTACTATACCCCATACCCATACCCCTTTTTCCTTTGAGATATGGAACCTTATATGCAATAAAACGAAACGGGGCCAGGATCTAATGTGATTTTTAAAAGGGTCAACACGGTCAAAGCTAAGCGAAGCCTTACGGTCAAATTTTAATTATACCGTTCGAAAACTGTTGACCCCATACAATGAAATAGGTCGTGGTCAGTTTATCAACTGCAAGCTTACCGTAAAAAAAGCTTTTGTTTTGGATACGGATTAGTAAATAATTACGTCTGGGTAGTGTTTCCCATTACACTTCTACCTCTAGCCATTATTCACCTATCTACCCCTAGTTAAAAAAAAAATTTTTTGAGTAGATGATTGTATTGAAATCTGCAATGAAGTGTTTATTTTTATTTCGTGAATTAACTCAGTGTTTTTCTAGTCAATGCCTTTTATTTAATACCCGTATTTCGGGGACTTTGAAATACGTAAGTAATCCGCCATTTTGTGGCGGCCGCCATCTTGAATGTAATGATACCAAATAAATTCAATTGTATTCTAATTAGAACTCAAAATGTGTACTTAATATCAGATAAATCAGTCAACAGTAAAAAGAGGTATAATTTAATTATTAAGAAACAAACAAAAAAGCCACAACAAACAGATCAAGTTTAATAAAACCGTTTAAAATTTTGATTATGATGTTTTAGATACTATTGAAATCGGTCACGTAAGTTGTTTTTTCGAAATTCCCGGTAGTTTCGGAGAACGCCCTAAATAGCCATTTAAAAAAATCATCCTGGTATACCATAATAATTGACAAATTCTTAAATCTGCAGACATAAATCCAATCAGAGACGACGAAATAATCAGAATAAAGCAAAAAAAAAATTTTTTTTAGTGCCAATGATTGTACATTTTTTGAGTGCCAATGATTGTACTTGAGTGCCAATGATTGTACTTTTTGACCACTGCTGCTTAAAATGTCGATTTTGAATACATATTAATAATATTCGAACTGGAATTATTTATTTAATTTATCACCAATAATCAAAAAATCAAATGACATGACTATATTTAACACTATTAACGCATTATTGAAAATATTCCATATTGAATGACCTCTGTCACCATTAGGTGCCAATGATTGTATAGGTTACCCTATTTTGTGTTGAAATTCATTTAGGGTAACCTATACAATCATTGGCACCTAATGGTGACAGATGTCATTCAATATGGAATATTTTCAATAATGCGATAATAGTGTTCAATATACTCATGTCATTTGATTTGTTGATTATTGAAGATAAATTAAATAAAAAAATCCAGTTCGAATATTATTAATATGTATTCAAAATCGACATTTTTAGCAGCAGTGGTCAAAAAGTACAATCATTGGCACTCAAGTACAATCATTGGCACTCAAAAAATGTACAATCATTGGCACTAATAAATTTTTTTTTTTGCTTTATTCTGATTATTTCCTCGTCTCTGATTGGATTTATGTCTGCAGATTTAAGAATTTGTCAATTATTATGGTATACGGGATGATTTTATTTAAATGGGTATTTAGGGCGTTCTCCGAAACTACCGAGAATTTCGAAAAAACAAGTTACGTGACCGATTTCAATAGTAACTAAAACATCATAATCAAAATTTTAAACGGTTTTATTAAACTTGATCTGTTTGTTGTGGCTTTTTTGTTTGTTTCTTAATAATTCAATTTTACCTATTTTTACTGTTGACTGATTTATCTGATATTAAGTACACATTTTTAGTTCTAATTAGAATACAATTGAATATATTTGGTATCATTATATATTCAAGATGGCGGCCGCCACAAAATGGCGGATTACTTACGTATTTCAAAATCCCCGAAATACGGGTATTAAATGAAAGGCATTCATTAGAAAAACACTGAGTTAATTCACGAAATAAAAATAAACACTTCATTGCAGATTTCAATACAATCATCTAGTCAAAAAATATTTTTTTAACTAGGTAGATAGGTGAATAATGGCTAGAGGTAGAAGTGTAATGGGAAACACTACCCAGACGTAATAATTTACTAATCCGTATCCAAAACAAAAGCTTTTTTTACGGTAAGCTTGCAGTTGATAAACTGACCACGACCTCTTTCATTGTATGGGGTCAACAGTTTTCGAACGGTATAATTAAAATTTGACCGTAAGGCTTCGCTTAGCTTCGACCGTGTTGACCCTTTTAAAAATCACCTTAGATCCTGGCTCCTTTTCATTTTATTACCTATAAGGTTCCATAACTCAAAGCAAAAAGGGGTATGGGTATGGGGTATGGTAAAGGGTATGAAGTGTCAATTATTATCTAATACCTAGGTTGTCTGCAATTGCTGCCGTGTCTGCCTTTGAGCTAAGCAAAAATAAAATTTAGATATGTACGCAAACAAAGGTATGACAATTAAATATAAAGTAGGATGTGGGTTCTTCGATCCTTAGCTAAATTTAATCATAACTTATTATTTCAGCTCGGTATTGAACCCTACATGAATCAGAAATAGGTAGGCATGCCACCCAGATAATTATTAATATATTATTTACGTATGCATTTGCGGTTTTTTTTACCTAAAATACTTTACATTGGATATCAGTTAATCCTATTCCAACGAAAGAAATACACAAAAATGGCCAATATTATGCCAAGGTACAATCATTGGCACATGCCACGGTATAATCATTGGCACTGCCAATGATTGGATTTGATCGATAATATATGTTAAATCCGTGCGATATAAATTCCATTACAATGTAAATGAATTTCAACACAAAATAAGTCGCATTTTAAAAAACATTTAAAAAGTACAATGATTTGCATTGGTGCCAATGACTACACCGTCATAGAGTTCATAGTGCAATTATTGGCATATCAAAAACTGGCAAAGTAATCATTGAATTGCAAATCTTACACAAATATCCCAAATTATGCACCTTCTCTTACGTGAAAATTACAAACATTAAACAAAACTTACATAAATATAATTGTTATAACGCAGTTTTCTTTTCTACATCTCTAACTTTTTTCAAATCATCAGCAGCAATGGCGCGCAAATTTATGAAAAAAATAAATCCCGCCAATTTAACTGTCAATGTCACTTACAATTTGATTTTGCCAGACGCTAAATTTAAAATACTATTTAGGAAAAAATATTAGAAATGGCTACAGTCGTGTTGTGTTATAATATTACGATTAAAAGATGAAAGTGCCAATGATTGGGGGGGTGCTAACAATACTACCGGTTACCCTACATTGTAATGGAATTTATATCGCATGGATTTAACATATATTATCGATCAAATCCAATCATTGGCAGTGCCAATGATTATACCGTGGCATGTGCCAATGATTGTACCTTGGCATAATATTGGCAATTTTTGTGTATTTCTTTCGTTGGAATAGGATTTACTGGTAACCAATGTAAAGTATTTAAGGTAAAAAAAACCGCAAATGCATACTTAAATAATAAATTAATAATTATCAGGGTGACATGCGTACCTATTTCTGATTAATGTAGGGTTCAATACCGAGCTGAAATAATAAGTTATGATTAAATTTAGCTAAGGATCGAAGAACCCACATCCTACTTTATATTTAATCGCCGTACCTTTGTTTGCGTACATATCAAATTTTTATTTTTGCTTAGCTCAAAGGCAGACACGGCAGCAATTGCAGACAACCTAGGTATTAGATATTAATTGACACTTCATACCCTTTACCATACCCCATACCCACACCCATACCCCTTTTTCCTTTGAGGTATGGAACCTTATATGTAATAAAATGAAATGGGGCCAGGATCTAATGTGATTTTTAAAAGAGTCGAAGCTAAGCGAAGCCTTACGGTCAAATTTTAATTATAGCGTTCGAAAACTGTTGAACCTATACAATGAAAAAGGTCGTGGTCAGTTTATCAACTGCAAGCTTACCGTAAAAAAAGCTTTTGTTTTGGATACGGATTAGTAAATTATTACGTCTGGGCAGTGTTTCCCATTACACTTCTACCTCTAGCCATTATTCACCTATCTACCTAGTTAAAAAAATATTTTTTGACTAGATGATTGTATTGAAATCTGCAATGAAGTGTTTATTTTTATTTCTTGAATTAACTCAGTGTTTTTCTAATCAATGCCTTTCATTTAATACCCGTACTTCGGGGACTTTGAAATACGTTAGTAATCCGCCATTTTGTGGCGGCTGCCATCTTGAATATATAATGATACCAAATATATTCAATTGTATTCTAATTAGAACTAAAAATGTTTACTTAATATCAGATAAATCAGTCAACAGTAAAAAGAGGTAAAATTGAATTATTATGAAACAAACAAAAAAGCCACAACAAACAGATCAAGTTTAATAAAACCGTTTAAAATTTTGATTATGATGTTTTAGTTACTATTGAAATCGGTCACGTAAGTTGTTTTTTCGAAATTCCCGGTAGTTTCGGACAACGCCCTAAATACCCATTTAAAAAAATCATCCTGTATACCATAATAATTGACAAATTCTTAAATCTGCAGACATAAATCCAATCAGAGACGAGGAAATAATCAAAATAAAGGAAAAAAAAAATTATTTTTGTGCCAATGATTGCACATTTTTTGAGTGCCAATGATTGTACTTGAGTGCCAATGATTGTACTTTTTGACCACTGCTGCTAAAAATGTCGATTTTGAATACATATTAATAATATTCGAACTGTAATTATTTATTTAATTTATCACCAATAATCAACAAATCAAATGACATGAGTATGTTTATTAACACTATTAACGCATTACATATTGAAATTATTACATATTGAATGACATCTGTCACCATTAGGTGCCAATGATTGTATAGGTTACCCTAATTGCCGTACAGTAGGCCATATACGTTATTAAAAACTATTACAGGCGCAACCTTTGTCATAAGGTACTGCATTTGTTTGCGTTATTATATTACGTAAATATGTACTATAGCTGAGGGGAAGTAAACATACTTCCCCTCCGCAAAAATAGACAGAAAAAATGAATTCTAGACGTAGTGAAAGCCATTCTTTATTTATTAATTTATTAAAAGTAAAGATATGCTAGTCATCATCAGGAACTTGACAGACAGCCTTGCAATCGCGAAGGTTGGCGCCGCGGATGGTCGCCCATACTAAATTGCGGTGATATGCGCAATCTTGTGGTTTTCAATAAACTTTTATGATTTTGTAATTGCGTTCTTTGTTTTATTGAAAGTAATTATTATGCATTTTAATAATTGTATTCAATCAGGGGCCTAAAAGACTTGATGTCATGTTTCTTTGGTTTAAAATAGATTCATTATACTTAACAGAAAAGAGTGGAATATTTTGAAAGCGCCAGTGTATGCTTCAACAATAAACTATTGAATCATCACTTACATTTTTAATTTGGCTTCGGTGGCAGCTCACCCATCAAGAATCTCACCCGCCTCACCGCGATTAATAAGACAATCTTATTGGTGATACTACAGAAATAGGTGTGAGGAAAGGCAATACCACAGCTCCCTACGTACTATCCTAAACCATTAATAAGTACACTAGGTACATAACCTCAGATACCCATAATGCTGATGATATCGAATAATGTCATCATCGAACATCGACAAATCAATCAATGGTTGATTTCGTAACTACATGTCACCAGTCGACTGTCGATATTTCTGAAGATGAATTATTGTTGATACCATTTCGTAACAAAGGCACTGAGTTCCGATCTGTATCCTGCATGTCAGTTTGTTTACTCTCACCTATATTAACAAATATTGTCGCAATAAGTTTCATAATTCATTTCTATAAATCTGGCCATACACACAATGGTGTACTGAAGGGTTTACCTGTATAGTTCCAATTGTAAAGCTAAAACGAAGCGTATAGTTGAAACTGTGCAGGTAAATCATTCAGTCACTGAAGCGTGTATCGCCAGTGAGGGCAATGCCACTGTAAGGCTCTGTGCAAGACCATAACCAATCTTCTTGAGCTTGCTCTAATGCTCTATGCAAAAGCGCAATAGATATAGCTACATAGTGAGCTAGATAAATCTCGTTACCACCTTTAGAGCCATTAACACCATAGAAAGTACTGTGAGAAAAGTGCGCTGCACATTTCGGAACCCAAATTAATAGTTTGTTTTTTAGTGAGTTTGCAAAGATGAGTAGGTCAAGTGATCCCACGGATCCAGATTTGGGAGGCCTAGCTGACTTGTTGAGTAGTAGGAATCGGGCATAGAAATCAATAGTCCCACTCGATACCCAAACTGTTTTCCACTGTTATCCGATGATGCAACACAGGATGGAAGCAGTGGTCATGCATGACCGCTGATGCCGTCGACCTGGCCACGACCGCCCTTCAACTTGACACGGGCAATGTCATGGAACAACGCTACCGCGCCTTATAAGGACAATGTACGAATTTGTCAGTACAATCACGTCGAGGTTACACAATCTAATAATCTGGTCCGCTTCCTCGAGTAACTTGTATGGACTTAAATAAATGATCTTGGAGTTTGCTACTTTTTTGGACGGAATATACATTTTAGCAGTTAGCCGTGTATCTAATTTAAGTAGCCTCGGGTGCAGCGGCTGTCTCGCCCGGCTACGCCGCGAGGCTACGGAAGTGAAGACCGTGCCTCCAGTCAGAGGCTCAGGGAACGGTGATGTCACAGATTCTTAGATCGCCCTCTGCTTCTGACATGATCTAACGACTTTTGCCAACCCAAGCAACACGACACAACTCTCACGAAGCATGGTTGCGTCCAGATGATTTTAGATTCAAAACCCAAATTCTCCTTGGACTTCTAGATTCCCAGATACCCCGGGTTCGAAGCCAGACACATTTCCGCTGGACTTCCGACAAAAATGCACCAAAAATATCAGCAAAAGAAATTTCCTTTTTCGGCTTCATCACATCAAGGGCATTAACACGTTAGTGATCCCGTTCAACGGTACCCATTGTCTTCCCTAAGTGCAATCAACCGAGCGTTGACCGTTTAAATCAATTAGTTGTCCAAACAATCCGACCTCAAACTCTTATGTTTGCCGCTCGTAACCATTCGTCATTGATAACATGACATAGGTGTAGAAGACAGGCTTTAACGTGGTTCACAAGGAACCCGGCAACACGACTCGCACGAGCTCGTTTCAGTGAGAAATTTTCTATTTTTATTCACACTTTGAATGATTGTGGCTCGAGGCGCGCGGACGCGGGGATAACCCTTAAGAGTTTTAGAGAGTAAGGGTCTCTTTCACCATCCTCGAGTAAAGTTCCGAGTAACTACTTTCCGAGTAGTGCTAATCGGTGAGTAGAAGTCCCGAGTAATTTTTGTTGCTTTCACAAACGAAAACGAACTTCCAAGTAGTAACTCGGCGGGTAAGGGAATGAATGAATGAAAACATTCAATATTCATACAATTGTCAATGTCATTACTGTCAAACGTCAAAATTTGATGTGGTATTTGCAAAGTTGTGGTGATTTATGCACTTTCACAAACCACAAATTTAAGAATTGAATTTATTTGACGAAATATTTTAATTTTTGTGTGATTAAGCTGGTCGTGCAATTTTATTTCGATTCGAACATGAACAAAATAAAAAGGGAAAGAAGTGCTAACTTCAGTTTAAGGGAGAGGGATCTTTTAGTGTCACTCGTGTTTAAACACAAAGATAGTATAGAAAATAAGCAAAGCGATGCTAGTACATGGAAACAAAAAGAATTGGTATGGCAGAGCATGGAAACGGAGTTCAATGCGCGATCTGGAGGAGCACCGAGGAGCAGCAAGACCCTCAGAATAAAATATGAGTGTTTAAAACGGTTAGTGCGCAAAAAGTCAGCTGCCATCAGATCTGAACTCTACCGTACTGGTGGAGGAATCAATACTGCTCCTCCTTTAGACACCACTGAGGAACAAATAAAAAGTCTTATGAAATTAAGTGCCGATGGAATGGAGAGTGTTACAGACTCTGATGTTATACCCCAAACACAAGGTAACCTAAGCTATATCAAAGTACTTCTAGTTTAAGTCTACATCATAGTCATATTATTGCACTTTATTTTACTATGATATTCATTTGAAATCTATTTTAAATTTTAGACTACCTCGGTGAAATCTCCATGGAGGAGTTCATTGAAATACCTCAGACGGTTGTGGACACTGAGATAGAACTCAGGAGTATTAATATAGGTAAATTATTACATAATCTGAGTAATTGATGAAAGCCTTGTAGTGCCATTTGTGTGTAAGTTGTAACACAAAAAAATAAAGTGTAATTTTATTTTCCTAACAGAAGATTCCAAAGAGAACAAGGCAAATATTACTAAAACCTTAAAGCCATATGATTCTACGGATACTATAAGCATTGTTGCTACAAACGAGACGGCCTGTATTTATGGTAAGATTTTTTTTAAGTAATCAATTGTATGATTGGTCGCTTTTACTGCTTGATAGGCAGTCAATCCATGTATCTACTTTAGGTCAATTAAAGTCACATAAGATACATTTAGTTTACACTTGAGTAAATAACTCATAAGTTATTTTTTGTTGAAATATAGGTATAAATGAAGCAACAAAGATAGTTAGCCTAAAAACTGGTTTAAAAACATAGTTAATATTTAAAAAGTTTAAATCTAACCCCTATCTAGGTCTAAGAATTGCGAAAATGCCTCTGTTGATTGCAAAACTTTTCTACAGGTGATTCTAAAGCAACCAAGCAATTTCCCATGAATGAAGATCTTTTGCCTAATTCTATGGAAAGTGCAAAAATTGGAGCTACAAATGGCACAGTCAGTGATTATGGTAAAATAATGCAACCTATTCAATTTCTTATTTAGTTAATGTTATGGCTAGCTTTGTATAACACCAAAATACTGATAAGAACGACAGGGCAGGAACATGCTGGATGCAGGCCGCTTAGAATTGAACTAGATGGAAATCTATGGGGGAGGCCTATGTTCAGCAGTGGACGTCCTATGGCTGAGATGATGATTATGATGATGATTGCCCAGCTTTTACTAGTATTTTAGTATCTGTCTGTACTTTCATTGTTTTTACAGGAATAGAAATAAATTCCACTCCAAATAATATGACGAAAACGCCCACCTCTACAAAGTGGGATTGCACTAGCAGAAAAAATTTAAAAAACAGGAAGCATGCTGCTCTAGTTGGTAAGAGATTGATTTGTTTGTAGATTTTCATAATAATGTAGCTACTGTTTTAAAGTTTCAGATTATCCGAGTGCCTACTTAGTTTTTTTACTGAACGTCTGAATTTTATATTGGAAAATTAGTTTTAACCATTGGGCTTAATTAATAATATTCCTTGGGAAGTGTGAGTTATTAGCTTACTACTACTATATAGCATACTATATAGCCTTATATATTATTCTTTACAGCTGGTGTTCATAAGAAACCCATTGATGAATTCACTCAACGAAGATTGGAGTTAGTAAACCTACAAAAACAAATAGTTGAAATGGAGATGATTGAAAAAAAAAAGGAGGCAGAGTTTAAAGAAAAAGAGCGTGCGTGGAAGGAAGAGGAGTATACATTAAAACTACAAATTTTGAAAAAACAATTGAATTCATAAATTTATTATCCACTATATTGTTAATTGTCCAAGTTATAATGTAATAAACATTTGTTGTCTTAATGCTTTATGACTTTATTTAATATGACACTGAACATACATAGCATTCAATGATATCTTCGTGCCGGTGCAGAGTTGTGACAGGTGTCACACCTTTGCCAGTTATTCATCCACCAAGCAGTAATGTGCAAACATTACTGTTCTGGTCTGAAGGGCAATGTTACCAGCGAAATTACTGGGCATGACGGGTTTCAACAACTAATATCTCAGGGTTACAGGCGCAGTGCAATGCCGTGCAGAATTTTAATAAAATAAAAAACAAAATATAATAAATTTTAAAACACTGGGTGGCACTGCGTCTGATATGGGCAATCATGATGCTTACCATCAGGCACCTGATTTGCTCATCTTGTCACTCTCTATCATAAAAAAATGTTACGCAGGGACCCATCCCATTATATTATCATCCATTCTTGGCAGGCAGTGAGAAACCTTGTGATTGTGTGATCTAAAGAGATACTTGTTTCCCACAACAAGTAAATACGAGTACCTATTATCATTAGTTGGATGACCTATTTAAAAGAGGTAAAAAATATTCTTGCAACATTATGTTTGTCGCATTACTGTTTGCATGATTGATTCTTTGTGCCACTATTTCCTCATTTACTGTTTGTGTATTCCTATTGTCATTTTCTCCAAAGTTCATATCATTGAAGTCAATTGCAATGTTGTGCAGAACAAAGCAGGCAACAATGATTGATTGGACTCGACCTAATGTCAGGGTAATTTGTCGCCTTAGCACGGGAAATCTGTTCTTGCACACACCAAAACATCTCTCAATGGTGTTTCTTGTCCTGATTTGCGACTCGTTATATAAATTTTCGACAGGGGTGGTTGGGTTCGAAATTGGCGTAAAAAGATAGTTTTTAGATTCATAACCACTATCTCCAAGTAGTATGCCGTTTCCAAACTGACCACTTTCAAACTTTTGTTTTAACGCACTATTATTGAATATTGTTTGATCATGAGCTGACCCTGGCCATCTTGCTACAATATTCATACATTTTAATTTGCTATCACATACAACTTGAACGTTGAACGAGAAATTAGATTTTCTGTTTCTAAAGTTTTCTGCTATGTCTCCTCCTGAAAAAAACAGAGTAAGTAGAGAAACATGAAAAACAAAGCTTAGAAATGAAGTAAGAACAATGGAGTCTATAATAATATAATGAAAACGATTTTTTAACTGCCTCGGTGGCGTAGAGGGCGCATGCTCAACTGCCAATCAAGAGTCCCGGGATTGATTCCCAGGTCAGGCAGTGTTAAATATTGGATTTTTCCATTACGAATTATCTCAATAACTGCCTGGAGTCTGGAACTGTGCTCAGTAGATGGCAATAGGCTCGCCCCCTAATACATGGGACCAATAACATACTGGCGAAATGTGGATGTATCTACTATGGGATTGAGTACACCTGGGTACACCTCTGCCTACCCCTTCGGGAAAAAGGCGTGAGTGTATGTTATATTTTAACATTTTAGGTGTTCCTAGGCATGCAACATTGAATTACCAATGACTGAATGAATCGATTAAACAAGTGCTTCTTCTGAAACTCGTAGGTGTAGTAGTAGGTGTTAGTACACCTAGGACTTAGTAGTCCTGGACTTCAAAATAAAATAAAACTAACCTGGAGACTTTATATTCACATGTGTGCAGTCGATGGCCCCAATGACTCTGGGAAATTTTGCTATGTTATAAAACCCCTGTTTTATCTGTTCTAAGTTATCAGGGAACTTGATGATGTCTTGGCTCAGTGACGCAATAGCTTCAGTTACTTTTTTGACGATACGACATGCTGTTGATGGACTGACACCAGAGAAATCAGATGCAGTTCTTAAGAATGATCCCGTAGCTAAATATCTTAAAGCTAATAGCAGCCGCATTTCTGAAGGAACAGCTCGATTCCTGAAATTGTAAAAACCTTTCACATTTTTTTAATAGGTGAACAATCTCTTGCATTAGAGATCGTATGTTGTAGGTTAGGTACAAAAGAACTTTCAAAAATTTATCAAAAAATTCACCAACCTTAGCGTTTTAGTCCTTATTTTATTCTTTACCTTTTCATGGACTTGGATAGCAGCGGTTTTAGATAGCCGAAATCTAACAAAAAAATCTTGTTCGTCGAGGTCTATGAAGTAATTAACACGAGTCCTAAATACACGAGGTCTTGGAATTCTTCGTGTCGGAAAACTTTCTATTTCATCTAACTGGTCATCAATTAAATCGAATAAATCCATTTTTTGTAATTACAATCTTTAATTCAGTATTTTTTAACAAAAAATAAATAGACGCGTTTTAACAGCAATTCGTTTTGACATTTGACAGCAAGGTCTTACTCGGCAAATAAACTCGTTATTGGGTGGATGATGTGTCAAGTAAGTTATGGGCCAGTTTATGTGCCGAGTAGCATTACTCGGACATTATGAAATTGGCACTGCGCCTTACTCGCCACTTTAATAGACGAGTAGCTTACTCGGCACTTTACTCGAGGATGGTGAAAGAGACCCTAAGTATTTTAAATCTAACAGAGCTGAGCTTCTGCACTCTTTTTATTTCGTGACGGCAGTAAATTCTTCTTGCAAATTGGAACTGTATGAAGTTGCAATTAAAGCATGTTTTCCATAACTGTACATATGTGGTGAATGCAAAGAGTAATTGTTTTGGAGGCGTGAGAAGCGGCCCCTAACGGTCTGGACAAGACATGGTAAATTGACCCCCAACCGGTTGTACACCGACAATGCACCATGCCCGCGGGTGGTGTGATCAATGGACGATGGTGAATGGTGACCCAAAACATGGTTGCCTTTGCAGAACTTTCATGTGAGCAGAATGTTTGATTAATAACATTTTATACGTCTTTGAGAAGGTCGTCTCTATAGGAATATAATTAACGCCCCATTTCCTCAGGGTTAATTGTCTATGGACTTTTCTGTATGAGATACACAATATGATATGTAAAAACCGATAAATATCCAAAAGCTGAGTAGCATCGGCTAATTTTACCAATAACCGATGCTTCACCGGTGGTCAAATCTTTGGTTAGACCAGTGTTTCCCAATGTGGACCCCCTGGGGTAGGTGGGAGTCTACGAAAACTTACAAAGTCAATAACATTCCTTGAAATCAAATCTAGCAGATCTAGCAAATCCCTTTGCCCGCTTACAACTTGACCTACCCCTACTTGACCTACGCCTACGCGTTAGTTTTTGTTTATCATATAGGTGATACATTTCACCACCATCACCTCTACCTCCACGGTAGCTCAAATGGTATAGTGCCCACCACGCGGAATGGAGCGGAAGGTGCGTAGTTCAAATCCCGCCCGTGTGTGAAATTTTTCTTCCAAATTTTCATATTGAATATCAGTGTCAATAATTAAAGTAAGGCATTGAATTTTGGAGGTGGGTTCTTGAACGGAGCTTGATTCATTCAGAAACTTTAAAACTATGAAAGTAACAGATTCATTTATGCTTCTTTAATGCAAATACAATCAAATTCCAAACAGTCTTTGGCGGCGTTAGGTGTAGATAAAAATAAACGGTCTGTCTTTATAAGGAGAGGCTTTATCCATCTGATATGGTAATATAATTGCTCTGTGGCGTCTATAGTCTTTTGGATATCATATAAATTGGTAAAGTATGGAAATTGTGACTGGCCCTTCGATTCTAAACCTATTAACATAACATACATTCACGCCATTTTCCCGAAGGGGTAGGCAGAGGTGTACCCAGGACTCAGTCCCATACTAGTAGATACACCCACATTTCGCCAGTATGTTATTGGTCCCACGTAATAGGGGGCGAGCCTATTGCCATCTACTGGGCACACTTCCAGACTCCAGGCAGTTATTGAGATAATTCCTAATGGAAAAATCCAATTTTTAACACCTTGCCTGACCTGGGGATCGAACCCGGGACCTCTTGATTGGCAGTCGAGCATGCGCCCTCTACGCCACCGAGGCAGTGCCTATATTAAAGTAGCAATAAAAGTAGCATAAAATAGTAATTTTGTGAAAAGAGAAGAATCGCAATCGCTTGAATTAGCAAGTAGAACTGATGGCCGATGGGGCTGTAAAGTTCTCGAATGGAGACCACGGACCGGCAAACGCAGCGTAGGACGTCCACCCACAAGGTGGATAGACGATCTGAAAAAGACAGCAGGATCATGCTGGATCTAGACTGCTTACAACCGATCTAAATGGAAATCTATGGGGTAGGCCTATATTCAACAATGGACGTCCTATGGGTGAGATGATGATGATGATATTTAAGGGTACCTTTCATTCAATCTCATATTATCATCTCTACCTCTAAAGCTCAGGCAATGTCAATCATTCCCTTACTGCACATTCTCGATATGAACAAATGATTTGAATATAAAATGGTCAGAAGGCAGTAATTAAGCATTAATGGCGTTAATTCCATGTAAGGTTCACAGGCTTGTGTCAGGTGTAACCATGTAATGTGTGTGACCTCTATTGGTTTATGGTGGATTGTGTTGTGACACTGTTGTGGTCGGAGGGCAATCTTGGATTCGTTAATTTTTGACTTGATTGAATATTCATAATGACTTACCTGTGTATTTTGTTGGTGCTCCAATAAAAAGTGCCTCGACTGTACAGGTCGTATTTTCCGTTATTGTTTTAACATAACTCAGCTTACTTTGAGCATAAGTGGGATGGCAGTCATTTAAAGTCTACAAGTATTATAGTCCATCAAATCTAAGAGGTACCGTTTGACGGTTCATATTTTGCCTTATTTGAAGGATTGGTATTTAAATGTAATGATTAAGAATTGCACATCTTGTGATAAAAGTCATGATTCTATAGTTTTACGGCGAAGGTTATTGAAATTGTATGAGTGTGTTGTTGTGTGAGTGAGTTGTCTAGGTATGCAGTAGATGGAATAAAATTACAAACATTCCTCTCATATGAGTCATAAAACTAATTTAGCTACTTATCAATTCAACGCATTTCAATTGACGGAAAGTAGACCCATTCAATCCAGTCCATACGTAAAGCCGGCCATTCACGTTGCGGCCGCACAAAGCTCGCCATTCACGCTGCAAACTGCCCACTACCATTCATGAGCCATACGATCTGACCTACGTACATGCCATTCTAAAAATACCGCTAAGCATTGCGACTACATAATATAGGTGAAAATGTGACTTTGCTAAACCCAAATATATTAAAAAAACAATTTGACCATTTCAAATAGTTTCTGTTAACTTATCTTCTGATAATTATCAAGTTGTATTTCTCTCAATGAGAATTAAAAAACAATCCTAATTTGTTTAGTGTCTGAAGTCTGAAAACTCAATCTCGAAAATATTTATTCAATTTGGGCTCAATCTGACACTTTTGCACGTCAATGAAGATAAACAGTAATGAGTCTACCGTGCGTTCGGAAAGATACCTCTCTACAAGAAAAACACACAAGAAACTTGTAGGGTTTCCAACTGATTGTTTTACAATATTTGGTTTGGTTACATTCGTTTGTTTGTGGCGGTGCCGCGTGGTGGCTATGCAGAAGTTTCCAAGGATCTTTGTCCTCTTTGTACTGATTGACTTTATAATTATTTGTAATAAATTTCTTGAAGGTCCTTAGTTCCCACGTACTGTATAAATCTGAACTCTGGGTATATGTTGCAAGTTCCTACAAAAATAACTAATTTCCACATAAAATACTAATGGAACATGCCAGAAGTGGACCACTGCAAGCCATGAGAGAATTAACGCGGAAGATAAACAATAGCCCGCATGCAATAGGTACACTATTGCAATACTAATCCGAATTGCATACATAATGGTAGTAATAAGTGTGGTATTATTAAGTTTGTGAAATGGATGAGAATGAGAATAGGTGGGGTCAAGGAGAAGTGAAAGATGTGGAGCCGATGGTGTAAATAACATTATACATTTTGATGAAACCATTGAGAAGATTATTTTTATCCCATTAATCTAATATTTATTATAAATGCGAACGTTTGAGATATTGATTTAAAGAAAAGGGGAGATGGTTAGGTTTCGATACAATATTGGAATTAAGAGACATTAATTTCCACTCAATTGTTCGTTGTTGGCTCTTGAACTGGCCTTTATTTGCGCCAAAACATATTTGGTTCATGAAAACCGTATGGTTTTTAATAATTATGAAAACACTAAGTTTAGGAGTTGAGTGGAAAATTATTTTTTCCTTCTCTTTAATTGTGAAATTACATTTTGTATGGAAACAGAACCACCTTATAAGGACAACACACTACACACCTAGGCCGACCCGAGGAGACAACCCGATACATTCTTATTTTCCGTTTTGATGCTGACTGTCGACATCTAACGTTTGAGAGAAGAGGCCTTTACAGATCTAGGAAGATATGGAGATAACAATTTTCGACGTATTTTCTCTCTTTCGCGCCCGAATTTTGCATATCTGCTCACCCAACTAACCCCCTGGGACTTAGGCTGGGTTTTTTGATCACTGCTTGCTTAGGTCGACCAATGGTTTTGACAGATAGTTAAAATTCGGCAATATTCGTTTTTTCATCCCTAGTTAACTATTTCTTTTGCTGTACAAATTAACCATTGGTTAGGAATTTACCTATGTTCATGTTAAACTAACAAATGGTTATCTTAACTATAAACATGTTATCCTTAATCACTGTGCTGCCGGAGCTGAAGAAGTTTCACTTCGCAGCTTGAAACAATCGATCAATTCGAAATTGTAACAATGAGTTTAATGGTGACAATTTCTGAAATTGAAAGTGATTTAACTCGTCAAATGGCTACTTTTCCACTGCCTCAGGGTATGCTAACTTGGAAGTTATAAATTCAAGTGTCACTTTACTAGTAATGTAGGCTATCTGCTATCTAGTCGCTAGTCAATTGGATCAATGTGGAATTATTCTGTCTCGTCGCCGCGGGGTCGACGTCGCGAATTACTTCTCATTCACAAGTCACCTACTTGCCTATTCACTTTGACCACCCAACTGAAAACTACTGTGATTTGAGCAGACTGTACCTAATTTAAAACTACATTTATTCATGATTGTTCTTAATTAATTACATTTTTATCAATATCTATGTTAAAAGGTTATAATCATCTGCCTCAGTGGGTCCATGATTGGATTCCCAGTTCAGGCAAAAATTGTTATTGTATATATCCATTTTGTTTTATTTATTTTATTTATTAGTGATTTCTCAATGACAGCATGGAGTATGAAACTCTGGCCGGTAGATGGCAATAGGCTCGCTCCTGATACATGGAACCAAAAACAAATGTTAGGTACCTACTATGGGAATAAGTCCTGGGTTCGCCTATACCCCTTCGCGAAAAAGGCTGAAAAGCTGATCTTGGTTTTGTATTCCCCTGTTTCATCCGAATACAGTAAACTTATTTGATATATTTTATAGATGAAATAAAGGATGTCCCTATCATTTTATTTTTGTTTATAAACTACTTTTTTTGTAGTGAACGTCCAATCACGTGAGTAAAACTGGGATTTTTTGAAGTTCACTTTGAAAAAACCGAGGGTTTATAAGAAAAATTATTATGACAGGGACACAGGTTATACTTCACTATTCACTATAAAAATATCGGGATTTATAGAATTTATAGAATGAGTTTATTCTATTCGGAGGAAACAGGGGAATACAAAACATCGATTTGGTAAATTTTTCATAAGATTGTGTCAAATTCCTAGAAGGCCGCGTACGCTTTTAATCTTCTAATATAATCGCAAAATGCCCACATTAACAACTTGTCAAATTAATGTTTCGTGTGTAATCTGCGCAGCCAGTTTGAATTTGCCAGTGGGTTGTATTTAATGTTGAAACCCGTCGTGCTTTTATATTGTGTCCAATATTTGCTGTATATTTCTGATCTTCTATGAATTGCAGTGGGTGCTTCCCGCTAGCCTTCACCTCTTTGGTCACTACTGGTGACAACTCAGAATTATTTTAGCATTTGTCCCATTTGTCACCACTGGTGATCACTGGTGACGAGTGGAAATTGCCACTTGTACGGTTACCTACTAGTTCTTGCAAGTGTTGACATAATTGATAAATTAAATTCGTACACGTATATATAATAATAATTATTACTCATATTGCTACGCGAAATTGCCGGCATTACTAGAGATCTGCTAAGAGGTCCTGTATCCTGCTAAGACATATTCTATTGCTTTTCTCTTTTGCGCCCAAACAGTATGGATCTGCTTTCTCTTTTTGACCTATTACTATGCTATTAATTTATATGAGAAATGCTGTCCATTGCTAGCCGCGCATTACACAAGGAGTCAGTAATGACATTATCCCGCTTGCCATGACATGTTCAAGTTTAGTGTTTCCTTGTTCTTGATTTACTTCATCACAAATTCTTTACCTGTGAATGATGAAAGTTCATCATCATCATCGTCATCATTATTTTCAGCCCGTAAATACCCACTTCTAGGCATATCCCCCTAATTATCGCCGTTCGTCTTTGTCTTTTACCGCTCTTTATTCTAATTTCGCTTCTATCTTCATACAAAATTCTTTCATCATACAAAATCTTAGTGGGTTTTGGACTTGTATTCTCATTTTGCCCAACGCTCGTGGTTAGGTTCTGGTGGACGTGGGCGCGTGTGAAGTGACCAGTGACCAGTTCAACCCACGCTTCACTGTTGTCATATGAGATGTCGAAACGTACTCACGCTTCTGCAGTTTTAGTAGAACTGCCTACATTCTCATAAGAACTAGTCGTGAGGCTTTGTCAGTGAAATATTAGGGTTGTCATTGACCAGTCCACGTGCGTTAGTAATGAAGACAGAGAGACGCCTCAAAAACAACTGAGGCCAAGCCTAAGTACTAACTCAACGCACATAACTAACTTACCGCTTTTCAGCCATCTTGTATACTTTACAGATAATTTAAATTTAAGCAAACTGCTTCTTAGTCAATTTCGATTTCAGGCATACTGCTTCATCGCTATCTTTCGTTAAGGGCAAACAGCTTTTTAGACAAATCTATTGTTTAGGTATAACGCCTTCATGGTCATCTTGCGTTTAAGGTAACTCGATCATAAGCGAACAAAATATATACTTGAATGTTATACATCTAATGAATCTACCGTCTATTCGCAAAGGTACTATTTCCATGAACTAATTCTTCAATAAGGACACATTATTGCATTATTATAATACTAGCTGTGACCCGCGGTTTCACCCGCGTAGTCTTCGTTCCCGTGGGAATATCGGGATAAAAAGTACCCTATGTGTTATTCCAGGGTCTAAGCTACTTACGTACCAAATTTCAGCCCAATCGGTTCAGTAGTTTTGGCGTGAAAGAGTAACAAACATCCATACATACATCCATACTTACAAACTTTCGCCTTTATAATAGTATAGGATATAGGATAGGATAGGATAGGATAGGATTAGGATTAGGATTAGGATTTTGGTAACGAATGTAAGCAAACCAAATATTGTGAAACTATCTGTTGAAAATTAAGCCCTACAAGTTTCTTATGCGTTTTTCTTGTAGAGGTATCTTTCCGAACGCACGGTAGACAGTACTGTTTATCTTCATTGACGTACAAAAGTGTCAGATTATGACCTATTTGAATAAATCTGTTTGAGTTTGGTCAAAAAATAGTAGCAAACATGTAACCATAGAAGACATGATGGTTTGACTGTCTAAGCAGAAAAATATAACTCTTGAGTAATTAGTATTATTGGTATTTGCATCGAGCTTGTGTATTTTAGAAGCATTTATGCAAGCGAGGATGGAAAATGGGAACCAACCTTGACATTACTACTTACACCAATTCTGGAGTTCCTATTTAAAGGCTTAATCGAAACGTGATCCTATCACGTGACTGGTCAATGGATCCATTCATTCATTAATGCACCAGGAAGTATTCATATCGACCAGTATCATGTATCGATTGCCATTTTAATTGCAGCTACGCATTTGCATAACTATGACCAGTTAGATCCTGAATCTTGGGTTAAGGGGTTCTTCGTCCTAGGTTCTTCCACATGCGAGCAATAGAACTATTTTATTTGGAGATTGCTTTGTTGAAATGTGATTTTTTTAGGGTATTGGATGTCTTAGTTATATTACTCGGACGAGTTGACTTCACAGCTTTTTCTTGTCATCCTTGTCTACCAGCGATAGCTCATACTACGGGATATTTGTCTCTCGGTCTATCTTCAGGTGTCATGTCAAGTCGTCCGACTTATACCTAGTTGGAGTCCTATTCATCTTAAGATGATAGCAGTCTCTAGAAGATTTATTTGGATAGAATCACAAACCAATACACCTTTCTATTGATTTGATCCGAAGATTTTTTACATGATAGTTTGTAATTAGTACCATCAATCATGAGTGACGAAAGACTAATAAACGACGTCAATCACGATAGGTTAACCATCAATCATAACAGTGACTGTCTCAAAACTGGCAACTAAACCTATCGTGTGATGTACATTTTACAGTTTTTACCCTTCGACCTCTTACCGTATTCTTTTGCCGTAATGTTTCATTCATATAATAAAACCGATGTTATTATGAATGACAATACCAATACATTTGTCGGTCGCGACGTTGCGGCGCCAGTCGGTGAGTCTGGTCTAGGCTTTATTGCGAGTAGTTCCAGATTTGCCAAGTCCTTTGGTGTTTTACAATGAGTGGCACAGACTCATAGTCTGTGCTTAATTTTCATGGTTATTTCTTCCTGTTTATAGGCATTTTGGCAGGCGTGAGTAGACTTTTTGGCAGAATACACGAACTACATGCGAAAAAAAAAACGCACTTATTAACTCTTTCATATTATGGTTTGGTAAATGTAGACCTTTGAATCCAATAGTAGAAATGAGATACCAACCTACTAATTATTTTTTATTAGACTTAACTTTCAAATTATTTTTAGACAAATTATCTCTAAAATGATCAAAGCAAAATACCTGTAATCTGCAACATTTCCAATTAGGATTTACACTGTTTATGTTTGCTAGACTCCAATATTTTAGCATAGTAATACAAACTGTGTAGAACCTCGCATCTATTATGTTATAATTAATTATAATGTATTATTGATGTATTTTAATTGTATTGACATTATCCTGTTTTTGTTGCAGGTGAGTCATTGCTGAGAGTCGCTGGATAACAATATTAAATGTCTGTGAGTAATATATAATATTGTATGTATATATAATACTAGCTATGCTCCGCGGTTTCACCCGTGTAGATATCTTTCCCGTAGGAAAGTATGTGTTATTCCAGAGTCTAAGCTATCTACATACCAAATTTCAGCCCAATCGGATCAGTACTTTTGGCGTGAAAGAATAACAAACATCCATCCATCCATCCATCCATCCTCACAAACTGCGTATTCTGCGTTCCCGTGGGAATATCGGGATAAAAGGTACCCTATGTGTTGTATTCTAATACAAGCTTAGACTCTAGTCTAAGCTACCTAAATACCAAATTTCAGCCTAATCGGTTCAGATGTTTTTGCGTGAAAGAGTAACAAAAATCCATCCGTCCATCCTCGCGAACTGTTACATTTATAATACTTATTAATATAGGATTAAAAAGTAGTCTCTTATCGAAAACTAAATTATAAACAAAATATTGTTGGTGCGATACATATAACAATATATAAGCAATAAAAACACAAAAAAAAGAAAAAAATACGAAATATCAAAAAAGCCTTCAGCAGTTTTGTTATATTAAGTCTTTAGTCACCTTTGTACTATTATCATTGTGTGTGTATTTAGTAGTGTAGCTAAGCTTATGATATTATGAAAAAATAATTATTTATGATCATGGAGGAACGCTGACCCCTGAAATACAAGTCTTACGGACTTAGTTCAGGGGTCAGAGATGCCCTTATACAATAAAGAAAAATAGTTATTAAGTTCATATTAGTTCATAAGCTTGTACCTGTTGTTGATATTGTACTGTACGCCTTTTTTGGTTAAATAAAAATGTTATTAGTCTCTATCTATGAATAGACTAAAGCCAAAGGACAAATCCTCAACCTGTGTGAAAAGTTTCTTAACACAGATTATTCAATGTGAATATAATGAGTGTGTACTTTTGTAATGATTGCTGTTAGCAGCACAATACCCATATAAATATTGCATGGAAGCAAAACTAGCCGGAAGCGAGAACGCGTAAAACTAATGTCACGTTGTATTTTAATTTATTTTTTTGTAGAAATGCGTGACTCACACAGATTAGGGTTGTCAACAAAAATTGCCGAAAATATTATATTCCTTTGATTTTGTTGTTGACTGCCTCGGTGTCTTAGAGGGCGCATGCTCGACTGCCAATCAAGAGGTCCCGGGTTCGATCCCCAGGTCAGGCAATGTTAAATATTGGATTTTTCCATTAGGAATTATCTCAATAACTGCCTGGAGTCTGGAACTGTGCCCGGTAGATGGCAATAGGCTCGCCCCCTATTACATGGGACCAATAACATACTGGCGAAATGTGGGTGTATCTACTGTGGGACTGAGTCCTGGGTACACCTTTGCCTACCCCTTCGGGAAAAAGGTGTGAATGTATGTTATGTTATGTTATGATTTTGTTGTTAATTTCTCTAATTAATCTTATTGTTTTCACTATGTAAGCGTTAGCATATTTTTAAACAGCCCCGTCACTGTATTTCCTTGGTTAGTAATAGTTTTTACTTTTTCCCCTTGTAACCTAATTAGTATTGTTTTTGTATAAGAAAAACGATATTTTTTTATCCAATTTGCTGTATACGGCAGCCTGAGTTCCCAGTTTGGAAGCAGGAGTCAGTCCAGTACAATGCAATCACATTTTAAACAATTTTAAAAGTATTTGGATGTAGTTATGTTATTAAAGAACATTTTACAAAAAAATAACATAATCTTAGGTTTTAGTAACCCTATCAATTTATCGAGTCGTGTAGGCGTTACAATCTAAACACTAGCCATTTTATTCGTTGCAAAAAACAGTTGCAAACCAGTTTTTATTGTTACACTTTTGGCCGTCGGCATAATTGGCTTAAATTCATAAATATTCATTTGCAAATGGACTAATTCAGCTAATTTATATACTGGACCATGAAATGAATAGTTGTTTTATGTGGTGATGACTCGAAACATAAACTTTAGAAAGATATCTGATTGTCTCGTATAAAAATCTTGTTATATCTTGAGCTTCGACACTAACTAAGCCTTATCTGCATTATAGACCAATTCAACGTCACCGCCTCCGTGGCGTAGTGGGCGCATGCTCGACTGCCAATCAAGAGGTCCCGGGTTCGATCCCTAGGTCAGGCATAGTGCAAAATATTGGATTTTTCCATTAGGAATTATCTCAATAGCTGCCTGGAGTCTGGAACTGTGCCCGGTATATGGCAATAGGCTCGCCCCCTATTACATGGGACCGATAACATACTGGCGAAATGTGGGTGTATCTACTATGGGACTGAGTCCTGGGTACACCTCTGCCTACCCCTTCGGGAAAAAGGCGTGAATGTATGTTATGTGTCAACGTCACCGTAACTGCTTATGAGCACAAAAATTGCATCGTTAATGAGACATCTCAATACAAGACAAAAGAAGGAATAATTTTGTGTCGCTATATAATTTTCGCTGCCTCGGTGGCGTAGAGGGCGCATGCTCGACTGCCAATCAAGAGGTCCCGGGTTCGATCCCCAGGTCAGGCAAAGTGTTAAATATTGGATTTTTCCATTAGGAATTATCTCAATAACTGCCTGGAGTCTGAAACTGTGCCCGGTAGATGGCAATGGGCTCGCCCCCTATTACATGGGACCAATAACATACTGGCGAAATGTGGGTGTATCTACTATGGGACTGAGTCCTGGGTACACCTCTGCCTACCCCTTCGGGAAAAAGGCGTGAATGTATGTTCTGTTATGTTATGAACGAAGGTTACGGCTTAGGCTTTTATTTTGAGCCTTCATTATAATCATCTCCGAGTTTTCGAAATGGATTCTATTTTCTTTCATTCTTAGATTCTATTTGAAACAAAGAATGTTAAGTTTAGCTGCGCACTGCTTATTTACAACCACAGCCTGTTGTAGAACATTAAAATAATATATTTTATTATACGCCGCGTTCAGAACTTACCTCTGATCGTCCATTAAGTGTTAGGTTTTATTCTAATGTTTCGTTCGCTGTGATTTTATCTGGATAGCAATTACACGCTTTGGAATGTTCTTGCACTTCCTTTGTTTCTCGCGTCAACTAAACATGTGTATTTTATTTTATTGAGATTACTAGTATGTTAATTTACTAATAAATTGTGAAACTTCCCAGATTTAAATACCCCTCATAAAATTGTCCGTACTTGTAATAATTTTCTTCCAGCTAGGAAAATATTAATTGTTTTCTGTCATATCGCAAATTCAATGTTACTTCGTGTACTTTTTTTATGATAGTGAGTACAAATCAGGTGCCCGACGGTAAGCATTATGATTGCTCATATAATCAGACACAGTGCCACCCAGTGTTTTAAAATTCTAAATTCTACGCGGCACTGCACTGCGCCTGTCACCCTGAGATATTAGTTGTTGAAACTCGTCATGTCCAATAATTTCGCTGGTAACATTTTCCTTCAGACCGGAACACAGTAATGTTTGCACGTTACTGCTTGGCGGATAAATAACTGGCAAAGGCCTACCACTACTAAACTTAAAAGGCACTTTAGTACCATTCTGAAGTTTTTGTTTAATTTTAAATAATATACGCATTTGAAAAGATACTTCAAGCAAAATTAATGTACAGGAAACCTTTAAGGTTACTATACTCCTGTTAATAATGTACATATGTATGTTATATCTTTTAACGCACGTTACAGGTTTATTGTTAAGAATAAATTGGGGATTAATACCCAATCACAATTTAAAGTTTTATCACAGTATGATCTGTCACAGATGATGAATTAAACACGTTCTCCTTCCTATAAATCGAAGTTGTGACTTTTGAGTTCGTTAAATGAATGTCACCAGGTAGAATGTCAAGCCGTGACATTCGCTCTCCGAATTTTAATGCATGTAAATATAGGTGAAACATGTTTCATTTAATAATGTACATGTAATTTGAGATTTATTAATGTAATGAGCCTTGTTAAAATCAACGTCAACAAGAAAAATGTAGAGGTGAAGTTAATCAGACAAGAAGCAAGTATAAATTGGATAAATACGTCAAAATTCAGGAAGAAGAGCTGACTATTATATATGCCGATTATGGTGACGATAACTAATAGAAGGGAAAGGAAAACACAAAGCAAAGCAGTTGCTAGTACTTATAAAAGATAAAGAAAGCCGCCAATGTGGCAAAACATCCACTAAGTAATCAAATTTCTGAAACCTCTAGATAGAGCTTCAATAATATTTCATAAACAACTAACGTCGACCAAATAAAATTCAGACATTCATGAGTTATGAGACGTTGAATATATTATTGCGGATTGACAAAAAGGATCACAAATTGTTATTTTATTACAAACCAGCACAGATTCCTGTGTTCTAATGAACATTCCATAATCGGATTACCGATCGGCAAGCCATCTTGACAATCGAATGCTCATACGCTCATTGAGCACTGCATGGCTTCAAATCCGAGAAGGCGTGTTCATACAGCATGTCCACGTGATGACTGTGGCCACATGTTCATATTTTCATACCCAAAGACCAGTTGCCAGTGTAGCTTTATGTATTGCCTAAGCGTAGCTAATTCTCACGTTTTAAGAAAAATGTTTAAAATCTCTTAAAAATTGTTTTAGTAAATATCATAATATTATTATGATTGATACTACTATTATTAGCTTTTTGAACGTTTATACGGAAGTATTCAGTCACGACTTTTTCTGCCATCATCCCAGACTAGATAGGATTGTTACAGCCGCATTTCAACAATACCTACTCACGAACATGACAGGATCGAATCATATCCATTAAACTTATCCAAGAGCCATTTAGAGACATCTATTGGACCTTCAACTTTCAACCCGCTATAAAAAGCTTTCACTTTTATCCATCAGTAGTTTGGTCCCTCATTGATGCGTGATTATTTAACTAATGTCGCAATATGACACGACGTGATGAAGGGAACGCCAGGAATGCGCCGGCGTCGGTTAATGAGCAAACTGTATTGAATATTGAGCAACCATGCGTTATGGTGATTACGTCTATGGTACTTAAATTATGTATGACGATGTTGCGTTCATTTAGATTTTAGATCAATCATACACTACTATTATTGTTTATCCACGTTTTTGTATCGACTAGCTGATAACTGATGGGTTTTATGAAATTATGTAATTTGGCGCGCGGGAACCCATAGAGTATTCTGGTCTCCGACCTCTAATCATGAAATGATCCACTTAGGCAGCTCCTGTGCTCCAGCCCTTGGCAATTTTTGTCGTGGAACTCACAATTCTGAAATTCCGATTCTATAAATTGTCAATTTAACATAAATACCAGTCTGCATGATACAGTCATCGTTTATTTAGAGCAGTAGATTAATTAATTCTTTGGATTTGACCACATTGTTGTTCTTATCTGTGTTTCTAGTCTTCTAGTGTACGTTGACCGCTCTGAAGGCATGCCTTTTACGCGAAGGCCAATCGGAAAATAAGAAGAAACGCGTCTAAACGCCGGCGCGCCGTCGCTACTGTTTCCGTTAGTCTAAAATTAAAATCACACGCACCGTTCCTCCAGACGGATGTCGAAACCGCACACAGAAATAAACTTTGCTACAAACGTAATAAAGATTTAAATAGAAAGAATGCGTTATAAAAATCGCTCAGCGGGAGTCATCACCCTCACAATGCACGCATGATTCACAAAGTCTCGGCGCAATTCTGTCAGACTTACTACAGACGCTACTATATCTTGAAATTTTGCCAATGGTAGTTTAGGCGAGCGATAATCGTAAAATTCTAGGAGCAGTTTGGCATTGACCGATATTGTGTTAGGTCAGGGCCGGGAATATGCTAATAGTTGGGGGTCGACTGAAATAGACGTGTAATTCATTCATTCTTCATACTCAGTCAACGAACACTTCATTCAAAGTTTCTGCGTACAATGCTAAAAGTTTTAAATTAAAATCTATTGCCATCAGGAGATTCAATCTCCTCTAATACGTAAATTTTCCTGGCATCTCTAAAAATCTATATCAACAATGAATAAGTTCCAGAGCTTTAGACACGCCAAAGTAGCACTCTGATTAATCACAACCTCCCGTTGTGCTCAAGTATAAAATTGCAGAGCAGCTATGAAAAGATAAATCTTATTCCAAATGCGTAACAGCAGATAGTTGCATCCATCACTCGTTTAACTACTCCAGGGTCTAAGTTTGATATGCCATAATGGAATATAATCTATCCGAGTGTAGCTGAGTCACGGGTATCATTACGAGGTGGCTGCCCAATCCATCTCATCCAGACTCCGTTATCCTTAGAGATAACTATAATTTATGAGCTCTTTGATGCGAACCGGCGCTGAGTGGGGGTTTGCTGTCTACTGTCTTTCATCGGTATAATGAATAGATTGAAGAGCTCAGACGAGGTCCCTTCTCTATGCATAAAGCTTTCTTCCTTCAAAGTTTTTGGAATAATTGGGGACGTGCGGGATTGGCGTGTTCTGTTTCACTTTCCCATGAGTTTCTGTTTTAAATTTTTATCTGTGCTTTCTGTCAGTGACTTTGAAAATTTTTAATATATTCCTTACATTTGAATTCTGGTGATCAGCTTTATAAAAGACTTTTCTAACACTTGTTTAGTTCATAGGTTGTCTTGACTAAATCAGGTGGGTTTTATGAACTATAATTACAATTTCCAAAGATGTTTAAGTCAGCTGCAGGTACCACTTACTGTCCAAAGAACAGTTAAGGCCATTAGAAGTAATGCAGGCTCACAAAGGGCTCCTAATGGGACGTCCTTGTCTGAAGCCGGTACCGTTGTAACCCAGTTACTACCAATGATGGATGGACCATGCCATGAGTTAAATACAAGAGCTTAAGGCAAAAGGAATGGGATGGACGAACGTTTATCTTACGATGAAGACTAAGAATTGATATAAATTGACGATAAACTAGGCAATAATGAGGGTGAAATAGTGCGTCTACTAATATTGGAATATTGGTGTCACCAAAGTTTAACGGTACAAACAGGATAATCATTAAATGGAAAAGAAAATATATAGACAATATCGAACATTTCATCTTTTTCATTTCTCCTAATGATGAATAGAGCAACACAATTTACGTTTAATAGAAGCAGTGCCAGTTTTAATGTAGAAATGTAAACATATAAAAATTGTTACGCTAATTTCCGGGACTTGAATTGTGACGACAGAGAACTAACATTTTTCTTTGTCAGAGATTGAAATAGAATTCTGAAAACTGACCAAACTTACTAACCAAACTAAAAAAAAATGTGTAGATAATAATATATTATATAAGTCGACCATGTTAACCTAAGATAGTTAATATTATTATGTGTAACGCGTTAAAATAGCGATCTACATTGCTCTATGTGTAACGCGCTAAAATAGCGATCTACATTGCTTCGCGTACCTAATGTCTCTTAATCGTAGATAATTGCAACTAAATCCTACATAATATTATCTAAAACTTAACGACTATTGCGAAATAGTTTTAGTCTGTATTTGCAGTAATTGGTCTTAGTCGCCAGATAATATCTCCATTTATCTCTCGATAGTGCGTCGACCTCGAATGATTAATAACATCTCATTACATGGCATCATTTAATGACATTATGTCATAATCTCACGATGCTGTTACGTCTATAAACGATAGATCTTTATTATAATGATCACCATCAGGTATAAGTGCACGTTACGAAATTGACGGATAAGGCGACGCAAGTAGGATATCTTTATCTAAGCAATCTTGTTTGGAATGGTTAATATTATCATATTTATTTGTTTATTTTTTATAATTCAGCACAAACTTAATCTTATGCTAGCTTATTTTATAGCGTTTCCTACCAGTTATCCTGGATTGGATTTTTTACAGATTTCTTATCTCCACTAACATCTTCATTAGAATTAAAATAACATTATTTATTACGATTGGGTCTGCAGTTAAAACAAGTATATTTTAATTAGTACCAACAAATAATTTTAATATGAAAACTTATGATTTTATATACTTACTACACTACTAATAAAATAAACCATTTATTTCCACAGTGACCACCTCAAGCGTTAATTTTGCTGTTCTTCTAGCCAATCTCAAATTGCCTGAAGGGACCTTGTACCTAAGTTATTATATAGCATGTAGTAGCTCAAGTATTATTCATTAATCATTCTGTCAGTGTTGATTTGGACTACTGCATTGCAATTAGCTGTTGGCTTGAAGGCTACTAAAATACTCCTCTGTTTCGGACTAGTAAATGGATTATCATTTATTATTACCTCATGACATCCTGTATACATGAACGGAAAATATGACAGGTAACATTAAATTGAAATGATTATATAATTTAAATGTATTGTAGACTAGCCTAGTGCTGCCCATAATTTGGGTGTTTGTAAGTAACTTCTTTATAAATTAGTGGAAGCGGTATATCTATTATATTATCATTACCACGAAAATCTTCATCGATATAGTCATCAATCCATACATGTCTATTTGATGAAATCTCTCGATTTGTTTAAAAATCTGTTTTCATAGGGTCTTCAGCTACTGTATCAACGTCAATACCCAAACCAACCAACCGACGTAACTGATTGCGATAATTGACCACTGGTTAATAATGATTGTTTTACAGAGTAAGGTAACATCATCTTTTTTGTCTCTTTAGTCTGTATCAGCATAGCACTAAGCTTGGCTTATAATATTATCTGTACCTCTACTTGGCACAAGATGCCAATTTGCCTCTGTCTTGCCGATAAGTTATTAGCAATCACCCTAAATCAAGGCTACCGTTAAGTCATTCATTCCTGCTAATGTAATGTCGTTCCAAGACAGATGTCTGGCAATTAAACGTATTGTTAACAACCAATTAGGCTGCAGGCGGTATAACTCTAGGACCTTTGTGAAATGGATTTATAGGTACAAGTTTACAAGACTATGGTACTTTGTTGGGCTTGTTTGCTGTTATTGCTAATTTCTATTATTACTTACTGATTAATTACCTGTAGATGAAAATATCGTGTGATTTACTGTCACAATCGACATGAAGGCGTTTGTTCTGAGCTGTATGTTTAATGTTCATACATGTGATGTTAATAAGTATTCTATATTATATTTATTAATAAGGTTCGTGGTCGTAACGACCCTAGTGCCAGGGTAGTGAAGTTGTTCAATGATATGCTTGCTCAACAACCAGAAATTGAAAAATAGCGTGTATTTAAAACTCTGCTTGTTGCTTCTTTAAGTCTGACCATATAATCTTTGGTTTGGATTGTATTAATTATGTGTAAATTGAATTTTATACATACATATGTATAGAAATTACATAAATTGGGTAAACAATCTCTGTCATAAACAATTAATAAGAGAAAATTTATTGGTAATAACATAATATTGTGAGACTGTTCTTCACTTGTTGACATTTCTTATTTGTCTCTTGACATAATATGACATAGTTGACAAGGATATTACCTATCTTTGTTTACTAATTGTTCTCATGTAGCATATAGGTAGCTTCGCAAAGATTTCCACTCTCGGCCTGGACACTGCTTTTCAGTGCCTACGTCACAAATGTCACTGTCTCCTCAATCTTTCCTTTTGGTATTTATTGTAAAGTGAAATAATCGATGAATAGCGAAAATTATGTGGCTCACTTGTGTATTATATAGTGTCGACTACAATGGATGGGCGTGCGCATACAATGGGCGACCTTGCGCTCTTTCCACTGCCACTGATCTGATCAATCACTTGTGTACACTGTGGAATTGTACACAGTAGGCAGTTTGTATACATGTACATACGTTATAGTACAACATAACTAATAAATAAAAGTGATAGGTGTACCCAGTAGGATATATAAGGTGATCAAAAACTATTTCACGCGCAACCGCTGACATAAGGTTTACTGAATTTGTGTGATTATGTAAATTTGCGGTTTACCGTGTACCCGCTAACGTCAATTCCAACTTTGACAGAAAAAATAGTACTGGATGTCGTATAGGGCTACGCCCTTACTAAGGACACTAAGGACTCCTTAGTAATATATATTCAAAGTATAATTTACATAGTATCATGAAATTTGTATTACTGTGCCATATAAAATATATAATTCTATTTATAATACATACCCCATTGTGAAATGGAATATCAGTAAATAGCATCCGCAACTCGATTTCGCTACTTGTTTGGAAATCGATCTTGTGATTATCGATGTTTACGATGCTATGTTAACAGTAGGAAATTCAAGGGAAAGCAGTTTAAGAACGATTTATTGAAAGCTTTAGAAATATAAGTTATATTCACAACTTATAATAAAGCCAATATAATTACATTGTTGACTTGGTTGTTGATAGTCATATCGAACGCGATCAACTCGACTACGCGGTCGAATTGATCGCGGTCAATATTGTTTCGATAATTTTTGGGTAGTCAACTCCACTCATATAAAGTTGAAGTTGAAGATTTTGGTTGTTCTTTATTGGTCGTATGAAGTCACATCCTTTTCAGTTTTTTTCCTCACTTATCCCATATCTATTCATCAGCCGCTTTTTGTTTTCTCTCTCACTGGCATCTACCCAAAATATGATTGTTTGTATTTATGACTAATTCATATTGAATTAATTCGGTTCGTCTGTAGCGTTTTCTTCCCATACATTCATTGAATGACCCATTGTCTGCAAACCTTACAAAAATGGAATAGAAAGCGCCCGGCTTGGGACAGTATTGGAGCGCTCGTGAACCGCCTCGAGCAGGTCAGCAAAGGTTATCGGGAGAAAGTGCTGGCACGACTGGCATCTTGAGCGTTGCATTCTGCTTGGACGCAGCTGCAGACTCAGTACTGATAGAATGGAATTTTGGAAGCTTTGACTTAGATTCTGCCCTTTTCGCGGATTAGGTCGGCACACTGTCTTCTTCAGTTCTAGCACAGCGTAGATAGATAGATAGATAGGATATATAGATAATACTCTATTGTACACCACACAATGAAATAATACACACAGGACACAGAAACTAAACTTAAATGTACAAGCGGCTGCCTTATCGCTAATTAGCGATTTCTTCTAGACAACCGATGAGTAGTATTAAGTATTTATTACACTATGATTCTAGTATCATCATCATCTCAGCCATAGGACGTCGACTGCTGAACATAGGCCAATAGATTTCCATCTAGTCCGGTTGTAAGCGGCCTGCATCAAAGTTCCAAATGTTTACTTAAAAATTACGACCGAAAAGATTTTTTCAATTTATTTTATTACAAAATTCAACAAATTCAGACGACACATTTAAAAAAATATATTTTGTTACAATTAATTATTATTAACATTATTATTAATTTTCTGCATTTAATGTTATTAATTATTTGGTATTTGAAAGCTGAAATTATTTGTGATGTATTATTAAATTTTTATATTGTTCCATTATTATTTTAAGCAAGTTGTCTTCATCCTTAAATGATGTGACATTTAGATTTAAGACAAATAATGTATCAAATGAAATAACAATTGATGTACGCAATGTGGATGATCTTAAATAAATACAAATATATTAGAGTGATTTGATTTCCCTAACATCGTTAAGATATCCATTATCGTGCCTATAATAATTTTCTTGTCAAATTCTCCACAACCAGCTTTTATCTTAAAAGCTTAATGAAGCTTAAGTAAGGTTTGCAATCAAACAGCCGCAGGAACGGGTCCCATTGTTTGAATGTCAACATTTTATGATTTATTTATTCATTTGATATTGGTGGCGTCCTTGAGAGCTTTCCTTTGCAAATTATGAAGCTTACTCATCGAAAACATAATACTACGATCTAATTGACGTTTTCTGATAACATTAACCAAAGCCTTGAGATCTGGATGCCCGTTTAAGTATTTAATTTTGGGTAACATAGGGGCGTATGCAAGTTACAAGTTATATTATCATTCTCGCATGAAATTATCACCTGGATCACTTAAGCCGTCCTTCACGGGTACCAAGTAGTCCTACCTCTGTCGTCCCTCTACACAGCGGCAGAGTTTTAGTGGGTAGCCCGCTAACTTCACTGTCGGGGACTTCCACATAACCAAATAACCATCCTACGCCTCCGGAGCGCGGAGTGGTATGTGTAAAAAATTTCCCTGGGCAAAAAAAAGATGGACAGACTGCTTCAAACTGCGACTGCCTTTTTACAGTCGTCTATACATATGATTAAGAGAGTATGTAGTGTGTGATCCGCTCGAGCAGTTGCGTAGTGTTATAAGCAGTCGCATCAAGCTGCCCGTGTATGACCGGCCTTAAGTTCCTTACCATATTATGTAAACTATAGCTACGCCCGCTGGCCGTCTCGTTCAAGCCTGCCTAGTCACTAGGTGATTACAATAATTACTTGAGCAAAAACTAGCCAGCCTTCCGCAAGGTTGTGGCGATGCGCAGGCGCATGCTGCGGAAACGGTGCACTACACTATAAAACTATTATTAATTATGAATTGTTCACCCACACTCGCTTTGATTTGCCGACAATAGTCATCTGTAGTCATTGACTATATAATCTAATAGAACTGACATCTTTTTCGTTTTATTCGATATCAAAATGAATTTCCCGTTCACTTGCAATTTCACGCCCCTAATATTTCATGAAAAGTAACGTTTTTCTAGAAAAATCTGGTTCCTTTGGGTGAGACCTCAGTGACAGATAAAAAATTTCGAGATCATTTGAAAAAGAGGGTCGCGTATAAGACGTATAAATCTGATTAGTCGTAGATTTATTCGCCGATATATGGCCACTTAGAGCATAATGACTAGTGACTAAATGACGAATAATAAATAATAGCTCGATATTCAAGTTCAGGATGATTGCACTATGTTATCTAGGTCAAGTGCGTTTTGCCTTTGTCTTGTTCGCGCTTCCTCATTTGCGAACTTGGTTCGATATTTTGTTGAATATTGAATGTAGTCAGTATGAGAAAATTGTAACATAACATGTAATATCATCACACCTTTCTCGCCCAATGGTGCACCCCCATTCCCCCAGTAGATAGGTACGCCCGTTATATTTTTAAGTCCCATAAATGTAAGGTTTGTTGCTTCTTCGCCACAAAGTTATCTCGCACCACTTTTTATTTTTCATATATTTAAAGTTATTGACACAAGCACAAAAAACTATTTGCTAAGTCGCCACATGTAGGTTAAGGGCTGTTGTAATTCCGCCACACGTCTCAAGTACTATCAGCAAACCAAGTTTTAGAGAATTTTACTAGACTTAATATACATTGCTTTGACAAAAGGATGTAATAGAGGCGACCCTATTGCCATCAACCGGGGACATATTCCAGACTCCAGGTTGTTATTAAGAACATTCCTAATGGAAAAATCCAATATCACTTTTTGTCTGTCCCATGAATAGATGTCATGACCTCATGCTCGGCAGGAACACACGTCGTACACACAGGTCTCGCAACTCAATTTCAGTTGTAACAGATTAGTACAATCATCCTATCCTACTTCCTACTAATATTATAAATGCGAAAGTTTGTGAGGATGGATGGATGGATATTTGTTATTCTTTCACCCCAAAACTATTGAACCGATTGGGCTGGAATTTGGTATAGTTAGGTAGCTTTAGCCTAGTTTACACCTAGTAACACAGAGTACTTTTTATCCCGATACCAGGTGAAACCGCGCGAAGACCGTAGCGGCGACCACACCAGCGAGACAGGAAAAAATCAAACACTGTATAATTTTACTTTTTTTTTTTTTTTTTTTTTATGATAAAGTGTGACAAGACGAGCAAATCAGGTGCCTGATGATAAGCATCATGATTGCCCATATCAGACACAGTGCCACCCAGTGTTTTAAAATTCAAAATTCTGCGCGGCACTGCACTGCGCCTGTCACCCTGAGATATGAGTTGTAGAATCTCATCATGCCCAGTAATTTCGCTGGTAACATTGCCCTTCATACCGGAACACAGTGATGCTTGCACATTACTACTTGGCGGATGAATAACTAGCAAAGGTGTGGTACTTCCCCAGGCGGCCCCCTGCAAAAGAGACCTACCACTACCTACTACTATAAAAGTTAATATCTATGACCTATGAAACTTGACAACGAGGGCGCTATCGTCTATGCACTACAGCGTTTTGTTTACGTCGGAAGTTTACTTTCATTCTTTACCGCATCCATTATAATAATATTTTTTTGGTGTGTAAATTACACCAAATAAAAAAGAACAGTAGACAGTAGGCAATTAAACTAACTAGTGTAACTTGGTGAGATAATTATCATTGACCTTTCTACGAAACAATGCGATCCAAAGAGAAATGAATCTAGGTGATAGAGTGAACTGTGCACCCTTTCTTCTCATTCATTCACTTTGAGGTTAATTGACTGCTTATTATGGTAATATTTGAACAATTTCATGTTACAATTTAAATATTACTAGATAACCTAACTGGAAGAGGAGGACCTCTTAGCAGTTAGACATTATGGAAAATTTACTAATTCGATGTTTTGTATTCCCCTGTGTCCTCCGAATACAGTAAACTTATTTGAAGTAAAGTATGTCCCTTTCATTTTATTTTGGTTTAAAAACTACATTTTTTTGTAGTGAACGTCCAATCACGCTAGTAAAACTGGGATTTTTGGAAGTTTAAAAAAACCAAGGCTTTATAAAAAATATTAAAATAACAGGGACATAGGTTACTTCACTATAAAAATATCAGAATATAAATTTATAGAATTTATAGAATGGAATATTATATTCGGAGGAAATAGGGGAATACAAAACATCGATTTGGTATGGAAAGAGTAACAAACATCCATCCATCCATCCATCGTCATAAACTTTCGCATTTATAATATTATTAGGAAAGTAGGATAGGATTAATAAAAATAAGATGAAAGATAATTTATAAGTTTTATATTTATGTTATATGACTGAGGAGGCGTTATACATAGAATCAGTATTAACGCAGTGTGGACACGGTTGTAACTCCTTTTTTGGTGTTGATTGATTTCCAACATTAATTACCTACATTGCTACATAAAAATAATAGAAGTCAATAGTTCTTGATACGTTTTGTGTAATGCCATTTACTCAAAGATAAGGTTTCTGTTGTTAACAGTGATTTAAATTTTCGACTTTCTATACGTGGACCAGCTGATCGATAAATTCGTACGGGATTTTTTCCGTATTTCGCTATATTTTTTTGCATGTTAAGGTTTACAGGTAAATGCACCGCCTTTAGTGCCTTCTAGTTAGCCTTCTTTTTATTACTCTACCTTTTTGCAACACGCTGTATAATAAACTGTGAAATCGTGAAGTTTGAGTGAATTCAACGACAGTTACGCGCTACCATAGCAGCGCGCGCGCCGTCCAATCTTCAGATTAGATAAAGAGGCACATTGTTTGAGCTCCTCATCCATTTGCGTTGTCTTGCGCAAGCGCGGCTTTCGGTAGATCGTATCTATCTGATATTGGGCAACCATTACACACTACACTCCACTGAAGGATGAAAGATAATGATAAAGAAGTGTACAGACGTTTACCTATCCAATCTAAAAAAGTACTCAAACCTCGTGTCTAGAAAACGCTTTGGAATTAGTTATTAACATTTTTTCTCTGAAGGTTTTAAAATATCCGCTAGAGGCAGCACTAACGGGGGACTTTCTAGTGACTGCGAGAGTGCTGCCTCTAGCGTATATTTTAAAAACCTTTATAAGAATAGCTAATTTCTGAAATAGTATAAAACAATTTAAGTAAAATTATTAAACTAGTATCACAATGACTACTTTTTAATCGGCTTCGACTTCATAATCATCGAATTCATGAAAAGAAAATGAGTCGATATTAGCCCGACTTCTAGCCACCTAGATTTTATGTTTTTTTAATTACATCTGTTCCAACTGCAATAGAGTTATTATGTACTATTACTGATTCCTTGAGAAACCGGTTCAATAATAAACAAAAAATAAAAAACATTTTCACGTCTAAGCAGTTTTCTTCATCGCACATTTTGACCGATATTTGTAAACAATAACTATTTAGGGTTTGATTAGAGGTCTTTTATTGGTCAATCGCTCTGGTGATTGTTCTCCATACAAAATCTCCCTTCACAATTAACTCGCCGTCTGAGGGTGTAATTTGGAATGAACACAATTGCAATTTAACATTTTGATTACGTTGCATGCGTTTGATTGCACACCCTCTAGCGAGCTTCAGACCCGCGGACTCTATGACCCCTTCATACGTACGAGGAACAATAAAGCTTTCTATAAATCGAACGCGAGGGTCCAACAATAGCAGTAAAATTTTACGACTTCCGTCCGCGAGCGGGTCGCCAACTTGCGCTGCCATTTGATCGCCATTTCTCGGAGCTTCACTCACGCTCTTATCCTCGCCATTAATATCTTTAGGGCTTTTACACCTCGCTCTTTACCAGTTTAACTCAATTAACTTGTGGCAAGGCCGTCACGGTTCGTCATACGCATTAAAGGCGCATTAATGCAACCAAATCTGGCCGGTTGGAGTCGTTCGAACGTCAGAGTCTGATCGATTCTAGCTCGCGCCTTTTTTGTCGGACTAAACGCTTGGCGCCGAGGGCACCTGTTGCCGTTCCTTATTTATAATTCACGTAGGCATAGAGCTAATAGGAGATTAGAGTAAAATGAGTCATGTCCAATGCGCGGCGCCGCTTCAATTTTAATGCATCTGACTGCGATTAAGAAATATGAAGTGATGGATGGCGCGAGCGTTACATCCCGTGGCGATCGATCGACGATGTAGATAGCGATCGTATCGCATCGATCGATCTATTGACGTCGATTGTGCAAGCGGTTGAATAATTACCGGCGTTTAATGACCACGATTCACTGCCAAGGACGCCTTTTCGCTTTCAGAGTAAGTTGCGCAATGGATTTCGCTCTCGGACCCGTTGCACCAGTACGCCGGCGCCGGCGCCGGGGCGGGGCGAGCTCTGGTGTCCGACTGGAACAACACGCAATGACGCGTTGCTCAACACTCACGACGCCCACAAATCGCTTTATTATGCAGAAAGTGAGTCGGAACAAATGGACACAGAAGCGCACCCGGCGCGGGCGCATCATGGAGAGTGAACGCAACATGATTGTGATTTATTCATCGTACTCATTTGGAAAAATGAGGTTTTTATCGTCGAGCTCGCATATCCATGCAGACCGACGACTGTCGTAAATATTTGCTGATGTGTGTATGCGATTTGTCTCGACGATTGCGTCCAATTGCGCAATTATACCGCCCCTCGTTGTTTAGCTCGAGATTATGACATCTTAGTGGCAGTTATTCAATCTGATACGTCGGATGTTGAACCAGTGATGATCTTTGTGATTCAGTGATTCTTCCAGCCTGAAATATAACACGGTCACTATGACAAGCTAAACTACGTTGAAGGAATTAATAGAAACTCATTTCTACGCTAAATACTCAATGCCTTAGCGAACAGCTCTAACACCAGAAAATCAGAATTTATTATCACGGCTTTATAACTTAGATTCTTTGATTACTATTCCTTGCTCACATTGCCACATTATCATAAGATAATGTGGTCAAAAGATCTTATTTTCATGTTCTCAACCAATTCTTTAATGACCACACACCAGACCACTATCAGTCTTAGAAAAACCCTGTAACGCGTCCTTCGACCGTTATGGTGAGCCATGTTACGAACCACGATAGCCCTAGACGGGATCCCAACTCGATAGTAAGTGATAGAGGTCAACTGTCAACATATTATTTTTGTAAAACCTATACGTATAGTATGTGAGAAAGAAGGTCATTTGGTAGGTAAAGGAAATAATACATGAGTCTTCTAATATGACAGTAGCTCAACATTAAAGCATCACCGAGTTGTAACAAAGTACCTACATTATGCTGTCACGAATTATCAATCAGTTAGTAACAATTAGCAATTAGACATTCCAGGGAATTCTCAGACGCTAAGCAGATGGCACATTTCTTGCCTAATTCAGTTCCCGTCGCTTTTGTGTTTCGGTCATAGTATAAGGAATGCCGTGGGAAGTCTCCGTACAGCATCGATTAAAATCGCAAACACAATTAATTGTAAACTCCTAGAACAAGAATATTTAGTTTTTAGTTCCGATTTTTAGTGTAAAAAGCAACATGCACAGTGCACCGCCCTCCCGCCGGTAAAAATTGGAACTAAAAACTAAATATCTTGTTCTAGGAGTTTGCAATGGAGTTCCGAAAAGTAACGCCAAATTCAATCAATTAAAACAATTGTAACTATTCTACTAATTTATAAAATGCGAGAGTGAGGGTGGATGGATGGATAGATGGATTTGATACTCTTTCACGCCAAAGCTACTGAAACGATTGGGCTCAAATTCGGTATGTAGATAGTTTAGACCCAGGAATAACATAGGTAAGTACTTTTTAGTACTGACTGCCTCGGTGGCGTAGAGGGCGCATGCTCGACTGCCAATCCCCAGGTCAGGCATAGTGTTAAATATTGGATTTTTCCATTAGGAATTATCTCAATAACTGCCTGGAGTCTGGAACTGTGCCCGGTAGATGGCAATAGGCTCGCCCCCTATTACATGGGACCAATAACATACTGGCGAAATGTGGGTGTATCTACTATGGGACTGAGTCCTGGGTACACCTCTGCCTACCCCTTCGGGAAAAAGGCGTGAATGTATGTTATGTAAGTACTTTTTATCCCGTTATTCCCGCGGGAACGAAGACTACGCGGGTGAAACCGTGGGGCACAGCTAGTGTATAATAAAGTAGTAAGCGCGTCGCGCGTCAAAACGCGAATTAACAACTCTCAACCCCATATTTTGCGGGAGTATTAATTTAATTTTTTTTTCATCTAATATAAATCCCATTAAATGTAAACGTAGGTGATTTTGCTTAGAAATATGGGTTATCATAGCGTTTCCGGGATGAGAGGCTTTTCCGTGTTTGGCAGAATAAATCAGGCTTTCACAGAAGCGTCTTTTTTGACTGACTTCAGTTGGAATGTTTTTTTGGTCGCATTAGTGGTCGGTATAATGTGAAGTAAGTCTTCTATTCTTCATCAACTGTGGTTTGGGTTAACTTGTCTAATTAGGATTGTCTAAAACGAGTTTCTCGCAGCTGGTGGCTGGACGCACAGGTGTGAGCATTTCGCCGAATTTCACCGGATGTGAGCAGGGTTGTGTCTGTAAAACGTTTTTGGGAGATTCCTGGGATGACATGATGATTGCGGTTTTTGTGGCGAGTGACGGAGATCATTTAGTGTTGAAGGTTTAACCAAAAAACAAAATAAAACACTAAATTCCATCCATTCCATTAGAGTAATTTCGTTAATTTATATCCGCTGATAGGTTGCGATTACCTACTATTTCATTTTCAAAGGTAAACATAATAGTTAAATCCTTTTATTCAATTTTATCCTAATATGACACTTTTTCATTGAAGAAAGAACACACGAACAAAGTCTCTACTAGCCTTAATAGAGACAGAAAGAATTCTTAGATAATATTTTCGTAGCAATATAAGTGAGAATTAAATTACTCATGAGCCTTAAAATAGGTAAGATTGTAAATTATCTAATGTAAAGAGATGGCAAAACTTACGAGCTTACGCCATAAAAAAAAAAAATGAACAAATTTAAATAATGCATCTGCATCTACCGTCCATTCGGAAAGATACCACTTACAAGAAAAACGCACAAATCTCTAATCTTTTTGAAGGTTCATTATTCCTCTTTTGTTAATATTTTACATAACTATAACTTAATAACTTGATACATGGATACTAAGTAGGTATATAATATACAAGTATGGTTTGTTTACTTATTAACTCGGGTCATGCCCTGTTATCTTACCCAGGGCACGATGTCTGACAGGTGTACATCGATCCAATAACTTAACTATTTCTTTATGTAATATACGTAATTGTATCACGATATAATTACAAATTATTGCATGTTTTTCTGTTATGTTGGGAATTAATAGTTGTGATAAAATAATATGATGAGTTGTTAGTTATTATTGGTCGTGTGGTTCCCGGCTATATAATAGGGCCACCCCTTCCTCATCTGGTGGGAGCCGTGAGACCCGGCAGAGGGAAATATACTTGGAGTGGGCAGTGGCTTAAAAGTTCTTAAACTTTTTTTAAGTTTTCATATTTAAGTACAAAAAAAGTTACTCAAATATTTTTATAAATATGATAAATATATACGGTTTTCTTCAACCAAACATATTTTGGCGCAAATAAAAGCCAGATCATAAACCAACAACAAGAAATTGAGTATAAAATTATTTTCCCTTTCTGATATTTGGGAAGTTTTGTTTAGAAGAGCGACCCCTTTAAGCAGCTAATCCATATAAGAATATCGAGTGACCCCGTTCGACCGGGTCAAGTAAGTAGGGCGGCGTGAGTCCCACCCTACGCTTCACGCAAGCGCCGCCCGCTCTACGCCCTCTGCCCTCTGCCCTACGCTTCCACGTGGCTACGGCACTTGTGACCTACAAACCTGAACTTGAACTATGACTTTATTGTTCTAGTGTGCTAAATAACACACTATGACCACTAATTGGGTAAAAAAATGTGTTTTTAAACTTATTATTTTTCCACCCGGGAAAGTTGTAGTGGTAGTAGGCCTCTTTTGCAGGGGGTCGCCTGGGGAAGTACCACACCTTTGCCAGTTTATTCATCCGCCAAGCAGTAATGTGCAAACATTACTGTGCTCCGGTCTGAAGGGCAATATTAACAGCGAAATTACTGGGCATTTCAAGTCTCTAGGATCAGTGGTTTGGGCTCTGTTGAATGTTGATAAGAAAAAATCATGGCGACTCTAATGGCGTGCGTTACTAAACCAATGTAAACAATGAAATATAATGTACTTAATTATGTCTTTCAAAACGATCTATTTGAACTGCTACCGGGTCTAAACCGTCGTTTAAAATATACTCGCTCTTCTGTAGAAAACAGAAAGTTATCCATAAATAAGTTCTTTTAAACCAAGTTAAAGTACAGTAGCAAAGCAAAGCGCCGGCGCCACCATCACTTTTGCTAATTGCGCACGCGCAACGAAAGCTGCAATTTACGGCTAAGGTCCGGTTCACATCTGAGACTATCATTGTGTTACCACTTTATATGATAGGTTGCTAGTTAAATTTTATCGCCTATTGACTATCTTATTCGGGCTTGGGATTAAGATTTTCGTAGCTATTCATTTTGCTCGTTTTTTCGTTTACTTTTGGCGAAAGATTTTTGCGATCTTAACATAACATAGGATCTTAACTTAACATAACAGGCACCCACTTCACTACCAGACTCCACCGCAATCACGTTTAAAGAACCGTAACAGTTTCCTCAGGCAGGACAGCCTTGACGAGAAGCTTGCTCCCAAAGTTAGGATTGAGCGGTGGAAGAAGGATTACCCTCCTCCGTTAGCTACTACCTACCCACCTGCAGAGAAACTTCCACCGGGTGGCAATCTTCCCTGACCAGTTTGGAAGTCCTTAAACAGACTTCGAGCCGGTGTCGGAAGATGCAAAGAAAACCGGGTTAGGTGGGGTTTCTCTAGCGACGACAAGTTCGACTGTGGGGCTGTCCAATCAATGTCGCATCTTTTGCAGTGTCCTAACTGTCCCACAGCATGTACGATGGACCTATTCAAAGCAAACCAAAATGCTATAGATTTCGCAAAATACTGGACCAAAGTGTTATAAATATAAAAAATTATAGCTTTTTCGACTCGAAAAGAAGAAAGAAGATAGATAATTACGCCTTTTTCCCGAAGTTTTAGGCAGACCCAGGTCTCAGTCCCATAGTAGGTACACCCACATTTCGCAAGTGTGTTATTGGTCCCATGTAATAGAGGGCCTATTGCCATCTACCGGACACAGTTCCAGACTCCAAGCTGTCATTAAGATAATTCCTAATGGAAAAATCCTACTTTGTTATCTGGCACTTTGTCGGATATGGGCAATCATGATGCTTACCATCAGGAACCTGATTTGCTCGTCTTGTCACTCACTATCATAACAAAAGAAAAAAATAATAATGTCCCATTAGTCTAATCCACTAGCACACTGTGTCTCACACCTAACACACGTAAACTAGACTTACTTGGAACTGTAAAACGGTGCGCGTCTGTTAAACTATTCACGACTTGTTCTATGTAAATGTACCATTGTTCCGATGATGTACTGCGCCCGCGAACCAATATTAGTACATGCTCTTAACACTTAACAGGAATGGGGACCTCTTAGCAGTTTGACACAATCTTACAGAAAATATTATATCGATAATCGATGTTTATTATTCCCCTGTTTCCTCCGAATATAGTAAACATATATTATGATATATTACTATCCCGATAAACAAAACGACGGAAAAACGTCCTTATCATTTTATTTTTGTTTATAAACTTTATTTTTTTATAGAGAACGTCTAATCACGCGAATAACTCCACAATGAAAAAACCGAGAGTTTAGAAGAGAAATTTAAATGACGAGCACTTCACTATAAAAATATCAGGATATAAATTTATAGAACGGGTTAATTAATCTTATTCTGAGGAAAAGAGATAAACAAAACATCGATTTGGTAAATTTTACATAGGATTTTTTAGAGAGTTTTGGGGGGAAGCCGAAGAGTACAGTTTGGCTCCCGTATCTTTATCAACTATCGGTGCATTTTTTTACTCCAGCAATAACAGATCTTCAAGAAGAGCCAACCGTTAAAGTCTCTGAAGACTTAACTGTCCATGTCACAAATATCCTAAGTAATTTCTACATTCAATTTTAGTGTTGTAAACGGCATTCGCGACTTTTAATGCCAATTTTGACTTGACGGAGGTCAGGGACACAGATAACTGTTTACGGATATACAAATCACTTACGTCGACACGTTTATTTGATGGCTTGTATATATGAGATACCAGGGGCTTGATAGCAGCTTTCAGTCTATTTATATATTGTTAGACTTTTGCATCTCAAGCGTTTCATTACACTAATAATAAATAATAATAATAATATGGGACAACTTCCACACACGGTCACCTGGTCCCAAACTAGGCTAGAAGCCTGTACTATGGTAACCAGATGACTGATATACATATATGATTATATACGCTTATAACACCCAGACACAGATCAAACAGACATGTTCATGCACACAAATGTTTGACCTGGCCGAGGATCGAAGCCGGGGCCTGCGGCACAGAAAGCAGAGTTACTACCATCTGAGCCAACGACACTGTCAGTTTTGACCGATTGATGGTTAACCTATTGTGTAATTTAATAATTGACGTCATTCAAGAAAGATATTCATCACTCTGTATCACTCATGATTGATGGTTTTTGATTGACCCCAAGGCCGTAGCACAGAACAGATAATAATACTACGTATAGAATGGACACTGTCATCCGCCCACCAATCGGGCCTTGCTTACTCCGCCAGCGAGATTGAGCTCCCCACGAGCCTTGCTTCGATGGGAAATCACCTCACGCACACTCTTGCATGTGTACGAAACTCCATGTGTGCAGTGTCTGTGTAGTAGGTAGTTATATCGCGGCTTTTGTATGGGATTGAGTCGAGTGTCCGGGGTGTGGCCGTAGCCAGGAATTCATTTCGAGGGGTCGAGCTTTAGACTAGCGCGCTAGGGCGCGGCGAAAAATATTATAGTCATATCAATGAAGGCGCGAGCAGCTTGTCGCGACTGCTTGACGAGAAATTTTATGGTTATTTTAAATCTTTTATTATGTTTGCATATTTACTCAGCTCCTAGACTGGAGAGATTGAACCCCCCCCCCTCTATCTACGGCCATGATTGACGCCTAACCTACCTAGTAATCGTGGTAATGGACGCCTTGTACAAAATAGCGGGTTTCTCCCATTCAGCATAATATTATATACCCATTTTTAAAAACTGTTCTAGGCTTCGTACCTGTCACCGTGGTCTTAGCATATAGGAGATGTTCCGCAAAATAAAATTAGTTTTCAAATAACCCAAATTGTGTCTGGTCTATTTCGGTAAATTGTCGATTGAAGATACTTAACCATAAACTCTGTCTAACTGTGCAGGAGATAGGGCGAGAACACATTAGGCTCTGAGAGAAACCGTTTTAGAAATGTGACATTTAATAGCTCAGTAGAAACCGAGCTGAATGGGGTTTATATTATTTTCTTTTTTGACTTGGTGGTGTTTATAATCCTATAGGTTTGTGGCTAATTAAATGTCCCGTTGTTTTGTCTTAAGTGGCATGTTCTTCACAGCATTGACCCGTTAATCTTTAAGTTGGCACGACTTGACTTGTGAACGCCAAAGGACGATTTTATATATTGCAAATTACATATTTAGGGAATCTTGAATCTTTAAAACACAGCGAAACGGGAAACGGCAGATATTTTATATCCTATCCTAATTTTATAAATTCGAAAGTTTGTGAGGACGGATGGATGGATTGTTTATTACTCTTTCACGCCAAAACTACTAAACTTGGGCTGAAATTTGGTAGGAAAATATGTAGGTAGCTTAGAGCCTGGAATAACACATAGGGTATAATATATACTCCTTTTCCCGATATTCCTACGGGAACTAAAACTATTCGGGTGAAACCGCGGGGCACAGCTAGTGTTGTATATAAGAAGCCCTTTAATTGTTAATTTGTCCTACCATTAATAATAAGTATAATATAAATTAAAAAAACTATTTCAGACAACCGGGATCATAATAATAAGTTTTACAAAATGAAGTTAGTTACGATATAATAAATACTTATTATTCAGTTACACGTTACTGGGCAATCAAAAACCAGTACTTAATGTGTAACTTAATAGGACATCCTGGTTTATCAGCTATGGTCGTAAGAATATACTATTGCAACTGCCGCGCAGTTTGTTGAAGAGAGAAAAGAACTCTTTAAATATAACAAAACCAGTACTTAATGTGTAACTTAATAGGACATCCTGGTTTATCAGCTATGGTCGTAAGAATATACTATTGCAACTGCCGCGCAGTTTGTTGAAGAGAGAAAAGAACTCTTTAAATATAACAAAACTGATGCCAAAAACTCCCATCTCAACCTCATCTAATCTATCCATCTCTTTCTATTCCAGGGGCAAATTCGCATCGGTCCGCAAGATCCGTCACCTGGTCTCCGGCGAGGAGTACGCAGCCAAGTTCATCAGGAAGAGGCGACGTGCTGCGGACACCACGCGCGAGATCCTGCACGAGGTGGCCGTGTTGGCGCTCTGTGCGGACTGCACCAGGGTTGTCAGCTTGCATGAGGTAACCATATTCTTCTTATCGTGACCTCTTTAGCACTACTGTTTAACATGAGGTTCTGCAAAGTCTCAGATCGGCCGCTGGGTCACGGACGCTTATACCTCAGCCAATACCATAATACTATGAGTTTGTTTTGTAAATCATCATATTAAAAGGAATCAAATACAGTGTAAGAAGAAACACATTGTTAATTTAGATGGCTACCTAACCTTAATCGGATTTAGCCGTTTAGTTTTAACTTTGTAAAAGTTCAGCAACAAAGGCGCCCATGGTTTTAACAGCGTAAGTAGACTGAGCAGCGTTAATAGGCACATCAATCTACTAAATACATATATGAATTCACGAGCTGTCCTGAGCCTGAGATACCATGGTATTACTACTCTAACTTGTAATCCAACTGCTTCCAGGTGTACGAAACCCGTTCAGAAGTGGCCATAGTCCTGGAGTTGTGCGCAGGCGGCGAGCTGCAGCGCCTACTCGACGAAGAGGAGCGCCTGTCGGAAGGAGCAGCGAGACGTGCCTTACGCCACGTCCTCGAAGGCCTGGCACATTTACACGCGAGGAGAGTGGCCCATCTCGACATTAAGCCTCAGAACCTGCTGCTTACTGAGGGTGGAGAAGAGCTACTGATATGTGACTTCGGGATCAGCCGTGCCATACAGCCTGGAGCCCATGTCAGGGAGATTCTGGGCACGAGGGACTATGTTGGTGAGTCACTTTGTTTATCTCAGCCGTAGGAAGTCCACTGCTGTATATCGGCTTTCTCCTATAGGGGGGTTTTGCCAATACCCACCACGCTCAGGAACGCAGTTTGTACGCAAAGGACGCTGCTGCCTCCTCTGGATTGCATAACCCTTAGCCGGACTTTACGACAAAGTCACTTTATTACGAATAACTTAACAAACATTAGCCCTAATAGGACAACTTTCCACGCGTTCTCAATATAACCTGTGTTAAGTTAACCAGAAGATTTACCTATTACATAATTCGTAGTAACTGAAGCATATATAATAGATATAGCTATAGGTCAAACATTTCCACGCATATACAAGACGGGTTTTATGCTATAATGCGTAAAAACGTAAAAAGTGCGAAAAAAGTGCCAACAGACTACTTAGCGGTTTATGTAGACCGATGTCTACATAAACCGCCGATGATGACGGACCCATCATGAGGCATCTAGGCACTAGGCATGCATTATACTTGCTGGCCTAGTGGTAACTGATGGGTTTATTCATTTTAGTTAGGTTTTTTTAGTTTAATTGGACTCTGGGGGGGTCTGTGAAATATGGACTGTGTCCGAAATATTTTTGTATTTGAGTTTTGAATTGGCCTGTGATCGAACCTGGGACTAGCGTTCACACATGGTCCCAACCAAATGTTGCAACTGATCTAAATATTATCTTGTTGTCATGTAAGGTAATCAAGGATTTTTGTGCCACGACAAATCAAATGCCTTCGCATGTCGCATATTCGCCATTTTATTATAATTATAAAAGTGGGTGTAAAATGTCGAACAAACGAAATATAGCATTACATACAAGGAAAAGTTCACTAGCAATTAATTAAACGCTTAAAATTAACGCTGGCATTGGTCTTAATAGGAAAGAAGACATTAAATATTATGTTTTCTTAAAATAATACAAATGTTTTGAAGGTTTGATAAGTAATTTATGGACATATTTATACTTTTTATGTGTTCTGTAAACGGATGATAGATTTATGAAATTGTTTCTTATTATTTATTAGGTATATTGAAGATGAGTTATTCAAGTTTTTATAGGTACTAAAATTTCCATTTGAGTCTGTTAATTAATTATAAAATTAATTTATCAATGCCAACGTCTTAATGCGTATTAAAAATAATAATTTACGTTATGATTAATGTTTGAGATCCCATTTAGAGTTAGGTTCACTTTTTACGGGATATTACCATGATTCGACGTTTTGCGAGTTTCCGATTTTTCACCATGATAGTTTCATATCCATTTAGAGTTAATATTTCTGAGATGTGAAATGACGCGTCCTAGTTGATTTCATATTTCCCAAAAGATTATAACTAATCTTTGGATTCCAACACAAGGAGATTCCAATTCTGTCTATTATGTTCTATGTTACTTCCGTCCCTCAAAAGGCAAAAAGGAACCCTTATGCCTTATAGGATCACCCTTGTTGTCCGTCTGTCAAGACCCTTTTTCTCGGGAACGCGTTGAGGTATAAGTTCAAACTCATATCAACAATTCAAGTCCACGGTCCCTTGCAGCTGCTATAAAAAATCAAACTTGTAAGTTAACGCAATCAAAACTTGTAAATTAAAGCAATAAAATCATTTTACCGTAGATTTCCATAATTTGTGCAACGGCCCATAAACCTCTAGGTATTTCCTAGTTGGGCATCATGAAATTTTGAAAGAAGCAAGGTTCTATATAATAAGTAAAGGAAAAAATCACAAAACCTTAATATTTTATAAAAAAAATTGATATCAAATATCTGATAATGTTTGCGGTATTTTGGTACTTACTCTATTTACAGTTCGCGTCACGGTTTAATAGCGCTGACCATAAATACGCAGAAATCAATATTTAGATACAGATCTAAATATTGATTTCTAAAAAGCCCTAACAGTAGGGCTTTTAGACCAATACACCTGCGCAAAGCCCCCCGTCACTTCACTTTTGCCGAGCGCCTGTACTAAGGTATGCCTTAAAATTTTAATTGATGTTTCCAGCTCCCGAGATCCTATCCTACGAGCCGCTGTCCCTGGCCGCCGACATCTGGTCGGTCGGCGTGCTCGCCTACGTCCTCCTCAGCGGCTACTCTCCATTCGCCGGCGACACGAAGCAGGAGACCTACCTAAACATAGCGCAGTGCCAACTATCCTTCCCCAAGGACCTGTTTAGAGGCGTCTCGCAGAGAGCCATACAGTTTATTAAGGAGACTTTGGTGGTGGATCCGAAGTGAGTAATCTATATATATTAGGAAAAGCTTTTTAGTCTAAAGTATATAAGTCGTTGCGATAAGGAACTTTTGGCGATTGGTGTGTAGCTGAAACTAAAAATATCAGATTTAGTTGTTGTTTTGTTACCGGCGTTGCGGAAAGATACATCTAAGGACAAGCGAAGAACTCATAAGAAACCTGTAGGGCCAAATTTTTTCAACTGCCAGATTTACAATATTTGGTTTGGTCTGGGTTTGGCTATTTAGATCAGAGAGATCAGTTTAGATCAGTGATCGGCTGATCCGTTTTGTATGGGTACTCGAAATTTTTTTGTACGATTCTCGTAATAAAGTACTACTTTTTTATGCAGGTTTTTTACATCGACGGGTACTTCTTATTCTTGCGTGTTAATTACTAGTTACTAGACCTTTTTGTTAGACCACTAGCTGGGCCCGCAGTATCACCCGACAATAGACATAGACATAGACATAGACATAGACATAGACATAGACATAGACATAGACATAGACCTAGACATAGACATAGACATCGTTCCCGTATGAATAGCGAGAAAAAAGTACCCTATGTGTTATTCCGGGGTCTAAGATGCCTACGGCCTACATACCAAATTTTCAACCCAATCCATACAGTAGTTTTGGCGTGAAAGAGTAACAAACATTCATCCAAACACCATCCAATCCATTCTCACAAACATTCACATTTATAGTATTAGAAGGGTGGTTTTTCTCACAAATGCACGCACCCACATTATAATTTGTACTTAGGTACTACTTACCAATCTATCTATTTTTTTTCTTGATGTTCTTATATACCTAGCAGTTATTTCGGTACCTATTAAACACTTTATCGTATAACCCGCGTATTACACAAAACTCGACTAACATCTAAGTTCGAGCATGGGAGCATCCTGAAAATCAGCAACTGCGTCAACTCCGTGTTGGCGTGGTTGCTGAGGATGTTCCTATTGCCTAATTGCTATTTTTATCTATTTCTCTTTATTGTATGTATTGTGTAAAAAGGGCAATAAATGTTTTTTCTATTCTATATTAGGATGGTAGAAAGTAGGATGTTTATCGTTGTGTATCTATGTTTCAGGGGTCGTCTTACAGTGGAAGAGTGCCTGGAGCACCCCTGGTTGAAAGACGAGTCGGATCTGCCGCGAGCGATAGTCGGCCTCGGCTTCGATGACGATGTGAACGAGCTCGCCAGCGACGACGACGCCGACGAAGACGGCGTTCAACGTGTTAACGGCGTCAACGAGGTCAACGGACTTAATGGGGTCAACGGCATTAATGGCGTTAACGGACACAACGGACACGTGAACGGATGCAACGGCACCAACGGCACGCATGATGATGATAAAGGTTGGTGGTTTTTTCTGGTCCAGAATACGCTGTAGTTCTCAAAATGAAACACCGATTTTCTTTGCTGTGATTATCGCCAAATTTATTCCAGGGAACCAGTAAAATTTAAAAATATTAAAAAATATGCTGCTGAGCATGGGGTCGTGAGTTTCAATTCCCTGGTGGTAAAAAGGGATATTTGATATTTCCACTAGAAATTTTCACATTCTGGAGTCACGAGAGAGAATTAATATTTGACCACATTTCAGATCCACCGAGCTCCCCACCATCGACACTGAGCGTGGTCGCAGCGGACGAGGAAGAACGAGACAAACCTCTGAAACACGCGCACGCAAGAGACATCTCTCCGCCCTTCCCCGACGCTCCCTCCACGCCTAAGGTGAGGCGGATCTAGGGGATGTAAGGTGTGTGACTGATGAGCATGGACCGATGGATGATAAGCATGATATGTGTGATGAGCGTAGCTTGTGTATTGTGTAATGAGCATGACTTGTGTGATTAGCATAGCTTGTGTGATGAATATAGCTTGTGTGATGAATATAGCCATAGTGAAGAGTATATATCATCTCAAGCACGCGCAAGCAAGACACATCGCGTCCCCCTTCCCCGACGCTCCCTTCACGCCTAAGGTGAGGCGGATCTAGGGGATGTAAGGTGTGTGACTGATGAGCATAGACCGATGGATGATAAGCATGATATGTGTGATGAGCGTAGCTTGTGTATTGTGTAATGAGCATGACTTGTGTGATTAGCATAGCTTGTGTGATGAATATAGCTTGTGTGATGAATATAGCCATAGTGAAGAGTATATATTATCATCTCAAGCACGCGCAAGCAAGACACATCGCGTCCCCCTTCCCCGACGCTCCCTTCACGCCTAAGGTGAGGCGGATCTAGGGGATCTAAGGTGTGTGACTGATGAGCATAGACCGATGGATGATAAGCATGATATGTGTGATGAGCGTAGCTTGTGTATTGTGTAATGAGCATGACTTGTGTGATTAGCATAGCTTGTGTGATGAATATAGCCATAGTGAAGAGTATATATCATCTCAAGCACGCGCAAGCAAGACACATCGCGTCCCCCTTCCCCGACGCTCCCTTCACGCCTAAGGTGAGGCGGATCTAGGGGATGTAAGGTGTGTGACTGATGAGCATAGACCGATGGATGATAAGCATGATATGTGTGATGAGCGTAGCTTGTGTATTGTGTAATGAGCATGACTTGTGTGATTAGCATAGCTTGTGTGATGAATATAGCTTGTGTGATGAATATAGCCATAGTGAAGAGTATATATTATCATCTCAAGCACGCGCAAGCAAGACACATCGCGTCCCCCTTCCCCGACGCTCCCTTCACGCCTAAGGTGAGGCGGATCTAGGGGATCTAAGGTGTGTGACTGATGAGCATAGACCGATGGATGATAAGCATGATATGTGTGATGAGCGTAGCTTGTGTATTGTGTAATGAGCATGACTTGTGTGATTAGCATAGCTTGTGTGATGAATATAGCTTGTGTGATGAATATAGCCATAGTGAAGAGTATATATCATCTTAAGCACGCGCAAGCAAGACACATCGCGTCCCCCTTCCCCGACGCTCCCTTCACGCCTAAGGTGAGGCGGATCTAGGGGATGTAAGGTGTGTGACTGATGAGCATAGACCGATGGATGATAAGCATGATATGTGTGATGAGCGTAGCTTGTGTATTGTGTAATGAGCATGACTTGTGTGATTAGCATAGCTTGTGTGATGAATATAGCTTGTGTGATGAATATAGCCATAGTCAAGAGTATATATCATCTCAAGCACGCGCAAGCAAGACACATCGCGTCCCCCTTCCCCGACGCTCCCTTCACGCCTAAGGTGAGGCGGATCTAGGGGCTGCAACGTGTGTGATTGATGGATGATGGGCATTAGTTGTGATGAGCATATCTTCCCAAACACGCGCACGACAGAGACATCTTTTCTCCCTTCCCCTACGTTCCCTCCACGCCTAAGGTTGTAAAGTTGGATCTAAGGCGGACCTTAAAACCGTAAGGTGTGTGTGACTGATGAGCATGGCCATGGATGATTTTAAGTGATGAGCATAAAGCGACCATCACAATATCCAATTTTCAGACCTACCGTTCTTATTTAGTATAGAGTAAAGACATTTTATATCTTTATAGATTAAATTTGATTAGATTATTTGCTTGAAATACATAATGGATATAGGAAGAAAAAAACTTCTTCCTAAATTTAAAGTGTGAAGACAGTTAGTTATCAATACATACATGTTTCATACTGCAGCACTAAAAGCGATCTCAAAATTTGATAATGCAATGGTAGCTTGTTGTGTGATGAGCATGGCCCAATGGATGAATAGCATGATATGTGTGATAATTTGTTGAGTTTATAGCATGGTCTGTTTGTTGTGTGATGATCATAGCTTGACAAGTGTTGAGAATAGCTTGATTTTTCGGCATGGCCTGTTGAATGTTGAACATAACAGGGCATAACTTATAGACAATGAGTTGTTGAGTGTTGAGCTTGGATTGTCGAGTGATGTGTCACTACTTGTTGATTGTGCATGAAATTTATTAATTTTTTTGAGCTTTATAACCTAACTGTCCATTCAGTTCAGTTTGTATTAGCTATAAAAATATGTCAATCAATAGCCCCAGACTGTGTCAGGCAAGGAGAGGGAGTCTTGCCAGATCCCATAGACTCATTATAAAATAAAATATAGATTCAGTCAGTCAGTAATAGATACGTCATTGTCTACAGACCGGATCGGAGCCACGCCCGCAGTACAATGGCGACGTATTTACGGAAACCGTGTGCATTGTGCAGGTGTCGCGCAAGTCCCACCCGCACCCGCCCTCCGTGCTGGCCCTCTGCAAGAAGTTCCAGCCGGACTACGAGAAGCCCGCCAAGCTGTCGCACGCGCAGTGTGCGTGCGGCATGTCGTGCGAGTCCTCCGGCGCTTGCTTGAGGCTGCGAGCTGCGCGCGCGCCGCCCGACCGCGCCGTGCTGTGCTAGCCCCTGTGCTGTCTGCGCTCCACGCGTAGATAACATTATCTGGCTACTGACATACCGGAGAAAGTTTCTGGAGGGGACGAGTGCCCCTTCCGATGTCTGCGCCGTATTGCCTAGTGCGAGTTGCATTGTGATGTAAATACTTAGCCCTAAGTTGTCGTTGTATATTAAAGTGTAGGGGCCCGATTACGCGAACCGTGCGCGAGGTTCGACGTCAATCGCGCTCCTACGACGATGGTACAAAATGCATAATTACCCCGCACGTAATCTGTAAATGTGTTCAAATGTGCGACGCTCGGAGGCCGGGCCCGACTCGCCTGTAAATATATCGCGATCCCGAGCTCCAGTTATTTATTGTGCGGCCGACTTGTCGCCTCGATACTTACCTAATTATATCGTGTCGATCACATCGAGTTATATTAGTGATTAGTACGTTACGTATGGAGTCGAGTACCGACGGTATGGGACCAAAACTATTATATCGATATGTAGAAATGTTGTCGATTGGTATTGAAAGTTTAATCGCTTCGAGTGACCGTTTCGATTGTTGTAGGTATAAATTGTTTATGTAGTAACGTACATATTTGGATGTAAGCTCAAATGTTGTGTTTGGGATTGTTTTGGAAATAGTTGATCTTTTTTGTGGCGAGTGAGGGGAGCGGCGGGTTGATGTTAAAATAGTAAGTAGTTTTTTTGAGTTGTAGACGCATAGTTCTAATTTCTATAGTGACCTAGTCTCGGCCCGCGCTTACCACAGATTATATCCACACTTCCAAGGCAATCGCAAACGATTATTTTAATAGTCTAGATGAAATGTCATCATTGTGCCTTTGAGCGATTAATATTATGTTTACTTTACCGATGTTTTTTTCCATTCTTTTGTAATATTTGAGAAAGTTCATTAACTCGCCACGTGTCTTGGAGATACTTGATTTATTTTCAGTTCATTTGTAAAAATAAATTATTGTGATACAAATATTTGTCTTATTTGTGATGAACAAAATCCTTTTAAATTAAAGCACTATACAGGTCGCGTCACGGTTTAATAGCGCTCGGCAAAAGTGAAGGGGTGCGCAGGTGTATAGGTCTAAAGTCTAAAATGTCCTAACAGATCTAAAAATCGATTTCTGTGCATTCAAAGTCATCGCTTTTAAACCGTGACGCGACCTGTACCTTATAAATCCTAGCTTGATACGTGACAGCTGAACAAAATACAAATCTTTGGTCATTCATATTTTCATAAATTAGGTGCATACATGGTATCATATCAGGTAATTTATAAAAAAAGGTTTATATTTTTTATAATAAAAATATTTTAAGTTAATTGAATACCTTCTTAGAACTTAATTTACGGAAATATGGCCAAAAAATATATTTTTGTTCAGCTGTCAGGTATCAAGCTATATTTTATAGACGACTAGCTGCGTATATGGTCATTGCGCACTATATGGCCAGCAGAGAGGTAATCTTTGCTGTGACATTTGCACAGTGCTATGCTACTCGTATATATTCAGACCATACCTAAATATCCCTATAGCATAGCATGGAGACTGAATTATAGAAGGAAGAATATCTCTGAAGGGGGACACAGTTGAAAGTGTCCAGTTTGTATAGTTAACAGTTTCAAAACCTACCACACTATGCGACACAATGACGCTAGTAACGAGTATGAATTATTATATCTTATAATAAGCATCGTACACCTCCTCCTTTTATATATTTTTCTCTTAATTCACTCCATATTCCATCATCACTATTTTGCCGCCATATTTCTGCTCATCTATTCCATAGATTATATTATATTATTCTCAGTACTTATAATATCAAACGTTGTCACTGTCAATATTCTTGATGACAGCGACTAAGCAACAGACTAAATCCACAAATCTTTACAAATGCCAAAAATACATACAATTATTTTTATTTGCTGTGCCCGGTAGATGGCAATAGGCGAGCCCCCTATTACGTGGGACCAATAACATACTGGCGTAATGTGGTTGTAACTACTATGGGACAGTCCTGGGTACATCTCAGCCTACCCCTTTGGGAAAAAGACGTGATTGTATGCTATGCTTTATTTCATAGTCTTGTACATAAACTGTACAATAAATTTCGGCGCTTTCTTTACAACTCGCGTTTGTGATACCACTGCGCCATCTGATTTAACCCATTTTGACGGACATTTTTCATGTTTAGAGATATTCCTCCTCTATAGATAGACTAGCTAATTTCATAATTTAAAAAAAACAACACATATGTTCACCTCAAAAGTATATTTAAAAAGTTTTTGCAGTCTGTGATCTAAAGCTGGCAATGCAAGCTATCCCAACGACTTGACAGACTGTCCAGTTGAACTGAACAAGTGTATCAGGTACACCGTCGCGAGAATGGCCAGCTTTCTCGAACATTCATAGAAATTGGATGAAACGACTAGATACTGATCCAATTACAACACAATAATGGATATAAACACTATAGGTACATTCAAACAATACTTATTAAGGCGGATTATAATATCATTGATTTAAAGAAAAGGGGGTACGTTAGGGTACGTTCTCCTAGCGCTTACTCAACTGGCACGTTCAATTTGCTCAATGTGCAGTTAGCACAGCGCAATATATTGAACAACAAAGACAGAAAGACGTACCTAAGACCGAAATGCGACTGAGACAACAATATTAGTCGCTCGTACGACCTAACTTTACTGACGTACGTGAACCTAATGGGACCTAATTTGTGCTTTTCTTTTTCATTTTCAAGAAGCCAGTGCCACATATCACCTTTTTCTTAAATCAATGGATTATATTCTTAAATTTAAAATACTATTTAAAATTACAACCATAATTAATTTATTTTTAATTCATTAGTCAGTTAATTAATTGTATTATATTAGAAACTAATATGATTTTAAATAAATAATTTTACCATATTAATATATATAAATACATATACTACAATATAAAATAAACCAGTCAAAACAAAATAAGGGCCAGCGTGAATTTCATCAAGAGGTCCCGGGTTCGATCCCCAGGTCAGGCAGTGTTAAATATTGGATTTTTCCATTAGGAATTATCTCAATAACTGCCTGGAGTCTGGAACTGTGCCCGATAGATGGCAATAGGCTCGCCCCCTATTACATGGGACCAATAACATACTGGCGAAATGTGGGTGTATCTACTATGGGACTGAGTCCTGGGTACACCTCTGCCTACCCCTTCGGGAAAAAGGCGTGAATGTATATTTTTTTTTTAATGTGAATTTCATTTTAAAAATGTGTAAAGCGAGTGTGAAGGGTCAAGTCGACCGCGTCGACCTAGGCGTACTTTTCATGAACAAATTGACGTTCTTCTAAGGAAAGGCCAACTCAAAAGTGCATATTATAAACGACGTGCACGTATGAAGAATCTCATGAAAGTGGAAGGAAACGAAAGCCGTGTGTCAGGATCGTAGCAAGTGGAGAGAAATAGTCTGCCTACCCCACCGGGAACAAAGCGTGACTGTATGTACTGTATGTATCTATTTATAGGGTTTTAAAGAGTTATTTTAACATATCAAATTTAAAATATAAAAGTCAGAATTCTGGAACAAGAATCTTTACTTTTTAGTTCCGACTTTTAGTGTTAAAAACAGCATGCACAGTGAATCGCCCTCCCGCTCGCAAAATTGCATGCAAAGAGGAATAGCTATTAGGTATTGACACCATTCATATATCGACACGTGTCACGTTACAAATAATTAAAAAGACTTATTTTACAAAAAAAAAAACATTTATGAATAATATAAAAATGTATGACCCTTATTATATTTTGACTAGACTATTACATAATTAAAATTGAACATACAAACATTGTGTAAAACAGTTATTATATTATTGCTTTCATTAACTTCATGAGCCTACCTCGAGTGGAAACGCGCCTTTATACTACTAAAGTACTAAACATGCATATTACTGATTTGGCACCATTTTGTGATGTTATTTCATGTTATAGTGGATAATGATCTTAATATGATTTATTTACAAGTTTTTGATAATAACCTAAATATAACATACATTCACGCCTTTTTCCCGAATGGTTAGGCAGAGGTGTACCCAGGACTCAGTCACTCAGTCCCACAGTAGGCACACCCACATTTCGCCAGTATGTTATTGGTCCCATGTAATAGGGGGCCTATTGCCATCTACCGGGCACAGTTCCAGACTCCAGGCTGTCAGAAATAGTTTTCCTAATAGAAAATGCCAATAACACTTTGTCTGACCTGGGCAACGAACCCGGGACCTCGGGGTTGGCAGTCGAGCTTACGCCCACTACGGCACCGAGGCAGTCAATTGATATCTATGATATAATGACGAACATTGTGTGATTATAATATATAGCTATCCTAATCATAAGCAAATGTCTGCGACTTCTTAACTAGTATCTAGTTAGGTCTCGTATTCACTAGGGGGCAAATGTCCCGTGACATAATTTGTCGCTTGACTTAGGTAAAGATTGGCAACATTACCCAAAAAGATTCTTCGAAGTAACGGCGAAGGAAACAGGCTTAGAATTCAATGAAACCGGGCAAAGAAAACCTTACACTATATCCTATTTTCGGAAATATATTTCTATATTCCTATTCCCGGGTAGAGAATTTTATTTACATTAATAGTCCCAAACATAGTATCGATCTTATTATCGCCGATTAATTTATAATTTTATTTAAATAAAGTGAGGTTAAGTACTAAGTATTTTTTAATGGCGACGCGCGTCCCATTTTTCGTCGAACTTTTGCTTAATTTATTATAGTTAATGGCGATACTAAAAACACATTTGTCCCTTAGTTATTACGAGGCTTTAGTCTTCAGCTGCCATACAACAATATAATTTAATATTATAATATCATACAATCCTAAAAAAAAGTAAATGCTTTAATTAACTTCATATGAATTTATATCCAACTACAGTACGTGCCTTTTATTTCGGCGAGTCTGAACATAGGCCCTGCGAACATTAGCGCATGCACTCGCAAAACTGTTATAATTGAGTATTTGAAAAAAAAATGTCGTATTTTTATCAAGTTATTTTGTAAGTTTAATGAAAATTATGTATTATCAGACTCAAAACTCACTTTAAATTTTTTTTTTTTATTAATTATAACCAATTCAAAATTGATACAATTCCAATAGGAGTCACTTGTTCACGAACGCTGCTACGAGTGGTCGCCATGATTGTGACGTCATTATGGTATAGTTATGTATATATATATACTTTACAACATTTTGACGTCACTACAGGTCACGAGCTCGTTCGGGTACTATCGGCGTGTTTTCGGTACTGGATTAAAAATGATTTTTTAATTTGATATAACTTTGTAATTGAGCGTTTTTAAAATAAAGTGCACCATGTCCAAATTTATTGTCAGATTTTGAATGTGATGTTTTCGATGGTTTTTTGATTAGAATATAAGTTAGATGTATTGAAATTTATGAAACTATATTTATTTCCTTCAATAGTAAGCTATTTTACGAGAAATCACAAAATTAAACTGGCTCTGTGGAAAAAAATGTCAGTTTTGCGACTATCTTAAAAGCTAACTATCTTACAAATTTGAAGAAACACAGAAATTATTTTAAATTTATTTTGAAGTTAATAATATATATTTTTTAAAACCAGGGCATAATAGTGAAAAAACTAATAACATGTGAATTATATGCTAATTTTAAGTTCGGTTTTGTCACAACTGATGTTAGTAACCGTTACTTTTTCTATATTATGTAATGGTTATGTAGTTTCACTGGGAAACTACATTATTGCTTTCGAAACATATTACTATTTTAAATATTGAAATTAAATAATGTGTACCCTTTCATATTAAAAAATTACAAATACTAAGAATTCCCTCGTCGCAAAACACAGGACAATCGCAAAACCGACAGTCCATTTTTTTAGGCTGGGCTTACATGAATAAATTTTTGAGATAAATTTATTATAAATGTACATATTAATAATATACATGATATAATAATAATATGTAATTATTAATAATATACATGTTTTAAAAAATAACCCACTATTCAAACAGACCGACAGACGTAATACAAAAAAGTAAATAAAAAGAACTGTAAATCCTAGTGTAAACCTTGCTTTATGGTGTCGGTTTTGCGACTTTGCTAGTCAGCCTGGTAGGTCACGGGATAAAATGTCGCAAAACTGACGTGACGCTGTCTTCCCTTATTATATTCTGAACTGTATTCTAACGAAAATATTTACACTAAATTTGTTATTAAAACTACATTACAACTACATTATAAAATTGTTAATCTTTTAAATATCGTGAAATGTTGTAAACTTAGCGGAATCAGCAGTTATTGTGTCTCAAATCTGACACAAGAAATCTTGACGTTCGTGGCACAGCAAGAAAAAGTATTGCTTACTCGGTTTCGTGGTCACAACTAGTATTTTTTTTATTTCGAACAGAGGACTGTAAGGTTAATGTTGCCAGTACAGAAATTAAAAATCCTTAGTTATTATTTTAAATAGCACTATTAGCCGTGACAAACCTGTCATGTCCGGTCGGTATCACTTTTTACATGTTTGTTGGAAATTCAATTGTGTTTCTGTGTATTTTAGGTTTAAATTAAAAAGTACCGGACACGATAGACGAGTCAGAGTACGTTCAAACCGTACCAAAAACTCATTATATCGCGTAGAAAAAGTTTTCAGAATAGCTTTTAACATCGAGAAGTTCGAGTGGGGGACACGTCGAAAACTGAGTTCTTGCTGATTAAAATTAGTCATTATTTTAATTGCTCTCAATGTTTTCATATTTGTGGCACTTCATTTACTAGTTTAAAATATGTTTAATGCTTACAGTCATTAAAATATTCACCAGATCCTATTATTACTTGTTAGTAATACTTCAAACACAAGGGACAACCGAAAAGTGGGGGGTACACTTTTTTGTGAAAACGCTCAATTATAGCATATATATCATAGCATATATATCATAGCATATATATATATATATCAAATAGGTTTACTGTATTCGGAGGACACAGGGTAATTGATAAAGATACGGGAGCCAAACTGTACTCTTCGGCTTCCCCCCAAAACTCCTTTTTAATAACATAATTATCTTATATGAAAGTACATGTGGGTGTATGTGCTGACGTCACAGAGGTCAATGTCCGTTAAGCATAGATGTGTCGGCACGTTTGATGTCGTTCAGTTGGTCGGAGTACTCAGAGAACAGTCGCTGCCAACGGAGCTGACGCACCAGGATGGAGAGCATCTCGTCCAGGATCTCGTGCTTCTTTATACCCTGGAATACAAATTGATGGTAAATATTTACTATATTACATTGTATGGCGGTATCGGGTCGGGTCGGGACAGAAGAGACACTCCTCAAAGCGATAAATAGCGACAATAAAGTGCAGTTCAGGTCGCACAGCGCCTTACTAATTATAGTTATTAATTTACAAGCTGCCTCTCTTTCTATCGCGTATATCTCTATCTGTTCTCTCTGTCTAGCCCACAGAAATTAATAGAAAAAAAATAAAATGCTCTACTACCCTCTCTACCCGTGGGAGACTGAGGACTGGCAGCATGTCATTCCCATAAAGTATGGCAATTATTTGCAGCGATATGTAGTCAAAAGTAACTACAACCGACGTGCATTTATGAAGAATGTCATGAAAGTGGAAGAAGCGAAAGTTGCATGTCAGGTACGTAGCATGGGAAAGTCTCATATAGCTCGCGTTACGGTTTAATAGCGCTGACCTTGAATGCGCAGAAATCTATTTTTAGATCTGTTTGGTAACAGGAATGAGATGCGACGGGAGAGGCGCTGCATTGGTCGCTCGGTCGTCTTCACCCCGTCTCACCCCGTTCACGCGTCTTAAGTCCCCTGCGTACAGTCGCGTGCATATTTAGTAGTGGTGTGTGAGCGATGACAGCTCGGATAATGAATATAGTCTAGATGAGGTTGAAGACTCCCGAAATTGTAGTATTTAACTTAAATTTTACATCTCACGAAAAGACGTTTTATTCTGAGTCTATTACTCTCTCGGAATAAAGTACTACATAATTTGACGTGTCCTTTTAATAACTATATACTTTTAATAACTTTGAAACATAAATTCAATTTAGTTAATTTCCGCATGCCTGAACTGCTTATTGCAACTTTTTTCAAACTTTTATATAAATAACGCGACAAATTAGGCAGTTACTAAAAAACTCGCTTAATAATATGCGCGACTGTACACTTGCGCAAAGCACCCCTCCACTTTTGCCGAGCGCTATTTAGGAACATTATAATAAATGCATCACATCATCAACCGAAAGACGTCCACTGTTGAACACAGGCCTCCCCCATAGAACGCCATAAACTAAACATTTGGGGGATTTTGCTGTAATAACCACGCTTAGCAGGCGGTTTGGATCATCAAGTACTACGATCACGTAGTAGTTGAATTACTTGCTCACGGCTCCCACGGGATGAGAAAGGGTGGCACTATTATATAACCGGGAACTACATGACCAAATAATAATAATAAATGCATTTATAATGAATTACCCTTACCAATATAGTAGACTGCCATTTCTTAGGCGTGGAGGTACAGTGACTAGGGCCCAACATGTCGTCCAGTATACTCCTTAGTTGGTCTTCTGTGCCTAAGAAATTATACCAAAATTAATATAACATAACATAATATCATGCCTTTTCCCGAAGGGGTAGGCAGAAGTGTACCCAGGACTCAGTTCCATAGTAGGTAAGTAATATTTTCTCCAATGGCATGATAACTAATAGAAAATGCTAGTTTAGCATTAATTAGTACTAGCGTTGTGCTGCATTACCACAATACATACATACATTCACGCCTTTTTCCCGAAGGGGTCGGCAGAGGTGTACCCAGGACTCAGTCTCATAGTAAATACACCCACATTTCGCCAGTATGTTATTGGTCCCATGTTTTAGGGGGCGAGCCTATTGCCATCTACCGGGCACAGTTCAGTCTCCAGGCAGTTATTGAGATAATTCCTAATGGAAAAATCCAATATTTCACACTGCCTGACCTGGGGATCGAACCCGGGACCTCTAGATTGGCAGTCGAGCATGCGCCCTCTACGCCACCAAGGCAGTCCACAATACCCTACTAATATTATAAACTTCAAACCATCTTAGTACAATGTAAAAAGTTACCTTTGTATCAGGTCAACAAAACGATAGCGAGTTCTAACTCGACTCAGCGCCATCTAGCGCTGCGCACTTTTTTGTGTGTATGTGTGTTCCGTTTTTACGGTAAAACTACTAAACCGATTGGGCTGAAATTTGGTATGTAGATAGCTTAGACCTTGGAATAACACATAGAGTACTTTTTATTCCGATATTCTCACGGGAACGAAGACTAAGCAGGTAAAACCGCGGGACACGTGCTAGTAAACAACAAACAAACAGTAATTCACCATGGTTGATAAGATGTGAGAACAGTGCAGTGATCCAGTGCCTGTAATCCTTAGCCAACTGTAGATGTATGCAGGACGCCACCTGGGACTCCAACCAGCTGCGGGCCGCGCCTGAACTGTAGCTGGAATGGACGAAATATGCTTTATTAGTATTATTAGGAAGGGACTCAAACTTGTGCTCAAGGTTTTTTAACGTTTTTAGAATTGCGCACATCAAAAAGAACTCGAAGAAAATTTATTTAAATAAATCTTAAAAAGACATTTTTTAACATCAATCAATAATATCAAACAAGAATCAAGTTAAGAATCTACTAAAAAAAGGAACCCTTTTTCTCAAATCTTTTTTTCGAGTCAAAGCCCTTTTTCTTGGGAATGCGCTGAGGTATCAAATAAAGTAAATAAAAATTCTTAATTATCAGACAAGATACGTCCATCAGAAATAAACCATCGAACTGCGCTCGACAACCCGCCTGCCAAGCGTGTCGAGTATTGGCAAAACCTCCCTTTATGGGGAGGCCTATGTTCAGTAGTGGATTATCAACGGCTGAGATGATGATGATGATACGTTCACAGGTCATCATCACAAATTATAATTAAGAAGATCAGATTATGTTAATCCTACAAATATTATAAATGTGAAAGTTTGTGAGGATGGATGTTTGTTACTCTTTCCCGCCAAAATTACTGGACTGATTGGCTTGAAATTTTGTATGTAGCTTAGTCCCTGAAATAACACATAGGATACTTTTTATCTCGATATTCCCACGGGAACGAAGACTACGCGGGTGAAACCGTGGGCGCAGTTAGAATCATATACGTATGTAATGAAAATAAAAAATAAAATAAGTAAACAAACGGTTCTCTCCTCTCCCTGCACGGTTGTCTGGAAGAGATCCCTCTTAGCGATAAGACCGCCCATTGTTACACTAGTTATTATAATAATAATAATATGGGACAACTTCCACACACGGTCATCTGGTCCCAAACTTGGCTAGAAGCCTGTACTATGGTAACCAGATGACTGATATACATACTTATATACACTTATAACAACCAGACACATATCAAACAGACATGTTCTTGCACACAAATGTTTGACCTGGCTGGGGATCGAACCCGGGGCCTGCGGCACAGAAAGCAGAGTTACTACCATCTGTGCCAACCAGACTGTCAATTATTAATTGTTATTAGTTTAGAGATCTTGTTTGTGGTGTACCAATAGTGATTCTCTATCAATCTATTTATTTATTATGAAACAGCATTAGCAACGCTATGCGTAAAGCATTTCTCCGGGAAGAAATAAAATGTTACCTTGCAGTGAAAGCGTTGTGCGTGTTAGTCTTCTTAGGAAGAGTGTATAGAAGATGGTCAGCTCGGGGCGGACGCACAGCGCTCGCGCCGCACGCCAGCCACACAGGGTCCGACGAGTCCATCCATACTATCCTGGAATATGCAGTATTACTACATATGAGAACCCCTTATATTATGTAATGTACACGACTACTATATCCTACTAATACATTGTTACGTTATTTTTTTATAGTGGTAGGCCTCTTTAGCAGGGGGCCGCCTGGGGCAGTACCACAGCTTTGCCAGTAATTCATCCGCCAAGCAGTAATGTGTTCCGGTATGAAGGACAATGTTACCAGCGAAATTTACTGAGCAAGATGAGATTCAACAACTCATATCTCAGGGTGACAGGCGCAGTGGAGTGCCGCTCAGAATTTTGTATTTTAAAACACTGGGTGGCACTGTGTCTGATATGGGCAATCATGATGCTTACCATCAGGCACCTGATTTGCTCGTCTTGTTACTCACTATCATAAAGAAAATTAATAATAATAACTCACCAGGAACATAATTTCTTGCTGTAAATATATGACTTTCCATTGCTCAGCGTGATCATAGGATTGCCGTCTTCTAATAATGAACAATTTGTTACTGTCACTGAAAAAATACAATTATACAGGGTTATCTTAAAAACACCAGCGATCTCGTAGGAGCAGGCAGGCAACAACATTTGTTCTACAACTTTTGATAATTTGTCAGATTTTACACAAACGTACATTCACGCCTCGGTGGCGTAGAGGGCGCATGCTCGACTGCCAATCAAGAGGTCCCGGGTTCGATCCCCAGGTCAGGCAAAGTGTTAAATATTGGATTTTTCCATTAGGAATTATTTCAATAACTGCCTGGAGTCTGGAACTGTGCCCGGTAGATGGCAATAGGCTCGCCCCCTCAACCAATAACATACTGACAAAATGTGGGTGTATCTACTATGGGACTGAGTCCTGGGTACACCTCTGCCTACCCCTTTGGGAAAAAGGCGTGAATGTATGTTATGTTATGTTATACATTCACGCCTTTTTCCCGAAGGGGTAGCCAGAGGTGTACCCAGGACTTATAGTCCCATAGTATAGATACACTCACATTTCGCCAGTATGTTATTGGTCCCATGCAATAGGGGGCGAGCCTGTTGCCATCTACCGGGCACAGTTCCAGACTCCAGGCAGTTATTGAGATAATTCCTAATGGAAAAATCCAATCATCTTAACACGTAATATTCCACTATTATTACACGTTAAACACTCGAAAATGCACCGATCTATACTAATATTATAAAGAGAGAATCTTTGTTTTTTTGTTTGTAACGAATAGGCTCCGAAACTACCGGACCGATTTTAAAAATTCTTTCACTTATGGATAGCTTAATTCAGTGTGAGTGACATAGGCTATAGAGATTTTGAAAAATATTAGGGATCCGTAAGAAAACTGCAATATTGTGAACCAAGGTGTAACATATATTTATTAATTTGCGTGCGCTGTGAAAACTATTGATGGTAGAATAAAATAATGTACTAGGGGTTTGTAGTACTTACTTATATCTACAAAATAGTCCACGGATATTTCATCCATCTATTTTGGTTTAGTCACAATAATCGAAACAGACATAATATGAATGCGCTGTAATAAGTATTGGAGGTAGAATAAAATAATGTACTAGGGGTTTGTAGTACTTATCAATACCTACAAAACGGTATACATAGATTATATCCATCTTTTTTGGTTTAATCACAATAATCGAAAAAGTGACTATTTTTCATGCGGTGTGAAAACTATTGGTGGTAGAGTAAAGTAATGTACTAGGGGTTTGTAGTACTTATCAATACCTACAAAACAGTATACATAGATTATATCCATCTTTTTTGGTTTAGTCACAATATTCGAAAAAATGACTATTTTTCATGCGGTGTGAAAACTATTGGTGGTAGAGTAATGTACTAGGGGTTTGTAGTACTCATCAATACCTATAAAACAGTATACATAGATTATATCCATCTTTTTTGGTTTAGTCACAATAATCGAAAAAGTGACTATTTTTCATGCGGTGTGAAAACTATTGGTGGTAGAGTAAAGTAATGTACTAGGGGTTTGTAGTAATTATTAATACCTACAAAACGGTATACATAGATTATATCCATCTTTTTTGGTTTAATCACAATAATCGAAAAAGTGACTATTTTTCATGCGGTGTGAAAACTATTGGTGGTAGAGTAAAGTAATGTACTAGGGGTTTGTAGTACTTATCAATACCTACAAAACAGTATACATAGATTATATCCATCTTTTTTGGTTTAGTCACAATAATCGAAGCAGTGATTATTTTTCATGCGGTGTGAAAACTATTGGTGGTAGAGTTAAGTACCTAATGTACTAGGGATTTGTAGTACTTATCAATACCTACAAAACAGTATACATAGATTATATCCATCTTTTTTGGTTTAGTCACAATATTCGAAAAAATGACTATTTTTCATGCGGTGTGAAAACTATTGGTGGTAGAGTAAAGTAATGTACTAGGGGTTTGTAGTAATTATTAATACCTACAAAACGGTATACATAGATTATATCCATCTTTTTTGGTTTAATCACAATAATCGAAAAAGTGACTATTTTTCATGCGGTGTGAAAACTATTGGTGGTAGAGTAAATTAATGTACTAGGGGTTTGTAGTACTTATCAATACCTACAAAACAGTATACATAGATTATATCCATCTTTTTTGGTTTAGTCACAATAATCGAAACAGTGATTATTTTTTATGCGGTATGAAAACTATTGGTGGTAGAGTAAAGTAATGTACTAGGGGTTTGTAGTACTTATGAATACCTACAAAACAGTATACATAGATTATAGCCATCGTTTTTGGTTTAGTCACAATAATCGAAGCAGTGATTATTTTTCATGCGGTGTGAAAACTATTGGTGGTAGAGTTAAGTACCTAATGTACTAGGGATTTGTAGTACTTATCAATACCTACAAAACAGTATACATAGATTATATCCATCTTTTTTGGTTTAGTCACAATATTCGAAAAAATGACTATTTTTCATGCGGTGTGAAAACTATTGGTGGTAGAGTAATGTACTAGGGGTTTGTAGTACTCATCAATACCTATAAAACAGTATACATAGATTATATCCATCTTTTTTGGTTTAGTCACAATAATCGAAAAAGTGACTATTTTTCATGCGGTGTGAAAACTATTGGTGGTAGAGTAAAGTAATGTACTAGGGGTTTGTAGTAATTATTAATACCTACAAAACGGTATACATAAATTATATCCATTTATTTTGGTTTAGTCACAATAATCGAAAGTCATTATATACATGCGATGTGAAAAGTATTGGTGGTAGAATAAAGGAATGTACTAGGGGTTTGTAGTACTTATCAATCAAATCAATCAAATCTTCAAAATAGCCCACGATAAATTTATACATGTGTTAAGGTTTGGTCATTGTAACAGAAATAGTCATTAATTTGCGTGCGCTGCGTAAACCATTAGGGTTTTATCCATTAAAATACAATGTATCACGAATTTACTCCTGTTAAACGTTCACTATATCTACTTCTGCTACCCGTGCGAAGCCGGGGCGGGTCGCTAGTAATTGATAAAGATACGGGAGCCAAACTGTACTCTTCGGCTTCCCCCCAAAACTCCTTAGATTTGATGGACCGTAGTGAATATAAAATAGTGAGACATACCGTCAGCTCGCAGTAAGGGCAGTAAACACAGCGGGCCGAGGGTGCAGCGCGCAGTATTGAGCTCCCACAGCACTAGTTGTCCTCCTGTCGTCACTGCACATAGTGTGTCGCCGCGTAGCCATAGCTTGGCTGCTGCCGATTCTAACGCTGAAATATACAATAATAATCCCGTCTAGATTGTCCCATCCAAAAATTCTGGGTGGATATTGTGACAGGGGCTGTCAAGTAAGTAGGTATATAGTATGTATGTTAACCTAACACTAGTATTAAGTTTTATTTTTACTAACGCTTGTTACTAACATAGTTTTTTAAGAATTGTGACTAACACACTATCTGAATGATCTGAAATAATAGTAGATTAGTAGCCAAGGGCTGTAAGGCATCAATTGCAGCCCGAGATATTTAGGCGCACGAGCGCAGCGAGGGCGCCTATACTTCGAGGGTGCAATTGATGCTTACACCCGAGCTAACTACTCTGCTTTACATCTCGATTGTGAGGTAAGTAGAAAAACACCGGCATTACAAGAATAAAACATTTTAAAGTAAAAGTTTTCTATTCCCGCCTTTTTTCATCTCTTTTTTAAATTATTTTTTTCAAGAACGAAATTGAGCTTCGTAGTTCGATATTTAAAATTGATGACTATTATACTCATACGAAGACAAGGAATAGCGAAGCGACCTCTTTTGTCATTGGCCTGAATGCATGATGTCTATTGCCAGTATGATGGTTAGATGTACGCAAACTTTTTGAAAGAGTGAAGTTTTTTTTTAATTACTTACCGCCCTAGGGCTTTTCTAGCTACATTATTACCCTAGAGCGCTAATTGGTCACTTACAAGCCCCATTTGGGGGTAATAAGGACCTACTTACCGAATATGAGAGATGTAAAAATATTTTACATCTCTCATATTCGGTAAGTAGGTCCTTATTACCCCCAAATGGGGCTTGTAAGTGACCAATTAGTGCTCTAGGGTAATAATGTAGCTAGACTTACCGAATATGAGAGATGTAAAAATATTTTACATCTCTCATATTCGGTAAGTAGGTCCTTATTACCCCCAAATGGGGCTTGTAAGTGACCAATTAGCGCTCTAGGGTAATAATGTAGCTAGAAAAGCCCTAGGGCGGTAAGTAATTAAAAAAAAACTTCACTCTTTCAAAAAGTTTGCGTACATCTAACCATCATACTGGCAATAGACATCATGCATTCAGGCCAATGACAAAAGAGGTCGCTTCGCTATTCCTTGTCTTCGTATGAGTATAATAGTCATCAATTTTAAATATCGAACTACGAAGCTCAATTTCGTTCTTGAAAAAAATAATTTAAAAAAGAGATGAAAAAAGGCGGGAATAGAAAACTTTTACTTTAAAATGTTTTATTCTTGTAATGCCGGTGTTTTTCTACTTACCTCACAATCGAGATGTAAAGCAGAGTAGTTAGCTCGGGTGTAAGCATCAATTGCACCCTCGAAGTATAGGCGCCCTCGCTGCGCTCGTGCGCCTAAATATCTCGGGCTGCAATTGATGCCTTACAGCCCTTGGCTACTAATCTACTATTATTTATTGTATTTTTAATAACAATGTAGCAGCCCCAATAGTTACTGTAAGACGACGCAAAATAGGTAAAAACGAATAATATAGCGAAATCAATGTTTTTTATTAAGGCAACGAAGAAATGTGACTTTTTAAGTCAATTTCGACACACACCTAAAAGAAAGAAACATTTTCAAAAATAAAATGTATAAATGCATAACAACGAAAAAGGCTAGCTGTAGATTATGTAAAACAAATAAAAAGTCTTTCTTAGGGAACTGCGTACGTTTCTATAGCTATAATAAAATCCCAAAAGAGATAACTGGTCTTTCAGAGGTTAAATTTAAAACCTTTATAAAATAGAATTTGTTAGGAAAGGCTTATTATAGTATTAACCAATACATAGAGGACAAAGATGCCTGGACACTTCTGCATAGCTACCACCCGGCGCCTTACAAGCCAACAAAAGTGACCAAACCAAATATTGTAAAACTCGCAGTTGAAAAAATTAAACCATACAAGTTTCTTTTGCGTTCTTCTTGTAGAGGTATTTCTGAACGCACGGTAGATTCTTAACTAGTTTGATAATATCGATTGACGTTTAAAAATGTTTTTTTAAGACTTATTTATATATATAAGACTTATTTATTATAGACTGCCTCCGTGGCGTAGAGGGCGCATGCTCGACTGCCAATCAAGAGGTCCCGGGTTCGATCCCCAGGTCAGGCAAAGTGTTAAATATTGCATTTTTCCATTAGGAATTATCTCAATAACTGCCTGGAGTCTGGAACTGTGCCCGGTAGATCGCAATAGGCTCGCCCCCTATTACATGGGACCTATAACATACTGGCGAAATGTGGGTGTATCTACTATGGGACTGAGTCCTGGGTACACCTCTGCCTACCCCTTCGGGAAAAAGACGATGGATGTATGTTTTATTTATATTAATTTTCGTTGAGTTTGAGTTTGAGGCTATCGTCAACAGTTACCGATGTATTTATTGTGACAGTCTGGTTGGGATGGTAGTAACTAGTAACTCTGCTTTCTGTGCCGTAAGATTCGGGTTCGATCCCCGGCCAGGTCAAACATGTCTGTATGATCTGTGTCTGGGTGTTATAAGCTTATATAATAAGTATGTATATCAGTCACCCGCCCCCTTATTACGAACAGCAGTAGAAGTGTGGGACGCGTTCAATTGCTTAATGTCAGCTGTCAAACGGTATACAAAAAATGACGTTTGACAGCAAAATTTACTGCTGTTGTTACGCGATTGCATGTTCGTAATAGCGACACCGGTCTTTTGATAGGCGTGCACGGAGACCATTTTTTTTATTATTATTATTGATATTATCATAATTGTATAGTGACCGATGTGTGGCAGCGCCCGGACGGCGCAGGTGCGGCGCAGCCTCCAGGCGTGCAGCGTGCCGTCCGCGCACGACACGCCGGCCCAGCGCGCCGAGCACGAGATGCACGTCACCGGGGCACCTGCACGACATCCTCACCATCATCATCATATTGTTGTAGCGGGAAGTACCACACCTTTGCCAGTTATTCATCCGCCGAGCAGTAATGTGCAAACATTACTGTGTTCCGGTCTGTATGGCAATGTTACCAGCGAAATTACAGGGCATGATTAGTTTCAACAACTAATATCTCAGGGTGACAGGCGCAGTGCAGTGCCGCGCAGAATTTTGAATTTTAAAACGCTGGGTGGCACTGTCTGATATGGGCGATCATGATGCTTACCATCAGGCACCTGATTTGCTCGTCTTGTTACTCACTATCATAAAATCATTTCAGCCGTTGGTAATCCACTACTGAACATAGGCCTCGCCATAAAGGAAGGTTTAGCCAATACTCGACACGCTTGTTGTGCGGGTTGTCGAGCGCAGTTCGATGGTTTGTTGCAGAGGACGCTGCTGCCTCCTCTGGATCTGTTAACCCTTAGCCGGCCGCCACAGCAACCACGGGGAGAGAAGGTGGAGCACTATTCTAAAGCCGGTTACTATACGGCAGGAGTCTAAGTGCGGAAAAGGAGTCCACTTTACATTACATTACTATACGGCACAGCGGGAATATGCCCGGCTTTAAATCTGGAGTCCCTGAATCGAATCTCAGCATATGGACTTTTCGCCTGGACGCTACCGTGTTTCAGATGGCATGTTAAACTGTGGATCCCTATAGTATGCTGTAAGATATGTAGGGGGCAGTCGTTAGGTCATGTCGGAGGTCTTGGCGACCTAATAATCTAACGATATGGGTTGTCCACATAACCCATATGAATTGACTCGAGCAGTGTAATTGGGGTAACCCGTTCTGTTAGAGTATAAATTCAAATTATTGTTATTAGTCCATACTAGAAGTGCCCGCGATTTCACCCGTGTAATCATAGTTCCCGTGGGTATATAGGATTAAAAAGCATGCTATGTGTTATTCCAGGGTCTAAACTCTAAATCTATATTGATAAAAATCTCACCAAGATATGTTTCCCAAACGGGATCGTTGGAAGCAGAGTTGTTAGGTATTAGCTGCAGTCTCGACAGAGTGCCGTAACTCGTATTGAATGCTTTGTTCACTACCTGAAATTGTCCAAAAAGATATGTTAATATGACGAGGGTGGGTATAATAATGGGTATAATCGAGCCTCTTTCCCGAAGGGATAGGCAGAGGTTTTAAGTACCATGTAATAGGAGCCTATTGCCATCTATCGGGCACAATTATAGGCTCCAGGCTTCGATCATATAGTAGCATATAACTTATAGCCTCTTTAACAATAGGTGGGGCGCGGGTAGTGTGGGGACATAGACCCGGGTCGGTGTGGCGGGGTCTGCTGTAGGTGTGTAACATTACCTGCAGCCTCAAGAGTCCAGCCGCTCTAACAATAGGTCCGGCGCTGCCTAACGTGGGCGCGGGTAGTGTGGGGACATAGACCCGGGTCGGTGTGGCGGGGTCTGCTGTAGGTGTGTAACATTACCTGCAGCCTCAAGAGTCCAGCCGCTCTAACAATAGGTCCGGCGCTGCCTAACGTGGGCGCGGGTAGTGTGGGGACATAGACCCGGGTCGGTGTGGCGGGGTCTGCTGTAGGTGTGTAACATTACCTGCAGCCTCAAGAGTCCAGCCGCTCTAACAATAGGTCCGGCGCTGCCTAACGTGGGCGCGGGTAGTGTGGGGACATAGACCCGGGTCGGTGTGGCGGGGTCTGCTGTAGGTGTGTAACATTACCTGCAGCCTCAAGAGTCCAGCCGCTCTAACAATAGGTCCGGCGCTGCCTAACGTGGGCGCGGGTAGTGTGGGGACATAGACCCGGGTCGGTGTGGCGGGGTCTGCTGTAGGTGTGTAACATTACCTGCAGCCTCAAGAGTCCAGCCGCTCTAACAATAGGTCCGGCGCTGCCTAACGTGGGCGCGGGTAGTGTGGGGACATAGACCCGGGTCGGTGTGGCGGGGTCTGCTGTAGGTGTGTAACATTACCTGCAGCCTCAAGAGTCCAGCCGCTCTAACAATAGGTCCGGCGCTGCCTAACGTGGGCGCGGGTAGTGTGGGGACATAGACCCGGGTCGGTGTGGCGGGGTCTGCTGTAGGTGTGTAACATTACCTGCAGCCTCAAGAGTCCAGCCGCTCTAACAATAGGTCCGGCGCTGCCTAACGTGGGCGCGGGTAGTGTGGGGACATAGACCCGGGTCGGTGTGGCGGGGTCTGCTGTAGGTGTGTAACATTACCTGCAGCCTCAAGAGTCCAGCCGCTCTAACAATAGGTCCGGCGCTGCCTAACGTGGGCGCGGGTAGTGTGGGGACATAGACCCGGGTCGGTGTGGCGGGGTCTGCTGTAGGTGTGTAACATTACCTGCAGCCTCAAGAGTCCAGCCGCTCTAACAATAGGTCCGGCGCTGCCTAACGTGGGCGCGGGTAGTGTGGGGACATAGACCCGGGTCGGTGTGGCGGGGTCTGCTGTAGGTGTGTAACATTACCTGCAGCCTCAAGAGTCCAGCCGCTCTAACAATAGGTCCGGCGCTGCCTAACGTGGGCGCGGGTAGTGTGGGGACATAGACCCGGGTCGGTGTGGCGGGGTCTGCTGTAGGTGTGTAACATTACCTGCAGCCTCAAGAGTCCAGCCGCTCCAACAATAGGTCCGGCGCTGCCTAACGTGGGCGCGGGTAGTGTGGGGACATAGACCCGGGTCGGTGTGGCGGGGTCTGCTGTAGGTGTGTAACATTACCTGCAGCCTCAAGAGTCCAGCCGCTCTAACAATAGGTCCGGCGCTGCCTAACGTGGGCGCGGGTAGTGTGGGGACATAGACCCGGGTCGGTGTGGCGGGGTCTGCTGTAGGTGTGTAACATTACCTGCAGCCTCAAGAGTCCAGCCGCTCTAACAATAGGTCCGGCGCTGCCTAACGTGGGCGCGGGTAGTGTGGGGACATAGACCCGGGTCGGTGTGGCGGGGTCTGCTGTAGGTGTGTAACATTACCTGCAGCCTCAAGAGTCCAGCCGCTCCAACAATAGGTCCGGCGCTGCCTAACGTGGGCGCGGGTAGTGTGGGGACATAGACCCGGGTCGGTGTGGCGGGGTCTGCTGTAGGTGTGTAACATTACCTGCAGCCTCAAGAGTCCAGCCGCTCTAACAATAGGTCCGGCGCTGCCTAACGTGGGCGCGGGTAGTGTGGGGACATAGACCCGGGTCGGTGTGGCGGGGTCTGCTGTAGGTGTGTAACATTACCTGCAGCCTCAAGAGTCCAGCCGCTCTAACAATAGGTCCGGCGCTGCCTAACGTGGGCGCGGGTAGTGTGGGGACATAGACCCGGGTCGGTGTGGCGGGGTCTGCTGTAGGTGTGTAACATTACCTGCAGCCTCAAGAGTCCAGCCGCTCCAACAATAGGTCCGGCGCTGCCTAACGTGGGCGCGGGTAGTGTGGGGACATAGACCCGGGTCGGTGTGGCGGGGTCTGCTGTAGGTGTGTAACATTACCTGCAGCCTCAAGAGTCCAGCCGCTCTAACAATAGGTCCGGCGCTGCCTAACGTGGGCGCGGGTAGTGTGGGGACATAGACCCGGGTCGGTGTGGCGGGGTCTGCTGTAGGTGTGTAACATTACCTGCAGCCTCAAGAGTCCAGCCGCTCTAACAATAGGTCCGGCGCTGCCTAACGTGGGCGCGGGTAGTGTGGGGACATAGACCCGGGTCGGTGTGGCGGGGTCTGCTGTAGGTGTGTAACATTACCTGCAGCCTCAAGAGTCCAGCCGCTCTAACAATAGGTCCGGCGCTGCCTAACGTGGGCGCGGGTAGTGTGGGGACATAGACCCGGGTCGGTGTGGCGGGGTCTGCTGTAGGTGTGTAACATTACCTGCAGCCTCAAGAGTCCAGCCGCTCTAACAATAGGTCCGGCGCTGCCTAACGTGGGCGCGGGTAGTGTGGGGACATAGACCCGGGTCGGTGTGGCGGGGTCTGCTGTAGGTGTGTAACATTACCTGCAGCCTCAAGAGTCCAGCCGCTCTAACAATAGGTCCGGCGCTGCCTAACGTGGGCGCGGGTAGTGTGGGGACATAGACCCGGGTCGGTGTGGCGGGGTCTGCTGTAGGTGTGTAACATTACCTGCAGCCTCAAGAGTCCAGCCGCTCTAACAATAGGTCCGGCGCTGCCTAACGTGGGCGCGGGTAGTGTGGGGACATAGACCCGGGTCGGTGTGGCGGGGTCTGCTGTAGGTGTGTAACATTACCTGCAGCCTCAAGAGTCCAGCCGCTCTAACAATAGGTCCGGCGCTGCCTAACGTGGGCGCGGGTAGTGTGGGGACATAGACCCGGGTCGGTGTGGCGGGGTCTGCTGTAGGTGTGTAACATTACCTGCAGCCTCAAGAGTCCAGCCGCTCTAACAATAGGTCCGGCGCTGCCTAACGTGGGCGCGGGTAGTGTGGGGACATAGACCCGGGTCGGTGTGGCGGGGTCTGCTGTAGGTGTGTAACATTACCTGCAGCCTCAAGAGTCCAGCCGCTCTAACAATAGGTCCGGCGCTGCCTAACGTGGGCGCGGGTAGTGTGGGGACATAGACCCGGGTCGGTGTGGCGGGGTCTGCTGTAGGTGTGTAACATTACCTGCAGCCTCAAGAGTCCAGCCGCTCTAACAATAGGTCCGGCGCTGCCTAACGTGGGCGCGGGTAGTGTGGGGACATAGACCCGGGTCGGTGTGGCGGGGTCTGCTGTAGGTGTGTAACATTACCTGCAGCCTCAAGAGTCCAGCCGCTCTAACAATAGGTCCGGCGCTGCCTAACGTGGGCGCGGGTAGTGTGGGGACATAGACCCGGGTCGGTGTGGCGGGGTCTGCTGTAGGTGTGTAACATTACCTGCAGCCTCAAGAGTCCAGCCGCTCTAACAATAGGTCCGGCGCTGCCTAACGTGGGCGCGGGTAGTGTGGGGACATAGACCCGGGTCGGTGTGGCGGGGTCTGCTGTAGGTGTGTAACATTACCTGCAGCCTCAAGAGTCCAGCCGCTCTAACAATAGGTCCGGCGCTGCCTAACGTGGGCGCGGGTAGTGTGGGGACATAGACCCGGGTCGGTGTGGCGGGGTCTGCTGTAGGTGTGTAACATTACCTGCAGCCTCAAGAGTCCAGCCGCTCTAACAATAGGTCCGGCGCTGCCTAACGTGGGCGCGGGTAGTGTGGGGACATAGACCCGGGTCGGTGTGGCGGGGTCTGCTGTAGGTGTGTAACATTACCTGCAGCCTCAAGAGTCCAGCCGCTCTAACAATAGGTCCGGCGCTGCCTAACGTGGGCGCGGGTAGTGTGGGGACATAGACCCGGGTCGGTGTGGCGGGGTCTGCTGTAGGTGTGTAACATTACCTGCAGCCTCAAGAGTCCAGCCGCTCTAACAATAGGTCCGGCGCTGCCTAACGTGGGCGCGGGTAGTGTGGGGACATAGACCCGGGTCGGTGTGGCGGGGTCTGCTGTAGGTGTGTAACATTACCTGCAGCCTCAAGAGTCCAGCCGCTCTAACAATAGGTCCGGCGCTGCCTAACGTGGGCGCGGGTAGTGTGGGGACATAGACCCGGGTCGGTGTGGCGGGGTCTGCTGTAGGTGTGTAACATTACCTGCAGCCTCAAGAGTCCAGCCGCTCTAACAATAGGTCCGGCGCTGCCTAACGTGGGCGCGGGTAGTGTGGGGACATAGACCCGGGTCGGTGTGGCGGGGTCTGCTGTAGGTGTGTAACATTACCTGCAGCCTCAAGAGTCCAGCCGCTCTAACAATAGGTCCGGCGCTGCCTAACGTGGGCGCGGGTAGTGTGGGGACATAGACCCGGGTCGGTGTGGCGGGGTCTGCTGTAGGTGTGTAACATTACCTGCAGCCTCAAGAGTCCAGCCGCTCTAACAATAGGTCCGGCGCTGCCTAACGTGGGCGCGGGTAGTGTGGGGACATAGACCCGGGTCGGTGTGGCGGGGTCTGCTGTAGGTGTGTAACATTACCTGCAGCCTCAAGAGTCCAGCCGCTCTAACAATAGGTCCGGCGCTGCCTAACGTGGGCGCGGGTAGTGTGGGGACATAGACCCGGGTCGGTGTGGCGGGGTCTGCTGTAGGTGTGTAACATTACCTGCAGCCTCAAGAGTCCAGCCGCTCTAACAATAGGTCCGGCGCTGCCTAACGTGGGCGCGGGTAGTGTGGGGACATAGACCCGGGTCGGTGTGGCGGGGTCTGCTGTAGGTGTGTAACATTACCTGCAGCCTCAAGAGTCCAGCCGCTCTAACAATAGGTCCGGCGCTGCCTAACGTGGGCGCGGGTAGTGTGGGGACATAGACCCGGGTCGGTGTGGCGGGGTCTGCTGTAGGTGTGTAACATTACCTGCAGCCTCAAGAGTCCAGCCGCTCTAACAATAGGTCCGGCGCTGCCTAACGTGGGCGCGGGTAGTGTGGGGACATAGACCCGGGTCGGTGTGGCGGGGCCGCGGGCGGGTCGCTTGCTGAGCATCTCTTCAGCGCGAGGACCCGGCAGCGATCCTCCGGCACGCTTGCGGAGACGATTGTCCACCCCGCTGCAATACACACGATAATGTTCATACGAGAACTTACAGTACATAGGAACACAAGAAAATCGCAAAAGGCAAACGTTAAGTTTATAAATTGACAGAGTAGTTGTAATGGTAGGCCTATTTTGCAGGGGGCCGCCTGGGGAAGTACCACACCTTTGCCAGTTATTCATCCGCCAAGCAGTAATGTGCAAACATTTCTGTGTTCCGGTATGAAGGGCAATGTTACCAGCGAAATTACTGGGCATGATGAGATTCAACAACTCATATCTCAGGGTGACAGGCGCAGTGCAGTGCCGCGCAGAATTTAGAATTTTAATACACTGGGTGGCACTGTGTCTGATATGGGCAATCATGATGCTTACCATCAGGCACCTGATTAGCTCGTCTTGTTACTCACTATCATAAAAAAAAAAAGACAAATAAAACAAATAAATTGTTAAGTTATACGTATGTATGCATTGTGTAGGGTTCCATACCTGAACAAAACGCTTCAAATGCCAAAAAACAATCCACCTACAGAAATATGCAGTAAAATGATTACTATTGATTGCGTTCAACTTAGAAGTATGATTTTTCTTACAGCCACAAGGGACCGCTGATCTAAGTAGTTGATATCAATTTCAACTTGATATCTTGTCTTGGTATCTCCGTCTTGACAGATGGACAGACTCTAGAACCTAGGACTAACGACTAACAAGCCATGGAAATGCCGATGGAACTATTATATTATGTATCTGTTAAAAACTTCCTTTCCTGACCAAGCCCTGACAATCCATCTGTATGCCATTCAATGAGACGATTCCAATGAGCCCAAATACAATTAATACATTTTACTAATAAAAGGTCTCCTGATGCTGCAATATCAGATCAAGGTTGCCGTGGCTTTGTGAGTAAAAGGACGTCAATGATAACTCTCGAGCTGTTTAACTAGTATAATGATGTTTTATGTCAGAAACAGACGAATTTTCTCTTTAATAATGCGATAAAACTAATAAAATAAATATAGCTAATTTTTAAGATGGTTTCACGCAGAAGACGCTGCTGACCGTCCTCTGGATTTGATAAATCTTAGGGACTAATCACACTTATTCAGCTCTGTTCATCTTTTGTCCATAGTTCGTGGAGCTGAACGCATCTCAAACAAAATCATGATTTTCTATAGACAAAAGCTGAACAGAGCTGAATAAGTGTGATTAGTCCCTTAGCCGGCTCTTTCGGCAAACACAGGTAGAGGGAGTGGGAACATCTTCCTGTCCTTATCACACACTAGTTAGGGTCGGCACACCACGTCTTCCGCCTTCAAGATTGACAGCCTCGATGGCTCAGGTGCTAGTAACTCTGCTTTTTGTGCTGCAGGGCCCCGGTTCAATCCAAGTCGAACATTTGTGTGCATGAATATGTCTGTTTGATTATATCAGTCATCTGGTTACCATAATACAGGGTTCTAGCCTAGTTTGGGACCAGATGACCGTGTATGGAAATTGTCCCATATTTATTTTAAAAAGAAATCTATATGTTGTCATCTCTACACTCACTCCTCTCTCATATATCCTCATATCCGCATATCCTCATTCACAGTTCATCCAGGTCTTTTTAGGACGTCCCCTCCTCAATATCTAGAGTGCTTCACGAGTGCTGAAATATTATTGAATAAAACTCACTTGTCAGAGACCCTAGAATTATTGAGTGATGATGCGTGGTTGCTGACATTAGGGTGTATGACTATATCGTCTCTCACTTCCACTCGGATCCTGGACTTGCTCTGAGATGACGTGCTGAAGCAGTTCTCCGTGCCGCCCGGGGCTGAGCCTAGGGATTCACTGGAACAAATATATATACATATTTATATTAAACTAGCTGCACCCGCGGTTTCACCCGCGTAGTCTTCGTTCCCGCGAGAATATCGGGAAATAAAGTACCCTATGTGTTATTCCAGGGTCTAAGTTACTTACATACCAAATTTCAGCCCAATCGGTTCAGAAATTTTGGCATGAAAGAGTTACAAACATCTATCCATCCATCCTCACAAACTTTCACATTTATAATATTACTACAAACCCCTAGTACATTATATTATTCTACCATCAATGGATTTTACAGCGCACGCAAATTTATGAATATGGTAATTATATTATGTGACACCTTAGTTCACAATATTGCAGTTTTCTTACGCATCACTAATATTTTTCAAAATATCATATAGCCTATGTCACTCACACTGAATTAAGCTATCCATAAGTGAAAGAATTTTTAAAATCGGTCCAGTAGTTTCGGAGCCTATTCGTAACAAACAAAAAAACAAAGATTCTCTCTTTATAATATTAGTATAGATAGGTCTGCGTTTGACCACAATCTCACCTCATGGGAAGTAAAGATGAGGCCTAAGATGGAGCACGCTTTCCTAGAAGATATTGATTCAATGTTCTCTTGAAGACCCGAAGATTATATAGTATATATAGTAAGAATATATAGTATTCAGTTGGAAGACGTACGCCGGTAGAGAATTCCACTCCGTAGCGGTCCTCGGGATGAAAGAAGACGTTTGGCGTTTGGTATGGTTGAGTATGGTTGATATATCTAGATTTCTAGCACTGTCCTACTTCCCACTAATATTATAAACGTGAAAGTTTGTGAGAATGGATGGATGGATATTGACCCGTGGGTCACCGAGGTCACTAAGGTCACTAGAAACAAAAGAAAAAGACAAAAGAACAAACAAAACAAAAGAACATAAGACAAAAGTATACATACTTGGCATCAGCATGAGTGAGTGGTATAAAGACAGGTGTAATTCTTCTCTTTCCATCAGACGTGCGCGTTTCTATCTGTCTATCCATAGGCCGCGCTGTGACCCTGGCCGTTGGGGTCACTGGAGTCACGGGGGCCGACGCGGGGACCTTGGACTGAGAAAATAGAGAGAAAATCCCTTGAATATAATCCTTACATAGTTAAAAACTAAGTCGCTTCCTGCCGTCTGTACGCTTAGATCTTTTAAACTACGTAATGCATTTTATAGCAGTTACTCGTATGACACACTTGCACTCTCACTTATCAACTTTTAGCTCTAACTAAGAGCTCTATCACGAAGTTTTTAGGGCTCATAGACTGCGCTCAACGCTTCGCATTTTATAAAAAACATAACATACATTCACGCCTTTTTCCCGAAGGGGTAGGCAGAGGTGTACCCAGGACTCAGTCCCATAGTAGATACACCCACATTTCGCCAGTATGTTATTGGTCCCATGTAATAGGGGGCGAGCCTATTGCCATATACCGGGCACAGTTCCAGACTCCAGGCAGCTATTGAGATAATTCCTAATGGAAAAATCCAATATTTAACACTATGCCTGACCTGGGGATCGAACCCGGGACCTCTTGATTGGCAGTCGAGCATGCGCCCACTACGCCACCGAGGCAGTCACATTTTATAATGTGCGCTAAAGTTCGCAGAGCCCTATGTTCAGACCCGCCGAGATATAACGACTGTTTCTTTAAAGTTGTTTTAATTAGATATTTTCCAGAATAAATAAAAAAGCGATTTCCTTATGAACTGACCTAACTTTACGTATAAATTCGTAATGTTGTAAGGAGAAATTCACAACTATTGTGGCCTGTCTCGACTCTATTTGGCCTCTTGTCTCTCTCTCGCTAGTAGAATCTCACCACATTCCACGAGGAGATTGGACGAGAAATAACCATCCGACTCGTTCAACAAACATTTACCGTAGATTTTAGTATGGTGCTCGAAAACACGGGCTATACTCGGTCTATTGATAAGAGTACACGGAGACCTATTTAGTCCAACGTGCTGAGGCTCCTTTGAGATTTTAATCTAAAGGCATTGTGAAACTATCTGTTGAAAAAATTAAGCCCTACAAGTTTCTTGTGCGTTCTTCTTGTAGAGGTATCTTTCCGAACGCACGGTAGACTCAGTACTGTATCTTCATTGACGTACAAAAGTGTCAGATTATGACCTATTTGAATAAATCTGTTTGAGTTTTGAGTTTGAGTTTGGCAGCTTAGCACCTAAAGGGGTCTATCTCTGAAGCCATCTACAGAAGATGAGCTCAAAGATAGCCCCCGCTAGGTGCAAGGACTATTGTGAATGGATGGAAACTACTTTTTTTTTATAATGTGGGACAACTTCCACACACGATCATCTGATCCCAAACTAGATTAGAAGCCTGTACTATGGTAACCGGATGACTGATATACATACTTATATAAGCTTATAACACCCAGACACAGACCAAACAAACATGTTCATGCACACAAATGTTTGACCTGACCGGGGATCGAACCCGGGGCCTGCGGCACCGAAAGCAGAGTTACTACCATCTGAGCCAACGAGGCTGTCAACTTAATTAGGCTTATTATGAGTGATATTTTACCTGTGTTTGTTCATGTTTAGGTGTAGTCTCTTCCTTGACCTGTCTAGCCTCTTGTCTCTCTCTCGCCAGGAGAATCTCACCACATTCCACGAGGAGATTCGACGAGAGATCACCACCCGACTCGTTCACCAAACATTTGCCGTAGATTTTCTCGTAAAATGCGTTCTGAAATAACACAATATGAATATAATCACTACTCTCATGAATATAATCATGACTCTGAGTGACATGCAACACCGAGCCCAAACCGCTGATCCTAGCGATTTGAAACTTGGAGTGTAGGTTCATTTCGTTATCTGGACGTGTTAGTACACGGATGTGTTAGTAGAAAGGATTTTCGAAAAATCAAAAACTAATATATTGTCGAAATTATACATGTGAAACCCTTTTCCTACTTATATTATAAATGCGAAAGTTTGTGAGGATTGATGGATGTTTGTTATTCTTTCACGCCAAAACTACTGAACCGATTAGGCTGAAATTCGATATATAGATAGTTTAGACCCTGGAATAACATAAAGAGTACTTTATATCCCGATATTCCCACGGGAACGAAGACTACGCGGGTGGAACCGCGGGGCACAGCTAGTACTTAAAGTTTGAGCATTTCAGGATATTATTTTGAAAATGATAACGTTTTATTCTATAAAGACAAGTCGACTGACAATAAATAGTAAAACTTTACCTTTTCATCTATAGTGAGTGGTGTACCAATTTCCTTGTTAGTGAATTGTATGCAAGCCACCGTGCCGTCTGAGCTGCAAGCTAGGAGGTTTAAACCTGAAAACATTTGACCTTATCTGTACTATAGGCGGGCCTAGTGTAGGCATTAGACGTATGAATGAAGCTACAAGTAGCCGGGGCGTCTGTCTTGACGGGAAAATTCTATGGGCTAGACAGAGAGAGCAGATAGAGAGATACGTGATAGAAAGAGAGGCAGCGTGTAGATTAATATGACGATAATTAGTTAAGCGCTGTGCGACCTGAATTGCACTTTGTTGCGTCGGAGCTAGAGTCACTATTTAAATTATTATGAGGAGTGTCCCTTCCGTCCCTTTAGTATTCTGGTGTTATGAGTATAATATTATAAATGCAATAGTTTGTGAGTATGTATGGATGGTTGTTACATGTTACTCTTTCACGCCATAACTACTAAATCGTTTGGACTGAAACATAAACAAAAATCGTATTGGTTAGATTTAGGTTTCAGGAGACCGAAAATGTCTACTATATTTGGCTACAGACAGACCCCAGAACAAGTTGTTAGCTTCAATATACATAACAATTTCATCGTTTCATCTGGCCCTACGACGATTCATACGCTTACAAAGTTTAAAAAAACAACTGTTGCAATGCAGTTTTTTGTAGCGTCTGCAGCCCAGTGGGTATATGTCCGGCTTCGAAGACGCAGCTCCTTATTTCAATCTCTGATCATGTGGTGTGGATTACATAATACACGTTCGCAATAATTTATTTTAGGGGGACTAACAGCTTTGCATCAGAAAGATCTTATCTTATTAGACAATAGAGATCTAATAATAATAAATTCGAAATTAATCGACTTTGAGCGATCTCAAAACCTGTACAAGTAAGAGAAGAATATAGTTTCAACGTACCATCAGAGCTCCAAGAAAGATCCAACACGCTATCATTGAAGAGATCATGAACAACAACGAGCGGCCTCTTGAGTGAAGTCAGCCATATACTGAGCGCCCGGTCACGTGACCCCACCGCGGCGCAACAACACTTCTTGCCTTCCTTCACGAATATGTTCGTGTTGAAACGCTGGAAGTACATTATGCACAGTATTATTCTATGTATTTTTGGAAACTTCAAACTAATTAAACTAAAAAAATAAGAATTAATAAATTCCAACTGATTTACCATTTCTATAAAAACAAAATAATCGAAAATACAATTTCTAAACGTTGGGCAGAGATTCAACACAAAACTATGACGTGAAAAGATGTCAGGTAAGGGTGATGTTTCCTCGACAACGAACTCTCAAAGTGAGATGAGCACAGGCGTGCGCTTGCTTTTGAAGGGCGTTTCTTCATTTATCCAACAGTATATATATTGTAGAATGCACTGTTTGTTCTTAGTAGGTGGATTGTTTTCAAAATTGGAAACGTTTTGTTCAGGTATCTAAGTATGGAACCCTACACTATGCGTACATACATATGCCTTAACAATTTATTTACCTAGTAAAATAGTGTTTGTAGACTTACAGCGCAAGTAACAGCCTTCCTGTGTCCAACGAAGTCCTTGTCGCACCTCCACCCGTCTCGCTCCACCACCTGCGCCGTGGGCCCGCCGCCGTTCATGGCGTGCGCCGACAGCACGTACTGCCCGTCCGGGGACCATGACAGGCGGAGCACGTGGGTTGTTCCTGGGATATAACATGAACATATGGGACCACTTCCACTCGCGGTCATCTGCTCCTAAACTAGGCAGCCTGTACTAGGGTAACCAGGCGACTGATATACATACTTATATACCTAGCTTACCTAGCTTTAGATTATCTAAAACAAATAAATGAGGAAATAGTCTGTATGTTTCTATAATAAAATCCCAAAAGAGATAATGGGGCTCTCAGAGGGTTAATTCAGTACCTAGATAAAATCTTCTTTACTGAAGAAGGCTTATTATAATGTAAATCAGTACATAGAGGACAAAGATGCCTGGGAACTTCCGCATAGCCACCACGCGGCACCTTCTAAACAAACGAGTGTAACCAAACCAAATATTGTAAAACAATCAGTTGAAAAAATTAAGCCCTACAAGTTTCTTGTGCGTTCTTCTTGTAAAGGTATCTTTTCGAACGCACGGTAGACTCATTACTGTTTATTTTCATTGACGTACAAAAGTGTCAGATTGTGACCTATTTGAATAAATCTTTTTAACTTTGACTATATACGCTTATAACACCTAGACACAGATCAAACAGACATGCTCATGCGCACAAATGTTTGACCTAGTAGGGGATCAGTTTGTGAGAATGTATAGATGTTTGTAACTCTTTCACGCCAAAACTACTGAACTGAATGGGCTGAAATTTGGTATTTAAGTAGCTTAGACCCTGGAATAACATATAGGGTACTTATTTCCTCCATATTCCCACGGGAACGAAGACTAGGCGGGTGAAACCGCGGTGCACAGTTACGTCGATAAATAAATAAAAATAAAATATAGTATAACACTGCCTGACTAGGGAATCAAACCCTATGCTTCATGAATCACTATGCCACGGGCAGTTAACTCTGTATCCCCATATTTAAACATACCTCCACACTCGTCAAAGGGCTCAGTAATGACAGTCTCTAGCGCCCAATCAGCAGTCTTCCATATTCTTATTGACTTATCGTCCGATTGTGACGCCAGATATTTTCCTACCTAGAAAAAGTGTATTAAAACATTTTTTTAGAGGCAAATTTAATGAATTTGATTAAACACATAACCTAACATACAATCACGCCTTTTTCCCGAAGGGGTAGGCAGAGGTGTACCTAAGACTCAGTCCCATACTAGTTATACCCACATTTCGCCAGTAGGTATGTTATTAGTGCCATGTCATAGGGGGCGAGCCTATTACCAACTACTAGGCACAGTTCCATACTCCAGGCTGTGTTAGATAATTTTCCTATTGGGATAAATCCAATCTCTTTCCTGACCGGGGGGTCGAACCCAGGACCTCAGGATCGGCAGTCGAGCTACTGAGGAAGTCGGAGACCAAGGAAATATGATTAAAACTTTCGTTTAATCATCTCTCTCTCTCTCTTCCTGGCTATGCATCCTCACATGCTGGTCAGCCTTTCTAATTTTACATCTCCACTTCATTCTATCCTCGACTTCGTTTTTTAAAACCTCACACTCTCTCATGTCCTTTTGCACTAGACCTTTTCACCATTTTTTTGGTCTGCCCCTGGCTTCAACCTAATAACTATTGTTTCCTTTATTGATAATTATTTTTTAAAAATGAGAGGTAGGGTATGTAGTAATAGTTTGAATTTATATGTGTTCCCAAATTCGGGACCCACCTCTTGGACGTCTTAAGGGTGCGGAAAATATTGGTAACACTCAGATTCCTTCTCTCATCTCTGTAATCAGATAGAAGAAAATATTCCTCACTATGTGGACCAAATGAGTGTTTGTTCCAAAGTACTTTTGTTTTTAATTTGACATTAATGGTTATCATCACAGACAACATATTATAAATTGTAATATACGGCACGCACCCTCAGTGGCCATTACAATTAGACTGCTCGAGCCAAAACTCCAGGGGTCATTGAAAAAATTCTTAATGGAAAAATCCTTAAATGCTTTTCGCCTGACCTGGGAATTGAACCTGTGACCTGGAGATCCTCATAGAAAGATCTATTTAACTGTTGCTAGCCATATGAAACGAGGTGAGTGAATGAATGAATGAATGAATGAATGACACTGATGAACTTACAGGGTCCCAAGCCACACCTTTCACAAGACCCGTATGCCCGTTCAATACGCAGACCATTTCGGGGAACTTCTCAGCATTCCATATGATGATGGTGTTGTCCACACTGCAGCTGGCCAGCCATTTGTCTAGTGGTGACCAGGCCAGGTCTAGGACATCACCTGGTTAAAAAAATCTTATGGTAACAGACAAAAATTAAAAAGAAATTTACTTTATCCCTTAAGTGGGGCTAAAATAACATTTCAACCTGGAAAAGTTATTTTAGCCCCAATCTAGTATTTAAGCCACTAAACAAAGAGGGACTTTTTGAGCAAGAGAAATGAAAAATACTATTATAGTATCCTGGGCAGAGGAGGTAAATGTGTACAATCTACAAAGATGTATTTTATGTATAACACTGTAACTGAGAAAACCACAACTTTTTTTATAGACAGACCACTGGCGTGCGTCAAAATGTAACCTGTGTTTCAGGAGGGTTGAAATAGGATTCTGGGTCTTTGGAATTTTTTGCAAAAGGCTAGAGATAGATGGTGATCACGGTTTAATGATTGAGCAGGAAAGAGAAGGAAGAGATGTTCTGATTTTTAATACACTATATTATCAAGTAGTAATAGTGTAAACCCACCTGCATGACCTCTCAAAGTGGATAGACACCTCCAAGTCTCAGCCTTGTGTTTCCCCTGTCCCCCGGGGGCAACAGTGAGCCCCCACACCATCACCAGGCGGTCATCACCCCCTGACGCAAGGTATTTACCGCCGTTGCTCCATCTTACACAGTTTACACACGCTGGAAGAAACAAATTATAATCTTACTAGTGACCTGAACCTGAAGATCACATTTAATATGTTTTCACGCATAATACGCCATTTTATATCAGTCCCTACGACTTGAGGTTTTCCCTTCCTCAACTTCTGGGTCCTTACCCAAATGGTTATCCATTTGACAAAGCATTTTAGGAACATTGGGATCCACCTCAACTGTCTCATACAAAACAGAGTTTAAATTCCAAACGACGACACGCCCGGAGTCACCGCCTTGTCCGCCGGTCGCGAACCGCTTCCCCGTGGGGTGAATGTCCACGGAAAATATAGGTTTCTCTGAAAAATAACAACTTTTTTATACTACCAAACACTGGACATTAAAACAGAGATAATTTAAGATGTTTCATCAGTTTACACGTATCAATGACACAACAAACCTTCATGATTGATCCAACTGGGCTTTAGTAGCTTCATTTAAGCTGTATTTATGTTAATTATCTTGATAAAAATTGGTATTATTTTATCGAAAACCGACGCGCTTTCAGCTCTGTCTTTAAATCTCTGTCTCTAAATGTTAAAGTGGCCTGGGCCCAGTGGCAGTGACAGCTGACAATTGACAGCAATGACAATGACTCAGTGACAGTACGGAAGTATTACTCTGATCATTTATATATGCAAACTCTTTGATTGTGACTATCTGAAATTAATTATAAAACAAAAAGTGAAGCACCATAGTAAGCCAGCTCCCTAGAACAAACATGACGATGTCCTCATGTTATGTATGTGTATAAATGTGCGCACATTTATATTTATATTACACCCCAGAAACAATACTACTTCATAATATTTAAATAAAGCCAAGGGATCACTTCTTGTTTAATTCGTCCCACAGTTCGTCCACTTTTCTTTCTAGGTTCATATTGGGACACTCCAAAATTATAATAAGGATATTACTGTATTTGCAATACAGTAACATACTTATTCCCTTAGAGCATAAGACTGTGAACTGACAGAATAACCTCATATAGAATTGAGCTTTAGGATGGACGATACGATTCGATTCGTCTGTAAATAATAAAATCACTTGGCGATGGAAGTACATCGCACTATAATTTATAAAATGTTACTTGATACATGAGAGAAGAAAAAAATTAATTTTTTGGTCATATTTTTTAAAATTAGGTACATAAATGGTTATGAAATAAAAAAAAATGGTCATATTAGGTTATTCATAATTCAAATGATCAAACATGCTCACTTTTAACTTCATTTTATTTCATCAATTTTTTTAAATTTTATTTAATATTTAGCATAATTACCTTGTAAAATACTATAATATGCTAAGCCTAGCCTATTTGAAAAAAAAAACAAAGTCAATGACCTCTTTGGTCAAACACAAGTCAAACCACAGAACAGAGAGGCTCAAACATCTCTTTTGGTAAGGTCAATGTCCTATCTGTCACTTTGTGTAAAATATTAATGTCATTAAGAGACAGAAAATTTGACAGCAATTCAAAAACAAGCAAACTGTGGAAAGTGAAAAGTCTGACTAAGTTATCGAGTTATTGATTTGAATTTATTAAATTGATTTTTAATAAAAAGCATGTTAAGCAGTGGAAATCTAATACCAGCTCGATTTCTGACTCTACTCAGCCATCTATGCGTGACCACGACGTTATTATGGGAGAGCCAACAGACAGTGAGGTATTGCTTGCCGAGCCAGTACCACAACGATTATCTGCATATTTATCACAGCAGGTGAGTGAAACTGACCTAGATTCTTAAACTAACTGATTTCTAAAGCACATATCTTCAGTTCTAGTCGGTACAAGAAAGTAATATCAGTACATTTTCACGAATACGTTCGATTTGGCACACTTCACTAAGTTGGCGTATGTTTAGTTTAGAGTGCCTATTTATTGTTGTATTACTAGACCACTAAACCCTGGTTCTATTTTTAATTAAAACTGAGCTTTTCATTATATGATCAATAAATCATTATGAGTTCTTAATAATGCATTAATCTCCTACCCTGTAGTCTGTAGTGCTGTAGTGCTAGTGCCGCCTGTTATCATGCTAATGGCAATGACCTTATGTGGGTTAGGTAGTTAAATTACGACCAGGCTATTTGGCGTATGTGTGGAGGTCATTCACCCAAGAGTGCAAATGCCGTGACCAGTGTAACTTAAATCATCTTGCATAGATGTGTGAGGCCAATTATGATGTGGAACAGTTTTACAAAAATGTTAAGATTGATCAATTCTATTATATTTTTTGGGGTAGACTCCATTCAAAAATTGTTTAATGATAATCTAATACCCATTCAATCTCATACAAATCTTTAGAACAGTGGTCCCTGGAAACTGGAAACAGCTCATGTGGTCCCGGATTTGATCCCCAGGGCAGGCAAAGTGTTATAAGATTTTTCCATTAGGAATTATTTCATTGAAAGTTTGGAGTCTGGAACTGTGCCCAGTAGATCGCAATAGCCTCGCACCCTATTACATGGGACCAATAACATACTGGCGAAATTTAGGTGCAGCTACTATGGGATTGAGTCCCGGGTACACCTCTGCCTGCCTCTTCGGAAAAAAGGTGTCATGGTGTGTTATGTTAAAAATTTTTATGGTCTTATGGTAGACACAGGCGATGTAAATCCAGTTGGGAATGTTATGAAATTGATAAAACTGGTCATAACCCGTACAATGAAGTTGTAGTACAATGGGTCATAGACTAGTGTGCAATCTGGAGCATGTGTGTGCTGTGTTTGTCATTATTGGTAGGGTTGGCAGGAAAATGTAGGTTTATAAATTTTTTATCAATACCTCAAGCTCAAACTCAAGAAGAATGTAAACTCTTTTTTTATTTTATTTATTAATACAAAATTCACAGCTCTTAAAATTAAATAACGTGTTTTTGAACTAATATTACAGCCAATAACAGATTTGAATTATTTAACAATGTTTTTATATGAACAGGCTGTCAATTAAAATTATAATAGTAATAAAATAAATTAAATAGATTTATTTGCAGGCACTCATGACCCATTTAACAGTTTGAAATGACACTCACACAATGTATGTCAAGTATTATCTAAATTCAAATTAGATTATATTATATTATATAAAAAACTAGTTAATGCGGTTGCTTTTATACTCAATTATGTAGTCAAATAATTTACAAACTTAAAACATCAACAAAAACAAACCAACTATGGGATTGGGTCTTGCGTACACCTCTGCCTACCACATCGGGAAAAAGGGGTGATGATGATTAGTGCGTCAAGTTTAACAAAAGTATTTTTTCATAGTAGCGAATTATCACTTGACGTTCTTTCATGATTGCAAATTTAATTATTCGTTTTTTTTTCTTGTAGCGATTTTTGTAATGTTAAATGTGTCAGTGTTAAAGAATAAATAATACTGACTGTAAGACGAAATAGCAAGAAAAATATAAATTTAATTACTATGTTGACTTTGACTATGCTAACATTTGTAATGCGGATTAGGTGTAATAAATTAGAATGGATACTGAATGTCTTATCTAATGTAAATAATTTTTATCTTCCATAAAGCTACTGTTTATGGAAATACATCACATTATTTATTGTATGTATATTATTAATATTTATTTATTTATATATTTGCATTATGAAATGACAAAGAGAGACAAATAAATAGTGTGTAGGTACAGTGCATGGAACACATTGACATTTATTATCAGTTTGTATACTAATAAAATATGCATTCCCTCCCTCCCTTCCTCCTTCTCTCACTCTTTCGTTCTCTATCTCCTCTCTCATCCCTCTCTACTCATTATCTATTCCCTCTCTTTCTCCGTTCTCTCCATCCTTTCGTTAAGTTGTTAAAGTTCCATCCAATAATCAGATCAGTTCTTAAACTTCAAGAGTCCATTCTATTCAAACATAAATAAGAAACAATATATATATCACGCCATGTCCCCGTTGGAGTCAGAAGAGTATTTTTCTGCACTTGCTACGATCCCGAAATACGACTTTCGCTTCTTCCTCTAACATCACCACATACATGTTCGTGAGTTGTGGGAACTTTTGACCTGTGCTCAATTTGGTCACGAAAAGTACGCCAGCAGCCTCTATCATTCACACTCGCCTTATAAATCTCTTTTTTTTCATCCTTCCCACTCTCTACATGTCCGCACCACTGCATATGGCTACTGACATGTGATAAATTAAACCTTTTTTACACATCTCCTCACACCCCTAAAAATCCTACAGCCAACCCCAACAGCCGGTTCGATCCAGTTCACCCAGCAAGCATAGTTTACAATAGACATCGACGTCCGTCAGTTTACAAACACGAGGCGATGTGTAGCCGACACCGTTGTTATGGAGCAGTGCGGTCGCGGCGAGAGTCACGAGATTCACGGGCCACGGGGCGGCTGCATAGTGCATCGTCATAACTGTTGAAATAACTGTTGGGAACCGCACTTGGAGTGATAAAATCTGAAGAGTTCAGGGCATCTTTCTGTACATTTACGCGATAGAAAAGATTATTAGTGCAGTGTGAAATTTAATTGGACCCGTAAATATATTATTTAGTAAAGTAACTTAATGTATAAAGAGTCAATAATTGCCACAATATCCACATCGATTCAGGTATTACTTGGCCAGTTAACGCTCGGCAAATATATGGGGTCAACAGCCTCTAGTGAAGTACGTATTATTTACGTTTATACTTATAGTAAGTACATAGTAGATAAGTACATAGTACCCACATAAGCATGAGAGAATTGTTCAAAACGCTGGCGTTTATCTGGCCCAACGTATAAAAGCATTGCATTTCAACGGGGCAATGCCTCCAGCATCTTGGGTTCGATGCCATCTATTGGTGGTTTTGAGCCCTCAAACTTTCTATACCTAAGCTGCCATGTCGGCCTGTTTACAGTATTGATAGAAGACTTGAATTCTTCGATATAATATTATGTACTCCATTGCGTGTGACCATAATTAAATATTTTGGCTAATGATATTAAGACTCATATATGGCTAATGGCAAACATCCTACTAATATTATAAATGCGAAAGTTTGTGAGGATAGATGGATGGATGTTTGTTACTCTTTCACACCAAAACGGTTGAACCGATTGGGTTTAAATTCGATATTATATAGATAGTTGTGAAGAGATTAATTAAACATGTAATAAACTAATTTATAAGAAAACATTTTGGAGTCGAGATTAATGTATGGGGAAATTTAATGTTTATTTATTAGTTGGTGTAATATTTTGGATAATAAGTAGGTAGATAATAAGTAGTAAGTAGTAAGTAGTAGTAAGAATAATAAGTAGCTCCAAAAACTGCAAAAAAAAAACGGCTAGCGCTGCGTTTTGCACGGGGCCGCGCCTTCTAGCTGCGTCTAGGTGAATTTAGTATCTGAATGCGTTCATTATTTCAAAGGGCTTAGTCATGAATAAATGATAATACACGTGCATAGTTGTATCTAAGTTCAAGGCAACCTGTTTAGTACCTTACGATACCTTCTCGATATACCTATCTGTAGCTACGACGGTTACTAGTCAGTTCCCTCTAACTGCAAACGGTAGTCTGCGCTATATGTCGATTACAACACATATCTTTATTATAAGACATTATTATATTTATACCCAGTTTTATTTTATGTGAAGTTTAAAACAGTTCTATATAATGAAGCGAGAACACGGCGATCGCGATGCCAAGGTTAGTTTGTGTAAAATTAATATTACTTGTGTTTTATGTAAATTATATATGTACTTATAAGGAGACATGAAAGTTATGTTGAATTATTTGTTTTATTTTATTATGGAACTGCTTCATATCTTCACATCAGGAGTTCCATCCTGATCATGTTATAATGCTGATAACTTTTAGGGTGTTCTGTGCCCGGTAGATGGCAATAGGCTCGCCCCCTATTACATGGGACCAATAACATACTGGCGAAATGTGGGTGTATCTACTATGGGACTGAGTCCTGGGTACACCTCTGCCTACCCCTTCGGGAAAAAGGCGTGAATGTATGTTATGTTATGTTATGTTAACTTTTAGGGGTTAAGAGGACTTAGTACAATAATTTGACAAAATCTTTTTTATTTATAAAAATACCAATAGATGTTTCGTATTCCGAATCAGAAAAGGAAGAAATAACGAACCCATTTGATAAAATATCCTGAAATTTTAAGTGTGAAGCAAACGTTCCTATAAAATAATTTTCATTTATAAACTCTTATTTTTATTAGTAGCAAATGTCTATGCATGCTAGTAAAACGGTGATATTATTCAAGTTTTTGCAGCGTCATAATATTTGAATTCAACGAATAAGTATTTTTATAAAAGTAAATAATAGAATTACAGGGACATATGCTGTAGACCTAGGTTTTATGGAGAGAGTTAGCTAACTTAAATGCGTCGCGTGTCCGTGCATAGCATGCGCAGCAGTAGGTTTCATTAAACCTTTAATTAAAAGGTGAGGTTGAGTGGCGTTTTTTCATACAAACGTATTTTGGTTTCCTCTTAATATAATAACGTTAGCGCTATTTTACATAAAAAAGAGTTTTTAGTTTATGGGCCACGTAAACCCTACGTAATAATTTTGGTTTCATTTGATGGGCATAATAATAAGATTTTCAAATGTGCATAATAAATAAGATAAGATAAGATAACTAGGGTCTAAATTATCTACCTACATACCGGATTGCAGCCTAATCGGTTCAGTAGTTTTGGCGTGACAGAGTAACAAACTTCCATCCATCCATACTCACAAACTTTCGCATTTTTAATATTAGTAGGATTATATTCCGGTCTGACCCCCCTCACTAATGGATTGCTTAAAACTAGGCTATACATTATTATTGAATTGATATAATTAATTAATGCGGTCTCTAGGTGATCTGGTTATCAAATCAAACTATGTCAGTGCGGAGCCAAGGCTTCTGACACCTATTAACCCTTTGTAGTGCAACATATAACTTTTTTTAAATATGTAGTTAAAAATGTTAATCGAAATAAATAAAAATACACGTGTTTCTGAAATTATCATAATTTTTTTATTTGTTTAAAAAATCCGGCTTTTTCCTGTATATTTAGGGGGCAGTCGTTAGGTCATGTCGGAGGCCTTGTAATGTAGGTTGACTTAATATTTTAAATTTTTAGACAAAGCGGTCCACCAATCAATAATTGTAACATTAGACTTGTCGGTGGGTAGATTGCGAAATGCATCACCTATAGATAAACACACGCCCCTAGAGCGTTAGGTAGAAGGGATAGAAAAATTTCGCCGACGACTAGTACCTCCACGGTAGCTCAAGTTGTAGAGCGCCCAGCTCGGATTGGTGCGGAGGGTGCGTGGTTCAAATCCCGCCCGTGGGTGAAATTTTTCTTTCCTTATTCGTATTGTATGTAGGTTGACTACCTGAACTCTGGCGATATCGGTCGTCTAAATAAACCCATACGAATTGACTCGAGCCTCGGAACAATTATCAAGCCTGGATGGAGAGCGAGCATTGAATTTAACGTTTTCTAAGTAGTCGCACTCTTTCATCAAACTCAAACTCAAACAGATTTATTCAAATAGGTCATAATCTGACACTTTTGTACGTCAATGAAGATACAGTACTGAGTCTACCGTGCGTTCGGAAAGATACCTCTACAAGAAGAACGCACAAGAAACTTGTAGGGCTTAATTTTTTCAACAGATAGTTTCACAATATTTGGTTTGCTTACATTCATTTTCTTTGAAGGTGCCGCGAGGCGACTATGCAGAAGTTTCCAGGCATCTTTGTCCTCTATGTACTGGTTGACTTTATAGTATGCCTTCTTTAGTAAAGTAGATTTTATATAGGTTTTGAATTTACCCTCTGAGAGCCAAGTTATCTCTTTTGGGATTTTATTATAGAAACGTACACTATTTCCTAAGAATGTCTTTTTATTTGTTTTAGATAATCTAAAGCTAGTTACAGCTATTTTGTCTTTATTTCTAGTATTAAAATTATGAAGGTCACTATTTAATTTTAATTTATGTAAATTTTTACGCACATACATGATGTTCTCATAAATGTATAAGGATGGTAGGGTCAGTATGTTTATTTCTTTAAATAATTCCCTCAGGGATTCGCGTGGACGCATCTCATAGATGGCACGAATCGCACGTTTTTGTAGTATAAAGATAGTTTCTATATCTGCAGCTGACCCCCACAACAGAATCCCATAAGACATCAAGCTATGGAAATATGCAAAGTACACTAATCTCGCCGTGGCTACATCTGTTAGTTGCCTAATTTTATAAACCGCGTAAGCTGCAGAGCTTAGTTTCCCTGAGAGCTCGGTGATATGAGTGCTCCATTGCAGTTTAGAGTCTATATTTATGCCAAGGAACAAAGTTGCATTGTCAATATTGAGTCTTTCACCGTCAAGAACTACGATTGGTTCTATACTTCTGACGTTAGGCAACGAAAATTTCAAACATTTAGTCTTTTTCGCATTCAATAACAGATTGTTTGCTGTGAACCATCTGGATATACTTGCTAAAGTATTATTAACATGTACTAGTGAAGTATCCTTCCTATCAACTTTAAAAATCAATGACGTATCATCGGCAAATAGAACTATATCTGCTAGACCGTGGACCATGTAAGGCAAATCGTTAATATATGCCAAAAACAGGAAAGGACCCAAAATTGATCCCTGTGGGACTCCCATCTTGACAGGAGAACTAGCAGATGTGATACCATTGACGCTAACCTTCTGCTGCCTACTAGACAAGTATGATTCCACCAGGTTCAGGGCATTCCCATGAATTCCATATACTTCTAACTTGCGCAGTAACGTGCAGTGTTCTACACAGTCGAATGCTTTGGAAAGGTCACAAAACACTCCATTGGCATCCTGTGAACTCTCCCAAGCCTCCAAGACAAGAGTCATGAGATGACAGCCTGCATCGGTTGTTGATCTGCATTTGGTGAAACCATACTGGTTTGAATGCAATATTCTATTTCTATTGAAATGTGACAGCAGTTGGTTTAGCATCAATTTCTCAAAGATTTTACTTAATACTGGCAAAACAGAGATTGGCCTATAGTTTGAGGGATCTGTTTTACTTCCCGATTTAAAGATAGGAGTGATTTTACTTATTTTCATTAGTTCTGGAAACGTGCCTTTATCTATGCATAGGTTAAATAAGTCTGCTAAGTAAGGAGCAATTGTGTTTATTATAGAATCTAGCATTTTTACAGATAGACCCCATAGATCTTCAGTAGCTTTAACATTTAAACTCTTGTACGTCTTTTTGATATCAATTAATGAGATGTGTTCAAACGAAAATTCAGGTATGGTGCGTTGGAAGTTTTCTTTAAGAAAAGCCTCCGCCAAGTCTGGGGATGAATCAAGTGGCTTGGTCGCGTTCAGGGTTATGTTAGAGAAGAAATCGACAAAAATATTAGAGACTTCCTCAACATTTGTAATGTGTTCATTATTAATTAATAGTTTCAAATGTATCTTAGTAGTGCAATAGATAGAGACGACACGCTGCAATCGACTTGGTATTCAAATCCACATGTAGACGTTTTTTTATTTCAAAATTAAGTCAAGGTCAAATAACTCGCGATGGTCACCAGACAATGGTTGAACCACTTAAGATGCTATAATGAACACGTGAAGAGATAAGAAACCTGTGAAAGGTCAATGGTAGGTTAGTTTAGCAATAAAACTAACCCTGTATACTCGTATTTGATGTCAATAGTCAATACATTCATAAACCAAATCAAAGACATCGGCCACATACCCTGAAGTCCAAGTTCTAAGTATCAATTTGTTTTGGATACAACGTTCGTCCGTATGAACACGTTGCAAGGTCACAATGCAAGCTGTACCTACTGCTTTGTTCACGTGTGAATGCGGTTTATGTAGCCTTTGCTCTGTGAACTTGGTGAAGTATTTCCATCTGTTGTTGCTTATCTCACTAATATTATCGACAGCGAAATTTGTTGTTTTGTGTATGTATGGTTGTTGTGTAAATGTTTGTTACCTCGTCACGTCAAAACTCCTTAATCGAACCATTACGAACATGCAATCGCGTAACAACAGCAGTAAATTTTGCTGTCAAACGTAATAAGCTGACATTAAGCAATTAAACGCTTTCCACACTTCTACTGCTGTTCGTAATAAGGGGGGGGGGGGGGCTGGATTACATACTCCTATCCACCTATGCTATCGATGATTGACTATGATCGTGGTATTCCACGTGGTATCTTATTAGATATGGGGTACTTTGTTGGTTTAAGATGCGCAACCTAAGACAAACGTGAGCATTCTGTGCAATAGAAAAGTAAATGTACCTATGTTGTTTGTGAAAAAGATAACCGTAACCGTACCGATAAGTGTCATTTCAACAACTAGAAACGGTGTGCATCGTAGACCTACAGGCAATGTCAACGATGTAAATATAGCCGCGTACTGACTGAGCGAGCAGCCTTGGACGTTAGCCGCGCGAGATCGCCTCGATCTGTAGATTTCTTGCATGAGGCAAAGGCACGCGCGGACTGGCCCGAGTGTGCCGCGGCCCGAGCCAAGCGTTGTCGGTTTTCGTCGATGCTCTGCTGCGTGCAGCCATGTTCGAAGGTTTGCCGCGCATAGTTGGACCCAACATAAGGCGAGGCACGTCCTGACCGACCTTTGGATTTACCTCGCACAGCTGCCTCGCGAGGTGCTCGCTCAGTCAGTACGCGGCTAATGAGATTTGAACCCTCATAGGTACCCTTTTCCATCTGCTTATGTTCTCCATCAGTGGGTTTAAAGTAGCATGCATGTTCACAGGTTAGTAGCTGGCTTCGCTACCTCTATAACCCTCACCCTGGTGGAGCTGGTTTCCTTCCTCTCAGGGCTGACCATGTTCCATCCCGGCTTGTCGCTATTGTGTATCCTTTTGTTATTAACATTAGTACTTTACTTATAAAACAGACTTTACTTATCCAATTTTTAGGTCAGCTAGTGTCCTAATATTGTACTGTGTAGACACGGTAAAGATCTTTACCGTGGTTAAGTTGTTAGGCAAGTACTGATACTTATGTCTCGTATTGCAGTACATATATATTTAGTGCTCTGAAAATTGGATAATATAAGGGTCGTTACACATCTGACGGAAGACGCGTCGAGCGCATCACCGGTTGAGTGTGCAAGGCAGAATGTTTTATCATAGGTACATATTTTATATGTCTGTTCTGAGTTCTGACTTTCTGACGTTACTCGACCGATGAGACGCGACGCATCTTCCGTCGGATATGTAACGAGCCTTTGGTCGCAGCATGTGTGTGTATAATGGAGTCATCAGTGTAAGGTCCGTGGTCGAGGCGTATTGAATGAGAACACGAGTTACTCAGTTGGATGTCTGTTTATTACTAGTTACTTATGCTAATACATAATATACGATGTATACCTACAGTACATGCCCATCGGAAAAATAATAAAAAAAACTTAATCTAAGGCTTTTTTTTTATATAAACCAAAGTTTTCCGTTTAACATAGTATAATATCTTGTATTACATAAACTTATTTTTAATTTAACATTTATTTTATTATTACTACAACTTTATATAAGTAGAATAGAATAGAATAGAATAGAAAACTCTTTATTGTTATCACAACTAGTACAAAAAAACAGTAAAATCACATAATATAACTAGAAAATGTGTAACAATTGGCGGCCTTATCGCTCAGAGCGATCTCTTCCAGGCAACCATGCGGTGACAGGACTTTTACCAAAATGCTGGAAGGACGGTGGTTTCACAATTTAAATTAAGTAATTTTAAATCTATACCAAAAATATAATAAGCATATAAATATCTCTATAAAACTAATACATAATTTATTTAATAAAACTAAACAAAATAAATAAATAATAAAAATTGCAATACATACAAATACCATACATATTATAATATATAATTATACATATCATACATAATATAGGTACATAACAAGTGATTCAATAATAATACCTAATATAGTTAATTATTAAGATAAAGACAGTAAGGCCTTCTTCTATTTTATTGTTCTAACATTTCTTTAGATAGGTATCTTTACATTCATTTTACAATCTTCAATTGAATTAGTTCTTAAATGGTCCGACATACAAAGTATCGAATTTGTTTACACTTTGTTCATATCTCAGTAATATCTCCTGCTGTATAAATTATTATTATTGGGTTCGTATAACAATCATACTTCTAATTGCGTAACTTTTCTTATTACTGAACTCTTTGCTGATCAAATTGTTCATCAAATTGTCAATTGAATCAAATTGTTTCGTGCATCATGTTGCGATTTTTGTAAACTGTTCTTTTGAATAATCAAATAATTGTAAAATGGATCAATTTACTTGGTATATCACAAAGTTTATCAGAAACTAAACTCGTAGGGCTTATATTTTGTCTTTGTATGTACCTTCGTATTATAACCAAAAAAAAAAATAGGGTGACCATGCATTCCCATTTTATGTTTGTATACAAAGGAAAGACATTAAATTTTTATGACTATTTTCTAAACTATAGGTAGTTTGATGATTAGATAGATTAGTCTGATTGATGGTGATATGCCGTTGAAGTTATTTGGTGAATATGTAAAATTTCACAAACTTTTTTCATTACTTTCCAAACAAACTCTGTACCTCTATCTAATATGATTTTTCTAGGAATTCCATAACGTAATATGCAGTTGTTTACGAATGAGCTTGCTATTGAATCCTAATTCCTAAGAGGATAAGCCTCAACATACTTCATATAACATACTAACTAAGGTCACACTATAGTGGAGACTATATACGAATAATTATCACTATTCCTACATAAGGTATCCTTACTAGTTTAGTTTATTATATCCTTACTCCTTACTTAAGGTAGTTGGGACCTATAATCTAATCTTAATGTACTTATTCTATCAAAAGCTGAATTTGCCGTGTCAGTAATTACCTACTATCAGTGTAAAGTGTTTTTGATGCAAACACTTAGAACAACGTCCTACTAAATCACTTACGTCCTTTCTATTAATGGAACCTTTTCTTATAATATTCCATTCCATTAAATTCGTCTTATTCCAGCATGTCCACTAGTGGGTACCATGTAGTCATTTAACATAACACGTTTAGTATCATCATTATAAACTCTCATTAATTATATTATTTAAATCACATAATCGGATCAATCGGACCAATCCGGACCAATTTGATTTATTATTTGAGTTCTCTTTTTTTTTTTTTTTTTTCATTATTATATTCAAACATCTTTAATTCTTTAAACATATTTTCCAACTTTCTCACAAAGGCATCTCGTGCACATTATGATCGAAACGAAGGATTTTTATATTATCTTAATTTTCTCTATCATATTCAAACAATCTATCCTTTATTCTTTACACAAACATTCCAACTTTCTCACAAAGG